>CM052019.1:18622500-19872500 GCA_028476575.1 Platygaster robiniae | reverse complement strand
GCCAATTTTTGCAATATCGCTAAAGCAAAAGCTGATTGAGAGAAATTTTTGTTATTTTTTAAATCAGCATGGTCGAATTACTCTGAAATAGAAACTCACCATCCTGCAGCAATCCAAAATTTTTTTTTTTTTTTTTTTTTGGTTTTTCGCAAACCTGTATGATCATCGATTTTGGAACACGCCATTGATTTCCTGCTATTTCGTCGACTCATTTCCGATTGTTTTGAAATTCACGTGCAATAATGAAGATAAATGATCCTTCAAATACCAGGTGTACTCCTAAGTAATTTCCGGTTTTTTCAATGGATGGCGCTCTGTTTTGTACCGCTGTTGGTAACACATACCATATGTCATTTTGTTCAGTCATATCGAGTGCTTGAACTGCGTTGACATTTTCTCGAAAAAATCTTCCAGTAAGTTTTTATTGCGCTTCAAAAATGTCGAATTTTGTACCGAATTTTGAGCATATGCGCCATGCATTGCTTTTCATGTTCAATCAGTGGAAAAAAGTGTCCGAGAGCCACTGTGCTCTTGTGGAAGTTTATGGTGATCGTGCATTAACACTTCGAACATATGAAACGTGGTTTCGACAGTTCAAAAATGGAGATTTCGACCTGAACGATGCCGCTCGCTCCGGCAAGCGAAAATCGTTGGATGACGCCAAATTGCAAGCATTATTCGATGAAGACAACACGCAAACGCAACAATAGCTTACAGATGCGTTGGGAGTTCAACAGCAAGCAATTTCCAAACGTCTGCGAGCCATGGGAAAAATTCAGAAGTGTGGAAAGTGGGTGCCCCATGAACTGACCGAGAGACAAATGGAGAATCGAAAAGTGACCTGTGAAATGCTGCTTCAACGATACAAAAGAAAGTCTTTCCTGCATCGTATTGTTACTGGTGATGAAAAGTGGATTTTCCTGGAGAACCCTAAGCGCAACAAATCGTGGGTGAGTCCAGGTGAAGCATCGACATCGACGGCACGGCCAAATCGTTACGGTCGGAAGGTCATGCTATGTGTGTGGTGGGACCAGTCCGGTGTTATATACTTTGAACTGCTGAAACCTGGTGAAACTGTGAATGCCGTTCGCTACAAACAGCAAATGAAAGATTTGAGCCGAGCCATGGTGGAAAACCGACCAGAATATCAACAACGACAGAATAAGGTGATTTTGCTCCACGACAATGCGCCGTCGCATAAGTCGAAAGTCGTTCGTGACACGCTGGAAAGGCTCAAGTGGGAAGTGCTTGATCATGCGGCTTACTCACCAGACCTGGCGCCATCCGACTACCACCTCTTTGCCTCGTTGGGCCATGCACTTTCTGAGCAGCGCTTCGACTCGTACGAAAATGTACGAAAATGGCTCACCGAGTGGTTCACCTCCAAAGGCAATGATTTTTACTGGCGTGGTATCCACAATTTACCAGAAAGGTGGGAAAAATGTGTAGAAAGCGATGGAAAATACTTTGAATAAAATAAAGGTTACGGTTTTTTTGGAATTATGTGTTTTATTTGCAAAAAAACCGGAAATTAATTAGGAGTACACCTGGTACAGTTAATTTCGTTTGAATTGAATAAAAATTAAAGTTTTGACAGCGCTTTGAATCGAAATACTTGCGCAATTCTGGTTGGAAAATCGATTTCTTTGGGTCATTACATGTCTTCAAAAAAGGGAAACTCTACAAAATTGTAAAAATTCTTCATCACTCTAATCGTAGGACTAACATTTTGACGTGAGTTTGAAACTATCGTGATGAAAAATATTGTTCGCACTCCTGAGCTTTCGCCAAAATCAGCGATAGCCCCTGAGTACGAAAATATCTAAAGGTTTTTGAAACTGCGATTAGTACCAATCGCTGCATTAAAACCAGTTTTTGATCAAAGTGCGTAAAGAAAAAAAAATTACGAACATTTGAAATTATGCACACTAGAAATAACTGATTATTACAATATCGCGAAAAAAGTAGTGATTGAGCAAAGTGATGATCATTTCAAAAATCAGCTTAGTCGGATTACATTGAAAAATCAAGAGAAAAAACCGGTCACTCGTAGCCAATGTATAAAGAAATATGTTCAAGTCTACATCCCATTAACATTATTTTTCCTTTTCCAAGCTTTCGGCTGTAATCCAGCCATCTTCAGGGACTACAATAATGTAATAATTCTGCATATCACTAGTAACGCTCATAATCAAAAAATAAAAATTTACAAAAATCATTTACATACAAAAAGAAAAATAAAGTTAATGGGATTTAGACTTGAACATATTTCTTTATACATTGGCTCCGAGTGACCGGTTTTTTCTCCTGATCTTCAATGACCATTTTGACGGAGCGTTATATGTATATTTATTTTTATTACATTGAAAAAGTTACACACTATCCTGCAGCAAAGATTATTCTGATTATATGTTGGTGCATAAAAATAATATAAACGTGTCACTGGACACATATAATTTTATCCACCTTCGTTTTCGATTGATTTTTATTTTAATATTTAATTAATGGTTATTTGACATAATGGGTTTATAGCTCATTTACATTGAAGTGGTTAATTGACGTTTTCTGTTTGTTATGTTATATTGGTGTATTTTTTTATGTATAGAATGTTATCCTTTGATTTATTTGATGTTGAATCATTATTTTATTTAGCTTACAGAACTAGAGTTTTGAAGATGACCTTGACTCATTTGAGACGTTGTTGTGGATTATGTAGGAAATTGAGTGATGGATTTGTTGTATAATTATTTTCAAGTAAAATTTGAAGTCTGGTTTTAATTTTTTGAAATTTTTAATGATGTTGTTTATGTAACTTATTATTTAGATGTCACATTGCTTTTGCTTTCCTGAAGAGGACCAAGATTTGTGGTCGAAAGCTTGGTTATAATCAAGCTTATAATAATAATCCAATGAAAAAGGAGTTCCTTTCGTTTATTGAATTACTTTAAAATGTCTATTGGATTGGCTCTGAGGATCAAGATGATAATTATTTACTTAACAGTGCGGAGCATATAAGATTATTTCATTTTATTTGATTCTTAGTTTCTTCAATGATAAAATTTATGGAAATGGGAAAAGGTTTGGAACTAAAATAATTTTCGTATTTCTAAATCGTATTCACCAAAAGCAACTTCTATTGAAATAAGGGAAAACGCCCAGCAAAAAAGTAATTTGAAATGCTCCGCAATAATATAATTATTATGAAAATTAGTTCAGAAATAATTTCGAACGCTATGGAATCACGTAGAGCTGCGTAAAGCGAAGAGTAGCAGGTTAAAATAAGGAGCAGACGGTGTTGGCTACGGCGAAATATAAGAGATGAATCGCGAATAATTTGCGATTCGCCATGTAGACGGCATCACATACAGTTAAGACGACTCGGAACCAACTGTACTGCGAGAAAGACGCATTGAATGGAAAATAATTAAAAGGAAGAAGGACGAAAAGAGAAGGTCTTCCGAGTCATCTTAACGTTCCAAAATTGCATCATATAACGCCAAAGAATGTTGGTATCTGTCGAGCTTAATGATTACACTAGCTTACATGAAAAATCTACCTTGCGAAAAAGTGTTTTCTACACTAATTTGCAATCTCTGAGTACAAAAATATCAATCATTTATTTTCCCACAGAAGCGTTATAGAAATGTTTGCAAAAAGTGTGTTTTTCTAATTCATTGCCAGAAGTATCAAAAATGATTAACATAAAATACCATATATATCGTTGGAATGGTAATATCTTAGCTTCACGGTGATGTACTGCTTTTATTGATCGGAATAGTAGTTTATTAGTTACAGCTATTGAAAGTAAAAAAAGGTACGTTTTTGAGGATGAGTAATTTTATGAAACGTACCTTTTTTTTACTTTCAGTGGCTGTAACTTAAAAACTGCTACTCCGATCGATAAAAGCAGTGTATCATCGTAAAGCTACGAATTTTACCTTTCCAATGACACATGTATATTTTATGTGAATAAAGTCGATCGTTCTTGATATTTCTGGCGATAACTGAGAAAAACACGTGTTTGCAAATATTTCAGTAACGCTTCTTTGGAAAAATAGCTAATTGATATTTTCGTACTCAGCGACCCAAAATTAGCCTAACAAACTCTTTTTCTCAGAGGAAGTCACAACTATCGAAATATTTGTAAACTAGTGTTATCAGTATTTCACGCATCGAATCTCCCATGAGCGGGAAAATGCATTTCTTCTCAATATGATTATTCAATAGCGATCGATACCGTTTGAATGATTCGTAAGTGAGTAGCCCATCGATCCGCAGCCTCAATAATTATCGGTAATCATGCAAAATATTGGTACTGTAATAAATCGTTTTTTTATGATTCCACTTTCACTGGATGATGCTTTATGGGCCGACATATTATTTTCGCTTGAAATTAGTGTATGTTGTACTGAAACGATTTAAATAATGATATTATTTTAGAGATATCTACATATTTGCTAGTTTCATTGATGGCAACGCAAAAAATTGGCAATTTTTTAAAATTTATCTTTTTGAAATTGGATGCTGTTGATTGTGCAGAAATTTATTGAGCACTGTGTTCATGATGCACTTGAAAAATTGTGTAAGTACATTGTAATGAATTTGTAAACAGGATAGTATAAAAATAATTGTGTAGTAGGTATAGATTTGGAACATAAGTAATTTCCATACACCTATTTCGTAAATGCAAAATTATAGGGATTATTTTCTAAGAAATGTTCACACTCGTCTAGTGCAGATTTTAATATACAGTGCCCCATCAATTTGTGCACAATCAACATCACTCCCTTGAAATGCACTTTTTTCCGTAAGAAACTTTTTATCTTGATAAGAAAAATTTTAAAGATTGTAGAGTAGCGAAGATTTTTTTTTTTCAAGATAATAGTATTAGAAATACTGTTCCTTTTTCTCCTTTTCAATCATCCACGATGACGATTTTGGTGTCTGACATTCAATTTTCACAGTCTTAAAATGACTTTCCTAATTACGAACATAACTAAATACGATCTTGTAGCCAGTTTTTGCATAGATATACAGATCATAAATGAAACGAGCTCTACTTAGGATGAATGGAAAGGAAAGAAATTAGAAAAAGTCACGTGGTTAAAAAAAAATCAGTAGCAAGAAATTGGACCTGCGGATGACAAAATACAGTGCCACTGATAAATCAGTGTAATTCAAGTAATTTACATTTAAATAAATTATTTAACACTTTGCTGTTACTCCATTTTCAATCGGACAATTCAACTTTATGCAGTTAACGATTGCGTGTTACGAAAAAAAAAACCCTGGTGACAAACTATGTGCGAACGAAGTACATATGGTTGTTAGGAATGAACAATCGTCCTTAAAGAAATTTGAACAAACGTGGAAAAATTCACAACTCAACAAGTTTCCACTCATGTTACATCGTCCGAGTCATTTAAATATCATGTGTCTTTCTGCAAATTCCATTTTATTTACAGGCATGCGAGTTGCGTATTCCCATTACTATTTTCGTGTGTTTCCAATACTTTTTATTTTTTTCTGTGAAAATCTCAAGTTCTCTGACATTAATCTAGGTTAATCAGATTTTTTGTACAAGATTATATTTTTGCTACAAATGATTTCGCAGACTTAATATATTTTACATTAAAATATATTTTATTACACTACAAAATATTTTACATTACAATATGTTTCACATTACAAAAAAGATCTACTGTTACTTCACGTCTGTATTTTTCTATGCATGCACGTAAAATTGTAGAAGAAGTAACTACAGGGTCATATTTAGCAACATTTTGAATTAGGGAAATCATTTCAAAACTGCGAAAATTGAATTTACAACGAAAAAGTAGAACATTTGTTTTAAAATTAGTACGATTTTTTTTTCGATTGCAAAAAATCGTCACTATCCGAAAATCTTCAAAACTGAAGTCCAAGCATTCTTCTTATGTAAAAAATAAATACTACTTACGAAAGAAAGTGCGTTTCGAGAAAATGAATTTCGAAATTTTTTTCGATTTTTGCGTTGTCATTAATGAAACCAATAAATATGTTAGTTCTTATATTAAAATTTCTATCATTATTGGAAATTACAATCTTTTCCGCACGTTTACAAACAAAAATAATCATAATCAGTCAATATTTGTCAAACTTGTAGATGTAAGAAAAATTGTTCATCAAGTAATCTGGAAAGTCAATTTTGACAGCCTCAGACAATTACCCAAAGTATATGACAAGAAAAACTTTTTGCGGAAAAAAAGTGACAAATAAAATCGTTTGATGTGCAGTATACATCAATTTTAAGTGAAAATGATATGTCAATCTGTAAAGCTTTGTATAGTAGAAATAGAATTAAGCATATACTAAGGATAGCTGTCTCTTTATTGCTGCAGAGTACTTCTTGAGGGGTTGGGAATACGCGGATAGGAAGGCAAACTAGTTAGCAAATGACGTTTCAGCCATGAACAACCCAGACAGACAGCTCAATGATCATGAAATTCACGAAAAGGATTCGCCGCAATGCAGTTGCAGGCAAAGATGAGGTTGGTGAGCCTGCAAATCATCAAGAAAACGTTTTAATGCGCATATCGATCACTTAAATGGCCCCATAAATGACGACCACGTAAATGATGTACTCGCACTATTGCACCGTGATCGAGCTGGACAAGACAATCGGGATATGGAACTTGGAAACAACCATGAACTAGTCCAGGTTGCTGGTATGGACAACCTAAATGTTCCAATAGGTAACGACGAAGTGGATGATGTGCTTGGTAGGATCCTACGCAATAGAGCTGCAGCGAATAACCCTAGGCGTCGTCTCGACGATAATCAAGATGGCGAAGGTAGGAACATCAACCCTCCATTGGCTGCTGGTGAAGTGAACGCGAACGCTGTCATGAGGCCGTTCAATGGCCAGGAACTTGAAGATGCTCTCGGTCGAATTCATCGCGATGTGGAGGAAGGTCAAGAAAGGAACGACGATGTAAAAGAATACGCTCGATACAGACCATTCTTTCACCTTGATCAGCATCCTCTTGAAAGAGAACAAAAACTCAGGCGCAGTCGGGACCTACTTGCGAGCTTTCTGTCAAAATTAACCAAAAGAAAAGAGCCCTTAAAATCTTTCGAGGAAACGATGCAAATTTTGAGTGACTTCGACGACGACCTCGACCTGCCGCAGTCAAAACAAGCGTTATGGAAGTGGCTGCACTATAACGATGATAATGTACAGTACAGCGTTTACAATGTAAACTGTAAAATAAAGTTGGAGATGGTAGGCGACCAACCCGCGATTGTGAATGCCCTGGCGATCCTCCTCCAGTTGGTCCGAGACGAACCAATAAGGATTTAGCCGAGGCTGCTCATCTCAATGTCAGAGCAATGCTGACGGAAATGCTTCGAAAACCCGGAGTTTATGAACAGCTGCAGTATCGCCGTAGTAAGATGAAAAGAAATCCACAAAACATCAAAGACACCTACGACGGAGAAATTTACTATCGATTGTCGGTGCCAGGTGGCTTTCTCAGCGACCCACACAATTTGTCAGCTTCTCTGTGGGTAGACGGAATTCGACTAGCGAAGTCGGAGAAGACCGTGGCATACGTGGTCGTGCTGCAGATCGACGAGTTTCCACCCCATCTTCGGAAACGAGAGTTGATCCTTGCTGGAGTATGAGTTGGAGAAGGGACACCGAGCCATAGTAAGCTGCTGGAACCCGTTATCAATTATTTGATCGATCTTTATCGTAACGGGGTAGTGTGGAAACCGGATGGAGTTAATAACGTCTGTAACGAGCGAGGTTGACTCACTCGATTTACCATTATTCTATACTTATCTTCATTTTTATTTTCAAAAAGAAATTAAGTACGAAAATCTATTTTTGTCGTAAATACAATAATCACGTAGACGAGACATCTAATCGCTAAATACTCCACGCGACGTAGTAGTTATCTCGCAACGCTACTTATCGTTATATGTTCTCAATGACTCTGAAACGCTATTAGAAATTTTATCTAAAACGTGCAACGACAATGACCTCCTCAAAAATATGAGTGCTATTAGAAAATTTTATCTAAAAACGACAATGAGCTCTTCGGAAATCTTTCGAATTTCGCAATCTTGCTTCAATCTTTCAAATTTCATTTTCTTTTCATTTTGATAAGCGAATATTTCGCAATCCTTCGGGTATATAAACTCTGGATTTTTGACCAGAAATAAGTCGTCTCCAAACGACTCAAACCAGCTCTTTCAAAGCTAAAAACACAACTCTTGCAAAGTTAAAACCCTGCTTCAAAGCAACCAAATTTTCCAAGTAAGCATTTAAAATAAAAAAACTTTGTACTTGCTTAAAACGTCTATTCTATACTATACCTTGTACCCTTGATTTGGTGATGAAGTCTCACGACTTCATCCTCATAAAGCATCCAAATGACTCCGAATCAAGGTAAAACAAAGTTTTAGTATGGAAAAGCGTCACTAGCGAATACTTAGTAAAACTAGAACAAATATCGTATAAAGTAAAATAAATGAAGAAATATAAAGAACATTAACTACAAACATTCGAAATAATAAACTATAACACTAATATTCAATAACACTAGGTAGAGATTTTTAATATCAAAAGAAAGAGAATTAAATAGAATACAACTATTAAATAACTAAACAGACGACTTTATTTTAACGAAAAAGAGTAAGAGTTAACAACTAGTGCAACATGACTAGTTTAAATATAGTAGGTGAGGATATAAAGGTATAAAGGATGTTTTCCGTTCTTTTTTTTTTGGTAGTGAGTTCTAAGGACTTCCGATCCTATAAGCGAGGGTGTGAGGCTAGTGAAAGGATAAGGAAACGGGAATGCTCTCGAATACAGCCTTCTCACCCGTGTTATGCTAAGTTCCAGAAGAATTTAGACCTAGACTACAAATATCAAAATTTAGGAGAAGAGGCCTTCAAGAAGTTTAAAATAAGACACTTAAGGAAACCCCGTCCCTTCTAGACAGTGGAAAAGATTTTAGAAGCAAGAGAAACCTTTTTAGAGAGGGATCAACCTATAGAGAAACCTGAAGGGTCCCAAATTGACGACGCAGAATTTTACCAGGCAATGATAGATGATCTAGAAGTAAGAGCGGGTATTTTCGAAGAGTACTTGTCAGGGCCAGAGCAACGAGATAATGTCGCATAAATTAATAATTATGATTACCGATAACTCACAGAGGTTATCTTTTATTGTTACTCATGTATACTAAAGATTTTATTAAAATATTGTTAATTAACCTGGATTCCCTTGTTTCGTCATTAACCAATAAAACAATTCCTCGACTCCCACCAAAAGTCGAACCCAGGGTCACCGTAGGCCGTTGTCTACGGAGGGTCCTGTTCTGTGTACGACGACAGTAAGGGATATATTTCCTTGGCATTTAGCCAAACAAATTCCCAAAAAGAAAGAAGAAATTAAAGAAGATATTATTCAAAATTTAGAATGCATTCCCGATCTCGCTCGTCACACGTCAGAAGTCGGATTGTGGTGATATGCTTTTGTTTAGATTCAGTGTGCCGCAATCCCTGTTTGTGTCTAACGCTACACAACGGGTACTACGCTTGCGTATACTGCTTGACTCCAGGAATTCACGAAGATCACCGGCACTTGTACCCGAACGAACCGGCACACTGGCGAACGCACGGACAACTGGTAGCTGACATGACGCACGCAACAAGGTTTCATGAATCTCGCAATGGCGTAACTGGATTTTCACCATTGGCCCGTTTGCCAGAGTTTGATCTCATCAATGGAACAACTGTTGAAAATCGTCATTGCGAATTCGAAGGCGTAATGAAGGCCATGATTGAGTTGTGGATGAATAATTATGGTGACGATTACTACGTGGGTGGACCGCAAGACTATCCTCGCATAGACGAGGTCCTTCAAGAAGTTAGGCCTCCAAAACGTATATCTCGAACCCCGCGAAGCATCATAAAATATGCTATGTGGAAAGGTTCTGAATTTCGAAATTTTCTTCTGTATTATTTCTTGCCTAGCCTCGTCGATGTTCTTCCTCGCCGATATCTCCTCCACTTTGCTCTGTTTGCTGAAGGAGCATATATTTTGAACAAAGCAAGCATCAGTTTGTTGGATTTGCAACGGGCAGAAGAAATATTACTCCAATTTGTGACTCAGTACCAAGATCTTTACGGCGTTCAAAACATGAAGTCAAACGTTCACCTACTGAAGCATTTACCGGAATCAGTTCGTCAACTCGGTCCGACGTGGTGCCAGTCTGGCTTCATTTTCGAAAGTTACCATGGCAAACTTCTTCGACAAATCACAGGTGACTTCGGGAAGCTGCGGTTGTTGGTTCGAAGAATCCTTTCACAGCAGTTTCTTCAATCTCTTGCTGCTTCCGAAGGAGTTGGACCTATTTCGCGCCAACACATCACAAACAATGTTGGCGGGAAACAGAGAGATGCTCCCCCTGAAGAGCCAACTGGGCGAAACTTCATTCCTGCTGGACCACCTCTTGAACGGGAGCAGATGCTACCTGACGAAATCCGCGCCATTCGAAACTCTGGATATGAGATTCATGCAAACACGGTTTTCTTCTTTTACGCAAAGGCTGTGATACATGGAACTTCATACAGCAAGCGCCAGCAACGGCGAACAAACCACTGTGACTATTTCGCCAGCGTGGACACTGAGGATCAAGATACCTTCGTGTTGATTACCGAGATCATGACTTTTTTCGATGGCGCAAATCAAGTTCACGGTATATTGGGGAACGTTTATCGAATGCGAGAATGGCTGTGTGGCAACTCGTACGTGAGGCGCGTGGAAGCAACAGACGAGCTGATTTTCATTCCATACTTGAAGATTAATTCTCCAGCGATCATCATTCCTCGTCGCGACTAGGAGTTCGCGGTTGCCCTAACGAACTGTTGGGAAACAGATTGAGGTAAGAGCAGTAAATTTTTTATATTTATCAACTTAATATTGAATTTCAGGAAAATTGTAGGGGTGTGTGGGATAGAGATTTTCGAAACATTTTAAATTCCCGAAACGTTCAGGAATTCCGAAATGTTTGAGAATCCTGAAAACTTCGAGAATTCGAAAAAGTTTAGACAATTCAAAAAAATTTTAAATCCTGATAAATTGGGGAATCCTCAAAAGATCGGGAATCCCCAATAATCTTAATCTGATAACGAAAAGTTTGAAAATGTGGAAGCATTAAAAAAACTCGAAAATTCGGATTCCTAAAAATAAAAACCTTGAGAAATGAGACGTTCCGAGAAATTAAAAAATTTTTTCCAACTCCGAGATCCTGAGCAGCTCGAAAATTTTGAAAAACTTAACATGTGTGAAAATTATTTACGTAGGAGTTAAAACACATTGGTAATCTTGTAATATTTAGAATTACGAAAAGTATCAAAAATTTTTTTGAGTTAACATTATGGTTATTGTTTAACCATTGACTCATGTAAGTTTCTTGATTGTTAGAATTGTGAAAATACTTGTCTGTAATGCATTAGTGAAATTGTTCTGTCCCACGCATTAAATAGTACATTACGTACCTATTAAATGTTGTGATCTCTAAAATTGACTTTTTACTCCCAGGCACGAAAATAGCTATTTTTATAACGTAATAAAGATGAATTTTAATCGTCGTGAGAAATGTTTTTATTTTCAATTCAGATTGATTATTCAGTAAGGTTCTTGGGAAAGTAATATAGCCACTAATCTGGATATCTTACAACATTTCAAAATATACTGGTAAAAACTCAATCGCTTACAAACTTTTTTTATAATATACTTGAAAAAAGAAGTTACATTCTACATTTACTACATCTGAAGCTCTTAAAATTTCTATTTATTGCAGGTATTCAATTTAAGTAAACGTAGAATTTCAGAATATTTTTATTCATGTTTTACTCGGACCATCGACTCATGCAGTAATGGCTTGCAATTACTAATTCCAATACTACCCAAACGTTCAAGAAAAAAAAAAATTTACTGCTGAAAAAATCATTACTGAATAATAATAAAGTAATACCGAGTCTGCAGAAAAAGCAATTGATACTCAAACAATATCTCGGAAAATGAATTATAAAGAGGGTACGTAGATTAGAAATGAAAAGTTGCTCGGCTGCTTGTAGACAAAGACAGATGGTATATTAAAATAATGAATTCGTGAAAATTTCAAAAACATTTCACACTTTCTTGGTGTGACCGATTCATGATTGTAAGTAGTATGTGCTCTTTGTTTTTTCAGGTCGACATTTCGCGAGCTCTGATGATGATAATTCGGCAGAGAGAGTTATGTACATCCAACACCGTCAACAAGTTTGGTATCGCAAGAATCATAGACTCCTCCAACTTAAGAAAATAACTGTCATAATACATATTCATAGTAGTTTCCCACGTCTTACGTCTACCATCAGCAAACTGTAATCTTTCATATTTTCGTAATTTTTTGTACTAATCCAGAGAAACAAAAATTTTTTCCGTGTATTTTTACTTATTTCATTACTCGTGTTACTTACAAAATTTTACGACTTGTTCAATGGACGTGACGAAACCAATGCTCAAAAAAAAGTTGCTTAAGAAATTAAAGTATTAAAAAGTAAAAAAAATCAATCAATATCGATATTCCCAGTCAAATGTATATATCATTTATTATCTGTCGACGTTTCAACCCATTTCGGGTCCTTATCAAGACCTACATTGTAAATATCATAAAATTATTACCTAATTTGAATCAGTTAACAATCTATAGTAATCAATTTCTTTAAAACTCACGTCGTAGATTTTACAATTATCATTCTGTTATTATTAAAATCCATATTCATCAAGTTATGTTTCATTACTAGTATAAAATTTCTAAACAAATTCTTCAGTATCCATTTCTGGTGTCATAATACATAGTAATTCGTCAAAGGTTCATACAATACTGATTCATAAAATGAGTGGCATACATTCTTATCAATATCTACAGTGCGTCATTATCTAATATCTAGTTTTGGAAAGTATGAAATATTATCCTAATTCATCATCATTTCGTTTACAATATTTTACCAAACTATTATATATATTATGCCATTTCTCTAAATCTTTTTGTTTATCGAGCACTTTTTTCTCATGTTTCTTAATGTAAACCATTTCAGTAAATATCCGTTTAAAATACGAGGATTCTTTATTCAAAATTTCAATGTTATCCCAATCTATTTCATGATAAAACTTCATTCTGTGTTCAATAATGACTGTAGGTTCTGTATTAATTTTATTGGTGTTGGTTGAAAAAAAGTTGGTTATAAAAAGTATGCATTCTATTCGGTGATCAATGCAGTAACGAAAATGATCAGTAAATTATCAAGTGCATAGGAGCTGGCACCAGACTAACTATGAATTAAAGAATAAATTGTAACACTGGTAATATAAACAACGTGATTATGGGAGTAGAAATGAAAATGTTTCTTTTCCATTGCTTTTTTTATTTTGTATATATTTTTATAGAGATTATCCACGAATATAAGATATTTTGGAACGCTTTGAGACAGTTGTACTATGTATCAGTTATCGTAACATATAAACTTATCGTAACAATATACGGCTTTATTCTCTTCATCGATCGAAGAATATTGTGAATTTTACCTGCGTGTTAAATTAGGCGATGTTACAAAAGAGGGTTGTTAGTAAATCATGTGACATTATCTGTGGCTGGAAACCATAAATTTAATGAAAGTGATTTGAAAGTCTTTCAAGAATTCACTAACGTCAATTTACAAGACTCGAAAAAGTCATTGAGCTCGTGCAAGCTCATCTGCCAGATACTTGATCTCTATAATATAATTATTATTGTTATATTATTACAATAAACATCTTTTGGAGTTTTTATGTTTCAGACAACTCCATTTCATGAACGTGAATTCGAATGTGTTCAGAATGTAAAGCAAACTAGAATTTCTACGTACAACTGTACCTTTACAGCTTGTTGTGTAAATAGATGTAAAAAAGTTATGACTGAAAAATTACTTCTAAGCCCGTGCATGTATCTTACTCAAAATTAATTTGTAGGTATTGCTCTAGTACGTGTGTATCATTTGTCACTCTTAAATCTGAGCAATTACTGAAAGGTTTCATTGATTTTTTGAAAAAATTGTTAACCCAATAGTTTCATCCGTTACCAATTATTTGCTTTGTTCGTAATGACACCTAACTTTTTTAAGCAATCGGTTTATGCAAAAATGTATCAAAAGTGTAATGAAAACAATTTGATACTTTCTTTATTTGGATGTAAGTAAACGTGATAATTCTGATGTCAAATTTCGGCAATGATCGGAATATTTTCAATTATTTATGTACACTGAGAGAAATATCTATTGAAGATTCACAGTTTTCGCCAGGAGAATAAGTTTATTCTACATCCCGAACGAATTTTACCGTTCAGACAGTAAAAGTTAGCTTCGAGTTCCATAAGCCTTATGGAATAAAGAGCTAATTTTTACTGGTCTGAACGGTAAAATTCGTTCGGAATGTAGAATAAATTTATTCTCCTGGCGAAAACTGTAAATTTTCAATAGATATTTCTCTCAGTGTACGTCGAAGTTTTTACTTAAAGAATGGAAAGTGCAGAAAGTCATCTTATAATTATTATTCGTGAATATTTTCTTGAAAAAAAGCGTACAATCACGATAATACAAGTTCGCGTCCGAAGATGGAAACGTTGTGTGCATTATTTATATGAAGTACGAAAAAAGGAAACGCAAATACTAAAAGCATACTGTACATAAATAGCATATGTTAGAGTTGACTCGTAATTTATTATGGAAAGATACACATATTCAATTATAAGCACTGTATTTACGTTAAGTGTATTTACTACGATGAAGGAAAAAAAAATTGTATCTGTCGAAAGAAATTTCAACTTGTTTTTAGTACAAATAAAAAATATGATTCGAGATTTTTGGGTTTGTCTATCGTGTTTACTGAAAATCCAAAAGACACCATAAATGAACTTTGCATTGAATTACAGACTTATTATGCGAGGGGTTTTATTTGAATTGAATAAGACCAATGGGTTGTCTAATGGTCTTGGAAGAATCACGATAGAATACACGGTTCCTACTTCCAATTTTTGGCACACGTTAAAGTCATTACAATTTGTAGACCATTAATTTCGGGTTATGAAAGTTTATTTGAATTTTTTTCAATCCAATCCTCATAAAAGTGGTTTTTAGTGGAAGAAAATGATCTTTCTTTTTCATATTCAAATAAGCAAATTTATTTGAAGGAATGACGTTTGATCTACTTCAATTCATTCTTATTTAAAATTCAAAGGAATGATATAGTCCAATGAGATAAAGAAATGGAAATAATCACTCGAAGTCAAAATTCTTTTTCATGTTTTTATTTCGCGCAAATATTCCGACCATCTATTGGGTCCTCGTCAGGATCTGTACAAAATTGAAAAAATCGACTTAAAAACACTCTACAACAAAAAAAAACCATACAAACTGTGCAACTAATTCTACTTATGACTTCAAAGATTCTCTTATTCTAAAAAATTGTGATTAGAGAGAACTAGGTGAAACACCATCGTTAAAACTTTCTAAAACTGAGACGCCAACATTTATTTTAGTCTTCTAATTCCTTTTACAGTTTGTCCTATGGAAGAAAATTCGAAATCTTCAGAATTGATCCTGTAAACTACTTCTTGTTGATCCAATAAGGCTAGTTTATCTTTTCCTCGTTTTATGATCTCTGTATTCAATGTTTCGTCAGTAGATGAGCTAAGCGGGTATCGGATCCCCCCACTCCTCCACCCATCACGTGACCCACCCAGGCCCCGCCCCTTTCCCCACCCCTTCACTGATTGGTCACCCCCAGACCCCGCCCCGACCCCCATCGGCCGCCCCTTTTCGCGGTTTTCCACCCCCGTCCTCCATCTCCCACCCCTTCCGCGGTTTTTCGCGAGTTTCCGCAGTTTTTCGCGAGTTTTAGCGGGGTTTTCGCGGGTTTTCCGCGGAATGCAACATCCGCATTTTCGAGGGTCTCCCCGTTTCCAGGACGCTTGAACGATCACGCGTCCTTTCACGTCGAAGCTCTGTTGACTACTAGATCATTTTCGGGAGTCATCCAAATACGTAGGCGGATGGACTTACGTAAGGTGGTAGTGGGAGCGGAAGGGAAAGTTTTGAAAGATACGCGATCCGACAGGTTTCGACACGCGTAGATGTTCACATTTCATGTAACGTAAACTCAAAAAAAAAAAAAAAAAAAAAAAACAAACAAATGATTCTATAATTTTTAGTGCGTAAAAGTTTTTTCTAGCATACAATATTCGACAAAAGCGTTTGGATGTTACGTATTACTTTACGGAATATTCATTATTTCGGGCTGAATTACTCAACCCTAAGAAATCTGTATTTTTTATTTTTCGTCGTTGCTTTAGATAAAAGGTAGCGTTCTGACACTTACAGGAAGATGCTAATAGAAATTGGAAACTCTCGTAGTCATGATCGAGCGTGCAGAGACTTGTTTTTGACTATTACGTATCATTCTACAAAATATTTTTATTCTATTCAGAGCACCCGCACCTAACTTTGAATAAAATTTTTTATGTATTTTTTTTTTTTATCACTTTCTCAGTTTTTTATTTTCCGTCTTCCTTTTGAACGAATCATTTAAGTCCTAATCCATTATGCATCGAAACATTCTTCAAGCTTCTATATGTTCGAGAATCTTTCACTCTCACGGTATGATAAATAGCAAAATAGAAAAAAGCCAGCGCTCCGACACTTCCGGGAAGATGCTAATAAAAATTGAAAACTCTCGTAGTCATGATCGAGCGTGTAGAGACTTGTTTTTGACTATTACGTATCATTCTACGAAAATGTGTTTATATTTCTTCGAACACTCTCACCATACTTTGAATAATCTTGTTTGCCTAATTTTTTTCTTCTCTTTTTTTCTTTCAAATTTGTTTTGTCCTAATGCATACTATGTCGAAATATTTGTTGAGGATGGCGGCACTTGTTTTTGACTATTACGTATCATTCTACGAAAGATTTTTATTCTGTTCAGAGCACCCAACTCTGAATAATCTTTTTTTATTGAAATAATCCAGAAGTTCCTACCGCGATACCATCAATAGGAGAATATATAAAAGCTGGTACTCAGGCGATTCCGGGCAGATACAAACTGAATTTTGAAACGTTCGTAGTTATTCTCGAGAGTGTCGCGAATCATTAAACTAGAAAAAAAAAAAAGAAACGGTCGCGGAACGGTGTAACTTTAACAGTGATTTGTAAAACTTTTTTTAAAATAATTAGTTCGTGTCAGGTTTAGGCATAATTCATATTTTAGAAACATTTGGAATACTAACAGAAAAGTTTTTTTTGTAACAAGGATGACATTTATATACGACATGATACTGTGATATCATAGCGTAAAAGTTTTTAAACATTTTGAAATGATGGCACCAATCAATTTTTCTGAAAAGTTTGATTTGAAAAAAGTTGGCGAGGAAGCGTGTTCGGAAGAAATTTTTAATGTTGGTTTCGCGTTTCGCGTATCAGTGAAAAAGTGAAAGAAAATAAAGTACAGCCTACCCTTTATTGTCGCCAAACCAGCCTGCATTATCATAATCAATACTGGCGCATTTTGGCTATTGTCTCTTCCGTAATCAATGATTATCGCACGCAGTACAAGTATGTATTTCATCCAGGAAATTTAGAAAGTGATTTGATTAGTGAAAAATATTCCAATGGTTGCAATAATCTGATCCAGCTTCAAGTTGAAATTTCTTATCATATACTACCGCGAACGTTTTTTGATTATCGTTCTTCAGATCAACATCATTCGTCATTTTTGAAAAGCTTTAAAAAGTTATTGTACATTGAGAACCTCAGTGATTTTACAATAATTACCCCGAATCGTGAATTATTAGGAATATGTATTTTGAAACACTTTTTAGTCATTCATGGAAAGAAGTGCTCGAGAACCGAATTTTCATTAGAGATTTTTCTGACAAAGCGATAAAAATATTTCTGAAATGGCTGTATGCTTGCAAACATGATCTTACCAATGTTTCTGTTGATCCAATCATAGAGTTATATCAAGTATCGAAAATGTTTCTTGATGAAAAATTTGAATCAGTTTGTCTTGATGCTCTAATCAGTATAGTCGTTCCAGATAATTTTGAAATTCTTGAAAAATTCTGTCGAACATTCGATATTCCAGAACTTGAACTAGAAATCAACGACATTAAATATTTTTTATATACTTCTCACTAATGATTTATCATACACTCATTCGAAACAATTAGCAACAGTGTACAAAATTTTTCACTACTTTGTTGAAAATATCATTCACGTTCAATTAAAAAAAATTTATCTGTCTGACTTTGAAAGCTATAGCTTTTTAAATTTTGAAATATAAAACTCGACTACGCTTTCAGATTAACGATGACGGTTACAGTTCTATAGGCATTTTTGAAGAGGAAAGGAATCATTCGAACGATTTAACATTGTAGCGCGACAACGAAAAAGATTTCACTAGTTGTACCAGTGTCAGTTAATATAAATATAGAATTTGTCAAGCGCGCGTCTCAGTCTAGAAATGGCTATCAACGGTGCTAAAGAAGTAGTGCGTCGCCAACGACAACTTCTCGCTTCGCGACCTGTCAATCCTCTCGAGGCCGCGGCCTTGATTGAGGATGCTGACGCGTGCATCCGGGAACTGTCAGAGTTTGGCTTAAAGTGTAGACCTGAACTGAAACTTTAGTGTAGTCGTATTATTATACATTTACGTAGTTATATTCACGAGTTGAGTGGATATCTAGTGAGTGGTGGGGACCTAGGAACCTCCTGGGAAGATGTCAAAACGGCATTCAATCGCAACCTTGAAACCGGACTCATCGTGAATAAACATCACTTGGATATTCACGGCTTCCTGGAGAAGGCACGAACCATCTTCGTCGACAAGATCGAGGAAGTTCTCCAGCGTCAAAATGCCCTAAAAGTGAATGCTGTACTCGATGCCGAGTTCACTATCGTCAAAGACGGAGAAGAAGTGACTGAAGTGAAAAGCTTTTTCACCAAAACGTATCCAATCATGAGGACGACGGACTTGTGCAGTGGTATCTCCAACGCGTCCAGCATCGCCTGCCTCGAGATATGGAGGAATTCCAACACAAAGACTCTGGATGGACACTCCGAAGAATTCTCAGCCTAGCCATTCATATGAATAAATATAACCCGATGCGTGGCAGCTCCTACGTAGAACTCCCAGAAGTCATCAGAAGAAGACGGGCCTGTGTCAATGTTAAAAACTTTGATGATGAGTGTTTCAAATGGGCCATCCTTTCAGCGCTACATCCAGTTAGGAGACATGTAGATCGTCTCTACAACTATCAGAAATACGACGGAGAACTTACCTTTCATGGACTCTCGTTTCCGTTCGTGCCAAAACAAGTGAAAGTTTTTGAGAAACGAAATGATGTGTCAGTGAATGTGTATGTGTTAGAGAAGAAGAAAAATGACTTTATCGTCGCACCGATCCATGTGACTGACCATAAAAAAGATAAATACGCCAATCTTCTTCTCATACAAAACTATTATACCGATGAAGATGGCGATGAAGATGAAAGTGAATGCGAACCCCTGGTATTCCATCACGTTTGGATCAAAAACCTTTCTCGCTTGGTATTTAATCAACTTTCTAAAACTAACAGCAAACATCACATTTGCGATAGATGCTTGCATCATTTTCGAACTGAAGAGAAGTTAACTTTTCATGAAACTGACTGTCAAAAAATAAATAAATGCAGTGTTCAGTTACCAAAAGAGGGGAAAGATAAAATTAAGTTTTCCAATCATAAAAACAATCTTAAAGTGCCGTATGTTGTGTATGCGGACTTTAAATGTATTCTCAAAAAAGTTAATTCTCAAAGTCAAGAAAATACCAAAGTCGTTCAAATTCACGAGGCGTACAGTGTAGGGTATTACATAAAATGTAGTTACGACGAGAACCAATCCCTATACAAGAGCTTTCGAGGATATGATCCAGCGCAATGGCTTTCTAACGAGCTCGTAGCCTTATCACACCGAGTCAAGGGAAAGATGAACAATCCGAAGCCTATGATACCACTGACACCGAACCAAGAGCGGTCTTGGGGCAATGCTTCAAATTGCCACATCTGCAAGCAGCCGTTCCCGAAGACCGACGAGAAGGGGGGTGGTAGAGTTCGAGACCACTGTCACTTGACGGGGGAGTTTAGAAAAGCCGCACATGGCAAATGTAATCTCCTATACCAAGACGCCCTCACGATTCCCGTAAGTTAACTTTTCAAAAAATTTACTAATTGAATCATGATTTAATTCTGCCTTTTCAGCAATTTATTTCTATTATATTTGAAAATGAATAATTTAAGAAGATGCGATAGAGATATCAGTTATAGAATGTTTTTCTTTTCAGATCATATTTTATAATTCCTAATTCATTTTTTATTCATATATAAACCTATTTACAGATTCATTCATTTCTTTTTCATTTAAAAATGTATAATTTAAGCAGGTTCAAGTGAGTTAACACTTGTGTAATTTTTTTTTCACTTCAGATCATATTCCACAACTTGAGTTGGTACGACAGTCTCCTTATCGTGAAAAAAGTCGCTAAATGCTTCGAGGGACGAGTAAGCGTAATACCACAAACCATGGAGCGATACATTTCCTTCACCAAGAACATCAAGGAAGACAAGATCTCACTTCGATTCAGATTCGTTTCGCTTCATGGCCGAGAAGCTGGCTTCTTACTTGGAAGACAAGGCAATTGTGAGAAAAGAATTTACCAACTTCAACGAGCAGCAACTCCAGATCCTGACCAAGAAGGGAATATTCCCTTACGAATACCTAGATTCGTGGGAAAGGTTGGATGAAAATCAACTGCCGCCCAAGGAGGCCTTTCACAGCACCCTGACTGATGATGACATTTACGTCAATGACTACTGGTAAGCAAAACTTTCAATTTTTTCGAGAAAATAACCATTATGATAAATTGAATACAATTTTTTATTTTTATGATTTCAGTCATGCCCAGGCAGTGTGGAGCAATTTCGATATCCAGACGTTAGGTGACTACTCAGATCTTTATCTCAAGACGGATGCTCTTCTCCTGACGGACGTCTTTGGGAATTTTCGAGCGAGCTGTTTGCGGGTGTACAACTTGGATCCGGCACATTACTACACGCTACCAGGATTTAGCTGGGATGCGATGCTACAACATACCGGAATCGAGCTCCAACTTCTCACTGACATCCACCAACTCCTTTTCGTTGAACGCGGTATCCGAGGTGGAGTCAGCCAATGCAGCAACCGTTATTCACGTGCCAACAATCCGTACAGCGACTACGACCTCCAAGAAGACAGAACATTTATTATGTATTATGACGTAAACAATTTGTACGGCTGGGCTATGACTCAATACCTACCTTACGGGCAATTTGAGTGGGTCGAAAATTTTGACGAAAATTTCAAGTGGAACGTAGCCGATGACTCGGAAGTGGGCTACATCCTTGAAGTGGATCTCGAGTATGCGCCAAACTTACATGAAGATCATAATGATTTACCTTTTTGTCCTGAACATGAAGCCCCTCCCGGATCAAAAGACGTTAAATTACTCACAACTTTAGAGCCAAAAACGCGATACGTCATTCATTATCGAAATTTAAGGCAAGCGTTGAGTCATGGCCTAATTTTGAACAAAATTCATCGCATATTGAAATTCAAACAATCGAATTGGTTACAAACTTACATCGATCTCAATAGTGAGTTGCGTAAGGGTGCCAAAAATGAATTCGAAAAAAATTTGTTCAAGCTAATGAATAATGCGGTATACGGCAAAACAATAGAAGATGTAAGAAAACGTATGGACATGAAACTTGTGACGCAATTTTCTGGACGCTACGGTGCCGAAGCTTACATAGCAAAGCCAAATTTTAACTCGAGAGTAACTTTCGAAGAAAATCTAGTTGCGATCAAACTCGATAGGGTTCAAGTCACGATGAATTAGCCGATTTACGTTGGATTTTGCGTTCTCGATCTCTCAAAAACATGTCTGTATGCGTTTCATTTTGATTTCATGAGATCAAAGACCAACGCAAAACTTTTGTATACGGATACAGACAGTTTGATATATGAATTGACAAATGTTGATCCATATCAATTAATGAAAGACAATTCAGATTACTTCGTTACTTCCGATTATAACCGGGATAACCGATTTGGAATTGAGTTGAAAAATAAGAAAGTCGTTGGTCTCATGAAAGACGAATGTAATGGTAAAATCATTACTGAATTTGTAGGTTTAAGGTCAAAAATGTATAGTTTGCGCGTTGAAGGTCAAGATAGGATTAAGAAGGCTAAGGGAGTCAAAGCATTTGTTGTCGCGGTAACATTAGATTTTATCGATTACGTCAACTGTTTGTATCACAATACCACAGAGTACCGCACACAACATCTTTTTCGATCACACTTACCGATGAATAGGTTTATTGACCATGAAAGTCATGAGTTTGGTAAGATGAATCTCTTATAGGTAAATACTAGATATACACGATTCACAACTATTTTGTATACTTTAACACTGGAAAGCAAATTGCTTTAACATATGTATGTAATGGGATAGGTTAAGAAAAAAAATATTGATAACGATATATGAATAAATGTTTTATTGTCACTACATGTCTGTTTTATTTATCCAACTGTTGTGAGTATTATCGAAACCTAACCATTTTACATAAAGTTTATTTCCACACTTGCGCAACACTTTTTCGACGAGATATACATTAAGATGCATGACTTTAACGAGTTCCTCGGTATAGAATCCTCCATCGATGGGTTGATCTTGATAATCCTTGAGTTTATACGTCGTGGGATGTGCTGGTCTCACAGCAGCGATGGTGAATATTTCAGTTGACCAATTAGGCGTGTATCCTTTCTCAAAGACGTTGAATTTACTTTTGTCTTTTCGATGCTTAGTACGGTATATTTAATGGATTAGGCGTTCTTCATCAGCTGGAGTAACATCTTTAGGCTTCATATTGATAGTGCGGTGTTTTGTGGTGTAACTGGACATCAATTCAGGTAAGATGTTGAGCCATTTTTAATGTCCTTGGAGTGAGAATCTTTTCCACATCTTGCTTTTCAAAGTGCGGTTGAAACGTTCGCAGATGGATGCTTTCATGCCGCTGAATGTAGAGTACATGTTGATTTCATGGTGCTTCATGAGCGCTTTGAAGTTCTTGTTGTAAAACTCTTTGCCTTGATCGACGTGTAGATTCTGGGTTTGACGATCCTTGAGTACAGTCTTCATAGCAGCGGTGACGTCAGGACCATTTTTAGATTTCACAGGAACAGCCCATGCATACTTGGAGAAGACATCGATGACGGTGAGCAGGAACTTGTAGCCTTTGTCAGCATAAGTGGACATATCGACGAGATCAGCTTGCCAAGTTTCATCAATTCCACGCATATCCACATGACGTCGTCGATAATTATTCCTTGCAGGCTTATGGAGCTCTTCTACAAGAGCTTCTTTCGCATCCATCCTTACAATGTCTGGGTTAGTAATGAGGGTGACGCGTTTGTATACTTGCTTTTATTCTAACTCATTTTTTTCGAGTGTGATATGTACTACTTCCTCAATGTGTTGCTGACGATGTAGAATAAGGTTAATCTGCTTCGGATATTCAAGCATATGTTTTTAATACATATCATTCAAGGATTCCAGCAATTTTGTCAAATCGTCAGTCACAATGCCAATCACATATCTCAGTGATTGAATCGCATCTCCAACGATTCTATTTACTTCTTCGAGGTTCACTGCATCCATCATTTCCATCGATTCGCCAACGTTGCATAACCTTTTTCCCATCATATCATAGTTTTGCTGAGCGGTCAATTGGAATCCAACACCTGGAGGGCCTCGAAGTCCTTGAGCTCTCGTTAGATGTTTTCCAAAAACGTCTACACTCGCCATTGTCTCACTCGTGAATGAAGTTGTATAATGCAATCCCCTCAATATATAATCTCAGCTTCTCTCAGTTCTTCGATGATTGAGTTGATTTCGTTGATGTGACTGTTGTTGCCAGCAGCTTGTGACGCGAGTATGAGTCGCAAACGATCAACGAGCTCGTTTGGATCATCCCAATGCACATAATCGATGTCATGTCCGGGATTGACTACGTTATGTACTTACTTTCTTGTCAGCAATGTATGTGAGATACTTCAAATCTCTACCACCGCGCAGACTCTCGTCAGGTCGATAATATTCTCTGTCAGCACTCGTTTGATGGATGATTTTCCTATAATTCTCCACATCGATTTTAGTTATAATTGAACTGTTTGGTATTTTTTTAAAAAGCAGTTCAATAAGCCCGGGTGTTTTCTCAAATTCTTCAGCCCCCACATGAATAGTGTTTGCTTCAAAACTGATTGGTGCGTTCCCAGTATGAAATCCAGTTTCCAGCGATCGTACTCCATACAGCATGTCAAGATTTTTTCGTAAAGTCTTGTCTTTGAACATAATTAAGTATTACGTGAGAGTGTCAACTGGAACTGGCGAACTGACGATACTTGGTGCAAATGATTGATAACCAATATTTGATTGAAGCTCTCGAAATCGTCACTCTGTTGCTCTTCCAACGTTGGTTCTTCTTCGTCCTCTTCTTTTACTTCAGCTTTCTCAATTTTTTCTTTTTTGATTTCTTTCATTTCCATGTCTTGTTTGGCTAATGACTGTATTGGATCGATGATTGGCTTAAACACTTCTCGCAGCTTTTAAACACGTCTCCATGGCAGCTTTTCCACGTTTCAGCAGACGATGTTTACGGCGAATAGATCCACTGGCTTGTACTATGTGACGTAGTACATCTTTTCGCTCCATGATGTCACCTCTGTCACAGTTCAAGTGATACTAATGGCGCAAGCTTGGAGTCACTTCAATTTATAGAAACAGTCGAATCCTCTTCTATATCGATCTTGGTTCACATCGCTATCCTTGTCGATGACGACAAAACCATATTTGTTCTCCCAGCATGTTGCGCATAAATCCCGGAATCGTGAAAATGTCATGTCAGTGTTTACATGATCATCATATACATGTTTCAGATTCATGTCATCATGGCGAAACAGTACAAGCATATTTGCATTATCTCACACCAAATGTTTTGGTATACGAGCATAAGTCTGACAGAGATAAAAACTATCCACATGTCGATGTCTACCCATGCAAAAGTATGCACGAATATTGTCTTGTTTTTCGCAAGCTACATCATCAAATATCATCAGAGAATTTGGTTCGACTTCCTCGACACTGACGACTTCCTCGTTGTCATTGTAGGGAAAATATCCTATTCCTTTGATTGGTTGAATGATTTTCTTTAAATATTGATATTTCGGTTGATTGAGTGATTTCGAATAAACGTAAACGTTCTCAAACCTCAATCCATTTGGATGTGCGAGAAGTGTGAGTAAAGCATTAGTTTAACCACAATTTGATGGACCACAAATTATAGCGCGAACTGTATTTGGTAGTAACTTTCCATGACGTTTAATTTTTCTCTTTTTTTCTGTTACACTGTCAAAGTTCATGACAAATAATTTGACATTCTGTTGTTTGAACTCCATGACGGCTCGCGCGCAACTGTTTCGGAAACCTATAAATACGAGGTATTTATAGTCGCGAATTCAGTTGAGCAATGGCTGTGAGAGGACGAGGTCTCGTCAACACCGTTATCAACAAGCTCCCCGTTGAACTTCATATACCTGGATATCAATTTTGCGGTCCAGGCACAAAGATGACTAAGAGGTTAGCACGTGAGGATCGTGGAATCAATCCACTCGACGCAGCGTGTAGGGAGCACGATATAGCTTATTCAAAAAATCGTGAAAATCTCGCAGCTAGACATGAAGCTGATCAATTGCTCGCAAAAAGAGCAGTCGAACGTGTTTTTGCCAAGGATTCGGGAGTTAGTGAAAAAACAGCAGCACTTGGTATAGTATATATATTATGGGGCTGAAGAAAAAACTCGGAATGGGACTAAAAAACTAAGCTAGGAAAGTAGCGAAGAAAGTCAGAAAAGTGGTAAAGAAGAAAAAGATTTCCTCAAGAAAAGTCATCGATGCAACGAAAGTAGCAGCTAAAGCTACTGGCTCTGTACAATCTACTTTGAAAGAAGCACGAGCAGCTGTGAAAGAAGCTGGATGAAAGAAGAATGTTCGAGTACCTCGTGTACTTCCCGTACCAAACAAAACTGAAGGTATTTTACCAGCAGTTTTACTACCAATCTTCGCTGAATTGAGTGCCACAGGAGCGTTAGCAGGTGGCGCTGCAAGCATCGCTAAAGCTATCAACGATGCGAAAGCTGCGAAGCGTCAATTGGAGGAATCAGAACGTCATAA
Source organism: Platygaster robiniae (assembly GCA_028476575.1). Lineage (NCBI taxonomy): Eukaryota > Metazoa > Arthropoda > Insecta > Hymenoptera > Platygastridae > Platygaster > Platygaster robiniae. Next base: position 19,846,061 of record CM052019.1, on the reverse strand, counting down.
CCTCAAAATGGAATCAATCGCCGTGGGAAAAGGATTGTATTTAAAACCATGGGGAACTGGCATGAGACTGCATTTAAAAAACGCATAGAGCTACCGCGCCGAGCACTCAGCAACGTAGATTCGTTGAAATATGCAAAATTGTTAAAAATTCCACATTTTCGAGGTGTGTACATGAGAAATGATTCACCGAAAAATGGACCCAGGAGAGTTGAAGCTGCCATTATCAATTTGGATAGTAAAAATAGTCATGGAACTCATTGAGTCGCCTACAGGAAAACGGACAATAAAAGCATGTATTTTGATAGCTTTGGCAATCTACAACCACCTCGCGAACTTGTAGACTATTTCGGTGTCGGTAGCATAATTCAATACAATCGTGATCAGTATCAAGACTATAATCAAATTATCTGTGGACACTTGTGTCTCAAGTTTTTACTCGATAAAAGCATCGGTGGTGTGTGAATGTGTATCAGTCTACAATTAGCAGTCATGGCGGATACATTGACATTGACACTCTCTGGCACGTCATCTGTATTGGAGACTAATTACTTTCCTCCAATCGAATTGTCACCTCAAAAAAAGTATTCATTGGGATTAGTCGAGTTGCTGACTTTCAATTCCATCCCCAACATCGACGTCGGCAACAATAAATTCTATGTTGACGATAAAGTAATTACTATACCCTCGGGAAGTTATGAGTTGGAGAGCATTGAGCGTTATTTGAAAAAAGTGCTGCCACCAAGTATCGAGCTCCAGTTACGAGCGAATAGTAGCACGCTGCGTAGTGAAATTCAATGTAATCAACCGATAGATTTTCGGCCAAAAGATTCTATCGGAAAACTATTAGGTTTTGATCAGGTAGTCATTGCTGCTGACGTGGGACATGAATCACAATTTCCCGTGAGAATACTCAGTATCAACGCCTTACGTGTCGAGTGTAACATCACTACAGGAGCGTATATAAACGAGAAGAAAGTGCACACTATTCATGAGTTTTTTCCCGTGGTGCCACCAGGATATAAGATCATCGAACTACCAACTCACGTCATTTATCATCTGATCACCGTACAGGCAATACATCATCTCCAGCTACGTATTGTGGATCAAGACGGCAAGTTGGTGAATTTTCGAGGAGAAGTCATCACTATTAGACTTGATGTAAAAAGTGAATAATGGGAATCGTCTACGGATACTATAAAAGTCACACAGCACGTCCAAGAAACATCAGTCGGTACAAACCACTCACAGTGCTAGCACCGCAAAACGTGCAGTTCCTGACAAGTCTCGGTTTAAGAGTAAAATTTTCTGCTGCTTCATCTGCCTGATACAATGTTATAAATCGAGAAAAAAGTCATCTTCGACGACTCAATAGCGCTATATGACATACACGCGCACCAGCCATATGCTTCATCAACATTCAACAACAACGATGAGATTCGCATCAGCGTACAAAACCAGGATTCATATATACTGCCTAGCAAAAGTTCGCTGCATATACAAGGAAGATTGACAAAAGCAGATGGAACTGATGTTGCTCATACATCGATTGTGAACAATGGCATCTGCCACATGTTTGAAGAAATGCGGTATGAGCTGAATGCTGTAGAGATCGAAAGAGTCAAGAATGTCGGTCTCACAACAACGATGAAGGCCTACATTGCACAAACTCCTACTCAAAAGGATATGATGGAAAATGCTGGATGGATTGTTGACGACACAAGACATATAACTAACAACAATGGATATTTTGACATATGCATTCCACTGAATTTCATCTTCGAATTTGCTGAAGATTATCAACGAGTTATCGTCAATGCAAAACATGAACTCATTATTCTGCGAGCCAACACCGACGTCAACGTAATCACACAGCTTGCTGCGAACGAAGAACAATACAAGCTAACCATTAGCAAAATTGAATGGTTAATTCCATACGTCAAAGTTTCGGACTTGGGGAAAATTCGAATGCTTAATTTCATCGCTACTGACCCAACGATCGCCATGAGTTTCCGAAGCTGGGAACTTTACGAGTATCCACTTTTACCTCAAACTACAAAGCACGTATGGAGTGTGAAAACAACGACTCAACTGGAAAAGCCGAGATACGTCATCATAGGATTCCAAGTTGGACAAAAAAATGTGAGAACTGGAAATATGAGCAACTTTGATACGTGTAATTTGCGTGATATGAAATTGTATTTAAATTCACAATATTGTCCTTATCAGAATCTTCATATTGATTTTCAACGAAATCAGTTTGCAACGTTATATGAAATGTTTGCAAATTTTCAATCATCGTATTATGGTAGAAAAAATGCTCCATTGCTAACAAAAACTCAATTTAAAGATAATGCGCCTCTTGTTGTTATCGACTGTGCTAAACAAAATGATTCCTTGATCACTGGTCCAGTTGATGTTCGTCTGGAGTTTGAATCAGGAGCCAATTTCCCAGCTGCGACTACTGCATACTGTCTTATTGTACATGATCGTATCATAGAATACCAACCAATCAGCGGAGTTGTCAGAAAACTATGAAGCGTGTTACGTTTGATTGTAACCCACCTACAGTATATGTGCTGTATGTGTGGGATTTTGCGCATAGAGTAGCGAGACGGGGTCCATGGGAACAAGCGGCCCGTGACCGATATAGATTTCAGCGACGTATAGCTAATGTTGAAAAAATTCTAGATTCTGTTTTACGTGTAAAGGTTATAGATCAAAAAACAAAAAATGAATTGTCTGACTAGTATAAACCTGTCTCGGAATATACTAATTGATTGGCCGGGAACTAAATCAAAGTTCCCGCGCAAACTGTTCCCTTTTGATATTTTTATGATCAAATTATACATATATATAATCTAGTAAAAAGTAACTAGATTTAAGCTATATAAGGCCAGGTTTTAATGAGTTTACGTTAGTTTATCGAAAGCTCCAATATGAAGTATATCGTGGACGTTCAAGGATTTTCCGTGCAAAGTACCTTTGTTGTCAAAGAGCTCGCAGTATTGAGGCTTGAGCCCTTCTACGCCGACGCTACCACGACATTATTCAAACCACCATGTGCATGGGATGGTTTGCCATCAAAAGTAAAGGCGACTAATTTGTGGTTAACACGAAACTATCATGGCATGCCTTGGAACTCTGGTGATGTGGCATACGAGGAACTCTATGAAAATTTGAACAATCAGTTGGAAAATGCCGCATTTATATTCGTCAAAGGATTGAATAAAAAGCAATGGCTGAAGCAGTACACAAATGCTGTCATCATCGATTTGATGGATTTGGGCTGCCCATCACTGGACGATTTGCGAGTCTCTGCATGCCCCTACAACAATTTTCATCGACCAGTCTACGATCATCACTGCGCTACGGAAAATGCTCGACGACTGCGAATATGGTTTTGGGGAAAATTTGGAGATGTACCATCGATAAAGCGATCGTTTACCTTACTCGCATATACAGACTCGCTCCATATGTTAAGATTCCGAGGATATCGCCGTACTACCTCGAGAATACTTACTATATTTTCACTCGAAAAATATAGATGTGGCTTGGGATAAGCTTCCGCTAGAATTTGAAAAAGATGATGAATTTATCGCTTGTACGCGATGTTATGAACATTGGAACTTTAATGACTGCGATAACGTCCCGGATGGACCACCTCCAATGCGAAAAAATTGTCTTGATCGTTCTAAAAATATATCTTAAAATTGCCTCTTATATTGATAAATGAATAAATGCTGTCGTCATAGCTCAGGAATGTGATGATGATGTAATCGTTTCCGGCGACGCGTTGAAACTTGTCGAGATGATGATGTAAATTGCCTCATATATTGTTCAAGGTTAAATGAATAAATTATGTCGTCATAGCTTAGGAATGTGATGATGATGTAATCGTTTCCAGCGACGCGTCTAAACTTGTCGAGATGATGTCATCACTTTCGTATCTACACAATAGATTTTCAAGGTTGAATATTCCTTAAAATACGGGTGCACGAGCGCCTAAGCGTCAGTCTGAAGACAATTTTCACTCAATATGGACTTCTCAAAGATTAACGAGGCAGCTCGTGCGGAGAGTTATAAACCAACGCGTAGAATTGCAGATTTAGAAGTTGATAAAATTTACATGGTCACCAGCAGTCGCTTCATTGAAACCAAATTTGGTTGGAAATTCGTCATCACTCTCGATTCCGAATTCGACATTTTCCTTCCAGAGCGTCTTAACAAAATTCTACAGGAAGATTCGAATGAGCTGCAGAAATTCCAAGATGCTGTCAACTCTGAGCAACAGATGAAATTCCGATTTCTCGGCGGCAAATTCACCGCCTGCGAACTTATTCGATGAAAAATGTAATATTATTATTTCATATTTTGTAACGTTCTATAAATAAAAAATAAAAATGGAGGGGCTAATTAGATGGCTGTGCCTCACAGCAAAGGGCGGGGTGGGGCCCTCTGCACAAAAAAAAAAAAAAAAAAAAAAAACTTATTATTTTATACCCCTGTAAACATCTATTCGTGTCAAAACCTGTCGAAGCGCGTATCTCTCGCCGCTTTCTCTTTAACCCCCACTACCACCTTACGTAAGTTCATCCGCCTACGTATTTGGATGACTCCCGAAAATGATTTAGTAGGCAACAGAGCTTCGACGTGAAAGGACGCGTGATCGTTCAAGCGTCCTGGAAACGGATAGACTCTCGAAAATGCGGATGTTTCCCGCGGAAAACCCGCGAAAACTCGCGGAAGGGTTAAACCGCGTAAAACTCGTGAAAAACTGCGGAAGGGGTGGGAGATGGGGGTGGAAAACCGCGAAAAGGGGTGGGTGATGAGGGGGTGGATGCCGCCAAAATGGGTAGGGGGTGAGGCGGGGTCTAGGTGTGATCAATCAGAGAAGGGGTGGGGAAAGGGGTGGGGTGGGGGTGACTAATAAGAGGGGGAGGGAGAGGGGTGACCAATCAGAGAAGGGGTGGGGGAAAGGGGCAGGCCTGGGTGGGTCACGTGATGGGAGGAGGAGTGGGTGGGTCCGATACCCGCTTAGCTCATCTACTATCATTTATAGAATCATTGACATTAAGAAATCGTACGATCCAACAAAACGTTGTTCTTGCATTTCCGATTGAAATCGGCGTTAATATGTTTATTGTCCACGTGATTTTTTCAAACGAGAAAGGCATGTTTATTGTAGCTAAAGATATCACTGAATATGTGTTTCATGATTACCATTTCCATGCTTACTATTTGGATGCTAGTTATGCATCGGACAATAACTCTTGGAAATGTCTTACGGTTGAAGATTTGTAATTGTGTTCGATAACACGTATTATTAGAATAAGTAATGGAAATTTATTCATCCCCAAAAGATGGGTTTAATTCAACTATACTGTACGGATATACTAAGTAGTGAATAATAACAACTTTTCACAAAATGTCCTGTGCCAACTTTTTTCATCCTCAGGATTTCAAATATCAGTATTTTTAACATCATCATGAGTTACATTCAATGTCTTTTACGAAAAAATATTACATTGTAAAAGTAAATGTAAGGTAAAATTTTCATGGCAAATTTTATTCCTCAAAATAAAATTTTTCTCAATTCAGAAATTAACATGTCAAAAACATAGGTTTGAATATGAAACTAACTTATCAATAACAAAAATTTAATCTCAGAAATGAAAAATAATAATTGATAAGCAATAATAATAGTGTTGAATAATAATAATTAATAAAAATATAAACATATATCAATACAAGAAACAATTTCCTAAGAATAAAAAAAGCTAATAAACAATATTAGTAAAATAAATAATAATTAATGATAATATTTACATAAATGAATGTAGTTTATATAAATAATAACTCATATAATATTAATACTTAATATCACTCAAACGCAAAAGAAAATATCGAAACAAAGGGCTTGTGTGAATTTTTCTTTGCTTGTAATAACAGCTCTAGTTAAGGAGAACGGCTTGAGCCAACACTGTGTCTCAACGTACAGGTTCTTGATTTTCACCGTACTCAGTGCGTTGAAAAAAAAAAACGGACTGCTAACGGTCGATGAGCATCAACACAACCTTCAACGACAGTAATGTTTCCTTTTATAAGACTACGGTGATTCACCGCAATGAGTACGCTGGAAAATTCTCTGACTACTGTTTTAACAGTAAAGAGTACGCTGAATAAAAAAAAAATTTTTTTCACCGTAACCATTACGCTCACTTTTTCTCAGTGCAGAAGAAAAAAATTTTTCAGTTTTCCTTCAGTCCTCTCGCAACTTCTACCGCGCGAAAATTGTTGTCGTTGTCGATTGGATTTTTTTCCCCGGGACGCGAAATTCAAAAAAGACGAGTGTCGCGCAAAACAAGTGCATAAGTTTGAAAAGTGTGCGAGTAATTGTGCATAAAAAGTGCAAATAACTGCAGTCAAAGAAGTCTGCCAAAAACATGCTGGAATACACAATTGGATTACGTCGTTGACAGGAAGGAAGAATTGAAACTATCGCACATGTAAGTAATCTTTGCTAAGGATCAATTTTATTGAGGAATATCATTTTTGATAAACACCATGTTTGGCCATGTTCGTCCAGCCCACCCTTTCGTTCTTAGACTTTCCAGGTTTACTAGTTATCTCTTGAATCTAAATTTATATCTTGAAGTAGAGACGGAGCCGATTACTCATACAAAAATCTGTGAACAATTAAATTGAAATATGATTTCAAAGGAGTTCTCTTCGAAGTTCATCAAAGTTCTCGAAAAGTTTGACGATTTTCTTGATCTAAAATTGTACGTCCAATAACTTATTTAAATTAAAATGAAGTCGATTGTTTTCGCGTCTAATTCTGTAGGCAAATAAATTCAATCTTCTAGGACTTATCTTCAAAGTTTGTAGGAGTTATCAATGAGTTATACAACTCCTGACCTCTGAATTTTTGAATTGAATAAATAATTAAGGTAACAATAGAGCCACTTGTTTTCGAGACATTCTTTTAACCAAGTAATTTAACTTTCGGACAGTTCCCTTTGTAGTTGCTAGGAGTTTTTATGTGAACTTCCCTGATAAAAATTTTTAACGCAGAATTAACCTTTTGAATATACGTTATTTCGAACTTTTTTGACAAATCAATCATTAAGTTACAATTGGACTCAATTCAAGGACGTTGTCAGAAATTTTGTTCGAGAGGGGCTAAAGTGTTGTTTTTTACTCGAATTTTTTGCATAAAGTTCAAAAATTATAATTTTGTTAGAGAAATATTGACCAAGACTTTCCAGAGTCTCAGGATGTTTGAAACTGTTTTAAATCTCTGAAGCTTTCAAAATTTGAGAATTTCTATTAATTGTCAAGATGTTCTCGACTTCCAAAAAGGTTCAACTACTCCGGACCCTGAACATTTGCAAAATTGTGAAAAATCTTACTATTTTCGAAGTCACCAACCTTTTCGAAATATCCGAAATTTATGAAAATTGAATAATTTGTGACATTCTCAAAATTGTAAAAATTTTGTATACTTTCAAAATTGTCCAAATGCTCCGAACTCAGTAAATTAGCAGAATTGTTGAAAACTTAAAAATGTTCGAAATCATCAACTTTCTTTAAATATATGAAATGAATACAACTTCTTAAATTTCAATAATCATAAACATTATTAATTTTCAGAGTTTTCGAAACTTTGACAATTTTATGAATCTGTCAGATTCCTACCAAGAATTTGTATGTCGTGCACCTGCAGGCCTGAAGCACGGTAAATTCACAATTATCGAGTTACTCAACGATTGCTCAGCTAGAAAATGGCATGTTCTCTGTGTATTATTACAAAATGTCTTTTTCTGATACCACCTACTAGAATTTTGTTTCCTCTGCATTATGATTGAATTTCATGGCCCCATGCCCTTTCGCATCGTTGTTGATTTCGTTTTATCATTTTTGTTTTTCGTTTCACTATATTACCTCTTCTTATCTACAAGCAGCCCTCTGGTAACGTAGGTTTTTATAAACTTTTTATAAAACTCTTTATGAAATCTTGAATTCGTTTATCTAATACCGCTGATTTCATAAAGTCACTTTATAAAAAAAGCGAAATTTTATAAGGAGTTTCATACAAAGTTTATAAAAATCCAAGTTACTAGGGACAAGCAATTTTTCCTGGGGCACGAACGTGCACTGCTTGGAGCGTTTTTAAAAATAGTTTCAGAACACTCCAGAGTTTTGGGGGTCGTCCATATATTGCGTTACGCGAATTTCGGGATTTTCTGACATCCCCCCCCCCCCCTCGTGACGCAGTTTTCCGGATTCTCCATAAGCGTTATCATGGAGCGTGACGTTTGATCTGACCCCCCCCCCCCCCAAGAGCGTCACGCAATATATGGATGACCCCTGGGTTTCAGAGAGCTTTCTGTGTTCGCCGAAAACGAACAGGGTCTGTAGGCTGGACCCTTAGTCCCTTGGTCCCGTGAGCTGGGACTGCGGGGAAAACCCTCTTTTAAATCGAATCCTTCAGTAGCGCTGGCCTGTGATTCTTCCTCTGGGCATTTTCGTAAAGAATTTTCGTTCTCTCAAACTGTCTCAAACCTAGAAAATTACGCATAGAAAATATATCTTAGCAATACGGAAAATCACATACAAATTGTTAATACAAATGTTATTTTTCGAACGCCTAAATTACAGAATAAATGTAATAAGTATCGCAGTTTGTGAAAAATTTAACGTAATTGACATAAGTAAAATGTTCCGTGAAGTGCAGAAAATCATCAATTTCGCTACTATTCCGCAAAAATTATTTTGGAGGAAAAAATAACGGGCATGATGAAAGAACAAGTATCGAGCGTACTTTTTAGTTACAAAACATCAGTACGATAAGAGAAAATAAATAGAAATTACAGAAAAAAGTTGCAAAATGATTCGCGGTTTTTTTTTTTTGGTTTTACAGAAATACGTTTTGTCAAAAATGGTTTTCCCAATTTTCCAGTACTAATGTGAAGTTTTTTTACTAACCGCGATATTTATTACATTTTTTCTGCTGTTGATGCGTAAGAACAATTTTAATAAACACTATTCACGTTATTTGTCCGTATTCCCAAGATATATTTTTTTTGACTAATTTTCTGTTTGGGAAAATGAAAATTCCCCACGAAAATGCCCAGCGGAATAATCGCAGGCTGACGCCACTGAAGTACCCGATTCGATAGAAGGTTTCCTACGAAAAAATGAATAATTAGAAAATAAGACGGCAGAAATTTAAAAAAGTTAGTTCTCTAACTTTTTCATTTTTTTATCAGGTAATCAAGGTATTACGCATTGTAAAAATCAAATTTTACGCATGTATCGTACATATATGTACTATATTTCTATGAACGGATAAGATAAGAGAAATACAGTAGTCTTTATTTTATGCCCGATGTATTATTTATTATCATTGTAATGAAGCAGCATTGTAGACTAATCCCCACTCATCGCGAAGCCCTCGAAAGTAAACACCTCGTTCATCGGGTGTCTCCCCACCACTGCTGCGCCCATTAAAAGATTCCCGATAAACGAGGGAACAAGGTTCCGATAGGTGAGAGCCATGATAAGTGGGATTCCCGATAAGTGGGGGATTAGTGTATTACAGTGTTCTCTAAACGCTCATGAATCAAGAATGACTGTGGAGTTTTTCAAAATTTTTCAAGTTCACAAAGAGTACGAAAGTAGGTAAAAAATGTACACATTTTCCAAAAAGTTTTTTAAACGAATTCCGAGACTCTCAAAATTACGTTGAATCTCGTAGAATTTGAACGAGTACTGTAAATTCGAATTTTTAAAAATTTTTAAGCTAGTCATCAAGTGATTCAAAATTTTTACGAAAACTTGCACAAATTTTTAATGTAAATATTGATGAACGGAAAATTATACATCAATAACTACAAAATTACACATTAATAAACTTCATCGATTTATAACGTAATTTCAATTGAGCAATAAGTTTTGCACTGTCAAGTTTAAGAATTGCAAATATCACACAAAATTATATTAATTTGATATAAATCCGTAGGATCTCAAATTTTGGCTCATAAAAATGATAAAAATTAACCATTTAGTGATTAGAGTATTTTAAAATCTACTTTATTTATTATTCGAAAAATTAGTACAGTGAAACAAGACTCACAGTTGAAAGCTGAAAAACTTTGATAGATAAAAATTATGAATTTTTTGACGATCTGAAACTCACAATTTTTAAAACTCTTTGTATAACGTTGTTCAGGGGAAATACATGTAATAACAAAATTATTCTATAAAATGTAAAAAAACTTGTCTATCTTGCTGAGTAATTCTGCCCGATTCTGGGTCTTATACTTAAATTTGATGTCATTGCAATGGTATGGGAAGTCATCAAAGATTGGTAAATGAGAAGTTGCAACGATGATGAGCAATGTCAATGCTCTGAAACTAAAAAAATGACATATGCTTCGTTAGAATTTCATCGAGAGCGATTTTTTCCATAATCCAACATGATTTAGTTTGAAATTTTTCAAATTTCCTCCGAAAAAATCGTCGCTATCGTGATTTTTCTGTATGCTTACAATTTCCTTATTTACGTAAGAAATCGACTTTATTTCAAAAGGAATAGAAACGACGATGAAATTTCAATTAGTTATTATTGTTTCGTGCTCTTATCAACAATTTACGAAGTTAAATTTTGTAGATGTCACCAGACGATAAATTTTGAGGAGACCGTTTGGAAATAAAATTGAATAAAAATGCTCTTTAGGCGCTCAACTTCAACGCACAAATATTTTACCCACGCGATCATCGATCTAGTTTTTATAAAACATTCAAACTAGCGTGCGATAAATTTCCGTATAGTTCATGTCAGACCTTTAAAATATCGTAAATCAGCGACGAGTAGAAGTTTACGATTTTCCTAGTTGAAATATTGTTACACATGCAATTCAAATCGATCTAGATTTATTTCAATTCAAACGTTACATCAAGAAGGAACGAAAATGCATATTTATCATTATCGGATTAGATTCTCAGACAAAAATTTGCATGTATACAATTAAAACCTCATATTTACTAACAAAAAATTTTAATAATAAACGAAATTCAATAATTAACGCTAATATGTTTCTTCGTAAAAGAAAAATTCATAATAAGTAATACAACCTCGAATTCTCATTGTATTCAAATGTAACAATGTTTATAAATTTTCTACCTCCTCTTCGCAATCAGCAAATGCCGACTTTTAACTAGATCGATTACATATCACTTTAAATGTACTGATTTTCATTCCAACTTTCCAAACTCAAGATGTATATGAGAATATATTGTCAAAACTTGAATTCAAAATTGATGTATTTGAATACTTTTCATGACGGCACTTTGATCGTTTCTGGAAAGTATTTAAAGTCCTCGAGTTTGAATGCAAGTTATTACCGTCCAATATTTTCTCGTTTGCTGTGAAATCGTTATAGGAGGCACAATATACTATTTACGCTGTGTAATTTAAGGAAATTGAAAATTAAAATTAAATATTACAAAAGAAAAAATAAATATCACAAATTTGTACAACATTGAATCTGGTCAAGGTCATACAATAACGAACAACTATCGGAACCTTGTTCCCTCGTTCATCGGGAATCTTTCGATGGGCGCAGCAGTAATGGGAAGAGCCTGATTAAGTTCATTATCTGATAAAAAAAGTGAAAAAGTTACAGAACTAATTTCATTTAATTTATGAGTGAGGGAAAAATGTATGAATAAGTCTGCAGCCTGCGTCTCGCAAGCGTTTTTTCTTGGTTTTGAGATTCTCTTACAAATGGATGAAAGCTAAGATTTTCTTCTGTCAAAATAAACAAAGCCATAAAAGTCATATTTTATTCCGTATTTGTTCCACATCTGTTTCAAAATTAGTTTTTAACTTTCTCTTTTTTTTTTTTTCATTTCAAAGTTTTGGCCAACACGCTGAAAAAATAATAATTTTTTGTAAATAAAATGGAAAGGAATTTTCTTATCGATTTTCGAATTACTGTTCGTCTAAGCGTTTTAGAAAAATACTGCAAATCAACCATTGTATGTCTATAAAACTAATCGATGAGATGCAAAAGAATAAAAACATAATTTTCATGCACCTAGACAGTTTTATAATCGTTATGAACGAGGAAAAATATGGTTTTGAGCAGAAAACAGATGTGCAGCGTTATTTACCTCGAAATTTATGGTTTCCGTCGAGGAACATTCAAGATTGTGCAAAATTCGAAAATTAATGGAAAATATAATTGATAATAATAATACACTACAACTTTCCCCAATGCTCACTGGTATAATTAAATTTAGAAGTTTTTGAAATTTGTAAAAGTCGAATGTAAAATACGCAATTTTATTCTTGTTGTAATATTTTTTTTTCTTGTGATTATGATGTTTGCTGATTTCAATGTCAACCTGGGAACCTAACTATTTAAAATTCCATTACAGAAATGATTAAATTAAATTTTTAAAAACTAAATCTCATCATCATATAATACTTGAAAGAGAGTAAAAAAGTGCTGTTTATAATCAGTAACTAAAAAATGTTACAGTCAAAAATGGCGACCGACAATCAATCGGAGGAAATCAATTTTGAAGAAGGCGGAATAATAAAAGGTAGGGTGCTTAATTACTGAATTAGGCTTTTGGAATTACATTTAAAACCGCACATGCTATGGTCTCTTTCCCAGTAAACGTAACATGTAATGCATGCCATACACAAAATGTGGTGTACAATAACGATATTTTTATTAAGGATCACGAAAACGAAAGGGACCGGCGGCAAGGTTATCTCCTGAGATTTTTAACCAACCATCTTTGAAAAAAATTGCCAAACTTGCGGATAAGAAAACCGCAAATTCCGATGTGAGGCAGTTAAAAAAAAGTTCAAAAAGACGTGAAAAAGAAGGAAAGTTGTCATCAACTAGATATGTTCGAGAGAGATGCGGCCCCGATGGAGGATCTCCATGCCCAGTTGGACGACCCGGAACAGAAAAAAAAAAAAAAAAAAAACAGTAAGTAGCTGTATAAACGGAAGTACTTGCGATTTGTGCTACATAAAAAAAATTTTCTAACAAATGTTGATCAATATAGTTAGATTAACAAAATTAAATGAAAAAAAAATGATTACAGATTACAGCTGGCCCGTCGGAAATAGAAGTTCTCCGGCGAGAACTGGAAATGGCGAAAATGGAAACGGCGAAATGGAAGAGAGAGATGATGTGGAAACACATAGCAGAATCGCGGGAGACAAATAAGACAAATGAGGGAGAAGCAAAAAATGTCTCGGCTCTCCTGGAAGCGATGGAGAAAAGACTTCTCGCTTCTATTAAGGAGGTCCAGGACATAGCGGCGACGAAGTCGGTGCAGGAGACAAATCGGAATACCGAACCACAAAATAGGGTACTGTGTGTTTTTTTGAGTATTTTATTAGTTCACGAGAAATAAAGTAACATTGAGTTTTCATTGCAGATTCAAATTGGCGGTCTCGATGTTTAAGTCGAATACTACGGTAAGACGATTCGAGAAAAAAAAATGAAGAGGTGCGTGAAGAAGTTGGCGCTGGGGCAGTGGCTACCCGACAAAATAAAGTTTGTCAGGTTACACCCACCATCAGGCGTGGGGCACGACGGTTTTATCGCCATAGATAAATATGTGCCTTTCTTCCAAAGTAAGATATTTTTCACTTAAAAATTGACAACTTTTTTCAAGCAATTATTTGCACGATGACCATTTCCCGTTTCAGAGGCAGTCCTTAGCATCTGGGAGACAGATAAAACAAAAATGATCCCTGGAGATGACGCGGAGAAGCCATCAGCGAAAAACGTGAAAACTTGGGTGATCAGCACGGTGAAAGATTTTAGAACACCCTCAAAAAAGAGAAGGAGTGCAGGAGAGGCGGGTACAATTCAAAAGTCTGGCTTCTCGGAAGGTGTCTTGGAGGAGGAAGGTGTTTTGGAGGAGGAAGGTGTTCCTGAGAATGAATGAATGTAAATAGATTGGCGTGGTAAGAGTTAAGTTTTTTTTTGGGGGGGGAGGGAGGGGCGTGCGCGTGTGTGTGAGAGTGTCTGTGAGTGTGTGTGCGTGTGTGTGAATTCAAAATTGAAATTTTGTAGCTTTAATTAGAAAATTAAATTTTATTTATAATGTAAATACTATGTAGTATGTATAGTACACGTAATGTACGATTATATGTATACTTTTGTTTGTTTTTCATACATTTTATTTTATGTATGATATACGATTCTTGTAAATAAATGATTCAACATATTTAATACATAAAAATGAAATGCTGTTCATATTTTACCTCATCACTAGCATGACAGCGGGATTATTTTGCCAAATTTTAGTAAAATTTTGTTCGTTCTACTCTCTAGAAGATTAATAGCACGAAAAAGTTTCACGTAATCGAAGGACGTAGCCAGAAATTTCATTTGGGAGAGGATTTAATGTAATTTTTTTACTCGTACTTATTTGAGCAAGTTAAAATGTATGTATATGAAAATGCAATAAAAAATTATAATTTCATTAGAAAATTAACCCTGAAATCGAAAGGTAAATAACTATAAATTCTATGAATAATCGAAATTTTTAAGCCTTTTCAGATCTTTGAAATGTATGGATGTGTGTAAATTTTTGAAATTCCAAATTGTTTTCAATTTTCCAGACTTTATGTATATTTTAAATAGTAAGTTCAAACCTTAAATAGTAAATGATATTTTCGTGAAAATCCATGAAAGTACCCAAAATATATAAATTTTGTATTGTAGATAGTACAATCTAAAAATCTATATTGAAATATGAAAATTACAGAAACTTTTGGTATCGTATGAATACTGACAATGAGTAAAATGCGAAAAACACTAGAAATTTCTCAAAAATAGTAGAAATTTATGAACATACTGTGTGTTAGAATCAATCTTTCGAAATACTAAAAATCTATAAAACTTAAAAGCTTCGCGACTTCTTAAAATCTGCGTAGCAATCTAAAAGTTTTACTAATGTATAAGAATCCTATAAAAAAATACGTATATAATGAATACATACTAAAAATTATAAAATGGAATAGAAATAATAAAAATCTCTAATATATTTAAAACCTATAAGACGTTTAATCTTGGAGTATCCAATTACAAAAATTTTAAAGGAATCCAGAGAAGTTTTTCTATAATCGATTCAATTTCATGAATGATATAGAAAAATGCCGACCGTACCAAGAGAATAAAAAATGTTTGAAATACTCAAAATCTGAAGAGATTTATTTTTTTTAGAAATCAGTGGAAAAAAATCTTGAAAACTTCAGATTTTAGAGAATAATATTCAAAAATGTATATAGAAATTCTGACGAACACAAGAGATCTACAAAGTACCACGAAAATTCAACAAAATTGTATGTAAATCTAAATGAATATTTCCTGTAAATAAGTATAACATTATGTAATTCAAAGAACTCGAAGATCCCTTTATAAATTTGATAAATATTGAAACATAAATACACATGTATTTTTTCGTATTATTCAATTTTTGGTTGCTTTTATATGTATATACTGAAATTATATTACTATAATTTTTTATAAATTTTTTTATGCTAAGCATCAATCATGGAAATTTATACAAAAAATAATATCGATTGAAACGACTGATTAAATAATCAGATCCATTTCCTGCATATTGTTCAAATGTGAAACTTAATGCGCGAGAAACCCTGACCCCGGAGAACATGCAGACGCGCGGCAGTAACATCTGTAATCATAATATGCGGCTACTAGTAGCTATAACCAGTAGCACTTGTAGCAGCAGCGTCATAGAGAGAACAGGTTTTTTTTCTTCTCCAACAGCGACCTTGGCTGCTGAATGAAAGACGAATTCTCGATTTTGCGTGGAGAACGTAAGCGGGGGCGCGGGGGCGTTGTCGCGCCAGAAGGTCTACCGTCATATTTATTTCCGTCGATTTGGTGTCCGATGCACGCTCGGAGCACATTTTCTACCAAGCCCAAAATTTTCACGCGGCTCGCACGTCTACGTTGTATTCAACGCACACGAAATTTGTGTTTTCTAAACGGCACGCGCCAAAGTATTTTCAAAACCATTGTCTCGGAGTTATTGCAAATATTTTCACGAGAAATGGGTTAAACGTGGAAACAACATGAACTGGTGGATTAATGTATATTTTAAAAGGTAGTTTCCTCCCTCGAACAAATAAGTTTCTGACTTTTTTGCTAAAAAAAAGAAAATGATGGATCGTTAAGACACATTCAACTAATGCACGTTAAGAATATCGACTCTGAGTGTAAGAAAATAAGAATTAAATTGGCAATAATTTTCAATAAAACTACTTGGACGTACGCATATTCCAGAAATATTTTTGAAAACATTCCTGCTACATTATTATTAGAATATTCTGTGTTGTTGGGAAATCGTAAATCCTAATCATTCTAAATTTAGCTTTTTCCAAAGCATTTTCTAATGATCATATTTTTCGAGACTTATCACTCTTCATTATTTCTTAGAAGGTATTTTTAGCTTCAATAATCTATAATGTTTCCTGAAGTTATTTTTCGCCTTGACAGGAAACGTCTCATTTATGCTATTTTTGACTTCGAATAGAATTATTATCTGTAATGTTTCCTGAAATTGTTTTCCCTTCGACAGGAAACGTATCATTTATGCTATTTTCGACTTCGACTAGAATTATTATCTGTAATGTTTCCTGGAAATGTTTTCGACTTTGACAGGAAGCATCGCATTTACTGTATTTTGTATCTTCTGATTTCAAAAGCGACTATCAGTAGTAAATTGTTATCAATGCATTATAAAAAGCTACGAATTCCAGTGCGCGCTAGCATTCCGTCTCAAACTTTAGCAAGTGCTCAATCATTGTTGCTTCGAGTTGCAAGCATTTTTACCGCCGCGTACTGCCGCGTAAACTGTTATCCGTTATTGTTGATTGTGAATAGTCTGTAAATTGTGAACTGTAATAAAGAAACCACGACACGAAAGTGAGGACGATTTGTTGACCACCCTGATACACAACAAAATTCTGGCGACGAGGACTGGGATTGTCCGACTTCACTTCATCATCGGTGTGAAAAACTATAACTTCGCCTTCAACCGACCTAGAAGTCGCAACCAAGTTGCAGTAAAAGGGACAATCGAATCCGGACACCGTATTTCCTGAGGCTTGTCAAACACCAGGACTTAGCACCCCTGGACAGCCCAGTACGAGTGTTTCCAAGTGTCTTAGTGGCTTCAACAAAAACCTAATCGTCAAATCCGGACGCCGTATTTCCTGAGGTCTGCCATCGAATACCAGGACTTAGCTCCCCTGGACAGCCCAGTACGAGTGTTTCCAAGTGTTTCAACCAGTTTCAACGACTTACCCTCCAACAAGTCATCATCAACATCAAGGTCAGAATATTGCTTGCACTTACTCTTCCAAATCATATCCAACCATCCAATTTCCAACTCTAAAACCTTTTTCGTTGTCAACGACATACATTCTATATTTGTAAAAGTACGACAGAGCAAAATCACCAATATCGGAAAATCAAAATAAAATCTGAATTCAATTCAGAATAAAAATTCTAAATCTTAACACTGAATCGTATACCAAATCAAAATAAAATCTGAATTCAATTCAGAATAAAATTTTAAATCTATCTCTGAATCAGACGTTGAATCATATACTAAATCGAAATTAAATCCTGAATCAAGCCACGAATGAATATAACATTTGAAGAATTTCAGTCTCTTAACTAACCTTTTCTTTAAGACCATTTCACGGTCCCTTTATAAAACACGAGTATGAGGATTCTCTAATGCAATACTCAAACTCGCATGTTTGCGTTAATGCAGGCTCTGAATCTGTTGTTCAAGTAAAAATCAAAAATCCAGAAAAACTTGATTGTGGTATCATTTCAGCTCAAAACATTCTTAATGATAACGCCTTATTGATCCCAAACGCAATGGTAAAAATATCACAGAGTGATGAAGCTTTAATTACTATTATTAATCGCTCAGACAAACGAAAATCTTTTCTCAGACCAGAAGTCTCGATAAAACCAATCCCTTTTCAGTCTCAAGTTCTCAATTTTTATGATGAAAAGTTCAATGACAAGGAAAGAATTGATTTATTATTGGGAAAAATCCGTCTCGATCACTTGAAATCTGCCGAGCACAAAGAATCTATCATCAGTCTTTGCTCAGAATAAAATAACATTTTCCATCTCCCTAATGACGAACTTTCAACGACAACTGCAGGCACTGCAGAGATCAAATTATCTGACGATACTCCAATTCACGCGAAATCATACAGGTACCCCGAAATACATAAAACCGAAGTGAGAAATCAAATAAATGAAATGATTGATCAAGGAATTGTCACACCTTCGGTTAGCCCATGGTCAAGTCCATTATGGGTCGTCCCAAAAAAAATGGACGCTTCGGGAGAAAAGAAATGGAGAATAGTGATAGATTATCGCAAATTGAATGAGAAAACCATAGGCGATGTTTATCCTCTCCCAAGCATTGATGATATTCTCGATCAGTTAGGCCATGCAGAATATTTTTCAACACTTGACCTGGCCAATGGATTTCACCAAATCCCTATAAGACCCGAGGATGCACCGAAAACGGCTTTTTCGACAATTGATGGCCATTTCCAATTCAATCGGATGCCGTTCGGTTTGAAAAATGCTCCCTCCATCTTCCAGAGAATCATGAACAATGTATTAACAGGTCTCAATAATAAGCAATGTTTTGTTTACCTGGATGACATTGTCATCTATGGATCGAATTTGACTGATCATAACATCAAACTGAAAAACGTTTTCCAAAGACTACGCGAGAACGATTTCAAACTCCAAATTGACAAGTGCGAATTTTGAAAAGAATCGTGTCAATATTTAGGACATGTGATAACACAAGAAGGAGTAAAACCCAATCCTATCAAGATCGAATCCATACGAAAGGTTCCACAGCCAAAAACCACTAAGGACATTAAAATATTCCTTGGAATGACAGGTTACTACAGGAAATTCATAGAGAACTACTCCACCATCGCAAAACCCCTCACTGTTTTATTGAAGAAAAACTCAGAATTCACTTGGGAAAAAGAGCAAGAAAAAGCTTTTCAAATTTTGAAAGAAAAACTGATCAATGAACCTATACTCCAGTACCCTGATTTCGATCATCGTTTCACACTGACCACAGATGCATCAAATGTGGGAATCAGTGGAGTGTTGTCCCAAATCAAAGACAAAAAGGATCTCCCAGTTGCCTACTATTCAAGGACTCTGAACCCAACCGAACAAAATTATTCAACCACCGAAAAAGAGTTGCTTGCTATCATCAATTCAGTCGAACACTTCCATCCTTATCTATACGGACGTGAATTCGATATTTTCACGGACCATAGACCTCTACAGTGGCTCTTTAATTTCAACAATCCATCTTCGAAACTCGTTCGTTGGCGCCTTAGACTCAGTGAATATCAATACGTGATAAAACACAAACCAGGAAGAGCTAATTCGAATGCCGATGGATTATCCAGGCTATTTCCAGAAAACGGAAAATCGGTACAAAGTATCAACATTGCCCAACGCAAAAACTCGAATTACCAGGATTTCATTCAATTTCATTATACGAATCAGGACACCGTCGATTTTAAAGTCGAGGATAGAGCATTCCAGAAGATAAATGAGAAAATTATTCTTTTTTGGTCGCAGGACCTCGACGAGAGTAATTTATACTACAACGACATTCAACACGAATTTGACTTATCCTCCTTGGAACCAGCCTTGAATGACGTATCAAAAATCCAAAATAAGAATCAAACAATTTTTCTTCTTTTTTCAAAGGTTCTACATCATGACAAGTTAGACTATAAAAACATGTTTGAAACACTTAAAACACTAAAAGGTTTACTCAAATCAGAAAATTTCGTTCTAGTTCCACCTGAAAATGATTCCAACATCAAATTGAGCGTTCTAAAGGAAATGATTGAATTTATTTTCAAAAAAAATCAAGTCAAATTGTTGATGAAACAAAAAATTATTCCAAAAGATGACAGAGAAATCAAAATTATTTTAGAAGAGTTCCATTCTAGTAAACTAGCAGGACATAGTGGGTTTCACAGGACCTTCTCCCGAATTAAAAATGACTATTATTGGCCTGGCATGAAAAAGGACATTAGAAATTTCATCAAGAAATGTCACTCATGTCAAATCAATAAAACGAATTTCAAACCGACTCGACAACCAATGGAAATTACTACCACTTCTGAAGCACCCTTTGACCGTTTAGCTTTTGACGTGGTGGGACCTCTACCAACCACAGAATCAGGAAATCGTTTCATTATCACAGTCCAAGATGATTTAACGAAGTTTTCATTTGCCACTCCAGTACCCAACCACGAGGCTCGAACTGTCGCTCATGTTATGACAAAAATCTTTACAACTTTCGGTATCCCTAAGAGTTTTCTTACGGATCAGGGGACTGACTTTATGTCTAACCTGATAAAAGAATTGAGCAAAATGTTTAAGACCAAACACATCTCGAGTAGTCCATATAGGCCCGAAATGAACGGAGCACTTGAAAGATCACATCTTACGCTTAAAGATTATCTCAAGCACTACATAAAGCCAAACCAACATGATTGGGACGAATACGTAGAATTTGCGATGTTTTGTTACAACACTTCGACACACAAATCAACAGGGTACACACCTTATGAATTGATTTTCGGAAAAAAGGCGTATTTACCATCTTCCATCACCCGAGAACCAAAAATACAATATAACTATGATGATTATCTTAAATCACTTCAACACAAATTGAATTCCTCGTTTAAAATTGCTAGAGACAACATCATTTCTGCCAAACTGAAAAGTAAAGAGTATTATGATAAAAAGATTAACCCAAAAGGATTTAAAGTAAATGATTTAGTACTAATTGAGAATCGTTCAACAGTCATAGGGAAATCAAAAAAACTCTTGCCAAAAAGTAAAGGACCATTCAAAGTTACCAAAGTTTTCAAAAACCAAACTGTAGAATTGCTAATTGGTAAGAAGAAAAGGAGATATCATACTAATCTTTTGAAACTTTATTTTCCTTCAGATGAAGATTCTGACGATACTCTTCCTCATTCTACTTAAAATTTCCATCATCCTTGGCGAAAATCCTAAATTCACCAACACTCCAATCAAAACATCAAGTGGTATCTTTTATCATCGGAAAGGATTTGTTTTTATGTCAACCTCCGTTTTAACTCTGATGACGCATGTCAATGTTACACATATACAAAAACAGAAATTGATTTTGACCAACCATTATCACCTGATCGAATTACTTTGCAACGAAATTAAAACCCCAATCCAAAAAGACAAAATTTCTTCATTATTCAATTGTGAACAAAGCTTGAAATTAATTGAAGAAGAACTTCAAGAAATCGAAAAAAAATCTGAGATCCTAAAACAGTTGTTAGGTATTCAAAATTCTCGCAGAAAACGTGGTTTGCTAAATGGCGTATCTTATGTTTTAAACTGGGCGTTTGAAATACCCGACGCAAGTGACGCACAATATTACACCGAAAGCATTGGTTTACTTCTCAATGATAATAAACAGACACAAACCCTACTTAAATCGCAAGTCCAAATAATTTCAAGTACGATAAAAAATCTCAATAACTCCTTTGCCAATTTGAACGAACAAGAGTCGATTATGAATAAAAATTTGGAAAAAATAAATTTTTTTATGAAGACGGCTAATGATAAAGTCATACGTTTGGAATTCGAAACAATTATTAATGAACATTTTTTAAATCTTAGAACACTAAATATGGAAGTTCTGAAACAATTCGAAGAAACGATTACAGCCATCACCCTAGGTAGAAATGGAATTATATCACCTTTCATTGTAACTCCAAGAGAAATTGTTTCCGAACTTCAAAAATACAAAGGAAAATATAAATTGTTGTTAAGCCCTGATATTGATGATATTGGCTTGTTGTATAGTATTTGTGATGTACATGTTCTAATTACAAAAGACAGCGTTGTATTTGCTCTTCGATTTCCTCTAGTCTCAAATCTGAAATATAACTTGTATCATCTTATATCGCTACCGATGCGACATGAAAATAATAGCGTCTTCTACTCCTTTATCCATCCACATTTCAAATACCTCCTTGTTTCTGAAACCAAAGCCCAATATTCCCAGCTGGAAGAGTTGAGTCAATGCCACGAGTATCTACCCGGAAACTATTTCTGCTATGGAATACATACTACCCGATCCACAAATCATCCTGCTTGCCTGATGACTCTAATGTCTCCAATGACCACAAAAATACCGCCAACCTGCCAAACATCTACCATAAAAGCTGAAATGGAATCTTGGTCATATCTGGGTCACAACCATTGGATCTACATCCTACAAGAACAAACAATGCTAACCTGCTTTTGTAAAAACAAAGATAAGGAAGACGTCACCGATGTCGTGCTCCAAGGAAGCGGCATCTTCACCATGGATAAACAATGTAAAGGTTACACCAAAACAATTGTACTCGAACCAAAAGACTATGCTTCTGTTAATATATCTTATTTTGTACCTAACGTTAATATTATCAATCAAGATTGTTGCGTGAATGTTCCAGAAAGGGAAGAATACCTTGAAGAATTTAAACCAATACATTTTTCCAGTATAGACTCTCAAGAATTAAAGTATGCCGAAAGGAAATTGAACGAATTTGATGAGATCTTAACTAAACAAATTGAAAAACCATTGTTCGCAGTGCGTACTGATTGGTTTTATGTCATACTATGTATAATCATCTTATTATTAATTCTACTATCATTGTATTACTGCAGACATTTCAATCTTTTGCGTAGATTTAAGTTTCAGCAACCTAAAGAATGCGACGACAAGGAGAAAGCTCGAAACATTGTAAAAAACTTCGTTAACTGCTGTTTTGACCCTCGACATCCTGATCATAATCATAGTGTATATCATCCCTTATCGAGACCCTATCAAGGTGAAAATACTGAGAATATATGTACAACTCAGCAGAATCAGCGAGGAAGTTGTTCAGAGATCTGTAAATGAGCAACCTCAAGGTATTTTAGCGTTGAGCCCAGCTACTCCACGAAAGCGTAATAGCCTTACGCCCTTGTAATTTCCGCTTGTAACCTAAGAATTCAATCTTAAATCCTAATCATTCTAAATTTAGCTTTTTCCAAAGCATTTTCTAATGATCATATTTTTCGAGACTTATCGCTCTTCATTATTTCTTAGAAGGTATTTTTAGCTTCAATAATCTATAATGTTTCCTGAAGTTATTTTTCGCCTTGACAGGAAACGTCTCATTTATGCTATTTTTGACTTCGAATAGAATTATTATCTGTAATGTTTCCTGAAATTGTTTTCCCTTCGACAGGAAACGTATCATTTATGCTATTTTCGACTTCGACTAGAATTATTATCTGTAATGTTTCCTGGAAATGTTTTCGACTTTGACAGGAAGCATCGCATTTACTGTATTTTGTATCTTCTGATTTCAAAAGCGACTATCAGTAGTAAATTGTTATCAATGCATTATAAAAAGCTACGAATTCCAGTGCGCGCTAGCATTCCGTCTCAAACTTTAGCAAGTGCTCAATCATTGTTGCTTCGAGTTGCAAGCATTTTTACCGCCGCGTACTGCCGCGTAAACTGTTATCCGTTATTGTTGATTGTGAATAGTCTGTAAATTGTGAACTGTAATAAAGAAACCACGACACGAAAGTGAGGACGATTTGTTGACCACCCTGATACACAACAGTGTTAATAGGGTTGATTTCGGATATCTATGTCGCCTAAATGTTTTCCGAGGTCAGGGATGCTCGCTCAATAAGATTTATATCTTAACTTAATATACGGAAATAAAAATCATATTTATATTTTCATTTTTTAGCGTACGAAAATTCATAATCCATACAATTTTTATTTTTGTACATCAACTCAATGATTAAAAATGACTCATGAATATTATAATTTAATTATTATTCTGGTAACTTGATGTTGCTGCTGGACGGAAAATTGTGAAGCATCCACTTACAATTAAAACACTTTCCGTGAATGTTACTGTTACGATTGGACCTGAATGTCTGATGATTCGATGCCAATCCGGTAACATGCACCTTGGAGCGACGGTTCGCCCGAGAATTCTCGAACTTCCAGGGTTTCAAGGGTTCAACAAAACGCAAACACTCGCGAACACTCAAATTGTCTTTATTAAAACTTTCACCAATATAATGGATTTATTTTCGTAATATTAATGGATTATCGAGTACAGCGCGCACCAAGAGCAACCCGTACAGTTAGAAACGCTCTAACTACAACCACAACGAACCGTGTAAGAAGGGCGCGAGTACACGGCGAGCGCGTAAAAGCAGAACGAACAGCAGCGCGTAACAACCAACTGAATACGCGATAACACGACAAGACGAAACGAGAAAAGGGGCGGAAAAAGATCAAAAAGACAACCGATTACGACCGCGCACTACTCGACTACTAACGCAACCAACCGGAGCTCGAAATGCTCAATTATTTATACCAGCAAGAAACGGAAGCAAACGTAACGAAAAAAAGACGGAACGCCTTTTTACAAAAAAATACTTGTCATTTTTTTGATAAAAAATGAACATACGACAAAACGCGATAACTATCACAGATAGGTAATGAATATTCTATGATGAGTCGCTATTTTTCGTCGAGTGACAAAAGAAAATTTTTACAACCTGTGATAATACTTCTTTTTTAGAACGAACATCCTGTGATAAGCTTATACAGTGATTAGTGCATCTCCCGATGATTTCGCAACTTTTCTGTATTACTTTTGTTCTACGTTTTACAATTTCGTGGAATTTTAATATTTTCATGTTACAGGGACGTAAAAGTTACATTTAAAACAGTTTACTGTTTCCATTTTGAAAACTTGTATGTGCGGAAATTTCTTGAATAGTGATTCAATATTTTTGGCAGAATAAAACCGATCGGACAATGTATATTTTTGAACAGAAATCAATAAATTACAGTGAACTCCGATAAACGCAATTCATTTATTTCTGTTCTTAGTGTATTGGTTCATTTTATTTAAATTAAATGGATGTATCTACTCTAACATTTACTGGTACCTTGAGGTTACCTGGAATTGCCCAGTACATTGGGAATTAGATTTGGTAATCGAAGGGTTGTCGAATGCAAGAAGAATTATTCTGAAGTGAACGTCTTGCATAATTTTATTGTGACTTGGAATCAGGAAATGCCTTTTCAGTCAGACACACAAGAATTTAGGAAAGGTCGCTTACAGAGCTATTTCAGGAAGGCGAAAGTCGGGGGGCGGCCGATTTGGGGTTCGAACATAATAGAGTCCCCGTAGAAATTAAAAATGCGTGAAATTTCGAATGATCTTCGAAATTCGCGTCTTTTTTTCTTTCGTTTTTTCTGTTTTACTCGAGCACGAATTTCTTAAATAGCATTTTCAACTCTTTTTAAGTACATCTCTGCTTTCGAATGCAAAATTTTTTGCACTCTAGATTTTTGTTCTGAGATAAAACGAAATTTTATTTACTTAATTCACTGCTGTTGCTGCTGTGAATCATTTTTTTCAGCCTTTCACAGTTTTTGTTGTTTTTTTTATTCTTTAAGTTTTTAACGAAATTCATCTATTTGATGAGAATTTTCGCTAATTTAATAATCTTTTAAAAAAATTTGAAATATTTTTGCTACAAGAAAAATTTTCAATGTTTGCAAATTATTCGTCGAAAAATTGAATAGACAAAAAATTTGAAGAAACACTCATCAAAATGATTTCAAAATAAAGTCGTTTGAAAATTTATGTAAAATTTGTATAGGTATTTCAAATAAAAAAGCATTATGTTACTCCTGCAGTCATGTCAAAACTTTTGCAACTCTTGCAATTTTTAAACAAGTGTTTTATCTTGTATTCATCTGAAAATTCAATTCAAAAGTACTGATTTTCGGTAAATGTACAAGATAAAAACATCCTGTAGAAATTTCCTCATTAATCTGCAATCAATAGTTATAATCTAGTTAAATATTATTTCTCGTGTCGAAATGTAAGATGAAAATGCTATTTTTCTCGAAGAAATTTTTTGAAATTTGCTTTGGTACTGTAAGTTTTTTTCAACGTTTTGAGCAGAAATTTTGTGTGACTTTGATTCTAAAATTTTTTTTATACTTTCGAATAAAATTGTTAGCAATAAAAAAAGTGTGTTGAAGGTTTGTCTGGATTTTTTATCATTATAGTTTTAAAAAGAAGCTAAAAATATCATCCATTGCAAAAAAACTGCAAAAACTTTTTCACTATTCGTACAACACCTTGTTCGAATACTCAAAAATCATTTTTTACTGAACTTGAATATCTTGCGAAAAATAATGTGAAGTAGAATGAATCGAGAGAAAGGAAGAGAAAAATGCTGTTAAATGTTTGTTTTGTCACGGTACGGGTAATTCTATTGTCCCTCGGCCTCTGGTCCCAGAGCAGTTTTTTCCTATAGAGCTGTGAGTAAGATAATGAAGACATCGAACAGTGAAAGAGAAATAAGTGTGCCTCACGTCTTTTCCTCTCAAACCCCATTTCCTGATTCCAAGTCACATATATTGAAACTTCATAAAATGACCTAATCTCAAGTAACATACTTAATTTTTTCAGGGATACCCTAGTACAGCCACCATCATAGTAATGTCATAGAACTTTCACAGTAAACTATAAAATTTCGGTAAATTGAACAAACATACTCACATTTGATAATATCATAAGTCGTTTAAATTTTCATACAGGTTTCATCGAAATTTCATAGAAATCTAATAGTTTTCCAGATAGCGAGTTTGCTAAGGTAGGTGCCAGTGCACGGAGAAAATTTTTGAGTAAAAATTACCTTGAAAACGTTGTAACTCTGGGACATATTGTCAACTCAACAAATTTTACAGAGAAGATCTCGGTAATTTTAACTCCTTTTATGATACAATTTTATAAAAACGGCGTAAAATGTACGCTAAAAGGAATTGAAATTGCAGAAATTTTCACTGTAAAATTTATTGGGTTGGCAATACGTCCCAGAGTTACAATCTTTTGAGGGTAATTTTTACTCAAAAATTTTCTCCATTTAAGTGTCAGGTGAAACCATTAATTTAAAAATGAATTATTGGAGATATACAAGTAACTGAAAACAATGTGTTGCGTTTATCGGAGTTCACTGTGGTTCGATTGATTTTTTTTTAAAAACATACATTATCCGAGAAGTTTTATTATAACAAAAATATTGAATCACTACTCAAGAAATTTGTTATATACTTTCCGCACATACAAGTTTTCAAAATGAACTCAGTAAACTCTTTTAAATGTAACATTTACGGTAAGTGTTTTAATTGTAAGTGGATGCTTCACAATTTCCCGTCCATCAGCAACATCAAGTTACCAGAATAATGATTAAATTATAATATTCATGAGTCAGTATTCATCATTGGGTTGATGTATACAGATAAAAATTATCAGGGTGTCCAGTGATTAGGGGTTTTCAAATTCCCGGTGATTTTCCGATTTTTTCCTGACCCGTGACGGATCGTACATATCAAGATTAATCATTTCAGACGTTTGTTTTAATGATTTTGTAGTATGTAAAAGGGAATTAACCATTTCAAAAATACGTTAGATACTCACTTTATTACTGAAATATTACAATGTCAATTTTATGCTTCATATTGATATAAAAAAGTTTATTCGGAACAAAATTTTGAAAATCCTAGTTTTTTTAAGGTTTCCCGGCTTTTCTCGGTTTCCCGGTCCGCTAGACACCCTCATTATATGACTATAAATTTTCAAATTTTAAAAATATGAATATGTACTTCGTATACGAGTTGCTTAAGAGCATGAATTATAATTTTTTATGAATCTTTTTTATGCTAATTATTGTCAAAAAAAAGAATATTGATTGAAACGACTGATTAAATAATCAGATCCATTTCCTACATATTTTGTTCAAATGTGAAACTTAATGCGCGAGAAACCCTGACCCCGGAGAACATGCAGACGCGCGGCATTAACATCCGAAATCATAATATGTATGCGGCTAATAGTAACTATAACGAGTAGCACTTGTATCAGCAGCGTCATAGAGAGAACAGGTTTTTTTCTTCTCCATCAGCGACCTTAGCTGCTGGAATGCAAGAAAAATTCTCGATTTTCGGCTAGATAGCATTACGATGCGTGGAGAAAGGTAAGCGGGGAGACTGCGCGCCAAACAAGTAGAGAGGGGTAAAAAAACGAAACTTAGAAAAAACATGAGTGCGCGTGGCGCCAGCTTACGACAGCCTTTGACAGTGATTTACCGGCAGCAGCCAAGTTACCCATGCATATAGAAAAGAAAAGATTGCGACTCACTGGGAGCCGATTTATGGAATTGAAAATATGTTAATATTTTTTATAATGCAAGACGAATGAGCTGCTTTTTCTTCCTTAATTCGGAAGACTACAACCCATAAATTATCTAGGACATAATATTTACGCTAGCAGAGATTTTATTTGCTATAATTTTACCACGCAACCAATATGCAACCAAAACCCAACTACAACACAACCGCAGTGATTGGGTAACACTCGGAAGTTGGTCGGCTGCGTTACGTTAGGGAAAAAGTTGCGAATAGTAATGAACATCGTTCAAACCATAATTTACAATATTTACAAAAAATACAGGTTAAATTCTAAATCATTTTTCACCCTATAATTATACAGAATTCTGTCTTACATAATATATGTTTATACATAAAAGATAAAGAATAAAAGTAATCACATTCATATATATCTTAGATGTAGAATATATACAAAATTTATGGCCCACATTTTAAAGAAATACATGAATTTTCGGCAGTAATAATTTTCCCTCAAGAGTAAAGTTCAAAACCGCCTATAGACAAATTTCGTTATTGTTAAACATTACATGTAATACAAAAGAAAAATTTGTTTATTCTGTACGTATTGATATATTTTATACAATAGAAATTAGAGATTAAGTAAAATCTATATTAACACTGAAGAATAACCAACGTTCAAACTTCG
Organism: Platygaster robiniae; assembly: GCA_028476575.1. NCBI lineage: Eukaryota > Metazoa > Arthropoda > Insecta > Hymenoptera > Platygastridae > Platygaster > Platygaster robiniae. The sequence continues at coordinate 19,816,954 of CM052019.1, read as the reverse complement.
CACATGAAAAAAAAAAAAAGAAAAAAAACAGAATTACATAAACATTCTTTGGTTGATATTTCCTATTGCGTACGGTCAAAATTTCCAGTACATTACATGTTTGAGGAAAGGTAGAAAATATTGATAGAATGCAATGTAAAACTGGTAATTCTGACATTTTACTTATTTCATATTGAATAAATGTAAGGGGAACTCTTTGTTTCTAAATTTGGATATTGAAATTGTAGTCCATGTCTGTTTACTCTAGCCACGGGTGAAATTCTCTATCTTCCGCTTGAGAAAGCGGTACTTCACGCATTTAATATTCCACACAAGCGATGGAAAAGTCTCGAAATCGTACCGTGGTACGCTTTCGCGTACCACGGGACGAAAATTTTTGTGTATGTATGCGAAGGTAGGTGAGAAAATGAATTTTGACAGATACGTAAACTTAAGCGATTTTCAGTTGTTAGTAGGCGTATGGACACTAAAAACTGAGCGCCAAACTCAGAACTCCTCCGAGCGATCGCAAAAATCAAAAGCTCTCCTCCGCCTTGCACGTAGAGTGCCAAGATCGCAAAACACGAAGTACTAAGCCAGTCCTGCCTGTGCGCTAACTTCACTTGCTTTCGCCGTGCGATAGAAGTTATACATTACAAATAATTTGCTTATTTTCTTACTCAATTCCTGTGATATATGTATGTGTTATAAATTTTCCTGGAAGCTTTGTTTTCACTTTTTATGTGTCGGGTAAGGTTGATAAACGACAAGAATCAAATTCTATTTAACTTCGTTCATTACTAAACTGGAATCTCCATTGTACAGTTGTTTTCTATCTCATTCGCGCAAATCACTCTTACGGCTAAAACCAAAAATATTACGAACGTAACTAGAGAGTAACGGCTTCGACCGTATTCGCTATATCTTTTACTTACACAAAATCACTATTACGGCTACAACTGGAAGGAATACCAACGTAACGGCTCTGACCGCATTCGCTCTATCGTTTTCTCGCGCACGCGCACTTAGGTTCAATCGATGTTCACCGTTCAAAGATCAAAGGTTCTATACGTACTGAATTTGACTGAACTGTACTGGACTGCCCATAGCAGCCTGACCACCGTTTACATAGGGGAATCAGTCGACTGTTCTAGAACCAGGATTCTTCGCGCCCCTTGTAAAAAGTTCGAGCCCATTCGAGAGGCGTCTCTAGAACATTTAAGTACAATCGATAGCCTTCGATCAATTTTTTTCCTTCTTTACATATTCGTAATCTTGGAATATTACCGCTAACATATGTGTTTTCTGACGGTGACCTTGTCTTCCCGGTTTATCTCCCTTTTATTTACCTTTGTCAGTGGGTGACCGTGCTGCGCAAATCTATCAGGACGCCTTCCAGGAGGTGCGTGCTGCGAAAAATAGCTACGGAAAAACACCCTTTACAAATACTACCAAGCGGTGGGAGCAGTAGCGCAGTCGGTGAAGATCTAGTAGGCCAAAGGGAAATTCCTGAAACTCCCGTTTAAACCGGATGTTGCTCCCGAAAATATTGTGGAGCTACATGCAAGCGCCACCTACAGGATTTCCTTGCTTCCTCAAACGTGCCCCTTGAAAGTGACGTGCCAGCATCGCCAGAAATCATTCCACTGTTGCCCAGATCCAGTCCCTCCTGGATATTTCAAATCTCTACAACGAAAATTTGATTCCTAACCATCTCACAAACTAACACTTCAGCGATCCCCAAAAACACAAAATAAAAAATAAAAATAAAAATATATAGGTAGCACTATGCTGTCACATTATGACTGTAAAATGTAACTGTAAAATGGATAGGAATAATTATCACTTTAAAGTGTGCAGTAATTCGATATTCCCAACAATTAACTTTACAGTAAATTAATAAATAAATACTGATATTGAGTTGCGACTGAACCGCGATAGAATTCCGTCACATAGCTGTTGTCAGGGTTCAATCATTTTTGATATTTTCAGGCTATGTCATCGAAGCGCTCTGAAAGAGACAAAAATTTACCATACCAATTTTCGGAGTCTGATCCTGACAATCCACTGTCAAAAATAATTCTGAGAACTCAAAGAAAGAGAACATCTGAAGAAAATGAAGAAAGGGACAATGCGGGGAAATCTAAAATGCCAGTTAGGCTTTCAAGGGGGGCTTCCAAGGAAACGCCGTTTTTCGTAGCGTTTTTTGCAATGTTACTCAAAGAATATAATAAATATTTTTCAATGCGGTTTTTTTCTCAATATTTTGCTGGTCCTCGAACCACAAAATAAAGATATAATCTCTTAAAAAAGTGTCGCACTGTTGCCACAGCACCCTGGTAAAGTGGGGCCTTCCGAATAAAAGTGTATTGGTGGTGCACACGATTTTGCAAAAACTGTTTGTCTGAAATACAGAAAGAAATTTTATTTAGCATCTGTAGACTGATCTGTAGGCAAGTTGTTCAGATGACAGATCGTCGAAAAAAAATCGTTTTTGTCCGGCAGATATCAATAATAACTGATCAGTTGTTTATAACAATTATGCGCTCAACTTGTACCATGCGATAGCAACATTTCCACACATTAAAAAAACTTATCAAAATCCGTTTACTGCACTGGTTACTTAGATATCGTGTGCACTAGTTTGAGAAACGTAGTTCGAAGAAAAATGCGTTTAAAGTTTTACAACCATGTGCGCCGAAAAAGACGTTTCTTGGCCTTGAAGAACATGATGTGAAAAACTTGAAAAAAAATGAAGCCTAAGTTTTTCTGGAGTTAAATTTTATCCTCTTCCAGAATCTGTATGCTTTTTTCCGATATACCATAATGTGACCCAACATATTTTTAAACAATTATATGGCGAGCCGCGGGAACTCAGTAAAGAGCGTGACAAAACTTGCCTCAAAATTTAATATTTTCTTTTTAGATACAGCAAAATCATTTTTGTATTTTATTTTCAGATACCTCAACTTGCGAAAAATGAACAAAAAAAAGTGCATTTTCAGAAAGGGTTACATGGTAGGACCCTCTAACTCATTGTAAAAAGCGTTTCAAAGACATCCGAGAAACGCTGAAAGAAAAAAAGGAAATCGGGTGCTACCAAAAATGTTGAAAACAGTTTGGTGCCAAGCACAAGTGCTCATTGTTAGTGATACATCCCAATGCAAGATGACGTAGACGAAAATACGAATTCGCATAGCTTTATGACAAATAAAGAGAGGTCGTCGAAAAAAAATGTTAATAATGTCTGCAATAACGAAAATGAGCCAGTTATGGATAAGATTGAAGCTGTAGGACAACAGCGTGATTAATTACCACAGTCTGAAGTGAGTAACTCCGTCCATTCTCCTGAAGCAAACGCGCAAACGATTGTACGAGGGGGGACCCAAAAGTAACGGGAATTAGGTGGTGGGGGGACCGCGGAGGGGGGGATCGGGTTCTCCACTGGTTCTCTTCCAAGCTGCTACTCTCCCAAGTCAGTGTGCAAAGTTCATTTTCACAACTCGAGTATCGAAAAATCGATTTACGGGGTCTGACGAGCATGGCGTAAATGAGCGATTTCAGGTTGGTTCATTTACTCCACTCGATTTCATTTACCTCACTCATATGGGTGAGGTAAATAAAAGTCACTAGTTTTTCATGTTTCTTGTTGTGGTATGTTGTAAAATCGATAGAATCGATTATGAATATCTATCGTTCGAGCGCAGCTATGTTCACGTTTGTTGACATTTGTACCATTTGAACGATTGTTCAAATATTGTCAATAATGGCGTCGTTATCCGAATCGAAAAACACGGGAAAAGAAAAAATGATTGGGGAAGTGCAGGAAGTGAGCATACCTGATGAAATTTTGGCTGCGGCCAAAAAAGCTGAAGAAAAAATAATTCCCACAAAGTCCAAGGTACGGTACAATAATGCATACGACGCATTCATGAAATGGAAAAAACAAAAAGGGTCGCCGTCATTCTCCGAAGAAGAATTATTGGCCTATTTCGGAGAATTAAGCGAAAAAATGGCACCCTCATCACTGTGGAGCACTTTTTCAATGTTAAAAACAACATTACTGTACCGCGAAAAAGTCAATCTGAATTCCTTTACTCGCTTGGCGACATTTTTGAAAAGGAACGGTGAAGGCTACAAACCAACAAAATCAAAAATTTTCAAGCCTGAGGACATTCAGAAATTCCTGGACGAAGCTCCAGACGAGATTTACTTGGCAACTAAGGTAATTCCTGGCACAAGTGTACTACTTGATGTTGTTTATGTTGAAATTTGATTTTGTTGAAGTTGATTTTAAAATGTAACTCATAACCTCAAACTAAAAAAAATCGAAAAATAAAAACAAATTTAAATGTGAACATATATAATCAATTTTATATTTCCACATTTGTTATTAAAAAAAGTTATATATGTAAACAACATTCAGTAGTAATTCTTATCCTAGAAAATACCCAAAACTTAGAAAACTTGAATAATTTTTTGAGTAGTTTGTATTACTTTATAAATCTTGAAAGCTCCAAAAAATTAACAAACATTGAAGAGATTTCACAATGATTAATTAATCTAAAAAATTAAAAAAATTGTAAAACCTGTTTCAAAAATTTTTTGGGAATAACTATTGTTGTAGATTGTTTGCATTTTCGGCGTAACAGGCGCGTGTCGAGGTGGAGAGTTTTCAAAAATAAAAATGCAAAATGTGAAAACAGAAGGCCGAATGTTTATGGTGAAAATTGAAGACACAAAAACAAAAATTGATCGCGACTATGCGATTAGTGCAAACTTTTATGATCTAATAAAAAAATACATAGATCTCAGACCAAATAATACTACCACTGATCATTTTTTCATTGCTTACAACAAAGGAAAATGTATATCCCAAAACATGGGAATCAACTCATTTGCAAAAGTTCCAAAGACTATCGCTACGTACTTAAAATTGCCAGATGCTGAGAAATACACCGGGCATAGTTATAGGAGAACTTCCGCCACAATTCTATCGGACAGTGGGGCTGATTTTTTGACAGTAAAACGGCATGGAGGGTGGAAATCCTCAGCTGTCGCAGAAGGTATGAAAAAATTGAGGAACCTACATGTCTAGTTTGAATAAAGTAATGTCAAACGTCAAATTTTTCAGGGTACGTTGAAAACTCTGCCACAAAAAAAAGAAAAACTGGCGATTTAATATCAACGATGATCAACTACAATTCTGATGATCAAGTACAAAGAGGGAATCTAAACATTGTGTCACAAACTTCTACAACCAAAAAACATCAGTTCGTACCGTTCGCTAAACCATTGCAAAGAACATATAGCTTAGACTTGACACTAAACAGAACTGAAAACGTTGGAAATCCTGCTATGAATTTTCAAAATTGCAACGTGACTATCAATCAAATCCAAAATAAATAAATTATTTTGAAAAGCCACGTATGACAATTATGTAAGAATTGTAACTGTGCCAATAAAAAATTGTAATCACTCTTTTTCGAAACGATTGTTAATAAATTTATTTTTTCCAAATTGTCATGATTATAAGAAAAATAATATAATGAATGAAATTAATTGATGATCATAAGAAAAATAATATTATGAATTAATGAGATGAATTATGATTATAAAAATTATAAAACAAAATTATTTCATTGAATTTGTAAAATTTAATTAAATTAACTTTACTAATTAAAGAATTATATGAAATTTTTTAAAAATTGTATTATGACATAATAGAAATTATAATTTGAATGGAATAAAATAATAATTAGGAGAAAAATAAAAGCATAAATTAATTATATTAATGATTATTATTCAAATGATGAAACTAAATAATTTATTTGAATTTGTGAAATGATATGAAATCAAATTTAATAAATGAATAGTCAAGAATTGTCTTTAAATTTTTTTTAGACATATGTAATAGAAATTATAATTTACAATTCTACGTTTTTCCTTATCCCGGGGGGGCTGAGGCTTTTTAATATTTTTCTTTAAATAAACTAAATTTTGCCTTAACTCGGGGGGCTCCGCCCCCCGAACCCCCCGTCGTCCGCCCCACCTCCGTGCGGGTGAACACCTTTTTCAGATTCAAAGAATTTATGATACAAGGAATCGCGATTATTACGTGCTGACAACAACGTGTGCTTCGTATTTCGAAACTTCACCAAAGATCCCGTCCCTGAGACCCACCTCGACGCGGCCCCCTCTGGAAGTTTTATTTCTGCTGTGAAAATATACATTATATGTGTAGTTTTCGCTCATACTCGTCAGACCCCGCAAATCGAATTTTCGATACACTCGTTGTGAAAAATAGTATACACAACTCATTGATTATCGACAGATTCACCATAAACGTCAAGTTGACAATGCAAGGCCGTTTGAATCGATGGTGTATACGCGCGCGCCGCTTCGCGGCGCGCGCGCGTATACCCCACCGATTCATACGACCCTGCACCGCCAACTTCACGTCTATGGTAAAACTCCCGATACTCAACTTGTTGTGTAATGTACTATTGCTGTGAGTGCATTCGTTCGTCCGTAAGAAATTTTCTAGTGAAACGACTTTTTCCGTCTCGGCGAAAACGTGAAATGGCTGAGTGTGGAGAGCAACGCGCGGCTGTAAAATTTTGTTTTTTGTTAGAAAAAACACCCGCGGAAACCCTTGTGATGCTGAAAACAGCTTATGGGGATAATGCTTTGAGTAAAACGCGTGTGTACGACTGGTTTTCGCGTTTCAAGAATGGAGAGATGTCAATAGAAGATCAACCTCGTTCTGGGCGCCCCTCGACTTCAAGAACGGACGAAAACATTGAAAAAATCAACACTCTTGTTCATGAAGACCGTCGCCGAACCATCGATCAACTTTGTGAGATGTCTGGATTGTCATGGAGTTCAATTCAGAGGATTTTAACTGAAGATTTGAGCATGAAGAGGATTGCAGCCAAATTTGTTCCTCGCCTTCTCTCCGACGATCAAAAGGAGCGTCGACTTCAGGCCTGTCTTGAGCTGCAAAATCAGTTGGATGAAGACCCAGATTTTTTTCTCAAGGTTATAACTGGCGATGAATCATGGTGCTATGGCTACGACCCCGAAACAAAGCAGCAATCAAGCCAATGGAAGACACCTCTCTCGCCTCGTCCAAAAAAGGCACGCCAAGTGAAGTCCAACATCAAGACATTGCTCATTTGTTTCTTCGATTGCAGAGGTATTGTGCACGCAGAATTTGTTCCTCCAGGCCAAACGGTCAACCAACACTTCTACTTGGAGGTTTTGAAAAGGTTGAGGGAGAACATCCGGAAGAAAAGAGCGGATCTTTGGCGCACAGGAGATTGGTTCTTCCACCACGACAATGCACCTGCCCACACAGCGCTGTCCGTGAAGAAATTTTTGACCAAAAACGGCATGACACCGATTGTTCACCCCCCCCTATTTACCGGACCTTGCCCCCTGTGACTTTTTTTTGTTCCCTAGACTCAAAAGGGACATGAAAGGAAAACGTTTTAGGACTGTAGAAGAGGTGAAACAAAAATCGCTGGAAGGTTTAAAAAAAATTGAAAAAAATGAATTTCAGAACTGTTTTGAACACTGGAAAAAAAGATTGAATAAGTGTATTACAGTCAATGGGGGTTACTTTGAAGGTGATAAAAATTGTGTGTGAAAAAATTTGTCAATAAAAAAGTTGTAACACAATTCCTGTTACTTTTGGGTCCCCCCTCGTATTAGAAAAACATGACCTGAAAAAAAAGTTAGTATCTTTTTCGGCAGATAACGCAAATTTGAATTTCGGTGGATTGAACCGCAAGGGCAAACAGAATGTTCACAAACTCCTGGAAGGAAAAATAGAAAAAAACTTGATTGGCATGGGATGCCCAGCCCATATTATCCACAATTCCAGTCGGCATGGCCTCGAACTATTTGATCTTTTCGACATCGACATCATCTGTTACAAGATTCATCAATATTTCCAGAATCAAACTCTTCGATCAGCAGAATTGGAAGAATTTTGTGACTTTCTCGATGTAGAATATCGAGATATTCTATACCATTATAAAACGCGATGGCTCAGCCTTTTTCCAGTGGTTCATCGAATCCTGCTGATGTTCAAACCTCTACAATCTTACTTCAAGTATATCGATAAGCCTCCAGCATTTTTAAAGTCATTTTTTGAAAACGATTTGGCCGAGTGTTTCTTGTTTTTCACTTACTCCTATATGACTCTCTTTCACGACAACATCAAGGAATTGGAAAAGGAAAAAAATAGTGTCGTTGAGGTCATCAACATCATTGACACTGTGAGCCGTGGTCTGCGTGATCGAATCAAGAGTAAATTTTTGCCACTTTCTGTCAAAAGTATTTTGCTAAAATTACGAGAAGATAGAGAAGATGAAAAATGTGACGACTTCACCTGCAAAGCGATTCAAGTTTATGAAGAAGCTGAAGAATATCTTTCGAAATGGACGACTTCTCTTTCCGATTCACGAGTAAAATTTTTTATTTTTCTCTACATGATTGTTGGATTGTGACATTTTGAAAAGGCATTTCCATATAATTTGTTTCAGATTTTCAAGTGGTTCGATTTTTGTCTCGATACGCAATTAAATTATGACGATATGACCGACACTTTTTTTTATCTTTAAGACAAGAAGGTGGATTTTGACGAAAATAAAATCTTCGATCAAAGCATGAATTTGATTCGCTTCATTGAAAAAAAACAAAAAGAAAAGGACTAACAATTTTTTAAAAAATCGTGCAATGAGAAAATTTGTATATTTTTTTCTGCAAATCATGACGAATGTTCGTATTCTGAAATTTTGAAAATCGCGAAATTCTTTTTCGCAATACCGGGACACAACGCAAATTGTGAAAGGTCTTTTTCTTTAATCAAGTTGCAGTGGACCGACGAAAGAAACCAATTTCATAATTATTTAATGGACCCGAAAAATTCAGAATTGCTTCGACTTATTGCTAATTCTGAAAAATATTGTAAAAAATGAACCGTGACTCTTTTGTTAAACTTGCCCAACGGTGTAAACATTTGAATTAAAAAAAATTTCGTAAAAAAATTTTTTTTCCCAATAATTGTATATTTGAAAATTTTTTTTCAATATTTGAATTATCACGGGGGAGGGGGGGGGGGGTGGCAAGACGATGTCCTACTTTTACCTTCTGAGCATCTGGTCACCCTATTTAATCTCGTTCGATGATAGCTGCAAATTACAGTTTCATTGTCACTTATCAATATAATAAAAATGTCGCAGCGATTAAGGAACAAAGGGCAATTTGTAAAGAAAAAAGTTCTCGAACATCGTCTCAAATCTGTGTCAGCGACGAATAAAGCAAGGAGGAAAACGTGTTCACTAAAAACGACGAAGGAAATTGGGACGCGAATCATCAACATGGACGAGTTTTCGAAAAATTAAAAATGTTGCTTGTGTTTAAAGGATCTGAGTCTAAAAAATATCGTAGGAGAATCAAAACGGGGATTACATTCCGATTTCAAGATCAAGTGCATTGCGTGTGGCAATGCAACGACAGTTGCAACTGGTAAACAACACGCCGGGACAAATATTGCAGAAAAACGTACTTGTGATGTGAAAACATTGGCTGTACTTGGTGGGCAATGACTTGGTTCTATTAATTTTTTTACAGTTTAATGTTTAACTACATAATTTTCATAATATATTTCCTGAAAATTATTATGAAGATCATATCTTTCAAATAAATTTATTATCATATTTGTCAGTTTTAGCCCCCTACTTATGAATTTGATAATTCTGTAACGAATCTACAACAAATTCACGATTGCCCAATTACAGGCACTGTCAACGTTGGCGTTCAATGCACCGCTTTGAATAAAATACTGGCTTGTTTGAACATCCAAACTGTCACTGATACCTTGTACAAACGATATAAAATGGGCATTGGATCTTCCATAGAAGAAGCGGCTTCGCAGAGCTGTCAACGAGCTACTCTCGAGGAACGTCACCTTGTTTTAGAAAATATAGATCGTTTATGCAATGAAATGTAAGAATCTGCATTTTTATATTCAAAAATTTTTTTTGCAGTGACATCATAAAACCTTCATCAGTAAATATTATTTCTTTTCAAATAACATGGAACAGCTCTTCTAAGCAACTTTAACTTTTCTTTTCGAAATTTCGTTAGCCATATATACATCGAATTCTTATATAATTTGAACTGTTGCAAAATTCTTCTGTTGAATTTTCAAACTCGTGAAACTGATTTTACAGGCCTCAATACATAATGTATATTACAAGTACTTTAACGATGAAATCGATTCTGAAAAAGTAGCAGTGAATTGAAATTCATTTGTATAAAAAAGTTGTTTGAATTTAAACATTATTTTTCTTTTTCCAAGAAAAAGAAACGAAAAACATTTTCCGCGTTAGAAGTTACTAAGATCAACCGCATAATATTTTTATGAGACATTTTAAAAAAGGTGAGAATAGCTGCGTACAATTATGACATTCTTTATTAAATCAGTTTCTCAGACGATCATAATTTTATTGTCTTGATAATATAAAGAAAACTTGTGCATAAGGGTCTGTTAGTATCGATGTGAAAATATTGAAACTGTGCTTGTTTTTGAATTGCCAGTAAAAAAATTTATTTCTAAATGCCAGTAAATGTTCTTGCCGCCATTCGTTAATTGATGCGATTTATTAGTGGTAAATATTAGAGTATAACAATTATAATTATATTGAATATTTCATAATATGTAATATAATTTCTTTATTTCTTATAACATACAATATTTTATTTCAAGTTTACGAAAAATCAAATCTTTGGACGAGATTTTTCGATAAATTTTAAGAAAAATACGGTATCACAAGTTTGGACAATGCCTATTTCGACTAAACAATTATAGCCCTCGGCTTCACCTCGGGACTGTAACTCTTCGTTTAGCCCATACACACCTTGTCGAAACTCACAATAATAGATTGCATCTATTTTACATTATAAATGTTATGATGGAAAACATTTTCCCACGTTGGAGAAAACTGGCTTATCAGTGAAAAATCATTATACGAAGGCAGTAAACGCCTTGTTTCCTTTTCGAACTGATGAAATGAATCGAATAGTACGCTGTATTACTTTGTAGTAGGTGAAATGGCCACGATGAAAAACATCTCTTAATTGTTCATCAATGTTTTAATTACTGACATCGCCTTTCCCATTCTCATAGACCAGCTGAAATTGCCGAAGAAGTTTATGGCTCTGTCAATTCTGCATCTAACAGCAACATAATTCATGACAAGGGCCTATTTGACGAAGCATTGGGCAACGCAGTGAACATAATCATCTCTTACGACATGGGATGGAGCAAAGGGGGCAATGGACGAAGCTACGATAGTTTGAATGGATACGGTGCTATCATTGGCTATTTAAGTGGTAAAATTTTAGATTAAGAAACTAGAAACGGAAAGTGTAAGTTATGTGATGACTGTGGCCACAAAAAAACTGATCATAATTGTAGAAAAAATTTTACGGGTAGTGCAAAAGCGATGGAACCGAGTGTTGGTGCTATCTCGTAAATAAAAGGAAATATTGGCCTTCGATTTTCAAAATCTTCCAAGAATTTTGTTCTTCGATTCTTGCGTCGTTATTTTTCGACATTTTAGAGTAATTAGTAACTTAACAAAAACGCGATTTGAAGTGCAGTATAAAGTATGTCAAGATCCCCAATATTCACTAATATTGAACACAATCATAACAAACAGGTGCTCGAGCAATCAGCTGTGTAACGATTTTGACATTTGCCGAATTTTACCTGTCAAAATCTCCGATCACAGCTGACCGTCCTACTGCGAAACTCCTAAATACGACAAAGTCTTTTTAGGAGGTATCGAAAAAAAGTGTTTGAAATTAAAACTAGGAAAATTGAGGTGTACATATTGGAGGTATGATAGAATTAAGAATCTAAAAGTGTTTTTAGAAAAAATCATGGTGTCTTTAATGTAGAAAAAGTGGAGGCAAAAAAATTTCAAACTTATGTGTATTTATTTTTTTGATCATAATGGTGCTGTCGCGGGCCCTCACCTCGGCCCACGACCGTGGGCCATTGATAGTTCAGCAAACGATTCCTTTTACTGCCGCTAAGAATCTCACGGTGCATTAAGTGACACGTACCGCAAAGATACCTTGGCGTGTCCACTTTACCATCGACAAAACCCGAAAAGCGTTTGACTTTGCATGAGAGAATTTTTATTATAAAAAACTGATTTGCAATAAAAAATTAGGATTTTTTCCGCTTGCTCTAGTGCGTAGAAAATTTTTTTTGTACGATTCTAAGCGAGAATTGTTGTCCTATTCAAAACTCAAAAATACTCTTAGTACAATTTGTAAATGAAGAAATCATACATTTTTCGATCTTAGTACTGACTTTGCGTTTGGGGGGCTCAATTCCGAAAACTTGACTCTGTAGGATCTTCAAGGAAATAGCAAAATAACTTGATGTGAAATAGCAATATAAATGTTCAGTTTTTGATATGATATAGTTTTTGTGATATAGGAACAACTCCCAAGTTCTATATCGTACATAACCAAAATATGCTCTATACACCATTTTTAAGATAACTATTGGGAAAAGTACTAAAAATTTTTCTCAGTGTACGCATAAGAAAAGAGTAGGGATGACCTTCTGGATCATTCTCGCTCTAGTTCATCAGCATCCCCAGCATTATTGATAAGCCAAAATGTCAGTCCCTGGTCCTGGGAACCGGAATAACAGAGCATGGGCAAAAAATTTACAAAACTCGGCATTTAAGTATTTGAAAAAATGCTTAGTAAAGTAGGAAACAGTGATGTAAAAAATTTACGAAGTATTTTTTCAGATGAATTTCGGAAGTTTGTCAGCGTATAATTAATAAATGTTTTATTTGTAAATAATACGAGGTCACTGTAAAAAATATTATTATTTTATCAAGGTGGTCAAAAAAGCCTACAATTTTGCCCGCTTCGCGACAAAAATCGGCTTTATCTTCCGCCGTGATAAAAAAAATTGTTTGCACCTTGGAAAAAAATTAATTTCTCACTCGGGTGAATATATCCCTCGCCTTCGGCTCAGAATATAACTTACACCCTCATGAGAAATTTATTTTTTCCCTAGATGCAAAATGTACTATTCATACCACCGTACCACAAAAAAGTTTATTTACTCATAATATTCAGAATTGCATACGGAAATAACAGTTTTTACAGAATTATAACAATTTTCCACAATGTATAAGATTATACTTTTGATTGATAAAATTGATACTTTTTCTTTCTACGCCTAATTCGCAAATAATTTTTTGCCTACTGGTTTATGGATTGTACCATGAGAATAAGTAAGAGGGTGTAACTTGACGTCAAGCTACACTCTTTCAAACAACAGAAAAAAGGTGAATGAACAGAGCACAAAATGTTTTCCGTGGCCGCAATTTCCCACACATAATTGGTGGTGGTTTGGCACATAATTGTTTCAATACCTATATATATATATATATATATATTTGTGCAACGGGGTATACAGGGACCGGATCAGATGTGTAACGGGGTTTTCAGGGACATTTGTCGTATTCCGGGACGGTCCCTGAAAGCCCATTAGTTGTAACGGGGTTTTCCGGGACTTGGTCCTTGAAAGCATCAATTTAGTTGAAACTGTCGTTTTCCGGGACCAGACCCTGAAAACCTCTTTTAGTTGCTGAAGAGGGTTTACAGGGACTAAGCACATAATTATATCTTGTCAATTACCTTTTCTACGTGCGCAAGTTATTCTGTTTTTTACAGTTAGTACTATCGCTACTTCTCAAATAAGTTTTTTAATTTTACTGACATTATATTATTTATGAATTTGATGGTATTAAAAAATTATGTGTATTTTGATAGTTCCATTTATCGATTGACCAATAAAAGCCATAAATATTGACGTGCTATAGAGTCGTACAATCCTTGTAAAAACTTTTGCAAATTTTTTATTAGGGACCACCAAAACTTAAACCGCGACTAAAAATGTAAACAAAACTGATTCGACTTGAGCGGGAACGAAACTGTAACGAAATCGTTGTTGAGGTGTTTTAACCAAAACCGAAACTAAAACTTAAGAAAACTTTGTCGGTTTTCACATGCTTTTTTCGGTTCGGCAGGACTTAGCTTTCAGTTGTATCGTTTTTGAATTGTTTGTGGCCTGACTTTCATCCTTTTTTTCCACAGAGAATAACTGTCACCTTAGATTATGAGCTACCTGAAATTCTATGATTTTTTGAAAATTATGATGCGATTTCCAGTTTTCGACTGAATATTTACTACAAACAGTGACTCTGTTATGGCAAATGTCTCACTAACAGCAATCGATAGATATTGAAAAAACTGTACAGATTACACTTTTGGGAATATAGCAATGTCTAATGATCATTAATGAGTTCAAAATATTTCAATTTTGTTACTAATTTCCTGTGAAATGATCTCGATTTTCCCAGTCAATTGTATATTCTTCAATAAAACATACAATTGACTGGGAAAATCGAGATCATTTCACAGGAATTTCTTTTCAAACCCAGTGAAAACAACGGAATTTCTAATTTGTTATTAATGTAAAAAACTTCTGATCAGTCTACAAATTTTGCTATAAGATATGAAAAAATTACTTGTACTTAGGTCGATAACTAAAAAAAAAGATGAGGTGCAATTACTATCTCTAAATTTGTCGCTATTTTTTTCAATGAATTGAAATTTTTGTATATTAAAAGTACGTTAGGTTTGTTGAGAAACAAAAATTTCTTTCTTTCCATTCAACTCGTCTATATTTCAAGTAAGGAAAAAAAAATTTAACACTCTTTTTCAAGAGCATCTTGTTTGTTGTCTCACTGTTTAAAAAAGGTCAGTAAATATTTTTTTTTAATATTGAAGTTTTGATCGCATACCCTGAATGGAATTTTTTCTACCGATGGTTCTGGAAATATTCCGTACGTGATAGCAAGTATCCCACAAATCATGGTAAAATTATAATATTTTTTATCAAGGCGGTCGAAAAAGCCTACATTTTTGCCCACTTCACGGGCAAAAATCGGCTTTTTCTTCCGCCCTGATAAAAAAAATCGTTTGCATCTTGGGAAAAAATAAATTTCTCACGAAGGTGTAAGTTATATGCCGAGCCGAAGGCGAGGGATATAACTTACACCTTCGTGAGAAATTTATTTTTTCCCTAGATGCGAAATGTACTATTATTGTTTTCTCTCATGACACCATGTAAAATATTTATTTCAACATGATAAAACAGGTACCATATTAAAACACATCATAAAAAACAACTTTGACTTCAGATCTAATATAATTTCGATTTAATCGAGAATATCGATTAAATCTGACCATTTTTTTTTCACAGTCAGTGTACCCACAACTTTTTTCAGGGTTACCCTGTAACTTCAAGAGAACCATAGAGTTATTTCCTGTTCACCCTCAAACTTATTACAAAAATTTGTAGGGTTATACTCTTGAAGTGAATGAGGAGGAGGCAATTTTTTTTCATTTCCCTCTAATCCTAATAATAAAAATATTTGAAAAATGATTTTCGCTGCGGAGAAATTGAAAATGTTGTTTGATAATTTTCTTACTTTTACAAATTTTGTACATCAAACTTATGACAATCTGATGCAAATCCTAATATATTTCATCGAATCGTCATCTCAAAACCTTTGCTAATAGGATAAGTACAATTGTCGGCAGGTAACAAAATATTGCAACAGGGCAAATATGTAGTAATGTAATAATGATAAGGAACATTTTTCTGCATATCCTATAAACAGTTACACTATTTTCCATTATTGTGTGGCGACGCACTAAGGATTCATTTTTATTCTACGATTTAACAATGACTTTGAACCTATTATATTTGAAACGAATAGGTACTTAATTACCATTTCGAACCTTCCAGATTCTTCCATTCATTCACATCTCGAACTTTCTAGACATTCCCATTCATTCTCGCATTTTCCCATTCATCTAGAGAATTCCATTTCCCGAAGATTCCATCAATAAGGGTATAAATAATGGGTCTCAAGGCCCACTCAGTTAGTTAATTCGTTCCGAGAGCCGTACCCGAAAACATCATTACTCAAACGCTTATCTCGGTCTTTGTCACGCGCTACGAAAACGATCCTTCGCTGTAACCTAGTATTCGGTTTTGAATAAAGTATTTACTTTTGTAACACACTTTCGATTTTTGTGGTCAACCTTTCCGCAATTGGTGACCCCGACGTGATCGCAAAAGGTGCTCGACGACGCGACCGCGAACATTTCCTACCGTGACCTCGAAAAAATCGCTCAGTGCGATTCGCAGCGCGTGTGAACAAGTGCGCGAAAATTTCGACGACAAGTGCAGTGCGCGAGTGCAACCCGACGTTCCTTTTTCGCGTGCCTAGACCGGGTGCACCTGTTTCAGCAACCTGGACCCCTCACTTCTCAACAACTCGCTCATAACCGACGACGAAGACGAAATGCCCGGCCCCAGCGACCAGAGCATCCACGCCGTGGGAGTGCGAATTCCACCCTTCAACGCGGACGACCCGGAGCTATGGTTCGCCGTCGTGGAGAAGAGCTTCCAGGCATCAAAAATCACGCAAGATGCCACGAAATTCGGTTATGTGCTAGGCGTTTTGGACCAGAAATACCAGGTTGAAATTCGAGACATCATCCTCAACCCCCCCGAGCAAGACGCCTATACACAGCTGAAGACGCAGTTAATAAAATGACTGAGCACCTCTCAAGAAAAAAAGACGCTCCAACTTCTTGAAAAAGAAACACCTGGGGACCGCAAGCCGTCACAGTTCCTCAGGTATATTCGGGACCTCGCTGGAAAAAATGTACCTGACTCAATGCTTCGAACTATTTGGATAAGCCGCCTACCGCAATCAATGCAAGTCGCCCTAGCAGTACAAAAAGACGCCGACCTTGACAAACTCTCCGAACTCGCCGACGCCATCGCAGATGCCATAAGCTCGCCTCCTCAGATCGCCGAAACCAGCAACTCCCAGAACATCAACGCACAGATCGACGCCCTGCTGAATATCAAAATGGCTCAACTCACACTCAGCCTACGACAGGAAATTTCGGCCCTCGCTGACCGAGTTTCTCGCAGTAGAGATCGCAACGACTTCCCCGACCGCGCAAGGTATCGCTCACGCTCCTCGTCTCGTCCTCGTTCCTCGCAACAATCTCAAAGCGAGTTCTGCTGGTACCACAAAAACTACGGCAACCGTGCAAGGAAGTGTCGTGAGCCGTGCAAATTCAAACAGGGAAACGAACTGGGCAGTCATTAGACGCTGCAGAAAATGACGGAAGCCAAAAAACGAGCCGCCTGTTTGTAAACGACACAACCACGAAACTCCGATTCCTCATCGACACCGGCGCCGACCTATGCGTTTTTCCCCGCTCCCGCATCGCCGGACGCCCTCAACGCTCGACATACGCCCTAAGCGCCGCGAACGGTTCCGAGATCGCAACTTACGGAGGGGTCAACTTAAATCTGAACCTCGGTTTGCGACGAGACTTCCCCTGGCGTTTCATTATCGCGGACGTATCGAAACCAATAATAGGGGCGGATTTCCTCAGACATTACGGGCTTCTCGTTGACCTACGAAACCGGCGCCTCATCGACCTCAGCACTTCATTAATCACGCCTGCCATACCTGCCGACAGCTGCACAGTGCCTCAAATAAAAGTTCTGTGCGTGGGTGGGTCGCGTTATCACCAGCTCCTGCAAAAATACCCTGGTTTGACACGGCCCAGCGGAATACCCAACGAAGTCAAGCACAACACGGTTCACCATATTCACACGACACCAGGGCAACCCGTCTCCTGCAAACCACGAAGGCTCGCTCCTGACAAGTATAAAATCGCCAAAAAGGAATTTGAGATGATGGTCAAAATGGGCATCGCACGACCCTCGGATAGTAGCTGGTCTTCGGCATTGCACCTCGCACCGAAAAAAGCTGACGAATGGCGACCGTGCGGCGACTACAGGGCCCTGAATGCGCGCACCACCCCTGACCGCTATCCAGTTCCACACATAGAGGATTTTTCCCAAGGCCTCGCGAAAAAGAAGATTTTTTCGAAAATCGACCTGATACGCGCATATCATCAAATTCCTGTGGCTGAAGATGACATAAAAAAAACCGCAATAACGAACCCCTTCGGACTGTTCGAATTTCCGCTCATGAGTTTCGGACTCCGCAACGCGGCGCACACTTTCCAACGTTTCCTCGACGAAGTTCTCCGGGGCCTCGACTTCGCCTACGCGTACATCGACGACATTATGATTGCATCAGAAAACGAAGACGAACACGAGAATCATCTCCGTCAAGTTTTTGAAAGACTCGAAAAATACGGCCTCATAATCAACGCGTCAAAAAGTGTTTTTGGGGCACGCAAAATCGAATTTCTCGGATACCAGGTCGATGCCACCGGAGTCAGGCCACCAGCGTCGAAAGTCGAAGACATCCTAAATTACGAAAAACCGAAATCAATCAAGGCGCTACGCAGGTTTCTTGGGATGATAAATTTCTACCGACGATTTATCCCCAGAGCTGCCGAAATCCAGTCACCGCTACACGATTATCTGCGCGGCAACGACGCCCGTGGTAATAAGCCTATCCCTTGGACGCCCGAAGGAGACCAGGCCTTTGAAAAGTGCAAGCGCGCTCTCGCCGATGCGACTCTTCTCTCTCACCCGGACCCGGCACTCCACCTAGGACTTTTCACCGACGCCTCCGACGTGACCATCGGCGCAGTACTTCAACAACACACGACCCAGGGATGGCAACCACTCGCATTCTTTTCTCGTAAATTATGCCCCGCACAAACGAAATACAGCGCATTCGACCGAGAGCTACTCGCAATCTACAAATCGATTCGTCAATTTCGTCATATGCTTGAAGGTCGCAATTTTACCATTTTTACTGATCAAAAACCTCTCACTTTCGCCTTTCGTCAAAAACCAGAAAAATGCTCGCCCCGCCAATTTCGACACCTAGATTACATCGCACAGTTTACGACCGATATACGCCACATTTCTGGAAAAGACAACATAGTCGCCGACGCCATGTCCCGCATCGACGCCATTTCCGAAGGAATTAACTATGACGACCTTGCATCATCTCAAGAAAACGACAAAGAACTTCAGAAATTCCTCAAACCGAACGGGCCACTACAAATCGAACAAATACTAATTCCGGGGTCGATGAAAATGATCTATTGCGACACGTCAACAAAAAGAGCGCGCCCATTTGTGACACAGCCTTTCCGCAAGCAGGTATTCCGGTCCCTTCATGGATTGTCACACCCCGGCGCACGTGCCACGACGAAACTGATTACTGAACGATTTGTCTGGCCATCAATTAACAAGGAATGCAAAACATGGGCCAAGGAATGTATCACTTGTCAAAGGAGCAAGATCCATCGCCACACGCACCCCCAGGGAATTTCGAGCTCGCCAGCTCTCGTTTTGAGCATATCAACGTCGACATCGTAGGACCGCTGCCTTATTGCCAAGGATTTCGCTACCTGCTAACATGCATCGACCGCTTTTCCCGCTGGCCCGAAGCTTTCCCAATGGAAAATATGACAGCCGACACAGTCGCGAAAACCATCTTCAACGGCTGGATCTCGCGATACGGCGTTCCGCTACGAATTACAACCGACCAAGGACGTCAGTTTGAAGGTGAAATTTTCAAATCCCTCTCCCATCTCATAGGCTCAAAACACCTACGAACTACAGCCCGGCATCCAGAAGCCAATGGCCTTATCGAACGACTACACCGACAACTCAAGTCATCATTAAGGTGCCACGAAACCGAGGATTGGGTCGAACAACTTCCCGTCGTCCTCATGGGTATACGCGCGGCTTGGAAAGACGACCTAAAAACAACAGCAGCCGAACTCGTCTTTGGAGAACCAATCCGATTACCTGGAGAATTCCTCGCCGAACGCACATCTGCAAAATCGCACGATCCGACACTATATGTTAACCGCCTCCGCCGATACTTCGCAGAACTCAAACCCAAGCCGACCTCGAACCACAGCAACAGGCCAACTTTCGTTTTTAAAGACCTACCCGCATCAACACACGTTTTCATGTATCGCAACGCGCCAAAAGGACCCCTAGAAAACCCATATGAGGGGCCTTTTCCAGTCATCTCCCGGCACCCTCGACATTACGTCGTCCAAATACGTAATCGAGTGGTACCAGTTTCTGTCGACCGATTGAAACCCGCCTACACCGACGTCGAAGAACCTGCCGACCAACGAGAAAACCCTGGCCGACTGACGCAAGAGAATGGCAACCCTTCTGATACACCACGAAGCCCGTCTCACGAAAGCCCGACGACACGTTCCGGAAGAAAAGTTAGATTTACCCTGCGCTATCAAGCTTGAACATTATTCAATACGTTTTTTTTTGTAAAATTTCGTGATTTCATCACTGGCAAGGGGGTGATGTGGCGACGCACTAAGGATTCATTTTTATTCTACGATTTAACAATGACTTTGAACCTATTATATTTGAAACGAATAGGTACTTAATTACCATTTCGAACCTTCCAGATTCTTCCATTCATTCACATCTCGAACTTTCTAGACATTCCCATTCATTCTCGCATTTTCCCATTCATCTAGAGAATTCCATTTCCCGAAGATTCCATCAATAAGGGTATAAATAATGGGTCTCAAGGCTCACTCAGTTAGTTAATTCGTTCCGAGAGCCGTACCCGAAAACATCATTACTCAAACGCTTATCTCGGTCTTTGTCACGCGCTACGAAAACGATCCTTCGCTGTAACCTAGTATTCGGTTTTGAATAAAGTATTTACTTTTGTAACACACTTTCGATTTTTGTGGTCAACCTTCCCGCAATTGCTTGAACAACTTCCCTTTTTTTTTTTTTTCTTAACAATAAGGATGCATGATTAAATAATAAGTTTTCATAAAAGAACGCTTACGAATCTAAATTTAAAAAATATACATCCTTAAGACTTCAATGTCACTAACGTAACAAGTTAGTATTACAAGAAACAAAGCGTGTTGTCGACCTTTTTTTGAACTTTTCTGCCAAGTTCTAATGCAATACTCCTCTCACACAACACCATGTCAAAATTACAGACATCATTGTATGCTGCATGCCAATGTCAAACTATAATGAAAGCCTATCATTATGGTATCAGAAGTTTTTGTAACAAAATATTTAAAAAATGTAGAGATTTGAACGTATTATTACACCTAAATTATAAATGATTTTTCTTAAAGAACATTGTTCGAATTTTTACAAATAATAAGCAACGATAACTAACTACTTTTTCGACCTGGAAAGCCGCAAAACTGTTTTTCACTTTTTTAAAGTTTTTTATAGTGTGGAAAGTTCTTTGAAATATAGCTTGGAATGCAGACACGATTATAGTTTAGGATTGAGGTATTTGTATAATAAAAGCGTTGCTTCAATCATACGATGGCGAGAAAACAGTCATGCTTTCGTCATGCATATTTGTCGAAATTCGAGGCCGAATTCCATTCTAGCATGTGAGCTCTAGTAATCGATAGAGTTTAAGACTTCAAAAAACTTATTATTTTTATAAACAGTTGAAAAAAGTACGTATATATTTATATGTTTTAAGTATTCGCCTACATTATTAAAATACATTTGATAATGAAAATTCATTCCATTGATGATACTGGAAAATATTATTAATACAATACAAAAAAAAATTTATTTCTCAAAAACTACGATGATGTACTTTAAACTCAACGTTCGACGGAATTTCTTTAAAATTAAGATCTTAGTGCATATTATTCTAGCAATCTATCTAGATAATTTCTTGTAATTAATAAACAACTCGGAAAATTCTGTGAAAAATTAAAAAACAAAAGATTATAACTTTCAGTATGTCAGAGTTTCCCGGAAATTCTGTATCGGGTGTTATTCGTCTTGTAATATTTTCTTGCATTTTTCTAGATTTTTGGTATTTTTTGGGATTGATCTACAGAACATTAGAATCTGATAGTATAAAGTATTGAAAATTTCAACAATGTCTAGTATTTCAATTGTTTTTTATAAAAATAATTTCTCTTACTAAGATTCCTACTTCATTTTGTTTTTTTATCGCATTCCTCTCAAGTACTCGTATATTTTTAAGAATTTTCCGCGTTGTTCATAGATTTTAAGAAATCGGGATGTAGGGCATTATGACGTCGAGTGTTCTCAACTCAAAAACCTCATGTAACAGATTTTGATGAAACTTGCTGAATTTGTTGTACTGTTAAAGTACAATAATTGTGCAAAAAAAGGGGCGAAAATATGCACTGGTTGCAGTATCACAGAGATCACAATTTCAGCATTTTTTTCCATCCGCCTATTTTCTTAAAATTATAAGTCCATTAATATTTTGTTTACAAAAAAACAACCTGCATTTATCTTGCTATATTTTTTCTGAACTATTCAAAAAAAAGATTGCAAAAATTTACGATCAATTTTTAATGATAAAATTTTTCAAGTTGTCGCATGCCCTCCAATATGTTATTCAATACATATATATATATATATATATATATATATATATATATATATATATATATATATATATATGCTATGTAATGGCGCGTTTAGGGACCAAAAGTTGTATGTAACGGCGCGTTTGAGGACATTTCGTGCATTTAGGGACGGTCCCCAAAAGTGTACATATGTAATGGCGCATTTAAGGACTCTAGTCCTCAAATGCACATTTACATCAGTAAGGCCTACTTATGCAGTAATGTATTTGAGGACTCGAATTTTGTTTACGAATCGGGGTGTTTGGGGACATAGTGCTTTTGGGAACATAGCGCTTTTGGGGACAAAAATTATCGTGATCGATTTCGTTTCATCACGGTTTGATTTCGGCAATAGTAAATACGTCTGAGAAATGATTTGTTAATCATAAAATGCACTTAAGTTATTTTTTTTTTTTTTTTTGTTCACGCCAACCTGGAAGTTAGAAGATTTCAATAAGAAAAGCATTGTTGATTTTTGACATTATAACTGACATTGGAATATTTTTAGCCTGGTGAAACATATTGAATATTTCAGTCTTGTGATGCTTTATTCAACTTGTTAGTACCTACTGAAAATAAAAAAAATCTCATCCACCGGTTTCTAAAAGCTGCAAATATCAAGCAAACTCCGGGTGACCCGTTATTCAAAATCAGAGTATCATTTCAGACTCAAACAAGATTCCAAGTCTCAAAATGAGTATTAGTTAGTAACTGTGGGTTCAGAATTATGAAACACAAATCGCGTACAAAACGTTGTGTGTTTGGAAAATTGACCACGTACACTTCAAAAATGTCACAATATCAGTATCTCATAGAATCGAAAAAGGATTCCAGCATAACTTCGTTGAAATTATTATTCAGTTGATCTTTTCTTTCATTATGTGATAACAAAAGTAAAAGAACAGTTGACGCCGATTTCTCGATCGAGTCCATGAATTTTGGACACGAATAGCAATTCTTTCGTAAATGGCCGAGATCCTTTAGAACACGAGTAATAAAATAACCTTCAAATAAAAATCAAGTCAAAATGTAGATAGATTTCTGATATCATTTACTAATTATTTATTATTTCTCGTGAGATACTACTTTATTTGTGTGATTTCCAAACCATCTCTTATTTTATTGTAAAATTTTTCATGATAAATCTATCTAAAAATTTTGATGAGTGCAATTTTGAGAATACTTCGATGTTTTGAAATTTCTTGATAATACCTTCATTTAGATTTGATTAACTACAGAAAATTTCGGGAATCTCAATTATTGCAGAATTATATAAAAAACCAACAAAAAAATTTGTTTTATAGATTGATTATTATTAAGAACTTTTTCAAAGTATTTTATCACGAAAACGTTAATGACATTTTTATGATCGAATATAAAAAAATACGTATTTTTTATTCACGCTCTAACAAGTAGAATTTCAAATTATTTTTGAAATGAACTCAAAGTTTTTGAAAATTGTTTACAATTACTGCATATCAACTAGCAAAGAATTGAATGAATGTTTATAAGAATTATGGAAATACTTAAATTTTTTGACTATAAAACTAATAATCTTCTTGCATTTTAAAAGTAAAATATTTTACATATTTTACTGACGACAGGCATTGAGAATTATTTCCCTAAAGAACGTTAAAACTTAATATCAACGGGATTTTCAAAAACTTTGCAATTTGGTTTGAGTCCTAAAAACCAAGAATGAAGAACTTTGTTAATAGCTCCAAGCCGCGGATCATATCAAAAATACAATAATTCGTACAGATAAAATACATAAAGAATTTTTTGGTTACCATAAAAAATCAAACAGAAAATCAGGATTTTGTCACTCGTTAATGTAGGAAATTTGATAAAGCTTGTCATTTATCTAATTTTCTCGGCAAACTATATTACAAGAGCAAGTTAAAAAAAAGAAACAAACGTGTTTTTGTAATATTCGAATTTTGAAACATACAAATGCAATAAATAATAATGAATAAAAAAATGTAGCTCAAACTCATGCAAAATTAAAAATGTGGTTGAAGATTGCAATTCTAAAGTATTACTGGATATTTAAAATTTGTAATTATTTGCCAATTCAATTAGAAAATTTCAACTCAATAGCGATTGATAGCGATTGACAACATTTTACTCAAAACTAGTCATTATTTTTATAAGCTCTTTGTATAACGTACGAACTGTATCTCAACAGAATTTTTATAAACCTTTTTAAAATCGGGTTTTGCAGTGGTCCGGCCCAGGATTTATTTTTTTCTGAGCAGGGATGATCGGGGAAATCTAGCTGGGCCCTGAACAGTAGGTTAATGCTCAAGATATGAAACGCCTGTTAAGAAATTCCTAACCAGATCAAAAAATGAAATGATAATCTAGGTCCATACATAGTGATATCAAACGATAAAGTATGGACTGTATTCAAAATAATAAGAGGTGAATAAAAAGTTTCAAATTTTCAATAAACTTGATTCAATCACATTGATTTTGCAAACTTAGGACAATACTTGTCCTTTTGAATTTTCATTGTGTCGAATCATCAATGGTATCTTCTAGTTCACGATCATTACGGCAATGAATGGAGTAAAAAATAGAAAAGAAAGGAACGGAAACGCAGATATTTCCTGCTACGGAGACTGAAACTTTAAACGCGTTTATCGCGAAACGATGTTTTGGTCATTAGGTATCTTTCTAAAGATCGGGTAACATATTATGATTCATCTTTTCTCCCTTTTCAGCACATTACTCAAGTAGGTGTGTCCTTCTCACATCTCAAGGTGTAAAAAGAAAGCTTAATTGAATTAATCTAATGAAACACTTAGACACGTTTTCTTCGAATCCAGTGTGAATTTCGTTTTGTTACTTATTTTCAATAAATTGTTACTTGAAGTTTGTTGAACAGTGAAAATATCACAGGTGAATAACAATTGAAAATAGAGAAAAATTTGTAAAGTAGAACTTGAAAATTGTAGACCTCCACAAATTTTACTTATGAGAGAAGGGTAACGTAGAATATGCTGAGAAATAAGTGAATTTATGAAAATTCATCCGATAAAAATTATACTAGAGTACTGTGCGATTTCACGATATTTATTAGGAGGAAAAGAATAGTAAGTGACTAACGCAAAGTCGTAAACTATATTCGTTTGAATAAGAATCGGCATTGTCGAAACTAGGTAAGCCTAAACGAGCCTAAGTGAAATTGATGGAGAGTTACTTTTATTTAGGTGCTATTTTTTACATACTACTCTCTATTTTCATGCGAAATGTTTTTTTTTTTTCTTAATGGGTCACTATTAGACTGAATATAAAACTGTTCATTCATTTACATAAGAATAGACATTGTCAAAACTAGATGAACCTAAGTGAGCCTTAAAAATCTGTGGTAAATATTTGTTTAATAAGAGATTTCAAATTTTTTTTGCAAGTAACAATTTCACAATTCTTATGAAATTATTCTTTTTCATTTTGACGTTGATAGATTTGATTTCAAATTCTTTCGTTGATTTCACTTTGTAAATTTTGTCATGTTTCGATAAATGTTTCCAATATGCTACAAAAACGAAAGAATACTGAGCGTCAATTCTTCTAAATTTAACTAATACCTAAACAATTTGAATTAATTATTATCAAAAAGATAATCATTTCACTTCTTACTTCTGTTCGTTCTAACAATAAACTATTTATTCCAACAATAAAAGTTGTAGAAAAGTATTCTAAAAACCAAATTGTTGATGATCAAAAGACTACAAACGGTCGAGAGTATGAAAATGTCATCAAAATATCAAAAGATTAAAAATACAAAATAAAACTCCTTTTGAAGAGTTATAAGTGGGACATTCCAGGTCAGATTTACAACTCAAATTGAAATTTATTTAAAAACTAAGTCCCTAATTTTTAAAAGGAAAAAATTACACGATTCTGTACAGTTGACTGACTCAATTCTGACTAATAATATGTAAGCTTCTCGAGCTGAAAAAATCGTCTACAAAATCCAAAAATTTCATCTTTGGAAAATGCCATCACCATGCTTAATGATTCTCTGAACGGCCGACACCGGAAATTCCATCATTCGTCTTAATGATATTTTCACCTGGATTCTCCGAACGTCTGACACGAAAAATTTTTACCTGCCGTGATTTTTACCTGTTTAACTAGTCTGACACTCCACTCTTGGCCTGTGAAAACGCAAGAAAAAAAAGCAGAAATTTTTCAGTTCCTCTGAAATACCTAGCACGGGACGCGAGCATTCATCTATTTTCGGGCAAAGCTAGAAAGAGCTTCGGAAGACTATTCTTTTTCAAGTTTTCTGGTGTTGTTTTAAAAGTTAAAAATGAAACGAGTTCAGTGGCTATCATCGTTAAAAAAGAGTAGTGAATTGCCAAAAGTGACAAAACCTGCGAAAAGTGAAAATGTACGTGAAGATGCTGTGTACGATAATCCTGTCATTGACATCGGAGATTCCATCAGAAGCGATACTGCAAAAGGTAAGAACTTTTGGTGCTCATTCTTGATTTTCAGCTCATACTGCCAGTTTGTTCTTGAGGTTTTTATAGCTTAAACCTACGAAAAAATTTTTTCAGATGAGTTATGTATTTATTATTCCTCAAAAATGTAAAATCGTTCCAACGGCACTTTATAAGAATTCTTTTTATTTTATAAAAGTAACAAACAAAAATGTTTCACATTTATAGATTATTCTCAAAAAACTGTTCAATGACTTTTGAATCGATAAATCATGGCTCTTGTTGGAAACTTGAAGATTTCGGTTTCCATTATAGTTGCAATATTTGCAGAAAACTCGTATATTTTTTACGGGAATTAGATAATTATTCATGAAGTTAACTGTGCAATGATTTCACCACAGTTTTTCTTTCAAAATGTAATATGATAGAAACTTTCACACAAAAATATTCTATAACAAATCAAATCTAAAACTTTACATGTTATCTTTAGATTAAAAAAACAGTTCTAGTTGTTCTTTTAATAAATAAACGAAATAACTTAGATCACCGCTAACAAAAAATCAAAAATTTTTTCGCCTCCGAAGTTTCTTTATTGCGCGAGTTTGTTCATTCCTTTTTATGAAAAAGTTTTCATTCGTTGCATATGTATCTTTTTCAAGTTTTTTTTTTTGAAATGTGTGATTATATTGAAAAAAAGATAAACGATATGTTTCCGTATCTGGAATACTATCATAATCATACCTACAGCCGCGTAAGATTTTTAAAGAAATATGAACTTGAAGTTCAGCCCAACATTATTGTCGAAAAAGAAAATAAAGTAATTAGAGTGAAATTGAAAAAATGTCTTCCGAAATTCATAGTGACATATTTTTCGTAAAAAAACTTACTGAAATATCTTCGCAATATGACCACTTAAAAATGTACTATTTGTTTTTGCGGAAAATCGAATAAATTTCGAAAATTCATTGGGTTTCGAAATTTTTCATCCGAAAGGTCATCCTATCTAGATTATCCTCAACAAAAACTGTTGTGATTAAAACTTTTTTATCGAAATTATATAATTTCAGAAAAATAAAGTGTAGAAATAACTGCTCAAATGTAACGTTGAATTTGAAAAATCTGAATTGAAAATAACGAGTTTTAACTCATTGTGATTTATTGCAAATGTTTATTAAAATTCCTTGTTAATGAAATTTACGTTCAAATACTGACCTTA
This sequence comes from Platygaster robiniae, assembly GCA_028476575.1. Taxonomy (NCBI): domain Eukaryota; kingdom Metazoa; phylum Arthropoda; class Insecta; order Hymenoptera; family Platygastridae; genus Platygaster; species Platygaster robiniae. Next base: position 19,788,736 of record CM052019.1, on the reverse strand, counting down.
TGTTCGAACTTTTTTGACTGGTTTTACGATAATGAAAGAAATCTTGCAAATTTTCCGAGCTCTAAAATATTTTTTTTGAAAGTGAATCCTTGATAATAAACTTCAAATAAAATCATTATTATCGAACGTTTTTCAGTAAAATTAGAGAATCCCAAAGATATAAAGTTTTAAAATATCTGCGGTAATAGCACTTGGACTTGAAAAAATTACAGTTACAAATAACAAATTTTGGCTCAAAAATATTCATATTTAATGTTGACCATTCAACTTACAAAAAAAAAAAAAAAAAAAAAAAAGACTAATTCATTGCCGAAATTACTAGGTTAAACTTTGTCTGATTTTTCCAATAAAAATCACGATTACAATACAATTTTCCCCAAAAATGAAGTTTAGAATTTTCTCCAGTTAATAGTGCACGAACCAATGATATGTGTTAGACACACACACCCACACTCACACCCACACACACCCACACACACACACACAGTCTGTAAACGCCGTCATAGAAGACTATAATTAACGAGAACCGATCGATACTAAAACTTTTCGTCGTATTACCACTCGCAGTTTTTGCATTGATAAAAAAATCATTTAAAAAAAGCGATTTGATCCGAAAACTGAAACCTAAATTATTATGACAAATAAAAAATTAAATTCAGTAAATATTTCCTACTCACTATCACACACTTCATGATAATGCAAGTTTTGGTCAATGAGCGAGTGAAAGATTTTGCATAAATAAGTTGTTACTCAAGAATTTCACATTTGAAATAGTAAAAAAGTCGATCGTGGAATATAAAGGATGTTTCACAGTTCGTGGATGTCCTTGAAACTGTGAAATTATCATGAAACTTAAGACAAAATTTCCTCAGCGATTTTTCAAATTTTGCGATATATAATTTGTTAATTTTTTTGCTTTTGGAGCCACCAAAAGAGAGCCACTGCTTGCTTTCTTGTTCTAGAACGCATGAACATGACAGTGATGACAGTGTACATTCTCTCGAGTCCCGAGGGCCTCTCGGGCACTTGCTTAGAATAGAAGCTAGAAGCGATGTAATGATGATTAATGACTATTCTTGGCTTTTGTTGGCTACTGGAATTCCTACTTCAAAAGATCTTTTCTGTTGCGGGAACGTGAAAAGTGTTTGATAACATTCAAAAATTTTGACAATGCTTAAACCTATTCATTGATATTGTAAAACACTATTTAAGCTGCGTTTCAGACAAAAATCATGAGAACTTGATTGTTTGGGTCTAATAGTCCGAATACGTAGTATCTCATGTAACGTCGAGTTTTCTGATGTTTCAAGCTATTTCTTATGAATGTCGAGTACGTCAAAGAATTGTTTAATGTATGATTGAATGTAGGAAAAAGGCTTGCTTGCGATTTTGAGTTACTTAATTCCAAAAATAAATATAGAAAAACAATTTGATTTTTCATAATTCAAACCTAAATTTCATAAATTATCTCAAAATCCGAAAACAATAAACAAATTCGTGAATTCGTTGTGTTTTTCTACTTTAAAACAAAACCAATTATTTCGGAAGTTAAAGCATGCAACGAGACAATAAAAATAATCAAAAATATCATTGTTCGATATTAATTTTGAATTTATAACCAGTGATTTTCAGTCCTTTCACTCTGAGTTTGCAAAATAGATAAAATTTATACTATTTTATTATTCAATTCTGAATATCAAAAAAAAACTTGAAACAATCAATTATTTTGAAAATTTGCATTCATTATTTATTTTCAAAACAAACGTATTTGTTATTTCATGAAAAATGTTTAAAATTCTGAGTGAAGTTATGGAGATTTCGAAAGCGTAACATCACTCAATATCGTAATTTTGAATTCGTTGATTTTTTTTTAATATCTGGATTTCTTTCGACGGTCAGAGTCAAATAATTAAAGAAAAAAAACTTCATTTTTTCAGACTTAAAATGTAATCACTTTAAATTGCAAATAAGAAATTCATAATGTACTTGAAGTTCCAAACGTTTAAAATTAAACGAAAATGAAAAATATATACATTTTTCAATTTTCTATCATGATGGGAAATATGTCAAATATTTTTTTAGGGAACATTGGGTTTTTTGTTAAGATCAAAAAATGTTTCAAGGCAGCGAAAAGTTTTTTTTCTTCTATATTGGCTTCTAAATTTTTTTCGTTTAATTTTAAACGTTTGGAACTTCAGGCACATAAATTCATAATATGTGCAGTTCGAAAAAGTTCCTAATTACTTTCTAAAGGGGAAACTCCTATACTTGTAAGATTTACTCTCGATTCAAGGGTATATCCCTGAACTTAGAGTTAGTATTTTTGAATAGGAGTTTTACCTTATTCTTAATGCAAGTAAATCTAGTTGCTGGTAATTTTGAGGATTTCACCCTCTTTAATTGAAAGATTTTCTCGATATGAGAACTGCAAAATCATCAATTTTATGATTTCCGTGATCGCCTTGTCTCTTCCTACAGTGAATGATTATCGTTGATATTTTCGTTTTTTATTTAAAATTTGTGGCTCTGAAATTCCCCTCCTTAGTAGTTATTATTCTGTAATGCCCTATTCTTGAATATACAAATTTCGATTTGAAATTATAAGTTTTATAGATTCAAACTTCTAACTAATATTTTCAGATAACAAGTTTTATAAATCAATATTTTGGACTTCAGATTTCCAGAAAACTTAAGTCAAAAAATTAAATTTTCTGTTTTTCAGAGTTTTTCATTTAGTTTGCGAATTAAGAATTTTTAATACAGAATTATACAGGGTGTACCAAAATCCCCGTACCAGAAGAAAACCTAATATTCCTTTTTGAATTTCGAATCGAAAAGTCCTTTTACACTACTCAAAAAAAAACCCAAAATTGAAAAAGTTATTCAAGTTGCAAGTTTAAACGATAAATGAGCTCCCCTGACAAGTGGGGATAAAATCCATGGATCAAACTTTACCCAAATTTTCTTCATATTTTTTAGAGTCGAAAAGTCCTCTGTCACTTTTATTAAAACTCAAAATTGCAAAAAGCATGCGAGTTAGAAGTTTTGACCAATCAGATTTCTTAGATTTCGAAGTCGAATATCTTTTTTGATTTTGAGTTTCGTCAAAAGTGGCAGAGGACTTCTCGACTCTAAAAAATATGAAGAAAATTTGGGCAAAGTTTGGTCGGTGAATTTTATGCCTACTTGTTGAGAGCACCCATTTATTGTTTAAATTTGAAACTTAAATAACTTTTTCAGTTTTGAGTTTCATGCAAAGTGGTAAAGGATTTTTCGATTCAAAATTCAAAAAGGAATATTTAGTTTTCTTTTAGTACGGGGATTTTGGTACACCCTGTATACTGCAGAAACGAAAATATTTTTTCTTTAGGATCAACGATCTTATTTATGTGATTTTTGAAACTTTCTATGCTTTGAAACAACATTCAAAAATTTTTTATTGCAGAATTTGTAATTGCAAAATTTTTTAATTATATGATACATGTCTGTGCACTTTTTATCTCAGTTATAACAAGTCTGCGCCCACTAATTTCAAAATTATATGTTCCAGAATTTCCTAGTGTGAAAATTTTATTTTTGAGATTTCGTATCACAAAATTGAGACTTTTGGTAAATCGTATTTTGTTTCTTATATCACTCAAATTTTTATTACGTAGATATCAATTGTCAGATTGTGTAATTCGAAAAAAAGTCCATTAATTAAGATAATGTATTGAAAAAGGTTCATCACGAGAATTTATCTGGAGCTGAAAACAAAAAGTTTACATTTTGAAAATATCACCATTAAGCTTGAAAAATTCAAATCAAAGTCGGTTCTACTATTCGAACAAATTTTTTTTTGAATTACGAAAATTTTAATAACGTAAAATTGTGATTGACATTCTTAATATTTTTAAAACTGCTTGAGATTTTAACAAATATGTTGCAGACCAATTAAATATTAAGTTGTAAATGTGGTATCAAGTTACGAAAATCAATTTAAAAAACAGGAAATTGGAACAATACTTGGTAATAGTTATTTGATTATTTCAATATGTTTATTCAACAAGAAGTAGATGAATATTGGGAAACGTGCCGGGGGCTTTGACAATAAATTGAAGATACTTCTCGCTTACATTCTGATAAAAAGATATTGTACGTTTTTCAATAAGGTTCAAGATACATATAACATTAGACTATTTTGAAGTCTTTAGGGTAATAAAAGGTCCATCCTATAATTTCTCTAACATTTCATTAAATTATTTTAACTGAAGAGTTTCAGTGATTTTTAAGCACTCGTCTTCAAAAATGCTGTACAAATGAGGACTCTGAGCATTTTTCGAATACATAAAAGGACTTACAGAATGTCAAGATTACAAAGTTTTTCTATTAAGAAGAGATTCAAATTATAAGTAAGATTAAGTAAAAAATTACTCAATTATTACGTCTTCTCGCAAATTTACTACGTTCATCAGAGATGTAATTAAAAGTTACGAAGATACGACAAAATAATTTTTTGTCGTATAAAAGGGTTCATCTTTCTTGCCCTATTAAAAAAATTTAAGAAAGCGGTAATTGTTCTGTTTGTTTTAATGCCAATGGTAACGGTGTTCGACATTTTCAGCTCAAGATTTGTCAGAGATTTCTTCTACATCAGCTGACCAATTGGATTTCGAAAACAACGTCATTATTGAAGTTGCCAATGGCTTCACCAAAGGTAATTATTTGTTCATCAGATGAAGTTGTCGTTTAATATCATTTTAAATTCTACTTATTTGCCAAAAACTGCATCCTCGTTATATGTTCTTTTTATACTCCCTTAAAAAAATTTTTTTATACGTAGGTACCCTTACATCTATATACGCCTATATTTAAAAAAATTTTCGCCTGTTTACAGTTGTGAATATTATATAAAACGTAAAAAAATAAAAGTGTTTGTTTTGTATTCAAAATTTGAAAAACTTCTGTGTTTGTACAGAACTACCCCTTTCCATGTATACAAACTAGTAAACATTTACCAAGTTAAAAAGACATAAACAAACATGAGGCCATTGACGTCACAATCTATTCTGAAAAGCGTTACGTATTCTATTTACGCGTAACTTTGAAACTTCGAAAAAATTAATTTCTAACAATTGCATTTTCTATTGTTCCACATTTTAAATTGAAATATTTGAAAAATCTTCATTTCTATCATGTAGATGACTCTGATGAACGCACACCTTATCAAGTCCACTTGGAATCGTCAAGCAATGAAGAGCTCTCGAATTTCGATAAAGAGTTCCTGAAGAACATCTACGAAGAAGTGGATAAAGCTCAAATCACCCAAGATGACAACGATATAGCATATTATGAAGAAAAGGAAAATCAAGGTACTTTGTAATTGATATTCAAACACTTGAAAAATAGACTTTAAGCTTCGACTTATCCATAAATTCTTGTTTCTTATCATTCTTGTACTGAAAACATAATTGCAGTCTTGCACATATGAGAATATTTTAATGGTTTAGTATCGCGAACGGCAAAAATTTTTACTAGAATCTTAAGTTTCTAGTTTTGAAATATAAAATGGAAAACGAATATGAGTTGTTCATATTCGTTTCGTAATTCGTTCATGGGATTCTTAACTTGCAAAAGATGCAAGAGTAACAGATATGTTAAGTTTTTGTAAGAAGTTTGATTTTTATGTTTCGTGAAAAATTACACATTCCGAACATTCATAAATTTTATTGTTATTGTATTACATATTTTATACATATTTTTTTGCTGAAATAGCTGATTTTTAAGTCACTTTTTGAGTCATCCCCAGAATCAATTTGTTTCCAATTTATTGCAGTTTAAATCACTTAAATATTGAAAAATTTCGATGTCTTGCAAATATCCACTAATTCAAGCTGTTGCTGGTCTGCATGTGAATCTTGGACATTTTAATAGAAATTCTGAGAACGATGAAAAAGTTTATGAATTCCTCATCATTTTTTCTGTGAATGTCTTTTTTAAGTTTTCCATGATCCTATTATTCTTTAAATAATGAATTTTCATCATTTATGAAGTGTTGTCATTCAATTTTCGTTAATCAGTTCCTTCACTCTTACGTAACTATGCAAAACCCTTACAAATATTTATCATCGCACATATGATCTCTTGACATTGCATGAGGATCTTTATGAATTCTGTAGAATTGTCCTGTAAAACGTAATGATAATTGAAAAAATTAGAGAAAGTGTAATTCTTTGATGAAATAATTTTCAAAAATATTCTTTGACCTGACAGTATTGACTTATATTCTAAAAATTTTCCAAAACCCAAGAAACCTCAAAATTTTCAAGTTCTAAAATAATTTCTATTCAATTAGGTCTATATCTTGTTCTACGAACAGTTATTTCTTAGAAATTGTTTTTCCCCATGATATTTCCAAATTTCTTATTTACCCATAAAACCCAAGACTCCCAGAAAAGGTCATTTTACACCCTGGGAATTTTTTGGGAGTTTCGGGTTGTATCGATAGCATCATTTTGACAGAAAAAAATTTTACTTTTTTTCATGGAGCATTTAAAGTTGAGTTTTTGCCATAAAGTGACTTATGTTACTTACACATATTGTTTTCAAATCTTAATGAGAGCTGAAGATTTTTTTCAATTTTCAGCTGCAAAATTAATTGCCGCCAAAAATATAAACTAAATATGTAAAAATCTTGAAGCTATCTAATTTAAATATTAGCTTGAAAAATCGCTAAAATTCAAAAGTGCACAATGTCCTGGATCTTAAAGATTGCGTATCTCAGTTGCAGAATTAGAAGAAAAATTTTCAAAATAACCTAAAATATCGTTTTCGTCAAAATTACAATCATACAATCAAGAACTCAAAACAATGAAACCCGAATCTGGTCGATGGAACAAAGAATTTGGTTAAGGCTGTATTAACCAAGTAAAATGGTTACTGTAACCCTCTTGGCCTGCGATTTACGTTCGCCAACGCTCCAAACGTTGGTGAACGTTGGTGAATGTTGACGAACGTTGATCAAGTTTTTCATCTATTCTCCGTCAAAAAATGAAGTAGAAAATGATGTTATAGGTCATTTGGGGTCGCTGTATAACTAAATCATGCAAAAAATATTAACAAATGTGAAAATAATAAATTTATATGACAATGTAGTAATGACAAGTAGAAGTGTGAATTTTTTCAAAATTTTACGATAAATGATTTAGCTGTAGAATTCAAAAAACGAAAATTGCAATATCTATCATTATACATTAAATACAGCGGCTACAGACCTGCAAATTTGCAAACATTCATTTTTTGTCAAGTATTTTAATATGGTGAATGCAAAGCTTCGTTTGGTTTGGGAGCACTTTCAACATGAAAACTCGGCTATGCCCTTTGTAATTGAGTTGTCAGGGATTGAGGTTCATTAGACTCGAATCGACTCAAGTTCAAATCTTTTAAAAATCCAAATAATTGACATCATACGCGTTTCTGTTTTAGAACAAGAAACCGTTCGAGATGCATCTGTAAATTTTGAATACAATCTTTCGGACATACCCAATCTTTCGGACATACCCAATCTTTCGGACATTTATCAAGATGTAAATGATGAACAGGATTCAAATTATGAACCCGAATCTCTAGAAATATCTGAGCTTCTTTCGTCGGCTTGCAAGAATTCCACAGCCTCATTAAAAAATGAATCTTCTCGTGATCTTTCGCTGGGATATTTGAATTCTGTTGAGCGGCCTAACGAAGCTGAGTTGCGAATCGAACAATCTAAGAAAGGCGGTGGTTCTAGCAAAAAACAGTGTTGCGTGTACTGTAAAAAATTGGTAGTCAAGATGGGCCGACATTTAACTACGGTTCACAAGAATGAAAGAAGCGTAAAAAAAATTAATGAAATACCAGTTTTTGAAAGAGGAGTACGGACTGAAAGAAAGAAGCTGCTAGCCATTCTAAGAAAAAAGGGAAACCATGTATATAACTCTGATAAAGAACTGAACAAAGGACAACTCATTGTCGCCCGACGCCCAACTAAACAAAAAGAAGCAAGCAACTTCGTGAGCTGCCCTAATTGCCTTGGGTGGGTTTCGAAGATGAATCTGAGGCATCATGTGATCCAGTGCGGCCATACGAAGACAACAGGAGAACAAAGAAATAATCTTACGAAATCCCGGGCAGCGATGGCAAGAATCCATCCCATTGCATCAAAAATTCTACGGGAAGTCGTGTTTCCAGTGCTTCGGGAAGATGAGGTCGTGAAAGCCATCCGATATGACGAGTTGGTGATAGAATTTGGGAACAAACTGTGCTTGAAGTTTTCTTTGGAGCATCAGCGTGACCTTATCCGCAGTAGGTTACGGTTGTGTGGGAGGTTTCTGCTGTCAGCAAGAAATTGCAGTAAATCAATTTCTGATTTTTTTTCCGTTTTCGGCCCTTCGAATTTCGACGCTACAATCCGTGCCATCAGGCTGGTGGCCAAGTACGATGAGATCCGCAACTCCTACCAAACACCGGCAGTTGCAACGTCGTTAGGAACACTGCTTGTTCAAATGGGAAAAATTTGTTCGGTCATGTGCATAAAAAAAAAGGACCAAGAGAAGAAACAATCAACTCAAGAATTCCTTGAAATATTGGACAACGAGTTCTACATCACCGTCAGCAAAACGGCCGTGGAAAATCAAATGCAAATCAGAAGGCAAAAAAAAGTCGTCGTCCCCTCAGAAGATGATATAAGGAGTTTGCAGGGTCATTTGGAGCGACAGCAGAAATCAGGTATGGCAGAGCTTCGAGACGCATACGATATGGAAGCTTGGAACTCGCTTAGCAAAGCTACTCTACTCTCGGTCATGGTGTTCAACCGCAGAAGGCCTGGAGAGTCATCGCGGCTACAGATGAAAGATTTCGATGCTCGTCAGAAAATTACCGATGCCCACCAAGACCTTCTACAAACACTTTCGGAAGAAGAATTGGCTCTCGCCCACAATTTCAGCGTTTGTAAAATACGGGGAAAATTATCTTCGACTGTGAATGCACTATTAACAAAAGTCGATGTCGAAGCCATCGAAATTCTGAATCAATACCGCGATCAACATGGTATCCACAAAGACAGTCCATACGTTTTCGCATGCAGCGGAGATATGAAATTCGGCATCCCACGTCTCAATGCTTGCGATCTCCTTCGCCAGTACTCAACCAGCTGTGGTGCCGAAATTCCTGGATCTTTGAGAGCAACGCTTCTAAGGAAACGCATTGCCACCAAATTCCGGAACGTAGAAGATGCCGACGTTGACAGACTGGCCACCCATCTTGGTCATCATAAAGACATCCACAAAAACATCTATCGGCAAGCCAATCTTGCCGACGAAATTTTGCGAACGGCACCAATGTTGCGTCAAGCTGCTGGACAACAGGGGAGAAGTGATGGTTTGGATGCAGCTGCAGAAGAGTGTACACCCCAAATTCTCAGTTCAACTCTCGAGGGTAATATTTGCTGTTTCAGAAAAAAAACTGTAGTTTTAACATTTTTCGCAATCTATCGTTAATTTCGTACAAATGACAAGTTCAGTTAAAAAAGCAATATTAAAATTCAGATAAATTTTCATTTAAAGAAAGAATTGTTTGATTCCACACTAGTAAATTTCGAATAATTTCAAGTTTACTTTGACGTCCAAGAATGATGATTAGGCAATTTATTTTCAAAGGACTAAGTGTGGGAAAAAGTCTAATTAAATCACTAGATAAATTGATGTGAGTATCTATTTAAAGAATAAAAATACTGTTTATTTCAATAAATATGAAATTATCTGGTCCTTTTGCAACAAATTTTTTATTTCACTATTCTTATAAAAATTTCTATTATTAAAAATTTTTTATAATTCTAAGTTAGCAAAATGAAGGAAGATATTTTAAGCCTCGTAAAATGGTAAACTTCATTTATTTATTCCCGATTTTATATACTTTTAGAAGCTCATTTTCTGAAACCAGAAGTAGTATTCATCTTTATTAAAAAAAAATAACATTATTTCTTTCCTCAAATATGCCACATTCTCAAATTCTGTCGGCAAAATTCGAATGTCTATAAGAATGTAATTAATTTTTTAGATCCTCGTAACCTACAAATATTATAATTTTAAAAAATCTTGCCGATTTACGCAATGATACATTTTTAAAGTTCTTTAAAGTTGCCAAATTACAGCATGTGAAAATCATTTAGAATCGCTGTCATTTAATTAACGAAAGTTTGTTCTATAATTTCAAAAATCTTTATGATGAAAGATAACTAACGGATCGATTTTTTTTTTGTGAATCACATTATTGCGAGGAAGTTCAATCTCCTGAAATATTATAAAATGGGATAGCGTTATTCAATTTTTAAAGTATTAAAAAATTGTGTCACACACTCAGAATAAAATTTTTATTAGTCAACGCTGCATATACCGTCGAAAAAAGCATAGTGAAACAGTTAGAGATAAAAATTTTGAAGTTAAAATCAATCTTCTTTTTGTCGAGAGCAAAATATGATTGCCCTTCGTTCTTAATTATGATTTTTCATAGGACACTCTCCTTTGTCTAAAGTTAAAATTTATAATGATTTCGAAGATTCATAATGGCTTACAATATTGCTGTACAGGGTGTCCCAAAATCAACAATTAATATTTCAGGGGTTTGTAGTTTGCAAAATTGTAAAACGATTTTCCCTTAGCCATTTTTCAAAAAATTCAAAATTAAAAAAAGTTATTCAAGCTAAAAGTTTAAGCAATAAATGCACTCTCTTGACAAGTGGAGGTCGAATTCACTAACCAAACTTTTCCCAAATGTTCTAAATATCTTTCTAAGTAAAAAAGTTCTGTGCCACTTTTCAGAAAACTCAAAATTAAAAAAGATATTCGAGTCAAAAGTTTTAGCCAATCAGATTTCTCCAATTTCAAACTCGGATATCTTTTTTGATTTTGAGTTTTTGAAAAGTGGCAAAGGACTTTTCCATTAAGAAAAATATGAAAAAAATTTGGGAAAAGTTTGGTCTGTGGATTCGACCCTCACTTGTCAAGAGCCCATTTATTATTTCAACTTTCAGCTCGAATAACTTTCTTAATTTTGAGTTTTTTAAAAAATAGAAAAGGGAAAATCGTCTTAGAATTTTGCAAACTACAAACTCCTTACATATAAATTGTCAATTTTGGTACATCCTGTATAGTTAATTCGCAGACTCAGATCCCTAGCAAAGTGGTTGGATCAATTTTGTGGTCCGTTTTCGGTCCACATTCGATCCACTTTCGATCCAATGTCATTTTTATGCTCTTACAGCTCCGTTTTACTTTCTAATAACTTCAATGCTAATTATTATCGAAAAATGATCCTCTTTCACATATTAATTTATGATGAAAGTGTTAAATTTTCAATAATTTACGAATGTATTATAAAAATGTTTCATTGATTTTCTGAACGGAAAAATCAATTTTTGTTGAAAAAACAATAACCGAAGATACAAAAATAAGTTACGTGACTATCTACCCAGTATAAACTGTTCAGAGATAAGATTTTTGTGTCGGTCCAAAAGTGGATCGAATTTGGACCGTAATCGGACCGATTTTCGGTCCAGTTTCGGTCCACTTTTGATCCAATTACTTTGATAGGGATGATATAAGAGGGTATGGGTCGTTACCAAATGTTGTAGGTAACGATGAACCGATTGCTACAGATATCCAGATAAAGAGAAAAAATGAAGACTGTAGTTCGAGCAGCAACAGCTGTACGTATAAATATTTTAATGCTCTTATCAAAGACCAATCGCATAAAACATAACTTATGACCTTTTACAGCTGATGATGAAACGTTTACTCCACCACCAAAAAAAAGGAAGCAGCCACATTCTGGAGCGCAGCTCAAAAGTTGTGCAGGTAATGACATTTTTACCACTTAATATAGTCTTATCAATATCAAAGTAGAATAGATATGTTCTTATATATCTTCCCAGCCGGCAATTTTCCTTTCGGAGAGCTCTCAGAAAGCCAATTAGGCTTTCAGTAAGCTTACTGAAAGGAAAAGTGCCGGCCGGGTTAAGTATTATAATGATTACTGAAATTTCGAGAATTTAACGAAATCCTCAAATTTGAGAGTGTTGATGATTTCCAACATTGTAAGATTTGAACTAAGTTTTTCAATCGTAAAAGTTTGCACTGTTTTCAACATTTTCAAAGTTTAGAAAATAAAAGACATTTTTTGGATCCCAAAAATTTACACATTTCTGAACATTTCAGAGTTTTAAAAACTCTTCAAAATTCTGAAAATTTATAATATTCATGATTATTGAAATTCCGAAATTTTTTCAAGTTTCTCAAACTCTGAGAAAGTTAATTATTTCGAACATCGTAAAATTTTTAACACCTCTTCAATGTAAAATTTTTCCCATTTGAAACATTTTCTAAGTATAGAAAATTTTTTTAATTTTTCAATTGTAAAAAAGTTACGAATTATCGTACATCTTAGGAGTTTTAAAAGTCTTTAAAATGTTGAAACTTTATCATACTCATGAAGTTCATGATTATGTAACTTTCGAAAATTTCACGAATGTCACAAACTTTAAGATTTATTTTCAACAAACAAAATTAGACGTTTTAATAGACTACCTCGAAGTTCATAGCAGATTATCTTAGAGTTTTTCTCATAACAACTTCAAATTTTCGTCAGAATGGAAAGTTAGATCATCTTAGTATTTATGTTACTTTTCACTAATGTTTTTTTCTCACGCACTCATCCTTGCTACTAGCAGTGAAATGTACTTTTAAATGTTTGATACGTTTTCTGTTAACAGTTCCAAGAAAAAAAAAATGGAGCATTGAAGAAAAAGAAATCATCCAGGAGAAATTCGGGATGTATTTACAGTGCAACCCAAATATGGAGCGTCAATGTCCAACTGCCGTAGAAATGAGGAAGGTTATGGAAGAAAATAAACATATATTTCATCATACAGAAGTGCAACTCAGGACATACATTAGTAACGAAAGGAAGAAAAACGGGCAACAGAAATACTGAGATGGTTGATGCGTGAATCGATGTGAATATGCTTCGTTGAGAATAAAATGTAAAACTAACAAAAAAATTTGATCGGAAGGGTCTGGTGCAAAATTCACTTCATTTTGGATTGACTGTAAAACAAACATGAAATTGAAAAAACATTTTTTTTAACGAGGAATAGTATTCTTAAAGGTAGTCACCCCTTAAGGGGGTGGATGGAAATGCCAATTTTGCTGTTTCGCACATTGCAAAAATAATATTTGATTCAGTTTGTTTTTAAAGTTTTATTTTGATGAGGAAAACATTTTTTTTACATTTTTTATTCTCTCTCCCTCTCTCGGAGCGGAATCGGCATTTCTACCCTCTATTTCGAGGAGATTACACCATCCTTAAGAGTGTTTTTCCGCCAACAGCAATAAAAGTGTCCCTTCAATTCTCGTTATCTACAATGTATCCAAAAACTAGCGGAGTCAGCGCTGAATGTGTAGATACCTCCGTTGTAAATTTAATTTATCTACTGTTTTTATAGTTGACTTATGTTTATGAACTTTCATCATTGCTAATACGATTGATGCGAATTCAAAATATTTAGTACTGCATATTTTCGAGTTACAGTGAATGTACGTTTCCGGGACAATTCTTTATACAGAAATCAATAGTCATGTAAGTGATTGATGATTTAAGCATTATCCACGGCGATTTTTTATTTACGCGTGGATTGTCATTTATTGTCAATAAATCAAAACTCACAGATATTATTTTGTGATTATTTTATAATAATCTTACATATAATCCATACTGAAAATTGTTCCTATGTACATATATTGATTTTTTCATTTTGAAGTAGCAAACAAGCTTATTCAAACATAGAACATAACTTTTATTAAACATTTTTCTGAACGCTTACGTGTCAAGCAGTTCCTGACGAATTGTAGTTCACTGTAATTTTAAGGTCGAAAAGAAAAAGTTTAAAGCATAACTGAGTTCGAATATTAATAGAAGATCAAATGAAAATTTCCCTATTAATAAATTAGTAGGTAATGGAAACGCGGAGTTCAATATTCAAAAGTAATTTATTGAAAATATCCTTTTAATTTATCATCGCTGTGATTAAAAAGTTAAAAGTAATCATTCAGTATGTTTTGTTCGTGTTTTTTCAACTCAACGATTTTTATTATTATTTTACAATGCGAAACCTTTGCAAAGTCATTGTCATAGAAAACTATGAAACTTTTATGAAAATTCAAGAAACTTATAACTTTATCAAATATGGGTAGGTTAAACGGGAACAAAGGGCGCAGATGGAGCCTAACTAGTTTTATCGATTATATTTAGTAAGCTTATTAGTTTCTGAGCGTATTATTTATGCATTGTATTAGACATGGTGGAACCTGAATCACCCGTAGGAAGCTGATTAGCATGTTTCATAAGTACGTAAAACATTAAAAAAACAATTATAAAATAAAAAATGTTACTAGGTATTAACGTAAAAACCAAATAGGCTCTTATTACCGGTTTTTTTCATAAGAGAGTAGCTCACGTTTCATAAAATCACAAGTTATTTCAACCTTCGTAGAAATTTCATAGATTTCTATGAAATTTCTATGCAATTTCTATGATAGTGATTTTGCTAGGGAAGAATTTTTATATATAAGTAAAAGAATTCTAACGTGTAATCTGAGGCAGTTTTTTTCTAAAAAAAAATCTCATCCATCTCTTCTGGCCTTAGAAAAAATATAATGAAAAGTAAGGAAGTAGAAAAAGTAAACAATCCACAAAAAGCTCCTGTTATTTGCTTTTATGGCGTAAAAAGCAACCTCACACATAAAAAGAAAATTCTCATTGAATTTCTTTTGTTAATATTTTTTACACTTAAAAATACGCAAGACAATGAGGAACATAAAACTCTTCGTCAAAGTTGAAGTCAAACCTGTAAACTTTGAAGTCATTTTGACAAAAGCATATGTTTTCAAGAAGCTTTTTTAGAACCTACTCGAAAAAACTATTCACAAAATATGAAAAAACTACAAAGTAACACAAAAAGTTCAACACTGCTGTGAGAAATTAAAAAGAATAAATACTACTATTTACCATTTTTGAATTGTAGGTAATCGTTAGAACTACCGGAATCGTTAAAAACTGTTTAATCCGTAAAAGTTTGAAAAATTTTCGTCGACTGTCAAAAACTGCTGGAAATCATCAAATTGTTCGAAGTAGGGAAGTTAATCACTCGAAGCTAATCTGAGTGAATTAAGTTTATTTATATTTAGTTTATTTAATCCACTTGAACTCATTTATTATTTTTAATTCGTATTTAATTTATATTGAACTTTTTTTTCTAAAAACAATCTACTTCATTTATTCAAGTTTAATGTATTTGATTTATTAAAGTGAATTGTCTAAGATTAGCTCCGAGTGATCAATTTCCCTACTTCGACATTATACAGGGTGTACCAAAGTTCGCGAGCCAAAAAAACCCCAATATTCCATATTGAATTTCAAGTCAAAAAGTCCTTTACCACTTTTGATAAAACTCGAAATTTAAAAAGTTATTCAAGCCAAAAATTTAAACAATAAATGCTCTCTCACGATGAGTGGGGGTAGACATCACGAAGCAAACTTTTCCTAAATTTTCTTCATATTTTTCCGAGTCGAAAAGTCCTCTTCCACTTTTCTCTAAACTCAAAATCAAAAAAGATATTCGGGTCACAAGTTTCAACTAATCAGGTTTCTTATTTGCTTATGTTCGATTATCTTTTTTGATTTTGAGTTTAGAGAAAAGTGGAAGAGGACTTTTTGACTCGGAAAAATATGAAGAAAATTTAGGAAAAGTTTGGTTCGTGATGTCTACCCTCACTCATCGTGAGAGAGAATTCATTGTTTAAATTTTCGGCTTGAATTACTTTTTGAATTCTGAGTTTTATGAAAAGTAGTAAAGGACTTTTCGACTCGAAATTCAATAAGGAATATTGGGTTTCTTTTTGGCTCGCGAACTTTGGTATACCCTGTATATTTAGAACGAAGCATAGAATTTTGATTTTTATAAATCATACATGAAATTGTTCCTTCAACTGTTGCAATTTATTGAACTATCAGAACTAATAAAAACCAATGAGATTGCTTGAAAATTCTCAATTGTTGAAAAACTAAGCCCGCTCATCATAAAATGATAAAAAAAATACTCTTCCTGTACTTATTTTCCACCAGATATTGAATGGTCACGAAGAGAACATGCATTGAACGTGCTAGAAATTTCTCACTTTTTTTGTATCGTTGTATGTGTAGTTTTCCTGAAATTTTTTTTTTTTCTGCATTTTTTGGTTGTTTTTTGCATCTTATTGTACTTTTAAGTTTTCTTGCAACTTCCTCTACATATTTTTCATAATTTTTCGCAACCAATGAGATATGTCTGTAGGAGCTCGTATTTTTTTCGGTATTTTTGTTGCTGATGAATGGCATTGCAGAATAATAAAAATGAAAACGTTAATACGTACAGGCTCAATAACAGAATTTCCAAGACATAATCGATAATACAAATACGCACAAATGCATGGGGTTTTTTAGCCGTTGCTAGAATATATTAGGAAGTAAATTCGACCACGCAGGGCAGAACATGTGTGTAAGATGATTATATGGTAATATTATTCCTCATAGATAAAAATCATCGGCATATCGTAAAAACATCATGTTTTACGTGAAAATATTCTTCATATACAAAAATTTCCTTGGAAGCACAGTTTAATTATGTAATAGTTATATTTAAATCTTCAGAGGACGTGATCGAACTAGGAATTAAAATGAGATTTTTTGTTGCTCTCTAACAAATCTGTGCGTATATGAGCGTGGTTGTTAAAATGAGTTAGGTGAAATTTTGATAGTGACATCCCATTAATCGTATAGAAATAATTGAAATGATATTTCGCAATTTTTTCAGATTTTTAAAATAACATCAACCTTCACTGGTAGAGTCATATTTTTTACCATTCGAATAACATGGTATTTCATTTTTAACTAAGTCTATAATTTTTTCAGACACAAAAATCGATTTAAAATCAGCTAAACGCCGCAAGTTCTTATCTATAGTTATGCAATACTACAAAGAAATGATTACACAGTTAAACACGAAATTCATACTAGGCTCAAACAATCAAAAAGTGACTCTATGAAGCCCTTATATTAAAACCTCCAAACAGTTTTTTTTGTTTACATCAATTTCCCAAGTAATAATTGTTTAAAGTTTTTTTCTGCACCATCGACGTATCTCTCGTGATTTTCAACCGATTTTTTCGTTCAATTGACTGAGATGAGGGTTTTCACGGTCAAAAAATACGAATTTGCAAGTTTTTAAATAAGAATATGCAAATGTGTAGAATTTTTTTTAGTTCGATCTAGGAAATTCCATTCTATTGTATCCCTCACAACAGTATGAGATGCAGCGGGAGATTAATTAATCTCTCAGTCGTGAATGGTCAATTGCACAGTAAAGCCATTCACGAATAAGAAATCAATTATTATCCCGCTGCGTCTCTTATTGTGAGGGATTCAATAGAATCGGATTCTCTAGATCGATCTAAAAATAATTCAACAAATTCGCATATTTTCATTTAAAAACTTGTAAATTCGTATTTGTTGACCTCGAAAGCCGCTATCTCAGTCCATTGAACGAAAAAATCGGTTGAAAATCATAGGAGATACGTCGATGGTGCAGAAAAAAACTTTCAACAATAAATACTTGAAAAATTGATGTAAACAAAAAAAAACTATTTAGAGGTTTTACTATTAGGGCTGCATAGAACCACTTTTTGATTGTTTGAGCCTAGTATAAATTACAATCCCTAATTTTGTCGAACTGTGCTATTAACTCTTTGTAAACAATAAAAATTAATGATGGTAAAACAATAATGCAATAACAATGAATTGCCATTTTTATTATAAAAATTTTCTTATTCTCATTAAAATTGTTTCACAGGACTTATATCTCTATATCTCTGTGTATCTCTGTATATCTCTTTAATGCATAGAACTTAGCATAAAAATGTGTTCGGGGAAAGAGGACCTTAGAAATTTATTAATTCATGCATTTTTGTAAATACTGTGATGACAATTTTTCAACAACCAAAATAAGTATGAATAGAATTGAAGAATGGTCTTTAGTATTAATTAACATAAAATATCATAATTCTGTAATGTTTTATGGTTGTGCCGAACGAATTTCTGCAAAAATCCTGCGTCACATCTTAAAATTCATTAATTGTAATTCAATAACAGTAAAAACATTGACCTTACTGAAAAAAATATACCCAAAATTTCAAATGTCCCCGAAAGTACCGTTCGATATAATATGTCAATAAGTAGGAAGATCTACATTTTCGGAACATTTAATTATTTTATTTACCAAATTATATGCATGTACTAAATCGTCTTTTGCAACTGGACGTATGTATATCGAGATAATCGTCATATCATCGTATTCCCTTTATATATTTAAGATGTACAGATAAGTACCCAAAACCACCGTTCAATCGAACTACTTCTAACATTTTAATCCTTAATTGCAGTACAAAATATCCATTATTTTGATATACATGTACGCATACATAGCACCGTTGTGAATTACTGAACCTATATATATCAATATAATTATAATATTTAAAAAGTCCCCAAACGCGCCATCACATAAATATATATATATATATATATTGAAATTACATGAAGTTGAGGATGTAGCTTGCGTGCCCTTTAATTGATTTCATGTGAAGCAAAGCTTTATATAAATAAATTAAAAATGTAAAATTATTAAATAGATTGGAAATATAAACAGGAATAATTGATGAAAAACTTAACTCTCAGAAACGTTAAGTGACTGGCGAACAGTTGTTTTATTATTTCTTACTTGATACATTTATCAGCGATTTAAGAATAAATTAATGTTAGTAAGTTTCATGAAATTATGAAACATGACGAAGAATAAGTTTGAATTACGGAAACTTAAGAAAGTGTTTAATGACATACGGTAATCTGTAAGAAAAGACTTCGAGCTATGTATCAACGATGGAAAAAATTAAAATCTAGTTAGTATAAGATTACTAAAAATACATCGAATTGAATGCTTTTCTTGAAATAAATGATATTTTCAGTGATGTTTCTGACGTACTACTTATTCGTCCATTGTATTAAAGGATTCCCAGAAAATGAACCGTAAAAGAATGGAAAAGTAACATTTTGACTCAGAAAAATCGTAGTTCCCCAACAACAAATATGTTGGATAATTGAGACTTGTAATGAATGCTGTTTATTTCATTAACTGGTTTTAATAAAAAAAAAAATCAGATGAAAGACGAAAATGATAACAAAATCTATTAGTGTAGAGTTATATGTGTTTTTTTTAACCATAATTACAAAATAACCTTAAAAAAAATTAAGTTTAGAATTGTTTCCTGTTGGAATGAAATTTCATCTATGGAATGAAAATAAAATTATAATAATCCGAAATTTTCAGGCCAGGTTTTTTGTTGAATTATTAAAAAAAGAAAACGTGTTGCAATTGAAGAATATATACTTTTCAATCGATATTTCGAGGAACCCCTATACAACGAAACAACAGTAATTAGAGCGCATAAGAAAAAATACATATCTCATCGTTCTTCATGCAAAAGCTATACAGAAAATTTCATGCAAAAAAAAAACTTAGTATGAGTTACAAAGATATCTTGAAATGAACCAACTTAACTATTACATTTTTTTTCATCTTTCAAGATAATTGATGTTTTTAAGCTCGTTTTCGTGTTGATTTTACATAAAAAACTATATTTAAATTATAGCTCCTGGAAAAATATTTATTAGGGCGAAAACTAAGCATACACCTATACATTTGCTAAGTAAACTCGAAATATTTCTGATCAGTATTGTTTTTTTCAAATTCATTTCTCAAAGTAGCAGTTATGATGTACATATCAAAAACCACTGATGAAAATGGTTGAACATTTTTTGAGCTCACTTAGAAATATATTATGATTCTCGTTCAAGCTAGAGGTACGCCAAAAACTTTCATTTAAATATTGTATATGGGCAAGTTCGTTGACAAGAGTGAACAAGTAAAATTTTTCCTTGGACGCGCGTTCCTTAAATGCATGCGAGTGATTAGGAAATCGGCAACATCGGGAATAAGCGCTTGTTCCCCATTTTCGAAATCACTCGCGAGCATTAAAGGAACGCTTAATGAAAAATTTCAGTCCTTCACTGTCGACAATGTATTTTCCCTATTGCAAAAAAACGAAAATAGGACAGAAAAACAGCATTTCCCTTCTATTTAGGGTGAAAAATAAATACGTACTATTTTGATGTTCCTATTCCTGAGTTCCAGCAATAGCGAGAAATCAGATTGCTTTAAATAATGTTAAATTTTTTGTATCAGAATCTTTAAAAAGGCTCAAGTGTCAATACGTCAAGAAAGCAATATTTTTGAACGTTTTTCAGGGAAAAAAAAATTTTGATAGCAGAAAATGTTGCAAATGAAAAATTTAATATCAGCTTGATTTTGACATTAAAAAAAAAAATCTTCACTACCGTCTCAGGTAGAAAAGTGTTATATGTTGCAAATTTTATTGCAACATATATATATATATAAATATATATATATACATACATGTGTGTTTCATATAAGTAAAACCTGGAAAGAAAAAAAGAAATCATTATCAGAATTACGTTAAACTTTTGATTTGTAAGTAGGGACGAAAATGAAAATTATCAAATTCATTAGTAATCTTAAGAAATATTCACTCTAAAAAATTGTTCCGACAAAGAAAAAAATCATTTCTTGCATGCATTCAATTATTCTATTTTTTTCCTCTATTATATCAAGTCATTGGGATTTCCACTTTTTGCAAGATAAATTTTATTCTTTCTTTTGTCAAATTCAATACCCGATAATCTGCAGTCATTTGTAACTCGACAACGACTTGAAAAATTCCATTTTTGCAATAACACATTTTCAAGCCATTAATACTCAATAACCCTCAGTCATTTTTCAATTTGATATTAACTGCTAACTACCTGGGATTTCCACTTTTTGCAAGATAAATTTATTTCTTCCTTTTGTCAAATTCAATAGTCGATAATTTTTCAGCATTTACTACCTAATAACGACTTGGGATTCCCAACTTTTGTAAAAACAAATTTTACAGTCATTTCATATTCGATAATTCTTCAATCATTTACGAGCTTGTAACGACGCGAGATTTTCGCTTTTTGCGAAAACAAATTTAAAAACGATTCAACGTTAGTACGATAAAGTTATTTTTTTTCATTCGGGCCTCTATCTAAATTTCACTGACAATTAGAATTAGATTTTCGTTGGTATATAACTTGTGAGTTTTCGAGATGTCGGTCTGTCTTTTTGGATTCTCGCACAAGTAAGTTGATTTCGTTACTTCAGTTTTCACGGTCTGTTCATTTGTACAATTTGGTTGTTAAACCGAATTGGATTTCTGGTTTGTTTCAGTTTTTATTTGTACAATTTGGTTGTTGAACCGAATTGAGTTTCCGGTTTGTTTCAGTTTTTCATTTGTACAATTTGGTTGTTGAACCGAATTCAATTTCTAATTTGTTTCAGTTTTTAATTGTACAATTTGGTTGTTAAACCGAATTGAATTTCCAGTTTGTTTCAGTTTTTATTTGTACAGTTTGGTTGTTAAACCGAATTGAATTTCCAGTTTGTTTCAGTTTTTATTTGTACAATTTGGTTGTTAAACTGGATTGAATTTCTAGTTGTTTCAGTTTTTCATTTGTACAATTTGGTTGTTAAACCGGATTGAATTTCTAATTTGTTTCAGTTTTTCATTTGTACAATTTGGTTGTTAAACTGGATTGAATTTCTAGTTGTTTCAGTTTTTCATTTGTACAATTTGGTTGTTAAACCGGATTGAATTTCTAGTTTGTTTCAGTTTTTATTTGTACAATTTGGTTGTTAAACCGAATTGAATTTCTAATTTGTTTCAGTTTTTCATTTGTACAATTTGGTTGTTAAACTGGATTGAATTTCTAGTTGTTTCAGTTTTTCATTTGTACAATTTGGTTGTTAAACCGGATTGAATTTCTAATTTGTTTCAGTTTTTCATTTGTACAATTTGGTTGTTAAACCGAATTGAATTTCTAATTTGTTTCAGTTTTTATTTGTACAATTTGGTTGTTAAACCGAATTTAATTTCTAGTTTGTTTCAGTTTTCGTTTGTATAGTTTGGTTGTTAAACCCAATTGAATTTCTGATTTGTCGAAATCTAGTTTATTTGCGTTTAAGTGTAGTAGCACTCGCTTCCTTACCTATCCTTACTCAGTGTCTCCAGAGAGTTATACGACCTTAGGGGAAGCCCGGAAGCAGGCGCGCCTTGTGGGGTTGCATCCACGGGACGGGTTTGGAAAATTCGACCGGAAAGGATACCCGGAACTTTGGGCCGCTCTACAAATATTTCATGGACGTGCCCCAGGTGCACTGACGTCCACTGGACCCTCCCCGTCGGCTATAAGGTCATTGGTAGAGAGTCAAAAAGGACTCCGTTCTCAGCGGGAAGGTCCGTGGGATCAAACCATCAACCCCTCCCTTCCCCTATTAGAGATTCCGTTACCAGACGACCCCGAAATAGGAATTCGAGAGAACAAACCTACCCTTGAGAATACTGAACGAGACACCACTGAACTAGAAGCCTCTCGACCAGTGGGTATCGCCAAGCCGATTCCTCGAAGGCCGGTTGAGAATTCTCAACATCCTGCCAGGAGGGGTCCATTCCTAAGGAACCGAGGCACACCAGATAGTTTCCGGACTGAGGGAACGGCGAGAAGCCACGGGGGTTCACGAATCGACCCAATAGTGATAGACCTCACTAACGACAATATTCCGGTACCGTCAACGTCACGAACAGAATCAAGAACTTTGCCACCCGCATTCAGGCAAGCTCTCAGTCAGATTAGGGCGGCCGAACGCGAATTGGGAACTCTGGGACCGTCGCCCCCGCCGTCCCCCGGCACCGAAGAGGAACTTTTGCGGGAACCTGAAGAATCGAATGTTCCAAGTACCTCTGGGTATATTCCAGATTAATAAAGATATTCGGGCCTGAGTTGTAATGATGTTTTCTATGAATATACAAGTTGTAAAGATTGGAACTCAAACGGACCTCAGTGTGTTCTCATTTACAACGCCCTCTCCCCTTTGAGAGTCTCTAGAAATTAGAGACACCTGTTGCGAGTAATTAGAATACATAACAAAAGATTGAAATAGAATTCGAAAAAATAACAATTGCTGCAGGATTGTTGAAGCTTGTATATCGTCAATTGAAACTCATTGGAAATAAATAATTTTTTAATTTATTGTTTCACAAATTTCACAAAATGACTCGCCCGACATTTATTTTTATTAGTTTGTGATGGGTCAAAAATCTTACATGAAATTTTTCGAATGCCGTTAACCAAGAATTTTTATTTTCGGTTTGAATCAAGTACTTTAAAACTATTTCATTATCCGCAAAACTTTCACATGTTGCGTTATTCCGTGCTCCGAGGATATGCAGTTGGCTATGTCACGAATCAAGCCCTGCAGAAAACGCCGGAAACGTGCGTTAATTCGTAACGTAGCGAGCTGGATCTCCGAGCCCAGAATATCGCAACACTGACGCGCCTGCGGCGGGCGGCGAAATTAGAATTTAGTTCATAGTGGGTACAGAAGTGCCCAAATTCAAAAAATCGATAAGGCAGACATTTTGTCATGATGGCTCAAGCAAAAATCCTCGATTGCAATGAGTTACCTTCCCTACCGACGAATTGTTTGAAGCATATTGTGCAAAGACGATTTTTTGGCCATATTTTTAATATTCGACATATTTTTAACACGAAAATGATGCTCATCAAGTGAATAACAGTATCCGTTAATATTTTGAACATTTTTTCCGAATCCAAACTATGTTCTACGACGTCATCATGCTATGCGATGATAGGCGAGGATGAAGCGAGGATAGGCGAGGATCCTCGCTCCTAGCACAGCAGGGTTTCAAAAGCAATCGTGCTTTGGTGATTTCTATCAAACGAATTTATTATTTGTTATAAACAAGGTGTCAACAATGAGTTCATACTTAATTTAAGATTTTACACAGATTTTACTAATTTTTACAGTTTTCACGTATTTCATAAATTACTCGAATTTTCGTGTTGTGTGTTATTGATAAAATTTTGTAGTATTCTTAAGTATTTTTATAGATTTATAGTATTTATATTGGTAGCTGTAGAGATTATCTCTAAAATTAGATGTTGTGTAGGCTCAGTATTAAAACTTTCAACGATTTTTTCAGCATCACAATTGATTTTTTAGATAACTATGTAATTGTAATATAGATTCTTAATACTTTTTTTCGTATTATTTTCGTTATATACAAATAAAAAGAGTTTTCGGGTATTTCTATTGTTTTCCATATACATTTCTAGAATTATATGCTATAAGAAGTTTTTGAAAGTGCAAGAAATACTAGAAATCTTGAAAAACTCGAAAACTAGGTAAATAAAACGATTTTCTAACAATTTAACAAACATCTTATTGCATATAATTCCAGAAATATATATGGAAAACAATAAAAATACCCAGATACTCTTTTAATTTGTATATATACGAAAAAAATTAGAAAAAAAGTACTAAGAATCTATATTACAATTAAATAGTTATCTAAAAAATCAATTGTGATGCTGAAAAAATCGTTGAAAGTTTTAATACTGAGCCTAAACAACATCTAATTTTAGAGATAATCTATACAGCTATACATATAAATACTATAAATCTATAAAAATTTTTGTAGTATTCTTCAATATTCTTATAGATTTATAGTTTTTCTATTGATTACTCTATAGATGATCACTAAAATTAGATGTTATAGGCTCAGTATTAAAACTTTCAACGATTTTCAGCATCAAAATTGATTTTTTAGATAACAGTAACTTTAATATAGATTTTTAGTACTATTTTTCGTATACCAGGTGTACTCCTAAGTAATTTCCGGTTTTTTCAATGGATGGCGTTCTGTTTTGTACCGCTGTTGGTAACACATACCATATGTCATTTTGTTCAGTCATATCGAGTGCTTGAACTGCGTTGACATTTTCTCGAAAAAATCTTCCAGTAAGTTTTTATTGCGCTGCAAAAATGTCGAATTTTGTACCGAATTTTGAGCATATGCGCCATGCATTGCTTTTCATGTTCAATCAGGGGAAAAAAGTGTCCGAGAGCCACTGTGCGCTTGTGGAAGTTTATGGTGATCGTGCATTAACACTTCGAACATGTGAAACGTGGTTTCGACAGTTCAAAAATGGAGATTTCGACCTGAACGACGCCGCACGCTCCGGCAAGCGAAAATCGTTCGATGACGACGAATTGCAAGCATTATTAGATGAAGACAATACGCAAACGCAACGACAGCTTGCAGATGCGTTGGGAGTTCAACAGCAAGCAATTTCCAAACGTCTGCGAGCCATGGGAAAAATTCAGAAGTGTGGAAAGTAGGTGCCCCATGAACTGACCGAGAGACAAATGGAGAATCGAAAAGTGACCTGTGAAATGCTGCTTCAACGATACAAAAGAAAGTCTTTCCTGCATCGTATTGTTACTGGTGATGAAAAGTGGATTTTCCTGGAGAACCCTAAGCGCAACAAATCGTGGGTGAGTCCAGGTGAAGCATCGACATCGACGGCACGGCCAAATCGTTACGGTCGGAAGGTCATGCTGTGTGTGTGGTGGGACCAGTCCGGTGTTATATACTTTGAACTGCTGAAACCTGGTGAAACTGTGAATGCCGTTCGCTACAAACAGCAAATGAAAGATTTGAACCGAGCCATTGTGGAAAACCGACCAGAATATCAACAACGACAGAAGAAGGTGATTTTGCTCCACGACAATGCGCCGTCGCATAAGTCGAAAGTCGTTCGTGACACGCTGGAAAGGCTCAAGTGGGAAGTGCTTGATCATGCGGCTTACTCACCAGACCTGGCGCCATCCGACTACCACCTCTTTGCCTCGTTGGGCCATGCCCTTTCTGAGCAGCGCTTCGACTCGTACGAAAATGTACGAAAATGGCTCACCGAGTGGTTCACCTCCAAAGGCAATGATTTTTATTGGCGTGGTATCCACAATTTACCAGAAAGGTGGGAAAAATGTGTAGAAAGCGATGGAAAATACTTTGAATAAAATAAAGGTTACGGTTTTTTTGGAATTATGTGTTTTATTTGCAAAAAAACCGGAAATTAATTAGAAGTACACCTGGTACATGTATACAAATAAAAAGAGTTTTCGGGTATTTTTATTGTTTTCCATATATATTTCTAGAATTATATGCTATGAGAAGTTTTTCAAATTTTTGGAAAATCGTATTATTTATGTATTTTTCGAGTTTTTCAAGATTTCTAGTATTTCTTGCACTTTTTTAGTATTTATGAAATTTCAAAGGATTTTCTAGTATCTTTATATATTTATAGTATTTTTGCAGATTGCTATATAGATTTATAGAATTCTACTGTTTATGATTCTGCAACGAGTTATGTTCTTCGAGGTTTTAACTTTTCTTTTTAAAAAACTTTATTGAAATTTCATGTGAATAATATTAAATAATTATTTTTAGATACAGGGTGTAATAAAATCCTCGAACCGACAATAAATTCAATATAATTTTTAAAATTTCGATTCGAAAAGTCCTGTGCCACTTTATTCAAAATTCAATATCAAAAAGTTATCTGAGTTTAAAATTTAAAAAATGAATGCGCTCCCTTGACAGGTAGGGATAAGAACCACGAACTAAAATATTTCCGAATTTTCTTCATATTTTTCTGAGTCGGGAAGTCCTTTGTCACTTTTCAAATAACTATGACGATCAAAAAAGATAATCGAGTTTGAAATCTGAGAAATCTCATTGCGTGAAAATTGTAGCTCATATTTATTTTTTAATTTTGAGTTTTTGAAAAATAGTAAAGGACTTATCGACTTGATATTCAAAAAATAATATTTGATTTCTTTTGATGTGAGCTTTGTTTTTTAATTTTAATTTTTTCCAATTCGACTTCCATCTGTTGACAACAGTCAATTGGTGAAAATGTAGAGTCAACTGGTAACGACTCGGCGAAAAGAAGACGGACAATTACTCTCTTTCAACAGGAATGGACTACATAGATCAAAAATAAGCACTGGCTGACGAGTGACCCTGCGAATTCAACCAAGTTCAACTGCACCGTCTGCGAGGGACCATCATTGAACTGCATGAGCGGATACGCCACCATTTCGCGCCATCGAAGGACACACAGCCATCGAGAAGCTTGCGAGAAGAAAGGGGTGAAATTCATAGAAGAGGACGGTCAACGCATCTTGGAAGAAGAACCGCAACGTTTTGGCTCGGCGACAAAATTGGGCAGTACGGTATGCCAATCTTATTGTAGATAAACATGTTCCCTTTAGTACAGGTTCAACAATACACAAATTTTTCCAAGAATGGCCAAAGAGGACCCAGAAACCCTCATTAAGAGTCGTGTTGGATACCAAAAGCTTTCCTGTATAATTACAAATGCACTAGGCGAAGCTGAGGTTGAGAAAATAGTAAAAATTTTGCGAAATACCAAATTTTCAGTTTTTATTGACGAGGGTTCAGAAAAAATTCAAAATTCAAAATGGCTTCCACTTCTTGTTCGTTATGTTGATCCAGAGTCTTTTGAAGTTGAAACAAAGTTGTTAAAGTTGATAAAGTTAGGTGCGAAAGTCGACGCGAAAAGTCTTTTCGATACATTCAGTACATCTCTTGCCGAGTTGAACATTCCGATCTTGAACTGTATTGCAATGACGTGCGATAATGCCAGTGTCATGATTGGCTGCAACAACGGCTTTTGTACTCTTTTACAAAAACATTGCCCTCTCCTACTCACTGTTCCTTGTCCCTGCAATAAATCCGCCTTAATTGCTGCAGATGCTTGTTGCATCTCGCGACGTCAAGTCCAAGAAGAGCGGACGAATTTCAAGATTTGCAATACAGTTTGACAGAGGATAATTAAAAAATGATCAAATATGTGATCACGCGATGGCTTAGCCGTTTAAATTCAATTTCATACATCCGAAGAAAGTGGGATATAATTACAATTTTCGCAATGACTCTCCAAGTTTCTGATTCTTGCAGCAATGCAATTTTGGATAGGACTAGGAATTACTTGGCAAGGCCTGAGCTTCCTGTTTACTTGAATTTTCTTCAATAGGTTCTGGAATTTTTCAATGATTTCAATATTTATTTTCAAACAGAAAAAACAGTTATTCACACCGTGAATAACAAAACAACCGATTTTCTGAAAACAATTGCTGAACACTTTTGGCGCCCAGCACTGTTGCCCTACGTTTGCACTGGAAAAATTTATTTTGCTGCCCCTGGTAATCAGTTTCCACTGGATGAGGTCAGTTTTGGACCTCACTTTGACGCGGGTTTGCAGGATATGCCTAGCGAGTCAGAGGCTGATCTTGTTTTGATCAACGAGGTCAAACAAAACTGCCTGCTTTTCTACGTAACTGCTGCCAGTGTCATCAAACAGCGATTTCTTCAAGAGAACGTTCCGTTTTATCAGAGCCTATCAGTGTTGAACGTTGAAGTCGCAATTTTTTCAAGAAACCGGGATGTTACGTTCCGTTTAGTGCTTCAAGTTACGAGAAGGTTGGGGGGTTTTGATGAAAATTTATTAAAAAATGAGTGGAGACAAATTCATGTACAATTTTCAAGTGATGAAAACTTGAGATTCACCGAATTTGATGATGTTTGGAAAACGATTCTTAATCAAAGAGGTGGGGAATTGGAATTCAAATTTTCTGAATTGCGGAAGTTTATCGGGATCATTCGTTTACTTCCTCATTCAAATGCGGATGCGGAACGTGTTTTTTCAACGTTTCCAGACATCATCAATGTGCGCAAAAATAATTTTGCAGAGAAAACAGTGAGTTTAATGGCAGTAGTTAAATGTTTAAATAAAAGCAAGAAAAATCAAAAGGCTTCTGAAAAAGAAATTACTATAGATCATCGTGCAAAGATGGCCTGCAGTAATTTATATAAGCGAGTCAATCCAAAGAAAAGAAATTATATCACACTTCACAAGGGGGATTCAGATTAGAAAAGCTTTTTCTCAGTTCTGATTAAATATTCTGTAAATAAAAGGAGAGTTTATTTCAGCCACAGTTATTTTCTTTTACCACTGCGCAACATTTTTCGATTAAAGTAATTATTAAAATTGAATTTTTCAAATTTCAAATAGAAGCCGCCATAATCTAAGTTCTAATTAATTCAACACGTTCCGGAAATAGCATATTGTTTTTTAACACATTTACAGAATTTCCACTCGGAATTGAGAGAAAAATAAAGTGCCTCATAGTCAGAAAAAGTTAAGGAATGTTGAAGGATTTTTTTTTTGTTAGATAAAATCAAGGAATTCAGACCGAGGCCAAAGAATTTCTTTTGGATTTGTGCTTGTTGTTCTTTTTAAATAATAATTCAAGTCAAATCAAATATTAATCATGTGCAAATAAAAATTCAACACAATCATCAAACTATTAGTAGTATTGAATTGTAATTCTGGATCAAATAGTTTTTTTTCGTCTTACGAAATTATTCAAATATTTATTTACCATATTTTAACACAGTTAATACACATTTCAAAAAAAAAGAAAGAAAATTTTAACAAAGTTAGATAACAGCGGAAGCAATTACAAAGTAAATTTAAATAGAAGTAAATTCATAAATTCATAGCCATTACAACTTGAAATAATTGTACGTCATTTCAACTAATGTGGTCTGTTTACAGGGAGCCGAAGCTGGACCTTCATTTAAATTTTTATATCTTCATTGAATTTTACGTTCATTCGCTTTGATTTCACTTATTTGTTCACATTCACTTAGATAATGAAGGTGTGTAGATAATTGAAATACGTACATTAGACCTACGTGGGAAAGCACGTTAATAAAAGTGAGTCAAAAGTTTTGCTTTTGGTATTAAGTGTAGACACTAAATATCAAAAACGAAACGATTCTACCTATTGGGTGACGCGGAAACGGCTACGCGAATACTTTTAAATTGCATTTATGTATAATAAAGACCATATTTGCAGACAACATTTCTATTTGTGATTATGATATGATTTAACTACATCATGTTAACTTGACATGATTTCAAACCATTATATAATGTCTGTGCGAGTAGATACAACATATAAAATTTTTCCATCATAATTGGTAATTTTTCTTGTGACGTCCAACAAAAAGGTTGAAAATTTCTTATATAACATTAAAATTATCATAAATAACCATCATGTCCAATATGTATAGTTTCGTATTTGCTCGCTTATTTTAAATCACCATAATATACCACATGATTTTGCATCATCCGTTGCTATTCCTATGTGCAATTTGTTATGCATCAAATAATGCGTAAAATCATGATTTCACAGTTTTCCGTCTTGCGTGATCATTTTTGTAAGATTTCCCGTACAGGCGGGAAGTTTTTATAAATTTCGTAAATCTCGTGTAGCTGAAAATCATGTGCTATTATTTCTGTGCGTGCTTTTATATGATTAGTTTCAAGAAAGAAAGAAAGAAAGTTATTCAAGTTTGAAATTTGAACTTTGAATGCGCTTTCTCGGCAAGTGGGGATAAAAACCACGGACCGTAGTTCCTCTGAATTTTTTACATATTTTTCTGAGTCGAAAAATCCTTTGCCACTTTTCGCGAAATTGAAAAACGACAGTGAAATGTTCGAGTTCGAAGTTTTCGATTTCAAACTCGAATATCTTTTTCGTTTTTGAGTTTTGTGAAAAGTGGCACAGGACTTTATGACTCTGAAAAATACGAAGAAAATTTTGGTGGAGTGTGGTCCGTGGTTTTGATTCCTACTTGTCGAGGAAGCGCATTTATTGTTCAACGTTCAAAGTTCAACACTTTGTATAAAATGCATAATTCAAATGTAATTAAAGTTCAGAAATAAATGAAACAAGAAAAGTGTCAGGTAACAGAATAACTACTATTGAAAAAATTCATCTTGATAAATTATCGATATTCAATATATTACTTGAAAAATCTTGATTATAAAAATAATTCGGTAACCGCAAATAATTATTAATTTTCAGTCTTTATTTATTGGCTTACTTCCGATTTCTCGAGCAACTCAGAAACTCGGTCGAAAATGAGAATCATATTTATGCAAATTCAACACTTCTGATTTCAAGTTGAAATCGAAATTCAAAAATCCTCGTTCCTCAATAAATAACGAGGTTGATACTGAAATTTGCTGAAATTTCTAAATGGGCCGAAAATCAAATGAAGCGGAAACGAGGGATCATCGTGCAACTTGTTTCTTTCCCTCACTTGCCTCGTCTCGATGCCCCACTCTACCCCCACTCGACGTAGAGCTCGAGCCACCGCCGCGGCTCACGTACAGGTGACGTCACGAGATTGCGCTTATGTGAAAGGTACGCGAGGGTACGCGTATCCCACTTGGGGACACTGATTCGAATGTAATCTGTAGTAGCCTGAATAATGATTACAAGTATCCGAGCGCTCTACCTCTTGGTGATTACTTGAATACAAGTAATCAAATAATGAATAAGTATTTGATTACATGTGATCAGTTATTCAGTAATACATGAATACTTTTTTTCTCATCCCTGACAATGATAATAATTTTTACTAATTCAGTTTTTTTACAAAAACTTATCGATAGTTATACAAACTGTCCAGCATAGAATTAATGTAAAAAAAAGGTATTTTTCAACACAGCTACTGATGAACTAGCTCAATAATGTAAGAATTTGTTTCTGTGACAGAGCGTTTACTTTTTTTGTAATTAAGCAAACTGTATAAAAATTAACATATTAAATACTTTTATGTAAACATCAATTTTTGATTCTTACACGTAACTCTTCATTGACTTAATAGTTCAAAAATTTTTGAATACAATATTATAATATATCTGTTGCAGATTACTAAGCACTTCGAAATATTTAAAGGAAAGTGAAGAAAAGGCGATTTAAATTATAATTCATATTTTTTTAGATTGTAATAAATAAGATACTTATTATTACTATGATGTTTTGAATGGTTTTAACTATGTGAATTGTTGTGAATGCAGACTATCTTTTGTGTAATCAAAAATTAAATTAAATTTTATCATGTCAATCTGCTCGTTTTGGAATTTTTCTTTGTAAATATTACAAACCGTACTGTAAAGTGCAATCTACATTTTCATTTGCATTTATTTTCCCCTGTTATTTTTATTGTATACTTGACACTTCAATTTTTTAAGATTGCCTAAATGATTGTTCTAATATAATCATCAATTTTTTTTCTTTTCATTTTTATACATGAATTGTATAACATTTTGTTATTATTTTGCAAATATATCATTAGGAATTTTCCTTGCATACTGTGATACTTTCTGTATGATAATAAAATACAATGTGTTTTCATGTTTTAGAATTCAATGTATTGTTCTATTATTTTTATTTTCCGTTAAAGTTTGATGTCCTGTCTGAAAATTGTTGGTTGCCTCAGTAGTGGTTAATTGTGAAACTTCTGAATTGACGAATTAATAATTTTTTAACTGAATGAACTTTGAAATTCAAATTTTAAACTTAGCTTTTAATTTAGGTACTAGCTTTTTTTTTATTTTAATAAATGAGACATTTGGTGAATATTAAAAAAAAAATTTGCAATGTAGATTTGGTGATAAACTATTTTTTCATGAAAGTTGTAAACCATTTACAAATGTTTCAAATTTCATAAGCTTATTCTAATACAATTTAATTTTTTTGTTTCTTTTTTTTTATACTAATTCCTTTCATATTGTAATATAAATAAACCTAACCTCAAATCATTGTTGTTGAACTTGGGCGTGATCTATTCATAAATAACAAAAAAAAAGGAATTTTTTATGATGCGTCACAGATTCCTGTCATATACATCCATGTACATTATTTGCGGCACTTAAAATTGCCTTAGTAAAATGATATCAACAACGATGAAAACCAGAAAACCAAGCGAACAACCTCCCGCGTCAAGACCAGTGGCGTCCGACTTCGATCGAATTTTTCCACGCACAGTTGATTCCTCGTTCACCGCCAATGGCGCTAGTGGCATATATATCCAAACCCATTGGAAAGAAAAAGAAGAGATGATTCCCCTTTCTCTCTTACACAGTCGACCGAGCCATAGAGTTTGTGTGGATACAGAGCCTTATG
This sequence comes from Platygaster robiniae, assembly GCA_028476575.1. Lineage (NCBI taxonomy): Eukaryota > Metazoa > Arthropoda > Insecta > Hymenoptera > Platygastridae > Platygaster > Platygaster robiniae. Next base: position 19,755,486 of record CM052019.1, on the reverse strand, counting down.
GAAGTCGGACGCCACTGGTCAAGACATTGGCGAACACTGAGAAAAACGTTCACTCATGTACCGACGGAGCTAAGCTATTCCACAACTGTCCGCCATTTTGAAATATCGAATACATAAGACTTTAAACACATCAGCTTTCCAACGCTTCAGTAGTACCCGGTGAGAGTGAGTTTCGAGTCAGCGAAAGATTAGGCTTTTCGGCATTCATTTTACGTCCGGGGTTTTGCGGGAGTGTAAGGAAATTTCAAGGATGCCCAGGATGCCAGGGATTATGGGGCTGACAAGAATAGCAAGCTAGGAGACCACGGAGTCACGGGGAACCATGCGGCGGCTTCGGCGAGGAAAGCGTCGGCGGGGTAATGGCCCCAGATAGTTGTAAGGAGAAAGTGTGAGTGACCAGTGGCGGATTTACCGGGTAGGCAAGGTAGGCAGCTGCCTAGGGCGGCAGATTTCAGGGGCGGCGAATTTTTATCGCTTACACCAGATATAACGCTACTTTTTGGGTTGTCGAAAAAACAACTTTTTATATGAGAGCAAAAGTAACGAGCCTGAATCATAATATTCAAATTTGCCGCCCGAATTGTAGCGCTATGAGTGAGTATACAGTATACGTGTGTAGGGTAACTATCATACTTTCTCTATCTTGTTTGCCGAGTGACGCGCGACGCGCGGCGCGCGTGTTTTCTGTCGTTTTTTCCGCTGCGTCATTGCGCGTTAAGAGTGTCCATACATTTTCCGCACGTCCAATATAAACACGAAAATACTTGAATTAATGTGAAAAGTGGCGTGAATTTATCTTCAAATAAAATGAGTGACGGACGACATCGCTTGAGTGGTTCCGAATATCGTAAACAAGCTGCGAAAAGAAAATCCAAAGATGATGAGGTTATGGCAAAGACTCGTAAACTTTCCGCCTATTTTACCACTAATCAAACTGCTGCATCAGACATTTCGAATACAGCAGCAACAAGCGAACTTTCTGATCTACAAACATCAAATTCCGCAGGTAAGTTGTAAATTCTATGTTTACATGGTTCTCTAATTTATTGTTTGTTACTTTCTGCGCTGTCATAGTAATATTTATATTCGTTATTCTTGACGAAAATTTCACTTTATTTGAATACAACACATAAGAAATTCAAAATTATGGAATTGACTGAAAATTATAAATTATTACAGATGTTTCGACAAAATCAAATGAATTTGATGATGGAGAAAAAAAACAATGTAGCGATGGCGAAGTAAAGGAACCAGAAAAGGAACTTGGTTTTCATTTCACTGCATTGCAAGGTAATTACGGAGAAATTCTTTCGATGATTTATGTGTAATTTCACATAATGAATTTCATAATTCCATAATCGTGATTCAAAAAATTTTAAATTTTGAAAGCTTGATAAATGCGAATTTTTAAATTTACATTATATAACCGAATGTGATATAGTTTCAAAAACCAGCCTTTTTTTCGAATACAATAATTTAAGTTCTAAAGAGGTGGTCGAAACAGCACGAAATATATTGAACATAGTCCATACATATTTTTTGCAGAAAATAAATTTTCTGAATATTCATTTTCATATTCTATAAATTTTCATAGAATGTTTCTCGATGTAAAATATCATGTTTGCCATGTATACTGGTAAAGTAAATATCGCCTAATCGAAAATATTTATAATAAATAAGGCACTTGAAATTAATTTATGATAGAAAATACCTGATTTTCAAGGTTTTCTTCCAATTCTGTTTGGTCTGAAGAAATTCCATCTTTCCACAATTTTCTCAGTTTAATTCAAACAATGTTCTATTTAATTGCTGATAAAATAAAACGTAATATACATTTCACTGTATCATCTTCGATATTTTATCGTAGATGAGATTGGTGATCAAGAAACTTCCGGAGGAGGGTCCACAGAACCTAGGAAACCAACAGAGTTCGACGGAAAAAAGTTTTAAATCAGCAATGACCCTGCAGAATAGGTGATAAACGACTCATTTCGTGATTATATCGCTAAACATAATTACAATCAAAATAAGCATCTCGATTTTGCGCATTCGAAAAGGGTAAATAATGATGTCGTGCGATATTCAAGTTCATCATTGTTCGAGAGAACACTTTTAAATGGCGAAAAAACTCCACGTGTCTGGTTAGTATATTCTGAAAGCAAAGGATCCGTATATTGTGCTCCATGTTTTCTTTTTGACGGCGAATCATCTTTTGCTGACAAAGATGGATTTAGCGATTGGAAAAACGCAGTCGTAAGAATTAGTAAGCACGAAAATTCGGAGAAACATCAAAGTTGCTTGAAAGCTTTTAAAGATAGGGCGACTGCTTTGGGTAGAATTGACAAAGCTCTAATAGCTGAATATGATAAAGAAGTAGCCTACTGGCGAAATGTTTTGAAACGAGTTGTCGCCGTAATTAAGAGTTTAGCTTCGCGTGGATTGCCTTTTAGAGGGCGGGCACGACGAAAAATTTGGTTCTCTTCACAACGAAAATTACTTGATGTCTTTAGAGTTGATAGCTGAATTTGATACATTTTTAGCTGACCATATTTCTAGATTTGGAAATAAAGGCATAGGTAGTACTAGTTATCTGACAAAAACCATCTGCGAGGAGTTCATCCAAATCTTGGCTAACAAGGTATTAGATGTAATTATACGAGAAGTCAATTGTGCGAAATACTACTCAATTATTGTCGATTCCACACCTGACATTTCACATGTCGATCAACTGTGTTTCATACTGCGATACGTGAAGAATAACGGTATGCCCATAGAGCGCTTTGTGACATTTTTACAAAATGTAGGTCACAAGGCTGCTAATATGGATGATGCTGTAAGTTCAACGCTGGAAACTCTGCGAATCGAAATCAAAAATTGTCGGGGTCAGTCATATGATACGGCACGGAATATGTCAGGGATATATGCGGGGCTTCAACAGTTGATTAAAAATCGCAACAAATATGCCGAATACGTTCCTTGTGCTGCACATTCTCTAAATTTGGTTGGCACTCATGCGGTTGAAAGCTGTTTAATAGCTGCCGATTACTTCAACGATCTTCAGAGTTTATATAATTTTTTCACAGCATCTACAAGTCGCTGGGAAATTCTTCAGAATTGCTGCGTAAAATCTCAGAGGATAACTGTCAAATCACTTTCACTAACACGTTGGTCAGCTCGCAATGACGCCGTGTGTACACTTGATCAGTTTTACCCTGAAATACTTCAGGCTTTTTATCTCATAGAAAACGATCTTTCACAAAAAGCTATAACTCGGAGTGAAGCCAAAGGGATTCGAGAACGTTTGGAATCATTGGAGATAGCTTTTATGCAATGTTTGTGGGGTTTTTTTACTTCCGAGATTCAATTCTGTGAGCAAAAAATTGCAGTCCACTCAAACTCACCTTAGTGAAGTAGTTCAGTTGTATAATAGTCTACTCAAAACTGTAGGTGATGCACGCGAAGACTTTGACTATTTCGAAAAAAAAGCACTCGATTTTTCAATCAACCAAGAGTACAAAACACTTGTCAGCAGAGTGAGACGTAGAAAAATCTATGATGACGAAACAAGAACAGGGGAGGTAACGCTGCTCGGTAAAGATAACTTCAAAGTTAACACTTACAATGTTATATTTGACAATTTGTTGTCAGATTTACAGGAAAGATGTCTGAAATATGAGAAAATCAACAAAAAATTTTCTGTCCTCATTGACTTGGAAAATTTGGATAATGTTGATATACGGGAAAAAGCAAAAAACTTACAAGAAGCATTTAGTCAAGATTTAGAAACTTCAATAGCTGATGAACTTATCCATTTCAAAGCCTATGGTATCTCAATTGCAATCAAAAAAACTCTAAGCAGCTGAACCCAATCGAAACCTTTGAATCGATTGCAATCAGGTAATTCATGAATTCGCACTTCAAAAAGCCCGGCGTATATAAACGTAAAAATAATCTTCGTAACTATACGTCACAGACTTGTTTATAAAACCTTAATGATATAAAGAGTAACTAAAGTATCAATTGTGAAAACGATGGGAAAAAATCAAAATGAATAAATGATGTTACGTACAGTAGTAATAATAATCTTCATGAACCTGAAATTATTTATCATAACTAACCTGAAATCTATTATATTCTGGAATATACACATCTCACATACCGTATACTTATATACTACTCTACTTACACTAGATACAACGCTACTTTTTCGAAAAAATGATGACCAAAAAAAAGAAAAAAAAAAAAAAAAAAAAAAAAAGTCATCAACTTTTTCTGGAAAGGGCGGCACTTTTCTGCATCTGCCTAGGGCGGCGAACTATCTCAATCCGCCACTGTGAGTGACTGTCACGTACCGTTAAGGAGGGAAGTCTATGTAAACAGGTCCAAAAAATCGAAAAAAATTTTTTTGCTGAATATGATAGATAAAAGGCCTATGATGAGATAAAATTAAGAATTTCGCCTCAAAACCTTTTTTTTCATTGACTAATGGTTTAAGAGGCGACGCGCTTAGGACCGTCTCGTGGCATGCGAGACGGTAGGTAGCACGGTATCTCAGGTAGCTGCATTGTTTGCATTCTGTGATGTCATTTATTGTCGTTTTTCGTGGTATCACATATTTATATTTCTGGAAATGGCTCCGTGAAAAATTTTTCACGAAAGATAAGTTGGGTGCGTAGCTACTACTTCCTTTTTAAGTATCTCGATTTTCAGTTCTTCTCAAACACTCGAGTTGTACCATACGTTTTCAGAACAATATTGAAAGTGAAAAAATGCCCGGAAAATGGAAAGGATCGCGAAATTCTTCTTTTAGACGGTCGAAACCTAAAAAAAGAGGCTTCGCAAAGCGGAAATCGAGTGATAATGATAGTGCAAGTAAAAGAAAACTGTCGGGTTCGCGAAACAGTGATATTCCAGTGAATTCTTCGCACGGTTATCGTTTCATCGAGTTCTTCACTGTTTTCTCTGCTTTATCGCAATTATTGATATGTCGAGTGTGTCAAAAAAACGTGGAATTCATGGAAACAGGGCAACGTGGTCTCGGATTCAAGCTGATCGTTTCGTGTGTTTGCGGTCAAAGAATTATACACTCAGGTCCACTAATCAAGAATGGCTACGAAATCAATCGAAGGATAGTATTCGCTATGCGTCTTCTAGGAGTTGGCCGTGATGGGATCAATTTATTTTGTAACTTGATGGATGTATACGCAGGATTATCTCAATGTGCGTACAATAATATCGTGGGACGACTTCATGAGGCTGCCAAGACTGTGTTCGATTTGTGTTGCCAAAAAGCTGTACGAGAAGAGATCAAAGAAAATATTCAACACGACCGGGGGTTTTTAAACTTGAAAGTATCTGGTGATGGCTCTTGGAAAAAGCGTGGTTTCAAATCATTATACGGCGTGACGACACTAATTGCTTATTACAGTGGTAAAGTGATTGATCTAGTAGTGAAAAGTAGTTATTGTCATGGATGTGCTCGATGGAAAAACCAGGAAGAAACCGAGGAATATCGCGTATGGTACGAAGAACACGAAGAAGAATGTACGAAGAATCATGAAGGATCCGCGGGAGCAATGGAAGTTAATTCGGTCAAGGAGATGTTTGGAAATTCGGAAAAAAAACATGGAGTATTTTACGGGAACTATATAGGGGATGGCGATTCAAAAACTTTCAAAGCGATCCTCGATTTGAATCCTTGTGGGAATCGATTACAAGTCGTAAAAAGTGAGTGCGTCAATCATGTTGAAAAAAGAATGGGATCTCGTCTTCGAAATGCAAAAAAAATTTACAAACTCGGTGGAAGAGGCAAGTTGACAGAAGGCCTAATAAAAAAATTAACTACATATTACGGCTTAGCTATTCGAAGAAATATTGACAACACTGAAGATATGAAAAGAGAAATAATGGCCACGTATCATCATTACATTTCAACGGATGATGAACCACAACATCAATTTTGTCCCCCGGGAGAGAGCAGTTGGTGCAAGTGGCGAAAAGATGAAGCCTCTGGAGAAAGTCAAAATCGCCGAAATCACCCCCCACCACTTCACCCTGACGTACAAAATTTTATACGACCAATTTTCGAGGACCTATCACAAGAAAGTTTATTACAAAGATGCTTAGGTGGTCACACACAAAATGCAAATAAGAGTTTCAACTCAACCATTTGGCGTTTGGCACCTAAGAGTCAACACGCAGGACTCAAGATCGTCGAAATCGCATCTTTCCTGGCTGCCAGCATTTTCAATGAGGGATTTCATTCTGTTCTCCAAGCAATGATGCACATGGACTTGATTATCGGAACAACAGTGATGAAATATGCGACCGCCGTCGACGAGCATCGAATACAGCGGCAGGGGCGGCGCAGTTTTTCACAAACTAAAGAGGCCCGGAAAGCACGAAGCAAGGAAATCGCTGACCAAAATGAGTTTTTCGAGGAAGCCGAAGGACTACTGTATGGCCCGGGCATCGCAGATTGATTGGTAAATAACTCAAAACCTCAATTATTTATAGGGATACAAACAAACGCGTTTTTCTCGAAATCTTTTTTTAAGTCAAATTGAAAATCGGTGGGCGGGATTGCTTAAAAACTAATCGATGAATTTTCATGAAATTTTCTGAGTTAGTTTAAAACCCTTTTTATCGCACCCTGAATGAAATGAACAGTTAAAATTGTTGCTAAAATCAACTTTTTTTTATACAAAACTAGGAAAAAAAATCAGCTGAAATCGAAAATTTTCATTTTTAGCCTGGAATTTTTGGAAAAAATTGTAAATGGGTAAAATGAACCCATTCAGGGCGCAATTACATTCATTAACTAACGTTTGGCAAAATATTATGTGTTTCAGATGAACGAAACCAACGTTATCACGCCCACCGTTTCGAAAGTCACTTCAGACCACTGATGAGTCACGGTGCAATAACTCCGCCATTTTTCAATTTTTTTTTATGAAAAAATTACCAAATATATTTAAGGAATAGTCAATAAACATCATTAAATTTTATGAACATCAGCCATCTTCTTCTTATTAAAAAAAAAATACAAATATCGGCAGTTTTTCGGCCGTTTACATAGACTTCCCCCCTTAAGGTGGGTTTCATACTGTGAAAAATATGAATCATGCTCGCGGGTATTTCTGATTTTTCTTTAATTTTTTTTTTTATGATTCAGATTGAGTGGATGGATGCTTTTCGTAGGTTCAGACGTAGCTTTGGTTAGGTGGCATGGGTTCTCCACCTCTCCTGGGATCATTTTCTGTCGTTTTCCATTTACTTTTCTTTCTATATTCCTTTATGTTCCTGAATAAAGGCGTTATTTTGTGAGTAAATTGGTGATTTCTTATTTTGTCGCTCTCCCCTAGGAAACCCTTATTTTTCCTTTTCCCCTTCCCTCTCCAGCAATTGACACGGCTTGTCGGGGATGATGTCGGTGTTTTTCAGGATATAAGTAACCGGGGCGGGCCCCTGAGCAGCACCCCGTTAAGATAAATGTCCCTATTCACGTCCGTGTACGCATTCGCGTCCTAGTCAAAAAATTGACAAAACATATTATCAAAAGTGAAATAATTTGTTATCATCAGAAAGATTTTTTCGATTAGACTATCAATATCCTACATGTTTTCACTTTTGATAATATATTTTGTCAATTTTTGACTAGGACGCAAATACGTGCACGGACGCGAATAGGGACATTTGCCTTACAGGGTATTATAAACATAGAAAACACAGATAGTTGTAGTTATAGTCAAAAAAAGAACTCAAAAACATTCAAAAATATTTGTCAGCTGTCAATAATCGAGAACTGTTTTTTCAAGTGTGCGAGTGGGGCTCATGGAAATATTGGGAATTTTCTAGCATTTTACAGGAGAACCTCGACAAATTCTTTCCTTCAAAGTTGTCCATTTCGCGTTGACTTCTTTTATGTCACGCATTATCCCTTCTTGTTTTTTATCTCTTTAAAAGATAATTTCAAGTTTCGGCAGGACAGGTTATTTTCTACAACTGGTCCGAAAATTACACTGATGCGAGACAAGGCGAGTCAATGATTCAAAACGAGAACAAATCAAGTCAAACCATACATCATGGTCCGCTCAGTTCCGCATCTGCGTTGAACCTTCCCACGAATCAGTTCTGCATTTATAACAGCAATAGCTGCCAATAAAAAATGCAAACAGAACACCAGCTTGCATGATGTAAGCGAAGGGTGTTGTAAAAACTGCAATATTTCCAGTTGTTACAACACATATGTCAGAAGTGTGAGTTTTTATTGATTAGGGAAAATGTTGTAAGGAAATGGCGGTAGCTTACTTACTAGAGGTTGGAGGGAGCCGTCCTTGATTTGTGACATCGAAACAGTTGCATAACAAAGTGTGACTAGGTGTTATGTGATAAAGTGACAATGTATAATAAAATGTGAGATACCTACAGCCTTATAGACTGCATTTTGTTCTAGTCAAAAAAGTTATTTCCTGAGAAGTGACTTACTATTATTTTTGATCCTACAGACGTTTATATTGGTTGATGAACCTGAAGTCATTCTGTGAACATGTGATATAAGGAATAAGTAGGAGGGTAGTCAAAAGTAGTTGATAAATCTCAATGCATACTCTCACAGTGCGATAATTTTTGACTTGTTCTTAAAATAAAGTTCTGTCAGCGATGGCCGATATTTTATTATCCACATTGGACTTGCGACAAGTAGGAGTGCAGGGAGTAAATGTAGTTTACTTTGCATTTTCAATAATTAAATAACTCAGCATTATTTGACAACCTTGCTGAATGTAGTTTACAATTTTTTTTGTTTGGAAGAATTTTTATTCATAAATGAAGATGAAAAAGAACTTGAATAATGTATTGTTATATATCGCGAATTGTCGCTATATAGTTTTGCCCACTTATAGTTTTTTGTCGCTATATAGTTCTGCCCACATATAGTTTTTTCTCTCTGGGAATTTCGAAACCTGCAAAATGTAATAACTTCAAAATTTTTCCTTTGTAACGAAAAGAAGAGATAAGACATCATCATAATAGATAACCGAAACTAATTTTAGAAATACTCATTTTTGAAAATCAACGAAACTGATTTCTGTTTTTTTTTTTTTTTTTGTAAAACGAGGAAGAAATGTGATCAAGACGAGCGAAGTCATTTAGTCCCATTTAAGCAAGTGAAATAGACGTATTATAGCGCTTGGTCACATTTTCTTGTCATTTGGGATTCCCAACTTGCCTGGCTGTTCGCGTAACACAGGCGTCTTCCATACTGCCCATCTGTAGTATTCTATTGTCGGTTAGCACGAGACCGTCGAAATTTGGTTTCACTCTCGTTGACTGCCGGTTCGAGGACCGCCGTTTTTCAATTTAAAGTCGTTTTGCCAGTCTCTGCGCACCCCGATAAAAGTCGACGTTCTTAGCGTAAAATATAAATGTGAAGGAACGTGTATTTATTCTTTTACCATATACTCTCACAAACTTTAATTTTGTTTTTTGCTGTCAGCACTTTTAAATTTTATGTCCAATCTAATCGAAGATAATACAATAATAAATGAGGTCAAAGATTAGAAAATGTAAACTCTGAAGTTATTCTATAAAATATCGAATACTATAGTATTGAAGGCACGATTTCGTAGACTAGTGTGACGAGCGGCATTCTTCCGCTCTCAGAATTTTGCATTTCAGAGAACGCGAGTCGTTGACCACGAAACACGCGACAAACATTAGTTTAGCGTAGTCGGATATTCGCGAATAATGGATTTCTACATCCAAATACCTTTATGCCGTTTCGCAACGACAAGCGTTTCGAATGCAATGAAATAAAATTCAATTATTGCAAAAACTGCAAATTATTGCAAAGAAATTTAACACTCGCGAAATTGAAAGAAGAATGTGCCGATGTGCTTGATTTACAAATCAAGCATGGGTCATTAACATTTCCCTTTCCTGGGTCTTCTTATCGATATGTAATGACCCTATAAATTTAAGTTTTCTAAAGTTTTATATTTCTAAATTCTGCCACGAAAATAGAATTCATAGCAGGCATCATTAATGCCTGAGCCGATAATATGCTATTTTTAGTAATATTAGAGAAGATATCGCCAAAATAATCATTGTAATTTTCTTATTTTTGAACAGAAAGGAAATATATGTCGTTAGGTTATTTTTGCAATATTCTATTATCAGGAGACGTGTGTCGTTAATATTATCATTGTAATTTACTTGTTTTTAACTAAGAAATTGTATGAAGTAGCTTTATCACTTTTATTCTTAGATACGGAAAATTACTTTTCCGGCGATAAGATCGAATTGCGCCTCAACTTGAAGATATCAGAGCTTATAAAAAAGCAGGCGTAAAAACGGGCGCCAGTTCCGCCAGTTCCGCCAGTTCCGCCAGTTCTACTAGTTCTACTCAACAAATCATTTCGAGACTTACGAATTTCTTCGTTTCCTTGTAAACCATTGGCAAAATCGAACTTTTGTTTAACGCGACTTAGTTACCAGTTTCATCAAATTCTTTCGTGAACCTGTGTTCGAACTCGTACACCCAAAATTGTGAAATATAATAAACTCACCACAGTGAAATTGAAAGACAGACTACAGTGTTTTAATTTATCCCTTTCGGTGGGAGATCCATATAAACCAAAATGGATCATACAAAATCTACTACAACTTGATTTCTACTAAGTCTTCTCTACAAAACTGGTGTCATAGAATCCCCTCTCTACAAATTGGTGTCAGAAGTGTCGGATTCGAAACTATCCAGAGTTCCTGGACTGCTCTTTCACGCGCCAAAGCTTGAAAACGTGAAACCTCCAACAACTTGGGTCACCGAGTGATTTTGCCCACCGCCATATCCAACGTGGAAAATTTCACCTGCTTCACCGCTCATACCTCCATTAAATCGTCACCGATCTACGAACTACAAAAGGAGTCAACATGGAACTACTTTTTGCTGCGATACTGTAAGTCATCGACAATTCCGCTCTTAATCATACGTGAGTTATACAAACACATTCACCCAATATGGCGGACACAGCCAGCCTAGGAATAGCCGCACGAATGCTTTCCACCTTCGACGGTCAAAGAAAACAGCTTTACGAATTTATAGATAATGTAGATAGGGCAATGAAAATTGTAAATGCGGAGACTAAAATCCTTCTTTTCCAAATCGTACTGACAAAAATTACTGGAAATGCCAGAGCTCAATTGAAAACGCGAGAATTTTCTGATGGGGCCGCATTGCGATCTCATTTATTACAACATTACTCCGATGTTAGATCCCAGGGGCAATGGCAGTTGGAACTGTCCTCATGCAAACAAAACTTTAAAGAAACAGTTACATCTTATGCCGCTAGGATAGAAAATTTGTTGTTGAAGTTGACCGATAGTCTAGGTGAAGATTTGTCAGCCGCGGAACGCGCAGCTTGCGTCAAATTGCTCCAGAAGCAAGCACTCAGCGTGTTTGTTTCCGGATTACAACCAAATTTGAAAGTTTACGTAAAACCACAAAATCTTGTCAGTCTCGAAGCCGCAGTCTCTTCTGCATTAGCCGAAGAGAGCGAGCAGAAATCTGATTACGAAATCGCGAAATTCCAAAAATTGAATCTTAAAGAAACGAAACATTGCGATCATTGCAACCGAACTAATCATGCCACTCATGAATGTTTCGCCCCAAAATCACGCTCACCTCATGAAACCGTCAAAGTAAAACGTGAAACGAACCTATTTCATCAACAGGCATCCACAGTCCAAAACGCTCAAATCATTACATGCGCTTATTGCAAAACTCCGGGACATCACATACGTGATTGCAGGAAAAGGGCCTATAATAATGCCCGTCGCGCAGATCAAGACTCAAGGGAGTCCCAAAATCATATCTCCCATTTAAACTCCCATCTTTCCCCGGTTACATCTGCCATACCGAGGGAAATCTCAGAACTCAAGGCAGAATCCCACCAATAAATCATGGGATCACTACTTACGTTCCAATGACGTTCGCCCAGGTCCAACCTCGCACGCTTCCATTCCTACTAGATTGCGGTGCCGATATTTCTATCGTAAAGCTAAGTTTCGTAAAAAATGATGCGCTGATTTATGAAAATTTCAAAATGGACTTGAAGGGCATAGATGGAGCGAATTTTCAAACTCTCGGATATTGTCATTTTGATTTAATAATCGGTAAAGCCATGAGGAAAGTAATAATGCACATCGTTAAAGACAACTTTCCGATAATGTTTGCGGGTATAATTGGTAATGATTTTCTGCAGGGACAAAAACCGTGATTAACTTCAATACCCGTACATTAGAATTTGCTGAGGGTTTTCTTTCTTTACTAAACATAAAAAAACCTTTCAAACCGGAAACAGAGATCGAGCGATTAATGGCAGACAATAATCTTTCAAGTCTAATACCCTCGCAGGAAAGAATCAATCTTGACTCAAACAAAATTCCATCTCGGAAATCCAAATCGGAAGAGCATTTGACTATTCCGGCAAGATCGGAAACCGTTGCATCCGTTGATGTTATCAATGGTCATTTAGTAGAAGGCATAGTCAATAAAATTGAAATAGTCGAGGGCCTTTTCTTACCCAATTCAATAGTAAAGGTAAGGTCAGATAAAACTGCGATCATTTCTTTTCTCAACACTACAAACGAAAATATCACTATTCAGAAACCTAGTATTGAGCTAGAAACATTTGAAAATCATTCTGGAAACGTTCTAAAGCTTGATAATACAGGAATAAATTCCCAATCTGACAGATTAAAGAAATTGGAGGATGCGTTAAGACTGGATCACTTGAACAGTGAAGAAGCGAAATCTATTGTAACCTTATGCCGAGAATTTAACCACATATTCCATTTGGAGGGAGATAAATTGACATTTACGGAAACTCTCAAACATAGAATCCATACGACTTCTGAAAATCCTATAGCTACAAAGTCATACCGATATCCTGAAGCCCTCAAACAGGAAGTTAATCGTCAGATCAAGGAAATGCTAGAAAACGAAATCATTGAACCTTCGATATCGCCTTGGAATTCACCAATATGGGTGGTCCCTAAAAGGGAAGACGCTTCGGGAAAGAAAAAATTCAGAGTCGTTATAGATTATCGAAGGTTGAATGAGGTCACTATTGGTAACGTACAGGAACTGCCGTTGATTGCGGAAATCCTAGATCAGTTAGGGCACGCGAAATACTTCACAACTCTTGATCTAGCATCTGGCTTTCATCAGATCAAGATGCATCCTGATGATATCGAAAAAACTGCGTTCTCATGTCCAGAGGGTCATTTTCAGTTCAAGCGCATGCCGTTTGGATTGAAAAATTCCCCTAGAACCTTCACGTCCTTAATGAGGACCGTCCTCGCTGGCGTTAGTGGAGATCGTTGCATGATCTATTTGGATGATGTCGTTGTTTTTGCTGATAGTCTCGAAAATCACAACAGAAAGTTGAAACAAGTGTTTGAGAGATTCTCCCTTCATAATCTCAAACTTCAACCTCTGAAATGTGAATTTCTGAGACCTGAGGCTCGATATTTAGGCCACATCGTCTCAGAAGATGGCGTACGCCCTTGCCCTGATAAAATCAAAGCTGTCACCCAATTTCCGAGACCAACATCAGTTAAGGAAATAAAGTCCTTTCTAGGATTCGCAGGATTCTATCGTAAATTTATCCAGAATTTCAGTGAAGTCTCCAAACCCTTGACGCAACTTTTAAAGAAAGACACTCCCTTCTTGTGGACTAGTTTACAGGAACAAGCCTTTGAGAGACTGAGGGACGCCCTGACCAATCAGCCTATATTGCAATTCCCCCGGTGGGATCAGGAGTTCAGACTGACGACTGATGCGAGTCAGTACGCCATAGGTGCTGTCCTATCACAAGTACATGGTGAGAAGGACTTGCCCATTGCCTATGCCAGTCGCACTCTGAACTCGAGTTCGCACTCTGAATTCCACCACCGAGAAGGAACTCCTTGCAACTGTGTGGTCGGTGAGGCATTTTCGGCCTTACCTTTATGGTCGAGAATTTGTCATATTCACGGATCATGCGCCTCTCAAATGGTTGTTTAACGTCAAGGATCCCGGATCACGACTTGTACGATGGAGACTTTCCCTTGCAGATTACCAATACAGAATAGAATATAAGAAAGGTAAAGAGAATTATGTTGCGGATGCTTTGAGCAGAATTCGACAAGAAGAGCTAAAGGAAACTACGAACAATACCGCTGAAATCCTTAATGTTGACTCGAAATCGGAGTTTCCAACAACTTTCAGGGACTTTTTGAAAAGGTTACACAGTTCCGAGATAAAAAGCGATAAAATAACAGAATGTAACGAATCAATCTTCGAAGAAAATAACCAGAATATCGTAGTATGCATTCCTCAAGATCTAGAAATTGATAAGGTGCCAGAAAGTGAAACTCTAGAGAAATTTGAACATTTAAGTGAGCTGAAAGCAGCAAAACCAACGCTTAATGAAGTAATTTTTTTGAAATACAAAACCAAGAACATTTTTTACCTCGTGACGAAAAACTATTTCTGGGAAAAACTTGAATATAAAAACTTATTCACTACCTTGCAAACTCTAAGAGAAGTACTGATCAAAAACAAATCAAACAACTTTTGCATTGAAAAATTCAATAACGGTTTCGACAGGATTAATTGGAATAAAATCCGTAGAATGCTCTGTTATATTTTCAGGGATACAGAAATTGCGATTAAGATCTTTTCAAATCACATAGTTGAACCTGAAAAAAAATTGATACCCGAGATTTTGAAGGAGTGTCATGATTCTCCGATTTCGGGACATTCCGGATTTCATAGGACCTACTCTCGTATAAAAACAAGGTATAAATGGCCGGCCATGAAAAAGGACATTGCCGATTACATCAAAAGTTGCGAATCGTGTCAAGAAAATAAACTTGTACGTAGACGAAACAAACACCCAATGACAATCACGTCTACTTCATCTCGGCCTTTCGAAAGGGTATTCCTAGATATCGTAGGACCTTTACCGTTGACAGAAAACGGCAAAAAATTTGCCCTGACCTTACAAGATGACCTTACGAAATTTTCTCAAGCTTACGCTCTGGCTGATCACCGCGCAGAGACCATTGCCAAGGTGTTCACTAAAGATTTCGTTTGCAAATTTGGTATCCCGGATTCTATCTTGACAGATCAAGGAGCAGATTTTACCTCGAAATTGCTCTCCAATGTCACAAAACTCTTGAAGATAAAGAAGTTGACGACCGCCCCTTATCATCCCTCCACAAACGGCGCCCTCGAACGCAGTCACCATACACACGCGGAATATTTGAAACATTACGTCAATCCGAAAAACAATGATTGGGATGATTGGCTAGATTTCGCGATGTATAGCTATAACACCACTGTCCATTCTAGTACGAAGTTTAGCCCTTACGAAGTTGTTTTTGGGCATAAACCAGTCTTACCATCTTCAATTTCTAGGGAACCTGCATTTAAATATACTTATGACGATTACTTAGACGATCTTACTCTTAAACTCCAACAGACTCAAAAAATCGCTCGTGAAAATCTTATCAAATCTAAAGAAACAAATAAAAAATATTACGATCAAAAAACTCAAGAAGTTAGTTTCAGAGTTGGAGAATTCGTGTATTTCAAATCACCATTGAATTCCAAATTGAGCGCTAATTGGGAAGGACCATTTAAAATCTTAGAGATAAATTCTCCCGTAAATGTTACCATTCAAAAGCGGAAAAAGAAGGTTATCGTAAACACCGACTCTATTAAAAAGGCCAATCTCCGAAAGTCACCTCGAAATGTTTAAAAGAAATTTCCCAACAAAAGCAAATACAAAACAACATCACAAAGCTAAGCTGAAGGGTTGAGTTATGTCTAACAAAATTTATAATCACTTTAGGGTTCTAATTAATGGGTCGCAGGCGCAATTGTACCAAAATCACAAGTTAGAATATACCCCGGGAATCTACTAGGACCGGTTAGGAGAAACTACGATCTACGCAATGACATGGAAATTACTGGCTCACCTAGACCTTGCGCAAATCGATGAAAAAATCCATATGATCGAAGAACAATACGGAAATATGATACTTTTTTGTCAAAAGGTTGGCTCTCCTCAACATTGTAAATTACCCATGATACAATTGCATGGACTCACTCTTGATTTGAAAAACACTGAAAGTACCTTGAAGGATGTATTGGGACACGTGCCCTCTCGGAAAAAACGTGGCCTTATTAATTTATTGGGTTCAGCAATTAAGATTTTTACCGGAAATTTAGATAATGAAGATGCCAAACATTATGATGAAGCTATTGAACATGTACAAAATGAGGAAAAGGTTTTAAGTCATCTCATGAAAAATCAGATCCAAGTGGTTAAATCCACAATTATCAATTTCAATGATTCTGTCACAAACGTAAATAAAGCTCAGAAAACCTTAAATTATAATTTGAAAATAATTAAAAACTTCACGGAAACTTTTAATAACGAAATCAACCAAATCGAGATTCGGCTTGCTTTAGAAAATCAATTTGCACTTCTTGCCTTTTTATGTGAAAGAGTTACAGAAGAGTTAGATGAGATAATCAATGCTATAGGATTTGCAAAAACGAATTTCGCGCACCCAAAAATTATTACGCCAACTCAATATATAAATGAAATCCAGAAAACGCTCAGATTCATCCCTCCCGGGCTCGGTTACCCACTGGATCCTTCGAGGGGCAATGCACACCGATTATTGGATCTTATCACAATCCAAGCATATTACTCGAATAATCATATAGTTTTTGTCATTCAAACACCATTGGTTTCTGATGCAACGTACCAATTTTACCGTTTGATACCGTTACCGGTACGTCAGGGTCCGAATAAATACCTGTTCATTCAACCTACGCAAAAATACCTCGCATTGTCAACATCTAAAACCACATATACTATGTTCAATGAACGCAATGTTTGTCGTCAAGTTCGAAGAAACTACCACGTATGCAAAATTCAACAGAGGATTAGAACAGTTTTACCTAAGAATCCGTGTGAGATTGAATTGATCTTAAATAATGATAATGAGATTCCGAAATCGTGCGATGTGAGATTAATTCAATTTCAACAGGAAATCTGGCATAAACTTGAGAATAAGAACGTTTGGATTTATGTTTGTAACAAACCATGTCAAATAACAATCACATGCTCGTCTCGCGATCCCATAGATAAAATTTTGTTCGGAACGGGAATATTAGAATTGCAAGCACTTTGTACCGTTTTTACCCCCGAAAACGTCTTGACTACCGAAGGATACTTCAGTTCAAATTTCTCTGTAAGGCTTCTTAAACTGAATATTACCATCGACAGAAATTATATATTTAAAGAACTAAATCGTTCCAAGATGCCATTGCTTCGAGAAATTCCGAATATAAACCTTAATCTTGACAACCTTGGGATAGCTAGTTTTAAGTTAGACCAAATCGCGAAAGAAATAGACGACTCTATGGAAAAGGAAAAATTTGTGCAAGACATATCTTTTTGGAAATACGCCACAATCGCTATAAGTACACTGTCGATAATCGTAATAACTATTTTTTGTAAGATTTTCAAAATAAGAAAATCGTTTTCATGTACTAGAGGAAAGGGTAAAGAACTTGTTCATTACTGGAAACGCGACCGAAGGCCGAATCGTGAAAACGAATCGCCACCTCAATCAGAAAATTCCGAGACCAGCGGAGAAGGGGAGAATTTAGCTTTAACTCAACCAGCTCATGCTGGAACATTGTATCCCATACCAGAACTTCGAAGAGCTGAAAGTATGATTCGAGAAAGATTTTAAAATTATCTGCATAGTCTCTAATAATGTTAGAATAAGAAAAGAAAAGAGGAAACTCTGAATATTGTTACTCTTGCGTGTTGTCATGTTAAGCTACACTCTGACCGCTCTACAAAAGTTTTATCCTTCAACTTTTGTCCTGAGGGGGAAGGTGTGTAATGACCCTATAAATTTAAGTTTTCCAAAGTTTTATATTTCTAAATTCTGCCACGAGAATAGAATTCATATCAGGCATCATTAATGCCTGAGCCGATAATATGCTATTTTTAGTAATATTAGAGAAGATATCGCCAAAATAATCATTGTAATTTTCTTATTTTTGAACAGAAAGGAAATATATGTCGTTAGGTTATTTTTGCAATATTCTATTATCAGGAGACGTGTGTCGTTAATATTATCATTGTAATTTACTTGTTTTTAACTAAGAAATTGTATGAAGTAGCTTTATCACTTTTATTCTTAGATACGGAAAATTACTTTTCCGGCGATAAGATCGAATTGCGCCTCAACTTGAAGATATCAGAGCTTATAAAAAAGCAGGCGTAAAAACGGGCGCCAGTTCCGCCAGTTCCGCCAGTTCCGCCAGTTCTACTAGTTCTACTCAACAAATCATTTCGAGACTTACGAATTTCTTCGTTTCCTTGTAAACCATTGGCAAAATCGAACTTTTGTTTAACGCGACTTAGTTACCAGTTTCATCAAATTCTTTCGTGAACCTGTGTTCGAACTCGTACACCCAAAATTGTGAAATATAATAAACTCACCACAGTGAAATTGAAAGACAGACTACAGTGTTTTAATTTACCCCTTTCGGTGGGAGATCCATATAAACCAAAATGGATCATACAAAATCTACTACAACTTGATTTCTACTAAGTCTTCTCTACAAAACTGGTGTCATAGAATCCCCTCTCTACAGATAATAAATAAACCCGCTTCCTGCGTGAAGCGCAGTTCTGTCGCAGTTCAGTTTCAGTTCAGTTGTATTCAATTTTGGTCTTAGATCGAACAAACTAGTCGAAGTGCGCGCGTTTAAGATCGCGGATTCTAAATATCGGTTTATTTGGACTATTGATATTGATCCGACTTGCTTAATTTAATATTAATTTGTGTTTCCGAATGTGCATCTTTCTGTGTATCAGTGACTTTATATTATTTACTTAAAACTCTATATCAACTTAACTTCAAGGAATTTCTATGATTCATATTTCCCCCTCGTAAATTAGTGACAGTGAACCGTAAGTGAACAGTAACAGCAGACTAACAACAGCGGAACAACGTGGACAACGAGGAGGAGCAGTCATCTTATCTATTCAATCGGTCAACATGGGTAAGTACCCAAATCTATAAAAGGAACCCAAGAACCTGAAAGAGGGTCCTAGAGAGGTAATTCTCTCTTGAGGTCCTCACTGTTGACGAGCCCCAAACCCGCTCGTCACACTAGACATTTTTTCAGTTTCAAGGATTTGCCTTTTGTCACGTGAAAAAATATCCGATTCCGCAAATAATAAAATTTGAATCTAATAAAAATATTACTTTCGAAATTTCTACAGGTTTATTGCAATTTTTGAATGGACTGTCTTCTTTTCATCCGAGCATACAATGAAAAATTTGTGATTATTAAAAGAATTAATGAAGTACAATTGTATCTTTATAAAGATAAAATTTTTTCTGGAGCACCCCCTCCCTCCCAACTTCGCCCCTCTAAGGTAAAAAAAGCGTGTGCCCAATCATAAGAACAATCATTTATGAAAGGGTTCAAGCGGTTCAAGTGTCACAATAAACTGTAGCACAGGCTACCACGTTCCTTCACATTTATATTTTACGCTAAGAACGTCGACTTTTATCGGGGTGCGCAGAGACTGGCAAAACGACTTTAAATTGAAAAACGGCTATCCTCGAAACGGCAGTCAACGAGAGCGAAACCAAATTTCGACGGTCTCGTGCTAATCGACAATAGATTAATACAGATGGGCAGTATGGAAGACGCCTGTGTTACGCGAACAGTGAAAGTACTAAAATTCGGTTGGGTTGCCCAGCATAGCACGGCAAAAACAGAATTTTTTTTTCTCGCATTGTCCTTCTAGGCGACGAATGCCGTCTAGCTACGCAGCGATCTCTCCGTGTACGAAAAAGGAATAATCACGTTCATAATTGAATGGCCGGCGTCCAAAAGGGGGTAACCCACATTTTTTCCGAAATTGACTTTTTTGCATTTTTTAATTGTAAAAAAAATTAGACGTGTAGATGTATTAACGAAATTCGAAAACTTTTTTTTTTTCTTTTTCCTAAAATGCTCAAACTTGACCATGGAGGTAACCCAAGCCCTCGCTCGCGGCCAAAACGGGGTAACCCCTCGTTACGTCTTAAGGGAACTCTGAATTTCTCGTTCTTTTTTCGAGGTTCCAAGAAAATATAGAGCATTGGGTCACCATCTATGGGCGTAAAGTTGAAACTCGTGGTTCAATGAATCGGCAAAGAAGCTGATTTGTCGAGATCGCGTTTAACGTTGACAGCAGTGGTGTAAAAAATCGTTCCGGAAAGTAAGTGCCTCTCTAATTATTGTTATTTGTTAATACTTTTTTGTCATTTTATGTTTCGTGCACAGAAGTCAATTGTTGGGCGTATTTTTACGAATAATATAGTACAATTCTCATATTTCTAGAGTGAAAATTGACCGAGAAAATGAGAGCCAAAGAAAAGCGACGCGAGCAGCGTCGGAGCGGGGAGGAGTATGTGACGCCAAAAGGCAAACGCGTGTGTGCCAAGGCACAACCCGATTCTAAAGTAATTTTTATCACTCTGTACTACACTTCAGTTTTAATGATTATTGTTATGAATTTTATTTAAATATTATTTATCAAATTATTTTATTGTTTACTCATTTATTTAATAAGTTATTATTTTCTTCGCTTTTACCAGTATAATTTGCATCCACGTATGTAAATTGTTTCTGATGTTTTTAAAAAAATTCAAATTTTAGTGTCAGCTGTAATTTACATGTTTTTGAACGATTAATAAAAATAAATGCATTTCTTTATTTGCACATTCTTTCATTTGAATTGAAATTTTTCGTTGTTCTACAGGTTGCATGCCAATTTTCTCAGGATTGCGACACTCTTTCTCATACCCATCGAACCAGTCTCTTCGCGCATTATCGCTCATTGAATAGTGCAGCCCAAAAATCATACGTTAGTAATTTGATTGACATCGTGCCTGTGCAGCGTCGTTATGGAAATACGACTCCTGACGCTAGTAGACGCCAAATTACAGCTCTGTATCGACTGATAAACGAAGAGGGGGAAATGGTGCAAGTATGTCGGGGAACTTTCATGAATACTTACGGAATTTCAAAAAAAAGTATGGAGACAATCGTGAACAAAAAAAAAATGGGGAATGAAAGCGTAGCTGAATTTCGTGGAGGTTTTCGTGGAACCAAATACAATGAAGATGTTCGTCAACTAGTTCGTGATCACATTCAAAGCTTACCACGTCAAGAGAGCCACTACGGTCGAAAATTCTCTGAAAAGGAATATTTAAGTAACGATTTGAGTTTTGTTTCTCTTCACCGTGCTTTCAAAGAAAAGTTTCCCAATGTCAATGTCTCTTTGGATTATTACACCAAGGTTTTCAAACGAGATTTTCCGAAATTGTCCTTCCGAGCAGTGTGGATACGGGTACTACATGTGATCGCATTGGTTGTAAAATCAAGAATAATTCAAATAATAAAGCACTTTGCATGGCTTCAAAAGCCGAACTTGCTGACCATCATAACAAAGCCGATAAAGCACGTTCAGCGATGAAAATTGACAAGCTCGGAGCAGGAAACTTTACTTGCTTGTCAATTGATCTTCAACAGGTTTTGTCTGTTCCGTCACTGACGCATTCGGAAATGTTTTATTTACGTCAACTTTCATGTTATAACTTCGGAGTACATATGAGCCCGTCAGATTCTGCATTTATGTGCCTTTGGAACGAGTCGTATGGGGGACGCGGAGCTTCGGAAATAGCAAGTTGTATTTTCACTTTGGTAAATAATGTCGAGACATTTTCTGGCTCAAAAATTATTGTAATTTGGAGTGATAATTGTTGCGGGCAAAATAAAAATAAGATTCTCTTATTTGCGTACATGTTCATGATTCAGTTGGGGCTTGTTCACACTGTAGAACACAAATTTTTAGTATCGGGCCATAGTTTTCTTGATTGTGACCGCGATTTCGCACTCATTGAGAAAAAGAAAAAGAAAACCATACTCTACGAATCGAAGGATTTGCACGATGTCATAAAACAAGCAAGAAGAGTGCCTTTCAACATCGTGGAAATGAGCAGATTTTTCAATTTCAAAGATGGTGCTGACTATTTCCTCAACACTACGAAAATCGCAATTTCCAGCGCAGTGTGGATCAAAATTAGGACGCCAGGCCAAGTAGAGTTGAAAAGGAACTTTGATGATGGACCTTTTGAGACATTTAATGTCTGGAAACGAGGTACTTATATCTTACATTTTTAATACACAATAATATACTATTTCCTGTACCTTCTTTATAATATTATTGAATATATTTCAGGAAAAAATGCCGAGGTACTGAAAAAGTACGAACTGAAGGAAGTCGAAAGTAAGGGCCTATCTGAAGAGAAGAAAGGTGATCTTTGGAAGATGATGGAGTTCTTGCCAGGAGAATCACGTTTATTCTACGAGTCAATTCAGTGAAATGAGATAATATTAATTTTTCAAAAGTGACGTCTTTGTATTTTGTATTGAACCTGACAGTTAATGAATAAAAGTTGAAATTAGTTATTCAATGGGTGACTATTAAAATGTATTGACCTTGGAAAATCTACTAGTAAAATGTTGCAAGTATTTTATTACAAAATAATTTATTAAAAAACCTCAGTGTTTGTATTATATTTCTACGAAGAAGCGCGAGAATCATTTAAATTTCTATAGTAGAAGTGAAAGTACGCGCGATCTGTGGGTTACCCCCTTTTGAACGCTAGGTTACCCTAGGGTTACCCCACCGAGTTACGAAAATACTTATAGAATCTACAATTCTGCATATAATGAAGTGATACTTCTTGATAGTGTGTATCGGTGGGTCAACAAAAGTGGTTTTTCTTTTATCATTAAACAGTTGTCAAATTGGCAAATGCGAGAGTTTTTTGAGCTTACTGTAAAAAAATAAAAATGAGGGTTACCCCTTTTTGGACGCCAGCCATTCAATTCGAATAGTCATTTTAGAGACAATTTACAAAAGAATCATCCGATGTCATTAAAATATACTACTGATTTGGAAATCCCAGCATAGATGAGTCTAACAAATACTTTTGTCTCCTTCCCCTTTGCTGGGTAAAGACGGCGACGCTCAAAAGCATATAAAAGGCCGGTCATTTTTTTTGGCTCTCTCGTGCACAGCCGCCCGAAAACAGTAAGCATTGAACCTCTTTTCGTATTCTGGGTCTTGTAAATACAAAAATTTTAATAACATTTTGGTTTTGGAAATTCAATCTGAAACTTTAGGATTACATTTTGTTTTGAAAATTCAATTTGCAATTTGTTTGTTCTTTTTGTTTTGTATAATTCAATATCAAACCTTGGTGATGACATTTATTCGAATATCAATTCAAAACCCTAAATCATTGGTCTGAAGTTTAAAATTAATATTTTCTTTATATTAGTGACATTAGTAATTTAGTTCCTTCTCTTTCGGCCCCTTATCGCCTACAGTGTCACATCAGATTCCAAGTACTTTAGGAGAAGCTTGGAAACAAGCTTGTGACCTCGCGTTACATTCCTGGGACGGGATTAAGAAGTTTGCCAACAAGGGCCGAAGCGAACTGTGGGCGTCCCTGCTGATATTCCAGGGGAGAACCCCAGGAATCTCGAGGGACCAAGGAGCATCTTTGGCGGCCATCAAAGAGGTCTTAAGAAGGCATATAGAGGATGCCCCGGGTCGAGATACCCCAGGTATTCTACAAGCTCTCCCCCCGACTCCACTAGAGGAAATTCCTTTACCTCTAGAGCCAGAGCCCTCCTGGGGTCCTGGAAACCCCAAGCCAGTGGGGATCGTCAGACCAACCATCCGGAAACTGGAACCAGGCTAGGCGCGAGGTTCTGGAAGACACGTATTACAGAGAAATCTCGGAATTTCGGGGACCAGTGGGACTCCTGCAAACACAAGACCCCGGCAATCCCCAATAGTCGTGGAGGATATCACCGGTGACCACGAAGAGGAAGTCCCGGGAGAACCGCCTGTCCCACCGACACTTCCCCCTCACTTCCGACGGGCCCCTCTCCGCCTCAGACCTTCCGTCCCAGGACCTTCGGTACAAAAAGATGAAGGCTCGAGCTCATTGTCGCCGCCATCTCCCACAACGTAGGCAGAACTCCTCCGAGAGCCGGGCGAACCTTCCTGGCAGTAACACCCACCGCTCTGTAAACCTACACAGGAGTTTCACCCCCCCCCCCCACTCTGTGTAATTGAACTGATTGTCCTTTAACCTTATTATCCTCAGGTTATGAAAATGTAACCAAGCAATAAACTACTGTCAGGAACATAACGGTAACCATCGTGTCTTTCATTCGCAACAACCTCTCTTGACAAGAGTCTCCAAGAATTGGAGACGCCTGTGTATGTGCTAATATATAACAGTATACATGCTTGTGACGAGCGAGGTTCTAACCGCTCGTCTATAAAATTTCTCTTTTCAATAATAAATAAGGAATAAAAGGTTAATAATGCTTGCAAGTTGGATTTGAAACATTTGTGAGAGACCTGTTATGAATAGGAATTGTTATTAGGCTCAAATTTGTAAACATTATTATCGGATAAGAGACATTCTACTACGAAAGAATAATGAGCGAATCGGAATTTATTTTTAATATTTGTTAACAGATTGAAAACGTTGTAATGAAATCAGGAATTGTTGTGGTTATGAATTATTGATCTAAAATAATAATTCCAGTTTTTCTGGATCTAAAACTTGTAAACCTTTGTTATTCTTTCTCTGATACTACCCCTACTCTTCTTCGAACAACCTAAGGGCCCACTTTGAGCTGAGTTTTTATTGGGGTCCTTTTCTGTGCGAGTGGACTGCGGCTAACCTTTTAGTGCATGGGAAAGCTAGAGATTATTCTACGTTGGAAAGATTCATATTTTCGTTATCATCGTTGGTTGGATGCGGCTTGCTTGTTACATGCTAGGCAATTGACAATCATGTAACCTCTATAGACTACCAAAATTTTTTGTTTGGCCAGCCTTCAGAAAAAAAATGACTGCAAAAAAGTAGATGAGAAGCAAATTCACACTAGCAAATTAACATCTTGTGAAAATGAGTTAGTACTGAAGCAAAGCATATGCCAAGTAAAAAAAAACTACTTATTCATAGATATGATGTGGAAAGAATATTATCTTCAAAATTTATATGTGCTGGTGATTCACTGTCTATATTCTTATTGGACCTAATATGAAAAAAAAAGCAAAAAATCTTCTACTGGTGTTAATTGACAAGATATGTGATGTTAGCAACCTTCAATGCAATATTTGTTCTAAAAATTGAGTTTTTGTAGAAAAAAGTCAAATTGTCTAGCAATTTCTTTGCTTTATCAACTTTGGTAAAGAATTTATTAAAAAATCAAAACAATAACAAGTTATTACTGAAACTCTTTTGATTGAAACCTGTGCTGTTCGATTGTCTAAGTTAAGTCCACATTTTTTGACTAACTTGTTCAGTTGTCTACCATTGCAGCATTATCATGAAAGAAATCGGCTAATAATAAACAAGCATCTTTTTCTTAATAATTAATTTTTTATAGTTATTTACACAATGGAATATTTATTTGGAAAAAAATTCTTTTTTGAAAAATTATATAGTAAAAATATAAATAGTATGCGCTTGTTTGCAGATATTATTGTTGTTCAGAGAACATTTAATAAACAGAAAAGCATAAAAAATTGAGCTCAAGATTTTGTCATTTTTCAAAATGAAAGTGCAGATATAATTGCTGCAATCGTGAAGATTGCCAAATTCAGTTTTAATCATGCTCTCAATAATTGACTCCAAAATTCATTCAAGCATTCCACAGTAGATATTGGAAGAATAAAAACTAAAAAATTATTTTTTTTCTGGTCATGCTGTCAGCTTGACGTCATATACCCACTACTACCTAACGATTTAAACAGAAAATTATTATTAAAACTATCTTTAGTTTCACTGGAAGAACAACTTAATAATTTACATATGAACAATAGTAAAACAGAAAATATCTTTTTTCATGTTTCGCAGTACTTATTCATCAACACCAAATCAGTATCACAATGTATTACTGAACGAAGTGTCGAAACGACAGATTTCTGCACTGCGCAAGAAATTTAACACAAAAGCGCTACAAATCACTCACTCTACACTTCTTTGTTATATAAAATGGGCAGTGCTTACTATTAAAACATAAAATACTTTGTCATCACTCTAACCTCAAAACTGACATTTTGAAGTGACTTTTCGGCCATCGTCATGAAAAATATCTCACGTAAACAAGTACGTACACTTCTGTACCTGCTGGTGGAACATCCAGGCGAATCTGATGGAAAAACTTAGGATTTTCGAAAGAAAATGTTCAAGGGCCTGCTAGGGGCTTTATAAAGATAAGTCGTCCAATTATAAAAAATATGTTAGGAACCAAATATTATATGATAAAGCAGCAATCCCTAGAGTGGATTCCTTTATAATAAAATTAACAAGAGATTATTTTGCTTCATTAAATAAGGTTAAAAATAATTCCATTATCCCGCACATAGTATATTCCCAATTCGAATATTTCAAAAAAACTAGAAAGTCCGGATATATCCAGGGCCGGATTAACAAGTAGGCAGAATAGGCAGTTGCCTGGGGCCCCCGATTTTAGGGGGCCCCCGAAAAATGAAAAAAACTTCTAAAATTTTCTTACAAACATACAATTCTAGAGAGTGAAAGAAAAATATAATCAGAACTGAAAATAATTGAAAAAATACGAAATAATAAAACAAACAAAGTGAAATCACAATTGACTTGAATAGAAGCCTTCAAGCGGAAATTTCAACGTGAATGATGAATGAGTGAATGATGGATGACAAATGACAAATAAATTAATGTATCGTTTGACAGGCTCAGAGGCAAAACGACACAAGAATTCCCAAAAGAAAGACTGACTTACGTGAGTCAGCATATTTTTTATCCTTTCTTGGAAATTCTTGTGTCGTTTTGCCTCTGAGCCTGTCATTTGGTATCATTTAACAAATACGTTTTCGTGAATGTTCGAGAACAATAAATGACTGGAATTTTCTGTAATATTCTGGAACACTTGAATTTGTATATAAGACGAAGAATTCGCTGTACGGGGATAGTCACGTCTGAGAATACTCACCGTGAACAATAACATAGTGTAAAGTGAATAAGTGAATGAAATATCCTTGTTATTATCTCGTAAATGTCCGCGTTTTTTTCTTTACCGTAGTGAGACCATCATTTTTCGGGAGTGATAGTTTAAGTGCAATACACTAGTAAATACTAAAACCATCGTTTGTGTCTTAAGTTGTTATTTTGTAAAAAAATGTCT
This sequence comes from Platygaster robiniae, assembly GCA_028476575.1. Classification (NCBI taxonomy): domain Eukaryota; kingdom Metazoa; phylum Arthropoda; class Insecta; order Hymenoptera; family Platygastridae; genus Platygaster; species Platygaster robiniae. Next base: position 19,728,074 of record CM052019.1, on the reverse strand, counting down.
CGTTCATATTTAAGTGGTGCGCAAAAAAGAAAGGTTGCCGAAGAAAAACGATCACGAACAAGTGCAGTGTTAGAAAAAGTTCCAAAACTCGACAATTATTTTCATCGGAACGTAAAAACACCAAATTCATCAGGCAGTCAAGGACTTGCAACTAGTCCTGAATTGAACGATGATCCAGTCAACTCAACACCTGAATCTTCAAACCAATTTCTTGTGGGCGAAAGTGTACATAAAAATCAAGGTGTAGAAATTTCCAACCGTTCCAACGATCCAGGAAAATGGGAAAAATTTACTAGTGAAGATATAAGATTTTGGATTGAACATGGGCCATCCACATGTCAAAATTCGACTGGACCATTCGAATCATCTAAGCGTTGGTATGAAAACGAATCAACATCGAGATATTGTTCGCCCAAGGTATTTTTTGGGACTAAACCAAATGGAGAAAAAACAAACCGAGATTGGCTTATTTATTCACCAATGAAAGGTGATGTATGATTTGAATCAATTTCTTTCACAAAATTCACTCTATTTTTTGAGAAAGAATCAGGTTTTTTTCTAGCAAGAAAAAAAAATCCTTAAAAAATAAAACTTGAGGTTAAACGAATTCGCTTAAAAAGTAACTTCTAATTTCTTACTTGAAAATTTATGAGTAACTTGTAATATAACCAAGTTACATTAACTTAAACAAGTTACATTAACTCAACCAAGTTTCTTTTAAAAAGTAACTCACCCACCCTTAATTCATAGTTTGTGTATCATTCACATAATTTGTAACACTGTGTGACCTCAAAAATTACAAAAAAAAAAGAAAAAAAAAAAAAATACGAAACCTGTCTACAATGGCTGGTGATGATTCTTTAAATACTTCCATTACATTTTTTTTTTTCAAATTTAGCCCTCGTTTTCGATTTACTCATTAAATTAATTTTTTTTAAAAGCATGCTTTTGATCACGTAATATTGGTCCTTTTTTTCGAACAAAAGACTAGTTGTGTCCTCTTATTAACCTGATCACGTTTCTGGAATAAAATAGGTCAAAAACTGCACGGGAAAAAATTTGAAATAGCGGTCAATGAGTCTTTTTTTTATATTCTCTGACCTTGAAAAAACATTCAGAGAAAAGAAAACGGAAAATGACAGAAAACCGGAAAGCCGGTCGAATAAATAGACTTAACATTAAAAAAACCTGTAAAGAAAGTATTCAGGGGGTCATTACCAACCATTCTAGACAGGTTTCGTTTTTTTATAATTTTCAAAATTATTTTTAGGCACACAGTGTAATTGATAATAATAATTTTTGGTTTTTATTCACAGGGTCTGTCTATTGTTTTTATTGCAAGCTATTTCTACCACCCGACCAATCGATAAAACTTTCTCGTGAAGGATATGATGACTGGAAAAACATCGGAAGTCATTTACAACAGCATGAAAAAAATCCAAAACATCGGGAGTGTTTGCTGATTAACCGGCAAAAACGAAAGGACGAAAATAATCTGCCAGAACTACTCGAGAATGAACTACTAAGTGAAAAAAAATACTGGCGCGACGTTTTAAAACGGGTAGTTGCTGTCATTACCACATTAGCAGAGCGAGGTTTGTCATTCAGAGGTTCGAACGAGCAATTCGGGGTGCCGGGCAACGGAAATTATCTAGGGTTACTTGAACTCGTTGCGAAATTCGATCCTTTTTTGCAAGGTCATATTGTTAGATACGGCAATGCTGGGACAGGTGTAACTTCTTACTTATCGAAGACGATCTGCGAGGAGTTCATTAACATTATGGGTAAAAAAGTCAGATCATACATTTTAAAAGAGGTTACTTCGGCTAGGTATTTTAGCTTATCTGTCGATTCGACTCCTGATGTATCGCATGTTGATCAATTGTCTATTATTTTAAGATATGTTTCTCCGAACGATTTTCAACCAGTCGAAAGGTTTATAACTTTTCTTCAGTTGGAAGGTCATACTGGTGAAAGTCTAGCGAATCAAACTTTAAACTTTCTTACTGAAGACTGTGGTTTAGATATTCAAAATTGTAGAGGACAATCATATGACAACGCATTCAACATGTCCGGAAAGTATAAAGGTGTGCAAGCAAGAATATTGAGTTTGAATGAGAATGCGATCTATGTTCCCTGTTCCGCGCATTCCCTTAATTTGGTTGGAGAGCATGCTGTGAAGTGCTGTTTTTATGCAGTAGATTTTTTCGCCATTATGCAAACATTATATAATTTTTTTTCCACTTCCACCTATCGTTGGGGCGTATTAAAAAATAAAATAAACAATGAGAAAACTTTGAAGACATTGTCAACTACACGCTGGGAAGCACATTCGAATGCGACGAATGCAGTTTACGATTCATTTGATATCATATTAGAGGCTCTAGAAATCATTGCTGATGATGAATCACAAAATACTGATACTCGTTATGAGGCGACGTGTATCGCGAATAAAATGCAAAAATTCGAATTTGGTTTCATGTTGATTTTATGGAACTCTATTTTGACTGCTATGCGTTCAGTGAGTAAGTCATTGCAAAGTGAAAAAGCAGATTTGCAAACGTGTGCTTCTTTGTACGGATCGTTAGAAGAGAGTTTAGCTTCATTCCGTGAAAAGTTCAATGATTTCAAGGAAAAAACAAAACGATTATTACCTGGTGTAGGTTATACAGAAATCGTAAAACGTACTCGTCGTAGAAAAAAACAACCTAATGACGGAAATGCTCCAGAAGTAGAATTTTCGCCTCGCGATGATTTTAGAACAAAAGGTTTCCTCGAAATCATCGACAATCTTCACAGTGAAATCAAACGGCGTGCGAAAGTGTATATGGAAGTTTCAGAGAGATTTGCATTTCTCATCAACTTTTCTCTAAGTGATGGAGACCTCCACGAAGCTATAAATAACTTAGTTCGTTTTTATCCTAGAGATTTGGAAGAATTTTTCATTGAAATGAAACAATTCCAAAGTTACGTGCACTCCAGATACACCGATGCACAAAAAAATCATAGTCATTTGTATAAGATTCTAATGGAAGATCAATTAGCCGAAGTATTTCCTAACACAAAAATAGCTCTTCGAATTTTTTTAACATTAATGATCACAAATTGTTCTGCCGAACGATCCTTCTCGCAATTAAAAAGAATCAAAGCTGCTGAAAGAGCTACAACGCGACAAGAGCGACTCGAGATGTTAGGTATACTTTGCATTGAGTCAGATTTATTGAACAAAATTGATATTGATGATATAATTGATGAATTTGCCGAAAACAAATGTAGAAAACGACATGTTTAAAATGTAGATAGTAATTTTATTGATATTATAACATTGTGACAATAAAATTTTTATGAAAGATATAAGTTTGTATTTTTTAATCGAAAAAAGAAGGGAACGGACGTAAAAAAAGGGCCCCCAAATTGATGGTTGCCTAGGGCCCCGTTGAGGGTTAATCCGGCCCTGGATATATCCCTCCTGAAGCATTTGTACATCTTGATGGATTGGGATATATCACAGACAACGACAATATACCCACCCTATACCATTTCGCTAGACACTATAAAGACAAATCCATAACACAAAAAACAAAAAATATTCATACATAGTTCGTTGCAGCCACAGTTATTCAGCACCAACACCTCACTCACTGACAAAAAGAGACACTACTAAACTTCACAAAAATACTTCTGGATTAACCAGGATCATCAATAGGAATCGAATCCACTCGTCATCACCAACACACTATTTAATGGCTTTCATCAACAAGAAGGAATCAGCCACAAAAACACGCTGAGTAGCGAAGGAGAATTGAGGAGAGTTTAGGCATGTAGGGTCTTAGTATAAGCTATTGTTATGTATATATTAAGATAAGGATTTAGATTTAATTTTGTAGGTAAATGATAGAAAATTAAAAGACATTATAACTCCATGTAGTTTTTTTGGATTTTTTTCTACGTAGGATTAAATATATTAAAGGATAATATACCAGGTGTACTCCTAAGTAATTTCCAGTTTTTTCAATGGGTGGCGTTCTGTTTTGTACCGCTGTTGGTAACACATACCATATGTCATTTTGTTCAGTCATATCGAGTGCTTGAACTGCGTTGACATTTTCTCGAAAAAATCTTCCAGTAAGTTTTTATTGCGCTGCAAAAATGTCGAATTTTGTACCGAATTTTGAGCATATGCGCCATGCATTGCTTTTCATGTTCAATCAGGGGAAAAAAGTGTCCGAGAGCCACTGTGCGCTTGTGGAAGTTTATGGTGATCGTGCATTAACACTTCGAACATGTGAAACGTGGTTTCGACAGTTCAAAAATGGAGATTTCGACCTGAACGACGCCGCACGCTCCGGCAAGCGAAAATCGTTCGATGACGACGAATTGCAAGCATTATTAGATGAAGACAATACGCAAACGCAACGACAGCTTGCAGATGCGTTGGGAGTTCAACAGCAAGCAATTTCCAAACGTCTGCGAGCCATGGGAAAAATTCAGAAGTGTGGAAAGTAGGTGCCCCATGAACTGACCGAGAGACAAATGGAGAATCGAAAAGTGACCTGTGAAATGCTGCTTCAACGATACAAAAGAAAGTCTTTCCTGCATCGTATTGTTACTGGTGATGAAAAGTGGATTTTCCTGGAGAACCCTAAGCGCAACAAATCGTGGGTGAGTCCAGGTGAAGCATCGACATCGACGGCACGGCCAAATCGTTACGGTCGGAAGGTCATGCTGTGTGTGTGGTGGGACCAGTCCGGTGTTATATACTTTGAACTGCTGAAACCTGGTGAAACTGTGAATGCCGTTCGCTACAAACAGCAAATGAAAGATTTGAACCGAGCCATTGTGGAAAACCGACCAGAATATCAACAACGACAGAAGAAGGTGATTTTGCTCCACGACAATGCGCCGTCGCATAAGTCGAAAGTCGTTCGTGACACGCTGGAAAGGCTCAAGTGGGAAGTGCTTGATCATGCGGCTTACTCACCAGACCTGGCGCCATCCGACTACCACCTCTTTGCCTCGTTGGGCCATGCCCTTTCTGAGCAGCGCTTCGACTCGTACGAAAATGTACGAAAATGGCTCACCGAGTGGTTCACCTCCAAAGGCAATGATTTTTATTGGCGTGGTATCCACAATTTACCAGAAAGGTGGGAAAAATGTGTAGAAAGCGATGGAAAATACTTTGAATAAAATAAAGGTTACGGTTTTTTTGGAATTATGTGTTTTATTTGCAAAAAAACCGGAAATTAATTAGGAGTACACCTGGTATATAGTATTATATATAATATTATGTAAGACATGTATGTAGGTATAAGAAAAAAATTATTGTAAGAAATCAAGGGATAATGTTTATCCCACAACCGTTAAAAGAATACCAATTAAAATTGTACGAGTTCTGGCTCTTCCAGCCGCTACTGTAAGAATTTGTAATAATACGAGTTTGTTTGTTTTCTGTATGAATGACCATGTAAAAATTTAAGAATAAATAAACAACTTTAAAATCTAAAATCTTCTGTACCTGCTACGTAATATACTATTGAAGCTTTTCACTTGATTTGGCACAAAAATCTGTTGATCCAAGAATTAATTCAAGCTCCATAATTTTTCGTTAGAAATACATTTACGCTTGTCATCCTATTTTCGTCAGTGTGTTGTGGCTCACTGGACGAAAATTGGAGTTGCCTTCCTTTTTAGTGTAGCCAAGACAGTTTATCACTTAGGACTCATACAAAGACCCACACTTTTCATATTTTACTTAACTGTTACGATATAATTTTTATGGGACTTTTTATCGCGAGTCCAACGATTGTCACAGCATGGATAAAACTTTAAAATGTCAGCTTATTCCTTGGCTGTGCATTAGATATCAAGCTCTACTGACAAATTTCAAAGTGAAGAAAATAGTAGTGAAGTTTAACATATGAACCAAATTTTAGATGCCAGCTAATAGGTGAGTTGCAGAAAAGTTTTGAGTTAAAATGCGATGGACATCTGCCTGTTTCTCTCGTTCTAGTGGTTATCTGCATATTGCTTTATCATGCTAGCATGACTTATCGATTTCTAGCTCAAAAAGTTTCTACAACTCACCTTTGTAATGAGTGCCTTATCTGTCAGTGCAGATTTTTTCGCAAAATATTCGTAAAGTAATCTTAGTGTTACTTTGTTATGATTTAACTATTCAGAATCTATAGATTCTTTATCCCTATTTATTAGTTTCAAGAAACACTTCAATGATTCATCAATGATTCAGAAAAATCGCAAAGAAAAACAATATAAATGATACGCTGTGCACAAGAATGCAGAATGTACTCGTGCTTTCTCTAGTTTTCGGGAACTAAGTCACAAACAGTTTTTGAATTCTTGAGCAAATTTAATTATACTTATAACTAATGGATCACTGTACCTAACTGTATTAAAATAATACACCAGTGTTAATGACAAATGTTACACATATGAATTGTAAGAATGTGAAAACGTAACAGCTCACATGTCAAATTTAAACATAAGGTTGCACACATGCCACTATATCTTAGTTGTATAAGCAAGTAAAAGGTACGTGAAATATGAGGTAGTATTAAAAGTACCACTGACATCAATGCAGTGGTACGTGTATGAAGGGTAAAAAAAAAGTAGTTATACTTCTGCCCATATATATCATAATTCAGGTATTTAAGTACCTATAATAAACGATTGTAGACCAATGTGACTGCCTTACAGAATGCAAAGCATGAAATTACTATATACATACGACTTTTGCCTATTCAAAACTTTTTAAAGTTACTCAACATTCAATATTATCTATCTACGTAAGGCAATGGGAAAGGTGAGCTTATGTCGATTGGTATGAAAGTAACGAGTTAGCAGCATCAGGCAGCGGAACACTTGCAGAGAATCAAACGTTCTCAATTCACAGTTTCCATCAAGGTTTACTCGATGAGAAGAGAAATGCCATTTAGTATCAGAAAAGATATGCAGAAGGTAAAACCATATAGATGGTTATTAAACCATTCTTTATGTTCAGACCACATTGTACGATGGCAGACTGCAATGCAAATATTTTACATCAGCTTTGTACTGACGTCATGGCTTCTGCGATGAGCAAGTGCGGCGCTCATTTTCATACACTATGGATTTGTTAAAAATACAGAATAATGTTTTGCCTTGCCATTGCCCTACAAATAGTGTGAGAATCTTACTAGTTAATCATTATTTTAACAGTGTATTCGACAGTGACAGGCATTAAATGCCTGAATTACACACGGAGAAATCCCAGCCCGAGTGGCAATTGTTTTGCTCATCGGTGACCGTTGACTAGCGAAAACTGGCATAAACAAAATTTCAGTGAACGGTGACGGGGCTCCGTTGAACGGCACAATGGTGTTCATTGAGCACTCAACGGCAGCTAGTAGATAGATACTCGTCACGAGCGGCCTTGTTCAGTGCTCATTACTATTTCCGCATTTAGAGTGCCGCCGAATAGCCGCACGTGGGCAAATCGCTACGGACCAATGCCCGTACACTTGTCACAATTGACTGAAATTTCGTTTTCGCTAGTCAACGGTGACCAATGAGCATAACAATTGCCACTCGGGTTGGAATTTCTCCGTGTAATACTTGGGATTGGAAGTATTTTTTCTAGTTGGGAAAATGTTAACTAACCCACATAATTACGCTCGAAGAGTAACTAGATATTCAGTTAAATGTTTATAACTACAATTGAAGTGTTGGGAAAACCCTCATCATCTGCAGCCGTATCAACTACCTCATACAGGCACCCGTACATGCTTAGTACTTACTATACTTTTACAGTATTTTTCAGCACATACACAAGTAGATCGTAATTAAACATACTTTACATACCTCTAGCATAGAAAACTCGTTTCTCGACCAGTTCAAAATCTCTAAACTCGTTTTCCAGCTCTCGGTACGTAATTGGGACAGAAATTTTTTATTTACTTATGTGATTGTAAACCTCTGCTTCGCCTCGGTCTACAAACTTCACACTCGTAAATAAAAAATTTATGTCCTAGGTACGTAATATACTATTTCATATAACCTTCACATAACCAAGATCAATATCGCAGTATTAAAACTGATGTTTTTCAAAGAAAAAGTGTAATGGACCTCGCAGGCTTACTTCAAGTGAAGTGAGGGTTAATGTCACATAGTGTTCAAGTTCATCTATAATGGATTTAAAGAATCAAAAGAACTGAATTTCCTGTGGATAATGCCAATTTCGTGTTGGTGTTGATTTGGTATTTTCTTGATATATCAAAGTTACTTCATCATTGTTACTTCAAAGGCAATTTCTTAAATTAATCGTTTTGTAATTATTACATAGAAATAGAACTCTTTGATTATGCTTAATAAATAACAAGAATTTTGGAATTGGGTATGAGATGTTAATCCCCCACCAGAAGTAATTTAGTTCTTTTTATTCTTCCAATATTCATTTCTTAATCTAGCTAATACATTTATGCAGCATAGAGCCTTTTACCACTGTACTGCAACTAAATAATAAAAATTCAGAGATTTGTTCTATATTATGGTTATACACATGCTGACAGGCTCTACACTACATAATTATAATATAATAAACATTTTTAGACAAATGACTAGAACTTATAAGTTTTAATATATGTTCAATTTTTTCAAGAAAAATTTATTGTTGTGCAGTTTCCTAAGTGCTAAATTTTTACAAATGAGGCTTCAAAAGCATTTCAAGTGGCAGCATGACACATTACGTCTGAATCATTGGGTTTGGTTGTTATTCTTCCAAAAAACAAGAATGATATTTTTGTGATTGTTGAGATGAGAGCTTTGCTTAAATTGAACTATTTGACAGATTTCATAGATAGTAGTTGGGTAGAAGAAATTTTTCTCAATATTTATCAACAAAATACCAATTTTATTAGTATTTTGTCAAGTATTTTGAACATCAATTACAAAAAACAGGGAAAGTACATTACATTCTTTGAAAGAACTTGTATCAACATTTCTTTCGAAAAGAAGAGTGACGAAACAGTGTTTGGAGTTTGCAATACCATCATAGTTCTGTTTAAATATTTAAATCATGTATTGCTAAAAATTGTAGGAAAATACTTAATGACATGTTATTCTCCTCCATGAATATAGTTTGGTGCCAATTCAAGAAATAATTGCTCGACTTCCAGCATGAAAATATTTTTAAAAAATATGACATTAATTTCATCACGTATATTCAATCCTAATTTATGAAATTTTCATCAACAAAATTCGCTTAATGTAGAATTCAGTTTTCAAAAATACAGCAATCACAACTGTGGATAAATGATATAAACTCGAAAATTTCAAGTTCTTTTGTCATTTTTTTTTTTAATTCAACCTCTTATTAGCTTTTGTGTTTATACGAGATGCCAAGAGCGAGGGTGAGCTGTGGAAGCAAAAAGCGATAAGTACTGCTAACATGGGAAAGCTACATAATAGTATTTACGACAAGAGGGAGAGAAACACAGAAATTTTAATTGCTTTTTTTCTAGAAAATTTCCACAACTATACCTTTTTTCTTTTGTCTTATATGAAAACAAATATTGCAGTTTTGGAGATTGCTTTAATATTTCCTAGTTCATGATGTTCAAAGAATTTAAAGATTACCAACAAAACTCTAAAATGAGTAGTCATCTGGAATTCCAACCCTAGCTTATATATAGTTCATTTTTGAACCCCCTTCATGAAAATTAGCACAATGGATTAGCTGTTTCAAAAAGTTCATTTAATCTGTGGAAAAGGCTACTCTTCCACACACTTAAGCAATGCGAAACTCGCTTTTCCACACATTGATGAATAAATTATTGTTCTAAACTAGTGTAGAAGTTTTTACAACTCCTTTGATTACAACGCTCATTTTCGGCTCACATCACAACCCTCATATTCGTTAATAAGAAGTTTTCCACACTAGTGAAGAAATATGCTATTTATTGAGGAAAAAATGTAATTGTTACATTAATGTATTTAAAATGAATGTGATTATAAAAAACAAATGTTCAATGTAATATTGTCGCAAGTTCCTAACAAGATATTAAATATTTGGCATACAAAACTTGGTAAAGATAATGTTTTGCAAACTTTTAAATTGGGTACTTCTAATTTTATGCGATTTAAGTAATAACAATATTATTTTTGAAAGTATTTATTGAGTTTTGTCTTTTTTGATGATTCAGATTTTAAAATATAAGCATCTCGTACATTCAACAATTTTTTTTACATAAAATTTACATCATCATGTTGGATAGTTCTGGATCGACAAATCTTACAGAAAAAATACAATGAATACAGTGATGATCGATTGAATGACAGCAAATTGAAGTTTGTGTGAATTTGAGCAAAAATTTTTTGAAAAACACCAAAACCGCATTTTTAACATAAATTACGATATTCTTTCTGAACGATTCCGCAACTAAAGACATATTATCATCTTGCAGATAATATTTTTACGAATCAAGAATTATTTTCAGTATTAAAACATATTTTTTGATCAGCATAGAAATTGTTTTATTACTAATTTTGCAATTTTGTAGAAAATTTAGATTTAAAACTTCAACGTACATAGCTTAATTAAAAAACTTTCATAATTCATCACAAAAATCGAATTATAAATCTAATTTGATACAAGTGTTTCAAAGTAAGAAATTATGTAAATGAATATATATTCCTAATTGGAGTAGTTAAAAAAACATTGCAGCGACAAATAAAATTATTCAACATTATTTATTGTTGCGACCAACTCATTATTTTTAGAGTTCATATTCCTCGAATAATAATTAAAATATTGCTTGCTGGCATATAGTAATTTTCATGTGATAGTTCCAAATATTTCAATACTGGGTGATAAATTTATGAAAAAAAAGATTAATATTTTGATGACGAAAATTGTTGCATTTTAGCTGTTTATAAATTATTTTCATTACATAAAATATAGATAATTAAAAACATCGATTTCTTGACGTTGGTCGAAATTTTAATTACAAATGAATTCCGTTTAACGACTGTTGATGTAAAAAATCAAGAATTTGCCATTCACGAGTGTCAAAAAATTCTAAAACAATTTATGGTAATAATATGGAAATTTTGGTATACTTCATGATAGAATAAAAGTTGCTTACCATGTGTGCGATCTATCCAGAAAAACTTTTAGTAAATAAACTCGTGTAAAAAAAGAGGAAATTTTGACACTCATTGTGCTAGTTACATATACAAATTAATGAGGAAACTTGTTGTGCATACATTCTGGTAATGGAAAAATCAATCGCTTGTTTTTATCGAACATTAAAAAATTTAAATTGCATGAGGAAATGCCAACATTCACTGTGGCAATTCAAGTTTCGGAGCATCCGAAACTGAAAAATGCAATGCATAACAGCCACTGTCGTTAAAAATATTCAATTGTAGAAAAAAAAAACGTCCCCGAAATTATCATAATTTATATATTTTACTTACAACTCTTACCGACCTTTACAGGCTTTGCAGTTACAGCTTCAGCTTTTTCCACTCCCACTGATTTCCACTAATTTCCACGTTCGGCAACACGAGTAAATACGAGGCTTGACAAGGCTTGTGATTTACCTGGTTTTCGCAGGGGTATGACTGGGTATTAGGGATGGAAATCGAAATATCGATATTGCAAAGTATCGATACTTGACCTGTAGGTATCGTTTTTTTAGAATCGATACTGCAAGATTCTAGTATCGTCAAGTATCGATATTCTCATGATCGATACTTGGTGTTACCTCGATACTTGGATTTTGTGTTGGCTGCATTTAATATATAGTGTCTGCGATGGTCTGTGATGAGTGTGACAGCTCACAACAACAACTCGAAGTTCAAATTTCCGAAATAAAGTTAAACGCGAAAATAAAAGCAATTTATCATCTCTGACAAGGTGATAATCGAAAAATTCAACCGTAAGTACATTGAGAATACACAATTATACGTCCTAAACGATACTAACATCGAATTTCTCCAAAAATCCAGCAAAACTTCCAATAGATTTACATAAAAAAAAGCATGTTCATGCTGAAAAATAATCCCATCAAAGAAAGCAGGATACTCAAACAATATATCACATTTTCCTTACCTTGCTTTTTTCAACAGAATGAATAAAAATTATACTTGATTTATACAAATAAATTTTTTAGGTACCTATTTTTACAACAGAACCATGGCTCCCGTAAAAGGAGCAAGGTCATATTTTACCATCACCGACAGAAAAGCTCAATGCAATTCATGCGGTAAAATGCTCTCTTTTTCTGGAAACACAACGAACCTGTGGAAACACTTGAGCCTTCATCACAAAATATACCCAGAAAAACAGAATAAGCAATCCTCAAATGAGTCGGCGACGTCAGAATTTGCTCGAAATCCACAAAATAATCCTCTTGCTGTGAGATATATCCTGTTTCGTCCGATATTTAGTTAAGAAAAAAATTGTTTTTCGTAGTTTGTTCTTGTAGTTTTTATTTATTTCTATATTTTGTTTTACAGGTTCAAACGTTTTTATTACAATTTTTTAATATGATCGATTCTTGTGATCGACCTTATGATCGATCTTATGATCGAGCTTATATATCTTATATATAGCTTTTATATATAGCTTATATATCTTATAGTTCTTATGATCGAGCTTATGATCGATCTTATACAATGCGGTTTTTAAAAATTTATTAAATAAAAAAAACAAAAATGAAAAACTTTCAAACATAAGAATATGACAATTTATTGAATAAAATACAAATAATATGATACAAAAAATTCATAATTCATATATAATGCAATAATTTTATATTTAGTAATAATTCTGAAAGTATTCAAATTATTATAAAATAAATTATATACAGGGTGTACCAAATTCCCGTATACAAAAAAAAAGCAGATTCCATGCAAAAATCTAAGATACTACTTCCTTTGCCATTTTGCGAAAAACTCAAAATTCAAAAAGATATTTGAGTTTAAAGTTTAAACAATTAACCCCAGACAGCAAAATGATCTCAAATTGAGCTCAATGTACACGCATGCGTGCGAGATTTGATCGCACGCTTGAGCTCATATCGACATACCGATGCGTCCTCCATTGAGACGCATTAAGTTGTAATTTCATGGGGAGCGTTTTTGACGCCAGCGTCAAGCGTTCTAGGGTGTTCTAGGGTCACCTGATCCGATTTGACGCCAACGAGCGACGCCGTATTTGAGCGTTAACGCTCAGCGATTTTCGCTGATTTTCGCCGTTAAGCTACAGCGTCAATACCCCGATTTGACAAGTCAATGACTTTTCAGTTATCTACAGTTCTGACAGTTATCTAACGTCAGTTATCTCATGCAAACATTGCAAACACGATAACACATGCAGATTTTCCAAGGTTTTCATAATTAATTTGATCCAAAACACTTTGTGCTTTCTCGATTAATTGATTATTTCAGTATTTCTGATTATTACGGACCCCTAAATAGGGTCGGCGATACAGTGAATGTAAATTGTAATAAAATTATGAAATGTCTTTAGCGCAAAGAAACGCTTGGTTTATTCAGTGCTGCGAAATACTTCAGAGGGAAAAACTGCTGAAGAAAAAAAGAAAAAAAGTAATATGATATCTTATAACTTTGATGCAGAAGATCAAAGACCAAAAAACGAAATACAAGACGAAAAGTTATTGGGTTCATCCATTGTTTCAATTACGCCGAGTGCATGGATTTTATGAGGCCATTTTACCCACGGTCTTGACTTATGAGGAAAAATGCTTCAATTACCTCCGAATGACAGGAGCTCAATTTGAAAAACTGCTGCGATTAGTTGAACCTTCGATCGCTAAACAGAACGTAGTTCGTGAAAGTATATCCGCCACAGCCAGATTGTCTATGACACTGAGGTAAAAAAATGCGTTTCCACTTGCTATTTTCGTGTATGTTTTGATATATAAATTAAATGTAATGTTCATTCGTCGGGGTGATGACGAATTTAATATGGGTTGCTGTTCACTGATGGTTCCTCAGGTTGTTAGACGTTGGGTACAGGGAAAATAAGTCTTTAAATACAGGTTAATTGATATTTTAGTGGGAAGAGTTCTTGTCTATTACATGGTTATTTTTATTCTCCTGCCTTATCGCCCGCACTTCTCTTTATAGTACTGTTTTATTATCTTAATGTACCCATAGCCTAGTTTTATGTAAAAAATATGATGAAACCCTATGGATAAGATAATCTATTATTGATTGTATGATATACAAAGTGGGTCTTTGATTGATAAAATATAAATATTGGGAAATATTGTAACTGGGACATTACATAAACTAAGAAATATACTTGGTAACCATATATAATATTTCTGATTTTTATGAAACCTTCACAAGATCTTCATAAATCCTTCAACGAATTTTCATTAAATGTTAAAATTTTATATTACATTTTTTTTTATTTATTCAAAACCAAACTTCGAAAAAATACAACATTTTATGAAAATTCCATAAAATAACTTTATGTATCACAGGTTTTTTTAAAAAATCAATAAAAATCTTATAGTATAAATGAATAAGAATAATATTTTAATTATACTTAGAATGATATTTAACACCATAATATTCCTGTTTTCTATGAATTTTTCATAAATTCCTTCATCGAATTTTCGTTCAATGCTAAAATTTTATAATTCATATTTTTTTTAATAATATGAAACCAAACTTCGAAAAACTACAGCATTTTATGAAACACAGGTTTTTTTAAAAATTCAATAATAATTTTACAGTATACATAAATTAGACTAATATTTAAATTATACTAAGAATGGTATTTAGCAACCATAATATCCCCGACTTTGAAGAAACTTTCACACAATTTTCATCAATCCTACATCGAATTTTCACCAAATGTTGAAATTTTATAATTCATATTTTTTTAGTAATTTAAAACGAAACTTCAACAAAATACAGCATTTTATGAAACACAGGTTTTTTTAAAAATTCAATAAAAATCATACAGTATAAATAAATGAGAATAATATGTAACTTATACTAAGAATGATATTTAGCAACCATAATATTTGTGATTTTTACGAAACTTTAATAAAATTTTCATAAATCCTTCATTGAATTTTCATTAAATGTTGAAATTTTATAATTCATATTTTTTTAATAATTTAAAACGAAACTTCAAAAACCTACATCATCTTATGAAAATTCCATACAATAACTTTATGTATCACAGGTTTTTTTAAAAATTCAATTAAAATCTTACAATATACATGAATTAGAATAATACTTTAACTATACTGAGAATGATATTCAACACCATAATATTCCTGTTTTCTATGAAACCTTTATGAATTTTTCATAAATCCTTCGTCCAATTTTCATTTAATGTTAAAATTTTATAATTCATATTTTTTTAATGATTAAAAACCAAACTTCAAAAAACTACAGCATTTTATGAAATGCAGGTTTTTTTAGAGAATCAATAAAAAAATTGAATAAAAATCTTACAGTATCAATAAATTACAATAATACTAAAATGTTACTAAGGAATATACTTTGCAGCCATAATATTCCTGTTTTTTATGAAACCTTTTTAAAATTTTCATAAAACCTTCATCGAATTTTAATAAAACGTTCAAATTTTATAATTTATATTTTTTTTAAATAATTTAAAACCAAACTTTAGAAAATAACAGCATTTTATTAAACACAGGTTTCTTTAAAAATTCAATAAAAATTGTACAGCATAAATAAATTAGAGTGGTATTTACAATATTCTAAGAATGGTACTTAGCAACCATAATATTCCTGATTTTCATGAAACCTCCATCGAACTTTCCGACAATGTTAAAATTTTATAAATCAAATTTTTTTAAACATTTCAAAACAAAACTTCAAAAAACAACAGCACTTGTTGTAAATTTCATAAGATACCTTTATAAAAAAAGGGTTTTTTTGCAAAATCAATGAAAAAATTCTATTACAATATTACAGTATAAAGAAATCAGAATAATATTTAAATTAGACAAAGAAATATACTTTTTAACCATAATATTCCGGATTTTTACGAAACATTTATAAAATTTCATTCTGAAATCGATTTCGAGCAGGGAGGTTTCACTTTAAAAATATTCTCATAATTGTTTCACTTACTCGTTTGCGGATGTTCTTCATAATGTGTTAATTTACAGATATTTGGCAACTGGTGATAGCATGTCGTCTATTTCCTACCAATATCTGGTTGGCCTTACGACCGTGTCGAACATCATCCAAGAGACTTGCCACGCATTGTGGGACTGTTTGCATGCGGAAATGCTCCCCTACCCTTTGACAACTGAGGATTGGTTGAAAATTTCAGAAGGATTTGAAAATCAGTGGAATTTTAACCACTGCATAGGAGCCATAGATGGGAAACATGTCATGATGCAGGTATGAAAAAATTATAAAAAATCCCTTGAGAAATTAGTTTTAGAAACGTTGGAGTGCAAAAGTAATATGAAGATAGATGTATCATTTCGTTAGATGTTTAATGTACTTGGGGATTTAAAAATATTATAGTTTGAAGAATGTTGGAAAAACAAGGGAGGGCGGGGGCGGGGGGTATTTTGCAAAACCATAAAGTTTATTTTTTAAGCCAGAAAGTCTTTGAAAGCATCTGGAAAAATTTGTTTGCTTTCAAACTCTTGTATTTCCATTTTTCGTTCAATTTTAAACGTCTTGAACTTCATCAACAAAATTAAAATATTACACATTATCATTACGTAATACAAATCGAAATCTCCGTCAAGGGTGGTTAATGAAAAATTTAAAAAAACTTAATTACTTTTTTCGACAGTGTCCGGATAACGCGGGATCATCATATTTTAATTACAAGCTGTACCACAGCATTGTACTTTTGGCGATCTGCGATGCGAACTACATGTTCACATTCGTTGACATAGGAGCATTCGGTCGAAGAAGTGATGGTGGAATATTTCGAGAGTCACTTCTGGGAAGAAAATTCGAGGAAAAGAAGTTGAATCTGCCTCAACCGGAATGGCAATCCAATGCCCTACACCCTGGTTGGCGATGAAGCTTTTCAGCTAACTCATTATCTGATGCGGCCATATCCAGGTAGAGGTGGTCTCAATCAAGAAAAAAATATATTCAATTATCGGTTGAGTAGAGCTTGACGAACGATTGAAAACGCATTCGGGATATTAGTGAGCCGATGGCGTATTCTCAAAAAACCGATTGAGGCCACTGTGGAGAACACGACGAGGACGGTCCAGGCTATCGTATGTCTCTACAATTGGATCCGCAAGCAAGACGACGCGAATATGTACATACCACCGGACATGGTTGATCGAGACGGCACCGACTGCATGATCCCGGGATTCGGAAGACAGGAGCTTGTGGGCTCAGCGCTTGAAGACTGTCGCGTTCAAGGGATCAGAAATTCCACGAAAGTAGCAGCAGAAATCAGAGAAGAATTTTGCCAGTTTTTTAATGCTGAAGCAGCAGTGCCGTGGCAATATAACCGTGAATAATTTTCGTTCATTTATTAACTTGAACAAAAGTTTTAATTAGAATTATGCATTATGTGAGTCAAAATATTTGAAGAACAATAAGAATGTAGGTGACGGTAATGATTTTCATTTGATTTAATTAAACATTGGATAACAAGGAAATGAAATTGGAATATTTTTTCGCAAAAAATTAATTTGATGTTACAACCAGAAATTGATTTTTTATTATTTTTGATTGTACATTGGCAGTCGTCGATGAAAATCATCGGTATGTTAAATTTGATACTTAAGAGTTAGAATTAAAAAATTCAATTATAATTTAATTATAATTTCACATTTTCTATTAAAAAATTCATATTTTGAGGTTTTTGAGTAAAAAAAAACAACTCAATGAGAATCGAACAAAAAAAAAACTTTCAATTCTTTACGATTAAAAATACAATGTAGATATTTATTTATAATACAATTTTTATGGTTATAAATATTTCAAACCAAAAACACCATCACAACCCTTTAAGTTATAAAATGTTTTCTACTATTTATGTTTTGTCAGTTGTACAAATTATGATTAAGATTTATTTCCCTATATATATATACATATCCTGAAAATCAGCATTCCCAATGATTGATATTTTAAATTTTTTATTTCAGTTTTCTTAATTACAACAAGAAGTTTTTTTCTTGAGATCTTGAATTTTGTAAATCTCGAAATTTACTCTCTATTTTTTCGAATCATCTAATGAGCTGGAGTAGTAAAAAAAAATATCAATTTGATGCAATGTTATACTTACTTATTTGTTTATAATAAAAGAAAATTTATAAAACCTAATTGCTTGTTTGACAGTACTTTATTTTTTACCAGGAACAATAATTTCAACAAAAATGATTAGAAATTAAAGAAAAATTAAATAAAAACAAATTTTTGAACTGACAAACTCATGAATTCAAGGACATTTTTTTCCTTTTTTTGAACCAATTTCTTAACATCAAATTTATAATAGTAACGTTTTTAAATTCAAAAATTCGATTTTTAGTTGCAGACACAATAAAATGAGCCACATTGTGAGAGTAATCGGAAACTAAATGTTAGCGAAAAAAAAGCAAAACATGTTTAATTTTGTTACAATTAATTTGCGTTGCATCGCGCGTGTACCGTTGTCATGATATCCATAAGTAACTGCATTTTTGATGCAAGTGGTAAACGCCGGATCATAATGCCCGCTGCGTGGAGCATAGCGTCTACCTCGTCCATAGCAGGGGCGGGAGGAAGCGTGATTGGAGGCTCTTCCCGTGAAAGAGCTTCCGCAATTTTATGTAGAGCATTTTCATCGTCGTCGGCCAACTGACATCTCCTCTTGGCTCTCTGACGATTCTTGTCTGCAATCAATACAGGTACATGGTACTTGTCAAGTTCAAATTATGATCGACGAAAGTAATACAAATGTATTACTCTTTGATGTTCTCAAGTGCTTACTTGCAGAGCTCGGGGTTGTCTTGCTCGACTCCATTGTTGGCGCTTCTTCGCCTACCATGTTTTCGTCACTGTCGTCGTCTGCCGTGACATTCGTTACGTTTCTGTTGATAGATAATCGTTAATGAATTATGGTTTCACATACATTATGATTGGCAAAGTTCTATAATGCAAGGAGTTATTCTTCGATTTTGATTATGAGTCACTGGAATATTTACTGTTTCATCAAGTGTCCGTCTCTTAGGAAGTCTACCATAGAGAATCCAGGAACTTCCATTTTTCCCCCTTATCTTTGCGGGCAGCATCGCTTGCGCAATGCTGATCCATTATTATTTTTCGGTGCGTGTCCCGCAAGTTTTTAAATTTTTTTTGGGCAGTGGCGCCATCGATTTTGCCTAGAAATTGATTTATTGGGTGGACGAATAACTTTTGTACGCTTACAGTACGACGTATTTTTAAAGCGAATGACTGTTCTTTCGAGTTTTTTCTATCATTATTTTTTTTATTTATTTAATGTCATAGATGACATGACATGTTTTTGAACAATTAAGAACGTTCATTAAACTGTACCCAATCGAAGCAACAAAATGAATTGATCATTATATACATTAAATAATACCATTTAAAGCGACGGACATCTCTTCCCATAATCTTTTTTTTATGTCCGGAGTTCTCTCTCCGATTGGAATACGGAAGTTCCAGAGCGGAAGTCTCTTCTCCGTCTCCGCAATTAATATTTCGACGTCGAGGTCCGACAGTTTTCCCGACTTAGGGGGGCGATTTTCTTTATTGCCACTGGGACGAGGATTCAAAGGCGCGCGGGATGTACTTGCTACTAAATGAAATGATGACGATAATTTTTACCATTCAAAATTTTCAAGTTTCTGAAATTTTGGTATTCTTGCCAGAAAATTTGTTTTCATTTTTATTACCTAACTAACTACCAACAGGTGAACACGTTACACTAGGTAGCATAGACTTTTCCTTCGATTGACGATTTGTACGAGGGCCTTTGCTTGTACCGACACCAGCTACGATTGTAATTTTGTATAGTTATGTTTAATAAGACTGTTGTAATTTGTCCCAGTATCGTGTAAATATTGAAATTTTCATTGTCAATGCCAATTTTTAATTATGAGTCATTATACCATGTAGATAATGAATTGATCGTTTAATATATTTTAATGATTGAATTGTAATATCAAAATATACAGGGTGCGCCATCTGAATTGGGTCAATGTAAAGATTGAATAACTTTGACAGTTATCAATGAATTTCAAAAATTTTTTTTTTATTATTACGACAACCTTTTTACAATTTTCTTGGCTAATTTCCAAAAACAATATCGACCAAGTGGCCTCCTTTATTTTTAATACAATAGTGAGCTCTTTTTTTCGCGTTTTCCATCACATTTTCCAGCATCCCGGGCGATATAGCTGCCATTTCAGCTTGAATGTTGTCTTTAAGCTCTTCTATGGTCTTCGGCTTGTTAGCATAAACCTTGCTCTTCAAAAATCCCCACAAAAAAAAGTCCGGTGCAGTCAAATCTGGAGATCTTGGGGGCCAGTCAATATCCCCGTTTTTTGAAACAACACGTCCCGGGAATTTCCGACGCAAATAGTCCATTGTTGCGTGGGCTGTATGGCATGTAGCGCCATCTTGTTGGAACCAGAAGTTTTCCAGACCTTTTTCACCCATTTTCGGTAACACAAAGTGCGCCAACATCCACCTATATCGATCGCCATTGATTGTCTCACCAGGTCTGAAGAAGAACGGACCAATGATTGTTTTAGAGCAAACACCAGCCCAAACAGTCACTTTCTGGTCATGCAACGGTGTTTCATGAATAATATGAGGATTATCGGTGCCCCAAAAGCGACAATTTTGTTTGTTGACGGCGCCAGAGAGTGTGAAATGAGCCTCGTCTGTCATAAGAATTTTCTCCCAAAAATCCGGCTCAACTTCTTCAATTCGAATGACACTATTCGCGTAAGTCAAGCGGCGTGGCTTATCTGCTTCCAATAACCTTTGAGTTAACTGCACTTTGTAAGGAAACATTTTAAGATCTTGTTTCAAAATTCGCCTTAAAGTGGTTCCACTGATCTTTAATTGCTGAGATCGGCGCCGGTACGAGACATCGGGATTTTCAGCAACACTCTCCCGAACAGCTTCGATATTTTCATTTGAGCGACGTGGGCGTGGTTTAGGATGTTGTTGGCGATCTGCGACAGACCCGTGCTCAAAAAAATTTGAGGCGAAACGACGTATCGAGTCACTTTTGGGTGCAGAACGGCCACGATATTTTCGGCGATATGCACGCTGGGTTGACACAACTGACCGATTATTTTCAATGTAAAGCGACACTATTTCAGCACGTTCTTTCGGTGTTTATAGATACATGGTTGAAATTGTACTGGATCAAAGTTTACTAAACGGTATTGATAAAACCAATCGCTTGAAAATTCTCAAAGTTATTCAATCATTACATTGACCCAATTCAGATGGCGCACCCTGTACATACATCATGCAAGTTCAAATATGTAAATTAAAATGCTTGTATTGAAATATTAAAATATTTTAAAAGTCTACTAATTGAATTGAAACCTTTGAATCCACAATTTCAATACTCTAATTGAAATGTTTCATATTCAAATGTTTCAAGAATTATTTGTTATAAAATTATAACTAAATGTTTAACATTGTTGTACGTCAAAAAGGAGGGGACGTCAACAATGAGGCGTTATCAAGTAAAAGTTCATGGATCAACAATTTAAGCTCCCGAGGAATCGTTTATTAGCCACTATTTCTACATGATTCACTTATATTTTTATTCATTTTATATCTGATATTAACATTAAAGACCTTTAAAGTAGGCCCTCGGTGGCGCAGTTGCGCTGGCCAGTTGGCCGAGACGAGCCCCTGAAGACTTCCCTCGGTGGCGCAGTTGCGCTGGCCAGTTGGCCGAGACGAGCCCCTGAAGACTTCCCTCGGTGGCGCAGTTGCGCTGGCCAGTTGGCCGAGACGAGTTTCTGAGGAGTAACTTGGGAGCCGGAGCCGAGAAAGGCTACACGGTTTGGAATGTGGTGGGAATTCCGGAGCCGAGACAAGGCTACACGGAGAGGAACTGGGGCCGGAGCCAAGAAAGGCTACACGGTGCGAGGATATTCGGCGGAAAACCCGGAGCCGAGAAAGGCTACACGGGTTGAGGATATTCGGCGGAAAACCCGGAGCCGAGAAAGGCTACACGGGGTGAGGATATTGGATGGGCTCGGAGCCGAGAGAGGTTGCACGAGGTTAGGAGCTTGGTGGGTTGGGAGGAGTTCCAGAGCCGAGAAAGGCTCGATGGAATCTGCCGCTTCTGTCGCGCGCGATGCTTGAAGTCCCTTCTTGGTCGCGATCCGCGCGCCAATCAGGAAACTTCGATAATTTTCCCCACTCGCCGCTCTTATCTCCCGGTAAGGCAGCGGGGAAAGTTCGAGTGTTCTAAACATTCTCGAAAACGCTCGAATCTCCCGTTCCGAAAAACTTATCTATGTTGACGGTTTTCTCGGTTTTACGACCAACGTACAACAACATATTGTGTAGGAATTCAAAAAAAATATTTAATAAAAAATCTATTTGAAAAAAAATTCAAAGAATTAAGTTCGCGTTTCAACATAGATTTAGACTGATTTTAAAAAAGAGCCGAATACATAAATTTCGGTGATGAAAACAATTATTATTACCAATTAAAAATATTATACATAGTGTTAAAACTATTATACATAATCTTATTATATGTTAAAACGTAAACTCAAAACATGTAAATTTATTTTGATAATGTATTTTTCTATGTAATACTTTTTCTGCAATACTGTATCATATTTTTGATTGTTAATTCTACTTTCTTCACTCACCAAACTTCATGGACTTTGCTGTGGTTTACAAAAAATCTAAATATCAGTTATACCGTAAACTGAAAACATGTAATTTTATTTTTAAAATATATTTTTCTATGTAATTATTTTGTTGCAAAACTATATCATATTTTTGATTGTTCATCATAATTTTTTCTATTTCCAAAATTCATAGACTTTGCTTTTCTTTTGATAAAATATCTAAATATAAGTTAAAACGTAAACTCAAAACTTGTCAACATATTTTAGGAAAATATTTTTCAATGTAATAATTTTTTTGCAATACTATATCATATTTATGATAGTTAATTCTAATTTTTTCACTCACCACAATTCATGGACTATGCTATGTTTCAAAAAAAATTTAAATATCAGTTATAACGTGAATTCAAAACATGTAAATTCATTTTGTTAAATATATTTTTCTATGCTAATAATAATTTTTTTGCAATACTCTGCCATATTGTTGATTGTTCCTCCTAATTTTTTTGATTTCCAAAATTAATTGAGTGCTATTTTTCAAAAAAAATCTCAATGTCTGTTAAAACGTGAACTCGAAACGTAGAATATAATTTTAAAATATATTTTTGTATGTAATAATTTTTTCGCTATACTGTTTTATATTGTTATTTTGTAATTCTAGTTTTTTCAATAACTAAACTTCATGGAATTTGTTACTTTTGAAACAAAATCTTTATATCAGTTGAAACGTGAACTGAAAACTTGGAATTCTGAGTCTTGAGTTGACGTGTTTCAACAGATATTCAGATTTTTTTTGAAAAATGGCAAAGTTCATGAATTCTAGTATGTGAAAAAATTAAATTAACAAATAAAAAAATTATACATTAGTATCGCAAAAAAATGATAACATAGAGAAATGCATTTCAAAAATAAAATTATAAGTGTCATGTTCACATTTTGACTGATATTCACCTATTTCTTTCAAAAGTAGCCAAGTCTATAAATATCGGAAATTGAAAATAAAGGGAATAAAAATTACATTCAAATACAGTATTGTGAAAAAATTATTAAATAGAAAAATATATTTCAACAATCAAATAACTAGTTTTATCGAGTTCACGTTACAACAGATATCAATATTTATTTAAAAAAATAGCAAATTCCATCAGTTTTGAAAAGTGAAAAAATTAGGATTAACTATCAAAAGAATGATACAGTATTGCAAAAAAATTATTGCATAGAAAAATATATTTACAATATCACGTTTTAACAGATATTGAGATTTTTTTTTTTAAATAGCTAAGTCTATGAATTTTTGAAATGAACAAATTAGGATAAACAATCAAATATTTGATAAAGTATTGCAAAAAAATTATTGCATAGAAAAATATATTTTAAAAATGAATTTACATGTTTTAAGTTAACGTTATAACTGATATTTAGATTTTTTTTAAACATAGCAAAGCCCTTGAATTTTAGTGAGTGAAAAAATTAGAATTAACTATCAAAAGAATGATACAGTATTGCAAGAACATTATTACATAGAAAAATACACTTTAAAAATGAATTTACATGTTTTGAATTCACGTTATAACTGATATTTAGATTTTTTTAGAAACATAGCAAAGTCCTTGAATGTTAGTAGGTAAAAAAAGTAGAATTAACAATCAAAAATATGATACAGTATTTCAAAAAAATTATTGCATAGAAGAATCTATTTTCAAAATAAATTTACAAGCTTTGAGTTCACGTTTTAACTTATATTTAGAGATTTTTTCAAAAAAATGCAAAGTATATGCATTTTGGAAATTGAAAAAATTAGAATGAACAATAAAAAATGTAATACAGTATTGCAAAAAACTTATTATTAACATTGAAAATTATATTTTAAAAATAAAATTACAAGTTTAGAGTTAACGTTCCAACAGATGTGGAAATATTTTTTGAACATGAGCAAAGTTCATTAATGTTTGTGAGTGAAAAAATTAGATCTAGCAATAACAAACATAATACAGTGTTATATATTGGGAATATATATATATATGGTCGGCAAAAAATATTTTTTTTCTCAATTTATTAAATTCGGGCCCTCAAAATAAATTTTTCAGTATCATAAATTTAGTTATTTAACATTCTTTTTTTTTCCTTGAGAAATAGCCACACTGATTATATCTAACATTATCAAGGTTCGGATTGTCGTTTAGTTTCACTCCAATAATTTTCGACAGATAGAAAAACTTCCAACTCAGTGAACTTAGGAAATATCAAGATTGAAATAATCGTCACGTCGATCGAACATAGAACGATCAAAATGAACGATCTGCAAAACTTTTATATCATTATAAAATCTTGGACATTGTATATTTCTCGAGTACCATATCTTTTCAAATGAGTAAAAACTCGGTGAAATTAGAACACAATAGCATTAATCCACGCGACGATCAGATTATATAACTCAAAAAAAAAAACAAATTCAATGAAAAGATTTCGTAATTGCAAATAAACACTAGGAAAATATGTGAAACAAAAGAATAACGAAGAACAAGTAAGTTACTTCCAGTGAGTGCCTTTGATCGACAATGATTTTCGTTCACAAATACAACATAGGAACAAGCAAAATAAATTCGTAGGAGAAGATAATAGATACCAATCAATTTTTTATTCAAAGTAAAGAAAGAATCATTTTTACGTAATTTTGGTCAAGGGTACCTCATGCTGGGTTTTATCGGGCCTTTTGGGCACACGAAATTTCAAATTGAAAGAGTATAAAAACCGCCGCGTCATATGTAGATCGTAGGAGGAGTTCAGTTCGAATTTTGGACAGTTCAGTTGAAATTTTGGAAAGTTTAGATTTTGGAGTCGGGTCAGAAATCCGGTAACGCCCTTCAAGGGAATTTCGATACAATCTGCGCGTTTTCGAAAACCACCTTTCACCAGAACGACAACTTGTGTTTTTTGGAATAACACCAGGGTACGAAAAGTAAGTACAATAGCCAATCTAGAATTTGATCTTTGTGTAAATTTGTATTTTGGTCAACTTTGATTCTGGTTTACAATTTTTATTTTTATTTTAGTTGCTTTCGTAGAAACTTTGATTTTGATTTACAGTTCTTATTTTAGTATAGTTGCTTTCGTAGCAACTTTGTTTCTGTTTCGTTTTCTATTTTTCGCTTTCGCAGCGTGAAATTTCAGTTTAATAATTTAGCTTATTTTTCGCTTCCGCAACGAAATATTTCGGTTGAAAGAATTAATTTTATTTCTAACTCGCTAAAAGCGTGATTAAAATATTTCTCCTGATTTTAAAACTTGTCTCAAGACATGATAATTGGCTTTGAACTTTTATTTCTAACTCGCTAAAAGCGTGATTAAAATATTTCTCCGGATTTGAAACTTGTCTCAAGACATGATAATTGGCTTTGAACTTTTTTTTCTAACTCGCTAAAAGCGTGATTAAAATATTTCTCCGGATTTTAAAACTTGTCTCAAGACATGATAATTGGCTTTGAACTTTTTTTTCTAACTCGCTAAAAGCGTGATTAAAATATTTCTCCGGATTTTAAAACTTGTCTCAAGACATGATAATTGGCTTTGAACTTTTATTTCTAACTCGCTAAAAGCGTGATTTAAATATTTCTCCGGATTTTAAAACTTGTCCCAACACATGAAAATTGATTTTTAATTTGATTTCTAACTCGTTGGAGTCGTGAGTGCACAAAAATGTTTCCGAATTGTAAAACTTGTCACAAGACCTGATAAAGAACCATGTTCATTCTGAAAAGTGTCGACCATCTATCCCCGAAATTTTCAAAGAGGAGGAATCAGTCGTATCTGGGACATTGGTTCCGGCTGGGTTAGCATCCAATGTGGGCACTGTGGGATCGCATTCAACTTTTCAAAGACATCTGGAAGGGAAACGGACCAGGGAACGCGTCGTTATCGCACTCGCTGTAAAAATTGCCACTGGAAGATCCACGGATTTCTGAGGAGCGCCAAGAGTACACCGAAAGAACCAGGACCGGAACGCGAGAAATCTCCAGAAATCACGGTGGTGAAAACCATCGTTACGGTTCCCCCTCAGCCTCTCAAGAACCAACCCAACCGACCCCAAGCTCCCACTAGAAGGCCCGGAAGGAGGACCCATAACAACGAGCGACCTACACCGACCTCACACCCCCTCGTCATAGACCTCACTCAAGAGGGTCCCCGAATCCTGGAAGACCGGGTTTCCGATACGCTGCCCACGGGAGTCCAACAACACCTGGCACGTATCCTTGCGGGAGTTCGCCAATCCTCCCGGCCCACCCCAGTGGGCCCTTGTTCTGTGGAGCACCCTCAATCTCTGGATGAGCGTATCTCCCTGTTTCTCAACGGGATACAACATCCGGATGGGCCATCACAGCCAACATCACCGTCCGAGCCAGAGTCGCCATCTCAACCCGAGGTCCAGGTCCGAACAGTCCTAAGAGACCCGCCGGTCACCTTCCAGACAAACTACCGTCCCCCAACCTTGCCTAGAGACCTACATCAGCGTCGGGGGCTGGATCGAATACGGGCCGCGGCCGCACGTCATGCCAGGAGGAAACAACTACTCGCCGCGTCGATAGCTTCGTCTCCTCCACCTTCGCCCCGGACCGAGGCCAAATTATTGGAGGAACCTGAGAATTCTGCACTGCCCTTCTTACCAGCACCTCTGAGGACCGGCTACGCTTTGCTACCACTCCCGGAGCCCTCGAAACTGTTCGGGTGAAAATCCCCCCCTCCCCCCCCGTGTAACAAGAAACAAGACAAAACGATTGTATCAATAAACAGGAACTTGTTTATAAATTCGCCTGTTTTCATTTGCCACTCCCTCTCTCATCGAGAGTCTCCGCCCCCCTGGAGACACCTGAATACATAACAACAGGATTGCCAAAAAATTATTCAACAGAAAAACATATTTTAAAAATGAATTTACATGGTTTCAGTTCAAGTTTTAACTGATATTTAGATTTTTTTTTCAAAAATAGCAAAGTCTATGAAATTCGGAAATTGAAAAAATTAGGATTTACAATTAAAAATATTACATAGTATTACAAAAAAATTATTACATAGAAAAACATCTCAAAAATAGAATTTTAAGTTTTGAGTTCATGTTTTAACAGATATTTAGATTTTTACATAAAAATAGCAAAGTCCATGAATTTTGTTGAGTGAAAAAATTAGAATGAATCATCATACATATGATACAGTATTGCAAAACATTATCACATAGAAAAATATATTTTGAAAATAAAATTTTTATTTAATAAATATGAAATATAAATTATAATTATGCATATATAGTATAATAATAATGTTATTTAGACAATACTAACATAATAAAATGATAATTTTTGTATTTCAATCAATATTGCAATCAAAGTTTGATTTCATATATAATATGCTTACGCAAACGGCTGGCAAGTTCATGTACTCCATGAGATGCTATCATCTCCTCGCCGTTCTCCATAGCGCTCCGTCTAACGATCGTTTTTCCGTCGGCTGCAGGAACAAAAAATAAAAAATAGTGGAAACGTAATAGTAACAGTCATTTCCAGAAAAAGTTTGAAGTATTGCAAAAAATAATGAAAATAGAAGTGTTGTGTTCTTCGGAATTGAGAAATCATTGTTGAAAAAAAAATGACACAAAATTGTTGAAAAGTGGAATTCCACAATTTCCGCATGTTCATTAAATCGTATTGGCTCGTTATTGAAAAAAAAAAAGATTGAATAATACAATATCTGCACATTAAGTAGTGTTCAACTTTTTAAAAATATTTTTGTTAAAATTTAACGCATCAATATTAGTTATAACTATTCGGATGTAGTTGAAGTATTTATCTCTATTGATTGTATGAAAAAACTCGTCTTTTATTAGGTTGTTTTATGAAATTTTCATAAAATGCTGTAGTTTTTTGATTTTTTTTTGTAGTCTTCAACTATCTAAATAATTATGAATTACATAATTTCAACATGTCATGAAAATTCGATGAAAGTTTTATGAAAATTTTAGAAAGGTTTCATAAAAATCAGGATTATTAGGGTTGCCAAGAATTATTCATAGTTAAATTTGTATATTATTCTAATTTCTTAATACTCTGAGATTCTTAATAAATTTGTTACTGATTTAAAAAAATAAAAACCGTGTTTTATAAAGTTATTATATGGAATTTTCATAAACTGCCGTTGTTTTTTGAAGTTTGGTTTAAAAAAATATTAATTATAGAATTTCAACGTTTCATGAAAATCTTATACAGGTTTTATAAAAATCAGGAATATTATGGTTGCTAAGTATAATTTTGAGTATAATTTAAATATTATTATAATTTCTTTATACTCTACGATTTTTATTGATTTTTTAAAAAAACCCGTGTTTCAGGAATGTTATTTTATGAAATTTTTATAAAATGCTCATACATATACATACCGCACATAGGGTAGACGTAGTAATTTTCGTCCAACCAGGTTGTCGGGTACCCTACAAAGCATTCGTGGTCATCGACTTCGACCAGCTCTAGTATGGTTTCGCACACTGAAAATAAACTTTCTACGTTAATCCCAAGAAACCAAGAAAAAAAGTAAAATAAACTTTGGTTATGAATTAAGTTGCTTCAAAGACACTTTGTTTATAATGTTTTCTTAATACTTGTTACGAAATGAAGGCAAGTTGGTTGAATCATTATTAAACCTCGACATTTTTATAAGTGAAACAATAAGTGACAAATGTGACTAAGTAATATGAAATAATAAATATTTCAATCATAAATTGCGCATACAATTGTTTGCATTTACCTCATCTGCGTATTCCATTTTTCCCTTGATGTGCTTTTGAATATATATCGCTTGGACTCACAATATATAGCTAACAATTTCAAACAATAGTTATATTAACAATGAATTGCAATGAATATGTTGAACTGTGTTAAACGCTGTTAAACACTGTAAACGTTGTGAAACGTGGTTAAACGCTCCAGCTAGATTGCTCCAGATGATCCAAGATGATCACAGATAATTCATACTAGATATTTTCAAGTGATCTCAAGATCTAAATTCGCAGCGTCAACGAAAAAAAGTTCGGTTCATTTTAACTTCTAGCGACGCGCACTAGCGTCAAAACTTGGTCACGTGACCAGTTGTGACTTTGTATTTCTAGGGACTTTAGTCGACGCTGGCGTCAAAATCGCCAGCATGAAAATGTACCTTTAGCGTCGCACGCGTGCGACTTGAAAATAATTCTTTTCTGCGCATGCGTAATGTAGAATAAGCAAAAAAATTTTAAATGCGCAGACGGAATGCGAAAAAATTTCAATGAACAAAATAAAAAGTCGGTTTATCTTCTTTTTTATCTTTTATTGTAATGATGACGCTTATAATTACATATATATACCCAGACAGCAAGTGTGCGTCGCACACAAGGCGCACAGCGTGCGATCTCACACGTGAGCGCACGTATCCTATCGATATGAAGTCACGCGTGCGTTTTGGGGAGCACACAATGAGATTTTAGTGCGTTTTGAGGGCACGTGTGAGATCTTAGTGCGTTTTGCAGATTAGCTTTTCTGTTTTTATTGATCTTCAAATTCGCAACTTAAAAAAAATAAATAATAATTAATTATTTATAAAATTTGCGTATGAAAAAAATTGCGAATATTTCTATAGTTAAACTAAACTTTATTAATACGTGTTAAACTATACTTCATACGTATCGTTTGAAAAATATGTAAATTAATAATATATATATATATATATTGAATGGATCTTGTGGGTCAAACATACGAATCACACTGTGAGCGATATATTTGTGCATTTCATCATATAATATATCTCGCAATATTCTTCCCCGTGATTATTTAAACGAGCGCGCCTTTTTATCACGCATACGCGCGCGCTATGATGAACAAACCATGCAAGTTCAAACATAACCCAACATTTATCGGGATTCGCGAATGTCGTATAGTAAACAAAACATCGTGGCTGATCGTCGTGGCACTATTTTCTTTTAACAAACATATCGTGATATATCTTGAAGAAAAATTTAGAAAAAAGGTGAGTGTTTTTATGATTATTGATCATTACGTTATCCTTCTGAAATTTACTAGCAAAGAAAACAGAATAAACTTTATGTCATTAAACTTTCTCGAATTTTTGTAACTTGAATTTTCGTCCATCACAAAATTTTATCAACTATTCATAAATAAAAAATTTATATATTTTTATGATTTGATGTAATTTCCTGATAAAGGAAAGGATTTGCTATTTTTTTTTTACAGAAAAAATTGTTTTGCTGAACCCATTTTGTTTTTATTTCAGTTATCCATTTTCATGGAACAATCTGCAGGACAATAAAAGGTTTTTCCTGGAATTCTCGTTAGTTTTTGGTAATTGTATTCTTAATATTTTAATAGCATATATTTGATATATGTCATGTATAGTTCAATATATTATAATTTTGATTTATGATCCTCCATTCAAAATATCATTTTTTCAAGCAGTACATAATAATGAAATAGGAATCCCCACGATTCCAGTCTTTACTTGATTCAGTTTTTGAAAATCATCTATTATATCTACAATTTGTAATTGCAATATTTTTTTACCAAACATAAAAATCTCAACTCCCATGACAATTTCCATTCATTGGTCTAAAATTTTTTGATTCAGAAATTTCCTGTAAAGGCGTACATTAAGTTGATTAAAAAAAATTTTTTTTGTAAATTTTTATACTTAGTACCCCAATCTAGAAAAGCATTTCAAATCCAAAAATTCATCATTTCTCAATATTTCTCTTTTGAAAGTGTGTATATACCTAGAATTATTATATAGCATTTTTCTCAGCTCAACTGAAAAAGTTATTTAGCGTTAACTGTTTTATACAGTTCATGAGATTATAATATCCTCGAAATAAACATTTTTTTTTACGAGAATTGTAGAAAACTGATTCCAGGATAAAAAAAATGGTTTGATTAAAAATAATGAAGAGAAATAAATCGCTAATACTATAACGACTCTGAAACATTATATTTAATAACAAAAAAAAAAAAAAAAAAATATATGTTTCAATTCTCAATTTCAAATTTAGCATGAAAAGCTCCCTGAAAATGTACTTCAATCCTGTATTGAGTTCTACATACTTGCGCATGAAAAAAATAATCTTAATTTTCAGAATTTTAAAATCTTTTAGATTCCACAGACTAGATAAAAAATTAAACACAGTAATTTTTCAACTACAGCTTAGAAAAATGCTTGAAAAACTCAATATGCTCTTCTTGAGAGAAAAAATGGAGAAATGACATTTTTTTATTTTTCATCTTGAATTATTAAGCGCAATTAGTAGCTCTCTGAAAATATCAATATTTCTTTATTGCAAAACTTATAAAATTTTTCGTCTCATTTCTCTTATTACTTGGCAATATTTCTGTCTTACACTGAGAAAAATTATTAGTTGCGGCCACCTAATAAAATTAGTAAAAAAGAGTCACAACCATTTTTTTCGTTGTCTGCAAATAATATAGCTTAGGTATTATGACAAAGTATATCACTGTAGAGAATAAAAAATAAGTAGTGCAGATTACTAATTTCTATTAGTCGATCGCTTTAGTCGCCACTACTGCGTTACACTACTTGAACACTATCTTTCTGTAGTAATAGCAGTGACTAAAATTATTAGTAGAATTGGCTATCCGTTCCTTAATATGATTGGGCGTAGATTGAACATATACTTTGATTTTTATCATAGATTTTTTTTTACTTGTAAAGGTTGACCAACTTCATAATTATATTCTGGGGTATATAAATAAACAATTTTTTGATATGTACTATATGTAAATGTATTTGATATGTAAAATTGTTTTTTCGTATATCAATTCATACTGTTTCACGATCGTTTATTCGAGGTTTTCTGAATTAAAATCCTTACTTTTTTCACACATACACTATAAATATACATTCGTAGATTTTACTCCGGTAGTTTAATCAGTTGCACCTAATCTCTGTATGAAACATTCGTTATATTGACAAAAAATTTATAACGCTTATAATCACCCACTTGAAATAGATTTTACATGTACCAAAAAATAATAAATTGAACATTATCGTATTAGTTCCTTAAAAAAAATGAATTAGTAAAGTCAACCGACAAAACGAAGTTGTGACGTGATCTGAGAAAAGGTACCTAAGCGTCCTAATCGTTTGGGCGCATTACCTGTCTCAAGGGCATTACAAAGTCAGCCTAAACGATAAAGACGCTTAGGTACCTTTTCTCAGATCACGTCACAGTTAGAGACTTCGTCACATGGACTATAATTTTTAGTCAGCTGCACCACTTTTTTAGTAAAGCTTACTAAAAAGTTTTAGTTCTGACTCGTTAGTTAGAAGAACAAACTTGATTCCTCTCAGTGTATGAATTTAAAAAAAGAAAACCCACAATTTAATAAAGTTTTCTCGCTAAAGACACATGCTGTAAAAAACAATAACTCAGTTTTTTTTGAAAACGAGAAAGTCGAGGATAATGAATATATGAATATTTAACATTGAATGTAGCACGAGAAGCTCTCGTACAATTTGTCTATCCCAGAATCTGTTTTTCCCACAATTGCGGATTGAACTTTTAAAATTATTCCTTCTTATGAACTTGAAAAAAAAAACAGTTTATATAATTCCGTCTCTTTTCTCGCCGAAAAACAAGCTGTAAAAAAATGTTATGTGTCTTTTTTTGGTAGGCAATCGAAAAATATTGATTCTTCAAATTTTTAATTGTCAATTACAGAGAAGTAGCTATTCAAAAATTTGTTTCAATACAACGTTTCTCACAGTTGTAGGTTGAAAAATCATAATTTCTATGTTTACAAATATTTTAATTCTATGATAAACTGCAAAAAAATAGTTATCACAAATCAAATACTACATTCCCGCTAAAGAAATTAAGGAGTCGTCCATACATTACGTAAGGCGATTTTCAGTATTTTTTGAGCCCCCCCCCCCCCCCGTAACGCAATTCTCCATACCGTCAACACAGGATGTCACGGATGGTCTAACCCCCCCCCCCTTTAGAGCGTTACGTAATTTATACCCCTAATATGACATTTTGAATTTATTTATTACTTAAAAAGAAAATTTCAATGTCAAATTTTTCCATCCAGATTCTTGGAAGACAAATTCTGAAGTTGAAATGAAATTTCAGTTAGATATTCACTTATAACATTGGATTATTTTATTCAATTATGAAAGATTGTCTGTTATTTTTAGTGATTTTCGATATAGGCTTTGGGAATTATATATTCTTGTATTCAAAGGTTTATAAATTTTTGAGAAAATTACCTCATATTTTTTGAGTATTATAAGATACCTAGTTTTATCGCATTTTCTCAGTATTTATGAAACTTTGAAGATTTCGAGAGTTGGAATTTCGGTAGATTTCTTATAATTAAACAGATTTTTAAGAAATTACATTTACATTAATTTTTATTATTTGATACATCTTGGTATGTTCGTATTTTTTTAGTGTTAATGAAATATATTATTTTCTACAATTTTGATAGATTTCTAGTATATTCATACATTACTTTATATGCTTTTCAGATTCTACTTCTCCAGACTTAAAAGTTTTACAAATCATATATATTCAGATTTTTAAGAAAATAATACTTTAAAAGAATTCGATTAGTTTCAAAATTTCTTTAGAGTTCTTATGAGTCAAAAGATTTTCTGTTATTTTTACAAATTTCTATCTAGATTTCTAAGATTCGATGCTCCAGGGTTAAATTTTTTTTAGATTTTTAGCATTTTCGTGGTTTTTAGTTTTTCTTCATTAATCACTGGGTTGGAATAATTTTTCGAATTCGTATTTTCTTCGTTAAAATATTCTTTTCTTAATCATAAGAATAAAAATAACCGTTACAATTCAGAATTTTAATACATTGATTTGGGTATATGAGAAAAATTTTCAGAGAGCTACTGTATATGTATACTATATTATCCAACGATAGTTAAGCCTTTCCTTTCCTCCCTACACTAGTAAGTACGTAACTAGCGACTCTTGGCTATTAGGTATACAACTCCACACTGGGTCTCCGAGCTAGATGTCAGGCAAACACAAACCATTACCATACCTCAGTGCGCGCCAAAAACGGCGGCGTCTCACTGTAATAAGACAAAACAGAAATATTCCAGACCCCGAAAATTCCTCAGATTCTGACATAAATGAGGCAATAGGCCACAATGTGCTTATCGACAATGTAGAGTTGAATGAAAATGCAGCTGTTCCGTGGCGACCCCAGATAGATAATGAAAATGAATACGATGATGTTTATAACTTACCACAATGGTTTCGGGGAGACGGAGAAATTTTTGATATAAACGAACACGAAGATGTACGAGAACATAATGAATTCTTTGAAAATAATGAATCTCAGAGTAGTAGTTTCGATACTGATGAATCTTTCGAAAATGATCAATATCGAGAAGATGTATCTGAAAATGATGTACCTACAGACGATGCATCTGAAGATGAAGATATGGACAATCAAGTATTAGGGCCAAGAGACGATGATGGAGAGTTTGTCGAACCTAACGATCGTGAGCAAGAAATTCGAGAATCGATAAAGAATGTTATTTTATCTGCTAATCTGAACCACAAGCAAGGAAATATCCTTCTCAAGGCATTGCGTTCTCCCCCAATAAATTTAGTCTGCTTGCCGAAAGATGTGAGAACAATAATTCATACACCAACAATAGTTGTTCGAAACTTGATTCAGCAACGTGCTGGTGGTGATAACCTTCATATTGGGCTTACTGAAGTCATAGAAAAAAAACTAGAGAGCATTCAAAATAACATGATTCCTGAAACAATTGTCATTGATGTAAGCACAGATGGAGGTTCACTCCACAAACATGAAGAAAAACAATTTTGGCCAATTCAGATTCGAATAGTTAATATGGAAGATCGCAGGCCAATGATAGTAGGCGTATTTGTCGGTACTTCGAAGCCAACAGATCCGTCAGAATCGCTAGAACCACTAACAACAGAACTTTTGGATATACATGAATTAGAAGGAATACTGATCGCAGGAAGACGTATACCTCTGAGAATACGTTTATTTATCGCAGACGCCTTAGCCCGAGCTCTTTTTCTCAACCATTATGGCCACACTTCCTTCCATCCCTGCTCAAAATGCGAAGTTGTAGGTCATCGAGTCAATCATATCACAGTTTTTACCGGTACAGAGCATCGTCTACGAACAGACGAGGGATATCGCGCAATGATAGACGAGGATCACCATAAGGGGCCCAGTCCCCTTGCTCCTTTCTTGGGTCTTGTTTCACAAGTACCTTTTGAGGCAATGCACTTGGTATATATCGGGGTTACCTCGAAATTTTTAACGGCTGTTGTTAATGGAAAATACTCATGTCGCGGGTTCAGTGGGAGGCAGTTGAATATTGCCGATTCAAGAATGCAATTGTTAAAAAGATATTGCCCGTCTGATTTTAACAGAAAGCCTTGGATCATTTCAAAGTTTTCCAAAATGAAAGCAACTCAGTTGAGGCGATTTTTATTGTACACGGGCCCGGCAGTATTGGAGTCAATTTTAGAAAACGACTATTATCAGCATTTTTTAATTCTACATGCCGTTATACGTTGTCTAAACCGGGAAAACGTGACAGAAAATGAATTGATATATTGTCAGTCTGCCTTAGAAGCATATGTCAATGTTGCGGAACAGTTGTACGGAGAAACATTCATTTCATACAACGTTCATGGCCTAATGCACATTGTGGACGATGTCAGGAGATTTGGCGCATTAGATTCGATGAGTGCTTTTGCATTCGAAAATAATATGCCCGGGTTTCCTAAACAGTTACGGAAGCCGGAGAAAACCCTCGAGCAGTACTACAAAAGGCTAAAGGAGCAAAACGAAAAAGCTATAACACATGTAAACGACGTCATTGTCAAACTGCTAGGAGAGCATGAAGAAGGCCCTCTTCCAAATGATGAAATGTTCCGTGATTGCAAACAGTTTGAAAAATTGATAATTGGAGAACTAAGAATCGAAAACGATACAGCTAACAGCTGCTTGAAAATCAACCACGCTAATGGAAAAATAGGCATTGTAAGAAATATTTTACAAATTGGAGGAGCCCTATTTTTCGTTGTTAATTTCTTCGAAACAATCACTCCATTTTAGGATCTTGGCTTAACTTCTGAAGATGTCGGTGTCCACTTGGCAAGAGGTTTATCGAACGAATGCATCGTCATTCTAATACGAGACATCTGCGGAAAGTGTTACCTAATGCCAAGAGGAGCTCAGTTGAAGGAGAAGAAGAACGAGTCAGAGACAATGAATACATGTGTATTTCCCTTTTGACTCCCATAAAAATTCCTGCTCACTTGCTATGAAAATTTTTTTAGTGGTTAGTATATGTATCAAACGTCTTGAAAGATCCACATCTTAAAAATACTACGGCCAAAAATTTTTTTTCTTTACAGTGTTCTTGATATAAATTGATGGTATAAGAACCTGTAAACACCTCCACAACAGCTTTTTCACACAGTTAGCTCTATTTTCTTATACAAAAAATTGTTGCTATGAAGAACTCGGTAGCAAAAGAAATTTTTTTTGGTCACACAGTGATATATAATTTATTTATTTTCAGGAGCTTCGACATGTCAACGGCGAAAAAATTGAAAAAAGTTACCGAAACTCGAAGTGGGCGTTCGATTTACCGTCCATACAAACTCAACACCACAAGTTCATCTGAAGAATTTTCTTCAAAGAGGCAGCGATCGTCGGAGAATCCTAATATGAAGAGCGTTTTGCTGAACTTGAGACAGATAGCTACAGCCACAACAAACACTTCAATTTCCCCTATCAGTTTGAAGCCTGCATCTCAAAAGATGACTGGTGCCAGTGCTTCATATGCAAAGTAAATTTCTATGCAAGACTTTGCAATATTTATTATTGCTTAAAAAGCGTTTGCAGTATATTGGGAATAAAATAATTACTTTTTTTCCAGAGACTCTACCATTCTCACTGAGGACTACGCCAATATCCCTCCGAATTCGGATAGTTCCATGTTTGATTTTCAATTCGAAAACGATGATGTTTCGAATGCAGGGCTGATTTCGTTAGTACATTAACATTTTCATCTAATTAATGCTGTTTGTCTCAGAATCCGCATCTATACGTAAAATACTACATTTTCACACAACTCTAGACAATCTTTTTTGTGCCATTTTTAAGGACTCGTAATATTGAAAGAGAAAAACGCTAAAAGTTATAAAAAAATTTTTAAACTTGATGTAAAATTCTTTGAAAATTCATACAAACATTAGTTATTACTAAGACATGTATAAACCTATAGAAGTCTATATCACTTGTAACACATTACTTTTTACCAAACAGCGAACGAACCGCATTTCCGGAGCCAACGCAAAAGCAATTTTCTGCGAGCTTCACATCGCCTATAGGTAGTCGCTGATAAGTTACAGAGACTTGATTATGAGTCCTGCATCCAGAAGTAAGTCATAAATATGTGAGCTTAACGTGTTTTCCATGAATTATATGACGAAATATTTTGGCCTCTCCGACCCTCAATTTTCTCTTCGATACAAAATAATAAGATTTACTCGAACACTCTAAAAAATCCCGTATGGCTGCTCGAAAGTGAAAAATATGCGTATAAGTTTTTTTATTCACAATTTCCCTATTTAATTTTGATGAAGTGCACTGCAGAACGAAAAAATAATCCTAATATTAAATCCATGCAAGATGTTGGCACAAGGCACTAAAATACGTGTCAAAATGATTTAAAAATTCACAGTAGAAGTTGCAGTCTATAAATGTTTCAAGTTTTCGTAATTTAAAAAATGCATATTCTTCATTTTTTATTTTACTCTAAACTTAAAAAAAACTACATGAAAAAATTTGTTTTTTCGCACAGTGTTGTATATTTCATTTATTTATAGGAGCTTCGGCGTGTCGAAGGAGAAAAAATTGAAAAAAGTTTCCGAAACTCCAAGTGGGCTTCAGACCTATCGTCCGCTCAAGCTCAACACCACAAGTTCTGCTGAAGAAGTTTCTTTAAAGAGGTAGCGATCGTCGGATAATCCTACCATGAAGAGGTAGGATTATCCGACTATATATAGGCTGAATTCGAGGCAGATGGCTAGAGCCACAACAAACACTTCAATTTCCCCTATCAGTTTGAAGCCTGCATCTCAAAAGATGACTGGTGCCAATGCTTCATATGCAAAGTAAATTTCTATGCAACACTTTGCAATATTTACTATTGCTTAAAAAGCGTTTGCAGCATATTGGTAATAAAATTAATGCTTTTTTTCCAGAGACCCTACCATTTTCACTGGTAATATTGCATCCTATGAATGTGAGATGGACACCGAAACATCTCTAATGAACGATAGAAGCTTGCTGCAACATATTTGTCAAGAACTTCAGTAAGTACCTTATTTTTTATTACTTCCATTGCACTGAAAAATTCTGTCTTAAATCTGCCTGTCAGCAATTTGGTTTTGTAGCCTACAGTAAACTTGTTAGTTAAGCGCTATTTCGCTAACTATGCTATAATTGTAAGCGAAATCAAATCTAAGGTATTATATTCTTTGTAAGCT
Source organism: Platygaster robiniae (assembly GCA_028476575.1). Taxonomy (NCBI): domain Eukaryota; kingdom Metazoa; phylum Arthropoda; class Insecta; order Hymenoptera; family Platygastridae; genus Platygaster; species Platygaster robiniae. Next base: position 19,688,603 of record CM052019.1, on the reverse strand, counting down.
ACTAAAATTTCTCTTATTTTCTCAATAGAGTGCACTTTAAAAAATGAGCAAAGACACTTACACTTCAGTGACTCATATTTTATAGATAGCTGATGTACATTTTTAAACATTATAAGAATTTTCATAAACTATATCATATCCACAGAAAATTTTATATAGTACGGCAAAGAAATTAGAAGCTGACCTTGGAAAAATTTGAACATTTAGTTTTTATACGCTGTCTTATGAGTTCTCGAACATTTTTTATAAATTATTTTCAAATTGAGGATTTCACAAACTTAAATGCATTTATTCCGAAATTTAACGTTTCATTTTTACTGCGGATCAATGAGACGAGTTGTAAATTTCACATGGCAAGTAACTGTTACTACAATTACATGTTCTTTCACTTCTCTTTTAATTTTTTTTTTCACAGATTTGTTAAATAACAAAATCAAACAATAATTGAAAGCAATGAAAAGTCGCATAAAAAAATGCAAGACTTGCAAGAAGAGCTCGCACAGCAATTCCTAGCTGGCGAGTCTTGGTTTGACACGACCCTATTCAAGCCTCTGGATGGTTTTCCATTAAAATCGATGAATGACTTCCGGGAATTCGAGGCAGATGACAACTCTGACCGTCGAAAATTGGTAATTATTATAGCTACACTTTTGAGTTCAGACGAAATGTTAGAACTTTCATTGGCCTCCTTCCTTTAAAAGTCCGAACTGCTTGTGACAAACATTACTTCATTAAAAAATAAACTGATAGCTTATATTTTGCTTAAACAACATAAAAATGAAAACTTATTTGTACATTATTTTTCGTAGTTTCTACTACGTTATGTTCTTTCGATTTATAGGAGCGTGGATTTCTTCAATCCACGTTACATTATGTTCGAGTTTGCCTCGTACCTCAGATCCATGATAAGATTTGCGTAAACTGATTTTAAAAGTGAACCTGCAGGGGAGGAGATCTTGCAAGATGTTAGAAATGTATTTTCTTCTTTGTTTTACAGTACAATAATTTGATAAAACTTGGAGGGACCAAAGCGCGTGATTTTTTGAACATAGCGTTGCAGAACGCCATGTCCGACGAATTAATTACTAATTTTACATGGGATGCCAGCAAGGGAAAGGAGAAGTTCCGCAAAACGCGGATGTGCAACATTTTGTATAGTAAATGTTACACTTGATTAAAATTTTTTTACGATGCCAATAATGTCGTTAATAAAATGATGTTCCCAGTTGCTGCCAAAAATTGTGAGGGGTTCAGAGGACCAGAAACGAAGAAAGATTTTAAAGTAGAAATGATCGATGTGCTCCGCGTCACCAAGCAAAGATTCAAAAATAGCTTGAAAAGGGCAAGTACACGGAAGACAAACCCGAACAATCTGCCCAATTTACCCATCGTTCGGCCGATTGCGGTGCATCTAAATGAGCCTGTCGAAAATGACCATTCAGATGACGAAAACAGGGAAAATGAAGAAGAAGAAGAGGCATCCCAGCATGGATATAATAGCGATTTTGATTAAATTGACGATATTCAAAAAACTGAAAATATTTTGTAATGACAGTTTTAGATTAAATGAAAGATTAGAAACGTTGAAAACCTTTCATTATTTAATTTTGAATTTTCCCGCATTTAAAATTACCGCGTGATTTATTGTCAAAGCGCATGCGTGCTGAAACAAATTTTTTCTCAAGTCGCACGCGTGCGACGCTATGGCGTCGCTATGGAAGACGCATTGGTATATCGATTTGAGCTCACGCGTGCGACCAAATCTCGCACGCTTGAGTGCACATTGCGCTCAATCTGCAGTCATTTTGCTGTCTGGGTATGTCTATTTACAAAAAATACGTCGATACTCGACCGATGCAATCTTAACCGAATTGATCAAATTAAGTTGATTCCTTAAGAATTACAAACATTTGTAATGAAGCATTTCGGGTTGTTATTAATTGTTGGGAAAGCATAATGTCCCACATCTTATTTCATTATTTTATATTTTATATTTTATACTTTTTATTCTGATGCAATAATATATATTATTGCATCAGCTTTTTGTATTTTCTAACGTTTTATTCCAGCATGCTTATCAGGCTATTTTCGTTTCCTTTGCAAATGACTTATCGATATCAGCATGTATGATATTCGACTATTTTTAACTTTCGAATAAGTCGTTTCCTTTGCAGAATACTTATCGATGATAATTTGTATTGAATTCGACTATTTTTAGCTTGGAAAAGGAAATGACTCCTTTTATTTTTTAGTCATATCTTAACCGCACTGATGTCGGGTATTCGAAGCACTATCTTATTTTTCCCTGGAAAACTACCAACGTTTTTGCGCACTATCTCAGAGCTATAAAAAGCATGCGGCGCAGAGCGGCACAGTTTTTCCGATTTGAACTCTGTATCGTACACAAACCGCGGCCTCCTTGAACTCTGTATCGTACACAAACCGCGGCCTCCTTGAACTCTGTATCGTACACAAACCGCGGCCTCCTTGAACTCTGTATCGTGTGCAAACCGCGGCTCTTTCGAACTCTGTGTGATTACGCGAACTCAACGCCTTTTTCGAACCAGTGATCTTCGCGTTGTGCTTTGACTCAATGACTGTTATAAATTTATATCAGAGATAATAAACTCTTTAATATTTTAAAGTCTTGACGTGTTTTTTTGTGTGAAACCACGGTGAAGGTGAAGTTAAAGGTGAAGGTCTCAGGGAACCCAACAAATTTGGCGACGAAGATGGGATACTCCCTCAACGTTTCGAAACGTAACGATTTCCATTGTTAGTGAGGGGATCACTTCCTGGACTCCACCAACGACTCAAAATTTTCGGCGCCTACCAGGAATTAGCACGCCTGCCCGAAAACCACCTTACACGGTTTCATCCAGCCTCCTAAGAAAACCAGATTGAACTCTCTGGACTTCTTCGCACAATCAAGAACTCCGCCGACGGACTAGCAACTTAGAATATACGTCGACGCTACAAAACAAAGTAAGATTCGATTTTGAGCTGCTTTTCCAATCTCTAGATCTTTGCATACACACATATTTATCCTCTGTCGAACCCTTCCTTCTCCTCCTTACTAAATCAAGGCAAAATGAGCAATCCTACCATTACGGGATCAAATTCCAGTGAGGAAATCACAAATTCGAGCGCGACTTACGATTTGAATTTTCTCACGAAACTAATAACCCAGCCTTTTGACGGCGACCGTTACAAGGTTAGGAGTTTTGTCAAACAAATTGACTCCGTGTTTGAATTAGCCTCGGAGAGTCAGAAACCTGGGTTATTACTGTTTGTGAAGAGTAAGATCACTGGTAGGGCACGAGATCAGATAGACGTACATTGCGATTTAACTACCTGGTCCGAAATTTCGCATCTGTTGCTCAGTCTGTATCAGGATCGAAAATCATTCGATCAACTTTTGGAAGAACTTCATTCCTTACGACAAGGACAATTTGAGACTGTTTCAAACTTTTACCAAAGACTCGAAGACCTCACTTCAAGGATCCTCGGGTCGATCCATAACTCAGACATTACAACCGGAGAACTATCAGGGCGCGTGGCCCTTGTGACACACATGTCATTGAATCGTTTTATCTATCATTCTGTCCCCGCGATCTCCCAAATGTTGCGTTATCGGGACCTTAAAACTATCAATGAGGCCTTTAGTGCTGCTATTGCCGAAGAAAGGGCCCTACAATCAAATACAAATCAGAAACCGAGAAAATGTCAGATTTGCAACCGCTCAAATCACTCTACTGACAAATGTTTCCAAAACCCAAACCAACGACGTTCACAGTCAAACCACACCGATTCCAGAAAAGACTCAAAACCAGTACTCTTTAACGCCAACTCCAGAAACCTTACTCCAAATCCAAGTTCAAAACCAAATCCTAATGTCAACCAGAATCCTCGAAACCATGCATCAAATCCGAGAGCTGATCAAATACAATGCAGATATTGCAAAAACTTTGGTCACTCGATCGACGAATGTCGGAAACGCGAATACGCAAACAAACGTTCAACTCAATTTCATAATCAGGGTCATAACTTCCAGAGTCGGAACCCTTCTCGAGCATTTAATACATCAGTTGGCACTTCTGACGCAAGTTTTACCCGTGACGCCCGTGTCACACAAAGCTTCAGAAACCAGAATGACAAAAGCGAAGAGGAATACAATAATTTTTTAGGACAAGTGTCCTATTCGACTGCAACGACCTAACCTTTGTACTTTTAAAATCCCCCGATTCAAGTTCTCCCGACAAAATTCTAAAAATGCTGATCGATACCGGAGCCTCAGTTTCCTTAATAAAAAATTTAAGTTTAGGAAAATGTGCAATTTTGAATTCAAAAAAAATAATCTTGAACGGTATTTCCTTAAATTCAACTGTAGAAACACAAGGGGAGACAACTGTCAAAATCGGTAATGGAAAAAACTTTCTAGACTCAAAATTTCAAATCATTGATTCCGGCACTAACATTCCGTTCGACGGATTGCTAGGATATGACTTCCTTTCTTCCAACAAATGTAAAATTGATTTTAGTAAAGAAACTATCTCTTCTGACTCCATTCCTCTCTCTTTAAGAATTTTCAAGAATACCTCTCAATTCTCAGAATCGCGTGTCTATCTGAATGCTCGGAGCGAGACAATCGCGCGAATCAAAATCAACAACCCCGATAAACTTTCTGAGGGAATCATTCACGCACAAAATTTGGATCAGGAAGAAACTCTGAAAATACCTGGGTCAATTGTACGCGTATTAAAAGCAGATAATGCACTGATCACAATCGCAAACTTACCACAGAATCGTAGAGTTATAAATACTCCCAATCTGACATTGGAACCTCTTCCAGAACGAAGTTTTATTTTACAAAATTCAGTTAATGAAAATGCTCCCGAGAGAAGAAAAAGCGAAGTTGAAAAATTACTTAAATTAGATCATGTCAATTGCAACGAACACAAAGAATCGGTAATTGAGATTTGCAGGGAATATCACGATATCTTTCATCTTCCGAACGATTCCCTTTCGATGACCTCTGCCGGAACTGCAAAAATCAGATTAACAGACGACAATCCTATTCACACGAAGTCATACCGTTTCCCTGAAATCCATAAGCAGGAAGTTTCACGCCAGGTAAATGACATGCTCGCACAGGACATTATTTCCCCTTCCACCAGCCCTTGGTCCAGTCCCTTGTGGGTGGTACCCAAGAAGGGACAGGGAAAGTGGCGAGTTGTCATTGATTATCGGAAACTAAACGAGAAAACCATCGGAGATGCTTATCCAACCCCTAATATTGACGAAATCCTCGACCAATTGGGTCGCGCTGAAATTTTTACCACACTCGATCTTGCGAGCAGCTTCCACCAGGTTCCCTTGGATCCTGCGGATGCTGAGAAATCCGCGTGCTCGACTCCCGACGGGTATTTTCAGTTCAATCGAATGCCATTTGGACTGAAAAATGCCCCTGCAATTTTTCAACGAATCATGAACACTGTTCTATCAGGACTTAATTTCAAACAGTGCTTTGTCTACTTAGATGACGTAGTAATTTATGGATCAAACATAAGGGATCACAATGATAAATTGCGTAAAGTATTCGATGGATTACGGGATTACAATTTAAAGCTGCAACCTGAAAAATGCGAGTTCCTCCGTGACTCCTGCCAATATCTCGGCCATGTAATTAGCCGAGAGGGGGTGAAGCCAAATCCTGTCAAGTTGCAAGCCATTAAAAATTTACCAAGACCCAAAAATGAGAAGCAAATCAAAATGTTCTTGGGTATGACCGGTTATTATCGCAAATTTATCCAAAATTGCTCAACCATTGCCAAACCTTTAACGTCCCTTTTGAAAAAGGATGTCAATTTTTCCTGGAATTCTGAACAGGAAACAGCTTTCGAAACTCTGAAAAGCAAATTAATTGCAGAACCGATTCTACAATACCCTGATTTTAATGCTAGGTTCACTGTCACTACTGACGCTTCTAACGTAGGCATCAGTGGTATCCTATCCCAAATTAAGAACGGCAAGGACCTACCGGTGGCATATTATTCGCGAACCTTGAATTCTGCAGAGCAGAATTACTCCACGACGGAGAAAGAGCTCCTTGCAATTGTGAATTCAATTGAACATTGGAGGCCCTTTCTCTACGGTAAAGAATTTGACGTGTGCACCGATCACCGTCCGTTGCAGTGGCTTTTCAACTGCAAAAGCCCTTCGTCGAGACTCGTTAGATGGAGGTTAAGGTTGAGCGAATACTAGTATGTCATTAAATACGAACCAGGGAAGGCAAATTCGAACGCTGATACTTTATCAAGAATGTTCCAAATCACCAAAAATCCGGATGAAAGATATCAGGAGTTCCTCAAATTTCATTATTCGAATAGGGAAGCGATTACATTTGAAACAGCAAGAAAACCAATCCAAAAGATAAATAGTAATGTGGTTATTTTTTGGTCACAGGACCTAAATGAGAAAAATTTGCATTACCAATTTGTTCATTCCAACTTCGACATAAAAGAGCTGTCCCCTGGACCCAATGAAGTTACTAAAATTTCAAGAGACAACCAAACTCTTTTCATTCTCTATGCCAAAAACAATTTCCATGACAAACTAGAATATGCAAACATTTTTGCATCACTTACAACTCTCAAACCTTTAATAAAAAGGTCAGAATTTACCGTCATCGCCCCGGAAGATTCAAATATCAGGCCAGAAATATTCAATGAAATGATACGATTTATCTTTAAGGAAAATAAAGTCAAGCTTTTTGATGACTCGAGAATTAATGTCAAGACTCCCGAAGAAATACAGAAAATATTCGAAGAATGTCACAAGAGCAAATTAAGTGGACACTTCGGATTTAGAAAAACTTATCTTAAGATCAAAGAACGTTTCCACTGGGACAAAATGAAATCAGATATTCGAAGGCTAGTAAAAACATGTCCTTCTTGCCAGCTGAACAAAACAAGTTTCAATCCGACTAGAAGACCGATGGAAATCACAACCACATCGGATTTACCCTTTGAACGTTTGGCAATTGACATAGTAGGACCCCTGCCACTAACAGAGGCAGGAAACCGTTTCATTCTGACTGCTCAAGACGACTTATCCAAATTTTCCTTTGGCTTTCCAATTCCCAATCATGAAGCATTAACCGTTGCAAAAGTACTGACGAACATCTTCACTACCTTTGGGATTCCTCAAACTTTCCTATCTGACCAAGGATCAGATTTTATGTCAAAACTTATTAAAGAACTTGAAAATCTTTTCAAAACTAAACATATCTCCACTACTCCCTACAGACCACAATCAAATGGCGCTTTGGAGCGTTCTCATCTCATTCTAAAGGATTATCTAAAACATTTCATAAATCCGAGCCAGTCTGATTGGGACGAATTCATCCAATTTTCAATTTTTAGTTATAATACATCAATCCATAAATCCACAGGATATTCACCATACGAATTAATATTTGGAAAAAAGGCTTATTTACCTAGCACCATCACTCAAGAACCTCGTTTACGATACAATTATGACGATTATATTATTTCATTGCAACAGAAATTAAACACTGCATTTAAAAAGGCTCGCGAAAATATCATTGACGCAAAATCAAAAAGCAAAGAAAATTATGACAAACGGGTTAATAACGTCAAATTCAAACCTAATGATCAAGTCCTTCTGTATAATCACGAAACTAAATTGGGAAAGAACAAAAAATTATCTTCAAATTTTAAGGGACCATACAGAGTCATGAAAGTTTTTGATAATCACAACGTAGAGATTCAAATTGGAAAACGTCGAAAAAAATATCACGCTAATCTTCTGAAACATTACTTTCCAGATGAGGGTCTTACAAATCCTGTCACTCATTTCCTTCCTGACAAACATCACTGCTGACGTTGACGAGAAATTTACGAATCAGCCCTTCAAGAAATCGAGCGGAATTTTCTATAACCCAAAAGGAAAGGTCAGAGTTTCCACCTCCCAAATGACCTTGATGACTCATTTGAACGTGACACATCTAGAAGAAGGCAAGCTAGTTCTTAACAATCAATTTTATCGGATCCAAAATCTTTGTAACAGAATCAGAAAACTTGTTTCGAAAAGTGTAAATATTAACTTCAACTGTCATAAGGTAGTCAGCTCCATTTATGTAGAAATTCAAGCAATCGAAAGGGATTCTGAAGTCCTGGAAGATTTGATCTCGCGTCGGGATAATAGATCCAAAAGAGAACTTTTTAATGGAGTTTCGTACATGCTCCAATGGGCATTTGGAGTACCCGATGCCGACGACGCCCAATTCTACACCGATTCCATTAAAACTTTGCTTAATGACGACAGAGAAACGAAATTATTATTAAAATCCCAGATACAGATAATTTCGAGTACTATAAAGAACCTCAATGTTTCACTCCATACCTTGAAAGACCAGGAAACTAAAATAAATAATAATATAAAGAAAATGAATTTTTTCATGTCGGAAACGAATGAATTTCTTTACAAAATCAAACACGAAGAAATCATGATCGAGATGTGTACAATGCTTCAAATATTGACCACCAAAGTAACTCGAGAGTATAAAAATTACATAGATTCAATCATTTTCGGATGGAAAGGAATCGTGACACAATCAGTGATCACTCCAGGGATTCTGAGGGAAGAACTATCAAAATATAAAGGCGAATACCAAATGCTATTGAATCCGCGAGAGACAGAAATTTCTCAACTGTATCGTATAATGAGCGTGAAGATCCATTTTATTGATAGGAATGTGATTTTTGCCTTGAGTTTCCCTCTTGTTACTGCAACCATGTATGATCTTTATCACTTGATACCACTGCCAATACAGCATCCTGATTCCACCCTTTTCTCCTACATCAAACCTAAAGGCCAATACCTTCTGTATTCCCTATCCAAAACCCAATTTGTGTTATTGCAAGACCTAGCTGATTGCGTAGAGTACGCCGAATCCGAATTCGTATGTTTTAATATATTCACAACAAAATCGGCTGATCGACAAACTTGTAAAACGCTTCTACTCTCGCCCCATATTTCCAAAATTCCGAAAGATTGCCATACAACAACAATCAACGCCGAGATCGAAACATGGCAATACTTACAGAAAAATCATTGGATCTACGTTTTGTACGAACCCGTCACCGTCACTATCATGTGCAATAACGAAAACCAACACCATGTAAGGGACATCGCTCTCCAAGGTACAGGAATACTCAGACTAACAAGTCATTGCCGTGGTTATACAAACCTGTATACTCTAGAACCACGAGGCTTCTCTGACAAAAATCTTACCTATTACGCGCCAACGCACAATATTATCGAAGATGATTGCTGCGTCAAGATGAATATCGAAGAACCAAAAACCGACAAACTCCAACCCATCCATCTCACAAACATCGACTTGAACGAACTGAGGTTTGCCGAGAAAAAATTAAATGACATTGACCAAATAATCGAAAACAAGGTCAACCAGCCCTTCCAGATCTCACATACGCCCACCTACGTGATCGTGCTGGCAATAATGGGGAGTGCCACTATAATTACTCTGTGTTGCTGCGGGTGCTGCTACAGCAAGTGCAATTGTTTCAAACGATTGAGAGAAAGCTTCTGTTTTCATAAAAATCCTGAGGACGGTCGAACCATGGCTCCTACCATCCTCAACATTGTCAATTGCAATGTCAGAACCAAGGACTATGAAAAAGATAAAGAACATGCCCGAACTGAGAGATCTATAGAGATGCGAAAACTGGAACGGTCAGTACCCTATCTTTGCGACATTGAAGAGGAACGAGATACTACGCCCTTGAAGATGCAACCGCCTGCAAGGATTCGTAGAAGTACAACGCCTCTCGCCTAAAATATTGTAAAAAATTTCATTGTTTGGAATTTTGCGTTCTGAATGTAAAATATAATATATGTATATTTTCATTCACTCTAAGGGGGGAAGTGTTGGGAAACCATAATGTCCCACATCTTATTTCATTATTTTATATTTTATACTTTTTATTCTGATGCAATAATATATATTATTGCATCAGCTTTTTGTATTTTCTAACGTTTTATTCCAGCATGCTTATCAGGCTATTTTCGTTTCCTTTGCAAATGACTTATCGATATCAGCATGTATGATATTCGACTATTTTTAACTTTCGAATAAGTCGTTTCCTTTGCAGAATACTTATCGATGATAATTTGTATTGAATTCGACTATTTTTAGCTTGGAAAAGGAAATGACTCCTTTTATTTTTTAGTCATATCTTAACCGCACTGATGTCGGGTATTCGAAGCACTATCTTATTTTTCCCTGGAAAACTACCAACGTTTTTGCGCACTATCTCAGAGCTATAAAAAGCATGCGGCGCAGAGCGGCACAGTTTTTCCGATTTGAACTCTGTATCGTACACAAACCGCGGCCTCCTTGAACTCTGTATCGTACACAAACCGCGGCCTCCTTGAACTCTGTATCGTATGCAAACCGCGGCTCTTTCGAACTCTGTGTGATTACGCGAACTCAACGCCTTTTTCGAACCAGTGATCTTCGCGTTGTGCTTTGACTCAATGACTGTTATAAATTTATATCAGAGATAATAAACTCTTCAATATTTTAAAGTCTTGACGTGTTTTTTTGTGTGAAACCACGGTGAAGGTGAAGTTAAAGGTGAAGGTCTCAGGGAACCCAACATAATATTTCGACGTTCATAAAATTACATAAAAAAAATTCGGTGATGGTTTCGAGGTTTCGAAACAATTGTATTTCTTTATAGGAAAAAGTTAATTGTCATGAGTACTCCGAGGAAGCCAAAGGTGGGCGAAGACTTCCGAGGTTGTTCAAAGTATTTTTTGAGGTTTACTTCAAGTATTTCACAATAGCATCGAATAAACAAAAGTTTGGAAAATTCCTTAACTCTCGGAGACAATGGAATTGCTGCTTATTAAAATATATACTAAAACCCTGGCGGAACACGAGCGAGGTTGTAGCAAAGATATAAAATCGCCTTATAATTGATCAAACATATCTTTGTACGAAACTCCAAAAAGTTTCTACTGCATGACTAGGAAGTTGCAATTTTGATTTATTTCGATTGTTTGCTAATAATATCTTTGAAATTTTTAACGTTATCGACATTGTATTGAAGTAAAAGTCAATCATATTCATTATGTCATTGGTATTTGAAGTATTTTAAAAATAATAAGTTATCATGTTTTTCCCGATTTTTAGGTGATTTCATAACATCGCGCTTATTCCGCCAGGGAATATAAACATATTACTATTGGAAAAAATCTTAACATTTTTAAGGTATTACCTCCATGAATGAATAAAAAAACTTTGATAATTTTCTATCAAAAAACGGTTAAGTAAAACAAGTCATAATTTTTGCAGTTGTAATAAGGACGCCAATGCCTTTCATATACATATTTCTTTATGAAAATACTAAGTGAAATTTCAACTATGAAGGTAATACCTTAAAGCAACTTCGTTCTCGCAGGCAGTTCCAAGATAAAATTTGCAACTACAATCGTCATAAGAGAATAAAAAAAAATTAATCGAAAGAACTATCTTCAGAATCGGCCATATTCTACTCCTCTTCGACTTCTTCCTCATTTTCTGAATGAACATCAATATTTTCATCCAGATCCTCAACCGAACGAACATCTGGCAATCCAGGCAAATCGCCGCGGGAATTTTTTTTCGTGTTCGATTTACTCAAGCTGTTCTTATACCGTTGCTTCGTCACACGTAGTACGTCCAGCATATCCTTTTTAAAATCCTTTTTGTTTTCTGGCCCCCTGAATCCACCACAATTTTTAGCAGCGACTGAAAACATTACTTGGTCAATTTAAATGGCATCGCCAAAAGCTGAATAAATTAAATATAGTACACTACTTACTACACAGGATGTTGCACATTCGCGATTTGCGAAATTCCTCCTTTCCCTTACTTCCGTCCCAGGTGAATTCTGTAACCAACTTATCAGACATTGCGCTCTGCAAAGCCATGTTGAGAAAGTCACGTGTCTTAGAGCCTTCAAGTTTCAACAGGTTGTTGTACTGCAAAACAGTAGAAAGAATCGTTTTTTGAATGTGTCGCAAGATATCTTCTCTCGCAAGTTTTAAGAACAGTAGACGCAAATCTTATTATGTATCTCAGGCGCGAGACAAACTCTAATGTATGTGACGTAGATTAAAGAAATCGACCTAAGAAGACCCTCAGTTTAAGTGCATTATTTAGTTTGCACTAGTATTCAGGTCGAAATTAAAAAATGAGCCCAAATGAATAGTGTTCATTGGTCGATTTCTCCGTTTCAAATGAAAAACAATTTATAGTTTTCAATTTCATGATAGCAATCAATACCATGTTCTTTCAAGCATACAGATTTTAAATAGATAGAAACCAATAAACATAGAATACAAACAAATTATTGATTTTTATTTTTACTTCCATGAGCGAGATGTAAGTTGGTAAAGAAGCAAAGTAATATGAGCCAGAAATAGTTCGAATATGTGTCTATAGAAGAGTAGTTAGAGCTCTAGAATTTTTTTGTATAAATTATAGCTGCAATGAGTACCAATTTTGCACGGTTGGGATGGTTATCCGAATCAAACTCTCGGAATTCATCCATAGAATTCAATGGAAAATCATCGAGAGGTTCGAAAAGAGTTTTATCGAAGCGTGACTCCCCAGCCAAGAATTGTTGGGCGAGCTCGTCTTGTAGGTCACTGATTTTTTTGAACATTTTTTCATTGCTTTCCAGGACCCTACCCTAGCAAAACTGGGGTGATCGCAAAGCTATCGCTGAGCGATAGCTTTGCGATCACTTTGCGATCACTCCATTTTTTAGCGAATCTACGGGTTTCCTAACATGTTTTTGTATATTCGCGTGCATATTATACGTCAGTTGTGACGTAAAAATCGATTTTGGATTATTTCACAACAAATAAACAATTTCATGATGAGCATATTCAGCGATTGTCATAATGTTGATATTCGGAACTTTCGGACCCGAGAGCATGCGCCATCTAGCGCACTTTGCCGAAGCTCTACGGCGCAAGTTGCTAACACGTGCCTTACACATTGTCAGTGTTGAAATTCTCGCTAACTGTCGCTAATTCTCGCCAATTCTCGCGAAACGTGTGATTATAATTATATAATTTATAGAGCTATATAATCTATATAGCACTGTATATAATCTTCATAATCTACAGTACACCGTTCACATTCGAAGAATTTTTTCGCTAAGTTTAACGATACAACTTTAAGGTTATCGTTTTTGAAAAATCCATTTCCAGTTTTATGCTACGTAACCTCAAAACATGTCTTATTATAAACAATGATTGTTGATTGCCTTCAGCAATTTGGCGGGGAAATTGAAAAGTGTGTTAGGTTATGAATACAATACAATAGTTATTTAATACTTCTTATGAAAATCACTACATAACACTATTCGAATCAAATATTCAAACACCTACATTCGAATATCTCATTATATAAATATTCAAAAATATCACTTCAAATATTTTAATTTTCAAACTCAAAGATCTCCAATTCTGAAATTCAAGTACTAAAATTGTCGAATGTAAATATTCAACTTTTCATACTCGAATTTTCAAAATATTTCAGTGCCAAAATTCAAATATGGATGTATGTTAATGAGAATATTTATATTCACCTTAAGTTCCAAACGTTTAAAATTAGACGAAAAACACAATTCATGAATTTTCCAATTCTTGTCACAGTGAGAATTATTTGAAATTAAATTGTTGGTGAGCCTTAAGTTTATTGTTTGAATCACAAAGTCGTTGAAAAGATCAGGAAACCTTTTTTTCTCTAAGACTTGTGTGTTTTTCTTATTCGTTTCATTTTAAACGTTTAGAACTTGACGAACATAAGATTTTTTATTTAAAAAATTCGAATACATTTTCAAATTTTTATATTCCAATATTTAAAAATTCCAAACTTGTCATGTGCAGGTTAAAATCCACGTCCACATATTAGTAAATTGACATATACATATATTCAAATTCATATTTCTAAATTCTAAAATGTAAACCATAACATTCAAGTATTTGAATTTCTAAATTCAAATATAAAAATGTTTCAACATCCAAATTCACATATTCCAATATTTAAAAGTCCAAGTATTTCAATTCAACTATTGCAATCCGTATATTCAAATATTCAAATTTTAACACCTGAACATCTTTCTATATCCAATTTAAGTATTGAAATTTTTAAATTGGAATAGTCAACTTTAAAAATTCAAACTTTCACATATTCAATAATCAAAACTCAAACATTTAACACACTTGAATGTCCAAATTCAAATATTCTAATATTCAAATGAAAATATTCATATGACATGAGTCGAACATTCAAATCATTAAATTGAAATATTCAAAAACACATATTCAAGTATTTAACGTGTCACATTCAAATACTCAGGAAATATAATATTGCAGTATATATTCGGAATTGACATATTAAAATAGGTAAATATCTCAATTGCAATAATCAGCATTTCAAATATGAAAATTACAATATTAAAAATTTGTTTGTTCTACTATTCGTTTATTCACATAAAAATATTCTATTTCGTTACTGTATATCACTACATTAACAAATGAAAATATTCAAATATTAATACTCAAATATTGCAATGTCCAAATTCAAATATTTCAATATTCAAATATCCACCCTCGTACTTTTGATACTCATAACAAGTTTTTAAAAAAATTCCTTATACAGTTGCAATTTTTGATAAAGTAATCTCATCGAAATTTCATGCAGTGCCTTTATGGGGAAATATTTTAAATTATTTGAATTTATAAAATAACTTTATATCATGGAAATCAGACTCTTTATAGAATTGTACATATTTTCCAATGGTTGTAATTCTCACAACAAATTTTTTCTGAGCAGCTTATGATTATAATTTGGAATAACTTGGCAAATTTTGTGAGAAAGTATAAAAGATCGCAGTGTAAAAAGATGTTCATGTTTCCTAAAAAACTGACATATCAAAATCACATATTTTGGATTCTACACTCTCGAAAAAGAGTAAGGAAAAAATTTCCAGCATTCTCAAAAACTATATTATCATTACTTTTATTAAAATTTTACATTTTCAAACATTCCGAAAGATATGAATATTTATAATTTTATTCTCAAAATCTCTCGCATTTATGTCTCTCCAAATTTTTTACATCAACTTTTCAAAACGTTCTGTTGACTTTTCAAATAAATATATTCCTGAAGTTTTTTTGTTTGATACATTTTGTATGAGGCTTTTTCAACAAAATTGATGTTTTTTGAATTAAATTCAAGACGTTCGTTTTCATATTAATACATTCTTTGAAACCTTGCCTGCAAACTTTTCAAACATCGGATATCATTCTAAAAAAAAACACTCTGTAACTGAATTACCTTGAAAATATTGGAAAAAGTTGAAATAGTAAAGAACTATGACTGGTTATGTGACCGGTAAAATGACTGGCCATATGACTGACAATATGACGGGTCACAAGTGTTTATTATTTTAACTTTTCCCAATATTTTTCGTGTGATTCCATTACAGAGGGACTCCATAAGACTGAAAACATTATTTTTCACTTTGTTTTTTGATGGGAAATCGTTGAAAAACTTGATCAACGTTCGTCAACGTTCAGTAACGTTCAGAGCGTTGACGAACGTTAATGCCAGAACGATAGGACTATTTCTTACTTCCTACGAACCCTCGTAAAAAAAAAATATAAAATAGTTTCCTCAATAGCTTCAATAATATTTTTGCCAATACTTTCAATAACTATTGGCAAAAATATTATTGAAACTATTGAGAAAAACTGTGAAACTATTGAGGAAACTATTGAAACTATGCATAGTTTTTTTCACAAGGGAGTATAAAATTCGCAGTTCTCTTGCGATTTTTTCAGAAAAAAAACCAAATTGTTAGTTAATCAGGTCGAGCAATCCGTTGTCCAAGTCATATGTCAAAATATTCAGAATTTTCGTTTTTTGAATGTAAGTATTTGAACAGTCTTTTTTTCTTGAAATAGGATTTTTTTGATTGATGATTATTATTTATGACTATTTCAATGTTTCAATTAATATGTCAAAATTGTGAAATTTTAATATTAAAATATTACAATGAACGCTGTAAGATTCATATATTCAAATTTTCGAAGTGTTAATTTCTAAAAATAAAATATTTGGATATGTTCATTCACCGATTAAAATATAAATATATTTAGAAATGCAAATGAAAGTATTCAAATTGAAATATTCAATTACTAAAATGAGGCGCAGACAGCAAAAGATACGAAGTTGTAAAGGACGGATACATAGAGTAATCCTTATTTTCTGTCCTTTCGAAGTTCTTCTTTTGCTCTCAGCGCCTCAAATAAAAATATTGCAATCTGTGAATTCAAATCTGTGAAGTTACATATTCAAATGTTAAAAAGAGAATATTTTAAATGTCTACATGAATATGTATTGATATTCCCAAGTTTCGCAAATTCTAATTATTTGTTTCAAATATTATACAATGTGCAAACTTCTGTTTTTGAAGGTTGAAATACTAATATAAAAATTTCGAAATCAACATATTAAAAAGTATTTAAAGTCATTGTTTATAATCCAAATCTTCAAATTTACGAATTAAAAGATTTTCAGTATAAAATGAAGTATTTTAAGTACATTTGAACGTAATGTAATATTATTTTTTATTTAATCTAACATAAAATTATTACAGTCTGTTTATTCAGAGATTCACATTCAAGTATTCAAAGTTTTGGACTAAAATATTTAACTACTAAAAGATTTCACATGTAAATGTTCAATAACTTACTTATCCTTATGCAAATATTAAAATTTTTATAATTTTTAATTAAAGTATGTTGAGTTCTCAATTCACGTATTAAAAGAGCCTCTAAAAAAAGAGCCTCTGAGCGTGAAATCAGGTAAAAGTATTGTCCAAGTTCCAAAACCAGGTTGAAATATTTTTTTTCAACAAAACATGAAACAAAAAACTGTTACATGCAGCTCAATAAAACGCTTCTTTTCATTAATTACAATTTATTTTACGATTATTCCATTCTCCATTACTAAATAAATAATGGGTTTTTATATGCCATCATATATCAATGCCGTTTATAACTGAAATTGCCAAAAAGCAAACAATGTTAAAACAAACTTCAAGCGGACAATGTAGTCGCAAAAGTTCAAAAAATTCGTTTCATACTAATAAGGTGCGTTTTATTCAGCTGCATAGAGCGGTATTTCTTGTTTCACGTATATTTCAAAAAAAAATTTTTGACCTCCTTTGCAAACTTAGGCAACAGTTTTACCTCATTTCGCGCGAAGGGCCCTTTCATGATCGGTGTACTCAATTACATAAATTAAATATCGTGCATCCTACAACATTTCAATAATTAAATATACAAATTGATACGCTTCAGGACCATCCTGCTGAAGAATGGAACAAAGCGCTTCAGAAAAAAATTATTCCTTATCGACTTGTTATCTACTGACGATAAAAATAATTACATATACCACGTCCGCTAGTTTAATAATATTATTATCCCCTAACTACAAAAAAAGCTATCTCATTTCCAATAGTTTTAAGGTGGAATCCCACCTACTGCGTGATATTTTAATGCACGCGAAAGTTTGGCATCGCTTGGTTCATTTGGCTGATCGCGTGGCTTGTCCGTGTACCGCGTGGAGCGGCAAAAACTAAACGAGCTGCAATTATTGCTTACCCATCTTTGAATCAAATTTAGACAACTTCATAACTGCCAGAAGTTAGTTGATATGAAGAGAATAAACGCACGCTTATGCACATGCATAAAAATGCGCAGATTTCAAATACTATGTCCGGTGAGACAGTTGTATAGATTGTTAAGGTAGTACATCCACGGTCAAATCATACGAACATAGCCGTCGTTAAAAATTCTTAGTGGCTATGTTCAGAGTAGGAACTCGCTCTGCCGAACCGGCAACGTCGCATAGTTTGTTTCGTTTTGTTCGGTTTTGTTTCTTGTTTCTTGCCCATCAAGTGTCAGCTGAGTGCATCAATTTGCATTTGTTATGTAAACAAACTAATGCAACTAAACTGAAAACAAATCCACAGTTAGCAAGGTCGATACAGTCGCCTTTAAATATATTGCCGTTTCCCTTAATTTACTCGAGCTCGAGCTCGAGCTCTATCCCCACCACAGTGATGTTCACGGCGCGGCAACATACATAGAAGAGAGAAAAATAATTCCACCACGCGCGTTGGGTCGGAAAGTGGGGGAACGCCGATTCCACGAAAATTACTCTCTTTCAGTCCCGATCGCGGCAATATATTTAAAGGTGACTTTACAGATCGATACTGGTCGATATTCAAAATATCGATTCACTACTCATACGAACACGACAGAAATTTTTATAATAAAATTAATATTTCGTAAACAAAGTACCATTTCGTAGACCACCATCGTGACATTTTTTATAGAAGTACATGCAGTACTAAGTAACTTTTGTGCAATTTTTTAGATTTTTATTTTACTTATTTTCATTTTCATCTAAGAAAATGCTGTGATTCCCGTAAGAGCCAGTGTAAAAGTTTTTTAACAATATCTCGTCTTTGGAGTAGTGGAGAGATTAGAAATTTCGCCAGGAATTTTCCTAATACATCTTCTGTCTGATTTCCAGGTTTGAAGCATTTCTATAAGTTATTTCTCACGCGGACGTACTACCTTAAGTTACGGAATTGAATTGTAAATATGTGAAGTGCAGCGAAATAGGAGCAGTGTGACAAAATGAGTAAAGTGCTTCGTAGGTTCGTATGAGATTTAGAGTTCGAAACTCTATTAAACACTATTAGGTTACGAAATCCAGCCAAGTGTGAAATCGAAATTATAGCAATAACGAATGCGAAACTCGGACAAATACGAGTTCAAAACTTTAACAAATGCTTGGGGACCATTCAAGTATTTCGTAACGCAGTTTTTGGAAATTTTAGACCCACCCCCCTTCGTAACGCATTTTCCCGTAACAGTTAACATGGAAAGTAACACTCTGGCTGACCCCCCCCCCCCGCCCCTTCCTAGAGCGTTACGTGATACTTGAACGCTCTCTTGTTCGAAACTCAGATAAAATTCGAATTCAAAACTGTAACAAATTCGAGTTCGAAACTCAGAGGAAATTCGAGTCTAAAACTCAAACAAATGCAAGTTTGAAACTCAGACAAAATTCGAGTTCGAAACTCTAACAAATGCGAGTTTGAAACTCAGACAAATTCGAGTTCGAAACTCGAAAATTCGAGTTCGAAACTCTAACACATGCGAGTTCAAAACTGTAACAAATGTGAGTTCGAAACTCAGCGAAATTCAAGTTCGAAACTCTAACAAATGCGAGTTCGAAACTCAGACTAAATTCGAGTTCAAAACTCAGATGAAATTCGAGTTCGAAACTCTAACGAATGCGAGTTCGAAACTCAGACAAAATTCGAGTTCGAAACTCGGATGAAATTCGAGTTCGAAACTTTAACAAATGCGAGTTCGAAACTCTGACAAAATTTGAGTTCGAAACTCAGCGAAATTCGAGTTCGAAACTCTAACAAATGCGTGTTCGAAAATCAGCGAAATTCGAGTTCGAAAGTCTAACAAATGCGAGTTCGAAACTCAGATGAAATTCGAGTTCGAAACTCTAACAAATGCGAGTTCGAAACTCAGACAAAATTCAAGTTCGAAACTCTAACAAATGTGAGTTCGAAACTCAGACAAATTCGAGTTCGAAACTCTAACAAATGCGAGTTTGACACTCAGACAAAAGTCGAGTTCGAAACTCAAACTAGAGCTCGAAACTCAAATTTATTTTAGAGTACGAAAATCTAAAGAAATTACAATAGAGATTAAACAACAAAATTTCCAAATTACTGATGTTCTTCAGAAGTCTAGCCAGGATTTCTCTAACTTTTTACACTGAGGTTTACAATTGTTTCCGTTGCCTTCTCAAAACCGAACTCTACTCAACAACTGACTACCTACTATATATCCTGGCTTATATACCTTTTAAAAATCAGAGTTTCGGATGCGAAACTTGATAAATTCGATGTACTTGAAGTTCAAAACGTTAAAAATTAATCGAAAAACATTTCCAAGTTAATACAAGAGAAAAAATTTCATAGCTGCTTTTGAAAACTTTTTGATTGTAAGAACAAACTTAATGCTCCTCAAAAAGATAATCATTACCCTTCTCTTGATAAATAATAATCAAAAATTAAAATATCTTTCATTTTCGTTTAATTTTAAACGTTTGAAGCTTCAGGTACATTAACTTCGTGTAAGGTGGCTAGATTACGATTAACGTAATTCGTATTTTTCCTAATAGATTTTTGTTTGTTATCTATTTCGCCAATTCTAGTTTGCTTGAACGATATCCTTATCCATTTGGAGGCGCTCGCTGGAAATTAGCGTTTGTTATTTCCGAGCGAGTTTTTATCTTTATCTATTTTGTTCGTCTGTAATTTTGTTCGCTAATCGAATGACAAAAAAAATTATTGGGGCTCACGAATGCAAACTATATTTTGAATTTAAATTTCATTACAAATTTTCAATACGTAACAAAAGTTTCCAAAAAACGATGTCTAACCCTTTTACGAAACTTCCTCGCTGGAAGTTTTTCGAAATCGAAAATTTCCTTGATACTTTTTTCCAAAACAGCTCGGAAAACACGGTGTTTGGTACGTAATGATTTTCATGAAAATATCAATAAAGTAATTGCTTTTTTCGACAAAAATCAAAAACCGTAATCATTGCTAGCGTATTTTACGCTATCATGTACGGGCTCAGTGAAAAGTGGCGCGAGTGTCTGTTATACCTCATTTTCACGACGCGAGCACGGAAAATGGCGGCTTTCGTAGCCTATAAACTATCGCGAAAGTGACCATATACAGCCCACTGACAAATAACGTAGCGCGAAAGTAAATAAACTCTTGGGCATCAAATTTTCGCTCCTATGATTGGTCGAGGGCCGGATCGATAATTTTCGCCCCGGCCATCGATCCAATAGTAGAAGCGAAAATTTGTTGCCCGCGAGCTAATTTACTTTCGCGATCGTCACTTATCAGTGGGCTTGTGCACACTTTCGCAGGCTTGTAGACTACGAAAACCGCCAAATTTCCTTACTCTTGTCATGAAAAATACGGTACGTACCAGGGGACGAACCTCGTCTGCAATCACTTGGTTTCGTCCCCTGGTATGTAATGTACATTTTTTTCCCTTCCATAACATTTTCTCTACATATACAGTGCACTTTTTTTTCCTTTTTTCTTTTTTTTTTTCCTTTTTTCAGTTCTCCGTGGCTCGCAATGGAACCGTTGAAAATCAGGCGCTGCGATAATGAAAGAGGTAACAATCGTTTCTCTTATATCCCTACATAGCTATATTTGTCGATTGAAAAACCCTTGCTTCCATTTTCTTTTATTTTGAACAAAATTTTGTGATAAGTATACATACCATCTGATATGTTTTCACTCAACAGGAAATGAAAGACAAAAAAGAACGAGTCGTTCGCCAACGAAGTTCACGTTCTCGGGGAAAAGGAGAAAAGAAAAAAATAATGCAATCAGCATGGCGAATGCTGTTGAAATCAAGGTATGCTAACTTACGATGAAGATCTCTCTCTGCTTTTTGAATATTACGATATCATGAACAAAATTCGTGTCATATCATGACATTACGTCATTCCGACACCACGTGCGGATGTATGTGACTGCGTATATGACATCACGATCATGAATTGACGCGGATTTAATTAGGCACATGCTATAAACATGCAAAGCACTTGGTATGTGGTTGCTTTTAAAAAATATTGACTTTGATTGTAACTATGTATCTTTTCAGAAAAAATTTGAAGCCAATCGCGTGCGAGTCAACAAAGCTTCAGATACAGCAATTTTAAAAGCTGCTAAAGAAGAACTTAAAAAAAATCAAAAAGTAAGCTGCAAGAACGCTGAAATATCAGCAGCCGCGGTACGTAAAGCGTGGCACCTTTGAGCAGTGTTAAAGCTTTTGCGAAATATGAACAAAAAAATAAATTTTTGAAACCCTTTTCAGGCGGAGAAACTCAGCAATCCCTGCGTTGCCTCGACGTCCAGAACGCCAGAAGTTTTTTTCGACACATCTGTCGACCCACCTTAATTTTTGCTTGTAAGTTAAATTCATACAGGATAAAAAATAAACACGTTGGGAAATAATGCTTTATTAAGATGTGGGAGTTAAGATAAATAGTACATTATTTTCTATAATTTTCGAATAAACATCGGATGATGTTTATATCGTTTCAACTAATCAAAGCACTTTGCCCGGAAGTCTATGTCATATACTTGCATACTGTTCTGCCCGACAAATTCATTACGATGTTGAAAGTTACGCAAGAAATATATGTGTTAAACTAACATTTGTTTGTATAGAACGAAACTGCCGATTCTGATGGTCACGGCAGTGGGATGGAAGAGGAAAGGATAGTTTCCGAGAATGAAAATTTACGGACGGAAATCAATACCTCGCACAAAGAATTTGACAATTTTAAGGCGGTTTTAATTGAAAAAGACAAAAAAATTGATTTTTTGGAGAAAAAATTAACCGAGCAACGGGCAACAAGGAGTGGACCAGCCGACTGCATGTCAACCCCCAATGTGGCAGTTGCTTCGCCATGGGTTAACAACTTTGACAAGCATTTTAACACTCCCTTCCTTCATGGAATATGTTGAGTTAAAGTACAACGGCATAAATCCCATAATATTTTTGTGATGCCACGGTCTCTTCTTCTGTAATAATATTATAATCAAATGCAAATATTACCATTTTCCATCCGAACGCTGTTGAAGTTGAAGTTTAAAAAACTTTCTTCCTTTTTCTCAATAAGGAAAAAAGTGCGGAACGCATTTTAGACGTCGGGTCAGGAGTATTTTTTTCACAAAAAGACTTTCGGGCAACGCGTGACGCCAAACCTCTATCGAAGCGGATCATAGCTGTCATGGACGGTCTGTGGAGCCGTACTCATCAAAAAAAGTTTTTTTTTGAAAAACCAAAAACACCTACAGAAGACAGGATGCAGATTACAGACTCCGAGGTTGACCAAGTCTACCGTAAGTACCCAGATAGCAAAATGAAGTCGTAGTGCGTGCAATATGCGAGTCACGCGTGCGAGTTTTTTCGCACACATGAGACTCACAGAGCATACCGTTGCTACGTCATATGCGACTCAAATGCCTCTCACACATGAGAGTTCACAAATTTCGCACGCGTGAGTCTCCGATTACCTGCACGCGTGAGGGTTTTGAAAAAATGTTTTTTACTGTTCTGTAAAAAATAAAACTTACAATATACGTCACGCCGGTATGATATTACTGACTGCAATTTTTCGTTCTAGTGCAGAAAGTGAAAATTTTCGTCAACTCACAGCAGAAAGTATTTATTTACTTTGTAGTTCCTGCAAAATGTATACATTTACTGATAGATTTCATGTGAAAGATTTTTTTTTAAATTAAAAATTGTCGATTGCAAAAAGCCCATGCACACTGGTGAAATGTCACCCAATTGCACCTTAAGAGTAATAATAATTATCACTCAAATTTTTTAACACTGACAATTGCAGTAAATTGAAAAATTACAATTGTAATTGTAATTTTATTTTGTAATTATTTAATAATTGATGATTAAATGATTGGCCATCCACGGCCACGAGAGTCACGTATAATATATTAGGTTATATTATGTTCAGTAACGTCACTGCACGTCACTAATAGATCACACTAACGTGGATAAACACGCATGCGCAACATCTCGCAGCATATGTGCGAGTCGCACATATGCTGCACGTCTCCGATTGAGACGCACAGTGCGACGTGCGTCTCAATCGGACAAATTATTGCACGCATGCGTGCGCTCACACTAGTGCGACTCAAGTGCCTTGCACAGCTTCGCATAAAATGCTACCAACTCAAAAACTCGCAATGAAAGTTCATTGTGGGTTCATACGTGAGACCAAAATGCGCACGTGCGTATCATTCAGACAAATTATTGCACGCACGCGTGCGCTCGCACTCGTGCGACTTACGTGCGTCGCACAGTTGCTATCTGGGTATACAGCCATTACAAGTTGTGCGAGAAATGCTGTGAAACAAGGTTAAAGGATACTTGCTCAATTATGCCGTTATTGCAGGTATCACTCGCATGTTTCAAAACATGAAAAAAAAGGAAGGGAATAAGTCATTGGCTGTGCCCATACCGGCAGGCCAAATACTAAACGAAAAATTGGTCAGGCTCAAAATGAAGTTGCGTCTAAATCATTTGAGATACAAAGAGAAGAGCCTGCTCAAGAAGAAGATAAACAAGAAAGTCGAGTCCAAGAAACATACAAATGAAAACGATGATGCGGACAAAGGAGTAACATCTAACAACGACGAAGGCAACACTGTCAGTGACGTGAGTGAGGCCTCAGACAATGAAAGTGAGGCTTCTGGCTGGAGTGCCTACCTCGGTACTGATGGAAGCGACCCCAAAAGTAAGGCCCCTACCTTGAATTCTAGCCTTGGTAGTACTACCGACAAAGAGAACACGGACACTGAAAACCAAGAAGCAGGCAGTACAGACGAAGATATGGAAAACGAAATGGAAGAGTGGAAAGCTGCAAGTAATAAAATTTTGCTGGGAAGAAAAGAAATTTCTTCAAAAAATGTGGCTCGGGTTCTGTTTCCGGACGTCTAAAAGTTTTTTGCAACAGATGTGTTTCAATTCACTTGTCTGTGTACTTGTTTTTGTATTACACAATTTTCACTTAAGAAGAAAAACATTTTCAATAACAATTAATGTTGATCAACGTTCAGTCTTTAGCTGTAAATTTTAGGTTGCAATTAAAAAATAATTCAAACACGATGTGCTTTCTATTTTCCCACCTCTCCATTTTCCCAAATACAACCTCGCTCTGTAAATTTACACCACTTAAACACAAGGTATTTTGAATTACCTTTAATTGGTTAGGTGGAATGAAAACAGCAATAGTGGATTTGTTGAAATTGAGGAACGTAATCTTTCTTGCGTAAGGAAAAGTAAGAGAAATAAAAATTTCAATGAAATAAAAATATGTGGATTGTAAGTGAATCAGTTACTTAAACTTGAATAATTTGAGGGTGTCTGATTTTCATTAATGTCATACTCGGATATTTTTTATTTATAATTTGGTCTTACTGGTGGAATTAATTGACGTTTCACTTAAAAGTAATGGAAAAATTTAGATATTTTTAACGAATAGAAGGCATTTCTGTTTATTTTCACTATTTTAACCACAGTGTATGCAGCAGTAATGAATTTTTCAAAATTGAGGAACATTAATATGTCATGTTTAAGGAAACATAGAAGAATTGATAATTTTCAGAATTATTTTAAATTTAAGAAAAATACGTTAAATTGCAAATAATGGATTCTTGGAATATAAACATGTTTCATTTTGATTAATGTCAAACTTGGAATATTTTATTATTCAGAGTTTGGCTATATTGCTATGTTTGATACTTTTCACAGTTGAAGTTATAGAAAAATTTTGAATTTTCAATTATTACAAAAGATTTTCGTTCACTTTCACTACTTTCAACAACAGTTTCGGAACAAAATGCGCATGTGCTAGGATAAATGAAATATATAATTATTTTACTGAAAAAATGAAATAAAATAAAAATATGTTCATCCAGATAGAGTAGATTTTTCTAAATTGAATACTTTGAATGCATATGATCTCAGCGAATGTGCAATTTTTATGTACCTAAAGTTTCCAACGATGAAAATTCATCGAAAATATAAGAAGACTGAAAATGCCAAAAATGGCGAAATTCGGCATATAACAATCGTACATGACATAAAACGAATTTCTGTGATCAAAAATCAAAATCTAATAGTGAAAAAAACAAAAATCTTAGTTAAACATACCCTTCTCTACCAACCCCTATTGGAGATATTATATTATACAATTTCGACAATAAATCCTCACGTCGAAACTTCGCGAAGAGTGTTATAAAAACTAATTCAAGCATCCAGTATTTTTCGATAATGCAAACGACCCCCGGAAGAACCTTATACAGAAGGGTTTACTACCCCTAACACAAGTAAGTTCTAAAACAGTAATTAATCTGACTATCATCCGAAAAAAAGCGCAAAGTGAGACAGGACTACGGGAAAAAGTTTTTCTAAAATTTGTTCGCTACCTCCATTGCTATTGAACTCACCCCCAAATAATCAAGTATACAGGATTTATTTATTTTCGATAATCTGAAAATATGATCTTGTATCCAAAATTCAAACAAAACTGAACAAAAACATTTTTAAGCACCCACTATTTATCTACATAAATATTAATGAATTTTACTTTTCTGTGTTATATCATAACTCAAAAAATGCTTAACTGATTTGCCTAATTTTTTTAAATTTATTTGCTGTACTCTTGTGAATGTTAATATCAAAAAAAATCTTAAGTTTTCATAAAGGAAGGTCCTGTTAACGACGATTTAACTAAAAAACTCATAAAAAAAATCTTTCCCCTCCCGCTCCTTTAATAGAAAAAGGATTGGTGTGGGACAAAATGAATTAAACGTTTCCCAATGAATAGAGGCAACTTCCACTCACACCCACCTAAACACATTCACACCCACCCACACACTCACCCACGTCGCAAAATTACCGAAATTCACTAAGGCGTGGAAAGTCACAAAATCACAAAAAGTCACATTGGCACTGAAATTCACAAAATCTCAAAAATTCGCGAAATCACAAAAAGTCACAACATCACAAAATGATTTACAATGAGAAAATCAACAAGAGTCACGAAATCACAAAAATTTACAGAATAACACAAAATCACAAAAATTCAAAATACGTCGGGAAATCACGAAAATGCACAAAAGTCACAAAATCACAAAAATTCAAAAAATCACAGAAAGAAACAAAATCACAACATTTACTCTATCGCAAACGTCACAAAATCACAAAAAATCAGAGAGTTGCATTCAGTTTGAATATTAAGAAAATTCAGAACATAAAATTTTAATATCAAAATCACAAATAGTCGAAAATTTATAATAAGTCATGAAATCGAGTACAGCCAGAAATTTACAAAACGTCTTAGATAGATAATAAAACGTCTTAGATGATACAACGTCTTATATAATAGATAGATAGATGGATGGATGAATGGATCAATGGGTGGGTGGATGGATGGATGGATGGATGGATAGATAGATAGATAGATAGATAGGTAGATGGATAGATGGATAGATGGATAGATGGATAGATGGATAGATGGATAGATGGATAGATGGATAGATGGATAGATGGATAGATGGATAGATGGATAGATGGATAGATGGATAGATGGATAGATGGATAGATGGATAGATGGATAGATGGATAGATGGATAGATGGATAGATGGATAGATAGATAGATAGATAGATAAATAGATAGATTTTTCCAGATTTTCAATTATATTAATATAGTTGAAAACAATATTTTCACTTCTTCGTTGCGATTAACCTTACGATTTTTTTATTGTAATTCAAAGTATTTCTATTCAATCAGAATAATATTATTCATAGCATGATTGTATTAATAGCATTAATTGTATCATTTATTTGAAAAAATATTTATTGATCACCAGCAGAATAACATCTGCTGGGTTCGCTAGTCGCTAATAAAAACGACCCCTGGAAGACCCTTCTTGAAGAGAGTGAGCCACCCCCAAAACAGGTAACTTTCTCAAAAATATTAAATATACCTTTTTTTAACAAAAATGCGCTAAGTTTAAGAAACCTTTGTAATCAAATTTTTTTCAGATTTTTTTCATCCCTTTTGCTGTTAAACTCACCGCCAAATAACCTCTTACACAGAGTCTTTTTTTAGGAAGATAAAAAAAAATTACCTCGAGTCGAAACTTCGCACAGAAGTAAGGAATGGCAATTAAAGGCACAAAGTATTTTTCGCAAATTAAAATATTCCCCGGGAAACACTTTGTTCGAAGGGTGAACCACCCCCGAAAAGATTAACTTTATCGAAAATATTTAATTTTATTTTTTTCACTAGAATGCGCTAAGTTAGACGAGCCGCCGTTATCTAATTTTTTTAAAGTTTTTTTCCATCCCTATTGCTGTCAATTACAACCCCAATTTATCATATACACAACATCTTTTTTTTGGAAGTTCAAAAAAAATTATCTCTAGTCGAAACTTCGCACGGAAGTAAGAAATGACAATTAAAGGCACTAAGTATTTGTGCACCCCCGAAATCCCCCAAACCCTATTATTGTATCCCAAACTGGAATGAAACAGCTGCATAAACGACAATGGGTTATGTAAAAGCGTTAAACTGGAAATGTGTCGCAACCAAAAACATTAAAATCAGTAGCGTTGAATTTTGATACAGTAGTCATGTACTCCAATTTTTTTCAGTCTATGAACACAAGGGCAAATTCGCAAAGGCAATTGGGTTCGTCGTCATGACTGAAATACCTAATAATCTTCCAGACTTCGAGGACATCGAAGTGGAAGATTACGAAGTTGATGAAATGGTCGTCTCTGACGAATCATTGGAGGGCGAAGATGTGGAGTCAGAGCTAGATTATTCTGAGCAAGAATTGTCCGACGTTTCAGTAGGACCTCTGGAAGACGAATATGAACTTGTCGGTGATGAAGAACAAGACGGAATGGAAAATCATGTGCAGCAGGAAATTGACGCAGATCAGATAGAAGGCGACGTTGAAGACGGCGCGGTCGATGACTTGGAGGATCCTTTTCCTGAAGAAGACGATGGTGTGGATGTGCGGTTCATTATGTTGCAGCCACTGCTAGCGGACAACAAAAATCCGCAACCGCAACCCGATGTCACGTCGCGAGATGATTTTATCGTACAATTAACACTAAATTTAGTAGGGCATCAAACATACGTGGACCTGATTCGACAACTGCAGTGGCTGAAAATGAAGACTGGAGATCAATGGATTCCGACCAACGTGATAACATTGTGGCAGCGCGTAGGTCGCAATGAAGATAACCTGCATTATCGGATTTACTGTGAAAACTGTTTAGAACTCGTTGGCGAAACAAAGACCCCGACAATGGCCTGTAGATGCGGACCAGGACCGCAACGGCGGCAACCTCTTGCGACTGTCATACATGTAAGCATAACGGCGCAGCTTCGAGAGCTATTACAACAACCTGGCATCGCAAATTCCTTGAGGTACCGGTTTACAAGAGCCAAGAGAAATGAAGATGGCATAGAAGACATATACGACGGCCAAGCTTATCAGGATTTGTGTAGACCTGGGCAATTCCTGCACGTCCCAGACCTAAATAACTTGAATAGCGACATAAACTTTTCTTTTACCTTATGGGTCGATCACGTGCAACTCACTAAGTCTTTAGCAGCTAAAGCGTGCCCCGTTTTACTTCAACTAAACGAACTGTCCCCTCATGCTCGGAAGAAGAACATCATTTTAGCAGGCGTGTGGACTGCAAATGTGAAAGCGCAAATGCCCTACATTCTGGAACTCGTAGTCGAAGAATTGGTACTGCTTCACCGTGACGGAATCCGATGGACACCGACGGAAAATGTAGAAGTTGTGAGCCGCTTTGCCGTTATCATGCTGTGCACCGACTGTGAGGATAGGTATCCGGTACTCCGCATGTTGCGTCACAATGCACGTAATGGTGGATGCAGTTTCTGCCACATGGGGACTTAAGTCGTACAATTACCTCCCATAGCATTTGTCAACAATGATGGTGAAATACAGCAACGAAGATGTTCCAAAAGATACTACCCTCCCGGGATTGGCAACTTAAGGACCGACCAGGAAATGCGAGAAAACATGATCGAAGCAACAGAGACCGGGAATGAGATTAACGGCGTTATCGGGATGTCATCACTTTACCTTCTCCCAGAGTTCAAGTTTGATCGGGGTGTCCTTGTCGAGTCTTTTCATAACGTTTATGAGGGGGTCACGAAACAGTACCTATTGATGATTATCAACGACAAAAATTTTGATTGGTTTGTCCGAGGGCGAAGAGCAGAAAATCTTGCACTGCTCAACGAGAGGATAAAGACCTTCGGAAAGTTACCATCCAGAGTGTCGCGCCGCTTTCGAGACCTTCATACAGTGGCGCTTTGGAAAGGTACCGAGTTTAGGAATTTCTTGCTTTTCGCATCAGTACCGTGCCTCGGCGATATTTTGAAGCCAAGATATGTTCGTCTCTGGTGCAAGCTGGCTGACGCTATTTTCATATTGAACAGCGACAATTTTTCCATGCAAGATCTCAATCGGGCTGAGAACCTCTTGTTCGAATTTGTGGCAGAATTCATGCGGTACTTCAGGGCCACCAAAATGACGTACAACATCCAACTACTGCAACATCTGCCACGGTCAGTCAGACTCTTCGGTCCTATATAGGACAATTCGGGAGCCATTTACGAATCGTGGCATAGGCGTATGGTATCGTGCGTAACGTCACCAACTGCACGAGCTACGCAAATTGTGAACCGGTTTTTGCTGTCCAAGTTTGTCGAAACGAAGATTCATGATCCAACCATTTCCCAAATCGCCAGAGACAAACTTTGGAAATTGACGAGAGCAGCTCAGTGGGATATTCCACCGCAAACGTCGACTGGTCGATTCGTGGTTGGCTTGAACATTCTTGATGAATCACCTGCTACCGAAGCGGATGTACTGACTTTGAGACGAGGTGGCATAAACATCAATGAACACACACCAATTCGTTACTTTTCGAAGGCACTGATTAACGGAACTGAGTACCGAACCCACCACAATCAAGATCACCTGTCGTTTTGTAATTACATTGCCTACGCAGCTAACACCTTCTACACCATCACGGACATCATCTCTATACGTTTCGAAGAGGGAAACGTTAACGGTATACTGGGGCATGTTTTGTCTGATCGAAACGAAGCTCATGTCGTTAACGCTGTACGAACATCTTACATGAAGAGAGTGGTTCACACTGATGAGAGATGTTTTGTCGATTACTGTTCAATCGTGGCACCAGGATGTACAGTTCGGAATACTCGGCACACGTGGATCGTACGACTCCCAAACTGTTGGGAAACTGATTGAAATCTGAATCAGTTATCTTCACGCCCACAACACTTCGCGGTAAAAATCACATGAAATATACTTTATCCTTAAAACTGCACTGTAAAAAATCTCATCGTCAATTTACTGTCTGGAGAGAAATTCCATTTGCCAACGTCAATTGCGACGTATTGGCATGTCATAATTGACACAAATGCTCAAATATAGGTTGTAATTATAGGTTGTATATATAATAATGTAAGTTGTATATATAAAAATATAGGTTGTATAGTCAATTTACTATCCGGCCGTATCATATGTTACTTACATGCGCATAGCAACTCTACCAACTTATAGAGAAAATACAATATACTTAGTAAATTTAGTAAGCGATAGTGAATTTACTGTTTTCATCATAGGCAGCGGAATTACCTTTGCTCCAGACGGTAAACATATCTTTCTCTAAAAACTGCTATTATTAAGCGAAATCTACCCCGGGCGGACCGTAAATGAGCAGTTGTCTCAGAAATAATCCTTCCTAGGACAGGATTATTCCCCGCGGCCGGAGGTCAAATTTTCAAAAAAATGTAATGCCCGGTATCATTTTTACTGTGACCGAGAAAGATAATTCTATTTCAGATTTTTTACAGTGTTTTGCATTGTTTTTGAAAGATAAAAAATTCACTAATATTGTCACTAAACATCGGCAATTCGTATAATTGTTTGAAAAACTGCCTTCTTTACATTGCGTTATGAGCAAGATACAATGAGCGGCATAATTTTCCAACCTTTAGCTCAGGTGCTGGAACTTTTCATTCTTCTTACTTTAAATTACAGATATTTCTTCGCATTTGCACAATTAGTGAATATCCTATTACTTTAAGCATTTTTGATTTGTAAGAAAGTCTTAATGTTCGAAAAGCATTCAAAGTATTGTCGTAAAGTTAGGACTCCTTCCATATAATACTTTATTAACAATCTTAG
The DNA here is from genome assembly GCA_028476575.1 of Platygaster robiniae. Classification (NCBI taxonomy): domain Eukaryota; kingdom Metazoa; phylum Arthropoda; class Insecta; order Hymenoptera; family Platygastridae; genus Platygaster; species Platygaster robiniae. Next base: position 19,656,482 of record CM052019.1, on the reverse strand, counting down.
TAAGTTATCATAACGAGTCTACTTTAATAACTTTGTACGTGCTGCTTTTTATCTTTACACTATTAATACAACGAGTGCCGGCTAATGATTTTGTACGTGCTACCTCTATCTATAACGAGCGCACTCTAATGATTTTGTACGTGCTGCTTTTTATCAGTATTCATTTTTGTCAGCGATATATAAATACTCGGTGTCACCTTTAGCAACCAGTGACGATTTTGCTTCCAATCTGTTCAACACTGCGTATTGAAATAAACTCAATATATAAAAGAACAAAGTCTTTTATTCGTACCGATTTACGGTACGACATTTCTGGTGGCAACGGTGGGATAATTGTGCCAATTCAAGCCCAGGACCACAACGGTATCAGCGGCTGCACGAAACGTCCCATACCTCATCAACACAATTTGCAAACGCCGTTTTGCAAATTCAACACGAATATCAACGTGGGAATATCGCTCCATATCTGTACCAGATAACAAAGGTGAGCCCAAAATGAGTAAAAAATCGTCACGCAGTAGTTCTCCCCATCCCAGTGAAACCAGTGCCATTAATGCTTTGGAAGATAAAATCGAAGCTATGCAACAGTCAATTAGTGTGCTCACTGCTCAGTTTTCCCAATTTCTTTCTAATTCACCTGTGACCTCACGAAACATGAATAAGGCTCCTGAGAAAAAAAGCGCCAATTTCTTTCAAATAATCATGGGGAAAACAGAAAATTTAGAGACAGAACCTCTCACATCAGACGAAGAGGACATAATCAATGAATCTGTTATGAGGAACACCAAAATTAGAGAAGATGAAAGAAAAGAAAAAACTGACAGTGAAAAAACTGAAACTCTCAGTATGCGCAACGCAATCGACTCAATCCGTGCTTTCAATGGAAAAAATATGGCTGTTGAAACCTTTATTGCTATGATAGAAAACGTCCTACCTTTTCTTCCAAAAAACCAATGGCCAATTTTCAAAAACCTCATAATTGCAAAGAAAATTGATGGAGAGTCCGCAACATTCATCGAGGCGTCAATTGACCTGGATATTTTCGAACTAATCGAACAACTAAGAACACTCTTTTCGGACAAAAATTCTCTTGAAATGCACCAAAATCAAAGACAATTGATCGTGCAAAGAGAAGGAAAAACTATTTCGCAATTGGGCACCAGGTTTTCGCAAATAAATGCTTCAATTTTTAGAGCAATCAACAATACTAAATGCTCTTCTACTGAAAAAAAAGTGCTACAAAAATCGGAAGCTGCTTCAACTGTAAAAGCATTTATATCCTCATTACGCAACAGAGATGTTCGACAGGAAGTCAGATTGTCGAAACCAAGTAGCCTGAAAGAAGCGATTGATTCAGCAAATTCAAGCACCGCTGAAATCGAAATTACCGAACGAAAATTTGGACGCCACTTCAGACCTCAATCCGAGGACAAAAAAACATTGTTCAACAAAAAATTCGAGAAAAGGTCATATTCCCAATCCAACCAAAATTTTCACGTACCAGCCTCCCAAATAAAGGATCCTCCAGGGGCAACTGCAAGAAATTTTCCGAAACCAAACAAGGATCTACCAAGAAACTTTCCGAAAACGAAACAAATGGAAGAAGAGTCCGTAACATCAGAAGAAGAGGACTCCGCGGACTACCAGGAGTTATTTCAGGAAAAAGACTTGGAAGCCGCAGATTACTAATTCAAGTGCAATTCGAAGAAATGACAGAGCCTGGAATATTCCTTCTTGACTCTGGTGCAGAATGTTCCTTGATCAAGGAATCAAAATTGAAGAAGATTTTCCCGCAAAAACCAAATTCCAGCACGCTGATTCAAGGTATATCAGCTCAGCCAGAAGTCACAAAAGGGAAGGCCCTTTTAAAGTGGAACAACAAGTCACACAAACTTCACGTCATCAGAAATGAATTTCCTATCCGACAAGACGGAATTCTGGGAATGAATTTCATGGACAAAACCAACACCATCATCAATTTTCAAGAACGCGAGATCGTACTTGATAATAAGGTATTTAAAATTGTCAGAAACTCATTATCCCCACGCACATTGGTCGCGAAAAAAAATTTGACAAATGATCCAATTGTTCCAAATGTTATTCCACCGAGATCATCAAAAATTGTTAAAATTCCAGTTAATCAACCTAATGGTGATTCGATTATACGATTGAAGGAGAATGTTTTCGCACTTGTAAAAGTCAAAGATAAAGAAACTCTCATCAATTTCAACAATAATGAAGATTCTGAGAAAAATATCAGTAACTTGAAATTCCCAGTTATTAATAGTATTTCTATACGTAACTTCGATGATCGGTGCGGCGATCAAAATTTTGACAGGCTTAAAGTTTTAGAAGCAAACACGCGATTGAATCACCTGTCAGGACAGGAAAAAGAATTGGTTTGGGAAGTAGTCAGCAACTATCCTGAAATTTTTGCTTTACCTGATGATCCCTTGCCAGAAACGGGCCTCACTGCACATGAAATAAAAACGACAGACGAGTCCCCTGTCCACGTGAAACAGTATCGCTATCCCCCTGCTCACAAGGTAGAGATAACTAGACAGATGAACGATATGCTTGAAAAAGGAATTATTGCCCATAGCACGTCCCCCTACAATTCACCATTGTGGATTGTACCGAAGAAAGCGGACGCAAGTGGCATCAAGAAATGGCGTATCGTAATAGATTTTAGAAAACTGAATGATAAAACTATTCAAGACGCATACCAATTGCCTAACATAGAGGATATATTAGATAAATTAGGAAATTCCCAGTATTTTTCAGCTTTCGATCTCGCATCTGGGTTTCATCAAATCCCCATGAAACCTGAGGATGCGCATAAAACTGCATTTTCCACTGCAGATGCTCATTTCGAGTACAAAAGAATGCCATTTGGGTTGAAAAATGCCCCAGCTACGTTTCAAAGGATGATAAATGACGCACTCACTGGCCTAATTGGTGTCATATGCTTTGTTTACCTCGACGACATTGTTGTTTTTGGTAAAACGCTCGAAGAGCACAATAAAAACTTAAAAATACTTTTTGACCGACTCCAAAGCACAGGACTAAAGTTACAGCCAGATAAGTGCGAATACTTAAAACCAGAGTTAGGGTTTTTAGGGCATGTCATTTCAAAGAACGGGATCGAACCAAATCCTGAAAAAATAAGTGCTGTCAAAAACTTTCCCATTCCCAGGAATCCTAAGAACATAAAACAGTTCTTGGGACTCGCTGGCTACTATCGAAAATTTATAGAAGGGTTTTCAAAGATTGCTCTTCCACTGACATCTTTACTAAAAGAATCGACCCCTTGGAAATGGACTGCGATTGAACAAAATGCTTTTGAGACCTTGAAATCTCAGCTAGTATCGTCACCCATTTTAGCATACCCGAATTTTGAGGATGAATTTATTCTGACTACTGACAGTAGTAATTACGCTCTTGGGAGTATTTTATCACAGGGAAAAATGGGAAATGATAGACCCATTGCATACTATTCCAGAACCCTCAATAATGCTGAGAAAAATTACTCGACCACCGAGAAAGAGATGTTAGCAATCATCGCTTCAGTTAAACATTTTCGGCATTATCTGTTCGGTCGTAAGTTTAAAATCATTACCGATCATAAACCACTACAGTGGCTGATGAATGTAAAAGACCCAAGTTCAAGATTATTGAGATGGAGACTTCGGCTCGAAGAATTTGAGTACGAAATCATTTACAAGAAGGGAAAAAATAATACAAATGCAGACGCATTATCTCGTATTCCGTATGTAAATGCGATCGAAAAGTATTTACTTATGTTTGATGAAAGAGAAGCCGATAACGAAAATGATCAATCATCGATGAAAATGAATGAGGATGTTGAAAATGAACGAACAGAATCGCCACCTGCGGAAATTGATGATCTAGATTTAGTACCTATGAGACAAAATACTAAACAAGGAGATGATGACAAAGAGAATAAAGTCAATTTCACACAATATACTAAAGGTGAAGGTGAAATTGTTAGTAGCAATGTAATTCAGACGAGTAAATTGCAAACAAAATCCTTCGCCAAATGCTATCCTACGACTTCCGACTTTACAGAAGTTCGAGGAAAGGAGTTTTACTTTAGTAAGAACCATGACAAAAGTGTATGGTTTGAATTTCTTCTAAAGAGATTGCGAAAGTACAAAGATAATGATTATACACTCGATCTTCTAAACAAACATTGGGAAAGCAACAGAATGATGCAATTTGAACTTTTAAGGATTGCTACGTTTATATGGAAGGGAGTAGCTGAAAAGGATAAAATATTGTATTTGAAATTCTCTGAGTATGATATCCCAACAGAAAAGGAAGATATTGAGCGAATCATTTCAGAAGCACACATGTCTGGTAACAATCATCTTGGAATGAAAAAAACGATCGAAAAAATAAAACAAGTTACTAATTTTCCCGGATTAGAGAAGAAGGTCGAAGACTTCATTCGCAAGTGTATTACATGCCAAACTATGAAAACGGGAGTAGCAAATCAAACATGCGGAATCCTACCAGATATGCCAAGCAATCCACGAGAAAAAATCTCGTTAGATCTAATAGGGCCATTGGATATGACTAAAAGGAAAAACCAATATATTCTCGTGATCCAGGACTATCTAACAAAATTCATTATACTTACTCCATTGAGAAATAAAACTGCAAATGAAGTTCTACGAAAATTACATGATGAATATATTTCTGTCTTCGGACCACCAAAGACAATTTTGTCCGACAATGGTAAAGAATTTTCAAATCAATTCATGGAGGGTTATAGCAAACTATTCAATATTCAGAACACTTTTACAACCCCATATCGACCACAGAGTAATGGAAGCAATGAGAGGTCTCATGCATTCATAAAAGATATGATCAGAAGTCATTCTGATGACTGGGATGTAGTACTTAAACAAATTGCAATAGCTTATAATACATCTGAACATCGAGCGATAGGAATAACCCCTTACGAATTTCAATTTGGAACAGAACCCCACTTTCCGAACTCTTTTCCAACTGCTAAAATCCAACTTAATGAATTCCTTGAGGCATTAAGAAACCAACACAACAGAATAATAAAAGAAGCATCAGCCAGGTTACGAAGATCACAGGAATTGAATAAGAAACAAAACGATTCTAAAATTCGAGTTCAGTATAAATTTGCACCAGAGCAATTAGTGTATTTCCGAAACTCTACTAGTACTGGATTAGATCCAAAATGGTTTGGACCCGCAAAGATTGTCCAAGTTCATGAAAATGCTACTGTTACTTTAAGTTTCAAAAACAAAATTTTTCCACTTCACTCTACAAAAGTAAAACCTTATCATTAAGAATTACAATCAATTGGGTAATATTATTGTAAATTTTGAATTGTTACATTTTTTTTTTTTGTAGTTACTATGCTGATAACCTGTTCGATATGGTTTTTGGGTCAAATCATCTTCACTCATTCAATTGGAATTTCTATCACCCCACTTATCCATGAGCAAGCAGCAATTATTGAAGACCTAGGTCAACTCGAAATTTATTCTGATACTTGGAAGGTTTTGTCGGGATTAGACTTCAGTGTCGTCGGAAATGATCATCATAACATCGAACAAGAGTTAAAAAAGCTAAGGATAAGTTGCGAACAAAAATTACATTACTGTTTTAGTAGGTCTAGACTTGATAAATTGAACTTGAAATTGAAAGAAACACAGTCCAACATAAATATACTCTACGATTTAGTAGGAAAGAAACGATCTAAAAGAGGATTGTTAAACTTTGGAGGAAGCGCGTTCAAATTAATATTCGGAACTTTAGATGCCGATGATGCTGAATATTACAATAAGGAAATCGATAAAATCTACGATGATAACAATAGAATAGCACAATTAGTTAAAAATCAGACATTATTTGTAAAACACGAAATTACACGCGCTTTAGAAACAATCATAGATTTTCAGCAAAATACGGGCCAATTGGATAAATTTTTTAAAGATATCGTCAACAATACACAAATAATAGAATTTAATCAGAAGTTCGCGGAAATGGTTTCTCTTTTGAACGATATAATAAATGACCATAACAGGAATATAATTGATATCATCGATGTTGTAATGGACTGTAAACATGGCATCCCTCATCCTCGAGCTCTACCACCAATTCAGTTGTTTAACGTTTTGAGCAAACGTCAAAATAAATTCAAGTTTCCTTTACCCTTACAAACCGAACACTTTTCCTCTCCAGTCGATATCAGTGATTTAAAAGTCGTGTACATAGATAACAAATTGATTCATATACTTCACGTACCGGTCAATACGAATAGTTATCGATATCAAAAAATTTCTCCAATACCAATACCTTTTGAAAAAATGTATGGGATCGTAATGTTCAAAGAAGAATATATAGCTAATAAGGACAACACTACCTTTATTCCCTTAGAACCGTTAGATTTACAAGCTATGAAAAGAGTTGAAAACACCTTTTTTCTTAGAAGGGCAGGAATAGAATATTTGCTTAATACTCCAGACATATGTGTCCATCAGATTATACGCAAGCGAGAAATAACAGGTTGCATGCTTAATAAGTTACACATTTCTTCCACTTATTGGATAGCTCTGGAAAATGGGAACGAGTGGATTGCCATTCCGCCTAAACCAGATTCCATACACTGCGTCTGCAATGACGGAAAACTCCGGGATCCTGTAGTAATAAATACACGCTGTAAGATAAGATTAGACTCAAAATGTCAGGCAATAACAAATTACGTATCCCTGAGGCCGTCTGGTGAGGTATCATCAATTGAATTGGAAGGAGTAATTGTTCCTTCGTTGATTGAAAGAAATTTGTCCGCAATAAACATCGATACGATCAGAGCACCTAATATAACGCAGAGTAATTTATCACCAAAAGTTTTACAGTTGCTGGCTAGTTCTACAGACGAGATCGATGCGCAAATAAATGAATTGCTGAATCATAAACGGGCGTTAGATTGGAAAGAAACCTTGTATGCAATTTTAAATTATGTTGTGTATGCCTGTATTGTTACGATCCTTCTTTATATCTCATACAAATTAAAATTACTCCAATGGATTTTACAGAAAATATGTTTCAATTATGTGCCTTGCGGTGGAAACATTTACAACTTTTGTAACTTCGGAACAGGGAATCAAAATAACCAACAACCCAATAATTTTTCTGCTACCGAGTTAAATGAAAACATCAACAATCATCTTATGGGGTCCCATAGATTGACGCTCGCGCAGCCACGGGAAGGGAAGAAATCGCGACGTACAAGTACAAGTCGTAGCAGGTTGAATACCATGATATGACACATGTTATGTTTTCCTTTTTCTCTCTTGAACGGCTTGGAGGACCAAGTTTGTTTTTAGGCGGGAGGTGTCGTAAAGTTAGGACTCCTTCCATATAATACTTTATTAACAATCTTAGTAAGTTATCATAACGAGTCTACTTTAATAACTTTGTACGTGCTGCTTTTTATCTTTACACTATTAATACAACGAGTGCCGGCTAATGATTTTGTACGTGCTACCTCTATCTATAACGAGCGCACTCTAATGATTTTGTACGTGCTGCTTTTTATCAGTATTCATTTTTGTCAGCGATATATAAATACTCGGTGTCACCTTTAGCAACCAGTGACGATTTTGCTTCCAATCTGTTCAACACTGCGTATTGAAATAAACTCAATATATAAAAGAACAAAGTCTTTTATTCGTACCGATTTACGGTACGACAGTATAACGAAATTCTTTAGCGTAACGTAACTGTTAAAAATGTTTCGTGATATCCGTGATATATATTAATTTTGTTAATTTCTTGAAAAAGTCGAAAATTAAAAAATTTTCATTTTTTCTTAAGGTCTTTTATGAAGAAGTAAGCAATTTCATGTTGAAAGATTCGAAGCAACACAAATTTGTGAGACAATTATGTCTACATAGTTATTGAGCATTAAACAATCCCTAGTAGTTCCTTGTGTTTCTTAGGTATTCATCAAAGCGTAAAAGTTTTTCTAGCCATTTTTTCAGATTTCTAGTCATTAGCAGATTTCTGTAATTCGATATATTCCATAATCCAAACTTGGATAGATTTTCAGCAATTTGAAACAATTCGATAAGAACTAAATTTCTATGGATGTAAAGAATTTTCAAAATATCTTGTACTTTTTTAGTAGTCATTTAATAGTGTATCGTTGTCTAGTTTTTTTTATACATTGCATTGAAGGGTTACTGTAATATGAAGCTGAACAACTTCAACTTTTATAGATCGAAAGTATTTGTACAAATTTTTTACGTTATAGTCTTTCGAGTTAATTTCAATATTTCTTTAGAGTTTGAAAGATTAGAAAGATTTTTTGGTACTTCTGTTAATTTCCATCTAGATTTCTAGAATTCGATGCATCAGGGCGCAAAGTTAGTTAGTTTTTAATCGTTTTCGTAGACGCCAGTATGTTTAGAAATCCCCAGTGTTTCTAGCAATATTCTAATTTATGATTTTCTACATTATTCTAGCCAAACATGTATGGTTGGAATTTCGTTGATGAAAACTTATCTTAATTAGAACTTATCTTAATTTTATTAGAATTGTTATCATTTTCAGTGGGAACAAGTATTACTCGATGACTCTTAAGTATTTTTAAGAAATCGGAATTGCTTTGAATTCCGTGACGCATTATGTGCATGGCAGCACGGCCACTGACGGCAGCACGGTCTCTATCGTGATTGAAATGTATCAATCTATGAAACATCAAAATTGTTTTAGATTTTTAAGCCTTTTAAGAAAACAACGAAACCGCTGAAAATTTTTAGCCTTCTTTACATTCTGCAAAAGCTGTTTTCAAAAATTTTTAAACCTCAACGAAGTTTTCTTGATTTTTGAACACTGAATGTGCGGAATAGTATTAATCTGTACGTTTTACTTTTATGGTTTTAGACACTCATATTTAGAGAATGCTTCAAACACTCTCTAATATTTGACGCTATGAGTTAACTTTTCCATTTCAAAGAGTTATTTTGAATGTTCAAAATTACCGTAGAAAGTTATCTCTTACAAATATTTCGTCTAGATTAGAATTTTGAGTGGCAACTTACATATTTCTGTGATTAACGATGGTTTACATACTTTTTCAAAAAAAATTGTTGTACATTACTTTATACATGGAATTTTATCAACTCGTCCCATTATAAGAATGTCAACTGTTGTAAAGAAATGTGCAGTGTACGTACGAATTTCAACGACTTGTGAAACTAAAAAAGTTTCAAAATTATGATTGAAGATTGGAAACTACTGAAAATTGGTTAAAAAAAGTGGGTGTTCAAAAGACTGATTTTTTCAGAACTTGAACAATTTGAAAAATTTATAACAAAGACTGACAAGTTCGTTTGTAGTTAGAAAAATTGTGAAGTTGAATAATATTTATAAATATTTGAAAATTTGCATGTATTCTTTAAATGAAAGTATTTACTGTTAGCCTTTTATACATCTTCATGATTTCTGTACATGTAAGACTAAAAGATGTATGGAGAATTTGCAATCATTTTGTGTAAATTGTAATGAAGTTACAATGTTAATGATTGAATTGTAGACCTCTTATACTTGTTATCAATTTTCAAGAGGAAACGTCAGCAAGTAAACAGCGCGGTTTTGATAAATATGTAATTTCCATGTTGTGTAATAGTTAAATTTTATTACCAATGAGCGATTGCAGATTTTTCCTAAAAAGTGTATCTGATTAAACCGATCAAATATTTTACGTCTGTGAAGGTCTAACTTCTTCAAAAATCTATTAAAATAGAAAAATTGAGATAATACTCACGTAAAACACGCGCAAGTACTGTGACCGATGTACGGTGATCCATAAAAAATCGATGTACACTCTACAATTCACTATAAAACTCTGAACGCGTGGAAGAATTTCTTTATTTCACAAAAATTTTCCAACAAAATAAACGATGTCTTTCCCGGCGCGAGCACGCGAGTAGAACTGGAAAGAAAACCGGCTATATATGTCAGGAACGTAAAAAGGAGGAGAAAACGAAGCCTCCTTTTTCCGAAAATATGGCCCCAAAAATGTTATCCGAAACGAGACCATAAGTCATTACATTTTCAGGCGAATAAGGTTTTTCATTGTTGTCTAAGAATGTCAAAAAACCTTTTTTTTTTAATGTCCTTACGAAGAATAATGTAATTATAGGAATAACCGCTGAAACATGTATCAGCAGATTTTTTCATACATACAGGTTGCAAAACTATTCAGCAAAACTGTAGAAAAAAATGTGGACCGTGACTAAGAAACTGTCTTCTTTTTAATGTTGGCTTAATATTTATGTTTGCAAGAAGAACTGTAAATGGTAATTTAAAAAAACAGTTGATTGATTGGATTGTACTATCTACAATTACGTTTTCACGTTTTCACGTAATCCACGCCACCTTTGCGGTAGAATTAACTATACGTTGACTATTAGCATGATCGACTATTTAAATAATCTTTTAACATACAGGGTGATTCTTGATTGGAAAAATAATTTTTTTTTTCTTGTAAGTTCAGTCATAAATCCTGTTTAGTAAAATGGTTCATTGGTATACTAATTTTTGTTACACCAGAGATATACTCAAGTATTCAACATTACCCTCAAACTTTTTCTTGAACTAGTATAGGACTTATTTCGATATACAACATTTTAGTGTGTACTATCCATTAACTTTTCATACATTTTCTAGGTATGATCCCAGTCCGATAAGGTATACTTAATTTCAGAACACATTTAACGAAATATCTTACGTTTTTTTTTACCGAGTAGAAATTTATTTATTTTGGAAGTATATTATATCACACCAAATTTCATTGAACTCTGAAAAGGTACGTAACTTTTTTATTCATTTGTCGCATCTTGAAGGAAAAGAATTCATCAATAATATAAATATTTCTATTTAACAATACAAAATAGATGATGAAAGACTAGAAATTTGTATTGAAAAGTTCTTCTCATTAGAGATTCGATGAATGAATCACAAAATATCAGACTTGTCCAAAATAAAGAGAATCGTCCATTGGTGGAAGTGAAATTCATTTTTCCCAATTTCACCAAAATAATAGATTCAAGTAAATTGTACTGAATATATTGCTTCACACCGAATTCGGTTTTATCCCAAAGTTTATGAAATCAATAATTTCATCAAACATTTGAACATTCGACAATTTCAAATAAAATTGTTATTTTTTTATATTATAATCAAATATTCCGAATATATTATTATAATCTAGTATTCCGAATTACAAACAAACTCTGAAGAAATAATTTAGGTATTATAATTTCATAAAAGAACTGTTTTCCGAAAAATCTGAACAAATACGCAAGAATGTATAAAACTTGAAATTCTAGACCATCGAATTCTAAAAAAACGTATATATGTGACTTGGAATCAAAAAAAGGGGTTTGGGAGGAGAAGCTGTAAGGCACTTTTGTATTCTCTTTCGCTTTTTTATGCCTTTTTTGTGCTAATCACAGCTCTATAGGAAAGGTCCCCCTGAAATGCAGTGCAGGCATCAAAGTTTCAAAATTTCGAACGCTTCCGGGACCAGAGGTCGAGGGACAATAGGGACAATCATGTACCATGACAAATTTTCTATTGACAGACGTTTTTCTCTTTTTTCTCTCGATTCATTCTTCTTAACTTTATTTTTGTATAACTGTATCCCAAGATATTTAAAAAAGTAAAGATGTTTAAAAAAGTGATTCAAATTATTGATTGTTAAAAAAAAAACCAGAATTCACGAAAATGTTGAAAATCTACGAAACATTGAACTTTAAAGCATGGAATTCTAGAAATTTGAACAGAAATTCATAAAATTAATAAAAAGTATTTCGAATCATATACAAACTCTGAAGAAATACTAAAAGTTTCAGTATTCTATGAAAGAACTGTGTCATGAAAAATCTTAACAAATACGTACGATCTATGAAACTTAGAATTCTAGACCATCGAATTCTAAAAAAAACGTATATAAAAATCTACATAAATACTAGAACTGCCAACGTGTCAGAGTGCGCCGCGCGGATATCAGAGAGTTAAAAATTGTACAGCGCAACTTTGAACGTGGATTGGTAGGTGACAAATTAACCGATAGTGATTATTTTTTTTTAATACGCAGAATTAAGTCTTTTTCAAAACGTATAGGGTGTATGTAAGGTCGAAGATGCACTGAAAAAGAGCTACGCGCGGAAAAATCAAGTGAAAGAACTTTTGGCAGACAACTGTCAACTTTAGACGCTTGCATCATTTTTTCAGTAAATCTGAGAGTGAAAGTTTATAAAGAACCAGTTATAGAGTATATCATTATAAATCGAAAGAGTGCAATTTCATCGCTCTGTGATAATTAAAACGCGAGATATAAGCGATTGCAAAAAAAAAAAATATTGGAAGATGGCGGTGAAAGGGTTAATTTGCAGAGTGCGCAAATTGAGAGTTAAGCTCTCTATTTAGACAACTATGGAAAAAGGAACAAAAGAAAAAATGTACCCGAAATTTTTAGGTCGATTTCTAAACGCACTTTACTAACTTCCGCCACGGCTCGAGAAGGTATTTTCCTTGTCTCGCGCAGAAAAAAAATCGTTAAAAAATGGAAAACGAGCGATCGCCAACTCGTGCAATTCCAGCACTCGCTCATTTGAACTCCATAGGGTAACTAAAATTTTACAGAACTTCAAAATTTTTCGACTACTACAATCCACAGACACATTGAATAATTTTATCATATAAACAATGTTACGGAATAGTCAAACATTTCAGGATGACGGATTTGGGAACAATTCTCAAATTTTCCAAACCATTGCGTTTTCAATACATATTTTTTAGAGACTCCCATTTCCTGAGTTTCCAAAATGCTTCTGATTTTCGAACATTTCCAACTTCTCAACATTCCATTTTGAAATCCAACACGGAATTTTTCGATACTTTATAATTAATCGAAATTCTGACAATGTAGAAAATCATGAGAATTTTGTAAAGATACAGAATCGTGAAAATTTTGAGGATTCTGGAAATTTAGAATAACTCGAAAGTTTCTAAAACTCTCGAGTTTTTATATGAATATATCAAAATAAACAAAATTTGTAATCTTGTACGTTCTGAAAATTGTAATGCACTACAAACTCATCAGTTATAAAAAAAATTTTAGTATTTCAAAATAGAATGGCTATCACTCTTAGTCACGCCATAAATGTAACGACAAATTTAGGGGAATGTGTGTTTTGGGTGATAATTTGTCATCGAGTCATTAGTTTCAATCGGTTCCGTCAATTTGAAGAGGGATAGATGACTACGCACAAAACAAGATAAACACTACGGGCGACGTGACTGCTTTGTAAAAATAGAAATGGAGCCACTTTTGGGCCTTTTATCATTAATATAATTTGGGATTTCGAATACACTCATCAAGCCTCCTCCGGCGCCCGGAAGAATCTTGTGCGCCCCTCTACGAAGTGTTTGTTTAGGCCTGTGTAGTTACGTATTCTAAGCAGTGTATCCAGGAGTAACATAAAGAACAGTAACGAAGGTTGGGTCGCATCGCTTCCTCGCTCTCCCACCATGCCTACCCCTTGTAGCTCTTACTCGCTCAAACACAGTTGTTGTCTCGCTCTCTCGTCTCCGACTCTGACGAGTCTGACGAGCCAAAATTTCCTGTTACTAATGAGCCGTAAAATTGGGCGAGAATTTTCAATTCATATCTCTCGTCGCCGAGATTTTCGGTTTTCGAGTTCGAGTATTTTTTCTTTAGGCACCAAAAAGAAGAAAACGACGATATGTGAAAATAGATGTAATATCTATGTTCCAGATGAAATTTTGTGTTTGTTTGGCTTTATTATATTAAAAGAACAATTGTTATTGACACAAATTTTTACTATTAAAAAAAAAAAAACAGAATTCTCTCGTGAAAAACAAATTTTTTTTTGTATGAATACACTTAGTGAATTTTGATGCATAGACATTGAAATATTTCACCGGATCATTGACAAAAAAATTTCTTAAAAAATTTGAAATTACAAACACTAACTTTTAGTTTACCATAATTCACAATGCTTTTGTTGAGTAAGAATTCTGAATTACAAAAATATATTCACATACGTTAATTTTTATAACTGATATGTCCAATGAAACTGTTTTGCTAGAACGAGTCAAATATTACTCATTTATCTAACACTGTCAAGTGTCAAACAACTTTTATGAAAATAAATAATTTTTTCAATTGTTTTGCACGAAAATTTTTAAATCATTTGTCGTTGACTCTATTAATATTGACTTTTATAATACAATATTTGTTGTTGTTCTTGTTTTCCTAACTACTCTTACTCAAATATTTTTTAACATTTTCACACTCAAAACGGTTTGTAATTGTTTTGCAGTTAGCTTCTATTTTTTCCAATTATTTTTTCGAGCGATTTTACTGGTTAATAATTTTTTTTAAGGAATTTCCGCTAAATTATTTTCCATTTTGAATTGTGATTTATTTTTTCGTCCTTTATTCTCAGTAGTGTATTGCACTTAACAAAAAATGTTTATTTTAGCTCATATCAAATTTAAATGAAGAAACAATATATTTTTAGATTACCCATATTATTATTAATTTATATAAATCAATTTGATTCCAAGCCTAATTACCATATTACTTTTTTTTTGGAGCAACTAAGATTCTTGAACATACTAGAATGTTTTTGAGTTTTCACTTGTAAGACATTAATTCAAATTGCGACTTCGAAAAATCGAACAATTTGATCTATGAAGGTAAAAATAAAATAATTGAAACTATATGACATAAAAATAAAACGACCATCAATTATCATTTTTCTTAATTATCAATAACGTAAAGCTATATTAAAGAAAAGGCGAAACTTAAAAAATAATATAAAATGAAGGATAAAAAAAATTTCGAAAGCTTGAAGGAAAATGGAAACTTTATAATTTTCGTTTTTAAAAATAAATGAAAAACTTTTCGTTCATTATTTTGTATACGTCACTGTAGGTACATTTCATTTTGGATTTCTGAGAAGTTTCCAAGAGTTCAAAGTGTACTTTCCACAGATTTCGATCTTAATGTTGGTAATTTAATATTTTTTAAGAAATTTTTTTGGAAATGATCCGGTGAAATATTTCAATATCTATGCATCAAAATTTAATACATGATAAGTGTATTCATACAAAAAAAATTTTTTTTTCACGAGAGAATACTGCTTTTTTTTCAAATAGTTAAAATTTGTGTCAATAACAATTGTTTTTTTAATATAATGAAGCCAAACAAACAAAAAATTTCATCTGGAACATAGATATTACATCTATTTTCACATATCGCCGTTTTCTTCTTTTTGGTGCCTAAGGAAAAAATACTCGAACTCAAAAACCGAAAATCTCGGCGACGAGAGATATGAATTGAAAATTCTCGCCCAATTTTACGGCTCATTAGTAACAGAAAATTTTGGCTCGTCAGACTCGTCAGAGTCGGAGACGAGCGAGCGAGACAACAACTGAGTTTGAGCGAGTAAGAGCTACAAGGGATAGGCATGGTGGGAGAGCGAGGAAGCGATGCGACCCATACTGCTCCCCGTTGCCCACCTTCAACCAATCCGAGCTGCTACGAGACAGCGTGGAAGTGGTGGGGGAGGTGGCCCACGCTTTGGGTCCGTATATCGGCACTCATCAGTGATTGTCAGTGATTGTCAGTGATCGGCACCGCAGACCAATTCAGACCAATTGAGACCGTTGAGACCAGTGCAGACCAGAGTAAGAACGTAAGAAGCAGTAAGAAGTATTAGAAAAGTCTACTCAAGTGCACTCAAGGGGGACGCAGAAAAACTTTTGATCAAAACGCAAAGCAGCGACTAACTCGAGAACAGCGGCTAACAGAGAATAATCTAAGTATTGAAAATCTGAGGGTTGAGAATTTTTTGTAGGTTATGTGATATTCATGTATAAAGTGATAGGGTTTTTTCTCAGGTGAAAACTTTTTGTGTTGTAAAGTATTTTCACTGTGCTCTAATGACGAATTGATTTTTGAAATTGAGAGAATTTCCGAACTGTACATTCGTACAGCTTGGTAAACCCCTATTTCAAAAACTCCTAACTAATCGAGGGCTAAACACTGAAGTCGAGGGTCTAACCATTATTTTTCGTTGGTTTTATCCTCAACTTGAGGGTTTTACCCTTGATTACTTGAGCGAATTTCTGAGACGGTCTAACGAAGTATTGAAAAAATACTCGCTAATGCTTGTCATATAGATAATTTCATAATCATCAAATGTCGTCCACATTTTACTTATGAATGTAGCAAAATCGTTAGCAATGAAATATGTCAAGTTCAGTGAAAACAAGTGAAATGGTATATATTTTCAGAATATTGTAAACTTTTGGATGTTCATAAATTTTTGACACACATTTGAATTTTAAAAATGTAAGGACGATAAAAGAACTCTGAAGACTTTAAAAATTTGTGAAATGCCATGAATGTTGAGAATTTAGGGCGTCGAGAGAATGTTGAAAGCTTTCAAATTGTTGAAACCGTAAAATAATTGTACAGTTTCAACATTTTCGGAATTGAAATTTGTCAAAAGTTGCTTGAAAAAAATACTTTTGGAATCTTGTGATTGCAGAAATCATAATTGTTTTTCTAATCTTTTCCAAAATGTACTATAAATTCTGAAAGTTTTAAGAAATTCGCAATATATCTTTTCCAAGGAGAAATAATGAAAAGGCAAATTTTCCATTCAATATTAACTGCGGTAGTGCGAAACTTTCCATTCCGTTTTGTCCAGGGGCATAGGCACGGGGGGAGGGGGCAGGGGGACATCGCCCACCCCCCTAATTTTGAATAATAAATGATTTTGTATATCTATATATATATAAATTTATTATAAATGTCCCCCTCAATGGAAAACCGTGCCTACGCCCTTGGTTTTGCGCACTCCGTTTTTTCCACTAACTATTTCTTCCAATGACCATTTTTACAACTTCCCATTTTTTAACATCCACTTTTTTTTCCATAAGAAGAAATAAATAGTGGAAAAATTATGAATTATTATTTTATTATTATTGTTATTTTGTATTTTTATTTTTAAAAAAATTTTTTTTTAATTATATTTTTCAAATTTTTTTTCCAATTTTTTAAAATTATTTGTTTAATTATTTATTTGATTATTTATTTACAATTTGATTATTCATATATACCATTATTTGTTTAATTATCTTTTTTTTATATTTGATGCACGATAATTTTGATCGACGAAAAATTTGTAGAAACTTCTAAGTATTAGATGTAAAAAAATTGTTTGTTCGAAAAATTGTGGGTGAAAAAAACGGTCAGTGAAAAAAATGGATTGGAAAAAATGGCGTATAATCATTAACTACTTACGATTTGTAATTCATACTCAATAATTCATATATTATATGAAAGAAAAAACGATTGATAATTTATAATTAAAAATTTAAATATTATCTTAGATTTGGTCTATGGTCGAATTTACTTTCGAGCATGCCAATTTTAAATCAAGAGAATGTCTTGAATCAAGAATGATTTCCTCAAATTGAGGCGTCCGATGCAATAATAGAATATATATATATATACACTACCAGTCAAAGCTTTAGGTTCAGTACTTCTAATAATTCATATTTTTCCATGATGCATGTTTCATACTTCCAGGGATCCAATGTAAATACATTTTTTCATGAAACTCGTATGCTTTGAGTCAAAGAGACTTTTGAAAAATTCAGATAAATATCTATATTAATTTCAAAATGCAAGCTGTTTTGTGCGTTAGATTACTTCTTTCGGAAATGACGTTTTTGAACAAGTTTCACACTCAAACCAATCATTGTTTCGTCTCTAAACTTTACAGTTTCATTAAATTAAGCTATAGGTGAAACTTGATAAAATTTATTTGAATCAGATAATTAAGTGTACAATTATCAAATTTTTCAAAATCATGAAAAATGCATTTTTTCATGTTGTTTCTCGTTTCTATGCATATTTTATGATTTTTTTGTATCCAAGAATTATACTTTTAACCAAGCACATGGCCAGGGAGGGGGCTGAGGGGGCTGAACCCCCCCCTTGAAATTTTGGAAGGATTTTGATAATTCACCAAAGTTTTTAGAAACTCAGAAATAATCAAAACTCTAAGAATTTTAGAAATCGCGGAGTTTCGGAACAATTCCGAAAATAAACAATATTCTTATAATTTTCAAAATGACGAAAATGGTACTAATTTCGAACATTGTGGAATTTTCAACAATTTTTCCAATCGTAAAAGTTTGTACTGTTTTAAACATTTTCAAAGTTGAGAAAATTAAAAACAATTTTTGAATCCCGTAAAAATTATTAATTTTCGTACATTGAAGACATCTTAGAAGTCCTAAAATTGTGAAAGCTGAAAATTTTCATGATCATTGAAATTTCGAACATTGTAAGATTTTTAACAATTTTGAAAATTTCAAAAGCTGGGAGTATCTTTTAAATTTTGAAAGTTTAAAAGTCTAGAAACTTTTTACAATTTTGAGAATGTCAAGAATGTTTAAATTTTTATTTATTTCAAAGATTTATAAAAGTTTTAAAAACATATAAAATGTATAATATTTATGGTTATTGGAATTGAAAAATTTCTACTAATTTTTTCAATTTTGAGAAAGTTAATAGTTTCGAATATTGGAAGATTTTTAACAATTTCGCAATTTTAAAGAGTGTCGAGAATTCTACACATTTTCAAAGTCTAAAAATTTTTGAATATTCATGAATTTCAAAGATTTTTAAAAGTTTTGAAAACTGAAAATTTTCAATATTAATGATTTCTAAAGTTTTATGAATTCTAAAATTTGGAAAAGATTGATTATTTCGAATATTGTAAGATTTTAACAATTTTGTCAACTTGAAGAGTATTTTAAACATTTTAAAAATCCAGAAAATCTAGCCATTTTGCAGAATTTCACAAATTTTGGCCACTTGACACGTTTCAAACTGTTTCAAAGATTCTAAGAATATGGAAAATTTTCATTATTACTTCTTTTATGAAATTATAATTTTCGAATTCGCTGAAATAAATGCGAGTAAAAAAGTACACCTTAGCCCCTCTCGAACGAAATTTCTGGGTCCGTCCTTGCTTTTAACTACCTGATTCAGATAAATTGTATCAAATTTCATCTGTGGAATCAGTAGACTTGAGCTGCAAAATTCAAAGATGAAATAACGGTTTGCATGAATTTGACAATGGTTTAAAAATGTAATTTCTTGGAAGGAGGAATCCGACGCACAAAACAACTGTCATTTTGGGATTCATATATATATATATATATATATATATCTGAACTTCCCTAAATTCTTTTCAACTCGAAGCGAACGAGGTTAATGAAAAAATTCATTTATATTGGAATTCTAGGAGTAAGAAACATCTATTAATTTTTGTTTCGTATGAAATAACAGTAAGATAATATCACATGTTTTTTAGAAAAGAATGTCTGGGAAAAAAACCAAGAAAGAATTTGCGGCTGGAAAAAAGAATAAAAAGGAAGTTGTGAAGTCGACCAGCGGAAAGCGTCAGAAGCCTCCGAAACCACCTCAGCAGCCTGCGTCGCTGCCTTAACCGCCTATGACGCTGCCTCAGCAGCCTGTGACGCTTCCTCAACCGCCTCAACCGCCTCAGCAGCCTGTGACGCTGCCTTCACCGCCTGTGACGCTGCCTCAACCGCCAGTGACGCTGCCTCAGCAGCCTGTGACGCTGCCTCAACCGCCTCAGCAGCCTGCAACGTTGCCTCAACCGCCAGTGACGCAGCTTCAGCAGCCTGTGACTCTGCCTCAACCGCCTGAGCAGCCAGCGACGCTGCTTCAACCGCCTCAGCATATTATGTACCAAACGGAGAATCCGCCTTGGCAGACGACACAGCTGCTTCAGCAGCAGTGGCCCCAGCAGCCATTTCAACAGTGGCCCGAGCAGTCACCCCAGCAGCCACCTCAGCATCCACCTCAGCATTGGCCCCAACAGTGGCCCCAGCAGGAACCCCAGCAGGCACCCCCGCAGCCACCCCAGCAATGGCCCCAGCAGAAACTGCAGCAGCCACCACAGCAATGGTCTCAGCAGGCACCCCAGCAGTGGCCCCAGCAGCAACTGCAGCAGCCACCACAGCAGGCAGCCCAGCAGGCACCCCAGCAGTGGCCCCAGCAGCAACCGCAGCAGGCACCCCAGCAATGGTCCCAGCAGCGACCCCAGCAGTGGCTCCAGCAGCAACTGCAGCAGCCACCACAGCAGTGGCCTCAACAACCACCTCAGCAAGTGCCCTCGTGGATCCAAAAAAGTGCGGAATTTCAAAGTGCACTTCAAATGGAGTTGCAACGGCGAAAGCGCCAAAGCCGTGCGAGTAAAAGGAGACACAAAATGAATTTGGGTTCTTGGGAAAAGTCTGGGGGTTATTATTAATGTACATATGTATCGAAAAAATTTTTTTAGTACCTGTGTTAATAAAATGTTGTGGTAACACGAGCTATATGTCTTTTTATTCCTGCGAATTTATCAATTTTCTGAATTTTGGAAATGGATGTTGAAAAGATTTCATGCTGACTTACGTAAATATACTTCAATATTTTTTTTTCAAACTTATATGTACTTCAATACTGATTTCTAAATTTTTAATTCAATGTTTTTATTATTTTGCATTTAAATGTTTTCGATGTCTTTCAATGTTTGAAAATGTATTTTTCACACAGATAAACATTAATCACACAGAAATGAACAAATGAAGGAAGAATTCGTCGCCATAGTTAAACATCCTCGATGTTTACGGATTATTATCACGAAAAGATGCACGCTCATACTAACAACAAGGAGATGCGTACTCATCGGAAAAATCATGTTAATCTCAATTATTTTCCTTGTTTCTGCAAATTGTTAGTTGTGATTCTTTGTCCTAGAAACAATATTTCATGAGATCCATCAAAGTTCTTCAGTTCAAAATCCTCAATCAGCTTTGGTGGAAATGCTTCTTTTAGCGCAAGGGCAACACATTCACGATTTCCGCATAGTAAGTGCGAATTTGTGCATAATAAGTTGTTCAGTTATTTACGTAACTAGAATTCCAACAAAACATTGGAGATATTTCAAATCCATCATTTCTTATGGATATAATAAAATTCGCTGAATTTATAAAAAAATCATGTTTTTAAAAACGGTGATACAAAAAATCCGATATAATAAAAACTTTCCTCGGATAAGCTCGTCGTAATGAATGAAAAAGAAAAAACTTCGATCAAGATATGATTTGGTAAACAAATAAAATAAATAAACTACTTAATATTTTTGCGACTCAATTCACAAAATAGTTATTGTAGGCAAAAAGTCGAATGTGGCAAAATTCAGGTCAGATATTATCAATGTAGCATTTGTTTAAATTAGTTTGTTATCAATTTATTCAACACTATAAAAAAAGGATAACTTTTATTTTTTAGAGCATTCAGAGTTACTTCCAGATGAATAAATAATTGGCAATGTTTTCTGTACTTTTATGCCAAAATTGAAATCATTGTAGAAAGTATCAAAAACACTACTTTTTTTTTATTCTTTCCGATTTAATTTTCTCCATGAATTTTACATTACTTTTTGGTTTGATACGATGAATTTATTGCAAGTCAATGTATTACATTCAAGTTTCCTAAATTAGGAGGAAGTTTATAACATTTCGATTTACGATGTAGAAGATCGAATATTGAATATTGTTAAACAGTCCCTTTTTCAACAACTGATGTATCGTTTTGAACTTTTTTATGATTTTATTGAATTGAAAAAAAATCATATAACAAATCTGCATTTACTGAATGCAACAAATTAGGAAATAATAAATTTGAAAATTTGGTTCAGTTGGTAACATAAGCAAATAAATAAAACCAAAATGAAAAAAATTATGTAACCAATCTCTTAATCAATCATTATTATATGATAGCATAATATTAAAGTTTACTAAATAATTAATCATTTTATTTATACTTATAAACGTAACAAAAATCATATTATTATTTAAATATATTCTTATAATAAGGATAACTTACAATATATGTATCAATATAATATCCATATACGTAACAATATAACAATATATAATCAATATATGTAACAATATAAACATCGTTTACTTAGTTGAATATTCATAAGAAAATGATTTTTTTAAGAGTTTCGATACAAACATTTGTTAAGTCTAATTAATACATTGAAAAACTCTTGAGAACAAATAAAAAAAAAAATTGCAAGCCACAATATAAATTTACCAAAAAAAAAAAAACGTGTTATGAGAAACAGAATCAAAGAATCTACAATGCAACAACAACACTAAAAATGTAAATGTTAACATATAGATATAATAGAAAATATACACATCATTAAATCTACCTCTAAAAATAGTTATCAAAACATTGCAAAAAATCATTTATAATGCTGCATCTTTCACGCAGAATAACTTGAAAAAACCGCTTACAGAGCAATAAAACTCGTCTTGGAAAAGCGCAAAAAAGCAATAAAAATTGTTTCAAGAACTTGCTGATACCTTTTTTGGCGATAAATTTTTATCGTGCCACAGCCGTTGGGACAAAATTTTTCATAATCAATCTTAATGAATTTTCAACGTAATATAACAAAAAGATGTTCTAAATACTTGTTCATACCGAATATGTAACCTGACTAATCATCATGCGAAAATTTTGCCCTTCGTTTCCGAAAATAAAAAATTTGTTTACTGTGCGTAAAGAAGGCTTTCGCAGTGAAGCTGCCTACAAATTTTCAGCAGAAAAACAGTAATATGAACTGTGAACAGTCGATCGTAGCGAAAAAATAGCCAGACCCATCATAGTGCAAAAATTTCGTACCAACTATGCGAGAATCTAAAATTCCTTCGTTGTGCGCAAAAGAGGTTTGAACAACAAACCCGTCCACGTAATTTTAACTGTCTATCACTTGTAAGTGCAGAGTAAAGTGTTTAACCGAATAAATACCCGGACTCGTCATGGTGCAAAAATTTTTGCAGTAAATATGCGAATATCGGAAATATGCGGTTTCTTTTGCACAAAAGAGTCTTCGGCAACAAAACAGTTTATTCATTCTCAGCTTGGAGTTCCAAACCGTTTTCGAAAAAAGTCGTTTTTGCTCGCTTGATATGCAACTAATCAAAATCATAAATTACTTTAATTAATCAATTAATCAAATCAAATTAAGCCGAAAATCATACATTCACACATAAACGTAAATTTTTATTTTGCCATGTCAAATATTTATTCTTTTGAACGAAATTATATTGCACTAGAAAACCAGTTTTCCCATAATTATAATAAAATTTATTTTGCCCGAACAAAAACTTTTGGTCTGCTATATATTGAACATACATTTGGTGGTAAATAATTAGATTTAAGTGTAAATTCAGGAATGTGGTTTGAACGTGATGTACGCGAAAAGGTTTTCATGTGTTAATAAAAAAAAAAAAAAAAACTCATGGAGTATTCGAACCAAGAGCTTCAAAAGTGTGCAGCAAGCGCGTTACCACTGCGCCATATAACATATCACAATTGCATTACTCAAACAGTGTAGATCAACAGCTATAATAACTATGAATAATTTTTTTGCTTGCTAATAAAAGCAATAAATTATGTGTTAGTGAAGGTAAATTACTAATTACTTTTTCGTATAAACAGTGAGACGTTAATTACTTGTCCTCAGGTGCGTATATTATGCAATGGTTCGACATGGTAGAGGAACAGGCCCTGTTTTCACCACTAACGTGAAAAATCTCACGAGCAGAACTTATATGGATACAATTACGAATTTTTCGGTTAGAATATAATTTATTATCGAATATAATATATTTACAGTTAACGGAGTGTTGAGAATGTTGAGATAATGATAAATATATTGAAATTTCATAGTCACTTGGAAACGACAGGTTGAAGATTCGAAAAAAAATTCTTACATTTGAACAAAACGTTTCGGCATGTTACGACTTTTCTAAATGCACCTTGTACCGTTACCTATTTGTGAAAAAAAACGGGAAGAAAAAAAATGATGCAATCTGAAAATTTCGGACTCGAAAATTGTTTACACATTTTCCATTTACGCTACTGGAAATTCAATAACGTTTCGAGTAGCATTTACAATCCATTATTCAGAAATAATGTACACTATTGAACGAATTCGAAAAATATGACTTATATTCATATATTTTCCGATGAGAAATTAAGATTTGAACAAAATTTTTCTATAAAAGCGAGGTTACTGTAAATTTGACAACTAGGTACATCAAAAATCATGAATTTTCGGAAAAAATCGATTTTGAGCCAAAAATAAAAAATACGTAGAAAAGTGATTTTTGCATCCATTCACGAAATTTGGAAGAAATCGGTGATATGTTCAGTGACGACCTAATTGATTCTAAATAGAATGATTCGGAAACATTTTAAGACTCATTGAAGTGTTTAAAAAAACAATTTTTCTAAGAAAGCGTAATTGTACACAATAAGAAGAATAAAATGGGCATTGTGTTTTTGATAAATCGAATCATTAGAGATACCATCAATCAAGGATACAATTATGACATTAGTGATGGGCCCACAAAAACTAGACAGTAGCAAAGAAAAGCAATGCATCCTTGATCCTTCGTATCGTAATGTATGTCGGTAAAATTCAAGATGGGCGGGTCCACCGGTCGTCAGTGATTCAGATTTTTATTCTATTTTGAACATTTTTGCGATATGTGCAGAATGATAAAGGAAAAAAAATTCTCAGAATTTTATAAACTATCAGCAGTTTTCGGGCAATTTTCGGCAAATCGGCATTTCCGATTTGTTCGGGACACCCTGTATATATTATCATTTGAAAAATTCGATCGATTAGAGCCAAAATCACAGTTGGGGATAATAACTGTAACCAATGTGACGAGCGGGGTTTTTTCCACTCGACTATTTTGACACCGGTATCGAAATCGACACTTGATAGCGCTAACGATCGGCAACTAGTAACCAATAACGATAGGAGATAGATGAAGAAATCGTAAAGACTTGCGAATAAGACTAAATCAACATCGGATACAAACGGCTAGAAAAAGTGCCGAAACGGAAAACTAGGAAGACGGCTATTTTCCCCTCCACTATTATTTTGCGAATTTCGATGGTATATAAGCTCGCGCTTCTTGACATAAAGTCGGAGAAATTCTACCGTCAAACGTCTTACAAAAACTCACTAGAGTCCAAAGAAGAACGTCCTGGACAATAGAACTATCCCCGAAGGGTCCTAATAGAAGTCCGACCTGACGACGACTTCTCTGACTCCACCATCGCTAAAGAGAAATTGGGAGTAAAACTGAAACTGTGTTTCAAGTCCAGTTCTGTTTCTTTGCGGCATAGAAAAAGTAATTATCCTGTATAAACATATTACTATTGTGGAAACTGAGCTATTTCCTAATTACTCGGACCGCCATTTAGGATTAGAGATTTATCTCTACTAAGGTTGTTTGCCATACTAACTTGGAAGGGTACCCCCGAGAGTTATGAATAGCACAGTGACCTATCGCTATGATAAACGTCACGTTTACATAACGATGGACCACACTGAAAACTAGATACATGTGTTAAGGATTTCTATTCTTGTTTCAATGTACAATTCTAAAGTTCAATTCAGTTATGACAAATGGAGTATTTCATTATTTTAAAGGAGTTACATATCTATGTATATTTAAATAATAGTGATGTTGGAACGGTCTATTTTTCAGTGGGATTAGTGGAGAATTTATTATGGATCATTAAAAGCGCAGCTAGGAGAAAGGGGATGAAACCAAGTGCCAATCGTTCGACTTTTAAAAAGAAGGGGGCTTTACACTTGTATAATCGACTTCGAGTACTAAGGAAATTGGATCCCGGAAGTGAGACATCCTGGGAAGAGATAGACAAGGCAATAGCTAAAGAGGCTTCTCAAACATACGGTATACCATTGGTTTCTCTAGATAGACGTATACACATTACCTGCAACCATTGTAAAAGGGAACAAGATTTTGAACTGGATCAGAGTAGGGAAGATAGGGAATTGCAAGATCAGTTAAGGGTAGAAGTTAAGAATCAAGAATCACCGATTTATGAACAGGGGAGTTCGGGAATCACAAGTCATGCTTTATTGATAAAAGAATTGGCTGAGATGGGAGAGATATGGTTTTGAGATGCTGTTGAATTAGATCAGTTGACATTTATAATCTTTATTTTGTAATAACAATGTGGTTTGATTATTGTTGCGGACTTGGATTTCTGTGTTGAGTGGTTTTAAAGAAATGTTATTGTGATCAGTTTTGTTTATTGATTTTTATAGGCTTGGATTTCAATGTTGTATGGTTTTAAGGGAACATTATTGTAATTTGAAAGATTGTAGATTTGCTTTATTTAATAATAATAATGCCAGTATAACTGGATTAAGACTTATAAATCTTTGTCGTCAATCACCCTATTCCTAAAACAACCTGAGGGTCTTTCTGGGCAGAGTCTCCATTAAGGTCCTCTCTGGGCGAGTAAGTCAAAATTTAACTAGCGAATAAGGAGACGAGAAGGGGAAACAACATTGGATTCGATCAATTTTCAGAGGTTATTTCTATCATCGTTGGTTGACGGAAGCTCGCTCGTCACACCAATATTATTTCTAAATAATTGAACACTGAAATGGAGCTATCTTTCAACAATCCTGTACAAAATATTTTATCATAAATTTTAACAACCTTGAATCGTGAATTATTTATTTCTCAAAGTTTTTACTAAAATCCATAAAAACACTAAGAAATTTTTCGAATTTTAGAAATACTAAAAAAATAAGAAAATACAGTTTCCTGTAATTGTGGAAATTTTTCGAACATTTTTCCAAAATTTATAAAAATCAAAAATTCGTAAGGTCTAATTTTTGATTGGTAATAAATAGATAAATGAAATAAATAATGCATTAATTACGTATTTGAAATTCTAAAATGAGCGTAACGGGAAACAAATCGTGACTGCACACTAGAATTTGTTTTTATTACATCCTTCTGATTTGGAGTAGAGTTGCATTTACAATTTTCTTACATTTGCTTAAAAATTGTCATATATTTACGAACTCGATAAAAATAATATTCCAACGCTATGGTATTCTATGGAAGTCAACTATATATTGACCACGATTCTATTTTAGCCCCTTGAAAATACTACATTCGTACAGAGGTGCATGAATGGTTGCCTGCATTCAGGCGCGTGAAATTCTAAGATCGCGCGCAGCATGAAAACGCATCTTATACAACAACTTATCAGACAAACCTCACACATTTTGTAAAACTTATTCAATTCCTACATTGATACTCATGATTCGTCCAAAAAATATTCTAAAAAATTATTATTTCACTCGACAAATGAGAATATCGGTGATATAGAGTTTTTTCGCGATTTTGCATTTTTTCCGCAAATTTCCGCAAAAATGCACCAGAGCGCAGTAGACCTTCATTGAAAAAAACTACTGCCAAAATTTTTCTACTGGGAAATGTACAGATTTTCAATTATCTTGAAATTACGATGTATTATTACGAAAAAATTAAGTGTGAAAAAATTAAAATTTCGTGAAAATTTCAACAGAGCGCAAGAGAATGGCATAAAAAAATGTCATTCACGAAGCGATTTTGTTTCGGGATTATTTATTTATGAATAATCTTGAAATTACGATGAAGTTCGGCCACGGCTGATTTCCCGTATTCCGAGTCGTCTTAAGATCAAATATTGGGTAATAATTGTATTCTAATCGTTGCCCAATATGTAACAGTAACTGCATTCGTGAAATTGTGGTTCACTGAGTAGTTATAGTGGGTTGCTAGAAACATCACTTTTCGTCTTAAAGGTTTTAAAATAAATTAAAGGTAAAAACATTTCAATACGGTTCATTAAATCAATAGCTGTCATTCGCGCGCTCACGCTGAAATCGCGCAACTTTTAGAGTAGTCCCCCAATTTTGAGGACGACTTCCCCAAATTTGGACTCAACTGCTCCAAAGTTGAGGTAATCCTCTAAAATTTGTGTGTGCGTGCGTGTGCGTGTGCGTGTGTGTGTGTGTGTGTGTGTGTGTGTGTGTGTGTGTGTGTGTGTGTGCGTGTGTGTGTGTGTTCGAAACAAATTCAAAGTTAAGGAACTATCTGATAAATTGGGGGAGGCTCTCCCAAATTTGAGGGACTAGCTTAAAATTTGAAGAACTACCTCAAAATGTAGGGCAGGCTTCTCCAAGGTTAGGAGGCTACATCAAAATGTAGGATAGGCTTCCCCAACGTTAGGGGATTACCTCATAATTTGAAGTAGGCTTCTCCAAGGTTGGAGGACTACCGTAAGTTGGAGAGCTACTCCAAATTGGCGAACTACCTCAAGTTGGGTGCTCGAGAAATCTACCAAATTTGGGGGATTATATCAAAAAATGGTGGATTTTGGCATAAGGGACGAACCTCGGAAATTCTAGATGTTTATAAGTTACACATATAGTTATGAATATTCCATGTTCATAAAAAACGAGGAACTGTAAGGTTTCAATTGCAAAGATTTTAAACTAAGTATTTGAAAAATTTAATCTAAAAGTTTTATGGTAATCTGTTTAAAAGCGCCGGTTTCATTCGCGTACACAAGAAATATTGATTTTTTTCAGGTATTGGTATTATGAGAATTTCCGAATTCATAGACGTTCTGGATAATCGAATTTACAATACATATTTTTTTTACTTTTCTGAAAAATGAAAACCAGAATTTCGAAGGTAGTATAGACATTGATAAGCTGCATGTAGATAATAATTATAAATTTTTATATTTACAAAAAAATGGCCTCTACATACTAATCAGTATGATATGAGTGTTTGAGCTCAGAAGCAAAAAGTTACTAACTTTTAAGAAGTCCCTCGAGTTGGAGAAGACTTAAGACGACTCGCAAGACCTTCTCTTTTTGTCCTTCTTCCTTTCAACTGAATCCCATTCTAAGCATCTCTCTCGCACTACAGTAGGTTGCGAGTCATCTTAAGGGAATTCCGTTATGAAATGAATGTTAATCAATTTTGTGTGATAATAAATCTGTGTTAATTGTATAACATTCACCTTCAGATTTTTCTATTCTTTGCACGAATGTCTTTTCTGCGGTATCTTCCAATTGCTGCAAGTCATTGTTCAGAGTTTCGTTGTGAGAATGGTCTTTATTTCTTTTGACATCCTGGTTGGTATCAACATTTCCATTATCGTTATGATTAGGGTCCATATTAGTGTATTTGGACATCAAATCACTCTAAAAAATATAATGCCTGCATATTTCTTTTTATACATCAATTTGAAAATGGGATGAAACAATTTTTTTTCAAAAAAATATAAATATATAAGATAATAAAATGATGAAAGAAATAAAAGACACACACAAATGTAATGATTCCTATGTTTCTCATATTGTATATAGTCGTTTTCAATTTTAAAACTGCTAACATTTGTATTTTACAGATACAATCTTTGGAAACCTACTTCATTTTCCATTTTTTACATATTTGAATGTTTAGTTCAATCCTTAATGATTATTTATTGAAAAATGTGATTCTGACATCTGTATGTGAGATGAGCATGTAATTAGTCAATTTAGATACCTACTATTGCTGAGCTCAAGCACAAAAAATCAGTGACAAATAAATAGGTCTTCAAGGAAAGTTAACAAATTTGCAAGTGATTTCTACCAATCAATATTAAAAATTTATCGAAGACGATAGTTTTTCAGTCTATCAAAGCCAATGAGTAGCGGAAGTTACTAATTTTCATACTAATATGCATACTTATTTGCATACAATCATTGCAAATACGAAAGACATGAAAAATGAAACATAAGAAAAAATTTTTAACCTAAGTGCTTGAATTGTAGCTTAAAACAAGATTAAAAGGATTTTTAATCAAACTTGAGAAACTAATTTAAATTTCGTATCTTTATTCCATTAACATGAATTTTTCAAAATAATATACTTTTACATGCACGGAAAAAACAATATGGTTGTCACAACCTCATGAATATTACGATTTGCGCCAACTATGTTCATGGTCGAGACAACCATACTCAAGGTTTCTGACTTACATTGACTGTGATGTGACAACCAGATACTTTGGTGTCTTAATCTTTGAAGAGCTTGCAGTAACTTTGAATGTGGTTGCACCAACCACAAATATAGTTATAATAACCATAAATATAGTTGGAGCAAATCTTATTATTCTCATAGTTGTGGCAACCATATTGTTTTTTCCGTGTGCAGTAAATTTTCATTTCTGTATAAATATATTCCAGTCAGAGCGAAGTGAATGTTGCGACTGACATTGAAAATTATCCGTACGATGTTACTTACTTCACTTGCATAGTTGTGACTAACATTGGAGGACTTTATTTCCAGCTTTTTTTCTTTTTTGTTGAAATAAAATCGAACTCAGAAAGGACATGGTGCACTTTTAACTGATATGTAAAAAATATTAACGTTTCCAAAAATGGATTATACACGAGTCATTTCCAAAAAAATATGAATTGTTGGTAACACATACGCTGCTCGGCTTTGATAGTCGTAAGCATATATCAGTTTGATGTATTTTAATTCTTTGCATTCATCCCGTATTTCCTTCGAAAGTTTTGACGCTTTTGCAATAGCATGGCCTGTGTTTTTGGATACTGAAAAGCCTGTTTCCTCCTTGTACTCTTCAATTTCTTTTTTGATTTTATTTTCGAATGATGCGTATAATGATTCTTTCTTGAAAAAGTTGGTCATCTACAGAAAAATGCTTGTGTAATTTCTGTAACAATATACATACATGATTCGAAGCTATTTATAAAGCATTATGACAATTGATCATAAATTTTATGTTTTTAGTTAATCCAATATTTTTTCGGAAAAAATTATAAATTCAGTGATGAATCTTATACGAGGGGGGACCCAAAAGTAACGGGAATTAGGTGGTGGGGGGACCGCGGAGGGGGGGATCGGGTTCTCCACTAGTTCTCTTCCAAGCTGCTACTCTCCCAAGTCAGTGTGCAAAGTTCATTTGCTGTGAGTGCATTCGTTCGTCCGTAAGAATTTTTCTAGTGAAACGACTTTTTCCGTTTCGGCGAAAACGTGAAATGGCTGAGTGTGGAGAGCAACGCGCGGCTGTAAAATTTTGTTTTTTGTTAGGAAAAACACCCGCGGAAACCCTTGTGATGCTGAAAACAGCTTATGGGGATAATGCTTTGAGTAAAACGCGTGTGTACAACTGGTTTTCGCGTTTCAAGAATGGAGAGATGTCAATAGAAGACCAACCTCGTTCTGGGCGCCCCTCGACTTCAAGAACGGACGAAAACATTGAAAAAATCAACACTCTTGTTCATGAAGACCGTCGCCGAACCATCGATCAACTTTGTGAGATGTCTGGATTGTCATGGAGTTCAATTCAGAGGATTTTAACTGAAGATTTGAACATGAAGAGGATTGCAGCCAAATGTGTTCCTCGCCTTCTCTCCGACGATCAAAAGGAGCGTCGACTTCAGGCCTGTCTTGAGCTGCAAAATCAGTTGGATGAAAACCCAGATTTTTTTCTCAAGGTTATAACTGGCGATGAATCATGGTGCTATGGCTACGACCCCGAAACAAAGCAGCAATCAAGCCAATGGAAGACACCTCTCTCGCCTCGTCCAAAAAAGGCACGCCAAGTGAAGTCCAACATCAAGACATTGCTCATTTGTTTCTTCGATTGCAGAGGTATTGTGCACGCAGAATTTGTTCCTCCAGGCCAAACGGTCAACCAACACTTCTACTCGGAGGTTTTGAAAAGGTTGAGGGAGAACATCCGGAAGAAAAGAGCGGATCTTTGGCGCACAGGAGATTGGTTCTTCCACCACGACAATGCACCTGCCCACACAGCGCTGTCCGTGAATAAATTTTTGACCATAAACGGCATGACACCGATTGTTCACCCCCCCTATTCACCGGACCTTGCCCCCTGTGACTTTTTTTTGTTCCCTAGACTCAAAAGGGACATGAAAGGAAAACGTTTTGGGACTGTAGAAGAGGTGAAACAAAAATCGCTGGAAGGTTTAAAAAACATTGAAAAAAATGAATTTCAGAACTGTTTTGAACACTGGAAAAAAAGATTGAACAAGTGTATTACAGTCAATGGGGGTTACTTTGAAGGTGATAAAAATTGTGTGTGAAAAAATTTGTCAATAAAAAAGTTGTAACACAATTCCCGTTACTTTTGGGTCCCCCCTCGTATCTATATCATCAAATTTTTAAAGTTTTGTCGAACAATTTTTATAAAAAAAAGAAAAATTTGAATAAATACATATGTAGTGTATATTTGTGTGA
The DNA here is from genome assembly GCA_028476575.1 of Platygaster robiniae. NCBI lineage: Eukaryota > Metazoa > Arthropoda > Insecta > Hymenoptera > Platygastridae > Platygaster > Platygaster robiniae. The sequence continues at coordinate 19,624,082 of CM052019.1, read as the reverse complement.
TTTGTAATTTGTTGTTATATTATTTTATAAAAGCAATGAAAAAGTTCTTACAGTCTAATTTTCAAAAAAAATACATAAAACCGTTAAAAAAGAATAAAACTTGAAATTGTATTATTAAATGTTTTTTATAAAAAATTTATAACTATTTGAGAAAAGAATAGGTTATAAATAATGATATTCGTTTAATGCAATGTTAGAACGATCTTTGCAAAAATGCTGTTGAAATTTTTTTAAAACATTGCTAATTGTACACACAATAAGTGAAAAAAGATATCTGATTGAGGAAAGGGAATCTCTGGCAGGGAACAGGGAATCCCTGGCAGCGAACAGAGAATCCCTGGCAGGGAACGGGGATTCCATGGTAGGAAAAAGGGAATCCCAGGTAGGGAAAAGAGAATCTATGGGAGGGGAAAAGAAATCCCTGACAGGGAAGGAAGGCCAGCTATCTTTATAGTATGGAACCATGTTTGGAAAAAAAGTCCGATATTGTCTATTGCAAAATTATACGTTTTGTATAAGAAAGTATTCAATTCATACCACAATATGATTAAAAACACTTTTTAACATTGGAACTGTGATTTATCGATGTCACTTGATAGTACTGCACATATTTATAAAAATTTATAGAAAATTTCATACGTATTCGATTTCATTGAAATTTGTAACAAATGTAAAAAGGTTTTCAATTGTTATGTAATTTTTGGTAAAAAAAAGAAAGAGAAAGATGTTATCTATATTTACAAGAAATCTTCGTCATTTATCATTGTTTTGTTGCATGGATGCTCAAAACTTGTGATTCGAACATACCTTGCGAGTTTTATGAAGGTGGAGTGTGCTGGCGCAGATCAATTTCACATTAGTTATTCACCGTATTTACTGAAATTAACTTTGGATTCTCGTTAAAAGGCACTTAATAATACCCGACAAATTATTTCGCGAGTTTGCACATGTTTGTTTATTCGACGAATGACGCTGAATAACGCAGAATAATGAAAATGTACGAAACAAATGAAAAACGGTTTCACGTGTCCTCTTCAGCGCCACAGAGCGGCAATTTTAACGAATTTAAAAAACAAATGAACGTAGGCACGTAATTGATCACACTGAAAATTGTTGAAAACCACGTCATTTTTGCATGACGAAATTATCATTATAGAAATAACAAAAACATGTCCATTCATCACTAACTCTGTTTATAGTTGAATAAATGGTAAGTATACTAACAAAATTGAACCAAAAAAATCAATAAAATACAAACGCTTTGATATTTTTTTACTTTTTGATCACATGAAACATTTGGAGTATGAGGTTACTAAATGATTTTGTTTCTAGTATTTTTATCGATAATGTAACGCTTAAAAAACTTCTTAATAATTGATTGTAATGGAATCATGACCTTATATTTGTAGTTTTCATATAACTCGTGAAATTGAATATCTGAAACGAGTTTTTTTTTTTATTAAGTTCATGTTGAAAAACCTTTATGAAAATTTTTTTCTCGAAGTAGTTGCAGCATAAAACCTAGCGGAATTACAAAATTTCAAAAGAATTTCATGAACGACAAATTGAGTTTTTTGAAAAAAATTTATGTAATACAGTTCAGAAATTGGTATTTTTGCGAAATGTACTATAAACGATTATTATTACTTGGTATAATTTATAAGAATAGCCAGAGTTTTGTGAACAGTTTAAAAATTGTCAACACTTAATAATTTATAAATAATGATAAACCAATTGTAGTTTATTAATAACTATGAATTAGTAATAAATTCATGATGGATCGTTTGATGATCCATCTTTGAATAAATATATATGTAGTGTATATTTGTATGATTTGTAATTTGTTGTTATATTATTTCATTAAACTGCATATTGTATATGTAAACTGCTTATTTGTATAAATATATAACTTAGAGCAAAAGGGACTTATTTGGTTAAGCCGGGAAATCACAGAATTATGGTTTACTTTTTCAGGGGGTACAACGAAAATTTTTCATGACAAGAGAAAATTCAAAGGCATCTTTATCATGACAAAAGACATGAAGAATTTGATGACTATTAGTCCCGAATTCGTTTCTATAGATGAAATTCACCAACTCAATGACAGGAAGTTGACAGTTTGGTTTTGGATCGTTGAAGATTCTAATAGCCAGAGTAAGGTTGTTGGAATTCCAGTCATCGTTTCTGAAGATCGTGTCGCTATCAAATAGATGATGGAAGCATTTAAAGAAGTGCATCCTGAAGCGTGTTCCAAAATCAAGAGTTTCATGACTGACAAAGATTTGGTGAAAAGAGATGTTTTGAAAGAATTGTTTCCAAAATCATCCACATACATATGCCAATTTCATGTTTATGATACGTTTCGTAAAGAAATTAAAGTGGTATCACATGGTATAAAATCATCGTTTGAAAAGAATAAGATTCTGAATTTCATCTTGTCAATGTCTAAAAGTTTTTTCGAAAATGATTACAAAGACATTTAATCAAAATTTTGCCAAAAAGCTCCTGAATCAGTTTTAAATTACTTCAACAGAAATTGGCATGTAATTCGTCAAGAATGGACCACATTTGGAATGTGTAATGGAAATTTAAGAAATTTTACTAACAATAGATTAGAAAGCCTTATCGGCAAATTAAAGCTTATTTTTTCTCCTACTTGTTTCATTGAAAATTTTATCGAGAAACTTTTACTTTTTCTCAGAACTCATGCCACTGAAATTGATAACAAAGCAGCCAAAAACTTTTTAAAAAAGAAAAACATTAGTGACCCAGTTTTGCAAAAGTACTCTCAATATCTCACAGACTTTGCGTTGCAATTACTCAAAGAACAATATGAACGTCATTTCACTATGAAGATTTTGATGAAAAACAACAAATATTTTGCACAATTAAGAGGGTAAGAAATTGAAGTGACTGCGGAAACATGTGAGTGTGGTTTCATGTCTTCATGATTTTTACCATGCCGGCATGTACTCGCAGTCCAAAATATTTTGAAATTCCCACTTTTTTGTGGAAAACTTGATGATTTAAGATGGACTGATTCTTTCTATTGCGAGAAGCAAAGACAAAATCAGAATTATGATACATCTGAAAAACAAACTGTTCATTGTCAAATTGAAAAATGCGATAAAAGCAGTGACTCAGAAAAATGAAGCACGCTAAATAGCCGGTTAGCTGCAGAAATAGTAAATGTCGGTAGTCTTGTTACCGGCATTCAATAAAGTTTTAGGATTTGAAGTTTTAATAAGTTGCTTTCTTTTCTGAAAGATGGAAAATTCGTTAACATTCAAAAATTGTCAATACAAGTGATTGATTCGATGTACAAAAAAACTTCGACAGAAATAAAAGTAAACAATGTAAATTCAAAGATATCGTCAAGAAGGAAACTTCTCAAAGAAGCAACTGATCAGCTCAAAAAAATTGCATTGACAACTTCTAGCGAGTATTTTTGTTATTTACTTCAGCCTTTGGAAAAAAATTTGTTTTATTGGTAAAACTGCTCATGACGAAAACTCGAATGCTCCTGCTATTGTTTCTGCTCCTAAAAAAATCGTGAGAACAGAAAAAGATAACAATACAACAGCTGCTGAAATCGAACTTCCAAATGTGGTAAAAATTGTAGGGCACGTGACAAATGCTTTTGCAACTAGCATACAAAAAACTTGAAAAATACGGTTAAATGAGCAGTTATTAGCATTTTTTTCAAACAACTGGACTGAGTTTGAAAATTTAATTTTTACTCAAGTTTTCCCACATTGCTTTATATGCTTTGTAGTCGAACTCATAGCTTTAGATATTCCCCATTTTTTAATACTTGTTTGATAGTTCTTGCTGCACATCGTGCATAAGATTAAAAAGTTTTCGCAGCTCAAACATCGGTGTATGCCTAAAACTTTAATAACTTTGTTTAGAGGCGCTTTATTGATTTTGTTTAGTAAAAAAAAAAGCAATAAACCCTTGCAATAAATATGTAGTTGTTGTTATTTATAATTCTGAAGAATATTCTACCAAATAAAACACTCTCGCCCCTAACACACTCACACACGGACTCTTGTACGCACAAATTTATATATCAATACGCGTGTTAATACATTTCCATTTTCTATCAGTCAACGGTTTTTTTTTTTTTGAATATTTTTCAAGGAAAATAATGAACATGTGGATGGATATTGCAATATCCATCCACGGTTTTAAAGTTTTTGAATTCCATCATCAGGACCTTATCAGAAATTACACAAACCATTTATAATAATTTAAATCTTGTACACAAACATGAAAAATAAAATGGTTTCAAGCGATCGACAGATACGATATATGTACATATAGATATATGCACCATAATTATAAGCACCAATAATAAAAGCAAAAAATATAAGTATATAAATGTGATATATATTCTTTATAATTTTCAGAATGTCATTGTCATTATTCGCTTTGACTTTCTTTTCAGTCATTCATGCTCAAGCGACGAGCAGGGTAACAAGTTTTCTAGTGAAAGTGCTGAAAAAAAAATATTAAGAAATTATATACAAAAACATTGTCAAAATATTTTACGCTTATGATATGAAAAAAATAGAATAAAAAAAGGCGATTTAAATTTTATTTATAGTTTGCAATTTTTCTTTCGATAATGTATTTGTTGACGGCTTTAAAATAGTACATTATGCATCGAGGTCCGAAAAGTCATTTTCACGAGTTGGGAGGTTGAAGTCCGAGATGAAGCAATAGTTTTCAATCACACGAGTGAGAAAACGATTTTCCGCTCGAGTGACATGCAGTACGTGTTTTATAATTTTATATCACGAGGCCGAGAAAGCCACTTTCCCAGCCACGGAATTTAATTTTTTTGGCCGGAGTGGCATAAAGTATATTATTGAAGATTTCATTTTTGAAAAGACTTATTTTTTAAATATTTCTTTTTGAATTTTCTCACCTTTATCACTGTATTATATATCAGGTGTTATAAGCTGTACAATATACACAATTAACACAATAAACATAACTCAAAGCCAGCCGCTGTCGCGTATGCTTTATTCTAGTGAAATCGGACAGGGACGGCCAATTATTATCATTTCATTCATTTGACAGGGACGCGGGCAGTGAAAGATTCTTAATCTCATTGTGATTTCCCTGCCATGGATTCGCCCAAATATCTACTCCCCATTTTTTATCGCTCCTCGCGTATTATTTGACAACCAATGAAATGTACGAAAGTTTTCAATATTATTACTCATTGTTTTGTTCGAATTAATAATGCGTAGTCATTTCTAAGAATAATGAATAAAATATTCAGTGCTATCTACAAGATACGTTTCTCTTTTTTTGCGTTCAGCATAAAATCATAGCAATCCTAACGTTAATTTAATATTTATCTATCAAACTCGCAACCTGCAAGAAATTGACGTTTTTTGAAAAATGAAGCAATACATGCAAGGGCAGTGTAGAATGAGAATTTTTTTAAGTTTTTCAGCTTGAACATTGAAAGTACCAAAGAATCCTCTGACATGAATTATAGATTAAGAGAAAAAAAAGCACGCTCTCTATTTAGCTCGTTTAAGCTAGTTTCCATCATTAATGACATTTTTCTAGAAAAAAGCAGCCAGTTACAAATTTAGCGATCCTTACCGAAAATCGCGGCCTTCTTTCAATTTCAGAGGCGCGATCGCTGTTTTACCACACTCGGCACAGGTCACTTTGTTATCAAGTCTGAGTACAGTGATTTCACAAACGAAAGTTTTACAGTGTTGTACATCAGGGGGGGTCACTCCCATCCCTGATGGGCGCGCGAAGACTCTAGGAGAGTCTTCTAGGGTCCTGGGCCAAGACCGTACGAAAAATACTATTTATGAACAGTATAGAGACTGCATGTCATATGCCATGCCATTTTCATGACTCAAGAGTCATATTTGTTTATAAATTTATCGTTTTTATCGAGAAATTTGAAATTATTGATAAACAAGTACAAAAGTCATTCTCCGAGGTAATGTAGAAATTTGAAAATTGATCTTGAGTGTTTCTGTTACCCGGGGATCGCGGGCATTTTTGTCCGGTCGGTAAACGAGTAGGCAAGCGGTGGCGCTTTTTTGGGCATAAAGGCATTTTACGACTATTCGTGCCCCATTTTGTTCTTAAGGCCCGGGAGGCGTGCCTGGGCCGATTGTATGGTGAATAGAGGCGACCCTGAATCTCGTTAGGGAGAAAGCTTGCTGTCCTTGGCTAACAAAATTCAATTCAAGCTGGTCTTGGCTTATCTTCAGTGCCGTAGCGAGGGTGTGGCGACCGAGGCGTTTGCCACGGGCGCAGTCGCAGGGGGGCGCCGAAACTTGGTCGAGTTCATAGATACTATGTACCAATATGGTCGAGTTAAATGAAATTTTCTGAATATTTTTTCAAATCGTTTAAAAAGTTTCAATAAGTCTTAACTTTGATTTACTCAAGAGGAATGATTGAGATACAATACATCGATAACAAAAAATATCGAGAGGTAACGATGTTCTGCAAAACTATTGATGAATATCATAGAAGTGCCCGCAACTTTCATAATTCGCGGCTTTTTAAAATGGCGCCGCGCAAGCGCCTAACGGCGTATTCGAGTGATTCCTCTCGGAGTCAAGAGTGCTTTGACTATGACCTCCAGAGCGATTTGGTCTGCTCAGAAGCTACTCATGTCTGCTCAGAAATTGCTCACAGAGCACTCTGAAAGCAGTCACTCGAAAACGCTATAAGAGTCATCGAAAAGACCTATATATTGTTTTTTTGGTGCTTTGACACATCGGGTATCGAACAGTATCGAAGTTTTCGTCAGAGCAATATTTTTGTAGATTAGGTGTTGTCACGACTCACATTTTCCCAAACTTTCCAATTCTGATATGTCCGAACCAAAAAGAAAAAAAAGTGGTGCACAAAATCGCAATAAAGAAAAAAAAAAGAAAGTTGAAGATAAAAAATTGGCGAATTCTTTCGAAAAGTGGCTTTCGAAACTACAAACTGAAGAACTTCAATGTCATCCATGTACATCGTTGAATGATATTGGTAAGTGAATAATGGAAAAAATACTTATAGAGTGATAAATAATAGGCAAGTGATGAAAAAAAAATTTGTATTAGCGTCGATCCGTACATACTTGCGACGAACATTACTAGAGATGCTCAGAATACCTTTAAATTATCAATTTTTTGGTCAAAGTTTAGAAACTGTTTTTTCGTGATACAGATGTAATTTATTCTGTTTTGTTTTTGTTATTTTCAAGTGTCAATATTTTACGACAGCTACCGTTAGAGACCCTCTAAGATAGAGTCTGACCATTAGGTTAAAACATGGTCGTCGTCTGTCAATGTGTATGTGTATCGATGTGTGTACGCGTATATATGCGTATTGCGTGCCAATGCGTGTGTCCACGTATGTCGAAATGCCAAGCTTCTCATTGGCACATTTCAAAAAAAGGCTAAAACATGGCCGCTTCAATAAAAGCTCTGGACGCAATGGCCAGGCTTTATGTCAGAGGGTCTCCTAGCTACCATAAATTGTTGGAAATGCATATTTAAGGACATTGAAATAGAAAAAAAACAGAAGTAAAGAACATAAAAATAAAGCGTGAAGTTTTTTGTCAATTTTGAAAACTTCCAAAATTTCTTCAATAGCAGAAAACTTCGGTGTAATTTCGGTAAAATATCAGAATTTGCTATTCGTCAGTTGATTCTAGAGATGTTTGCCATTTCCAAAACCACTGGTTTTTTATTTTTCTGAGAAATTTTCTAGCTTTCAAAAATTTTTGTAATATTAAAAATCTCCAAATTAAAAAAGTTTCGGTAAATCATAAAAAAATTAATAATTATTTGAAATAATTGAGTTTTCTTTTTTTCCAAAATTGTTGCAAATATGAAAAATAATCAGATTGCAAATATGTAGATTTGTAGGTTATAAAAAAAATTAGTTAGTTTTTTAATAAAAAAAGGCCGACAAATAATCGTGAGTATCATAGCGGGCGGAAGTTCGTGAAATTAAGAAAAGCGGCAAAAATTCTCAGTTTTTTGAGATTCTTGCGAACTTAAGGAGCAGTGATGAATGATTGGAAATCACCGAAATATTAAAAATACTGTAAAGACTTCGATAAACATTTTGCAATAATTAGAAAAATGAGTTATATAAGATTTCTTGTAATTCAAGTGAAATAGAAAAAAATGTTAAGGATTAGCTTTAGTTTGCAATAATTGAAAAAACTGCTAAAAATTGTGAATATTTTTAACAACTTGGAAAAATTTCAAAAACTTTAACATGCTACAAGGTTGCGAGATTCTTGGAACCTGCATAATTTTTCAAAATGAAAAAGTTTGACAGAAATTCTTTAAAAAATTTACAAATTATTTTTAAGTATGATTTATACTTCATTATACTTATTAACAAGTATGATTTAATCGTGTGGATATTTTCTTTTTTTTCAGTTGTTTCACAAGGCAACCTTGGCAATTTCGGAACCAACGAAGAACTGTTAGCAACTTCGAGTTTAGAAACTGTTGATACATCGACAATTCTTGAATCCTTGGAAATCTTACCTTCTGATGGTGTAGAAAAAACAACAAACCTTGAAGTTACTTAATAACCAAACGATCAAGAATCGTCACAACCAACCTTGAGTTTAGTGCCACTTTTGGAGACATCTGAAACGATTGAAAACGCCGAAGATTTGTATTCAAAAAACTCAAGCAACATCTCTGTTTCACAACCAGTAATCGATTACAATGACCCTCAATCATGGCCATGCATGACAGACGAAATGAGAACACATCTTATGGTATATTACATGGACCAGATCAAGGCAAAGATATAGATTTCAAAAACGTTCAAGCAAGAGATGGACGTCGATTTTCTCCTTATTGGTTCCTGAAAAAATTACCAAACTGCGAAACCGTGGATAGAAACTGGTTGATTTACTCTAAAAATAGGAATGCTGTTTCCTGCTTCTGTTGCTGCCTCTTTGAAGTCCGTACAACTAACACACCTCATATTGCAAATCGTCAAGAAGGGTTTTCGGATTGGAAAAACATAAATCGAATTGAAGATCATGAAAAATCACCAGATCATCGAAAATTTTTCCTTCAGTGGAAGACTTTTGAAGCCAGATTAAAAAACTCGAAATGCATTGATGATCAGTTGCAAAGAGATATTCTTTTAGAAAAAGAACGGTGGTGTCATATTCTTCGGGCAATTTTGAATTCCATCATGCTTTGCGCTAAAAACAATTTAGCTTTAACAGGGTCAACGTCACAAATCGGCACAACAGGAGCTGGTGTGTTCTTGGACATCATTGAACTACTAAGCAAGTACGACAAAACTTTGGAAGAGCTCATTTCGGGCCATAAAAGAGGAGCAGTCAATTACTTATCACCTGAAATTCAGAATGAATTCATTTTTCTATTGGGGCAGAATGTTCGCAAAGAGATTTTATCAAGAATCCGAAAATCTAAATATTATAGTTTGTTGTTTGATTGCACACCTGATGTCTCTCACAATGAACAGATGGCAGAAATCATTCGATACGTGTACGTTGATGATGGAAAAGTGACTATACAAGAAAGTTTTATCGATTTCATTTGTACTAAAGAAAAAACTGGCGACGGATTAGCGTCCGATATAATCAAGAAATTGGAGAAGGATGAGCTCAGTGTCCATGATGTAAGGGGCCAAGGGTATGATAATGGAGCTAATATGTCAGGAAAATATCGTGGTGTACAAGCTCGCATCCAGGGTAAAAACAACCTCGCTTTTTACATACCATGTGCAAGCGATAGTTTGAATCTGGCCGGGGTACATTCCGCTTCAGCCGATTAAAAGATAAAAAAGTTTTTCGAAACCGTCGAAAGCATTTCCAAATTTTTTTCACGCTCCACAATCCGATGAAATATCCTCATGAAGACATTGAAGATTTCGTTGAAAGGGCACTCAGATACGAGATGGACATTGAAGGCAAATGCAATCAAACCACTAAATACCCAAATCAAGTTGGTTTACGGAATACTTCAAGATATGATCACCAGCCCAATCAATCCCGATACGACGTTTTCTACAAAAAATCTTCTGAAAAACATTGAATGGAAGTTTTTCTTCTTCCTTGATGCCTGGAATCAGATATTATGTCAAATCGACCGCGTCACTACAGCTTTGCAAGCAAAAGGTTTGTCTCTGGAAAAAACAGCCCACTTGATTCGTGGATTGGAAAATTCAATTCAAGAAATTCGTCATACAGAATTTGAAGAGAATTTCACACGCTCATCTACGTTGGCTGATACTCTGGGAATAGAAAATTCGTGCTAACGATCAAGAAAGAAGAAACGGTTGGAGCTGTACGAGGGAGAAGACGATGAGCCGAACGTTTCCGAAGCGCAAAAACTTCGTATCAGTATCAACAAAGCAGTTGATATCCTAATAACTCAAATAAACTGGAGGTATGAGAAATTAATCAAAATTGCTAGGGATTTCGGGTTTTTGTCTGGCGATTCTTTAAAAAGGATGAGTACGACAGAGATGAAAAAAGCAGCTTCTGACTTAGCAAAAAAATACGAAAGAGACATTAATGTAGCGGACTTTGTTGATGAAATTTCTGATTTCAAGCATGCTGTCATATCAATTTTTTCTGGTCGCATTGAATCGGCAACAGTCCTCAAATTACTTCAGCTAATTCATGATTATAATTTGAGAGAGTCGTATCCGAACGTAGAAATCGTATTCCGAATTTTTTTAACAATGTCCGTAACTATTGCTACGTGTGAACGTAGCTTCAGCAAGCTGAAACTCATTAAAAATTATTTGAGGTCAACTATGGGTCAACAGAGGTTAACAAATTTAGCAATTTTATCAATTGAATATGAAGTCGCGAAACAAATTGATTTTGATGAGATTATAGACGATTTTGCTGCAATAAAATCTCGAAAGATCCGACTCTAATTTCGACAAAACAATTCATTCCTGATAATTGTGTTTTTCACTCAAGCTTTTGTAAAAAATTGTAGAACCTTGTACTTATATGTAAGTCTTGTGATTAATTAAAGATAATTTTTTTAAAACGTTTTAAAATGTGATGATTGTTAAAATTTTTTTCCTTGGGGAGGGGGGGGGGGGGCGCCAATATTTTCATTTGCCTCGGGCGTCAAAGAAGCTCGCTACGGCTCTGCTTATCTTATCCGTCAAATAAAATAGCTAACATAATGTTTGCGGCATGGCTGCCTGCGGTGAGAAAAATCGCCCCGATGCGAGGGGGAGTAATTATTAATCCATACATTTATTGCTATTATGCAAAAGTATTTGCTACATTTCCAGTAAACTGTGAACTCTTTTAACCACTATAGATCAAGCGCTGATATTTCGTACAGTTTCACGATTTTCAAGTAAAATCCATGGAGATTTCAACACAATTGTATGGTTATGGCATAATAGAGAGAAGCTTACAAACTTTTGTTTCTAACAGTTTTATGGATAGTATTGCCTGAATTAAAATTGTGTTATTAAAGTTAAAATGCGTATTCTTTTAAACGAAAATAAGTAAGATATGTGTCAAGCTAAAAAACTAACTAGATCTACATAAAAAAATTGAAATAGTGCTTTTTAAAAGTCGGATTAGTTTTCTAGTTTAAAACCTGATTGAGTTCATATTTTTACAATTGGAGTGAAATTTTATTCACAATTGTAACTTGATTTCTAATAAGAAAACTAATCGAATGAGTACATAAATGATAGATGTGATATAATTTTTAGAAATCCAACTTCATGTATACTAAGTAGTCTGATGAGACTTGTAGTTGTAAAATAAAAATGAAATACTCTTCATCCACTTTGATGGCTACGTGTAACAATCAAGTGCGTTTCATTTACGTATCAAAAAATCAAAATTTTATATCTGAATTACTGTTAGGAAAGGAATTGGCATCCGTTAGAGTTCTAAATAATCCTGAAATTTGAGGGTAACGCTTAAAGTTAAGAGTAACCTGTAGGTTTCGATGTTACAAATTGTTTTTTGACACTAGTTTTCTTTTTCTACCTGGCTGGGATAAAACGCGGAGATCGAGAAAATCGTTTTTCCAGAGTTTCTAAAAATAGCACGACGCGTTGAATCGCGTCGCTATTCCTCACGCTTTAAGTGATATCATTTTTCATGGATCGTCGCGATTGGTGCGCCGATCGTGAGAAAAGATAATGCCCATTTTTACAAAAGCGGTTTGATTTGTGCGCTGATGGAACTTCAAAACGTACTTCTAGGACACTTATTAAAGTTTTACAGCGATTTATTTTTTGTGGCAGCCTTCATCGGCTCCACTCCTTCCTTTGGTAGCCTCCATCGGCTCCAAATCTTGATCCTTTTGTGGCAGCCTTCGTCGGCTCCGCAAACATCCAATTTACTTTCATTCTATTTCTCAATCTTCTGGTAGTTTACATGAGCTCCAGAATTTTAACTCTCCAACCCATTTCAAACCCCGTGCAATCAATCTCAGAGGATTACAATTGAGGAACATAGTTTTCCTCAAACGTTCTTGAGGTTGGCATGGCAGGAATCCCGTCAACGTTCGTCGCTGCGTGAAAATTGCGCTTTAAGAAAATCTGTATTCATCACTACGTTGTGAATAAATTTTGTTGATTTAATAAACGACTTCTCATGAGTCTTGAACAGTCAACTTTGACGTTTCATTTATTGCGCCCTTATTATTGACGTCCCCCCTAATCGACGTTCAACAAAATAACCATTCAAGGTTTTTATACTCAACTTGTTCCTCAGCACTCGTCAACGTCAACTCGACGAGTAGTTCCTCGCAAACAGGAATTTCTTCTGACGCGTAGCCCACTTCGGACTCTTCATCTTCATAATGAAAATGTGGATCAGAGCTTTCCGGCACAATCTCCGTTTCATCTTTTGGCTCAGGAGTGTAATGAAATGTCTTCGGAGAAGTCACTGAGTTATTAGTTAATAATTCCTGCTCCTCATCACACTCCTCAAAATCCATGTCTGTGTCATCCATATTTTCCTGCGTTAACAGAAAACTATCACTCACGTTTCTCACAGAAATAATGACTTAGCTTTGTTTTTCCTTAAGAGATGAAGCACTTTATACAAATGTAATCTTTTCGAAAACCTAATACTCACACTGACTTTACGTAAATAAAATATTAGATTATTGATTGACTATGATAACATCACATATTTGATTACGAGAATAAAATATATATTGCAACATTCTTGCCCGATCACTAGAATGAAGAGAGAAAGTAAACGCAGGAAATAAACTCGAAACAATCATTGCGAAAATTGTCATAAAATTTTTTTGCGAAAACTTTTTTTGGATATAGAATATGATGTGTACAAATATTGAAAGGATACTATTTGATGTGCATTGAATTACTGTAGATTTGTAATTTGAACGTAAATAGCTGATTTAAAATGTCTACAATTTTTTTAACCCCCGTCCACACCTCGCAAAAATTTGAAAAATTTACGTTACAGACCTTTGTTAATGACTAGTATTTACAGAAAAAATCATTATTGCGCCGTGATTTCTAATGCAAAAAATATGAACGCGAAAAATTTTGCACGCTTTTCCGCAAATTTAGCGTCCGAAAATTTGCTACAAATTTTTAATAATGTACTGTTAAATAATACATAATATAAGTAGCTCGAAACTAGAATAACAATAAAAAATCAGTACAATGAAAATCAAATCGGTCCGATCAAAAAAACTCTATCGAATACAAATCGGAACAATTACAAAAAAAAAAAAAAAAATCACGCTACTATCCCAAACTCATAACAATACCGAAAAAATCACGCTACTATTCGAAACTCGTAATATTAACTTTAAAGCGGAACCAATACCCAAAAGCATACAAATCCTCCCCTCAAGCGAAGTGCTCCACACAATAAAATTAAAAAACCAAAATCACAATCAACTATTATTCATTCCTTTTTGCATGCCGAGGTAGATCCTGCCGAACACATGCAGATGAAGAGATGGCGCAAAACTGAAATGGCCAAATTCAGGGACGCAATTCGCCAATGGGGAATGAAGAACAATGTACCTTTTCCACTGAAGCATTATCAGACGGTAGATGGGCAAAAAAATGAGCGAAGAAATGTCTTCGTTGGTTGCATTTTAAATGCCCAATAATTTGTATATAGTTTGTATATAATTTGCATAACACGGAAGTAAACCCTTTAAGAACCTTGGTCGTAGTTCCTACATTTTGAAAATGGATTTTAAAATGTGGGAATTAACAGAATCTTTTTATATATTTTACAACAAAGCAATAGTACATTTCATACTTAAGACTCAAATTGACTCGTGTGTTTGTAAACCTCGGCTTCGCTTCGGTCTACAAACTTCACACTCGTTAATGCAAAATTCTTATCCTAGTAACTAACGACATTTTATGTACCGAGGGTTGAAAAACAAGTTTGAAGATTTTGAACTGGACGAGAAACGAGTTTTCTATGCAAGAGATATAGAGAGATATTTTTTTAATGTCGGGTTTACTTTCGTTTCAAGTAATATGTGACTTAAAAGAAGAACCGGGACTCATGATTCTCCTAAGGTTCTCATTTGCAACGATAGAACCCTGTTTTTATTCCAAGCCACATATACAATTTGGGATAATTCTTGCACTTGGAAAGAGTTTGAATTTCGAATGAGTTCCCTAGGAAACAATAATTTTGCGAAAGGCAGTAATGAAATGTCTACGATACGTTACGTAATTATCAAGAAAATTCTCTAAAAAATGAACCAAGTGTAGGTACTATTTTCATATTTTTCTACGTTAAGTTTTAACATTTCGAATAATTTCGAATTGTTTATGCGCTCTGTTATTTACAACTTTTTTATGAATGTGACTATGTCTGTTTTCCGTCAGGGCCCTTCGTCTCCGCCCGTGCTGTTGCAGTTGAGACGGGGTTCTGCTGCTGCGGCCACTTCTCGTTTGATCGATCAGGTCACCATTGCCTACGTTTCTTTGGACGTGTGGGCTACTTTGTTGACCGCTCACCCGATTTGCAAGCTGACGGAGTTGGCGAGGGCGGTGGTTAGTTGCCAGTCATTGGGTTTTCATGTGAGTGTCAACAGGGACAGGTTGAGGGAGATGTTGACAGCGTCGATCAGGGTAAGGACTTGGGAATTTTCGAAAAGAGGGAACTTCGCTCACAGAAAAGTAAAGATAAGGGCTTTTGGGTGTGAACCGTCGGGTCGCGAGGACGTGGTCGGGCTCGACGTGATTTATGAAGTGTAGTTGAGTGTGATTTTGGTTTTTTATTTTTATTGTGTGGAGCACTTCGCTTAAGGGGAGGATTGGTATGCTTTTGAGTATTGGTTTCGTTTAAAAGTTGATACTACCAGTTTTGAATAATAGCGTGATTTTTTGTTATCATTGTGAGTTCGGAATAGTAGCGTGATTTTTTTTTTTTTGTTATTGTTCCGATTTGTATTTGATAGAATTTTTTTGATCGGACCAATTTGATTTTTGTTGTACTGATTTTCAATTGATATTTTTGTTTAGAGCTATTTTTGTGACTGATGAATATTCCCGGTTATTATGATGTAATAATCATGCAATGTGATTTCGATGATTTTAGCATTGGTTTTGGGGATTTCTTTCGATCGGACATTTTAGTAACTACTGTGAAGATTAATAAAGGGATGATTTAAATTATTTCGGGATTTTTTTGGAAGGGGGGGGGGGGGTGATTTATGTTGAATCCTGCGTGGTCCTCAAGCTGATTGTCACCTGGAGTTCGCTGGCCTTCTGCTAGTGGCGCTGGCTTTGAAGTAGTTTTTTTTTTCATTTATGGCATTGTTTTTTTTTAGTGCAGTTGATGTGATTCAGTTTTTTTTTATTTTTATTTTCACCTAATTTAAAAATCCTCATTTTTAAGAATGTTGAGCTTCGTGTTTGGGAGTTATTCGCGAAGTTAAAGAGAGGCAGTGTTAGAGGGAAGGAAGATGTTGGGCATTTATGCGCACAAGCAAGAAATTATAAACATGAAAGCTAAATATGCACTTTCCGTGGACGAGTTCGGGCCTAGTGATCGGTTGTATGTGTTGTTCATAAAAGCATCGCCGGTGGTCAGATAGATATGTACAAGCGTGAAGCGTACATTTCACAACCTTTCGTCTATACCTGGTCGACAGGCGTTGTTCTTTTTTCCAATGGAACATCCGTCCCGTATTTCGATCCCACCGACGGTGCTTTTCGTGAATGGTTGTTCGTTTCCAGATTTAGCTCAATTTTCACTGACGATGATTCAAAGTCGGACGAAAGCAAACATGTCTACAAAGTCGATACATCCATCAGTTTAAGATTTCCCTTGTGGCGAAGTTCAATTGTCGATTACCTTCTTGCAGCTGATCTCAATTGCGCGCGAGAGCAAGAGATCGTGAAATTGTAGAAAGTCGAACTCTGCAACGACAAAAACTCCTTTGCTGAAATACTATCAGAGGGAATTGTCGAAGGCGCCAAAACGGATTGAGTCACATTGAGGGACGTTGAAAAGAAACTTTTTCCGAAATACAAATTTAATAACGAAAACAAGGCTTTGCTTACACGATCTATACACGCCCGGTGTACGGAATAAGGGGGAGAATAAAAAAAAAGGGGAGTTTTAGAAAAAGAAGACGAACGAACAAAAGTAAAGAGACGCGACTGGAAAAGGTCGTGCTTTTATAGCTGTACTTATGCTAAAGTTCAGCCCTGTTTTCGTTGCCATTTCGTTTGTTTCGTATATTTTTGCTATCGTCTAAACTACAATTGCACCCACAGTAAGGGCTAGCAGTAGATGAGCTAGGCGGGTTCTGCGTCACCCCACTCCTCCTCCCATCGCGTGACCCCCCTCCCCCCTCGCGCCCCCTCCCCGCGTCGGCAAGGCAGGTCCCCCTCCCCTACCCGCGTCGGTAAGGTAGGAATACAAAATGGTGGCGGTCGGTAAGGTAGGTGTGCGGTCGGTAACACCTGTAGACGGTAATACCTTATGTTGATAATACCTTCGGTCGGTAATACCTCATTTCGGTAATACTTGCGACCTGTAATACCTCATGTCGAAATGTTTTTTTTGTTTTTTCAATTTTTTTGTTTTTTTCGTTTTTTGTTTTTTTTTTATTTTTTTGTTTTTTTGTTTTTTCATATTTTTTTTGTTTTTTTTTATTTCATTTTTTACATTTTTACATTTCAATTTACGACGTTTACATGAACAATGCATTTATTCTTTAGAAGAAAACTCGCAGGCGTTAAATTTCCCTCCGAGATGCCGAAACTCTACTGGATTCTTTGACTTTGCAGATTCTTCGAGTTTAAGTAGTTCATTAGAATCTTCTCGTAGCATCTTGCAGAGCCTCTCTGGTAGAAAAGTCTCGAATGTCGAATCCAGAGTGACGATGAATTTGAGTCCAAATCTGGTGGCAACGGAGCGAATTCCAGTTACAGCGTGGCTTTTGTTGATTTCCAACTCTGCAATCCTGCGCGTTGGGAGAAAACTCTCAGTATGAGCAACTTTGTTGAGCTTTGAGAAATCCATGCTGATTATTCAAAAATTGGCTTCAGACTAACGCTCTCGCTCGGGAACGCCGTACTTATAAGTAGTGATGGCGCTGCGATCGCGCGCTGTTGCCATGTGAAAGCAGTTATGTAAGCGTTGACGTCATAACGACAAGTTTAAACACGTCGCCGGAAACGATTACGTCATCACATTCCTAAGCGATGAGATCATAACGACAAGTTCAAACACGCTTTTCGTTGACCTTGAAACATCCGAATAGAACTGCGTAGAAGTAATTTGATACTCTGATAAAAGCGTAGACTAAACAATGACGTCATAACATTTAAACACGTCGCCGAAAACGATTACGTCATCACATTCCTATGCGATGAGATCATAACGACAAGTTCAAACACGCTTTCCGTTAACCTTGAAACGTCCGAATAGAACTGCGTAGAAGTAATTTGATACTCTGACGTCATAACGACAAGTTTAAACACGTCGCCAGAAATGATGACGTCACCAGGCTCAAACCTGCACGATAATTCTTGGAAATTACGTAATCACATTCCTAGACAATGAGGTCACAATCTATTAATAGAATGAAACCTTTTTCAATCTTCAGTTTCACTTGGAAATATATTCTGAAATAAATTCAACAATAATTTTTTCTGTACAAGGGGCCCCACCCGCCCCTTGCTGTGAGACACAACCATCATGTTAGTCCCTCCTTTTTTTATTTCAAAAAAAATTACAATTTTTCTTTCTTACAACTATAACAATCTTTTATCATTGGAGCGCTACCAACACAATCATCATACATTGAATTCCAATGCTTCTCACATCGCTTACAACTAACAAAGTCTGTATCTTTTTGAAATTTCAGAGGCAACTTTTCCCAAGCTTGAGCGATACATTTTTTCCGAAAGTAAAGTAAAAATTCTCGTGGCAGTGCAGTGATATCCTCGGAATCCAGATTGTGCAACGAGTCGGTGTACGAGAGTAGAGTGAAAGATCTCTTCATTGATGGTGTATCGCCAAATTTTTCCATTAACCACATCCTGAGACGCCGAGCGTTTTCCGCGGCACAATGATGATGTTGCACAGGTCGATGATACGCGTTGAATTCACACGCGGATACGCGCAGCTTTTCGAGCGAAGAGCAGCCCATTTCCAGCATGTCAATTATGACAGGGTTGGAGTGTAGATGATGCTGCAACCAGGTTTTCTTGTCCACGCCTTTCACGAAAATGAAGCTAGCATCCTCGAGTTGATTGTTGAGCTCTTGATTGAGTTCCTCGTAGGACACATCTCCAGCGTCCCATGGGATACCGTGGTAATTCTTGGTCAACCATTGATTCATTTTTCTCTGTCGCGGAGACAATTCATCCCAGCTGCACGGTGGTTCAAACAGTGTGGTAGTAATGATGCCGTCCATTCACAGAACGGCGAGCTCCTTGATGATAAATTTGGATACGTGAAAGCTCTGCATATCGACGATGTACTTCATCTTGATACACTGACGCGCTCTCGCATATCCACCTCCTTTTATCCCGACCACCACCAACACATCAATTCTTCAACTTCACATACTTGACATCAGGCTTTTTCTCATCCTTCTCCTTCTTATCCGACATAGGCTTATACTTGTCAGACAATTTATAATCTTTTAAAAGACAACGACGTTCATCGTTTGACTTATCCATTACGACTAAAGTATAGTAATTATCTTTTATTTATATACTTAATTATACATGTAAACATAACCTTAAACATAATCTATAACCTTTGATAAGTATCTTAAATACGTTCAACATTATGAAATTTATAACGACCAAGAAACGCTCTCGCGAGTACATACAGCGCATGCGTAGTAGATACAATAAAACGTTTCATATCTTTCTGACAACGCCGCTGATTGGTTGGTATTCTATGATACGATCATGTACAATAAGACAGTATGCAGTAGTCGTGGCTGGAAAATTAGCGCCTGATTCGAACTCGAGACGGACGTCAACTGGACCAGTGATCAAAGAATCATTTTGTTTAGCACAATCGATTACGATGAGAGGCGCATTATCTTTGAATTGAGTTTTTGTTAACAATGGAGCATATTTTCCGCCATAGTACGATGATTGAAAATTCGCAAACATCTCATATAACGTAGTTTCGTTGAAAATCGATATTAAGATTTCCATAAGGAAAACATTGTGAATTTAAATACAATTTCATATCACGCAAATTACACGTGTCAAAGTTGCTCATATTTCCAGTTCTCACATTTTTTCGTCCAACTTGGAATCCCACTATGACGTATCTCGGTTTCTCCAATTGAGTCGATGTTTTCACACTCCATACATGCTTGGTTGTTTGAGGTAGTAGAGGATACTCGTGAAGTTCCCAGCTTCGAAAACAAATGACGATCGATGAATCAGTAGCGATGTAATTCAGCATTCGAATTTTCTCCAAATCCGAAACTTTGACGTACGGAATTAACCATTCGATTTTGTTGATGGTTAGCTTGTATGGTTCTTCGTTCGCAGCAAGCTGCGTGATCGCGTTGACGTCGGTGTTGGCTCGCAGAATGATGAGCTCATGTTAGGCATTGACGATAATTCGTTGATAATCCCCAGCAAATCCAAAGATGAAATTCAGTGGAATGCGTACATCAAGATATCTATTGCCGTTGTTTATAGTTCTTGTGTCGTCCCCGATCCATCCAGCATTTCGCATCATATCCTTTTGAGTAGGAGTTTGTGCAATGTAGGCCTTTATCGTTGTTGTGAGACCGACATTCTTGATTCTTTCGATCTCAATAGCATTCAGCTTATACCGCATTTCTTCAAACATGTAGCAGATGCCATTGTTCGAAATTGATGTATGTTCAACGGCGGTCGTTCCATCATTTTTCGTCAATCTTCCTTGTATATGCAGCGAACTTTTGCTGGGTAGCATATATGAATCTTGATTCTGGATACTGATGCGAATTTCATCGTTGTTGTTGTACGTCGATGAAGCGTATGGTTGGTG
The DNA here is from genome assembly GCA_028476575.1 of Platygaster robiniae. Lineage (NCBI taxonomy): Eukaryota > Metazoa > Arthropoda > Insecta > Hymenoptera > Platygastridae > Platygaster > Platygaster robiniae. Next base: position 19,603,555 of record CM052019.1, on the reverse strand, counting down.
CGCATGGACTTCGTATTGCGCTACTGACTCGTCGAAGACGATCTTCTTCTCAATGGATAACATGGTATGAGACAAATTAGACAGCAAATCTTCTTTGGATTCTCAGACCGAGACTTTTCAGGAACTGGACGTTCTTTAGTGTGAGCTGTTTGAGAGGTTTGCGATGACTGATGGTTTTTGAACATGTTGCTGGACTTTTATACTCTCCGTAAACAATTCCCATTTTATTCACTTTTCACATGTAGTCTGATGGTGATAGCTTCTCCTCGAAAATTCACAAGTTTATCTTCTTGATCAACAATACGCAGCTGCAGATGATGTATTGCTTGTACGGCGATTGGTTGGTAAATGACGTGAGTTGGCACTTCAACGATCTTATATCCTGGTGGTACCACTGGAAAGAACTCGTGGATGGTATGCGCTTTCTTATCGTTTATATACGCTCCCGTAGTTATGTTGCACTCGACTCGTAAAGCGTCAACAGCGAGAATTCTTACAGGCGAATCAGACTTGTGTGTCACATTAGCTTCAATGATTCGTGGATCAAAGCCCAACAATTTACCAATAGAATTCTCAGGTTGAAAATCAATACTTTTATTGCATCGAATTTCACTGCGTAGTGTACTATTGTTTGCTCGTAGACTTAGCTGAGTATCCTGTGGAAGCTCTTCCTTTAGAAATTTTTCTATATCATCCAACTCGTAGCTTCCTGAAGGTATTGTTATTATATCATTACCAATGTAAAATTTATTTTTATCAACGTCAATGTTGGGGATAGAATTGAATGTTAAAAATTCCACCAGCCCCAAAAAGTATTTCTTTTGGTTGAACAATTCAATTGGGGGAAAATAATTTGCCTTTAAAACGGAAGTATCTCCTGAGAGTGTAAGCGTCGATGAATCCGCCATGACTGTTACTAGTAGACTGACGTGTATTCACTCGTAATCAACTCTTTTATTCACTAGAAACTCCAGACACAGATGAACACAGATGATCTCGTTATAGGCTTGATATTGATTGTGATTGTATTCGATTATGCTACCGACACCGAAGTAATCCATAAGTTCTCGAGGTGGTTGTAGATTGCCAAAACTATCGAAATACATAACTCGATTCCCGGTTTTTCGATAAGCGACCCAATGCGTTCCTGGACCATTTTTAGAATCCAAATTGATAATGGCAGCTTCAGTTTTCTTTATACTCTTCGGCAAATCATTTCTCATGTATACGCCTCGGAAATGTGGTATTTGAAGAATTTTCACATACTTTAACAAATCTACATCGGTCAGTGGTCGGTTCGGTAGCTCTACATGTTTTTTAAATGCAGTCTCAAGCCAACTCCATACGGTTTCAAGTACAATCCTTTTCCCACGCTGATCGATTCCAGCTTGAGGTTATGTCGTTTTGATTCCTCCAACTGACGTTTGGCGACTCTGGCATCGTTGATGGCTTTAGCGATACTAGCAGCGCCACCTGCCAATGCTCCTGTTGCACTAAGTCCCGCGAAGATAGGTAGTAAAAAGGCTGGTAAAATGCCTCCAACTTTGCTCGGTACAGGTAATACACAAGGTATACGAACTTTTTTCTTCCCTCCAGCTTCTTTCACAGCTGCACGTGCGGCTTTCAGAGTTGATTGTATGGATCCAGTAGCTTTTGCTGCTATTTTCGCTGCATTGACGACTTTTCTCAACGGAATTTTCTTCTTCTTCACCATTTTCTTTATCTTCTTCTTCAGGCCCATGCCGAGTTTTGACTTGACTTTCATGATGCTGGCAACCGCAAGAGCAGCTGCTTTTTCTCCAACTCCAGAATCCTTGGTGTAGACGCGTTCGATAGCTCTTTTTGCGAGAACCTTGTCAGCTTCGTGTCTTGCTGTTAGATTTTCCCGATTCTTCGAGTATGCAATGTCGTGATCTCTGCAAGCTGCGTCTAGAGGGTTTATACCACGATCTCCACGCTCCAATCTTTTAACAAGCTTGGTACCTGGCCCGCAAAATTGATAGCCTGGTATGTGAAGTTCGACGAATAGCTTGTTTACGAGAGTGTTGACGAGACCGTTACCTCTCACTGCCATTGCTCGACTGAGCTCGAGGCTATAAAAGCCAGGTATTTATAGGTTTTCCAATCAGACGCGCGCGAGCAGTCATGGAGTTTACACAGCAAAATATCAAGTTACCTGTCATCAACTTTGACAATATAACGCAGAGGCGGGAAAAAATCAAACGTCATGGAAAGCTGCTACCAAACACAGTTCGCTCTATAATTTGCGGTCCTTCGAATTGTGGCAAGACCAACGCTCTTCTCACGCTCGTCACGCATCCCAACGGATTGAGATTTGAAAACGTTTACCTCTACTCAAAGTCGCTCAACCAGCCCAAGTACGAATACTTGAAGAAAATCATCGAACCTGTCAAAGGAGTGGGATATTTTCCGTATAGTGACAACGAGGGAGTCGTCAGTGTGGACAACGTCAAGCAAAACTCTGTGATGATATTCGATGACGTGGCATGTGAAAAACAAGACAATATACGTGCATACTTTTGCATGGGACGGCATCACGATGTGGATAGTTTCTATCTCTGTCAAACTTACGCTCGCATTCCCAAATACTTGGTGAGAGACAACGCCAATATGCTCGTACTGTTTCGTCAAGATGACATGAATTTGAAGCATGTTTACGACGATCATGTAAACACGGACATGCCGTTTACGCAATTTCGGGAACTGTGTGCTACCTGCTGGAACGACAAGTACGGTTTTCTCGTCGTTGACAAAGATAGTGACATTGATCAAGGTCGATACAGGAGAGGATTCGACTGCTTCTATAAATTGAAGTGACTTCACAACGACAGCATCAGTATTACCTGAACTACGATCGAGACGACATCATGGAGCGTAAAGATGTACTGCATCAAATTGTGCAAGCCAGTGAAGCTATTCGACGCAAACATTGTCTGCTCAAGCAAGGAAGAGCTGCTGTAGAAATGTCGATCAATGAAGTTTTTAAACCAATTATCGATCCACTGCAGTCATTAGCTCAAAAACCGCAAGATGTGAAAATGATGAGCGTGAAGAAAGAGGAAGTCAAGGAAGAAGTGCCGGAATTGTCAACAATGGAGGCAGAATCACCCGAAGCGGAAAAGGATTCATTTGAGCAATCCGATGGAGAGTTCAAGAGTTTGAACGAAACGATTGGTAATACAACATTTTCACCTGGCAGTAGTAGCTCGCCAGCTGTAATTGATACGGTGACGAAGTACTTAACGATGATGAAAAATGTGAATCATAGGAAGAAATTTAATACACAGTACGGAGTTCGTTTACTGAAAACTGGACCCTTCATTGGAAACGCACGAATCAGTTTTACACATGATGCAATTCATGTCGGAGATGTGAAGTATAAGAAGACGCCTGGATTGATTGAATTGTTATTCAAAAAAGATCCGGAAGACTCCATGCTATGGAAAAGTGATATGGAAAATTATAAGAAAATTGTGCGTCAAACAAACGCAGACAAGAAAAATTATCGACCGGATTCGAGTACCCGTGGAAGCAAAGATTTCAAATACTTAAACTACATCGCCAAAAAAGGAGGAGCTATGTACAATAAGGTTCATCGTGGACAGAACACCGACTACGTGCATTGGGACGATCCGAACGAGCTCGTTGATCGTTTACGCCTGATTCTCGCATCTCAAGCTCCCGGAAACAACAGTCATACCAACGAAATAAACTCAATTATCCAAGAACTTAGAGAAGCTGAGATTATATATTGAGCAACTTGGAGTATAAAGCCTCATTTGCAACCTACACAATGTCGAGTGTAGACGTTTTCGGAAGACATCTGACCAAGAACCGAGGCATACGTGGACCACCTGGTGCTGGATTCAAATTGACTCCCGACGGTCATTACGATCTCCAACATAAAAAATTAGTCAACGTCGCAAAGGGTGATTACGAGACGGAAGGCGCTTCGTATCAAAATATTATTGACTTCGAAGAAGTGTTAACGAGTGAAATTGACCACTTGAAAAAATCGTTGGAAATCTTGGCAAACATGTATCAAAAGCATATGACTGAAAACTCTACAATCATTTCGGCCATTCAAACTCGCTTGAAACGTATCGAGGAGGAAGTGTTTATCGATGTTACACCTAAAGAGAATGTCTACGAGTAATCCATTCGACAATCATCCTCCGAACATCATGGATCACAAGGAAGCACTAGTGGAAGAAATTCATAAACCAGCGAGAAGAAATTATCGACGTCGTCATGTTGATATGCGTGGATTAGATGAGACGTGGCAAGCTGATCTCGTTGACATGACCGCTTACAAGGATAAAGGCTACAAGTTTCTGCTCACCGTCATCGACGTATTCTCCAAGTACGTCTGGGCTGTACCAATAAAAACCAAAAATGGACCCGACGTCACCGCTGCTATGAAGACTGCACTCAAGGATCGCCAACCCATGAATCTACACGTCGACCAAGGCAAAGAATTTTACAACAAAAACTTTAAGGCTCTTATGAAGCAACATGGAATCAACATGTACTCTACATTCAGCGGTATGAAAGCATCCATCTGCGAACGTTTCAATCGTACACTCAAGGGCAGGATGTGGAAACGATTCTCCCTCCAAGGACATTACAAATGGATCGACATCTTACCTGATTTGATAGCAAATTACAACGCCACCAAGCATCGAACAATCAAGATGAAGCCTAAAGATGTTGTCGCAGCTGATGAAAAACGCTTGCTTGATGAAATTTACCATATCAAGCAAAAGAAAGAGAAGAGGAAATTTAAAGTCGGTGACAAAGTCCGAATCAGCAAGTACAAGCACGTCTTTGAGAAGGGATACACACCGAACTGGACAATGGAAATATTCACCATCGCTGCTGTGAAACCAACATATCCAACGACGTACAAGCTTAACGATTACCAAGATCAATCCATCGAAGGAGGATTCTACACAGAAGAACTTACCAAAGTGCAGCATCCTGATGTATACCTCGTTGAGAAAGTGCTACGTAAACGTGGGAACAAAGTGTTTGTAAAGTGGTTGGGATTTGATAGTGAACACAATAGTTGGATAAATGAGAAGGATATGTAATCAATAAAGAAAACGAAATATATAGCATATGTTTTTTATTTACCACAAGCAACTACTTTGAATCCATTTCCGCGCCACCAGAGCCCCGCTCGCATGGGGTGGTAGAATTCATGGCGCGTTTTATTTTTACGTGGTATCCCCAGCAGGCCTAATCCACGATCTATTCTAAACAGTTGTCATAATTCTAGTTTTGCTTAGTGCATACTAATATTTACAACTCCTCGTCGACATCCATCAATTCCCGTATTTTATAGTGGCCGTGAGCCAAAGTGTCGATTGTAGTTGTCAATAGGTGACGCTTGTCATCATATGGATTTAACGCGATTTTTGTTTGTCTAATGGTTTGAATTTCATGCAGATGTGATCGAAAAAGATGTTGAACGCGATACTCTGTACTTTCACTGAACAAGCAATGTACGTAATCATCGAAATCTATTGTTTTCGCTACAACGGATCCTTTGACTCCTTTGGCTTTCTTAATTCGATCCTGACCTTCAACTCGAACGCTATACATCTTACTTCTCAATGCTACGAATTCAGTAATGATTTTCCCGTTGCATTCGTCCTTCATGAGACCTACAACTTTTTTGTTTTTCAATTCGATTCCGAAACGATTTGGGGAGGGATAATCCGACGTATCGAAGTGCTCATTGTTTTCATTCATCATTTTATATGGGTCGAGATTTCGAATTTCATAAATCAGACTGTCTGTATCGGTATACAGGATTTTCGCGTTTGTTGCAGGTTTCATAAAGTCGTAATGAAAAGAGTAAAGACATGTTTTGGATAGGTCGAGAACGCAGAAACCTATATAAATTGGTTTGTTCATTGTAACCTCGAGTTTAGCTAATTTAATAGCAACTAAATTTTCATCAAAAATCGTACAAGAGCTAAAATTTGGTTTTGAAATCAAGGCTTCTGCGCCGTATCGACCCAACCATTGCATGACTAGTTTTATATCAACACGTTTTCGAACATTCTCCATGGTTTTTCCGTAAACTGCATTGTTCATCAGTTTGTATAAATTTTTTTCAAATTCATTTTTTGCATTTTTACGCAATTCACTGTTTAAATCAATGTAAGACTTTAACCATGGAGATTGCCTAAATTTCAATATTCTATGAATGCAACGCAAAACCAGTCCGTGGTGCAATGCCTGCCTCAAATTTCTGTAATGAATGACGTACTGCTTTTTCGATTCAAGAGTCGTTAAGAGCTTTTTACATTTTGAACCGGGTGGAGTTTTGTGCTCCGCGCAAAACGGCAAGTCATTATCGGAGTCATGAATTTCTTGTGGATACTCGAGATCCACTTCCAGGATGTAACCTTCACCCGCATCATCAGCAACATCCCACGAAAAATCTTGTTTTCAACCCACTCTAATCCCCCGTGAGGCAAGCATTGCGTCATGGCCCATCCATAAAGGTTATTTACATCATAATACATGAGGTACTTGTCCTCTTCTTGTGGATTATAGTCCGCAGCGTAATAGGGATTGTTGGCCCTGGCGTATCGATGACTGCATTGGGAGATTCCTCCTCGAATCCCCCGTTCGACGAAGAGGAGCTTGTCGATATCCGTCAGTAGCTCCAATTCCATACCCGTGTGTTTGAGCATGGCGTCCCAGCTGAATCCTGGCGTTGTATAGTAGTGCGCAGGATCCAGTCCATAGGACGCGAGGCAGCTTTCGCGAAAGTTTTCGAAAACGTCGGTCAAGAGGAGGACATCAGTCTTCAGGTATAAGTCCGAGTATTCGCCCAAGTCCTGAATTCGGAAGGACTGCCAGACGGTCTGTGCATGATTGAAATCAAAAAGAATTTTTTTTCAAGTCCTTAAACTCAAAAATAATACTCAAAATGGTTATGGTAATAAAATGGTTTGTTTACCGATAGTCATCGTCAGAAATGTTCTCGTTTATCAGGATGCTGTGGAACGCTTCGTGGGGAGGTAGCTGGGTAGCCTCCAATTTTTCCCAAGAGTCCAGATACTCGTATGGGAACACTCCTTTCTTCGTGAGGAGTTTGAAACGTTCCTCGTCGAGATCGGGAAATTCTCTCTTTACGATGGCTTTCTTGTCATCTTCCAAGTACGACGCAAGTTTGTCCAGGGATGAGGCCATGAACCTGAACGAGTCGATGAAGCGCAGGGAAATCTTGTTGGCTTCAAAATCTTTCGTAAAGGAGATGTATCTTTCCATTGTCTGTGGAATCAGCGTGACGCGTCCCTCGATGCACGTGACGATTTGTTCGATGACAAGATGACTGTCATAACCGCTTAGGTTGTGTAAAATAATCTGAAAAAACCACAATTGTTACCTTTGAATCCTTGTTACATGAGATATATTTTCAAAATCTAAATAGTACGCTCAATCCTATATGCTCATAAATATCTTTTTTAAGTTTTTTATCGAAAAAATATAATGACGTAAAATCTTACCGGAATAGTGAGCGCATCCTGGTAGAGAAGATTGCACTTTTGATGAGCCGCACCTCGAAACTTGCCCGTAAGATGGCAGTGGTCTCTCACTCTGACTTGTCCTTTTAGAGAGTTTTTGCAAATGTGACAGTTGTCAGCTTTTCGAAAAATCTCCTTCTCTGCTGGAGTAAGAGGCTCCATGGGTTTAGGAGTCATCATCTTCTCCTGGACTGTTTCGGCGAGTTTCACCAACTCTTCGGAGAACCACTGCGCGGGATCATGGCCTCGATAGCTCGCGTAGCGAGATTGTCCTTTATCGAAGCTACACTGTACATAGTAGCCAACGCTACAAGCCTCGTGCACTTGCACGACTCGAGTGTTTTTTTCTTCGTTCGGAACGACTTTTTTCAACAAACATTCAAAATCCGCGTAAACGACGTATGGAACTTTGATATTGTTTTTGTGATTGTTGAATTTAAGGATGTTGTTCTTCTCTGTTGGCAATTTCACTTTACAATCATTGATTTCTTTGCAATCAATTTCGTGATTCCTCAACTTTTCAGAATCTCGAAAGTAGTAAGGCATCGGTCACAAATCCAATGTTTGCTGTTAGTTTTAGAAAGTTGACTGTTGACAAGGCGTGAAAGGTCTTTAATCCAGACATAATGGTAGCGAAGGGGTTCACCCTCTTTATCTTCGTCATAATGATTTTGTATGAGAAGTAAATTTATATGCCTGTTCTGCTTTTCTTTGGTGATATGGATAGGAGCCACTGAAAAATCTTTGTTTTTCAAAAGTATGTAGATATTTATGGAAATATTGTTGAGTTTTTCGAATAAAGGTGCCTGCTTTGGCATAACGGGAAAAGAAATTCCTTCAAAATTAAGTTCATTTTCGAAAGGTCTATACTTTGATATGCGACTAACATTTCTGTCTTTCTTGTCAACTGGGTGAAGTGCTGAAAGAATAGCCCATTTGAAACACTCATCGTCAAAATTTTGAACGTTCACGCAAGCCTTTTTATTCTGAATTGTCTTTGGTAGTTCGATGAAGGAACTCGCTCGCAAAGGATTGTATTTGTTGATATGCACACCGAGACTCACGATCCGACGCAGCATCCATCCGGATCCTTGGTGTTGAAACTCTTCGATCTTTTTCAACAATGAATCTCTGACGTTGGCGTCGAACCAGGTGTTGAGATCCGTTGTTTGCGTGATGCTGACGCTGCGAGTGTCAAAGTATTTTAATTCAACGACCTCTTCATCGTTCTTGAGAATGCTGAATTCTCCATCCAGGGAAGTGTAGACTTTTAATGCGTTTTTGATCTTCAGACTTTCTTCCACTTTGGTGACGAAAACTTCTCGAGCTTCCAACAAAAACTTGGTAATGTCCAGGTGGCGCAAGTTGATTATGACACCCGTGCGGATGTGTGTCTTGAAAGCACTGTTGAGATCTTCCCATTGTACGCCATTTTGTAATCCAGCTCCACTTACGGGCGAACCGTGCAACTGGACAATGTAACTGCGTAATCGTTGAATAGCACGCGCACATTGAAGTTTCACTGCACTCGAACTATTCTCACTCAGTTCGCGCAATTGTTTGATCTGTGCTTTAGCGTCATTGTTCAACACTGTAGGATCGGCAGCGTCACCCCGTGTTAAAAGTCGTTTTTGAGCGTTTATCACCTCGTACGCGGTCTTGAGTTTTGATTCCGCCATTGTTCAAAAACTAAATGTCACTTTGAGATTTTATTCGATAGTCCCCCGTTGGTAGACTGACGCTCCTGGAATTGAGTTTAAGTTTATATATCCCGGTGGCACCGCAGTCGCTGTTAGTTCTACCACGCACTGTTGCCAAGTCTGCAGCCCACTGTTGTCAAGTCTTTTACACTGTTGCCAAGTCTACCGCGCACTGTTACCAAGTCTTTTACAATGTTGCCAAGTCTACCGCGCACTCTCTATATAGTAAAAACTTTCTTGCTTTTTGGATTTCATTTTGAATTTTGACATTTGAGAAGATAATGAAATATTTTTCAATAACTTTTAAATTATCAGGAACGACTCGTTTAATGATTGCCTCTTCGCATATCATTCGAAAATTATAATTCATAAATAAATCGCCGGCACCGTATGACTTTAAACAAATATCGAGACGTTCCCTATGCAAGTCAACACTACCAGTATACAAAAATGTTAAAAATATTTCAATGACTTCGCTAGGGAACTCGTCAATTACGATTTTACGTTCATGTGATTCTTTCCACGAATGCTTGAAGAGAGTCTCGAAATATTCTGATTGAGCTACTAGGACCGCACTGTGTACATTGAATTTGCGTGTAGCAGTAATTATCGAAAAGTCTGATTGATTTCCTGCGAGAAGTAAATTTTTAAAACCGTTTACAAAAAAACCGGTTTGTTTATTGTAATAATGTTCAGAGACACCACTCCACAAGTGATAGCATATGCTGATTTTCATTAGAAATAAACCGTTTTCCAATGTCGGTTCTGTTGGGAGGTATAATTTTTCACTATAAGGATGAAAAATGTGCGCAAACTCATCAAGGAAAGGTCCACTATTATATTTGTAGATTACTGCTGCCACACGCCACTCGGAAAAAGAGCCAATGTGAGCACGACACTTAACAATGGGTTGAATATTATTTTTGTCTATTTTGCGCGCAGTTAGTTTCCAAGTAAACATGGAATCCTTATAATCACTTGAACTACAATCGTTACTATTTTCCTTCAAATAACACCGTAGAAATAACTCTATCGGAGCCATCGTTTAAAATAACAAAGCTAAGGTTTTCCAAAATAAATAACTGTTATAAAAAAAATTTTTTCAGACATCGTTCACTATTGAAAATTTCTATGATGTTGAACTCACTCGCTTTAATTAAGATTCTTGAGAGTCTTGCTCAGCAGAGGTTGTATCGACGCGTGCTTCCAAAGCGTGAAGTTGTTGCAATAGAGCCGCGCGTTGTGTCTGAATTTCAAGTTCAAGCAGAGTCAACTCCTCGAATCTGTTTACCAATTCAATCAAAAATTCCTCTTCCTTATCCTTATCAACAGGGGGAGGAAAAGATATGAAAAACACTACTGGTATAAAAAACCCCATTGTCATGTAAAAAAACCACATTGTCGTGTAGAAAATTTAAAAACACTACAGATATTCACTTTTCACAATCACTTTTTAAATTACGCGGCGCGCTCACGTCGAAAATGTGACTGACTGATGGTGGGGAGATCGGAGGTTATTATATAGAGGAATGATGATGTCATCATCTCCTACTCTGCTCGATATGAGTCAGAGATAAAATTTAGTTTTGACTTTGAAGTTCTGAGAAACGAGCAATAGCTTCTGTAAATAATGAATTCCACGCAGAGTTCAAAACAGGATACTCAGATTACAATTGCGCAGAAAGTGTAAACAAAAGTATCAAAGGACAACTGCGCAGCGAAAAACATCATGATCATATTACATCTAGGAGCGGAAGTCAGATTGTAAACAAAGATAACAAATGTCATAAATTTGATGACATCAAAGGATGCCGACTCGTAAACAAATGATAAGAATGCTGAAAGTTTTCAATGAGATTGAATTACATCTACGCAGCGGACGACTTTTCTAAACAAAGGATTCGGGTTACATTTACGCAGCAATTTTTCATATAAACAACTAGATCTTTTTCAGCTATGATCATATTACTTTTAAACAGTGAAATCCAACTCTATAAACAAATGGAGCAAATCTTATCTTGGTGTCATATTTTTAGAACTTTTATAACATAAATAATTGCGTGAAATTGCTCGAGGTTCGAATTACAGTTGAACATGGAAACTCAACTCTATAAACAAATGGTGTAAAGTATATCTTGGTGTCATATTTTTAGAACTTTTTAATCATAAATAATTGCAAAAAAATTGGTCGATCTTCGAATTACATTTACGCAGTCACATATGACGCCGTGGGAACTTGAACGTAGGTTCAGTTTTAAGAGTATTATTACATCATCGTAACAATAAAGTTCGAGGTGATACAACAATTGAAGGTTAGTTGTAGTGCCGGTGAAGTAGTTCCCTACCTAACTGATCAATCACTCTTTCATAGTAAAAATCTTCCTTACCGACTATGGTAACTTATCGACTGGGGGTAACTTATCGACTTATGGCAACTTATCGACGAAAGGAAAGTTATCAACTGTGGATAAATTATCAACGGTGAGATAATTTTTGAAGGTATCAACCACTTTCATCATTTATCATAATAAGATATGAAAAAACTGAATTTAAAATTCCCTCAGCATATATATATTATTGATATACTTTTCTACTGATGAGCTATCGAAATAATTTTAATTTGCTTTTAATTTGCTGAAGTGTGTTTGAAGTTTTTAAAGAATGATTACTAATCATTCGTTGTCTTCGGAACGCAAGAAAAGATAACGCGCACGGGCGGAGAGATTAAACAGCGCGGTGTTTTTAATCCGCGCGAGGTGTTCAAATTACAACTCGTCTTCGAAATATACAAAAAGCTAACGCGCCCGGGCGGCGTAATTAGGCGGCGCGGTGTTTATGAATTCGCGCGCGGTGTTCAATTTCATTCCAAAATATCTTTATCGAAAAAAATAGGCTCGAACAAAATGCATATTTTTTCAAGACTTCAGTTTGATTCGAAACTACATCAGTCAAACAATCTAAAAAAATTCATTATGACAATGGAGTACAACTTTTGCGACTTGTTGCGAATTAATATTGGAAATTTGGTGGTGATCATGCCTCAGCAAATGAGGGTGTATTCTGAAGAAAAAAAAAATAATATAGTGCGCAAGATTCAAATACACTGTACCAAATTTTCGTTAAATACTCCAATAAAAATAGAAAGATCTACATATGAATTGAAAGATGGATACCTCGTTCTTGTAAGTATGAATTTAAAATTGATTTGAAAATATAAGATTTTAACTAATAAGAAATTTTAATTGCAGCGTTTGTTTGGCCGTGTAGCCCAGAGAGTAAAAATGTTGGAAAACCGAGAAGAGCTTGAGGTGAAATTGGGGCTTCTGTGGTTGGACGATGACGATGAGGTGGAAATATTGAATGAATAGTTAATAAGTTACTCACATCGCATATAAGTTTATATATTCAACGAAAATTGTAATAAAAATGTATAAAATGTATTACAAAACAAAAAACAAAACAAAAAAAACAAACAAAAAACTAAAAAAAATGATATTATATATAGATTAAAAAAATGCAATCGACAAAAAAAAAGATATATATGAAAAAAAATGAAACGAAAAAACCAAACATAAAAATATAAAAAAACAAAACAAAACAAAAACAAAAAGACTGAGGTATTACCGACCGAAGGCATTACCGACCGCACACCTACCTTACCGACCGCCGCCATTAGTATTCCTACCTTACCGACCGCCGACATATTAGATTCCTACCTTGACGACGCGGGGAGGGGGCGCGAGGGGGGTTCACGTGATGGGAGGAGGAGTGGGGTGACGCAGAACCCGCCTAACCCCTCTACTGCTAGCCTTCCCTTTACTTTGGATGCGATCAAGTTAGCACGTAGCAAATCAGCACCGGTTCTGGTTCTTTCCTAGATGCGAAAAGTGTAAGTAGGGTGAATAGTAAATAGTTCTGACAAATTTGACTGATTCACACGCGATATGTGCCTTGGAATAAAAAACGTGGCTTATGGTTACAGTTGACGTTTTTGAGTTTTAGACTTCATAAAGTCTTTCGCCATCCCACGCAAAAAAAAATTTTGCAAATATACATTTCTGTTTTGTGGCCTCGAGCATGCGTCGTGCAATTAAGGTCATAAGATGCGGCAAATCCTGGCGAACATCGAGTTTGTCGCTGCCTCGCAGGTTATTCGGCAACACTTGGGGCATCTTATTTTTGTCCTGTCTGGATCAAGAGCAGAATTCTTTGGCACTTTTCTGAAATTCAGCATGTGAATTGCATGCATATAATCCTTTATCCGCGCACGGGCGAAACATAGCACTATCATAATAGGTTGCTACGGGAGTTCAAACGAAAAAATAAAAAAAAAAAAAAAACAAGAAAAATCATCAACTTGACAAGTTTGTCCCAGAGGCAAAACATGTCAAAGTTCCGAGAGCTTGTACCCGAGACGAGTCAAAAATGCAAATGTTGTTTACAGAATCTGATTCGAGCAAAGAAGAAAAAAGCGAAACTGACCAACATAAAGAAAACCAACACCCCGATTCCCCTGCGTCCATCGACGACCGCGAAGATAACGAGGAAGACATCTTGGAAATTTTCAAAACAAAGACAAGACAAAAATAGTATAAACAGAATTACTCCCAAAAATCGTGTAGTGTTGGGGAGAAACTGCGGAGGATGGTCTTGAAGAGGAGGTAAAAAAGTTGGTAACAAAGTATCCCTCCGAAGATTCGTTCGTGACTTCTGGATTGGATCCATGATGGAAATTCAGGATTTCTCAAAAAAGTCGCAGACGAGACAAACACTTTGAAGGGATTGTATGTATTTATAAAAAAAAAAAACATCAAATAAATCGATAAACAAATTTATAATAATGATAATATTATTCATTTAAAAAAATTTTTTTAATGTAATTATGACAAGGCCATTTTCGTTTACAATACAAATAATAATAATAAAGATAATTATGATAGAAATTATGATGATGTAGAATTTTCGGAAAGTGGCGCAATGTTTGTAGAAAGTAGCATTTAGGAATTTAAGAAAGTAGGGCTTTTGTATTTATAAGAAAGTGACACATGGTCATAAGTTTGGAAAAGTATTAGGATGATATTGGGAAGTGTAATCAACGTTAGAATAACAACACATAAATACAGCGGCAGCTTTGTTGAGACAAGCTTTCACGAAGAGACGCGTGCGCGTGATATTATTTAAAGAATGTATTGTGTTGGATTTGAATAAACTCTATATATATTTAACTGACTTTGGGTTTCATTGATAGTCCTAAAGTGATTTTTTGTAACAATTATAATGCTACAAAGTTGAAAAGTCATATGCTAAGAAAAAAAGGGCAAAAATAATAAATTATCATGATATTCTAGCAACAAGAAATGTTGAGAGCTACAATTATGGCCCTCGGGGGAAGCTTGACGTCAATTCCGAATGATCAAGACGGATCGCTGGAAGTCATAACTCTCATTCAACAGCTTACAGAGGCTGGTTGCTTAGTTGTAGACATATACCGGAGATTGTTAAGAGCAAGGACAGCCTTTATTTAACCGGGGCTGCCATTCGAAATGAAAGAGTTTTTAGAAAAAACGAAGCCTCGAAACATAAATTTGTTTGACGGAAATCTCGAGGAAAAGTTCAAGGATGTAAAGGCCTTAGCTACATTTAAAGAAGACATGAGAAAGCCAGCTGCGAAGAAGTTATTTACATGACCGAGCAGAGGCCATTTAAACTGGCAGCGTCGACCCCAAAAGGGACCAGATCAAATCAACCAACGACGACCTTTGTTTACGAGAGCATGAGGAAAATCACAGGAATCATCAAGAAACTCCAGTTGGCAAAACCGGCTCAACGTTTTTGGCAGAAAAGTTGATCAACCCTGGAAAAAGACGAACAACCTGAAATAAACGTAGGTTTTCGAGCAGGAAAATGGAAAAATCATTCAGTTGAGTAGTCGAAAATTGCAAATAACAGGAAAATTTCAAGAAATATTCAAGATTGTAGTTTGAATTCGAATGTGGAATCAAAATAGGGCTGTTAAAATTATAGAGAAAAATTTTCAGCAAAAGAATCTCAGGCTACAAAAATCGAAATTTCGAAATTATTAACAGAAGGTGCAATTAAAAGTTGTGACTCGGATAAAGGCCAGATTCTATCCCCATACTTTTTTGTCCCAAAAGCTGATGGGGAAAATTGATTTGTATTTAACTTGAAAGAATTAAATGAATATATTAGGACGACCCATTTTAAACTGGAAGATCTGAAAACAGCATAAAAGATTATTAGACCAGATGGTTTCATGTATACAATAGATTTAAAGGATGCCTATTTTGCAGTACCGATTGAAGGTCAAGAAAGGAAATTATTGAGATTTTAATTAAAGGAAACATTGTACGAGTTTAAAGTCCTTCCATTAAGATTATCGGAGAGTCCATACATCTTTACGAAAATTATGAGACCTGTGGTGACCTATTTGAGAGCTCAAGGTATAGTGCAAGTTGATTATTTAGATGATTTTTTGATTGTGGGAAGTACGTTACAAAAATGTATGGTAAGAGAGGTATGGGAATTGTAAAAGATACTTTGACACGACTGGGCTTCTAAACTAACAAAGAAAAATGTCAATTAATACTAGACAGGTATAAATTTCCAGGGTTCATGTTAGATTCAAATAAATCGACAGTGGAACCCACTCAGGAAAAAAAAGATAAAGTAAAGAGGTTGTTAAGTAATTGGACACCAGGAAGAGGATGCAAAGTTAGGGAATTAACACAGTTAATTGGGACACTTATAAGCACGTGTCTAGGAGTGGTATATACGAGGGGGGACCCAAAAGTAACGGGAATTGTGTTACAACTTTTCTATTGACAAATTTTTTCACACACAATTTTTATCACCTTCAAAGTAACCCCCATTGACTGTAATACACTTGTTCAATCTTTTTTTCCAGTGTTCAAAACAGTTCTGAAATTCATTTTTTTCAATGTTTTTTAAACCTTCCAGCGATTTTTGTTTCACCTCTTCTACAGTCCCAAAACGTTTTCCTTTCATGTCCCTTTTGAGTCTAGGGAACAAAAAAAAGTCACAGGGGCAAGGTCCGGTGAATAGGGGGGGGTGAACAATCGGTGTCATGCCGTTTTTGGTCAAAAATTTCTTCACGTACAGCGCTGTGTGGGCAGGTGCATTGTCGTGGTGGAAGAACCAATCTCCTGTGCGCCAAAGATCCGCTCTTTTCTTCCGGATGTTCTCCCTCAACCTTTTCAAAACCTCCAAGTAGAAGTGTTGGTTGACCGTTTGGCCTGGAGGAACAAATTCTGCGTGCACAATACCTCTGCAATCGAAGAAACAAATGAGCAATGTCTTGATGTTGGACTTCACTTGGCGTGCCTTTTTTGGACGAGGCGAGAGAGGTGTCTTCCATTGGCTTGATTGCTGCTTTGTTTCGGGGTCGTAGCCATAGCACCATGATTCATCGCCAGTTATAACCTTGAGAAAAAAATCTGGGTCTTCATCCAACTGATTTTGCAGCTCAAGACAGGCCTGAAGTCGACGCTCCTTTTGATCGTCGGAGAGAAGGCGAGGAACAAATTTGGCTGCAATCCTCCTCATGCTCAAATCTTCAGTTAAAATCCTCTGAATTGAACTCCATGACAATCCAGACATCTCACAAAGTTGATCGATGGTTCGGCGACGGTCTTCATGAACAAGAGTGTTGATTTTTTCAATGTTTTCGTCCGTTCTTGAAGTCGAGGGGCGCCCAGAACGAGATTGGTCTTCTATTGACATCTCCCCATTCTTGAAACGCGAAAACCAGTCGTACACACGCGTTTTACTCAAAGAATTATCCCCATAAGCTGTTTTCAGCATCACAAGGGTTTCCGCGGGTGTTTTTCCTAACAAAAAACAAAATTTTACAGCCGCGCGTTGCTCTCCACACTCAGCCATTTCACGTTTTCGCCGAAACGGAAAAAGTCGTTTCACTAGAAAAATTCTTACGGACGAACGAATGCACTCACAGCAAATGAACTTTGCACACTGACTTGGGAGAGTAGCAGCTTGGAAGAGAACCAGTGGAGAACCCGATCCCCCTCTCCGCGGTCCCCCCACCACCTAATTCCTGTTACTTTTTGGTCCCCCCTCGTAGATAGGCCCATACTAAATTGTTGGAAAAAGTAAAAATAAAAAAGTTGTTCAGAAATGAGAATTTTCGATGGATCCACAAGAGACTCATTGATGATGTTATTAGAACCTGGAGTTAGCGATGATCTTACTGGCCATTGTTTCGTCGTGCTGTAGTGATTTTCTCTATTTCTACTATCCCACAAAGACGAATAGCAAGGATATTAAGTGAATCCTGACTGTTGTCCAAGCAGCATGGTTAATATTTTCAAATTTCCGCATATTAGCCATAAATGCTTTTCATATTGAATTTTCTGTAAAAGTATCTGCATATTGTCATATTTCTCTTCCATGACAGTAGAATGAGCAATCGGTACAGGAGCATAAACATTCGTGTTGTGAATCAAGACCGCCTTTATACTTCGTTTGAAGAGTCTATAAAGAGTCGCCAATCAGAAGCTTTGTAAGGATTCTCTTTCAGCTGATTTATGAGACCCTCGACATCGGTACAAAATACTAAAGATGAATCTTCCTCCTTCGTAAAAAATTTACGGAATTCGAAGTCTCGGTTTCGATAAGGAGAAACTTTTGTTTTAGGTTCTAGAAGATTTTTCTTTTTCAGAAATGAAGCCAAAAGCTCAGAACCATCTTTTGGTAAACCTAAATCTCTAGCGAGATCATTTAACTCAAACTGCGATACCAATGAAGGAATTGAAGGAACTTTTTCATTTGACGTGTACTCTGAGCCCCTGCTATCGTTGTCGTCGCTCGAAAAATCACTTTCTTCATCTAGTTCTCCGGATTCGATACCTTCAGTAACACGATCAATATTGGATTGGCATTTAACTTGATCAACTATAACGGGAGCCGTCATTGATGGAGCATTGTTATATACAATTTTTTGATTGTTTTTTATGTTGATGCCTTTAATATTATTTAGGCAAAAGTAACTATCCTCTGCACTACTATGTTTTCTCAAAATTGCTGGAGTGATGAATTTGATGTTCTCTTTATTTTTGTCCGCCTTCCATCGGTACAACATCTTTTTGCACATGTTACAAATGACACGCGGAACCCAGCTATTATGTTGATCCATCATTGAATTAAAAATTTCTTCGTATAAGTTGCAAATATTATTGTCAATCGTTTTTCGCAAAGATGTAACTTCATATATGGAACAAACCTAAAAAAAATTGTCATGATTCGTATGACAATCATGTGATTGCGAAACTTCGGGCCGCTTTCTTGTAGCATTAAATTCAACACTAGCCAAGTCACCAACTAATGTGAAACTGCGGTCGCTTGATGACGAAGCCTGCGGGCCTGCTTTCTTACCCTGACCAGCCGCCGATACTGAGGATCCGATTCTCTGCATCGTAAAACGCTTGCGTGCGCCTGCCATGACGGCATGAAAGACGTAATCCAGGGACTTAGCTGGATCACAGGCACACTCCGTTGCCCGCCGTCACCGTGAGGAGGTGCCCTGGATGCAGACACAAGTCGTAAGTCGGATGAATAAATTTCGCGAGTTTCCTTGCGAATCAAAATCCTGACGTACGGGAGTTTTTAAGACAACGGATTCGTATTCAGCGACCCCAAAAACATATGTTGAACATGGTCTGACTCCCAGACTCGGAAAAAAAAATTTGATGAAGTTTTTGAGGTTATATCGAAACACTGACATGCTGGGGTTTTTTGGACCTCGGATTCAGATTCAGCGACCAAAAAAACATAGAATAAACATGGTCTGCCCCCTGGACTTAAATAAAATTTTCTATGAGGTTTTTTGAGGTTGGGTCAGAACCCTGAGTTGCTGGGGTTTTTTTGGTTTTTTATATAAATGTAGATGGTTAGTTTTAGATTTTTATTATTCAAAAATTTATCATAGATATATGGTATGCAGACTAAATATTGAATTTTGTATGTTTTTTCAATGTTTTGAATTTTTGTAACAAACCATTTTTTTTTTCTACTTCGAAACAATTTCTTTAAATATTCAAATCTAAAATGAAATACATCAATCTTTAAAATTATTTTCGTCTCACTCATTTGTGAAACCACTGCACGAGAGGCATTTTCCAATTTTTGAATGTTCATATTTGAAACTAAATTTTGAGTATGCGATCTATAAAATTTTTTGTATTTCATAATTGGCATTAATATTTCAAATTCAGTTTGAAAGGCAAATGAAATTGTCGAAGTAGACAAATTCGACATTTCGTTTTTTTTTTCAATTTAATTTTTTCTTAATTATGAAGACAAAAAATTCAAAAATTATTTTTTCCTTAAACTGCAGTATATGAAAACATGTGCTTATTTAATAATTTTAAAACTATAAAAGCAGATAATTATTTTGAAATTTTTAATATTTTGAAATTTATTATTGCATGGTATACGAAAATTTAATAGTACATTTTATATGGTTTTTAGTATTTTTAATTCTTTTGATTGACTAAATATTTATTTTTTACATTTTTAAACAATTATTTCACTATTTTAAAATCGAAAATAATACAGCAATTTTTAAATCATGTCTCAATTTTTCGTATATTTTTTGTCAGAGTAGTTAAAAAAGTTATTAAAGTTAAAGATATTAAAATATATGTACATATTTCAAATTCGCAAATTATGAATGACAATTAGTACAATTGAACATCATGTATAAAAAAGAATGAATTTATATTTATCTGTTGTGATTCATAATAGTAAGCCTGACTGTTAATTAATTATTTCCCACTCGTTTTCAAAACCAATGCATAAGAAAAGTTTTTCCATTTTTAAATCATCAAATATAAAAGTCAATTTTTTTTTTGTAATATTTATTATTTTAATTTTATTATCATAAAACTTATTATATTATAAACTTAAAGATATTTTTTTTTCTAGAGTTTTGAAGATTTTTCGAAGAGTAGCACCCAAGGAAGGTCCATTTTGCAGTTTTATCGAACAAACCAAAAATTGGACAAAAGCAATCGGTCTGCTTTGTGTAGAATTCTTGTAGAGCGAGAGTCGAGTAAAGCTTTTCAAGAATTGCCTGATGGCTCACAAATTTTACCCAAATTTTCGTAAGTGATTGTGCTCAAGTGTACTTATAAAATATTACACATTATTATATCAATAAATTAAATTTTTTGAAGTAATACTCAATAAAGCGTATTTTATAAAAGTAATTTTGGATTTTGCGGTTGTAAATATTTCAAATAATACCGTGCAGATCTCATAATTTTTAAAATTTATTAACCTTTTCAATGTCACTACTGAAAACTCAACTTTGTTTTTCATTTTATCACTGTAAAGTTTGTCGAAGTCAAAAATAAACTATAAATATTTTAATAAGGTTATAGTTTTCCCACATATTTCATGTTTTCTTTTTCAGAATTAGCCGTTTACGCTTTGCAGAGTTATTCGAGGAAGTGAAAACTGTTTTTCCAAAAGAAAACTTCGAGGTTTTTTATTCACCATATGTCTACCAAACAGGTGGTAGAAGCATGTGCATTCCAACTAGCGGGGTACTGTGGCATGCCTACAACCAAAAAAAAAATCTTTGAAAAAGCAGGGATTACTGGAGAAAAGAGCGTCCCTTGGAGATTCTGACAATGAACAGGCAGTAGACGAGAATGGTATATTTAACATAAATAATAGCTGTCATATAGGCTTGAAAACTTTTCGTACATTTTCGCACATTACTAACACTTTTTTAATAAATCTGTTTAGTTGATAGCCTCGTTGATTGGCTTAAAAGTCACTTGGAACCGCTAGATGAAGTACGTCGGTGTTGGGGTAATACATTCCTTCCAAGAATTGGCTTTTTCAAAAAAGATGATTTCACCATCTATGAATACTTCCAATTATTTTCAGTTCTCAAATCTCCTCAAAGAAAAGAACTGGTAATAAAAACATTATCCAATAACCGATCATTATTCAACCTTACTCGCACATCATGATTAATAATATATACAATCATTTTCAGCTTGAACTTGATTTTAACCGCATGCATCCGGAATTCCACTCTTCGTTCGTGGAAAGGTGGGGCCTAATAAAAAGCAAAGTTCTCATCTCTGAACTGAATAAATCAAAACTGAATGTCGAGGAAAAAAGCCTTCTACTGAACATTCCGTTATTGGCAAGTGGTTCGTAAATGTATTTCAATTAGCTGGTTTTGCAACCAGTTGAAACTCAAAGTTAATTATTTAAAAAAAAACTTTTTTCAGATAAGCAGGATCCTATCGTCTTTTTCCTTTTTCCCCATTTGATCAACTCCACCGCTGGTGTTAAGAGAAAAAGTGGGGACAACGGTCGAAGTGTTCCAAATCGAAAGCTGAGCTTAAAAGAGAAACGCGATTCTTTTGTCATACATATCATGGTAACTATAACATGATACATAATTGCTTTTTTGACGTAGAGCTATATAATTTTTCAAGGCCTTGAGATACCATGTGATAGTATGTTTTCATACAAATATGCTAAGAAATGAGGGATTGGTCTAGAGGATAGGGGGGAGCATGAAAATTTTGAGAAATTAGAGGGAAAGGATCAAGAAGGGGGTTTGACGATTTTGTATGAAATTACTTTTTTAATAATGAAGATAATTTTCCCAAGCATGATCAATTGATATTGATCATGCTCCAAAAAAATTTTGTCTTGAACTTCTGTGATGCATTTTTAAACTCTTATTAACTAAAAAATTTAAAAAAGGAAAAGAATAAATAATTTGAATTATTTTAAGACATTTAAGACAGTTCTCTAACTACAAATTTTTGCGCTCTTATGATCCAAATTCTTCATCAATGGTAGTTTAGAGAATAACAATTATTACTTATTGTTTCATTTGCTTTTCAATTATCACGTAATGTAATTACATAATAACTGTCTTTAATTTTGATAACATTTTTATGTGCAGAACGCTACCGAATTCGACTCAGCAATACAAGAAAGAAAAACAGAGCTGTAAGCTTGGAAACAAACATTTCAACCGACTGTGTTCCTGATTGGTCCACTTCTCAACATCGAACAGACGTACGTCGTCGTACAAGACGTCGCGTTTGAAACAAATTCTTGCGTGGAAGCATTCAGCTTAGCATTAAAAATTTATTCCTGTCTGAATTGCAAGTACCCAGATGACTCTTACAGTTTGTAGTTATTTCTTCAAACAGCTGGGTTCGGGCTGCAAATCTCGGGTGACCGTCTAGCTAGAGCATCTAAAGTTCTATTGGCGGACGTAAAAAATGCTTTTGAAGAACTGGCCGCAAACTAAGCTAGAAGGTTTGAAAGTTTTCCAGAGTATAACTTTCTTTTTCATCAAGTTTTTCCACAAATTTCATAATGTTTACATGTGCCTCTTGTTCATTTGTGTATAATCAAAATGACGAGCTGATAGATCATACTAGAGACATTCATCGCGAATGTAGTTCTTTTAAATGCCCTGAAACTGACTGTGGGAGACAATATTCACTTTTACACTCCTTCATTAAACACAGAAAAACAAAGCACAAAATCGAAAAAATTTCGCTTGATAATGAGTTACATGAAGGAGACTTTTTGGTATCAGATGATTTAGAAAATGAAGTGTCAGGTGTAGGATGTGCAATCTTTGATTCTGATAATGAAGTGTATGATTCAGAAAACGAAAGTAATGATTCTGACATTGAAGCATTTGATTCAGATAAAGAAATGTCAGGTTCAGGTAATAAAAAAGAAAATGAGTTTTCTTTTTCTGATGATCCTCTGGAGGACGTTATGAAGTTCATGGGTTTTTTCGCGAAATTTCCAGACGTTGCCAGGAAAAGATCTGATGACGTTATCACACAAATTTCAAGTTAATGTCTCGATTTTTGTTTCGCATTGTAGACAGAGCTGAAAAAAATTTCAAGAATCAAGTTCTGGCCAAGACGTATTCAATGAAGTTAAGTTAGCGTCAAAGGAATTGTTAGATACTTTTTCTTGTGTTCGTACTGAACATCAGCGTTTCAAACTTTTCCAGAAGCACAAGTTCTATATACCGCCACAGAGTTATCGTATTGGTTATAGGGATGAGTACAAAATAAAAAATCACGTGACTAGAAAAATTCATGTTCCATTAGTAGCTCAATTCATTCCACTCAGAAAAGTCTTAAAAAATTTTTTTGAACTCCCACAAATTCTAAACAAAACCATTGAATACATGAATGAAGTTAGTTCCGAAAAAGAAGTGATATTTAATTTTATACAGTGTGATTTGTGGCGAAAAAAATTGAAAAATACCCAAATGAAACCGTTATTCCGTTGTTCTTGTTCTTTGATAATTATGAATCAAATAATCTACTTGGATCACGCAAAACTATTGGAAAGTGTGGCGCTTTCTATATAAGTATCCCTGTTCTACCACCGGAAATGCAATCAAAGTTGGAAAATATTTTTTTGTTCATTCTTTACAACACCTTAGACAGAAAAACTGTTAAAGATGAAGTTCTTTTTTCAAAAATGATCGAAGAATTCCGTTTTCTCCAAAATGAAGGAATTGAGATTACTCATGATTCTCAAACGTCGATTAGATTGCGTTTTGTTCTAGGTTTAATACTTAGAGACAATCTTGGCTTGAACTCGATTCTAAAGTATCAGGAAAATTTTTCTTCTAATGCGTTTTGCAGATTTTGCTGCGTTTTGTACAAAAGTATAAAAGAAATTCTACACGAAGAAGACTGCCCAATGCGAACGATTCAAAATTATGAAGAAAAATTATGCTCTGAAAATCCTAAAGTTTACGGACTTGTGGGAAAGTGTGTTTTCAATGAGTTAGAAGATTTTCACGTAATTGATAATTTAAGCGTCGACTCCATGCATGACCTCCTTGAGGGAGTATGTCGTTACGATCTTGCGTTGTTTCTTCATTTTTTTATTTACAAAAAAAAGTATTTAACGTTAGAAGAATTAAATGCTCGAGTCCAAGGTTTCAATTTTGGTGAAAAAAAAAATTTTAGCAAGCCAGTAGAAATTCTCGAATCTCACATTAAAAAACCAAAAAAATGCATCATTATGTCATCAGCAGAAATGCTACTATTGGTGAGAAATTTGAATCTGATCATAAGAGACTTTATTCCAAAGAGTGACAAACATTGGTTACTTTTTCTTGAACTCAAGGGCATTATAGAAATTATTCGAAGCAACGTTATTAAGAAAAGAACGTACAAAATTCTTGAGACTTCGATCACTGATTATTTATCAAATCTTGTCCAACTTTTTCCAGACAGCATAAAACCAAAACACCATATCCTTTTGCATTATCCTAGAATTATGAAATTTGTTAGTCCTCTTTGGAATATTGCCTGTTTAAGATTTGAAAGTAAGCACCAGGAAGGCAAAAGAGCTGCTCGTGCTGCGATTAGCAGACTCAATGTTTGCAAAACGATTGCAATTAAACATCAATTGCAACAAAATTACCGATTCTTAACAAAAGCTGCTCCTGCTTCAGGCTTTGTAATAAACAGAAAAAAAAATGTGAAATTGCACAATATACCGGACTTTACTTTGTTTTGTCACATTCTGCCTAAAAGTTTTGGAAATGACGTCATTTTATGACAAAATATTGAATTGTACGACGACGTGATTGGTCATGGAACAATTATTGCGACGTTTTCGGAAAATGGTGTCGAGTGCTACGAGATATGTAGAATATTTATTGTCAACGACGAGATTTATGTCATTTCGAAAAAGTTCAATGACCTAGAGTATAGAGAACATTATGAAGCGTACGAAATTATTGATAAGGAAAACTATTCATTAAAATGTCATCCACTCGATTTTTTCAAGAGTGGCGTGATCAGTTGCGTAAATAAGTTAAGTAACAGTAATTATTTTGTTCAGAAAAATTGGTTCCAAGCGTGATTGTGCAATAAAAAAAAAATATGAATAGTTTATCGCCTAATATTTTATTTTTACTTCCTGTAATGTTATTGAAACACTCATTTCTTACAGTGTTACACATTAAAGGATAAATCAACAGTTCAATAGATAATTTTTGATTAATCGTTTCGTCAAAAATGCTTTTTCAAGAATAGGATATTGTACACTATGCTAAAGTGGAATTTCCTAGAACATTTTGCTCAAGAAACTTCATGGTTCCCCCCGCTGGGAACCAAATGACCTTATAGCTGGTGTGGGGGTTTAAGGGCAAAGGCGACCACCAGGGGAGATGAGGGGAAGCTCGGTATGGGTGAGAGGTGAGTGAATGGGCGTCCCCGTAAAAAGGGATCCGCGGGTGATTAGAGGGTAATCCCTATAGACGGCAGCACCCTGAATGATGGTGAATGGGTACCGAGTGGATCCGAGTCGAACCACACTACTCGGAGTCTGGGAATGGGGAGGTTCACTCATTCAGCGGGCTCCGAGTGTGAGTGGCCTGCTTTGGTCACTGAGAATTAGTTCCCCGACCAGGAAGTGGTGATTCCTGGTCGGGTATACTCTGTTCTCTGGGGACCTACAGAGGCAGGGGTCTTTCACTCCCAATCCAAGGTGTCAGAGTACCGTGCCGAAGGATGCATGGCTCCTGGGTATGGAGTCGCGAACGGTTCCTGCAGGAAACCAGGCGACCTCCTGCAGTAGCTGCTGAGGCTCTTGAGACTCGGTAGCAAGCCTAGCTTGCGCATGGGAGAGCGTAAGTGGTCGACGTGCACCCCAAGTACTCGTGGGAATAAAATGGAATCAAACACAAGTATTAACAAAGAGCAGCAGGGGCAAGAACCCGCTGCTGAGGCAAGTACCTCAACTTGCGGAGGAACTCCGATGGAAGTTGGGGGGGGAGGGAAAAACCGGTCCTCGGGAGGAGGGCTGGGTCAAAATGAGTGGTGCTCAGAGAAGAAAATTGCTCCGAAAGCAGCACTTTGAAGAGAAGGAAAGGGCGGAGAAGGAGGGCACAGCCCCGCCTCTACCCCATCCCAAAAGAGAGTCTGGCACGGCCAGGAGGAGGAGGAGGAGAGCCGAGGAAGGGGCTGGAACCCGCCAGGCTAATCCTCTAACTCTTCCTGGAAAAGAGCCAGAGGTGGAAGGAGCTGAGTCGCGGGGAAAACGGAAAATGGAGAAAAGTGTCTCCGATCCAACCGTGAAGCAGTCAAAGAAGAAGAGCCGGCAGCAGCAGGAATCCGCCGAGACTAAGGGGACGAAACCGTCGTACTCTGCCTTGGCCTGTGATCTCCCGAAGGTGTCCGGCACCATTGGGGAGACTCTCGGGGCAAGGATGGAGATGGCGGTCTTTGAAGAGATCAAAGGGCTTGTTGTGGACCAGATCCTGGAAATAACAGGGGAGGGGATTGTCCCCAGGTTCAAGGACACAGTCCTTAGGAGCGGAAGGGTGATCTTCGTCTGCGAAGACGAGGGATCAGCGGAGTGGCTGCGGGGGGTGGTGCCGTCGTTGACGCTTGCGGACGGCTCGAAGGTTCGGTTAGTTCGACCTGAGGAGCTAGTGAAGCGAGTGAAAATGACGGTTAAGATACCACCACCGCAGAGGGAGCCCGACAAGCTACTGAAACTTGTCGGGATACAGAATGCTGGCCTCGAGACGAAGTCCTGGTCCATCTACGGCGCTAAGACATTGGAGGGTAAATTTACCCGTCTAATTGTTGGCGTCGATGAGGGATCAGCCCGGACTCTCGAGGGCAGGGGGTACAAGGCCCACCTAGGGACGGGAGAAGTAGTTTTTAAAACTGCTTCGAAAAACTAGGTGGGTTTTGACCAGGATCGAGGCTCGGGTAAAGGTGGTGACGATTTATACCATAGTTATAGCCAAAGCTGAGATCCTGCAATTAAACTTGCATTACAGCAAAGGCGCCTCGGCGGTTCTAGCCAGGTGCATGCAAAAGGTGCAGACAAAACCAGCCCTAGGGCTAATACAAGAGCCGTGGTGTTATAGAGGTCTCATTCGGAGCCTTAACTCCGCGGGGACGATACACGCATGTGAGGGGATCGTAGACCCCAGGGCATGCGTGGTGGTGAGAGGGGTCGATGCGGCTCTTATTCAAGAGTTCTCCACTAGGGATCTGGCAGTAGTCAGGCTAGGGGAGAATGGAGTTAGGGGGCGAAATGGGAAGAGGCTAGTGGTAGCATCTGCCTATTTTGCCCATGATAGAGAGGTGCCTCCAGAAGAGGTGCGAGAGTTGGTGAGGTACTGCAAGAGGAATGGACTCGGCCTGATTCTCGGATGTGATGCAAACGCGCACAGTAGTGTGTGGGGCTCCACTGATGACAATCAGAGGGGGGAGGATCTCTTGGAGTACCTGATTGGGGAAGACCTAGGGGTGTTGAATGGGGGAACAGAGCCCACGTTCGTCACTGTAAATAGGCAGGAGGTACTGGACATTACGATTTGCAGTCCAGGGATGAGGGAAAGAGTAGGGGAGTGGAAGGTTTCTGATGAACCTACTCTCTCAGATCATAGGCTCATCAGGGCTACCCTGAAAGAGGTGGTGCCAAGAGCAGTATGAAGGAGAAACCCGAGAAATGCGGACTGGGAAGGGTTCAGAGAGGAGCTAAGGTCCGACATGGAGGGTTTCAAGGGGAAGTATGGTAGTCCGGAGGACCTGGACTCAACTGAGGAAAGGGTCAGGACGGCTATCATGACGGCGTACGAGAACAACTGTCCTCTGAAGAGAGGAAGCACCGGGCCAAAGGGGCTCAGGTGGAATGAAGAACTCTCGGAAGGGAGAAAGGAAACTCGTAGGCTCTTTAATAGAGCTAAGAAGGCGGGCACACCAGAGGCCTGGGAGGCGTTTCGGGATAGCCAGAGACGCTACAGGCGGAAGGTGGAGGGAGCCCGACAGGAGTTGTGGAGAGAACTGTGCTCACAGACCAGCACAGTCTCGGACACGGCGAAAATGGCGAGAATCCTCGCTGGGACGAAGGGGGGGAACCTGCGATATCTGAAGACAGATGACGGAGGTTATACCCGGACTCCGGAAGAAACTATCAGGCTGCTAATGAAAGGCAATTTCCCGGACTTTTCAGAATTGAATCAGGATGAGGATAGACCTCACCGGAGGAGAGGAGAAAATTTCTGGGGCCTGGCGGCCAGAGTAGTCAAGGCAGAGGGGCTCAAAGCGGCCATGAGGTCCTTTGAGCCGTATAAGGCACCGGGCCCTGATGGACTGTATCCGGTGATCCTTAGGGAGAGCCTGGATGTAGTGCTAGGGACCTTGGTTGGGCTATTCAGAGGATTTGTGGCAGTAGGACACACACCGAAGGCATGGAGAAGGTCTAGGGTTGCTTTTGTACCCAAGCCAAGGAGAAAGGGGTACACTGAGGTGAAGGATTTCAGACCGATCAGTCTTACCTCCTTCCTTCTTAAGACTCTGGAAAGACTGATAGACAGATTTCTGAGGGCTGGGCCACTGGTAGATTTACCCTTCCATGTGGAACAGCACGCTTATCAGACGGGTCGATCAGTAGATTCCGCGCTTCTATCGGCAGTGGGCTTCGTAGAGGAGCAGCTGAGATGGAAGGGCGTCTATATAGGGGCATTCCTAGACATAGAGGGGGCGTTCAATCGCACCACCAGGAGGGCCATAAGGGAGGGAGCTGAGGAACATGGTGTCCCAGAGCCGATTATCCGGTGGATAATGACGACTCTTGAGGGAAGAATCCTCAGATCCGAATGGCAGGGCTGCTATGTAGAAGGCAGTGTTTTAGAGGGATGTCCACAGGGGGGGGGGGGGGGGTACTGTCCCCATTACTGTGGAGCCTGGTAGTGGACAGTCTCTTGAGACTGTTAAATCAGGATGGAGTGCGGGCCGTGGGGTATGCAGATGACATCTGCATACTAGCCAGGGGAGCGCACGGGGAGACCCTTAAGGAAATGATCCAGAGGGCTCTGAAAAGGACGGTTAGATGGTGCGAGGGATATGGACTCAACATCCAACCGGATAAGACATCTATCGTCATCTTCACCAGGAGGTACAATTTGAGACCGCTGGTGAGGATGGTGATAGGAGGCAGGCAGGTGCCGTATGTCGAGGAGGTGAAATATCTAGGGGTAATCCTGGATAAGAAACTCGACTGGAATAGGCACCTGCAAGTAAAATGCCAGAAGGCGATGGTAACCTTCTGGCAGTGTAAAGGGGCCTTGGAAGCGAGGTGGGGCCTCGGTCCACGTCAGATGATGTGGATTTACAGGTCTATTGTCGTTCCTAGGCTGATGTATGCTGCAGTTGTGTGGTGGGCACGGACTGCACTGAAGACAGTCTGTAAAAGGCTGGACAGAGTGATCGCCGCCATCAGGGCTCTGTTAGGTATTCCGTCACTTGCGGTGGAGAGTAAGGCCACGGCAATAAGGACGGCATACAGACTCAGATGTGTGGGGGAGTGGAGGGAGAGCTCTATACACGTAGAGTTGAAGAGGGGCTGCCCTGCGGAGATGTGGAACGCTCCACAGGACAGGATGAAGGCTCGACTGGCGGGGGAAGTTAGCTATAAAGTGCTGATCCCTAGCCGGGAGGAGTGGAAACAGGGACTGGGACCGGGACACGGGGACATATGGTTCACAGACGGTTCGAAGACCAAGGAAGGAGTGGGGGCAGGTGTTTGTGGAAAGAAGGCTGTGGACGAATACGTCTACAGACTGGACAGATACAAGACTGTCTTTCAGGCTGAAGTAGAGCCCATCCGAGAGTGCGCAAGGACGTTGTCACGTAGGACGGATTCAGATAGAGATGTCTGGATCTGCAGTGACAGCCAGGTGGCGCTAAGAGCTCTGAATGGAGGGGTAATCTCCTCAAAACTGATTAAGCGGACGAGAGAGACGCTTCAAGAAGTAGCGAGGAGGAGGAGGCTTAGACTCGCCTGGATCCCGGGACATGCGGGATGGAGGGGAAACGAGAGGGCGGACAGACTTGCGAAAGAGGGGGCGAGATTGATCGGACCTCAGGAGCAAGTTGTGGGTATGCCGCATAGGGAGGGAATGGACCTCATTGAGGAATGGGTAAGGGACCATCAGGTCAGGGAATGGAGGCGAGAACCAGGGTGCCGAACGGCCAAGGCCCTCACGGGTAACACCGTGGGGGAGTGGAGGGAGGCACTACTAGGACTATCGCGGCCTAGAATCAGAGTGGCGGTAGAGATACTTACTGGCCATGGGAATCTGAATAAATTCAGATGCACGACGGGGAAGATATCCTCCCCGGAGTGTGAAAGATGCCAGGAAGGGCAGGAGGATTCCCTGCACTTTCTGTGCACATGCGAGGCATTAGTGTGGCAGAGACATACTATGCTAGGGGGGGCGGTCTTAGAACCGCATGACATTAAGGGACTGACTGTCGGTCAGATACTCGGCTTTTGCAGGGTATCACGATATCGGCAGCAGCCCTGAGGAGGCGGCGGGGATAGAGTACAAGGGCCTAATGGCTAGGTGCTCTGAACCACGAAAAGTGCCCCGCCGGAAGTCATCAATAATAATAATTATAATAATAATAATAACTTTATGGTTCAGTAGAATTTGATATTCTAAGCTAAAGTATACATCTCTCAATCATTTTGTGTAAAGAACTTTTTGGTTAAGTGAAATGTAATATTCCATGCTTCTGAGTTATTTTTTATGTACTGTAATAAATCGCAATATGTAGTTTGACGAATTTCACAACAGTGGTATGGTGTTTCTTGGGTGCAAGGAAAAATACCATACCATATGACGTTTAAACCTAAAAATGTGATCAGGTGAAAATCCAGTCACTCGGAGCCAATGTGTAAAAAATATATGTCCAAGTTTAAATCCCATTTACTTTATTTTCTTCTCCAATTCGTATTTCCATCATAATCCAAAATCGTATTTTTGATTTTTATTTGTTGTTGTTGTGGTTTTTTTTTTTTTTTTATTTGATTAGATTTGATATTTTTGGGGGATTCATGACCGATGTTTTACGTTCTATTACTTCATAATGTTCTGGTCTGTCACACTGAAGATATCGTCTCGATTATCTCTATCCGTTTAATGATATTTTATCACTTCGTTTTCACATATTCTTATTTTATTGTTTGACTGTATATTTATACGAAGTATCACGAGAGAGATGGATTTTGACGCGACCATTATCAAGAGGATATTTGACGATATGTTTTTTCATTGATTTTTTCATCTCTTATATGTAAGTGATTTTTTGAATTTTTGATTTTTGATTATGAGTGTTACGAGTGATATGCAGAATGAATATATTATTGTAGTCCCTGAAGATGGCTGGATTACAGCCGAAAGCTTGGAGAAGAAAATAAAGTAAATGGGATTTAAACTTGGACATATATTTTTTACACATTGGCTCCGAGTGACCGGATTTTCACTTGATCTTTTATGACCATTTTGACGGAGCGTTATATTTTTATTTCTACTAAAAATGAGACCTGGGCGCGCAGTAGTACAATGGTTTGGTGATTTTCTCTAGAATTGTAGTGTTTTCGACTACAACTTTTTTCTCCGTGTATGGCCCTCAAAAATTCATAAGTTTGGATGACTCATTAAGAATTATAGTTTCTTGTATTGGTAGTCCTTCATACAAATTAAGCAAATTTTTACAGGATTTCATAACTCAGAATTTAATAAAAACTAATACATATATAAAGGATAATTGAGAATTGGAGTCATTGATTGAAGGAATAAATATTCTAAGTGGTAATGTTTTTGTTTCATTTGATGTTGTCAATCTATTTACGAATATTTGTAGAGATTTGGTATATAAGGCGTTGAAAAAAATATTTAAAGCACACTTGAGCAAATTTACTAAGATCCCTGAAGATAAATTGAAAAATTGCATTTTGACTTTAATGGAATCTACATGTTTTACTTTCAACAGATCCTTATATGAACAAACTTATAGGACCCCCATGGGTTCGCTCTCGTCACCTTTATTGGCGAATAAAGTAATGCAAGACTCAGAAGATGCTTGCTTGGGTTCCCTTAATTTTTTTTGCCGATTGTCCGTTAGCTACGTAGATGACATTTTAACTATGATTGCGATGGATACGATTTTAGACATTCTCTCAATTTCAAACCCATACGATCCTAGATTAAAAGCCACATATGAAATAGAGAACAATGGAATCATCAACGTTTTGGAATTGAAGATAATTAGGAATGAAACTGGAATTGAAATTGACTATCATTTGAAACCAACATCTTCAGAGAGGGTAATAAATTATTTTTCTTAACATCCTTTGCATCAAAAAATAGACACTGTCAATGGTTTGGTTGATAAGAATCTACATTTAGCAGACCGTAAATTTTACAGAAAGAATTTTCAAATGATAAGGAATATTTTGAAGAAGAATAAGTATCCTGAGAATTTTATTAATAAACATATGAAAAAAAAAATCTACTATTTGAAGATTGCCACTTCCAAAGATAGAGAAGGAAAAAACTTGGAAAGATCAAGAATAATATTACCCTTGGTAGACAATTTGGATAGGGAATAAAAGAGGATTTGCCATAAATACGATGCTCAAATTATAGATAGAATTAATGATAAATTAAATGAGGGAATTATAAAACGGAGAAAAGGTAAATTTAATGTTTTTTATCAACAAGGAGTAGTTTACAGAATGAATTGCGAGGGATGTTGTTTCTGCTATATTGGACAAACAAAGAGAAATTTAAAATAAAAGTTAATGAACATAGAAATAACATTAAATTGATTTCGTCTAATCATGATGTTATAAATGATCATAGGATTAATATGGGGCATGATTTTGATTTAGAGAATGTTAGTATATTAGATAGAGCATAAAATCAATGAAAAAAAATTTATCGGAAATAATTTTTGTTTAGAAAACAAATTATACACTTAATAAGAAGGAAGATACGAAAAACTTTGATTTAATTTAAGATGGTTATTTTGGTATGCTCAAGTTGGATAATGAATTGTGAATTATGATTTGGGAGGGAATTGTACTTGGGAGCTTTAACGGCTGCTAGATGGTAAGTCATCGCTGAGTCTTGGCGCGGGTCATTGTATGGACCTAAGATACTTTTTTTTACATGCCACTTTTTAGAGAGATACGTGACAGTTTGATATTGTGACTTCGATTCTAGTTGTTTGAATTTCAACAATGGTCATTTTGACATGATTTATACAAGTCATGGTTTTTCAAAAGAGGAGAGGTTTTTTGTATTTGTAAGTAAGTTTTGTTATTAACGTTGAGGATTAATTGATTCCGCTGATATTTATTGTTTTTAAAAGGAGGTGTGACGAATTGCGACCGTTGGTTTTTTAATTGTGATTGAGAGAAGTGTTGACCACAGTTAATTATGACTTGGCTCTCTCCTATCACGTTTTTTTGAGGGAATGAAAAATTTGTTTTTGTAAAGAATTACGATAGTGTTGTTTTGAATTATTCCGTGTAAACATATTGTCCAAGAAAAAAGGTTTTTTGTAAGGTCCCTGATGAGGACTTAATACTAGTCGAAATATTGATAAACGTGGAATGAATAAATGAATTATTACAGCACTGGCTCTGAGCGATCAGTTTTCCCTGTGTTTTGCCAAAAAAGATATTAAGTATATTGCGTTACTATTCCCTATATCAGAATCTTACAGTATCTTCAGATGAAATATGGACTTGAGAATTTCGGATCCGTATTTGAAAGTTGAAGAAACGTTGAATTGAAATTTATTTATGTTGAAAAAAAATGTAATTTATTATCTACAGTGGTTAGTTGTCACAATAGATATTTCGAATAATTATTTTTCAAAAATTTGCACTGAGTGGGATTCGAATGGCTACTAGCCTTGAAGGCAAGTGTCTAGACCACTTGGCTCAATTGATCTCACTTTGTGCTGAACATCACCAGTTTTCCTTATTTTTCATTTCGGAAGCGTCCATTGACTCCCCTTAAGTTTTTTTCGATTCCCACTGTACAATAATTTCACCGTATTTTGAACGCACCTGACAACAATTCTGAAGATGGTTAGATATTTATATATTTTTTTGTTATGTTCAATTGTTATACAAATTTCTTCATTTAAAAAGTAACATTTCGTATATAATCAAGTATTATTCAAAAATCTGTGTTAAAAATTTTACACCGTTTTTTAACATCTTCCGGAATAAGTATATGATATTTTGGAAACAAAAAATAATTTTACGTTTACTTTTTTTAAAATATTTTGTCATCTTTCTCGACTTGAAAAAAAAACAATGAAAGTTTTTTTTTATAAGTACATCGAACAAGAATGTTTAATTACTTATTGAGAAAGTTATGAAATATAACACAGATCGACAAAATTTGACTTTCAGCAAATTCCATGCAAAATTTTTGAAAAAAATGATTCCCTAGGTCATTAATAAACGATTTCTAAAAAGGTTCTTGTTCGCTGACATCGTTTTTTAATGTTAATAACAAAAATAGTAAATAAAGATAAAATTAGATGTATGTGTCCGATTTGAAGGAAAAAAAAAAAAACTATTTTCTTGCTCTCGATGAGAAAAATCCATTCTCCCGCTTTTTTCCGCGAAAAATCATTATTTTAGTAAGTTCATATTGCTGAAATAGAGGACGTTTTATTTTTCGAAAAAAGGCCTGTTTACTATTCCGGCATTTCTCTCTTCTCAAAACCTGCTTATACCGATTCGATTTGTTCAGTATCTAATTTTCTGAACTCGATACCGATATTTTGATATTAGATACTTTTTCTCCGGGTATAGAATCGAATTAAGGGTTAAAAAAAACCTAAATAGAGCCGATCAGGCCAATTCCAAGTTTAGGCGAAAACATTAATAATAATGTTCAAAAATCACCCTTGAAGAAACGAGAGCAAACAATCCAAGGAATGTTCAGTGACATGAAC
This sequence comes from Platygaster robiniae, assembly GCA_028476575.1. Lineage (NCBI taxonomy): Eukaryota > Metazoa > Arthropoda > Insecta > Hymenoptera > Platygastridae > Platygaster > Platygaster robiniae. The sequence continues at coordinate 19,568,404 of CM052019.1, read as the reverse complement.
TCGTACAAATGTTCGCATACTAAAAATTGTAATTATTTGTGTACGTTATACACATTTTAAAAATAATATTACTTATCACATGAATATTTGCTTATTAAATGAAAAAATGGAAAAATTAAGTAAATTTTCCCAATTACAAAATGAATTTAAAAAAATATTTTGTTAACGAATATATGAATGAACGATTGCAAATAAATTTTATGTTTAGTGCTAATATGACTGACTAATATTGTAATAATTTATAAATAAATATATTAATAAATGACAATACATTGTTATCATTTTTTTATTGCAAATTATTCCAGGAAAAAAGAGCGTGCTCTGTAAATGTAAAAATAATAATAGATTTTTTTCAAATTGGCTATTTTGAATTATTACAGTCAGAATAACTTTTATTTGGAAACATTTAACTCATCGTAATTTTTAGAAATAAACTTGTTTAATAAAATATATAATTAAGTTAAATATTCATTGAAAATGCGTAGTGACTTTTTCATAAAAATTGCTGTAAAAATGATTGCGTAACTAAAAACGTCAGAATTGATATGATGTTAAAGTAATTTTATACTTTATATTTTGGCTTCGTTGAATGATAGAATTTTTCAAATGGCTAACACATTTTTTTGAAAAAGTATCAATAATTGAATATAAATTCGTTGAGAGAGAGATAAGTTAACTCAAATAATGAGTAATAACTTTTTTGATACAAAGTTATTGTGAAAAAATGTATTCATAATTGACCAATATAATATATAAAATAATAAAAAAAAATTTATAAATTTTTCACAAGTTTGTGTCAACTATTTAATCTTATAAAAATGAAAATAAGTTTCTTTATCTACGATGTACACATTTATATATTTGGGAATAAACTTATATTATAAGCTTATAACCCAATAAATAATATAAAGGGATTATGAAGTAATTTTTAAATACGAAGTTTTTTATAATAATATAATAAATAAAAATGTATAAAGGAATTTCAAACTAATTTTATATTGGTCATTTTCACTATTTAAAAATTTTATAGTTTTTGTGAATAGCCAGCACATTCATCAAAAAATTTATCCATTCATATTTATCCAATTAATAATAATAATGCCAGCTTAGTACTTTTTTAATACTAATCTGTTTTGTGAAATAGTTGAATAAAATAGTAAATAGCTATAGACATGATCGAAATGAAATAGAAATGGTAAATAAAATATAAATTATATAAAGATGGAATAATACTTAATTCGGTAGAAAAAAGCAAAAATAGAGTTTTTTTTCAACTCGAATGATTTAACACCTAAATAATTAAAGCTGATAAAATTTTTATTTGTATAACTTACTATGTACACAAATTAAATTTTTTTTCTTTATTCACAGAAGGTTGAACAAAAAATGCAGCGCTTACCAACGCACTCACCTACATGATTGCTGTTGACGATTTGCCTTCGATGACTTCGGAAAAACAAGGGTTTCGAAAATTCTGCCAAATCGCAGTTCCTCTATACACGCCTCCCAGCCGTTTTACAGTAATAAGACTCATGGACGCGAAATATGCAACTCTCGGCGCTAAAGTAAAGGCTGACTTGGAAAAAATAAAGAAAGTGAGCCTGACTACGGATGGATGGACAGAAACTCACACGTCAAAATCCTACTTGGGCTCAACAGTTCACTATGCTTGTCCCGATTTGCCGAAGATTGTCTCCATCAAACTTGGTTGCTTTCCACTCGACGAGGCGCACGCCTCAGAGTATCTGGGATCTAAATTGGTTGAGGTCTCCGAGGAATAGAATATTGACAGAACGAAGATCAGAGCCATAATCGCCAACAATGCTGCAAATATTGTCAAAGCTGTTAAAAAACATTTTAGAAAATCCATCATCTTCTTTGTTTTGCACATACTCTGCAACTGGCAATTCAAGACGCAATAAAAAGAACACCATTGCTACAAGAAACCTTAGAAAACGTTAAGAGTATCGTCACATTTTTCAAAAAATGTACAAATGCTGCGAATGAACTTCAACGTCTCCAAATGATAACTAAAGAGTCTGAAAACACATCAGCAGAAATATTGAAACTGATACAGGCAGTAGACACTAGGTAGAACTCTATATTTTACTTGATTGAGAGATATATTATACTCACTTCGTTTGTGGCGATAGCGATAATCCATCTTCGAAAAACTGCGAAATCCCCAAAGATGCTCTCGGAAGAAGAAATTAACATACTTTAAGAGGCCGTGGAACTTCTCAAACCATTTGAACGCGTTACCACGGAAATGAACGCCGAAGAAGTTGTCACATGCAGCAAAGTTGTTCCCATCATCAAAACACTGAAAGTCAACATCGATTCGAAGGCACCTGATTCAGTATCAGGCATGACTCTACAAGAAAACCTCCAATGCGCATTGTCCCTTCGATTCGACAAACATGGAGACAAATACCTGACTCTATCAAAAGCCACTGTTTTAGATCAACGATTCAAAAAAGAATTTTTTTTAAATCTGCTCACGCCGTCAAAAGCTGTTAATGAAATTTCCAGAGAGATAGAGCTGTCTATGAAAAAACCTGAATCAGTCACAGAAATGCGAGCACCGAAAATGTATCCGACTCAGAAGATTTCTGGAGCATCCATGACAGGGAGGCCAAGAAACTCACAAGAACGATCGACAAACCAGGTAGGATGGTCTCGGTATTTCGAAATCATTTGTCACAGGCAAGGATTCTAAGAAAAAGTGACCCCTTACTATACTGGGAAAACGCCAGGCATTCTTTCCCAAATGTGCATCAACTTGCCAAAAAGTATCTTTCAATACCCGCGACTTCAGTAACTTCCGAACGGCTTTTTTCGCGTGCTGGATTGATCGATTCTTCTATACGAAGTAGATTAAACCCAGAACGTCTTTCAGCCTTAGTTTATCTGTCCAGTTTGACAGAAGATCAATGGGGATTTTAAGTTTACAGACAATAAACTAAAGATGTTTTAAAATTGTGTTACTAATTTGACCACCAATATCACAGTAAATGATTCTTCTTAAAATATTCAGAATTTTAAGTCACATAATTATCAACAAGGTAAGTATCATCAGGATTTAAAATTCTGAATACCGATTAATTGGTATCGAATACATTTTCAAATGTCCCTAATATCTGTGTCTAATTCGACCATTCACTCGCCCGGATCATCACCCAAATCAGTGTAAAGAAGAGAGAAACGCCGGAATGGTGAACAGGCCTTTTCCCGAAGAATAAAATAGCCTTTATACTAGCAATAATCTTCATGTGGATCGAAGCGCTCAGTGGAATTGGCTCCACATTTCCTATTTTTGTTAAGAAAATTAAAAACCATGTCAGCGAAGAAGAACCTCTTTGAAAATCGTTTATTGATGACCTAGGAAATCAGTTTTTTTTGAAAATTCCGCAAGTGATTATCTAAAAGTCAAATTTTGTTAAACTGTGTTATTTGAAGCTGATTTGGAGGGCGTCACGGTTCAAATTACACCAAAGCCATTTTAAAGATCACCCTAATGTATATCTATAATTCTCCATCGATTAACTGGTGTCATTAAATCATTCTGCATAACAGCGACATAAGCAATGTTATATCGTGTGTATATATGTATGTATACATATATTAAAAACTGCAAGATATATATATAATGTTAGAAAAAACGAGAGGAAAGAGAAGGTGGGACATAATTTTTCTTACTATACATATGACTGCTGTCATCTGCATGAGCGTAGTTATTTATATTCAGGGATAGAGGTTCATTTTTTCCAAAATATCGGGGAAAATGTTAACGATGCGTAGCTCTCCTGTTCAATCTACAGGGATTTGCAGTGCTGCAGAGCCAGTACTGCTAACATACCATAGCAACCGCGCCATATTGTTATCTATATCTTATTATCTAAATAATAAGGTACAGCTTTATATAGATATACCTATTATAAGTTTTCACGGCATTCCAGCGTTGAGCTTCCTGTTAAATCGACAGTGGACCGTACGGCTGGATTCACGTGAGTTGACAACGCTGCGTTAACATGGAAATCACGTTAATGCAACGCACCGGTACCCCTTTCTGTTAACGCTGCGGAATTTTACGCATGCGCTGACAGGATTTTTTCCCAGTGTATTCAGAAGACGGTAGAGGAATAACCGTGGGAGTGCAAATTATAAATTAATAAAAAACACGTTCGCAAAAAATTGGTTAAAATTTTCGGAATTAGCCATAATGTCAAAAGAATGATGGAAGTCAGAATCGATCCGTATGCAAGTCCAGTCAAGTTCCCCCTTTTTTTTTTCTAATAATATCTACGTTATGATTATTCAACTAATCAAGGTTGCTGTTACGGGTCTATACTGGTGGCGGAACATAGGTCTACACGGACTAGTGGGCTATGGTAGAGGCGTCAATCTCACAACAAAAGTTCGTAAAGCATATGATGACTCTGTTGTGGGGTGAAAACCAACTCTGTAGCCGATGCCTCGATCAACATAGAGCAGGGGATCGAATTCCAGGGCTGCCAAGGTGGACACTCCTCACGCTCTGAAAGCTGTAATTAATAAAATGTAAGTCAATAATACTTTGCCACCCTTTCTCCACTCTAAATGTCATCCTTTTAAAACGCAAAGATATTGTAGTTTACAAAGTAATTTTTATGGTCATAAGCGTTAACTGTTTTCGTGTCGAGTTTTCATTAAAATCATTTCGATTGTACTTACATTTAGATACATTTTCAAAAAATATATGGAATATTTTCTATGGAGTTTTTGGAATTTTTAAACTCATATCCTATAGGGGATTTTTCCCATAAATGGATCTAGAACATTTTCTACATACTATGCGAATCCTTCCACGGGTATGGAAATTTTCCTATAATTTATGAAAGAATTTCTATAGCGTATGGAAAATTTTCAGGATTTATGGAAAAAGTCTTCTGTAGAATTTGAGTTCGGAAATTTTAATACTTTTATAAAACATTTACTAACCTTTTTTATCAGCGTAGTAATAGTGACTTTATGGAATGATACACATTCTTTATTCTACCTATACATAAGTACCGTGCCACAAATACTCTCATTAGATAATTCTGAGTATATATAACACATAAAAATATAATGACAATAATTGTGAAACAGTGCATTGCGTACCAGGCACGGATGTGCGGATTTGGCGAAATAATGGACCGAAGCGAAACTGAGGTCTGGTAGCCGTTTCGCCAAGAAGCACATCCGTGCCTGTTACGTAAGGTATTTTACGCCATGACAACCGAGAAGTCACGTCAGATTGTCAGTTTCGAGGTTAAAATGGCGTATATATTATTTTCAGTATGCAGTTAGTAAAACAATATAGATATAGGCCAAGGAAGATATTTATACTATTTCTATGAGAATTGATTCGCTATCAGAAATACAGCATTCACGTAGTTTTACATTGTTAATCAATACTCGATACTTCGATGCTTGACACTCATACTTTGAAAGTTGATACTATCGAGTACCGATACTTTCACTATTGGTATCGACGCATCGATACTTAACTTTTGAAGGTCACTAGGGCAGAGGGCAACCTTGGTTACTGAGCGACATAACCTTTTTCCTGTTTTACCTTGTTTCGTGGTGAATTGTTTAAAGCAATGTTAACAACCTCGTTTGTTTGAACCCCGTCATATGAAAGTAAAAAAAAAGGTTCTTTATCCATTTGCGTCATGTAAGTATTATTTTTATAAAATACATCGAGATTAAAATAAAAAATACTTTGATTGAGAAGATAGCTCAGAAGCATTATTTCGATAATTTTATGATTATGAGTTTCTCAAAAGAGCATAAACGAAAATTCATAACCTCAACCTCAAACATATTTCAGAATGTCAGAAAGTACTACTCAGAAAGGCTCGAAAGTATGGAAGTATTTTACGAAAATTTCGGACAACAAAAATGCAGCAGAATACAATTTGTATAACCAGAAAGAAGAAACGAAACGCAATACGTCCAATTAATGGAAACATCTCAGAGCGAAACATGCTTTTCATACTTCGTCTGAAGAAAACAATGGGTCAGTATTCGGGTCAACATCAAATGAAAAATCGAATACTACATGAACGGTCAACTGAACAATTATAAATTGAATAATATAAAAACACCCGGTACTTACCTAAATGAATATAAAATTTTTTCCTTAGTAGCAAAGCAGTGGTAAATTTTTTTTTTTTTTTTTTTTTTTCATGAATATTCGAAAATGAACGTTTGGCATGTTCTGTTTCAGAAATATTACAAAACCTATCAAACAAAAGAACATCTCAATACTTTTACCTTTTCCGACAGTTCTGACCATTTTTACCGTTTTTTTTAAGTTTCGAAATTATTTGGTTTTTTTTACTATTAATCAATTGTAACATCTGTAAACAATATTTTCACTCTCCCGAACAGTAAAAGCTGTTTGAGGTGTTATTAAACGTTAAGTTTGCAAAAATGCCGTAAATTTTATAAAATTATTGCCAATCCGGTAAATCTCTAGAACAATTTCTGAAATTTTACAGCCCGTATACAATTTGTCGAAATTTCCAAATTCTAAGATATACTTGAAATCGTAAAATATTTTCAATTTTATCTTGTGTATTTCGCTATACAAAAACTCGAAACATTTGAAGTCAACAAAATCACAATATTGCAAAAAATGATGAACATATATTTCTGTGGGGAGGGGAAAGAGAGGTTTAAGATGAGGAGAGAGGGGAGGAGATCATTGGATTACGCGGGAGCAGCAGGGGGAAAAGTTTTTTTATAATATAGGGAGGAGGGAAAGGAAGGGGGCGAAAGAGATGGAGGGAGTGGAAGGGACGTTGGAAAGAGTGGAAGTGAGGGGTGTTCGATTGACTCTTTTCTGACTTTATTGATACCCTCCTTCGACTCTTTTGTGTACTTTCGAATATAACTGGAAAAATAAAATTTTGATATTATACGAATACTTGTCTAAAGTATTATGATATATAGAGATATACTAATGGCTTTGGCTCGGAGTGAATTTCCGCGCCGTGTAACCGGGTCATAGCAGCGATTCTGGAAAGAAGTAATATCGTAAATTATCATTGCGAAAAAAATTCATTCCGGAGAACGGTCTTTTGAAAAACGGATTACGGACAGTGTCCGGAACCCATTATATCAGTTAACGTGGTTCGGCTTGGTTCGAGGCAGAGTTTGTGCCTGTACGTCTATTTTACAGATCGAGCCGAACCAGCGAAAATTGAGATGAAGCCGAGCGTGCTACTCTGCAAACAAAAAATTATTGTAAGACACAAAAGATGATTCACACTCACAGCATTCCAATACTTTTTAGCGTGATGTTGCGTGAGATTAAAGGCGCCGACGCGAAAAAGTATTTAAACGCAGTGAGTTCCAATCCGGTTTTGTGTCTCTAATAATTTTCTGTTCGCAGTGTATGCTTGCCTGAACTCTACCCATTGAAATGGGCCGGGCGCGCAAGTCTTGCCTAAACTTGAAAGTACTCTTAAAGTGGGATGCGCTAGGGGTGCTGGGGTGATGGCTTGAATTGAATCGTGATCGGTTCAAGTCTTAACTTTTACCAGGGGCTTGAAAAATATTTAAACTTTCTCTCCTGGCTCCCCTCGACCGTTGAGTCTATAGCCCGACTGAAAATCATCGGGCTTTTCGGGACATGTGAAGGACTCTACGCAGCTACAATGCGTAGATATAAACAATATTTCAACGCGGAGAAGCAAAATGTTCATGTTTCCGAGCGTACAATGTTTCGACATAAAACTAGGCCTAGTGCAAAACTAGCAATGGATGTTGCTGATGAGAATATTTTTTCACAAAAAAACGAAATTCAAAATGGAAGCTGTGTACGGCCAAATAATGCGGATAGTTACGACGATCTTCGTGTCCCCTTTTCCTACAAAGACATCAACTTAACTGATCAATACGTTGACAGTGCACAAATCAATCGAATGAAACTCATTAATCATATCCTAAAGTTATTATAAGAACAAATAATTAAAACTTGACACTGCAAGAAAAAGTAAGCGAAAATTGAGAGTCATCATATGGTTTTTCGTGACTCGATTGGAAAAGGTACTTTTTTTTTGCCACTTTATACATAGTTATCTGTATTTTTAATCATTTGCACTTGTTTTCATCTTGAAGTAAAAACTTTCAAACTTGTTGTAATGCAGATCTTGTGGTTGTTATTGCTGATCTAACGATATTTTTCCTTACGCAACGTAAAATAGATTTTCCAATTCGTACAACTTGTAACATTGTGGGAAATGAACTTTACGATGTTTGAATTTTCCCGCCATTTCGTCTCGAACAAGTTTGTTGCATAGGTTATTGGAGATGGATCGATATTAGTTTCTTTGTTTGCCGTGAGTGGCGTGACAAACTTCCTTCTTCGCTAAATCGGCCATGCTTGAAATTGAAATCGTAGAGGCGATATTGTGTTGAATTTCGTCCTCGAGTAATTAATTTTATTCATACAACGATTGATCTGGAAATGCCCTCAATGGTGAGATTTCAAAGTCCTAACTTGCAGTGAAACCTTTCGTGACAAATTTCGCAGTGATTCGTGTATTTCTTGTCTTTTACTTTAATAGGGAGTTTCATATGTATGGATGTGTTTGGCAAATGGACGCCATTAACCAGTTTCGGCTGTGTCGTTCTTTTTCTTGTGTCAACGAGGCCGTAATTGTCTTCAAGTGCAGTTCGTTCACGGGATTCTTTCGTTCGGATTGGATTCAATTCCTAGTGCGATGCTGCACGGCACCAGCTGCGACAGATAAGCCATATTTTTATTTAATTCGTATAATCATTTCGCTCAGCGATGCTTTCTGATTCGCAAAATGTGTATTCAACAGCATTATTTTGGCTGGAATTCGACATTTTTCATGGCATGATTTTCGGTGACAACCATGTAAATAATTAAATGGTAATTGTTGATGTTGCTGTGACGTGCCCGTCTTTTACAAAAAAAAAGAAGAAAAACATATATCTGTTTCCCAAGTCTCCCTGATTCGAGCAGATCTAATTATGACCGTTATACTTTCCGGGACTTTTATTTTGTCGAGTCAAATGTAAATTTTGAATCTCGGTGGCTTCAGAAAATGGCATATAATTTCTCCATAAAAAGAGGAAATTATCACACGTGCCACGCTGAAAGATGCAAGAGGCCTATATGGTAATAAGAGCATTGGCGTCTTGAGCGACGTTGTCACGAGCCATGCTCTTACCCTGACCCTCGTCGATATTTTTATTACCCGCATCTGGTCCGATTTGAAAGTGCTCGTGTTACTATCCAGATCCTTGGTGACATTTATGACACGGATCTGGGTTGATTTCAAGTACACTTGTTTATAAATTTATCTCTCAAGTCGCCGAGGTTGCAAATTTCTTGACTGGTTTTCGTAGTACCATCAATTTTACTATTTTCTCGAGGGGAAAGCCAAGTGATAAGTTTCTGTTTTATTATTTTCTTAGAAAAGATAGGATGTAACCTTTTTAACACATTTAGAATGCCAAAATCCCCACTTTTATCTAATTACCTCAATTAGGAAACTTAAATCCCTTCTTTTGCTTATCGTCCCCACCAATGTTTATTCGTACAAAAACCTGAATTTTGGGCCGCAGGGTAGTCAATCAGTTGATAACCATTTTTTTTTCACCGAACTTGAAACTTAGTATTTTCCGCCGTTTCGTGCTATAACTCTTAAATTTTTTTCCTCTTCTTCCACGTTCATTTATTCTAAACTTTGGGTCGAAACCTAAAGTACCCTAAAACTTTGTCTTTATTTATTTTGTTGTGTATTTCAATTTTCAATAAAAAAATTTAGTCAAGGCAAATAGTGTTTGATTCCCCAACCCACTACTTTTTTCTTCATCATAACAACGCAGCCGGCAGAAAAAAAAGAGCCAGTTAAACCAACCAACCAAAGGTAAAATACATACACTTTTGTTACCTAGACAGAATTTTTCTCCAATTTTTCCTTTTTTTCATTCCTTAATTTTATCGATTGAAGTGGTAAATTTATTATTCAGTATCGCCTCTTAAAATCTCTTTTGTTGATATTTCTCAATTCATCCTTTCAAATCTCCTTAAACATCCACTCCGGATACCCACCCTACTATCTCTTTGTTTCGGAAGTTGTTTTTTTTTTTTTCATTGGAAATTTCACACTAACTTGGGTCCCGTGCAGAGTATTTAGTACTGACACGAAACTAATTTTCGAACTTCTCTCTAAATTTAAAGGGATTAGGAATTTTCCCCTGCGCGTAGGGCTTTTCCGCCAGAACGCGACATTGCGATAGGGTGCATCGTGTCGTATTAATTCCGGGCAAACGAGCAATGAATGATTCTGATATGATGCGTTAATTCATTACTTTTTGGGTTCAATTTACCTGGTTAAGGATTTCAACGATTTCGTGTTCAATTCAGAATTTAAATCATTGATATGTACATTTATTTTTTTTTTGATGATTATTATTTGGTGTGATATGAGAGGGATTATGCTGACCTGCGTTGGTCAATAACTTTGGCACATTGCTGTTGAGTTAACTGGCTTCTTGAATTGAGGAATTTGAAATTGTAGTTATTTATTTTGTATAGTTTATTGATACACTTCTTTCGTTTACCTCTTTCGCGAATATTGTGTAAGAAAGAAAGAAGTAAAGAGGATCATAACAACGATATCTTTATTTATTTTGTAGATTAAATTCATTTTTTTTTTATCTTTGAAATAAATAAAGTTGTGACAATTATATTACGTGTTACCTTTCCTCGGTTCACGGTTCAACGACTAAATAATTTTACCATTCGAAACCTTATAAATTGAATAGTTCCGAGATATTAAATTATTATTTTCATTTTTTGGTCATAATTCTCAATTAGTTCATTATCAAAATCAATCAATTTTTTTTATTTGATGTGTTTCGGGTTTACCGGTGTTTGTCACAGACCCTCATAGGTAAAAGTCATGATCTTTCCATTTTGGGATAGAAAGATAGGATCGATTTTTCATTTGTGAGTCGACCGCAAATCACCGGAACGGACTGGCCCGCATTATGTAAAGTATTTTTATATTTTTGTATATTCCTCTGTAAATTTTTAAAACTGTATGCTATGTCACATATTTCCAAATATTCTTAGTATTTATCAGGCGACCTGTGGCTTTAGATTTAAAAAAATTATGTAAATAACTGTTTGTTTAAACGAATCAATCATTGAAATTATGTTTTCTGTAATGTGCAAAGGCTTTCTAAATTTACTTGGTACTTTGATCACTAGCATGGCATCAAACATTAAAAATTGATTTGTTGAAACGTTTTTTCAATGTTATTTGCGAAATTGCAGTTTTTGCCAGAATAATATGCTTTCCCCAGTTTTCTAAGTCACTGGTCATGAATCTAGTGCCAGGTTTAGATTATTCGTTTATTGAAAACGAATAATAATAATAATGAAAAAATGAGTGAAATCATCACCCCCTCTAACACCCCCCCCCCCCGAACATCATCAATGTATAAATCCTAGAATTAATAAAAATGGTGTATAATAGTACTTACAAGAAAACTTCATGAAAAAAGTGAGATACAAATGTATTGAAATCAATACTGAATTAATGTATGAACAGAAAATGTATTTAATTGTTATGAAATTTTCAAACGGCTAGAAGTAGTATGTTGAAGCAAAACAACATAGCAAAAATAGGATCAGATTTTTTATATGATACGCCATTATACTTAGGTGGTTAGCAAAACAAAACAAAAAATTACAAAACATTTGTTTTTACAGTTCTGCATGGAATACAGTGTTATATTATCAAAGAAATTCGTAAAACGCGTATTCGCTGAATCGCCGGCCTGAGTTCTCACGAGCGCCGAAATAGCTGCGCTCAGCGTAAAAGCGCTGGCTAGGCGGAAAGCGCACCGATGCGCCGTGGGAAACTCGGTCAAGGCTACACCTCGCGGTGTGGGACCTAGAGAGCTTGCACTTTTTGAAGCACGCTTGCGAATTTTGAGGCGTGTGAATAGAAAATTGCAAGTTTTTCCCATCGCACTTTTTAACTTCGGGAACAAGCGTAAAAAAGGAGCGAAGGAGGCCGGGAACAGCCAGATTTTAACCAGACGCAAGTCGTCACAGTGGTTTTAGAAGAAACGCTTGTCGTAATCCTTTTCCAAAATAATAAAAGCACGATAAGGGACGCTAGTCGTCACCACCTTGTAAGAGTAAGTGCATTTACTATTTTTATTCATTTGAGTTTAATATGTGGCTGCCCCACCTGACGTGCATTCGTCATTAGGGGTATAAAAATTCCAAGACAGGTATTGTCATGAGGAATTGATGGCTCTTGTCTGGTATTGACACCGTGCCCAAGTCGCATATTAATATTAAATGGAATAATAATTTCATAATTCAAAATAATTTGAAATAATTCATGATTCCCGATAAATAAAATAAAACTTGCCGAATAATTTCATAATCCAAAATAATTTAAAATAATTCATGATTCCCGATAAGTAAAATAAAACTCGCCGAATAATTTCATAATCCAAAATAATTTAAAATAATTCATGATTCCCGATAAATAAAATAAAACTCGCCGAATAATTTCATAATCCAAAATAATTTAAAATAATTCATGATTCCCGATAAATAAAATAAAACTTGCAGAATAATTTCATGATCCAAAATAATTTGGAATAATTCATGATTCCTGATAAATGAAATAAAACTTGCCGAATAATTTCATAATTCAAAATAATTTGAAATAGTTCATAAAACCTTGTCGAATGAATACATAGTCGAAAATAATATAAAAAGAAAGATAATATACTTCAAAATAACTTAATCTAAATAACAATGAATCGATCCTTTACATAGACGTTCAACAACCTTCAATCAGAAAACAATAACACTAAATAATACTTTGATAAATGGTGGATAACAGTACAAATTTTAAACAACCTTTCGATTCTTTTTGATTAGTGGGAAATCCGGATCTGGCCCGTGAATGTATTCGAGCAGCGGCTGCTTTTGGTTTACGGAAAAATTCGTCCCGTATTCTATATGAGAGAAAGGGCCTTTTGGGTTTGTGGGTTAAGCTACAATCAAGAACTCTAACCAAACCCAAGCGAGCGTTGGTACCTCCTCCTTTACCATCAATCCCAAAACCCACTCCACTACCCTCAGCTCAAGAACTATTTGGAAAGACGGACACCACCAAACCGACCCCTCCTAAGACGACCTTATCCATATCTATACCCCTTTCGAAAATCAGAAACGGAACTGTGAAATCTACAAAATTACGTATCCGACCATATAAAAAGCCCTCGCCGTACGAACCCAAACCACTTCCTGGAATTCCAACCCCAACTGGCAACTATGTGCCCACGGCCATTGACAAACTAATCACAGAATTACCGAGAGACCTTGGATGGGAAAATCTACCAACCCCACGAAACCCGCTCGGTTTGTAAAATAGATTATAGAAAAATATTGTATGAGGACACGGAATGATGTTAGAAAGGAAGAGATAGATATTTAATACAGGCGTGAATAATTGGAGGTTTTATATGCATTATTATAACCCGCTTAGAATAGAATAGGAACTTTATACCTTTGTATTCATGATAAATGTTAGAAACGAATTGGAAATCTGTTAAGAAATAAGGACGATATTGTAAAGGAGATTGAATTCTGATTTAATGATTTTAATTGAATAAAAACGAGAAATCATTTTTATATATATATATATATGTGGTGTTTTCCTTGACTACTTTAACCCTGGCTCATTTTACGGGATGGACCGGTCCGACGCGTCATAACCGTTTGTTGTAAACTGTTCTGTCAGTTTATAACATAAAAATTTGGCGACCACGGCAGGACTCGAACCTGCAATTTTCGGATTGCATATTTTTCTCATATGTTACACAAAAATTAAAATTAAACAATTGAAAATGAATTTTAAAAAGTGTGTTTCATAATAACTTCTCAAACTTCGAGAATAAAAATCTTTAACGTCCATGTATGATTATCGAGTAAGTTATCTCTTTGCTCCCTTTCAAACAATTTTTTAACATACAATCGAAGAAAATGCTTTTTTTACTCAATATGAATAGAAACTGATATATTTAAATAATATCTTTCTGCAAAGTGAAAATATGTAACATTTTCCAAAAACTCGCATTGGGGCCCATACATTCAAATGGACAGGAAGTTTCCCTGACGAAAAACATGACTCCCCTATCGTGCGTGGTTCAATATCTTACAATAGTGTACAATAATAAAGTGTTGTAATCGGTCGATAAAACAGTTTCAAAAGAAAGCAACTGTATCGTTTAGTGAATATTTTTCTGAGGGGGTATGAGCTTTCAGTTCTTTATTGTGTTACACTTTTTTAAAATAATAATTGAACCAATAATAATTCTTGAAATAAATATGAAGTTAGCATATATATTGACGGATACATCAAATATTTTGTATAAAGTTTGTTGATCTTGTGTTGATTTTGTTCTGGAGGAGAAATAAAACTGCAATGTCCCAAATTTGTGAATTTTTCAAAAAGTAATATAAATTTTATTTTCAAAACTATTCACAGTAACCGTTTTTTATTACGGCTATATTCAAACTTAATAAAATATCTTAATATTCATTACATGTACAAATAATTATGAAGATTGCCGAACAAAACAGGAGGCACGTCGGAAGTTTTTGAGGGATTGAACGTCCTCGTCAAAATTACAATAACAAAAACATTACAAGGTTAATTCATGAAGTTATTACAGTGAATGTAGTCAGCAATGTCAACAATTTTTCGTTTTGCCCTTCAATATTCAGTTTAATATCTATGAATGCTGCAACATTTAAAACAGCAATTTTTTTACCAACTCATATTTTGCTGTACAATGACAAGATATAATTTTTATCAAATTCTGAGGAACCTTGACTCTCTTGATTTGAAATTAAAATTTTTTGTTTCATTTTTTTAAAGTAGATCACTATCAATTGCAATTTGTGAACATTCAAATTAAAAGAAGACAAATTTTTATCACATTCATTTATGAATTTTAAAAGGAACAATGTACGCTGCACTAACAAATATAAAAATGAGTTTTAACATATAAAAGTTAGTTCAATTTTGATTGTGACCATAAATAAATTCAGTTCTGGAAAAAAGAAGTTCGAAACAGTCGAAAATTCACGACTATACAAGAAGGACATTTCTGCTGCGTTGCACTGCTTCAGTTTGTACTAACTTTATGAATTATGATTATCACATGATTGTACAATCATCGGCTAGTCCCATAATCGTTAAACGGCCAAAATTGTGATTACATAAGTTCTAACAATGAGATTCGAAACATTACAAGGTTTCTTATTAGTCACTAATATTTTACGATTCTACTTCGAACATTGAGAGCTAAACAACAGTAAACTACAACGTTAAGCGCTCTAAGAAAAGGTACTGTATGTCACAGAGTAGAAACTTGCATGAGAGATGCTTTAAACTCGTAACATGCAACTCTTACTCGAACCTTTACCTTTGCTCAGCGTGTGTCACTTACGTATACTTCCATTTTTACAAACTCTAATAATATATATATTTTAGTTTTTCAGAATACAGTTGCTCTGAGTGTCGCAAGTCTCATTAGTCTCTAATTCCTACGTTTTAGTACAAGTTGCAGCGTAAAAAAAATCCACGCGAGTTTAAGAGTTTCAAAAAAATGTACTTCTCAGGATGCCCACGAATGCATGGTGTCCCTGCAATGCTGTGGATCCTTACTTGCTCCTTAGTGTAACCCGTACCGATGTCCAGGTCATTTTAACGGAGAAAAATGTAGCGTTCATTAGTATCGCGTACTCTGGCCATCGTTGGTTTCGTAATCTGTCCATGTCTACAACATATAATCAATCAATATACATCATGCATATACATATTGAGCTTTTTCAACTTTAACAATTTCAACACGTTTTCATGGTGAACGAAAGGAGTTCACAGTTATTAATTACCCAAAATAACATCGATTTGCTTAAGATAGTTTCAACAATCGTCCAAAACTTGCAAATTCGACAAAGTCTGTGTTGAAATTTGGTAAATTTCGATAACTTCTTTTAACTTATGTTTTTTAAATCATTTGAAAACTCTTAACGTTTTGAATTATATTTCTTTGGAACTAGATTATTAAAATTTAGAATATTGAGAAAGTTTACAAATAAATACGAAGCAAGTAGTACTGATAATCACTTGAAAACTCTGGCAATGGAATAGTGTTTCTTACAGACGCAACGGTTGCTAATTCTTAGAATTAATATAATTAAAAAAAGAACCGATCAATCTGTAATTTTACCCATTTTACCTCTTTTTTTTGCGGTACGAGCCTGTACACTTTACTGTCCATAACTCGACCGGTTCTTCCGGCACGTTGTTGGCAATTAGCTGTGCTTGCTCAGGAAATTTGTTAACATTAGTAATTTGTGGCTGAATCGATCGCTAAAACTTTTTTCAGGCAAAAATCTGTCACTGGAAAAAGAATAAATGAAAGTTAAAGGTTTCATTGTCCGAATACTTTTTGGAAATTACTTGAGCTCAATATGTAGTCGATTAAATTTTGTTTCTCACAATTTTTTTTGAATAAGGAACGTTCAGAAATTTTTTAATAAGATTTTACAACTTTTTCCTCTAAATTTTCATAAATTCGACATATTTTTGAAATTTAAATCTAATTGAAAATTTTTTAAGTATAACAATTTTTAGGATTAGATACAGCAGTCACAAATTTACCTATATCATGATGTGTATATGAACTCCAAAAATTTTACCGTATTTCGCATTTGGCACCGTCAAACTGTCGACAAAATGACTCGACGGAAACCTGGCGGAGGGTTTTTTTTCGTTTTTCTCCGTCTGTAATAGTCTAATGTGGCACGACGACGTCCCAATCGATGGACTCGTACTTTTTTGACATCATCATGCTGTACATTTCTTCGATTTCCTAAATTCTTGGCAAAAAAACCAAAGCGACGTGATGATTGACGGGCCCGTCCCCACCGTCGTTCTCGTGATCTTTCGTATCGATGTCATCTAAAACGGCCAATAATGCGTCACACATCCCCATAATTTCCGAGGAGATTCCGGCTTTTCGAACTCAACTACGAGCAATTTCTAAGGAAAAGATGAAAATTTACAGACCATTAAATTGCTATATTATAAAACAGACCGAAATCACGTTACGTAATATGTGAACTGCTTTTAAACCGTTAAAAATTTTTTTACAAAATTTTGTCATAGAATGTATGACATTTTGACCGGATTTGAGACTAAAATTGAATAAAATGTCATTCGCAAATTTGAGTCAAAACGAGGCCTACAATAGACAACTATAATCATCTATGATAAAAGGAATTAAAAACTCACCAACTTCAGACGATCGAGTTGATCGAGTTCAAAATCATAGGCGTGATAAGTGATTTCTTTTCCCATCTTTAGAGTCGACGCAGGCTGCATTTTACGATCCGCCACTGGCATTATCAAATATTTGGCACATTTATCGAGCATGTGTTTACTCGAAATAAGCTGTCTGAGATCTGGAACAAAATGACCAACATTCTATACATACAGATTTACATTTCATAACAGTTGTCAGAATGATTATAATAATGGAATCTATAATACCTTACTCCAACTCCCAGCCATTAGCAAGAGGAACCATGTACTCCTTAGTTTCACGTACAATTGCATTTTCTTCATTGTCATTCAAAACAACTTCGATCCTGATGGCAGGCGCCAAGACGTCTTCGTAGGGTATGAAGTCGTACAATTCGTCCACATACCGTCTATACTGTGCACGTAGTGATTTGTGAAAAGATTGTCGTTTTTTTCTGCAAATATACGATACTCTGTTCCATGGATTATTATTTTTAGATAAAAAGTAGCTTCTACATCTTCAGAAAGTCCAGGGACAGCAGCACGCAATGAGTGTCTCATGAGTTCGGTGGGATTAACGATATCTTCATTCCGTCCGTGAAAATAAAATCCAGTTGACTCCATCGGAGGTGCGTCCCACTTTCCTTTGGAGAATAGTTTTTTGATGTGTAAACGCGTCACGGGTGAAAGAGCTTCGTTTTCCAACTCAGCATCCAAAAATTTTGTCAACCTGTAACGCAGACAGATTTGGTGCGCTCGTTTATACCCTGCATTCACATAACCCACAATCCGGTTGTTCCAAGATTCAAACGGAAACGCGGTATGCACCCAAAGAGGCCCTAGATCACGGACGGTCCTCGGTAAATGTGATAACAGATGAACATTAAACGTCATACTCTCTATTCCATACAGATCCTCATATTGTTCAACGAATTGATTTATTTTTGCTTCTGCAGCGTTTAGTTCATCCACAGTGATCGTCTCTTGATTCATCAAAAACACCGCATCACACAAAAGCGAAAAATGGTGATAGTAGTCCTCATCCAGTATACCACGCATACAGGAAAGTCCATAGTATAATAACCAGTTCCGCCATTCATTAGCCTTCCACAGTTTATGTTCATCTATACTTCGGGGTGGCCGAGAGAGTTTTGACGGTCGTTTGATTGCAAGCAAACGTCTGTTAATTCTTCTATTAGTGGCTGGCCGGCCTAAATACCATCTTCGTCCATGATCTTCCACGAACATCTTCAGAAACAATTTTCTCACAACCCCTAGAAACACGTTGTGGCAACTGTTTACAGCAATGCCCCGAGCAAGGTTCAAATCTTGTATAGTTGCTAGAGCAGTTATTCCTTTACAACCATTAATCACATCATTTCTCTGCACAGCTAGTCTCATGTCGTGAATTATTTCATTGTGGGTTCTGTTTCGATATCTGACAACCGAATAGTATACTCGTCGTCGCCCATACTGTACTCCAGGGTTGTAGCAGAAGGTACATCCATATTCTCCATAAAATCTCTTCATTCGAAGAATATCCGGCCTTCCAACGGAATCAGCTGTTAGAACCAATGTCATAAACCGACTTGTTACCACTCGTCCACCTTGGGGTCGCCAATTAATCTCAACCTCACGAAGCCTTCGGAGCTCTTGTGCGATTGAAATCATAATGTTGTTCATTATGGGATGTTTATTCTCTACCCATATTCCAGTGAGGATCATATTTCGCCATTGATTGGGACAACTCATTGATTGCTAAAAATATTGGCCAGGAAGTAGCCTTAGAACTTTTCGAAAGTCATACGCCATCAGCCCATAATGTCAATGAAAAATTCCACGACGAGCTGAAAAATCGTCCTGCTCGTCTGATTCCTCGATACAATGCTCCATCAAAAATATCTGAGATAGCGACACCTCTTCTCCCTCGTCCTCTCCTTTGTCCTCTTGTTAAACGGTACCGTAGAGAATTGTAGGCGTGCGGTTTTCGCAAAAAAACCGCAATTTGGGCTTCGACATTCATTGGTATAAACCATCCTATAGGTTGATTTTTCCGGTTTGGTAAGCAAGATCCACAACTACATCGGCGGGTCACGATTTTGTAGTCACCTACTTTCTCTCCACATTTTTCGCAGAAAACATTGTACAAAAGACCATCGTCGTTTCGGTTTAGGCTTCTCCATAAGTTTCTTTTCTCGCAGGGGAACCAGTTGCCTATAAATTCGTCCCGCAACCACTTCATGATAGCTAAAAACATTTCATATGGTCCTTTAAATGTGACTAATATTGCGAGAAAGAAGATGATGAAATTAGCTGGGTTTACATGTTCTCTCAGCGCCAAGGGAATGAAAAATCTTGGGTCAGCGAATTGTAAAAAAGGTTGATGTTGTTGTGGTTCAGGGGCATCGTGTACTCCATTCAATCGTTCTTCATTTTCATGTGCTGGCGGATTATCTTCAACCTGCATACCTTGGTCTTCTTCATCTTCTGCCTGTTGCGGGTCCTCTCGCTCTTCATCTTCTCCTTCCGCGTCTTCATCACTCTCATCGAAAGCATTGTCTTCAGCGCTTCTTGCCTCTTCTTCATCATCGGAATTAACTGGATCAGGGACATTGTCGTGTAAAAATTCGTCAGGATGAACAACTCCTCCATGTTGATAAATCTGATCACCTGCCACATCGTCTTCGCCATCATCATTATCATCATCAGTCGTTGTCTGGTAATCGTTATCTCCCTCCGTTCCAAATGAATTATCGGCATCCATATTGTCCATTACTTGAGGTCTTGTATAGATCCCGTGTTGTTCATTGTTCCCTGGGAAAAAGTTGATTAAGTTTTACAGTATGATCGACAAATAATTCATGAAATTTTTTATTTAATTCACGGACCAAACTATCCCTTAATTTTCATTATATTTCTATTAGTCAAAAAGCTCTGCTACTTTTCACAAAACTCAGAATCAAAAAAGATATTCGAGTTTGAAATTCGAGAAAACTGACTGTCTGAAACTGCTAACTCGAATATCTTTTTTAATTTAGAGTTTTGTGAAAAGTCGCAGAAGACATTTTGACTAATAGAAATAAGAAAAAAATTAAGGGAAAGTTTGGTCCGAGAATTCAATCCCCACTTGTCAAGAGAGCGTATGTATTGTTTAGAATTTCGACTTGAATAACTAATCGTTTATTTTTTGCAAGTTTTATACAGTCAAGGTATTATTACTACTATCCTTTTTCAAAAATTTTTATTAATTTTTCTAAAGATTCAAATAATTTTCCGAACTTAGAATTTTCTCATGATTTTTGAAAAGCTTATCAATTTTTTTAATTGTACGAATTCTAAGAAATTTTTACACAAGATTTTTAAACAAGTTGAAATAAATTCATATTGAAATACGAATTAATAATCCAATTAAAAAAAGTTTTGCTTTAAAAGTACAAGATTATCACAAGTTTTTAAATTTTTGACTATTTTTCATCTTTTTCAATTAAATCCTTTGCCACTTTTCACAAAACTGAAAATCAAAAAAGATATTCAAGCGCGAAATCTGAAAAATATGATTGGTTCAAACTTGTGACCCGAAAAACTTTTTCGTTTTTGAGTTTTCTAGAAAATTTTAAGCTTGAAAAAATTTTTTAATTTCGAATTTTTTAAAAAACGGCAAAGAAAAAAGTCTTAGAATTGCATAAGGAACCTATGGTTTGCGGTGAATGCGGTGAATATTGAATCAGCCTGCATATTAATTCTCAACGATTGATTTGCAAAGAATCAACTGCTCGTATATATATACTTAACGAAAAAGCATCTATTTCATTGATGAGCTCGAGAACGTCAATTTTTTGTAACACTTCGGTTAAGTAAATGATTAATTAATATAAATGCAATGAACTTTATTCAATTAGTTAATTAAATTATATTTTATTCTTTAATTTTTGGTTGTAAACAATTTATTTTTTAGAAATCAACTGTTTGTATCAACCTGAAAAAAACCATCTATTTCATTCATGAACTTGACGCGGAATCATTTCTGAAGATTTCCAGCTCGTTCTATTCTCTTTTTTCCTTTGCGAAAAAAGCTTGATTTCCCAAAAGGGCGGGAATGAAGAGGCTAGATGCTAGACGACTCAGGGCGCATTCCCAGCTAGCCTAAAAACAAAGTGTCGTGTCGCGGCAAGACACTTCATTTTTGGGCTAGCTGACTAAGAACGCGCCCTCACTCACTCATAAGCAGAGATGGGTATTGATGATACTTTCAGTAATTAATTACACTGTTAAAAATGTTATTGATTTCAGTTAATATTTATATATTATGGTTGTACTAAAAATAGTAAACTATTATAATAAAGTACAATCAATAAACTTTTTTATTGCAAAAAAAAAAAGGAAAATTAAAATCTATAGAGAGTTTATTTAAAATGATGAAGTTGTATATTAAATACCAATCACACACCATGCTTAAATTCAATATATAATAATGCATGAAAGTATGTTTTTAATATAGTGCTCCGTAAAAGCCTACTTTTTCGCCCGCTTCGCGAGCGAAAATCGGCTTTTACGCCCGCTACAAAAAAAATTTGTTCGCAACATGGGGAAGAAAAAATTTCACCCACGAGTGGATATATCCCTCGCCTTCGGCTCGGGAAATAACTCACATCCTCGATGTGCCTGAAGTTCCAAACATTTTAAATTAAACGAAAAAAACTCATAAGTTAATGTAGGAGAAATAGCTATTTTCGTGCCTGTGAGCAAGAAGTCGATTTGGGCGAAGACGAGGTTTTTAAGGCGAGGCGAAGCCGAGCTGTAAAATCGTCTGAGCCTAAATCGACGATTGCTCACAGGTGCGAACATAGTTTTTCATGTTGAAGGCTCAAAAATCGTGATTTTGCATTACGCACACGTACAAAAATCACGCTTTTCGTGCCTGAGGCATGAAAAAAAATTTCTAGCTGCTTTAAAACATTTTTTAATCTCAACAACAAACTCAATGGTTTCTAAAAAAATATTTGTCACACTTCCTATCAAGAGAAAAAATAAAAAAATTCATGTATTTTTCATTTTCGTTCAATTTGAAACGTTTGGAACTTCACGTACATCACACTCGCGAGAAATTTGTTGTTCCCTAGGTGCGAAATATACTATAAAATTCATTCATTTCTGTAAGTATTCTAGATCAACAAACATGTTCTTTGAAATTCATAAACATGTATTTCAAAAACCTGATACAAGCAACATGTTTGTAAAATTTCATAAACAAGTCTTCGAACATAATAAATGTCTATGACATTTAACTACCATGTTTATTAATTTTAACATGCGTTTATGTAATAAACTTGCAACGCATGTTCAAAACAATGAATATAAAAATTTCCAACAAAGTACATTTGGATTACAAAATACTTGTAATCATCTACTCATGAATATTTGATTACAAGTAATCCAGTAGGTCCAAAAAATGCACTATGGGAGTACATGTATCTGAATAATCACGAGTGGCACTTTTTTTACCGTTAGCCATTAAAAAAAAGTTTTTTTACAAACTACGGATTTTTAAAAAATCATATTTCGAAATTTTCAAGTATCGCATTAAAAAAAAAAATACGTGTCGATTATTTTCGATCTAAAAACACGAAAAAAAATATTTAGTCGAAAAAAAAATGTAGACTGTAAATCTCCCATGAAATGACTCTTATACAATGTTGGCCCGATTTTTATGAACGAAATATGTATGTTTTCGTAGTCGTAGAAAACATTAATGCAATTACTGCAATCGTCTTTGTGAAAATCTCATTTTTTACAGAAAAAGGTTGGATCGCATCGCTTTCTCGATGTATGTATCACTTCCTAACCAAGTATGTCAATAATTAGGTTCTTTTCACAAAAATCAGTGTAATAAATTTGCTTACCTTCATCTCTATCATAAACATAATGAGTAAGATGATCTTTGAAATATCTCAAGGTCTTAAACTTTTAAGAATGCAATCCTCGAAAAAAAACCTTAATTGAGAATTTTTTCGTTAACGCATAAATTTCGTAAAGTATATACGAGCAGTTAATTCTTTGCAAATCAATCGTTTAGAACTAATATGCAGGGTGATTCAAAATTTACCGCATTTACCGGAAACCATAGGTTCCTCATGCAATTCCAAGACTTTTTTCTCTTTGCCATTTTTTAAAAAATTAAAAATCAAAAAAGTTTTTCAAATTAAAAAATTAAACAATAAATGCTCTCTTTCGACAAGTCGGGTTGAATTCACGGACTAAACTTCTCCTCAATTTTCTTCATATTTTTCTTAGTAAAAAAGTCCTTTCGCACTTTTCAGAAAACTCAAAAACAAAAAAGTTGTTCGGGTAACAATTTGGACCAATCATATTTGTTAGATTTTGCGCTTGAATATCTTTTTCGATTTTCAGTTTTGTGAAAAGTAGCAAAGGATCTAATTAATAGGATGAAAAATTGTTAACAACTTTAAAACTTGTAATAATATTGTACTTTTGAAGCAAAACTTTTTTATACTGGATTGTAATTGATCACAACTTCTAATACTAGATAACCAGAAAATCATACTTGTCATTGTTCAATTTGTAGGAAAATAATTACAGCGTTTTCAAAAATAGCAACAAACTTGCCTGAGTTTCCTCATCCTTCATAATGAAATATAACTTTGTAATTATTTTCCTACAAATTGAACAATTAAGAATATGATTCTTCCAAATTACCTCTACTTTCTTTATTGCTCACTTACAAATAAACAATCATCTCGAAACCTAACTAAAGTTTATGGAAGCGCTGAAGTAGTACGAGCATTTTAATGATAATATTAAGTAAATCGAATGATAATAAACAAAGAAACGGTGAGTTGAACAAGATGAAAAATTCGACCCGCGGATCGATCTGAATCTAATCCTTGTCATGCATCACGGGTCTCGCCCGGTTATTCGGTCGGTTCACTGAATTGCAGTGATTGCAGTCATGTTTTCTACGGCCACGAAAACCCCGGTCGACAACGGAACGTAACATTAACGAAACTGCTATATAACCACGTTATATTGTAACATTGCAGTTACATATGCCGAAGGTTGCCTCATAGTAACTATTTCCCGCAATGTGACGTAACAGTGTTATATTACACTTTTATGTTGCCGTTACATTCATGTTGAGTATGAATTATATCAAGGTTACGCAACAATGTTATAAATCATAAAGTTTCATCGCTGTTATGTATATGGAACGTTTTATCCATGTTACGGTAACATTATATCAGTATCTTACAACGTTACTTTTCTGTGACGTTAATGCAAGGTCGAAGAAGAACTGATTAAATATATCGCTGTAACGTAACTTTGTTACATTAAAGTCACCGTCATATAACATAGCTTTTATTTCACGGTAACATAACATTAATTTGTCACAACGTAACTTTGCTATGACGTTAATGCTACGTTTAGAAAGCACTTATATACATGTAACACCGTTACGTTACACTGTTGCATTACTACCACTTTTATGTACCATAACTTTTATGTTAGATTTATGTAACACTGTTACGCTTAAATGTTGCATTAAAGATACATAATTCTATTGTTCCAAGAATAACGAAATTTCCATACTATTGTTACATTACACTTTAACGCTTTCGTTACATTAATTCAATGTAACATTAATATGAGTGTAATGTAACAGTGTTACGTCCTAATATTTTATCGCTGTTATGTATTTGCAATACTTTAGGAATAGCGATTCATACAGATTACTGTTATGTAATTACAACATAAAATTTGAATATTGAGGCAATGCAACATTTTACACGTAACGATATAACATTGTTGTTAAAAAAATTCTCAAAAAAGACTGCGATCAAACTTTTGAACTAATCATGTTTATTCATTTGGTACATACAAGAATTCATATGAAATATGTACTAATTCGTATCGATTCGATTTTTTCGAATCGAGGCACGATCGTGCCGTTGTTTCGCGAAGTGAAACCAATTTGCCGCAATATTGTTGAAGTCTGCTTGCGTCATTTCTTCAGTTATTTCTACAAGGAAACCAGTAACAAAACAAAAAAAATCACATTTGTTTCTCAAACCATGAGTGAAATTTTCAAAAATTCTATTGAAGTGACAGTAGCAAATTATTAATTATTTTCATTGAATTTCCTCACTTTGGACAATTTTCATTGTAGGCTTGTCGCAGATTTTCATCTTGTTTTTATTTTTGCCGGCCCAGCAAAATTGTTTCGTGAATTCATCCGCGAAAACTTCTTCTAATACGTTAGTGACTCTCACTTCCTTTGCTTTCCCTCCAACATTCTTCATCATATTTTTCTGTGAATTGTAAAAATATTATTCCTGTGAATTTTTAAGGTTGTTTAAAATTTTTGAAAATATTTGAACTTACGAAGGCATTGAGGAATTTCGATTCTTTCACTTTCTCTTCGAAATTGTAAAGTTCCTCGACCGATTTCAATGGAAGAGGCAATGAAACATTAATATGTTGAAAAGATGATTGTCCCCCGTCGAGCCTCTCCAAAACATCTCTAAAAAGTAATTCTACGGTTACTTGCTTTTTAATAATTGTGGTCAATATAGCAGGAACTGAAAGAAAAAAGTGTTTTTGAAATCAACGAAATTTAATTTTTACTTTTTGTACTAGGACCATTGAATAAATCCTTAATTATCTACTTGAATTTATCAAACACATAGGCATTGCTCGAAAATGCTAACAATTCATATACTCACTATCTTTCACTCCTACATGATGTCCTTGGTCCTTTCCTTCTTACATCGATTTGACTTCTAAAAAAAATTGATTTTTAAAATTAAATTTTGAGCAATTGTTATTTTATTCTGATTTATTTGATATTGAAAAAATCTTGCATTTATACTATTGCATACATTTTGCAGATTCCACATTACAAATTCCATAAGAATTTTGGAAAATTGTGAAAGACGATAAAAACAAATGAAATCAAATTGATATTTTGTAAAAGAAACAACTGCTTCAACATCGTTTACCAGGGTAGAACGTAAAAAAAGGAGCTAGAGACTCGTTTTGCAACGTGAGTAAGATTGGAATTAAAAATATTACAAAATAGTATATTATTGACAATCGTGGAAATGCCTAGTTTGACGAAACGATAAATTACAACCCTCGGCCTCAATTTTTCGTTTCGTCAAAAAAGACAATTTCAAAAACTGACAATAAGATATTTTATGGACAGTTTGCTAATAATTCACGTTCAAACGTACGATTATTAGCAAATTGTCAATAAAAATCATTATTAACTTCGAAAAGTTTTCATGGTTTTTACCATCATCATCACTGTTTTCCGATCCAGAAGAACTGCTTTCATCGTCCGATGAGTCGCTGTTTTTCCCATTGCCTGGATGCAAAACTGAAACATAAGAATATATTACAAACAAATTAAGTGTTTGTAAAAGTCGTGAAACATTGTCAAGATATTAATCAGAAGTTTAAAAATCACGCCAAATTCTCATTTGCAACTCATTTTCATAGATTTAAATTGCATATACATATTTATTATCATCTCTATTTATTGAAATTTTCCTATATTGAACTGTTTTATTTATTATACACTGCACGTCATAAATGTTTTTTCACGCATATTTTTTTCTGTTTTATTTTTACTTCGTTTTTTACTCCGTTTCCTGATAGAAACTTAAACAAAATGGTATATATTCTATAATGATTTCATTTTCTTCAACTCGATCTGATTTCTGTCTTTCATCTTATTTAATTTAAATACTGCAGAAAAAACACTCATAAACTAATAATTTTAGGATAAAAACATAATCACAATAATCAAAACCGTATTCAAAACTATTAATTAAATGTTCTTCTTCATATTGAGCACCAACAATGAATTTCTTACAGGTGTAATATATCTGATAAGTACATTTTGCTTTTATTTCATGTGAAGAGCCGAAATATATTTTATGTACCTCTGGCATAGAAAAATCGTTTCTCGTCTAGTTCAAAATCTCTCAACTCGTTTTCCACCCCTCGGTACATAAAATATCGTACGTAACTAGGACAGAAATTGTATATTTACGAATGTGAAGTTTGTAGAACGAGGCGAAGCCGAGGTTTACAAACTCCACACTCGTAAATATACAATTGAAGTCCTAGTTACGTAATATACTATTTTGAATCTTTCTGGTGGTATTTTTATCAGGAAATTGCAAAATAAAATGAACGTTTAAATTTCCTGGCCGCTATTTCCCAAAAATAGTAACAAAGTAGATTAAGAATATCATTTTGTAAAATCGAGATTCACATTAGTTTTTGAAAAAAATTCAAAAAATTTACAAAAATGATATCAAGTAAAGTTGTTTAATAACAGTTAATTGTTAATGTATAAGTTTTTATAATAAAATAAATCTGTGGAAAGAGACTGAAACATCGAAAATGGCACAATATGAACTTGCATGTAAAAGTTTTTGTTCCATCAAACAAAAAAATTTTCTTCCATAAAGGAAAATTCATTGTTTTATTAACTTGGAATGAAATAACACTATTATGGTACTAAAAAAAACTTATAATTCTTACTTTGGGATACCACGCCGTTTTTGCTTCTCCTTTTTCTCTTTTTTTTTCATCTGGCACGAATCTTCTAGAGCGGATGACAGGCCGCTATAAAGATAATCATTTTTCCTGTTATCTTTCCTTTTTCGCTCTGTAGAAGTGGTTTCACCTTTCTGACTGCTTTTTGAGACAAACATTTTCTGCTGTAAAGAGAGTTATTAAAATTTAATTAATTAAATCAATTTAAACGAATTAATAATATTAATGAATATCAAATAAATTTAAATCAAATTCAATCAATATAATCACACGCCCAATCGACATCGAACATAATGATCTTACAATGTTTAAGTTACTGGCAAGCAACGTTTAAGTTACTTAATTTTATGGTAACATTATTACGTTAAAAAATTACTGATATGCAACATTACAGCTGCATAACACTGTGATGCTTTTTTGATGTAACAATATTACCGTTCTATAGTGATGAAAAGAATATAGATAATATTGATAATCTATATACGAGGGGGGACCCAAAAGTAACGAGAATTAGGTGGTGGGGGGACCGCGGAGAGGGGGCTCGGGTTCTCCACTGGTTCTCTTCCAAGCTGCTACTCTCCCAAGTCAGTGTGCAAAGTTCATTTGCTGTGAGTGCATTCGTTCGTCCGTAAGAATTTTTCTAGTGAAACGACTTTTTCCGTTTCGGCGAAAACGTGAAATGGCTGAGTGTGGAGAGCAACGCGCGGCTGTAAAATTTTGTTTTTTGTTAGGAAAAACACCCGCGGAAACCCTTGTGATGCTGAAAACAGCTTATGGGGATAATGCTTTGAGTAAAACGCGTGTGTACGACTGGTTTTCGCGTTTCAAGAATGGAGAGATGTCAATAGAAGACCAACCTCGTTCTGGGCGCCCCTCGACTTCAAGAACGGACGAAAACATTGAAAAAATCAACACTCTTGTTCATGAAGACCGTCGCCGAACCATCGATCAACTTTGTGAGATGTCTGGATTGTCATGGAGTTCAATTCAGAGGATTTTAACTGAAGATTTGAGCATGAGGAGGATTGCAGCCAAATTTGTTCCTCGCCTTCTCTCCGACGATCAAAAGGAGCGTCGACTTCAGGCCTGTCTTGAGCTGCAAAATCAGTTGGATGAAGACCCAGATTTTTTTCTCAAGGTTATAACTGGCGATGAATCATGGTGCTATGGCTACGACCCCGAAACAAAGCAGCAATCAAGCCAATGGAAGACACCTCTCTCGCCTCGTCCAAAAAAGGCACGCCAAGTGAAGTCCAACATCAAGACATTGCTCATTTGTTTCTTCGATTGCAGAGGTATTGTGCACGCAGAATTTGTTCCTCCAGGCCAAACGGTCAACCAACACTTCTACTTGGAGGTTTTGAAAAGGTTGAGGGAGAACATCCGGAAGAAAAGAGCGGATCTTTGGCGCACAGGAGATTGGTTCTTCCACCACGACAATGCACCTGCCCACACAGCGCTGTCCGTGAAGAAATTTTTGACCAAAAACGGCATGACACCGATTGTTCACCCCCCCTATTCATCGGACCTTGCCCCTTGTGACTTTTTTTTGTTCCCTAGACTCAAAAGGGACATGAAAGGAAAACGTTTTGGGACTGTAGAAGAGGTGAAACAAAAATCGCTGGAAGGTTTAAAAAACATTGAAAAAAATGAATTTCAGAACTGTTTTGAACACTGGAAAAAAAAATTGAACAAGTGTATTACAGTCAATGGGGGTTACTTTGAAGGTGATAAAAATTGTGTGTGGAAAAATTTGTCAATAAAAAAGTTGTAACACAATTCCCGTTACTTTTGGGTCCCCCCTCGTATGAGTACATCAGATCAAAGGCCAGACTCCTCAGGTTTGAGAGGAAAAAACAGACAAGTACCATAAGAAAAGGAAAGTAAAGTGCAAACTGCCTTGAGAGTGAGTGAGCGCGACGATAGGTGTTGCTTTTTTCCTCACAAGCCTGAGGAGTTAGTCTTTTGAATTAAGGGTGTCATATAATCTATAAATAAAAAATATAATATAATCTATATATAACATAATCAATATATAAAATAATATAATCTATATATAATAAAATATCTATATATATAATAAAGAATATTGATAATATTGATAATATTAATTATCGGCCTTGATATTATCGATAATTCAATAGCTTTTTATTAATTATCGAAAAAATTCTCAAAATTTTTAACTTGAAAAATTTTTTTTGTTCGAAGCACTAGCTTATTTTAAAATAAAAAAAATTGTTGTGAATTAACTGGAGGTAATTATAAACCAATTATTCATAATGAAGAAATAATATTAAAAAATTTTTTTTGTTTGATATTGTAGTTATGAAATTCTAAAATAGTACTGATAGAATTTGAAGCGGATGTTGTTTGAAATTTTCAAGAAAAAAAAAATTAATTTTTCTTATTATTTATCTATCTTATTTCTAATAAAAATTAAAATTTTTTTGTTCATATTTGTCACTAACATATGTTGTTTGAATATATATATTGCAAAAAGTTTTATCGATATTCAGTGGTATAACTACTACCGTCGTGGCCGGTAAGATTTGTCCGCTGTATCAAAGCATCTGTGGGGAACGCAGGGGGGGGGGTATTTTGGGGGTTCAACTCATCCCCCCCCCCCGAAATTTTCATTTCAATAAGTTTTTTTACTATTTTTTCTTTTACATTCACGATATATTATAGGTGAAAAAAAATTATAAATATATTCTATTGCCAAAATTGTAAATTTTGGCAATAGAAAGATAAAAATGAAATTTATAATTCCAAAAAAAAGGATACTTCAAATTATGAATTTCGAACTCAAAAAAAAGGTCATCTACGGGCACCCTAATCTTTAGTTACGCCACTGTCGATATTATCGATACAAATCGTTAAAATGTGACGGATGAAGAATGTTGTCGTTACATAACAATAAGATAACATTGTGACATTGCGAGATGATGTTAAAACAATGTAACAATAATATCCCCGAAGGTGACAGTTACATTTACTTGTTTCATAACTGCAGTATTGAATAGTTTACATTTTTGCAATATAACATAATAGCATTCTTGTTATCGAATGATAACGTTACTGCAAAATTTCATTATTACCGCAACATTAAAACTACGCAGTCTTAATGCAGCGTTCAAGCATAAAAGTTACTATGACTGAAACGTAATACGCTTTTCCACGTTTTTAAAGGCTCAAAATATCATCTGAAATCGTGTGCGTTAATCTTTGGTCCATCGATCGTCCATTGTTTTCGATTAACAAAATGATCAATGCGCGTTCGCTAGGGTTACATTGCGGAAAATATGGTAGTAACTATCATTCAAGTTTTCGGGTACATAACTGCAATGTCGCAATATTTATACATTATTTTAACATATTCACTTACCGAAATGTCCTGAGCAATTATGTATACTCGTCAACACTCGTAACCTGTATAACACACGTGCGCGTAGAATATAAAATGATAAAAAGCGCGCGAGAACCAGCGAGAACACTCAAGTGCCGGCAAGAACACGCCAGACCTCTCCCACTCACTCCCACTGTATTATGTTGCCCAGACGCCATACGTAGACAAGTTCTATGTATATTGCTCATCGTCTCCCAAGACAACACACTGAACCTGCGCATCA
This sequence comes from Platygaster robiniae, assembly GCA_028476575.1. Classification (NCBI taxonomy): domain Eukaryota; kingdom Metazoa; phylum Arthropoda; class Insecta; order Hymenoptera; family Platygastridae; genus Platygaster; species Platygaster robiniae. The sequence continues at coordinate 19,536,768 of CM052019.1, read as the reverse complement.
GCATCGCTCGAGAACTTCCGGCTCTGTCTACTAACGCAGTCTTGAGTTTACATTTTGAACGAAATATTCGTGAAGCACGAGATCACGAATTTTCTCTCACCAACTTAATTCTATGCAGGAATCTTTGATAAAGCTTTTGCCGAAACATGCAAAAAGCTTTCTCACAGCTGAAAAAGTAAGTTATACATATAGTATATACATCTTAAAGTTGGAATGCATTGTGATGTAACAATGTTACTGATACGCAACATTTAAGTTGCTCATTCCTATAGTAACATGGTTAGGTTAAAAAAGTTACTGATATGCAATATAACAGCTACAAAACATTGCAATGCTTTTGTAGTGTAACAATATTATCGCCGTCGGAAAATCAATCAATCAACATATTATAAAAAATTTTCTGTAAAATTTTAGTGTGATCGGATCAGATTAACAGGTGTCAATAGTTAATAGAAAGCGAGATTGAAATGGGAAATACATGCATTTTTTCATATGTTTTACGCGAGATTTCATCACTTTTTTCAGACCGTCGAAAAAATTTTGTAATTTAGTTGACTTAGAGTAGAGAAGGTTAGGTTTGAAACGTAATTTTTTCTGATTTTTTCATATCTATCATATTCCAACAGTGACTTTGAAAAAATGCATGGGTCTTATAATGTGGCTGTTACGTTACACATCAGTAATTTTTTAACCTAACAACGTTACTTTAATATTAAGTCACTTTAACGTTGCTGATCATTAACATTGTTACATCACAACCTTACCCCTACGTTACGTAACATTTTATGTTCGTTATCAACCGGTATACTGATTGTGGCTCATTTACTATATAACATTGAGCTATACATCTACTTATCATAAATAATTCGTGATTTTGTTTACTACACGAAAACTTTTTGAATCTTATTTTGGAAGTAAAATTGTAACATTAATAATTTCATAACCTAATCATGTTATCATGACACTATGTAACTGTAATGTTGCTTACGTATGATATTTTTTATTTTTTAATTGTGCATTATTTATATGATTGCAGGGGCCGATGTCGTATAACTGTGATTGAGTCGTTCAGGAAAGTGTTGTTGAAAAGCAGTTTAAAAGTTAGACCGAAGAATCATAACAAGACTCGTGCTACGTTCCGAATCAGCTAATTAAGAATATACCTCAATTTACTTTAGATAACAGTTCGTGTTTAATGAAAAACAAATATATTTTTCGAAAATGGTCGAGAAAGTACGTCATCTTGGCAAGCGTAGAATTAACCATATTACAATGTTGGATACACAACAATCTCTTAGGGAGTGTACTTTGCAAACCTCTTTATTACGAAAGGATAATATTTCTAATAATCAAAGTTCCAAGGCCTCTGTAGTTTCAAATGTGAATACTGAGTCTGATAAAAACGAAATTGTTGATAATAACGCTGATTCAGTGAATGGAAGTTGCATTTCTGATGAAAAAGACAAAGAAAGTGAGGTAGAAAATATCATACGAGAAGTACTATTAGACGTAAAAGACAATGATGTACTCATTCCGTTAACAGACGTACTTGCGCAATGGGTACGCGAAGAAAGTATAACTCTTAAAGCTCTGAAGTCTCTGCTGCGAATTTTACGAGAATACGGTCATGAAACTGATTTACCCGCTAATCATAGAACACTTCTAAAAACCTACAAAAACGCTTGTGAATCGATTCAAAATAAGAATGGTGGTTCCTATTACCATTTCGGAGTTACAGATTCCATAAAATGGGCTTTGAAGTATATTTTTATTATAGGCCTGAAGAAATTAAGTTACTTATAAATTGTGACGGATTAGCTGTAAGTAAAAGTTCAAACAGTCAATTTTGGCCATTTTTATTGATGATTCAAGTTAGTGAAAAATTTTCAAAACCATTTCCAGTTGGTATTCATCATGGCTACGCGAAGCCTTCTGATCCAAACGTTTTTTTGTTTGATTTAGTTACTGAATTACATGTCCTTCTGAAAGAAGGACTCGCGGTAGATAATGAGATTTGCAGAGTTGTTATTAAGGCCATTGTATATGACGCACCTGCTCACAGCTACATTACATGTACGATTGGTCATGCGGGTCATAATAGTTGCCCAAAGTGCAAACAAGAAGGAGAATGGGCAGATCATGTCGTTTTACTTGAAACCAATGCAAGACTAAGATCAGACGAATCGTTTATCAATCGAAGTGACCCCTGAACATCACACAGGAACGTCTATTCTTGAAGAATTAGGTATAGGCATGATGCCACAAATTGCTTTAGATTATATGCATTTAGTATGTCTAGAAGTGCAAAAGAAATTAATGCGCTTATGGTGCGACAGACCAAAAGATTTGAGACTGGAAGTTGACGTTATCAAGAAGATAAATGAAGTAATCGCGAATCTTCGTGCCTATGTTCCGTGTGAATTCCGACCTTTGTCGAGAAATCTCACTGAGTACAAAAATTTCAAAGCCACAGAATGTCGTTTGTTCTTGCTTTATCTCTTGCCAGTTGTGTTCAAAGCAATTTTCGTGCGTGCATTCTATCTGAATTTTTTAAGTTTCAGTGTTGCAATCAGAATTTTATGCGAGAAAGAATACTGCATCCAATTAAACGAATACGCTAAAAATTTGTTAGTGTATTTTGTTACCACTTACCAGGATTTGTACGGTATTAATAACGTAACCTTTAATACATATAACCCGATACATTTGCCTGCTGAAGTTTTAAATTTTGGTTCACCAGACACTTTCAGCTGCTTACCTTTTAAAAATCATTTGGGAAGCATAAGACGCTCATTGAAAAATGCATCGAAACCCGCTGCATCAATTCGTGAATCGCGAACATGAAAGAAGGAATAAGCCTCGTCAATTTGTTGAAAATTTAGTTTATCACATAATTTTTTGGGAAAAGCATAAAATTTCACCTTTTCATCTCAAGACCTGTAAAATATCTGCTGAAAAACCTAACAATTGTTGCGTAATGAAAGATGATTCGTTAATCATTGTCAACAAAATTTATTCTCGTGGTGGTGCGTTTTACATTGATGGTAAAAAGATCGCCGCTTCAGAGCCTTTGTTTACAGAGCCATGTAATTCAACTCTTTTAGGCATTCGTGTGTACGAAGACAACCAAACGAAAAATGTGCGAGGCCTAGCGATCCGTAATATTAAAAAAAAATGTATGCGTTTACCAGATTTTCGGAGAAAGTATTTAATCATGTCACTAATTCACCACGACAATGACGTTGATCATTAATTCTAGTGACTTTTGTAAGAACAGACTTTTCGTAAAAATTAGTTACAGTTTTGACCAAGTTGCGCTCGTAGCTTGTTTGAAAGTATAATATTTCATCTTGATACACGAATCATGTACAATCTCTGAATGTAATTCGAGCAAATGGAAATAAAATTAATATGTTATGATTTGCATTGTACTTACTTTTCCATGTATCCGCAGTTCCTTGTAGTAATTTTTTAAAACATATTCCACTCATTATTTTCATTTATTTCAATATACACACTAGAAATGTATTTATTTATTCCAGGTGAACTATGACAAATCGTATAATTTTGTCATGCAGCATTACAGTATGTAATATAATAAATGTGTTACAGATGAAAAACATTATCATTACGTAACGAAACAATAACATTGTGACGTCAAGAGATGATGTTCAAACAGTGTTACAATATCATCTCCGAAGTAAGTAACATTTACATTTACTTGTTTCATAACTGCAATGTCGCACACTTTACATTTGAGTGGCTGAGAGTCGAAACCGTACGAGTAGACAGAAAACACGGAATTCGACACATCTGTCTTTCTTTTGTCCGGTGTTTGCTCTCAGCCGCTCATTAATGCAACGTAAGATATTAAAATTTTTTTATCTAACAGTAACAGAACTGCACAAAAATTATTGTTACTTTTATAATGTGTTGTCTCCGTTAATTCTCATAAGTAAAACGTTTCCTAAGTAACTTATAAATATACGTTTATATTACTGAATATAAACGTTATCATATGAACTGAACTATTACATTGACGAAGTTTCGTTGAGTAAAGATAGCAAAGGTTACCCAACATTAATGTAACTGCAATGTAAAAGTGTTACGCAACACTGTTACGTTACATTGCGAGGAATAGTTACCATCAGGCACCCTTCAGCATACGTAACTGCAATGTTACAATATAACACAGTTACATAAAAATTTCGTTAGTTTTTTGTTACATTGTGAACCAGGAATTATATTTTCAAAAGTTACTGTAACGATAAAATGTTGAAGTGACAGTATCATTTAAAAATATAATATTAAACATGTTCTGTTACTGAAGTATAACCTATATTACATTACGTTAACAAAACTCTGTCAATATAACAGTGGAGTTCATTTGGATACGTTTAAGTTAAGCAAACTGGACGTATATATGTAACTTTAGAAAACTTTAACTTACTTAACCTAAAAGAAACGGAACATTATCACTGTTACAATAATGTTTGTGCAGGTGAGTTACCGTTTAGTAACAAGAATGTTTTATTGTTATAGAAAGTGAGCTAAAGGGGTTCTGGACCCCCCCTATCCTACTCCCATCACGTGTCTACCCCCTCCCCTCCCCGCGTCGGTAAGGTAGGGACTTAAGATGGAGACGGTCGGTAAATACGGTCAGTAACTATTACCTGTGGTCGGTAACTATTACCTATGCTCGAAAAAACAGGGGTGTATCCACTGCCTTTTGAACAGAGGATGTCCACCCCCGCTTTTAAATTTGATTTTTTGTTTTTGTTTGGTTTTTGTTTTTGTTTTTTTTTGTTATTTTTTTATTTATTTTTTTCTCAGTTTTAATTAACATTTGTTTTTGTTTTTTTTTTTTATTGAAACAGTTTCGTTACACAGTGTTTTGAAATACATTCATTTTTCTAAAGTGAACTCGCAGGCGTTGAATTTCTCTCCGAGAAGACGAAAATGCACTGGATTCGTCGACTTGATGGAAACGTCAATTTTTTGTAGTTCCTTCGGATCTTTCCTCAGAGTTTCGCAGATCCTTTCTGGTAGAAACACCTCAAATTTCTCATCCAGGGCGATGACGGATTTAGTTCCAAATTAAGTGTTAATGGATCGAATCCCAGTCACAGGAAAGCTTTTGTTTACTTCCAACTCGGCAACCCTCTGCTTTGGGAGAAAATTTCCTCCACGGGCAACTTGGTTAAGCTTTGAGAAGTCCATGTTGTTCGTTCGAAAATTGTCTTTGGAATGACGCTCCCGCTCAGAGTTGTCATATTTTTAGCTATGCTGCGCATGCGTAGACGTGTGTGAAAGATTTATCAGCACCCATGCGCAGAGGTAGTAAACGCGGATCGTCCAATCGTAGCGCGCGAAGGTGGGGGATTGACTAATCGGAGCATGCGATGACGTCATCACGACAAGTTTAAACACGTTTATTCTAGGAACGATTAAATCATCTCGACAAGTTTAAACACATTTATTCTAGGAAATGATTACGTCATCACATTCCTAAAAGATTACATCTACTGCGCAATACATATTTGACCCTGAAAGTTACTTTTAGAACGATAACTGCGTAAAAGACGACAAGTCTCACATATAAATTCTAGGAAACGATGACGTCATCACGACAAGTTTAAACACGTTTATTCTTAGCAACGATTACGTGATCACATACAAAGATGTCACTTTATTTCAAGTTTTACTGGGAAAAAATTACAATAAAATAATTTTTTTTGTGCAAGGGGCCCCACCCCGCCCCTTGCTGTGAGACTCATCCATCATGTTAGTCCCTCCATTTTTATTTCAAAAAATTACAATTTTTTATGCTTACATCTAATACAATCTTTTATCATCGGAGCTATGCCAATACAATCATCAGACCTCGAATTCCAATGTTTTTCACATCGCGTAAAACCAACAAACTCAGTATCTTTTTGTAATTTTGACGGGAGCTTTTCCCAAGCTCTAGCGATACATTTTTGTTGAAAGTATAATAAAAATGCTCGCCGCAATTCAGCGATATCTTCAGAATCCAACTCGTGGAGGAAGACGGTGTATGAGAGTAGAGTAAATGATCTCTTCATTGAGGGCGTATCACCAATTTTTTCCATTAACCACATCCTGAGACGGCGAGCATTTACCGTTGCACAGTGATGAGTAGGCACAGGTCGATGAAAATTGTTGTAGGGACAAGCAGAGACTCGCAAATCCTCCAGAGACGGACAGCCCATATCCATCAAATCGATGATGATGGCATTTGTGTAGCGCTTTAGCCATCGCTTTTTGTCCATTCCTTTGACGAATATGAATGTGCCATCCTTCAACTGCGAACGATGCAGAGGAGTGCATATATCGAAATATCCATTGTTGTTGATCAATTGTCTGGCATTGTCAATGATCCATCCAGCATTTTCCATGAGATCTTTTTGATTAGGGTTTTGCGAAACGTAGGCTTTCATTGTAGTTGTCAGACCAACGTTTTTCACCCTCTCGATCTCAATAGCGTTGAGCTCGTAACGAATCTCTTCGAATAAGTGGGCTATATCATTGTTTATTATAGACGTATGCTCGACATTGGCTACGCCGTCAGCTAGAGTCAATCTTCCCTGTATGTGCAGTGAGCTCTTACTCGGCAACATGTACGAATCCTGATTCTGGATACTGATGCGAATCTCATCGTTGTTGTTGTACGTTGACGATGCGTATGGCTGGTGCGCGTGCACTTCATACTGTGCTATCGTCTCGTCGAAGACGGTCTTCTCTTCGACGGATAACATGGTATCAGGCAAATTAAGCAGCAAATTTTCTTTGGACTCTCAGACCGAGACTTTCCAGGAACTGAACTTTCTGTGGTGTGAGCTGTTGAAGAGGTCGACTTCGACTAATGATTTTTGGCCATGTTGCTGGACTTTTATACTCTTCGTAGACGATTTCCATTATTCACTTTTTACATGTAATCGTATAGTGATAACTTCTCCTCGAAAATTCACTAGCTTTCCACTTTGATCGACTATGCGCAGCTGCAGATGATGTATTGCCTGTACGACGATTTGATGGTAAATGACGTGATTTGGCAATTCGATGATCTTATATCCTGGAGGCACCACTGGGAAGAACTCGTGGATGGTGTGTACACGCTGCTCGTTTATATACGCCCCTGCCGTGATGTTACACTCGATGCGTAAAGCGTTGACGGCGAGAATTCTCACTGGGGAATCCGACTTGTGCGCGACGTCAGCTTCAATGATTCTCGAATCAAAGCCCAGCAGTTCACCGATAGAGTCCTTGGGTTGGAAATCAATTTCCCGATTACATTTGATCTCACTGCGTAGTGTGCTACTGTTGGCCCGCAAACTCGGCTGAATATTTTTTGGAAGTACTTCCTTCAGATATTCCTCGATGTTTCCCAATTCAGAGCTTCCATATGGTATAGTAATGACGTCATCGCTAACATAAAACTTGTTGTTTCCCTCGTCAATGTTGGGTATGGAATTAAAAGTCAACAATTCCATTAGTCCCAAGGAATATTTTTTCCGAGCTGACAGTTCGATTGGTGGAAAGTAGTGAGCTTCCAAAACGGATGACGTCCCCGAGAGCGTTAATGTTAATGAGTCCATTATCACTCGTAGACTGATGCGTGTTCACACCCAAGCAATGCTTTTATCGAGTAAAAATTGTAGACACAAGTGACCGCAAATGACTGAGTCATAGTTTTGAAATTGATCGTGATTGTATTTGATTTTACTACCGAAACCAAAATAGTTTAAAAGTTTACGAGGCGGTTGTAGATTACAAAAACTGTCGGAATAAACGACTCGATTTTCGGTTTTTCTATAGGCTACCCAATGCGTGCCAGAACCATTTTTTTTATCCAAATTCACAATGGCGGCCTCATATTTTTTCGGACCACTTATTGGTTAATCGTTGCGCATAAACACACCTCGAAACGATGCAATTTTCAATAGTTTCATATATTTTAGTAAATCCATATCGGTGAGTGCTCGGTTAGGTAGCTCTATACGTTTTTTAAATGAAGTTTCACACCAGCCCCCCTCCCAAGGTTTCAAGTACAAGCCTTTTCCCACGGCGATTGATTCCATTTTGAGTTTATGTCGCCTTGATTCATCCAATTGCCGCTTGGCGGCTCTGGCGTCGTTGAGAGCTTTTGCAAAGCTAGCAGCGCCACCTGACAAAGCCCCCGTAGCACTCAGTCCGGCAAAAACAGGTAGCAAAAACGTGGGAAGAATGCCTCCAACTGTGCGCGGTACAGGTAATATGCGAGGCACTCGGACTTTCTTCTTTCCTCCAGCTTCTTTCACAGCTGCGCGTGTGGCTTTTAGCGTTGATGGTATGGATCCAGTAGCTTTTGATGCTATTTTTGCAGCATCGTTGACTTTCCTTAAAGGGATTTTCTTCAATTTCTTCTTCAATTTTATCGATTTCTTCTTCTTCAAACCCATTCCAAGTTTTGACTTGACTTTTATGATGCCGGCAACTCCAAGAGCAGCTGCTTTTTCTCCAACTCCGGAATCTCTGGCGTAGATACGTTCGATCGCTCTTTTTGCGAGGACTTTGTCAGCTGTGTGTCTTGCTGTTAGATTAGTATTTTTCGTGTACGCGATATCGTGATCTCTGCAGGCTGCGTCCAGAGGGTTTATACCCTGGTCTCCACGCGCCAATCTTTTAGCAAGCTTGGTACCTGGCCCGCAAAATTGGTAACCCGGTATATGAAGTTCAACAGGGAGCTTGTTTACGAGAGTGTTGACGAGACCGTTACCTCTCACTGCCATTGCTCGACTGAGCTCGATGCTATAAAAGTCGAGTATTTATAGGTTTTCCAATCAGACGCGCGCGAGCAGCCATGGAGTTTACACAGCAAAACGTCAAGTTACCAGTCATCAACTTTGATAATGTAACGGAGAAGCGGGAAAAAATAAAACGTCATGGAAAGCTGCTACCAAACACGGTTCGCTCTATAATTTGCGGCCCTTCGAATTGTGGCAAGACCAACGCTCTTCTCACGCTCGTCACGCATCCTAACGGCTTGAGATTTGAAAACGTGTACCTCTACTTAAAGTCGCTCAATCAGCCCAAGTGCGAATACTTGAAGAAAATCATCGAACCTGTCAAAGGAGTAGGATATTTTCCGTATAGCGACAACGAAAAAGTCGTCAGTGTGGACAACGTCAAGCAAAACTCTCTGATGATATTTGACGACGTGGCATGTGAAAAGCAAGACAATATACGTGCATACTTTCGCATGGGACGGCATCGCGATGTGGGTAGTTTTTATCTCTGTCAGACTTATGCTCGTATTCCCAAACACTTGGTGAGAGACACTGCCAATATGCTCGTGATGTTTCGTCAAGATGACATGAATTTGAAACATGTTTAGGACGATCATGTTAACACAGACATGACGTTTACACAATTTCGAGAACTGTGCGCGACCTGCTGAAACGACAAGTATGGCTTTCTCGTCATCGACAAGGATAGTGAAATTGATCAAGGTCGATACAGGAGAGGATTCGATTGCTTCTATAAATTAAAGTGATTCAATGGCAATTGCATCAGTATCACTTGAACGTTGCCGAGGGTGACACCATGGAGCGTAAAGATGTACTACATCAGATTGTGCAAGCCAGTGAAGCTATCCGACGCAAACATCGTCTGCTGAAACGAGGAAAAGCTGCTGTTGAGACGTCGGTGCGAGAAACGTTCAAGCCAATCATCGATCTACTCCAGTCATTGACTAAACGGGATGTGGAAATGAAAAAAATCAAAAAGGAAGAAGCCAAAGAAGAATTACCTACGATAGAGGATACGTTCGAGCAACAGAGTGAAGATTTCGAGAGCTTTGATCAAACCATGGGAGATCAAACCTTCACACCAGGCATCGCAAGTTCACCAGCTCCTGTTGACACTCTGAAGAAATACTTGAACATGTTAAAAAACAAGACGCAGCAAAAGAATCTCGACATGCAGTATGGAGTACGGGCTTTGAAAAATGGGTTGTATATTGGAAACACGCCAATCAGTTTCGTAGAAAATACTGTTCATGTGGGGACTGAGGAGTTTGAGAAAACGCCGGGACTTATTGAACTTCTGTTTAAGAAAATACCAAACAGTTTGATTGTGAATAAAATTGATGTGGAAAACTATAAAAAAATTATTCAGCAAACGAGTGCAGACAGAAAAAATTATCTACCTGACAGGAGTTTGCGTGTTGGTAGAGATTTAAAGTATCTGACATACGTTGCTGACAAGAAAGTGGGTTCAGGAGTTTACAACGTAGTTAATCGTGGATGTGACATCGACTATGTGCATTGGGATGATTCAAACGAACTTGTTGATCGCTTGCGACTTATACTTGCATCTCAAGCCGCTGGAAACAACAGTCATACCAACGAAATTAACTCAATCATCGAAGAATTGAGAGAAGCAGGGATTATATATTAAAAATATCAGAGTCTGTAATCTCTTTTGAGAGCTGGAAAATAGCAAGTGTGGACGTGCTTTGAAGACATCTAGCCAAAAACCGCGAAATACGTGGGCCACTGGGTATTGGATTCAAACTAACTCCCGAAGGTCATTACGATCTCCAGTATAAAAAATTACTCAACGTTGCAAAGGGTGATTACGAGACGGATGGTGCTTCGTATCAAAATATAATTGATTTTGAAGAAGTGTTGGCAACGGGAATGGAGCAGTTGAAGAAATCATTGGAAACCTTGACTAACATGTACCAAAAACATGTGACTGAAAACGCTGCAATAATTTCATCGATTCAGAATTGTTTGAAACATATCGAGAAGAAAGTGTTTGTCGATGTTACACCACAAAAGGACGTTTACGAATAAAATCTCGTGTAAACTCGCGTACCATTCATTACCACCATGGACCTCAAGGAAGCACTAGTGGACGAACTTCATAAACCTGCACGGAAAAATTATCGACGTCATCATGTTGGTATGCGAGGATTGGATGAAACGTGGCAAGCAGATCTCGTAGACATGACCACCTACAAGGATAAAGGCTACAAATTCCTGCTCACCGTCATCGACGTCTTTTCCAAGTACGCCTGGGCTGTACCAATAAAATCTTAAAATGGTCCTGACGTCACCGCTGCTATGAAGACTGTGCTCAAGGATCGTCAACCCAAGAATCTATACGTCGACCAAGGCAAAGAGTTCTACAACAAGGACTTTAAGGCTCTCATGAAACAACATGGAATCAACATGTACTCTACATTCAGCGGCATGAAGGCGTCAATCTGCGAACGTTTTTATCGCACACTCAAGGGCAGGATGTAGAAACGATTCTCTCTCCAAGGACGCTACAAATGGATCGACATCTTACCTGATTTGAGGACGAGCTACAACTCTACCAAACATCGAACAATCAAGATGAAACCTAAAGATGTTACCGCAGCTGATGAAAGTCGTCTGATTCGTGAAATTTATTCAAAAAAATATCAAAAAGAGCAGACAACATTTGACGTTGGTGACAAAGTTCGAATCAGCGAATACAAGCACGTCTTTGCAAAGGGATACACACCGAACTTGACAACGGAAATATTTACCATCGCTGCTGTAAAACCAACACATCCAACAACGTACAAGCTCAAGGATTATCAGGACCAGCCCGTCGAAGGAGGATTCTACACCGAAGAACTCGCCAAAGTAAAGCATCCTGATGTATATCTCGTTGAAAAAGTGCTACGAAAACGTGGAAATAAAGTCTTTGTAAAATGGTCGGGATTTGACAGTGAACACAATAGTTGGATAAATGAGAAGGATATATAGTCAATAAAGAACATGATATATAAAACAGTTGTTTTTATTTACCAAAACACGCATACATAAGAATAAATTTATAACGCTGAATTCATTTCCGCACCACCAGAGCCCCGCTCGCATGGGGTGGTAGAATTCGTGGAGCGTTTTTGGTGACGTGGTATCCCCAGTAGGCCTAATCTACGATCTATATGTAGCTTATCATCAACTAGACCTTACTTGTCTAAAGCAATATTTACATTTTCTGCGTCAATGTTTATAAATTCCTTGATTTTATAATGACCCCAGGGAAGTGTATCCGTGGAATCTTCGAGTCGACACCGTTTGTTGTCAAATGGACTCAACGCCAGTTTAGTTTGTCGCACTGTTTGGATTTGATGTAGCTTGGTCCTGAAGAGGTATTGCTGTTGAATCTGTGTGACGTTTTTCCGCAAGCATTGTACATAGTCGTCAAAATCAATGGTTCGCTTAACGACTGCAGCCTTTACCCCTTTCGCCTTTTTCATACGGTCCTCGCCTTCGACTCGTACGCTATACATCTTGCTGCGAAGCCCCACAAATTCAATCATGATTTGGCCGTTGCATTCGTCCTTCATCAAGCCAGCGATTTTCTTGTTGGTGAGAGGCAGCTGGAACCTGTTATCCTTTGAGTAGTCGGATGTATCGAAGCAGTGGATGTTGTTCCGCATGATTTTGTAGATGTTTGAGTTTTTCCCTTCATAAATGAGGCTATCGGTGTCTGTGTAGAGCAGCTTGCAATTCACCGTCTTGTTCTTCATGAATCCGTAGTGGAAATCGTAAACGCAGATTTTAGAAAGGTCCAAGACGGCGAATCCAACGTAGATTGGCTTGTTGAGAACAACTTGAACTTGAGAAAGTCGGACAGCTACCAAATTTTCCGCAAAGATGGAGCGAGCTTTGAAGTTGGGCCGGGCGATGAGAGCTTCCGCGCCGTGTCGTCCATCCCACTTCGTCACCAGCTTGACAATTGCTCGTTTTCGCACGTTCTCCATCGTCTTTCCGAATACGGCATTGTTCATGAGTTTACATAAATTCTTTTCAAACACGTTAGTGGCACGTTTCCTCATGTTGCTGTTGAGGTCGATGTAAGGCTTGAGCTACGATGATTGATTGAATTGTAGAATCCGATGAATTTTTGTGAGCACGAGTCCATTTTCAAGGCCTGTTTCAAGTTGCGATAATGAATCACGTAGTGCTCTTTTCGCTCCAGGGTAGTCAGTAGCTTCCGTTCTTTAGATCCTGGAGGCGCCTTTTGCTCGGGACAGAAGGGTAAATCTTGATGTTGGTCATGAATCTCATCAGGATATTCGAGATCCACTTCCAAAATATATCCAACGTCGGCGTCATCCTCCACAGCCCAGTTGACGTCATTATCGGCCCATTTGAAGCCGTCGCATGGAAGGTGTTGCATCATGGCCCATCCGTAGAGATTGTTCACATCATAGTATACCAGATACTTTGTGTCCTCATTCGGATCGTATTCGGCCATATAGGGGTTGTTGGCGTGGGAGTATCGGTTGCTACACTGGCTCACTCCTCCCCTGAGTCCATGCTCAATGAACATCATCTGATCGATGTCAGTTAACAGCTCCAATTCCACGCCCGTGTATTTTCTCATGGCATCCCATGCGAGTCCCGGCGTTGTAAAGTGATGTGTGGGGTCCAAGCCGTAAACGTCGATGTGTTTATCGCGGAAGTTTTCAAACACGTCACTCAGTAGCAGTAAATCAGTCTTCATATACAAATCCGAGTATTCCGCCAGCGTTTCGATGCCGAACGTATTCCAAACATTGCTGGCATAACAGTCAACAAATAAAAAATAATACTAATCATAATGATGATAATTATAAAAAGAAGAATAGTGATAATAACAATAAGAATTATGATTATGATGATAACAATAAGAATAATGATAATAACAGTAAGAAGAATGATAAAAACAAAAATTATAATGATAAACTTACGAGTAGTCTTCTACGGTAATGTTGCTTCCGTTGAGGTGACTGTAGAATTGATCGTGGGATGGTAATTTTTCTTCGTCGAGTTTGCTCCAACCGTCCATGTATTCATACGGGAACACTCCTTTTCGCGTCAGCAGTTGAAATTCAGCCTCATTCAAGTGATTGAATTCACGACGTGTTATCGGTGTTTCGTGGAGATAGGATGCTAGTTTCTCCAACGACGAGGGCATGAATCAAAACGTATCCAGAAACCTTAAAGACACCTCACTCCCTCTGATGTATTTCGTGAAGGAGATGTACTTTTTCATGTTTTCCGGTAGCACGTAAACGCGTCCCTCGATGCAAGTGGCAACTTCTTTTATGAGCAGATGACTGTCGTAGCCGGTGAGGTTGTGGAACATAACCATGATTGTTCGCGGATCCTTGTAGTTCAGGTCACATGCGTTGTGAGCAGGGCCTCGATACCGTCCGGTAAAATGACAATGGTCACGAACTCTTTCCTTTCCAAGCGGTTTTTCACAAATGTGACACGTAGATGCCTGGATGAATGCAACTTTCTCCTCTTGAGTCAACGAATTCATGATTTTTGGATTGTCATACAGCCCTTCAAGCTCCTTGACCAAATTGAGAAGTTCTTTGGAGAACCAGTCGGCGGGTTTAATACCTCGGTAGCTTTCATAGTAGGACCGGCTCGCATCGAAACTACATTGAACAAAATATCCTACTTGTATGGTTCGTGCACTTGACAAACTTGTGTGTTTCCGTTATCGTTTGCTTCCACTTTTTTTAGCAGACACTCGAAATTGGCATACACTACGAACGGAACTCTTTCTTTGTTATTAAAGTTTTTGAATTGTTGAGTGTTTTTTCCCGGTGAAGGTAGGACAACGCCACACTTGTTGATTTTTGACAATCCACGTCGTGAGCCTCCAATTTTTCGGTGGTTTGAAAGAAATCTAGACATCTATCGCAAATGTAGTGCTTGTTTTTGGATTATGTTATTTGCGAGCGAACAAGCCTGGAAAGATCCTTGATCCACACGTAATGGAAGATGAGTGGTTCTCCGTCGTCCTCTTCCTCTTCGTTCTCATCATCCACGTAGTAGTTTTGAGCCAACAGAAGATTTACGTGCTGATCCTTTTTCTCGGATGTCATGTATAAAGGTGCAACGATAAGACTTTCTTTCTTCTTTTCCAAAATGTATACGTTGATTGACAATGGATTTTGCTTTTGAAATTTTGAGAAATCTTTTGGTGCGACAGGGAAAGCAATTCCTTCAAAGTTCAACGTATGTTTATGTTTTCTGTAATTGTAGAGTCGATCTAAGTGTGTTTCTACTGGATGAATCGCCGAGAGTACAGCCCACTCGAAACAATTGTCGTCAAAGTTTTTTACGTTAACACACGCTTTTTTAGTCTTGATTGAGGGAGGAAGGTCAACCCAGGAGCTCCCGCGCATCGGGTTGAACTTGTTGATGTTGATGGATAATCTGACGATGCTGCGTAGACTCCAGCCGGATTCACGCTCCTGGAACTCTTCCACTTTGCGCAGTAGGGGCCTTTTCACGTTATCCACGAACCATTTCCCGAGATCTGTGCTCCGTAGGATAGGAATGTTTTTTGTGTGAAACGCTTTCAGTTAGAGCACTTCTTCGTCGTTTTTCACTATGCTGTACTCGGATTCAAGCATCGTGTTTACCTTGATCACATTTTTTTCAGTCAAAATATTTTTTTTTATTTTATACTCAAACAAATTTTTCGCCTCGTTTAAAAAGTCTTCGAGGTCTAAATGTCGCTCGTTGACTATCGAGCCAGTTCGGAGACGTCTCGCGAAAGCCGATTCGACGTCTTCCCACTCGATTCGATCGCAAACTTCACCACCGCCGCGCACTGTGCCGCTCCTATGCAGAAGTCTTTTGTTTGTATGCAATTGTTGTATAATGTTTGCACGCTGCAGTTTCACGACATTGTTATCTTTTTTGAACTTTTCAAGTTCACGAACACTCGCGTTGGCTTCCTCGATTAGGGCCGCTGCCTCGAGAGGATTCACGGGTTGCATCAATAAAAGTTGTCGTTGACGCCGCACCACGTCTTTGACTTTTTTTATAGTCATGATGATGTTTAAAAGAAAAAAAAAAAAAAAAACGACAAACCGTAGCGCGACAACGTAGTGCGACAAATCGTAGCGCGAGACTAAAATGAGTTCACACAACTTTCACTCGACAATGTTCACTCGGTTCTGTTCGGGTATACTCGCTAATGTTCACTCGGTTATGTTCGGGTACTACCACGACATATTACAACTTTGTATCATAAACTTTTTCGCTTACATGATTTCATATGAAATTATATCATCCGGGAAAACGTCACAGAAATCACCAATTATTTTATAATTTTCCGGAACAACTCGGTTTGCAATGGCTTTCGCGCAAAGGTTTCGGAAATTGCAATTCGGGAACATATCAGCGGTTCTATATAAATTAAAAACAGTGTCAAGATGATCCACACGAAAGACCGCCTTCCCGGTATATAAAAATGATAAAAAGCGTTGAATAATATTACTATTGAATTCATTAATAATAATTTTTGTGTCTTCGGTTTCCTTCCATTTGTTGTTTAATAAAATTTCAAAATATTTCGATTGCGATACGAGAATGGCTTCATAAACTTTGAATTCTCGATCGGGCGTGATAATCGAAAAATCAGCATGACTACCCGTTGACAGCAAGTTTTCAAAACTTTGCGCGAAAAAGTTGAGTCGCTCACCTTGTTGAGAGTCGCATCTATTCCAATATCTGAAGTATACGTTCACGTCTACAATAAATTTGACATCTTCCCCAAATTTCCCTGCTGGAAGCACAAATCCTCCACTGCCGGCATGGAAAATATGCTTGAAGTCGGGGTCAACAAAAGTTGATCTAGCATATTCTTCGATTTTTGTTGCTAGTCGCCAATCAATTGAAGTATCAATACAAGATCGACATTCAATAATTGGTTGATATGTGTCTTTGCTGATTTTACGCGCACTCACTTTCCATATGAAATTATAACTGCGCACCTCTTTGGGGCACTCGATACCAATTTCTTTTAAAAAATCACATAGAAATAAGTTCATTGTTACCATATGTTGAGGAAAAGTATTTTTCTGCTTTTTCACTATCGGTCTGAAAAATAAATTGAAGTTGACGCGAAGCGAAATTAAGATGGTACGGAAGCACAATTTAAGTGGACGCGGAGTGTTGCGCGGAGCGATATTAAGATGCTTAGAGTGATGCGTGAAATGCGACTGACTAATTATGGTAAAATAGAGTGGATTTATATAGAAGTAAGTCACGTCATCACCAATCCTCTACTCCTCAACATGAGTCATAGATAGATATTGAGAATTGATCGATAAAGATAATCGAATCTGTAACTGATGGAATCAAATGCCTATGACGTCAGAAACAAAACAGGATACTCAAATTATAACTGCACAGAAAGTGTATGCAAAAGTATCAAATGATGACTACACAGCGAAAAACGCTATGATCATATTACATCTTGGACCGGAAGTTGGTTTGTAAACAAAGATCATAAATTTGTCACGATCAAAGGATACCGTTGTTAGAAATCATCAATGAAGTTGAATTCCACCTACGTCACAATTTTTTCATATGAACACTTGGATCTATATTTAGCTCAGATCAAATTACATTCACATCCTGAAACTTGATACTATAAACAAATGTGGCAAATCTTATCTTGGTGTCATATTTTTAGTGTTTTTGTAATCTAAATAATAACATGAAATTTGTTGATTCTCAAATTACATTAACATCCAGAAATTCAATATTATATAGTCGAATTTTCTCAAGTGGGCCACTCAAAATCGAATTTTTAATTTTTAGGTTGCTAGTGGCTTTTTTAGATAGTATAGAACAATATAATGGGTCACCTAAAACTTTTGTTGAAATTCGCTTTTTTGCAGTAACGAATTATAAACAAATTTCTTTGGAGAGTTTTTTTTCGAAGGCAATATTTTAGTAACTAATAAAGCGAATCATGTGAAATTTTTCACGTTCATTAGAAAAATGGTCAAACTTCAAGATGTGCCTATGTTATTGTAATTTTTCAAATTTTTGTTTATAAAAATTTTATATTGTAATAAACAAATGCGAATTTTTTCAACTTCTCATATAGGTAGAAAAAAAATTTTTGATGCATTAGACGCGTAATTTTTCCTATTTTAATAAAGTGGAAAAAAATTTTTGTCCAATTCATAAAAAAAAAGAAATGAATTTTTTTCTTCGAGCGCGCACACCCTCGAGTGCGTCAAAATCATCTCGTGCGCGCTATTTCGTAGCGTATTATTACTGTGTATTACCAAATACATAGATTTTAAGCTGGATTTTCGTATTTTTCAAAATAGACTTTTATTGCACAATTGTTTTTAAGAAAGTATTTGCTGTACAACGTCGCTGGTATCGTCAGAAAATATTTTACATTGAATCTTTTTTTCGTCGAATGGTTTGTAACAATGATATGCTCACGTCTGCTTCACTGATTTGGCTTTTTTTAAACGTAATTCCAATTTTTTTGTTCAAAATGAATTTTACGGAAAAATTCTGACGTTCATTTATACAATTCTTTCACAGTAGTTATTTTGCTCGCGTTTCTGCTTTGCAAACTAGCACGGTAGGCATTTCTTTTCACACATCCCCCAATCCCATCACATGCACCTTTTCCGTGCGATGTCGCGAAAAAATGCCATTCGGCTTTCACACCAAAATCTTGTTCATGATTCAACAAGTTTAAAAAATTGAACCTGTTCTTGTACTGCGAACCTGCTCCGTCGGAAAAATAGTACATTTTTTTAGCATTTTCGGAACCGAATTTGTTTTTTAAGAATGAAATCAATTTACTGTTATACAGATGAACACCAATAGAATCATGACTGTCATATTCGGAAAAAACAACAAAATTCAAGTGCTGCAGAACGCCATTTTTTTTAAAATAAACGACGTAAACATGCAGGGTTGCTTGATCTTTCGACCAATGCTGTGATTATATCGCATCCTGAACGTGAAACAAGTAGTTTTCGGAAAAATCGAGCGTCACTATAATTTCACCCTCCAAGATTCTACCTTTTAGCCCCTCGAGAAAAGATGCCTGCGATTTTTCAATGAAGTCGTGTTTCAAGACGATTGGTAACTCCGTGCCTAACTCCTTGATAAAAACGTCTACTGTTTCAGTT
Organism: Platygaster robiniae; assembly: GCA_028476575.1. Classification (NCBI taxonomy): domain Eukaryota; kingdom Metazoa; phylum Arthropoda; class Insecta; order Hymenoptera; family Platygastridae; genus Platygaster; species Platygaster robiniae. Next base: position 19,517,753 of record CM052019.1, on the reverse strand, counting down.
TTTTCCAAGAAAGTGCACCTACAGGAAACTCAAGGTAGGATGTATCATATTTTTCTCTCATTAAGAAAACAATTTCTAATTAAATTAACGCACCTATCAGTTGTGAGCCACTGTCTGAATGTCAACTTGTCTATCTTGTAATTTTTCAACTCTGATTTGAGGTGATTAAGGATCTCATTGGTTCCTGGGCACTTCGTGCATTTTCCTAAACCACATTCACTTGTCGGCTCTGGGCAAATCATTTTGTTGAAAACATCTCGATATGTCAAGGTAAAATTGACATTTTTGCGGAGTAATTCATGTTTTAGGCCTATGAATTTCAGCCGGAGGTTTTCATGAATTTTGCACACACAAACATTGTGTGTGCCTTTAGGCCCGGCCGAAATACACTGGGGTGGTCGCAAGTTTTGGAAAGACGACAATGAGATATTTATATCGTTGTTTTGGGACGAAAATTCGGAATGAATATCACGAATGTTCCCCAAAAGTAAACGCTTCTGTCAAAAAAAAGAAAAAGATTGATATAAACGCTTTGATCAGAAAAATAATAATATATTCCGTAAATACTGTGATAAAATTTTTTCCAACTTGTGAAAGGATTATAGTATGGGCCAAAGGCGATCATTGTAATAAAAATTGTTGAAAAAACTATTACACACTAAGTCAAGAAGGATATTTTGTTAAAAAACGTAGGGGACTGCGTTTTATGCAGGATTCGAGCAAAGAAAGAATGAGCATTTTGCCATGGAGCGTAAAAAACGTAAAATTGTGAGACATTTTACCGTTTTATGGTGGCGCTTTCCATCGATAACAACAGATTTGAAATCCTTGGCACCTGGCATCGTGCGGCTAATTTCATCTGACAGATAAAATGCTTTGACTCTGTCTATTAATTTCTTTTCCAAAGGCCGGCCTTTTTTATTACTAGGCTGAATTCCATAACCTTGAGTGTCGTGAAAGTTTTTGGCTGCACTAACCATGTTCCGGGAAACACCGAACGTTCGTGAGATTTTCCGTACACTCCATTGTACCGGAAAAGTTGTAAGAAGAAAAATTTTTTCCCTGCGATCAGTCACCTTTGAAAGCGCAATTTTCAAATCTTCGATCCATCGAGTCATCTCATCATTAGGAAAAACTGCATCGGTAGATTTTTCGATTGATTGGATCAAGATTGATTTATCCTCGTTAGACAGGTTCAATTTCGATTTAGACGGATTGAGGATAATTTGTTCTAAAGGCTCAAGTAGCTTTCTTCTTTTGTAATGGTCATCGACTATCTTGCACTGGAAATCAGGATCACTTTCAACTTGGTCTGGTCCTTTATCTTCTTGTTTTTCTTCTTCAACATCAGCAACGTTTTCACATGCACTTTTAGCATTGTTTTCGCACTCTTGTTTTTGCAAACTCAGAAACTGAACTTTATCTTTTTGTCGATAAAGCTGACTTTTGCATTTATTACAAACATGCAAACCGAACAAAGCACTAAATTTTTGGTCGTAGTTGTCCGAAAAAAAAGTTAACTTTTCACGAAAATTACTATGGCCTTTCTTATTGAAAGGATTGCAACATTTTGCTGGTGGAGGCATTGCAATACACTTTTAAAGCATTGAAAAATTCACGAGTACTAAAACGACAAATCTACGCACGTGCATCAGAAACGATCGATTTGAATAAGTTTTTCTTTTGAAATAGGAAGCAGGACTGACTAATGGCGAACTTTTTATCTTATATATGGTTTCTAGACATTTTCCAAAATATTCACAATTATCTTTCGGGACGTTAAGTTCTCCGAAGTTCTGATTCAGTCTAAAAATTCTATAGATTGATCTTAATCTTATCGTTATGCAGTCGAGGAAGATTAGTATTGCGATAAATTTCAAAAATGAGGTGGAAACGTCGGAAAATCATAGAAGTCAGTGATCAAAGTATACGTGCATCATAAAGAATGCAACAATATAAAATACCTGATGCTGATAAAAAAGATGAAATCCCTAATACTGATACCAATCAGTGAAAGAAGTGCGTTAGAAGTAGCGCGCACGAGATGATTTTGACGCACTCGAGGGTGTGCGCGCTCGAAGAAGAAAATTCATTTCTTCTTTTTTATGAATTGGACAAAAATTTTTTTTCACTTTATTAAAATAGGAAAAATTGCGCATCTAATGCACCAAAAATTTTTTTTCTACCCATATGAGAAGTTGAAAAAATTCGCATTTGTTTATTACAATATAAAATTTTTATAAACAAAAATTTGAAAAATTACAAAAACATAGGCACATCTTAAAGTTTGACCATTTTTCTAATGAACGTAAAAAATTTCACATGATTCGCTCGATTAGTTACTAAAATATTGCCTTCGAAAAAAAACTCTCCGAAGAAATTTGTTTATAATTTGTTTCTGCAAAAAAGCGAATTTCAACAAAAAATTTTAGGTGACCTATTATATTGTTCTATACTATCTAAAAAAGCCACTAGCAACCTAAAAATTAAAAATTCGATTTTGAGTGGCCCACTTGAGAAAATTTGACTCATAAACGAATGAGGTAAATTTTATCTTAGTGTCATATTTTTATTGTTTTTGTAATCTAAATAATAACATGAAATTTGTTGATTCTCAAATTACATTAACATCCAGAAATTTCATATTATAAACAAATGAGGTAAATTTCATCTCGGTATCATATTTTTAACATTTTTGTAGTATAAATAATTGTTTTAAATTATCTTATACTTGAATTATATTTCTTACTATATATATTTCTATATATAGTCGTATCTTGTGAACATTAGACAATCCATCATTTTCAAGCAGAAATTTCAGTATGAGTTGAAGTTAGATTCTTTAATATAAAATAATTTCTTCATTCGTGATTCAATTCCTATACGCTTTTGTGTGAACTTAGGAAATGTTAAAAGTACTCCGCAGAGTAGAAATGTAGGGTCTTTTTGTAACCCGAAAATTTTTATAGGCGCACTTGAGATTTCAAGGCGCTCATTGTTTTGGGCACGCTCGAAAAGATAGGGTGCTCACGTGAGGTGATTAGGTTCCAATGGTGTTTATGAATTTGTACATGGCCTTCAATTACATTTCCAAAAATCTGTATCAAACCAAATGCGTGTTCTTTTTTCGATCACAGTCAAACGAAAACCTCCAAAGAGTTAAAATGTACCATCATTCTTTTTTGAAAACGTAAAATTTTTCCTTCCGGAACGTTTCCGCAATTTTTCAAGTGAGGAAAACATTGCAATAGTAGTACACTTGATGCAGTCCCTACTACTAAATGGATTACATACCAGTCATTGGATACTCGGGGAGGAATATGTTGTAATCGCACAACAATTCATTTCGGTGAGTCATTATTTCTAGTGTGTGTGCGCGAGTGAAATAGGAAAATGAGGTGGGTTAAGAATATTTTTTTTATATTATTACATTTTTTAAAGAAACAGGAACTCGATCGAATGAGGCGCTTGACTGCGGTGGTAAATATTCTCCGCGACATCAGTCAATTTAATGTGGTGATGGAATCGATTAATCGGATGGAAAATGACATCGAGACTTTAAAGGACTTGCTTCAAAAAAACAACGAAGAACTTCAAAAACGTCATGAAGAGTTTAGTGGATTAAGAAAGAATCATCTATCGGAAACTGCAGCTTTTGAAAAAAAATTGTCTGAGTGCGAGGATGAATGTGAGGGAATTAGAATATGTAGAGTAATGATATTGAAAGAGCGAATGTTTGTAATGAGTGAAAGTGAACATGATTCGTTTTATTTAGATAATCTCGACCAATCTTTAGATTTAATTTATCAAATAAATGAAGAGAGCGAAAAGTATTATTTATTAAAAACTCGACTTATATGCATGAATGGATATATGCGTGAGGAGTATGGTGCAGAAGAGTAGATTTAAGGAATTATAAGTATGTATATGTAATCATTATAAAAAAAAAAATATATTAATCATTTAATCAAGAAAAAAAAAAAAAAAAAAACTAAAAATTTAATTTGATAACGGGGGGCGAAAACCCTCTGTTGGTACAACAGAGGATACTCCCCCTGTTTTACCAACTGCAGGTGATCATTACTGACACAGGTAATTTACCAACCGCCATCTTAGGTCCCTACCTTACCGACGCTGGAAGGGGAGGGGGGAGTCACGTGATGGGAGTCGGAGTGGGGGGTCCAAAACCTCTACAGCTCACCTTCTTGTTATGTCACAAAAATGTACAGTGTGCAACATTGCAGTTATAAAACAAGTAAATGTTAATGTTACATAATTCAGGCATGTTATCATTACATTGTTGTAACATCATTTCGTGATGTTACAATATTATTATATTGTTACGTGACGATTACGTTCCTCATCAGTAACATTGTTATGTATTATATATGTAACAGTGCTAGGTACCAGTATCGTAATAAAACGGTAATATTGTTAAAATACAAAAGCGTTGCAATGTTTTGAAGCTGTTACATTGCATATAAGTAACTTTTTTAACCTAGCCATGTTACTATAAGCATAAGTAACTCAAATGTTGCGTATCAGTAACATTGTTACATCACAATGTTACCCCTGCGTTACGTAACGTGCTACGTTAATTGTCGACCGGGACATACTTACACATTTTTCTTTTATAAAAATAGGGTTAACATTGTGGGGAAAAAATTGATTGAAAAGTAAAAAATTGTTAACACAAATTGTTAAAACATATTGATATGACCGTTTCTATGTTGAATTCGAAATCAGCGAGACCAACATCCGTTAAAGGTGAATGTCTCATACCAACTTTCAACTTTGCAAAAAATAAAAAAACAAATTGTTTTCAAAAAATAAATTGACTCTTTGCAAATTTAAATTGAAATCGCCGAGCCAAGAAACTATGAAATACATTTGCCCTTTTCCAATTTACAAATGTACAAAAAATTGTTAAGACAAATTGTTTAAACAAATAATTCGACTATTCTAATATTATATTCGAAATCAGCGAACCAAATAACTATTAAAAGCATATGCATTTTTTTGAAATACTCGATTACTTGTAATTAAATATTTATGATTGGATAATTACAAGTATTTAATTATCAGTAATCATGAATTATTAATTTGGCCCATCTCTGCTCATAAGCGCGCGTTTTTGTGATAGCTGGAAACGCGTCATATATAAGACGAGTCGACTTGAGTGAGGGGTTACGGAAAGCCGAGAGCAAGGATGCTCGGGCAAAGTCATGCGCGGCGGCCGAAGTGGAGGCAAGTGGGGGCGGTTGGCGGTTGCATCGCTGAATCGCTCGCTTCTATTGAAGTCACTTTCCCCATCCGTCTCTAGAGTCTAGACTTGACCCTTCGCTCCGTAATGCCTTTCACCTTGCCTTTTCCAAAATATATCATATCATACAGTTTTGGCTTCGGCCCGGTACCTGATTGTTTTTTCTGGGCTAGATCCTATATCGAGCCCAAGAGTGCATTAGAATACCATATTTCTCAATTTTTTCATGCGAAATCGTTCATGCACCTGAATGGATTATTTCTTTTAATTTTTGTTGATTGAATTGACACGCACAGGATTTATTTTCTTAAAATAACCAATTCACACCTGCAAATCAATACTCTATTGATTAATAATTAATTCCTAAGTTATTTTGTAATCACGTGCGAATTCTTACAGGAAATAATACAGGAAATCTTCCATGCAATTTTCCAGAATATTATACAAAAATCAGAAAAATTTGTGAAAAGCCTTCTGCAAGATTGTCTGTAGTTTTCTGCATGAATTTTCGTATAAATTAATGTAAAATTTGCAGAGAATTTTACAGAAAACTTTATAGAAACTCTAGCATGAAACTTGACAGAAAATCGTACAGAAAACTTTACAAAAACTCTTACTGAATCTTACACAAATCTGTAGAATTCGTTTTTGGTTAAGTTTCATGTAAGATTTTTCATAAAATTTTCTGTAAACTTTCACGTATGCTTTATTGTAAAATTTCCAGTAAGATTACACTGAAAAACTGATTTAGTTTGTTCAAACAAACATTTAGTCGTTATTTGAACAACCAAATATTTGGTTAACTCAAATAAATTTTTAGTTTGGAAAAACAAATGTTTTTAAACCGTAAAATATCTTTGGTTCGGACAAACAATTTTAAGGCAGCAGAAACGATAATTTTTTTTACTGAACCAAAGTTAGTTTGAGTTGAATAAAAAATTCTAGCGTCTTTGTTCGTGAAATTTATGACTTAAACTATTTTGTTTAAGAATTTTAGAGCTTCGAGTTCGTTGCACCTTAAGTAAATCGAAGAAGAAAACAGTAAATAAAAATTTTTTGGAATAGAATTTATTATTTTATAATCATGTTGATAAATTTTAAAAGTACTGTGTTTTCTACGAAAAGATTTTTACTAAATAGAATGTGGTAGGATCTAAATTTATCTTTTATTCGAATATAAAAGAAATTGCTTGCCATTCTTCAGGGAAAGCCAATAGCAATAAATCGTCTCCAAATACGTGATACGTGACTGATTGCTTTGTCTACAATTTTGGTTGCTGTACTGCAATTAAATTGGGTGTTTAGAATTTTTCTGAATTTGTAGCAGAAATGGAAACTACTACCAAAATTTCCATCAGACAATAGATATTGCTTTACATTTCTTTCTATTTTTTTTTTTTAATGGAGTACTTATCTAAAAAGATAGAAAAAATCGATTTTTCTCCACATTATAGTAGTTTTTAATGTTGAAAATATATTTGCAAAATAATTAATATTCTCTTTCTTTTAAAAGGCTATTCAAATTCAAATTAACATTTCGATCTAGTACTATTCGGTATTTGTTTATTGATTTGTGCAAAAAGGAGTGTTTCATTATTAATTAGAAAATTTGCAATTTTTCGGCTATTAGGGTACGATATTCCTTTAAAATGCAATCGAACATATGAATGAGACGAAATTTTTATACAGCAAAGTTTCACAAAATGTAATTTTCCTGTTTTAGAAGGGAGTACAATGGCTCAGACAGGAAAAATTTTCTGAAAGAGTTTATTAAGAAAATATGTTTCCTTCAGAATTTGAAAGATTTTAATCTTCGACGATCCGGTTTCGAGAGCATAATGTTTAGATTTTGTAGAAACTTCGAATTTTCGATTTATCTTACTTTTGGAGTTCACAATTTTATGTTTTCAATCCTGATAATTTTTTTTACATAGTTAAACATTTTTTACATGTCATTGAATGGTTATTATAAAGTTATTGAAACTAGGAATTCTGATTTTGTTTACCATTCAGAATTCGTATAGAATTTATTGAATTTTTATGTCTAAAGTGTCGAATCCTGTAATTTTGAAACAATGAAAAACATTATTTTCTTCATTCGTAAATTTTCTGACGTTTCAGTTTCGATTCGTTTTTTTCTAAAAATTATAGCACCACAGTCTTTCATTTTGGAAATGTACTGTATAAACATTTGTTTAATTTCTCTTTATTCAAATAGTCAACTTTTCGAAATTTTGAGTAAAACTTTTCAATAACGAATTTCTATTTTTCCGATCTTGGAGCTTCAGATTATTTATATTTGAAATTCGTAACATTTCAAGTTTACAAAAACTTAATCTCAAATTAAATCTTATAATAGTATGATTCAAAAAGTAATATTAAATCGTATTTTGAAAATTTTCAGAATAATGTCTTATCGTCTCGAAATACAAAAATTTACTGTCCCACAAAAAATCTTCAACTATCGAAAATTGTATGGGTAAAGTTGTTCATTTCTCAAAATGAAGAGTCCTTCAAACTTTTGTGTCTACGTTTTTGATTATTTTGACTTACTTTCTTAGAATGATTATAATATTATAATGATAATTAAATATAACTTATATTACCAGAATTTTGAAAATAATCCAAACATGGAGTCGTTATTTGACCAACAAAATATTTAGTTAATTTAAATAAATTTTTCGCTCGGAAAGACAATTTTTTTTAACCGTAAAATATCTTTGGTTCAGGCAAACAAATTCAAGCAAGCAGAAACGATAATTTTTTTGACTGAAACCAAATTTGTTTGTTTGAACTAAAAATCTATCAGAGTTAACCAAATATTTGGTTCATCAAATAACGACCAAACGTTTGTTTAAGGCAACCAAATTGGTTTTTAAGCGCATAAGTAAATTTATACGAAAAATCATACAGAAACCTTGACGGAGAACTTTACAGAAAATGCTGCAAAAAACTGTGCACGAATTCGTTAGATTTTTGTAAGATCTTCTGAAAAGATTCCAGGAAAAGTTTTTGTACAGTTTTCCCTTGTACCGTTTTACCTGCATGGTCCGTTTTACCCTCAACAACTGGGCCGCCTTGGCTTGGCCTAGGGTAAGTCTTTTATTAATTTGTTGTTGGAAGCGATGAGAACAATTTTATAACATTATATACGTATAAAACCATGGTTGTAATTAAAGTTTTAGTTAGCGTAGCCAACATTTTTATGGGTCTATGTTTTTGTAGGTCAATGGATGCATGAGTGGTAGCTTTGTAATATATCTAGATATATTATTTAGCGTTTACAGTATTAAATGTTTTTCCAACGTTAAATGTATTCATTCTTAATTATGTTTTGAAGTTCCTTACACATTGTGACGAGCGAGGTTCTAACCGCTCGTCTATAAAATTTCTCTTTTCACTTTGAAATAAAATATAAAGAAATACAGAACTTAATTTCAAACATTCACTTGAATATAGAGAATCTGAAAACTTTTCGGATTTCGCAATCAGTTAGTAATTGCGGCGTAATGACGCGCAATAATACTGATGATTTGGAATCAATTTAACTTTGCGAAAAAAAGCAATATAGCGGAAGCAGTGAATGAAGTGCTTTTGAACGACTTGGATCATTTAGTAAAGATAACCGGAAGAAGCATATCCAAAAGGAATTTGAGACGTACCAAAAAATATTCAAAATTGAACAAAAAGGAAGACGATCATTTTACCTCTCTACCGTTCTTTTTCGAGTTCAGAACGGTATATAAACTCGTGATCTTTGACAGAACATCGGAAAAATTCCACTGTCTAACGTTCTAAAAATTCTCCAAGTCTAGAGTCCGAAAACGTCCTGGGCAAAGGAACTATCCCCGACGAGTCCTGGAAGAAGTCCGACCTGACGACGACTTCTCAGACTCCATCATTTGCCGGGTGTAAATAAGAGAAAAGCTGAACTGTGTTCAAGCCCATAGTCTAATTTCTACGAGGTTTAAAAGAAGTAAGGAACTATTTATATATGTATATATATATTTGTAAACCATTTCTTATTGTGCAAACTAAATAATTCTCAATAACCCGAACCGCCATCCAGAAGTAGAGATGTATCTCTACTAGGTTGTTTCCATACTAACCTGGAGAGGTAATTCGTGGGTTCAGACTGTTTGGTATATCTAGCGTTGTGATTAACTTAATGTTATCGCAACGATGGATTACTTTAAGAATTGGATGAAATATTGAATTGGCTTCACTTTTATGATTAATAGAACGCTGTAAATAATAATGACTATTTAAATATGACAAACTGTCCTTTCGTTGGCTTCGAGCATCTCATTATTTATAACTTATTGAATACTCAAAATGAGAGAGTGATGTTGGATTTGCTTGTCGTTTTCGGTGGTACTTGTTGAGGATTTATTGTGGGCTATCAAGAACGTTAAAAAGAGGAAAGGAATTAAACCGAGTATTAATAGGTCCATATTTAAGAAAAGAAAGGCGCTCTATTTGTACAACCGGCTTAGGGTGTTGAGGAAACTGGATACCAAAAAAGAGAGCTCCTGGGAACAAGTTGATAGCATAATTGCTAGGGAGGCTTCGCAAGTGTTTGGTATACCTTTAATATCACCAGATAAGCATATACATGTTGTATGCAAATTTTGTCAGACATGGCAGGATTTTAAACTGAATCAGGGTATCGGAGAGAGGGAATTGCAGGGGCTTTTAGATATAAAAGAGGGGGAATTGCGGGATCCGTTGGAAATACGAAAAGGAAATTATGACGCACAGGGTCATATGCAGAGGACTTCTGAACCCGAGGGATTTACTTTATTAATGAAGGAATTGAGCGAGATGGGAGAATCTTGGTTTTGAGATGCTGGCGGAATCAAAGGTTATTAATGCTTGCAAGTTGGATTTGAAACATTTGTGAGAGACCTGTTATAAATAGGAATTGTTATTAGGCTTCAATTTGTAAACATTATGATCGGATAAGAGACATTCTACTGCGAAATAATAATGAGCGAATTGGAATTTATTTTTAATATATGTGAACAGATTGAAAATGTTGTAATGAAATCGAGAATTGTTGTGGTTATGAATTATTAATCTAAGAATAATAATTCCAATTTTTCTGGATCTAAAACTTGTAGACCTTTGTTATTCTTTCTCTGATACTACCCCTACTCTTCTTGGAAGAACCTAAGGGCCCACTTTGAGCTGAGTTTTAATTGGGGTCTTTTTCTGTGCGAGTGGACTGCGGCTAACCTTTTAGTGCATGGGAAAGCCAGAAATCATTCTACGTTGGAAAGATTCATATTTTCGTTATCATCGTTGGTTAGATGCGGCTCGCTCGTTGAACACATAAAGGATTTATTACTATTTCATGTTTCATAGAGTCGTAAAAATTGAAGAATCAAACAAATGTTGAAGGGTCGCTTACTAGAAAATTTTGTTTGGCGACTCAAAAGTCCATATGATACTGAAAATTATGTTACCATTTTTCACGAAAAACATAATATAATACATGGTGTATCACAAATCACGGATGATCATTTCCCTAATTTTTTTTCAGATTTTTCGAAGACTATAAATCCACTGCCACTTGTTACAAAATTCGAAATCTAAAAATATATTTCAGTTAGAAATTTAAAAAATCTCATTAGTTAAAACTTCTAACTCGAATATATATTATGGTTTCGAATTTTGTAACAAGTGGTAATGGACTTGAAGTCTTCGAAAAATCTGAAAAAAAATCAGGGAAATGATCATCCGTGATTTGTGATACACCATGTATTCTATTATGTTTGTCTTCAAAAATAGTAGAATAATTTCCTTTCATACATATATTCGATGTATTCTCCGTTGTTTGCATTCTCAGTGCTCCTTTCGCCTTGCTAAGACTTTTTAGCAACTCTCTTTTTATTCATAGGTCATTAAAGTTTTCGTCAATAATGTTCTCATTTATGGAAACGTTTCTGAATAAACTTCTCTATATTTTACATGTTTCTGGAATTTCGCAATTTCATTTATTTTTATTTCTAGAGTAACGATCATTTATTTTTCGATACTAGAAAAAAACTTTCATTATGTTATTGACGAATTTACAACAAAATTTGTGTATTCATATATGTTGAGTTAATACCAGGTGTACTACTAAGTAATTTCCGGTTTTTTCAATGGATGGCGTTCTGTTTTGTACCGCTGTTGGTAACACATACCATATGTCATTTTGTTCAGTCATATCGAGTGCTTGAACTGCGTTGACATTTTCTCGAAAAAATCTTCCAGTAAGTTTTTATTGCGCTTCAAAAATGTCGAATTTTGTACCGAATTTTGAGCATATGCACCATGCATTGCTTTTCATGTTCAATCAGGGGAAAAAAGTGTCCGAGCGCCACTGTGCGCTTGTGGAAGTTTATGGTGATCGTGCATTAACACTTCGAACATGTGAAACGTGGTTTCGACAGTTCAAAAATGGAGATTTCGACCTGAACGACGCCGCACGCTCCGGCAAGCGAAAATCGTTCGATGACGCCGAATTGCAAGCATTATTAGATGAAGACAACACGCAAACGCAACGACAGTTTGCAGATGCGTTGGGAGTTCAACAGCAAGCAACTTTCAAACGTCTGCGAGCCATGGGAAAAATTCAGAAGTGTGGAAAGTGGGTGCCCCAAGAACTGACCGAGAGACAAATGGAGAGTCGAAAAGTGACCTGTGAAATGCTGCTTCAACGATACAAAAGAAAGTCTTTCCTGCATCGTATTGTTACTGGTGATAAAAAGTGGATTTTCCTGGAGAACCCTAAGCGCAACAAATCGTGGGTGAGTCCAGGTGAAGCATCGACATCGACGGCACGGCCAAATCGTCACGGTCGGCGGAAGGTCATGCTGTGTGTGTGGTGGGACCAGTCCGGTGTTATATACTTTTACCTGCTGAAACCTGGTGAAACTGTGAATGCCGTTCGCTACAAACAGCAAATGAAAGATTTGAGCCGAGCCATTGTGGAAAACCTACCAGAATATCAACAACGACAGAGAAGGTGATTTTGCTCCACGACAATGCGCTGTCGCATAAGTCGAAAGTCGTTCATGACACGCTGGAAAGGCTCAAGTGGGAAGTGCTTGATCATGCGGCTTACTCACCAGACCTGGCGCCATCCGACTACCACCTCTTTGCCTCGTTGGCCCATGCCCTTTCTGAGCAGCGCTTCGACTCGTACGAAAATGTACGAAAATGGCTCACCGAGTGGTTCACCTCCAAAAGCAATGATTTTTACTGGCGTGATATCCACAATTTACCAGAAAGGTGGGAAGAATGTGTAGAAAGCGATGGAAAATACTTTGAATAAAATAAAGGTTACGGTTTTTTTGGAATTATGTGTTTTATTCGCAAAAAAACCGGTAGCAATTTCGTGCAGTGCGTACATTACAGAAAATACTCACAGTTTCGTCAATTCAAAGAAAAATTCGACGATTCTTTTAGCAATGCTTAAGACATATTGTTCAACTCTAATAATTAGTAAGACTCGAAAAATTCTGGTAGGTAATGGTCCTCTATCAGAAATTAAGCACCAGGAAATCATAACCACAGGAGCGCTCGAGACAGTTGGAGAATGAAGAAATAAGTGAACGGACCCAGCGCGAAGAGACGAAAATTTGTCATACGTTTTTAAAAACTGAAATCGCGAGATCTCCGAAACTATTTATCGGATTTACGCCAAATTTTCAGACGTACCGCTCTTTGCTTTAGCGGCATCTCGAATTCAAGAGAGTCACCAAATAAAATTTTCTATTAAGCAACTCTTCAAAATTTGTTTGATTTTTTAATTTTTACGACTCTATGAAACATGTAATAGTAATAAATCCTTCATGCGTGAAGGAACTTCAAAACATAATTCAAAACAAGACTAATGGCGGCTGGTCCCGCTTCAAATTCGGAGGAAAAAAAACGACCCCGTACCGTCGGAAAGCGGAAAACTTGAAGTTAAAAAGAGAAAGGCGCGCGTGTGCCGTGGTGGGAGAGCGGCACTAATAGGGCAGTTTACATTACCGGCAGTGATGCCAGATGCTTCAGAAAAATCCCACAAATTCGTGGAAATGGGACGAGATGACCAGGTAAAAAATTGGAAGCTTCAGGCCCACGGGCCTCGAGGTCCCTTTGGGATTATCTTGCAATTACCGAGGTTCGGAAAACGGAGGAACTCGAATGTCTCGAATTGACTAGAGTTTTTGAATATGTTCTCGAAATCGCTAATTGTAGCTATTGAGGGATATAAGGATTTGGTCGTGCCGACATAGATGTACAATTTTTCAGTATTTGCATATTTTTTAAAACACGTTTATTTTTATTAACATCGTCATATTTTCACAAACATCATTTATTCAAATCATTGGAAATGAAACAATTTTACATATCTGATCGATGAAGTTTTTAAGATACAAAATACCGAATTCTAATTATTTTTAAATTCGACAAACTCATCAGGAAAAATAATGTGATTGTTTCGAATATCGATTACTCTGTTCTCCTTTTTTTACCGTACCAACTGCTACTGTTCATTAATTCGTAATGTTCATCTGTTAGGGTAGTCGTTGTGCTTGTTTCTTTGCGATTTTTCAAAGCTGATTTAAAAACAATACTATGAGACAAATTTACGTCAGATAGCCTATTTCTTTTGTGTGACTTTTCATCTTTCACCATCGAAAAAATCCTTTCAGCATCGGCATTCGAATGTGGGCAAGTACGAACAAATTCTGTCACTTTTCGTAATTCTGGAAAAACATGTTTTCCATTATCACTTTTTTGTTGAGTGAGAGTCTGCCAAATACTATCGAAATTATATTGAGATAATTTTATTTTCGTTTCCAATTTCAAATTTCCAATTCTTTCCCACTCCCACCTCAAACTGTTTAAATTTTCAACATTTAATAATTTTGCAATAAACTCCACAGACTCAAACGAGTTGTCAGAAGCTGAACGATAAAAAGCTGAATCTGAACGGAAGACTGAAATATGTTTGAAAAAATCATTTTTTTGCAAATCAAGGCGGCTGATTAAGTCTGTAATGGAAGTAACATAAAATTGCAAACAAGTCTTTCTGAAAATCTTTTCATCTTCAACTGAAAAATGGGTGTCGCGATTTTCTTGAATTTTTCGTATATTCTCATCATTTGGATCCAAAAGAGACTCTTTGTTGTTTTCCTCGCAATACGCAGTAAAACTTGCATTTAATGAAGTGTACTTAGCGACAGAATTGGCAACAAAATATTCACAATCCTCTCTGACCGCGGTGCATGAAAGGTAATTTGCTGAATCGTGACAATTAATCGCAACTAAATTCGACGAGAAAGCGATTCTAGGTTCAAGGAAATTTGAAGCGAATTCTTTCATGAGTTTTATTGCTCGAGGAAAAACTTCTTGTATGCGTGTTTCTTTACTTTGAAAAAATGCATTGAATTGATTGAATTCGTTCAAAGTATATTGTAAAAATAACAAATAAGCTTTAAACGTGTCATGAGACATTTTTTCCAAAATTTCCTTTGCTTTTTTTTTTATCTCCAACGACTTCTTGATTGCTGATAAAAGTGAGACATTCAATGATGACATCATAATTTTCCAAAATTCTTTCGATGCATGGATGCAAACTAAGCCATCTAGTTTCACAGACTTTCAAAATTTTTCGAATTGGAACGTAAAACTTTTTTTGAAATCGTTTTAACAGATCGGACCTTCTCATGCTTGCGTTGAAAAAATTGCAAATTTTTCGAATGAATAATTCGACATCTTCTGGAATGACTGAAACAGCTTTTTTAGCTGATAAAGCACTTACATGACAAACACAAGGAACAAGCATGACATTTTTATTAACTTTCTTTAGTTCCGTAAAAAAAGAGTTCTTTTTACCAACCATGATGTTGGCACCATCGCTTGATAAAAAAACACAATTCGAGATTGCAATTTCTTTTGCAATCAAATAGTTTTGAAATTGTAAAAAAAGCAGTTCGTGTTTGCATCTTGTAGCATTTAATTGAACGATCCCTAACAGTTGAACATTTAAATTTCCTTTATCGTCAATGAATCTTACAACTATTGCCATTATTTTTCCGTTCGTTTTGTTGTCCGACTCATCAACATGAAGAGAGAATTTCACATTAGCTAAAACTTTTGCTAGCTGATCATCTTCTATTTTTCCTAAAACTCTAGATTTTATATTTGCAAGTTTAGTCCTACCTAACTTCATTGCTTTAACAATTTTAGAATCAGTAATCGCGTCTTTCATATACTCTAAAATTGCAGGCCCACAAGTATTAGCCCAAGATTTTTCACAAACAAGAGCAGTCAATTTTATTTCTGCGTAAGGGACGCTTCCTCGACCAGTGGAGGTGGAGGGTAAAGGTGTTTCTAGAGAAGTCTCTTTACAAATCTTGTTTTTGTCAATTTTTTCAAATACATTTTTAGAGTGAGTTTCGGTAACAGAAAATTCTGGATCACTTGAGCTTGCAATTGAAGTCGAATTGAAGAATTCTGAAGTTGAATTTTCATTAAAAGTTGAAATTTTTGAAGAGCCTGGAAAATTGGAATTTAAGTTTTCCACAAAATCTTCACTGGTTCTCGGAGAACTAATGCTATAATCGATATCATGAAATTCACATAACACACTGCTTTCTGGCTTATGAAGAGGAGGATAATTGAATTTTCTTGTGTTAAATTATCGGGATTCGGTCCTGAAATTATCGTAGAAATGCAATTATTTCGAGCTTTTTGTTCCAATTTCTCTAACGCCCTATCTAGATGCGCCTTCTTCTTCAGATGTTTTTGGATTTCGCTTTTCCCTCCCATTAAGTTTTTTTCACACACTTTACAACGAAATTTGCAAGGATCGTTATCACTCGAGGCAGCGATGCACGGCTTGAACATTTCTTCGAATTTTGGATTGTACAACTTTTTACGTTTTTTTATGTCCATTTTCAAAAGTAATCAAATCGCTCTAAAATCAAACAAGAGCACTAATAGTAGAAAAACTAAATATAAAAACTAAAAATTTCAAAGAACAACGCACTATAACTTCAAAATTACCTGATAAGTATGAAGAATATTCCATCAATTTTACACAACTTATTACAAACAATGTGTAAAAAATGAAAATATTGTGGAGAACGTTGCAAACAAAAATGTAAGCTTCGAAATAAGAAAATCTGGCAAAAGGTCTGAATTAAAAGAAGTTCACCAGGAAACTAAAGGAAACTAAAAAAAATCAGACAAAATGAGTGAAGTAGCTGGAAAAATACAGACAAAATGAAGTGAGTTCGTTAATCATTTTCCGGACCCGGCAATAAGGCCTCGATAATTGCAAGATAATCCAAAAGGGACCTCGAGGCCCGTGGGCCTGAAGCTTCCAATTTTTTACCTGGTCATCTCGTCCCATTTCCACGAATTTGTGGGATTTTTCTGAAGCATCTGGCATCACTGATTACCGGTCTCAAATCTCTCACTGAGTGTCATTTGAAGAAATGACAAATAGACCAATTTTCATGCACGATACACTTGTTTATTTTCCGACTCAACTACTCTTATTTAGTATTGGTCCCAAGGGCACAACAAAGCTCACGGAAGAATTTGTCACTGAAATACCCTAGAGGATCATCGGGTCACCTTTTTTGTAAATGCATTTTTGAATACCATCTCTAATATTATTTTAGAATACAAGAGCTCGAATGAAACAAAATTTTATTACGTAAGTGGAACTATCTGCTATACCTTTTTTACATTCTTCGAAAGAACGCCCGACTTTCGAATAGGACCCTCAAGGTTCTTCAAGATTTTTGGTTTTCCCCCATCAATTCTCGAGATATATTTCAAGAATCGCCATGTCGTAATTTATGGCCCGATTTTCTTTCAATTCGTCTTTTTTCTTACATAATTCTCGCGTTCCACTCTGTTGTATAACGTACCAGATAATCATATTATTCTTATCAATACATTTTCTATTTTTATTTGTCTGTGCGCCCATTCGAATATTTGGGATTTTGTTTTTCTGAGAACTCACTTTTATAATATCATGATAGTCAATAAGCATTGTATTCGTTTATCGTGGTCATACAATACGATTTAACTATCTAAGTGCATCGGATCTTCTGTCAATAAGCATTTACCGTTTTTCCGTTTGATGTATATAATAAGAATGACATAGATGTGTATTCGGATATTATCTTTCGACTTTCAGATATTTTATCAGTACTCTAGTTAACTATAAAAAGGGTACCACGTACGGAGCGCGCAGAAAAAGGCTCAAGATTTTGTAAAATCAGGAAGTAATTTCAATTAATAAATCGTGTCAAGTCTACTGGATTTCATTTCCACCTGGGAATCCAACATCTATTTGGCGACGAGGATCGGGATAGTCCGGCTTTCACTAACTGGAGGAAGTTGCAACACTGTTGCAAAAAGGACTATCGAACACAAAGTTTCAAAAGTTCGATTACTGAGGACGGCTGAATTTTGACGGAGTCGGCGCGTAAACCTGAGTTCCTGACCAGGCCCCGACGTTCTTATCAGCGAGTCCTGACGGCCCGGAGGACGACAACGCAACACTGAGAAACAGCGACTCTCATCCTGTTCCCGGTTCTGCTCGACTTCAGGCGGTCAACAATAACTTCTGAACCAACTCCTTTGATGACCTGGAAATCCACCGCGGAGTAGCGCCCACGGACCAGCATTAAAGTGAGTACACGACTGTGTTATTGGGAAAACGGCATTTCTTTCATTCGACCTTCTCTCACTCCCAATCCTTTATTCTTTATCTTAAATCAAGTGCGTATGGAATCTTAAGTCATTAATCTAGAAATCTCAAATCAAGGACGTATGTAATCTTAAATCCTAAATCCAGGAATCTCAAATCAAGTGCATATGAAATCTTAAATCCTAAATCCGGAAATCTCGAATCAAGTGCGTATAAGACCGGAGACTCGAATAGAAATCTGACTCATATATAATATGCACTAATCCCTGGGTTGATTCTCGATCAATTTCGTGTCGATTTTGTATTGCTGGCTTTCTGAACAATAAATCCTGAATCGTTAGGGGAGGAAATAATAACTCTGAAAATGCCGGAAATCGTGAATTCTACAGGTTCCAATGATGGAACCAGGCCTCAATATAACATCGAGTTTCTCATAAAATTAATCAAGGACAATTTTGATGGCGATCGATATAAAGTTCGCAGTTTCGTGAAACAGGTTGACGGAGTCTTTGAATTGGCTCACGAATCACAGAAAACTGCTCTTTTATTGTACGTCAAAAGTCTCATCACTGGCAAAGCCAGGGAGCAGATCGATATACACTGTAATTTGACAACATGGAAAGAAATTTCAAATTTGTTGTTGAATTCGTACTTGGATAAAAAGACGTTCGATCAACTCTTTGAGGAATTGCACATGATGAGATAACATCAAAACGAAAATATTACCTCATTTTATCAGAGATTAGAGGATTTATGTTCAAGAATTTTGGGAAATATACACAGTTCAAATGACAATGCCACTGATTTCCCAGGAAGGATTTCAATGGTCACACAGATGACCTTGAATCGTTTTGTATATCACACACACCCCCAAATTTCTCAGATGCTAAGATATCGGGAGTTCAAGACAATAAATGAGGCGTTTACTGCCGCTACTATTGAAGAAAAGGCTCTGAAATTGCAGTATAATAATTCGAATTCCTAGAAGACAAAAAGATGTACTTTTTGTAATCGCAATGGTCACTACGCCGACCAGTGTTTCCATAACCCTAATCGCAAGAACTGCAAACGAGTAATCGCCCACAGACAACATTTCATTTTGAATCACATTCGAATCAGAACTCAAAAAGTCCAGGCTTCACAGGTTTACACTGTAATTATTGTAAAAAACCTGGTCATAAAATTGACCAGTGTCGAAAGCGCGAATGGGTGAACAAGAATCGAGGTCAATTTCAGACAACTGGGGTAAATCGGGGCGCAAAATCGAATCAGAACGCGAACGTGAATTTTTATGCTAAAAATTTTCTCGAAGCGGGGATTCAGCCAGACCCGCCGAATCAGGAATAAAAAATGGCGAAATTCCGAGTATCCAGATGGATTTGATTTGTTCAGAGATTTTTGCAGAGACTAACGATTTAACTTACGTTTTATTCTATTGTGAAGAATCGAAATCTCCTGATAAAATTTTGAAATTTTTAGTTGACACTGGTGCTTCTATGTCACTAATTAAAATGTCGAGTCTCGATCATTATAGAATTGTTGATCCTCAAGTTGTGACTTTAAATGGAATAGCTCGGAATGCGCCAACTCAAACTTCCGGGGAAACGGAGTTAACTCTAAAAATTCACGGTCATTCTATTCAGTCAAATTTTCAACTCATCGATTCATCGACAAATATCCCTTTTGATAGAATAATCGGTCATGAATTCTTTAGAGAACATAAATCCGTGATTAATTATGAGCAAGCGACCTTTTCGATTAAATCCATTCCTTTCCCAATTCCTCTACAAAGAAACACGACACAGTACTCGGACTCTCACGTTTTTCTTAACGCACGATCGGAGACTGTCATTCGCGTGAAAATTCGGAATCCAGGACATCTTGAAGACGGAATAGTACAGTCACAATGGCTCCATGATAACAAGGAATTGTTAGTACCGAATTCGATTGTAAAAATCTTGCTGAATGATGAAGCCCTGATTACTGTCGTGAATCGCTCGAATCAACGTAAATCGATCAAGAGACCTCATATCGACGTGGAAACTGTCCCGAGAGACATGAGAATTTTCGCATTTTCCAATACCCAAGATGATGTGAAAGAAAGGGTGAATCAATTGATCAACAATCTTCGACTTGATCACATTCACTTTCTCGAGCACAAGGATGCTATCTCAAATATCTGTAAAGAATATCACGATATTTTTTATCTTCCTACTGATCATTTTACCTCAACGACAGCCGGGACCGCGAACATCAGGGTAACGGATGAGAATCCAATACACACGAAATCTTATCGCTACCCCGAGGTACACAAAAACGAGGTACGAAAACAAATAGACAGAATGCTTGAACAAGGGATAATTACGCCGTCAACAAGCCCGTGGTCGAGCCCCTTGTGGGTGGTACCGAAAAAACTTGACGCTTCAGGCGAGAAAAAATGGCGAATAGTGATTGATTATCGAAAGCTAAACGAAAAGACAATCGGTGACGCGTACCCACTACCGAATATCGAAGATATCCTGGACCAGTTGGGCCATGCAAAATATTTCACTACCTTAGATCTCGCTAGCGGATTTCATCAAATCCCGATGAATAGCGAAGACGCTCCAAAAACTGGTTTTTCTACTTCTGATGGACATTATCAGTTTGAGAGATTGCCATTTGGTTTGAAAAATGCCCCTGCAATCTTTCAACGAGTCATGAACAACGTTTTAATAGGGCTCAATAATGTCCAATGTTTTGTCTATCTGGACGATATTGTCATTTACGGATCGACACTAAACGACCACAATCAGAAACTGAGGAATATTTTTTCGAGATTGCGAGAGCACAATTTGAAACTGCAAATTGGTAAGTGCGAATTTTTGAAGGAATCATGTCACTATCTAGGGCAAGTAATCACAAAGAATGGTGTAAAACCAAACCCTGATAAAATCAGAGCGATCGAAATTCTCTCCCCTCCAAGAAACGCAAAGGAGATCAAAATGTTTCTCGGCATGACGGGATATTGTCGAAAATTTATTCGCGATTTTTCGACCATCGCGAGACCATTGACAATGCTGTTAAAAAAGGATTCGTTATTCACTTGGGGTGAGTAACAAGACTGTGCTTTTCAGGCCCTGAAGGATAAATTGTGCACTGAACCATTATTGCAATACCCGGATTTTAATGAGCGTTTCAAGCTCACGACAGATGCGTCAAATGTTGGTATTGGCGGTGTTTTGTCGCAAATCAAAGGAGGTAAGAACTTGCCCATCGCATATTATTCAAGAACCTTGAGTGAAACTGAGCAGAATTATTCGACCACTGAAAAAGAACTGCTCGCTATCTTGAACTCCATGGAACATTTTCGCCCTTATCTCTACGGCCGCGAATTTGACGTTTTTACGGATCACAGGCCACTCCAGTGGCTTTTAAATTGCTCAAACCCATCTTCGAAACTAGTGAGATGGCGACTGCGACTCAATGAATATAATTACGTGATAAAATATAAACCTGGACGAGTGAATTCGAATGCTGACGAACTTTCTAGATTATTTCCCGACAAAGACGGACCAGTTAATAATATAAACCATATTACAGACAGGAATGATCAGAATTATACAGATTTCATCAAATTTCATTACACGAATCGTGATGTGATAGAATTTGAAAAAGTGAATTCGCAATTTTCGAAATTGAATGGAAATATTGTCCTCAAATGGTCCCGAAATCTCGATGAAAGCAATCAATTATCGGAATATATTCAAGAGAACTTTGATTTAACAGATTTGACACCGGGAATTAACGAAGTCACGAAGTTGGAATCAAAAAATCAGACAGTTTTCTTACTCTTTGCAAGGAATTAACATCACGCCAAACTCGAGTACAAGGACATTTTCAGAACTCTTGTTGTTCTCAGAGGCCTCATCAAAACCGAAAATCTCATTTTTGTTCCACCAGTGAGAGATACAAACATCAAAAAGATCCAACTCAATGAAATGATAAGGTTCGTTTTTCTAGAAAACGACATTAAAATCCTTGAGACTGCGAGAATTACTCCCAGAACTCGTGGAGAAGTTGAAACAATCTTCAAGGAAAATCACGATAACAAATTAGCAGGACATCTTGGATTTAACAAGACTTATGCTAAGATAAAAGATAGATTTCATTGGACAAGTATGAAAAGTGATATAAGACAATATATAAAAAAATGTCACTCCTGTCAGATAAACAAGATAAATTTTAATCCTATCAGACAACCGATGCAGATAACGACGACCGCCGAACTACCTTTCGAACGACTCGCGATTGACGTCGTGGGACCGTTAACTCTCACGGAGTCTGGTAAAAGATTCATAATGACAGCACAAGACGACCTGACAAAATTTTCCTTCGCCTATCCTATCGAAAATCACGAGGCGATTACGATCGCTGAAACGCTTACTCATGTTTTCACTACCTTCGATATACCTAGGACATTTCTCACCGACCAAGGTTCGGACTTCATGTCGAAATTGATAAAAGAATTCGGTAGACTTTTTAAAACTTAACACATTTCGACGACGCCTTATCACCCCCAAACAAATGGTGCGCTCGAACGATCGCATCTTACACTAAAGGACTACCTTAAACACTATATTGAACCAAATCAAAGTGACTGGGACGAATTTTTACCTTTCGCTATGTTCAGCTACAACACGTCAATACACAAATCCACAAATTACTCTCCTTATGAGTTGTTATTTGGTAGGAAAGCCTATTTACCGTCATCTATTACACAAGACCCAAGAATTCTTTACACGTATGACGATTACGTGAAATCCCTTCAACACAGACTCAATATTTCATTTAAAATTGGGCGTGAAAACATCATCAAGTCGAAACAAAAAAGCAAGGAAAATTACGATAGGAATTCCAATTCATTAAAATTTGAAATCGATGATCAGGTTTTAATCTTACAAAAGGGTAATGTGCCCGGAAAATCAAAGAAATTGAGTCCTCAATATAGCGGGCCATATCCGATAACTCAAGTTTTTGATAATCAAACAGTCGAAGTTCAGGTTGGAAAGAGAAAAAAGAAATATCACACTAATTTATTGAAAGGTTATTTTTCAGATGAAATTCACTGCAATCTTATTCTTAATTCTCCTTAACTTTTTCCAATCATGCTCTTCTAGTCCTCATTACTCTATTTCCCCCATTAAATCGGGTAGTGGACTTTTTTATCAAAAATTAAGAACCGCGTCAATCTCGAACTCGAAACTCACATTATTGAGTCACCTCAATGTGTCACACTTGAACAAAGCCAAGGGAATTTTGGGAGTACTTTTGAATACACTTCATACTTTTTGTATGAATTTTCGTCAGAATTTTGAGAAAAATCATAGTATCGCGCATTTTGATTGTGCACGTACTTTGCAATCCATTGTAGAAGATTTCAACAGCATACAAGATAAGGATAAGATCTTGAAAGAATTGATGTCAAAAAAAGGACATATTGTGAAAAAAGGGGAATGTTCGATAGTGTTTCCTATTTATTGAATTGGGTTTTTGGCATGCCAGACGCAGGTGACGCAGAATTTTATTCAAATAGTATAAACACTTTCTTAAACGATAACAAACAAATAAAGACGTTGATGAAATCACAAATACAAATCATGTCTAGTACTATGAAAAATTTCAATGACTCGGCTTCATTTCTTAAGAATCAGGAAGACGTGTTAAATAATAATGCTAAACAAATGAATATTTTCATGGCAGAAACAAACAGACATCTTACTAAAATTGAACAGGAATCAATCATAACGCAGGAAATGTTCATTTTAGAGTCTATGAGTAATCGTATTTTGAGAAATTATGATGAATTTATTGAGGCGATAACATTGGGTCAGAAAAGAATTATCTCACCAGCAATTATTACTCCTCAGATATTGATTGATGAATTGAGAGAATATAAAGGTGAATACGACATTTTGGTAAATCCTGATAAAAATGATATTATCGATATTTACTCAGTAATGAATTGGAATCTTTATTATACTGAAAATAGTATCATATTCGCAATAATGATTCCCCTAATCTCAAAAATGAAGTACGATCTTTATCAACTTATTCCTTTGCCAATTGAACATCTCGAAGGTAATTTCTATTCATATATCCAACCGAAACTTCCATTCCTATTGTTTTCCTGGTCCAAAACACAATTTGCACTCCTTTCTAAATTGGAAGAATGCAGTGAATACCAACAGGGACAGTTCGTGTGCTTCCACGTACATACAACTAGAAGCACCGACGATGCTGGCTGCGAAACTAGGCTACTGAATTTCAACGTTCACACGATTCCGAAGGATTGTGAAATTTCATTGATTAAGGCTGAATTCGAAACATGGCACTACTTGGACAACAATCACTGGATCTATGTTCTTAAGGATCCTATCGTCCTGACGATATTTTGTGGTACTAAGGTAGCCTCCGATGTAACTTTAAACGGAACGGGAATCTTAAGTTTAAGCAGTTTACGTAAGGGTTATACAAGTTTGTATACATTAGAACCTAGAAATTTTAATGATAAAAATATCTCATATTTTATTCCTACGCCGAATATATTAGATAATGATGATATTTGCGTTAAAATGTCAAAAACGAAATCCGATTCAGTCAAATTCTTAAGTACGGTTCAATTAAGGAACATTGATTTAAACGAACTCAAATTTGCTTCGAGAAAACTCCACGATTTGGATCAAGTCTTGACTCACCAACTTGATCATCCATTCACTATAAATCAGACAAAGTGGTACACAGTTACACTAGGTATCATTAGTTCTCTGATTTTTTTATTTGTCACCTACCATTGCTTGCATTACTTTTCGATTTTCCAACTCCTCAATCGACTATTTTGCAGACACAAGAATCCAAACACAGGGCAATTCGTAAGATCCATGATTTGTTACTATGTAAGTTGCAATTTTGATTCTACTGTCGAATCTGATGATAATTCCTATCACCAGAAGAGGTCGATTTTTTCTAAGAGAGAACGCAACAATGTCGGTTCAATCATAATAGAAGAGGATGAGACTGAAATCGAAGCAAATGAGACTACAAATGTGCTCAGGCCTCGCCGGAGTACGACTCCAATTTGACTTACGAATTTGACACAGGATTTCAGATTTTACAGACAATTAAATCATTTTGCGTCTAAAAGGGGAGGTGTTGTATAACGTACCAGATAATCATATTATTCTTATCAATACATTTTCTATTTTTATTTGTCTGTGCACCCATTCGAATATTTGGGACTTTGTTTTTCTGAGAACTCACTTTTATGATATCATGATAGTCAATAAGTATTGTATTCGTTTATCGTGGTCATACAATACGATTTAACTATCTAAGTGCATCGGATCTTCTGTCAATAAGCATTTACCGTTTTTCTGTTTGATGGATATAATAAGAATGACATAGATGTGTATTCGGATATTATCTTTCGACTTTCAGATATTTTATCAGTACTCTAGTTAGCTATAAAAAGGGTACCACGTACGGAGCGCGCAGAGAAAGGCTCAAGATTTTGTAAAGTTAGGAAGTAATTTCAATAAATAAGTCGTGTCAAGTCTACTGGATTTCATTTCCACCTGGGAATCCAACAACTCTTCACAGGGGGGATCTAGAAAAATTTTTCAGGCAGAGATTTCATTATATATATATGAATATATTTTACATTATATAAAGGTATAATGAAATGTAGTTTGTCAATAATTTCGGGGGGTGTTTCGACCTCCTAAACCCCACCTCTAGATCAGCGCCTGACTTCAAATAAGAAATTTCTAGTAATCAATAACATTATTCGAATTTGCAATACTAAAAAAACTGAATAGCACTTACCATTGGACATCTTCGAATTCTATAAAATTATGTATGCTTCGTAAGGCTATAATAATTTTTCCTTTTCATTAGTTTTAAGATTCTTTTTCTTTGCGTTTATATTTTACGATGCTAAATCGAGATGATAATACATAAGTACATCCTGTACTTGCTTTTTCTTTTTCTTTGCACGTACATATTATTACGTCTTTTAACTACAATTATTCGCTATAAGTCGTATCCTAATCTTTTAACATTAGATTATTCTGTTAATAACTCGGGATTCACGGATTCTGTTTACACTCTGCACGTTTAAACAGTCATTATAAAAACTCTTTATCTGCTATAATTATTCCAGCATTGTAATTTACCTTCTATCGTTTATTGCCGTTCATCACTCTCTGTTCACGTGATGAACTTGACAATCGTATGTATAAATACGACTTCAGCGGGGAGCGAATTCAGTTCTGTACAAACCGCTTCACGCGTCACGTGTAACATTACAGTGCAAATAAACTTTATTGTGAAAAGGAAGTTATAAAAGTGTCCTTTTATTATTGTCTGCCTACGGCACGACATATAGGAAGGAAAAAATCACGTTTTTCAAAAACGTACAAAAAATTTTTTGATTCAGAATAATCAATTTCCGTTCATTGAAAATTTCACTCGTCAAAGACGTAGATTTCGTTAAATACACATTTCAATGTAGAAACATATTGATAAATTTTACACCCCAACAAGGCCTTCAATATTATCTATATATTTAAAAACCAAATTCTATTCGTTTGTTACCTCATCACTTGCAAACACCAGAAAGAATTTGCCTAATTTTTTTAAAATTTTATTCGTCATACTCTGTTGAAGGTTAATAGCACAAAAAACTTTCATGAAATTCAAGGACGTACACAGAAATTTTGTTTGGGAAAAGGTGCGATACTTGCATTTATTTCAGCAAGTCCAAAATTATAGTTACAGAATTATAACTTTAATTTTAATTTTTATATAAATACCAGTTGTACTCCTAATTAATTTCCGGTTTTTTTGCAAATAAAACACATAATTCCAGAAAAACCGTAACCTTTATTTTATTCAAAGTATTTTCCATCGCTTTCTACACATTTTTCCCACCTTTCTGGTAAATTGTGGATACCACGCCAGTAAAAATCATTGCCTTTGGAGGTGAACCACTCAGTGAGCCATTTTCGTACATTTTCGTACGAGTCGAAGCGCTGCTCAGAAAGGGCATGGCCCAACGAGGCAAAGAGGTGGTAGTCGGATGGCGCCAGGACTGGTGAGTAAGCCGCATGATCAAGCACTTCCCACTTGAGCCTTTCCAGCGTGTCACGAACGACTTTCGACTTATGTGACGGCGCATTGTCGTGGAGCAAAATCACCTTCTTCTGTCGTTGTTGATATTCTGGTCGGTTTTCCACAATGGCTCGGCTCAAATCTTTCATTTGTTGTTTGTAGCGAACGGCATTTACAGTTTCACCAGGTTTCAGCAGTTCAAAGTATATAACACCGGACTGGTCCCACCACACACACAGCATGACCTTCCGACCGTAACGATTTGGCCGTGCCGTCGATGTCGATGCTTCACCTGGACTCACCCACGATTTGTTGCGCTTAGGGTTCTCCAGGAAAATCCAGTTTTCATCACCAGTAACAATACGATGCAGGAAAGACTTTCTTTTGTATCGTTGAAGCAGCATATCACAGCTCACTTTTCGATTCTCCATTTGTCTCTCGGTCAGTTCATGGGGCACCCACTTTCCACACTTCTGAATTTTTCCCATGGCTCGCAGACGTTTGGAAATTGCTTGCTGTTGAACTCTCAACGCATCTGCAAGCTGTCGTTGCGTTTGCGTGTTGTCTTCATCTAATAATGCTTGCAATTCGGCGTCATCGAACGATTTTCGCTTGCCGGAGCGTGCTGCGTCGTTCAGGTCGAAATCTCCATTTTTGAACTGTCGAAACCACGTTTCACATGTTCGAAGTGTTAATGCACGATCACCATAAACTTCCACAAGCGCACAGTGGCTCTCGGACACTTTTTTCCCCTGATTGAACATGAAAAGCAATGCATGGCGCATATGCTCAAAATTCGGTACAAAATTCGACATTTTTGAAGCGCAATAAAAACTTACTGGAAGATTTTTTCGAGAAAATGTCAACGCAGTTCAAGCACTCGATATGACTGAACAAAATGACATATGGTATGTGATACCAACAGCGGTACAAAACAGAACGCCATCCATTGAAAAAACCGGAAATTACTTAAGAGTACACCTGGTAACTAGCGGACCCAGCAGACGTTATTCTGCCGATTAATAATTATTTTTTTCATCAGTAAATAAGAACAACACATTGATTAGAAAGAATTTTTTTTTCTGCAGTGATTTGTTTGACTCTTCAGCAGGACTGGTCTAAAGTGTCATTGTTACATTCAAATATTAAGGGGGGTTTCTACCTTGTGCAGCCGGGAAAACATGTTTTTTTTGAAAAATTTTTATTAGGAAGGTTTTTGAGATAAACTCTGGAAATTTTTTTCAGTTGTAGGTAAATGCTTATTGTACAAGTAAAAAAAGTTTCAAGATACAATATGCAAAGGAGGGGGGAGGGGTCCATTGAGCAATGGCGGCGCGCCGGACGATTTTTTCCTACTCGCGGAAGTCCTGCCGCTGTTTAAGATGACCTGAAACACAAAAATGAAATTTTTTCTTATTCTGTATCCTTTTGTCTATGGCTGGAACTAGGGTTTAAAAAAAAAAATGAAAAATGAAAGAGAAATGCGATTTCGACTAAAAAACTCAATTTTTACCTACTTTTTTCAATACAAATTTTGATTTTTAATGGAAAAAATTATTATTTCTTGAAGATTCTAGTTCGGGCTATAGCCAAGACCTTGATAAATGACGGTTTAAAATTTCGTACTTATTACTCAATTCTTCTGGCCTAAATCACTTCCGCAAGGTCAAAAAATGTAGTTTTGAGAAAAACGCGTTCGAAGTTTTGCTTCAGTATAAAGTGAAAATTTCTAAACTCACATCTAATCTGCTATGCCAGGACCGTACAGGCTACCTTCCTGCTCCTCAAACCAATCGTCCTGTGTAGTCCTCTCCATCCTTCGCGAAGTCCTGGCCTCTTTTGACGCCTCGCAGTGCGCTGCTTCAGCCTTCTGCAAGAACACTTTGTCTCTTGCATCGGCGGCTACTTTCGCGTGCGGTCCGATCATGATGCCCATGAGATTCATAACACGAAGTAAAGGTGACATACCCTCGTTGAACACGCATGCACTCAAAAATGCCGCCAACTCGATTGTCTTTGCGGAACAATAAATATGCTTTGGGCCATGCTCCAGAGGACGGAGTTGAAGCTCTCTTTATTATTTTGCGTGTTCCCACCCAAACAACGCTCCAATAAATTATCCTCAGAAAGGTCCTTGTAAATTGGAAGCAACATATTTTTGACTTCAGTGCAAAAAAGGGGTGGATGACTATATTCGTTGAGCTCGTCCAACGCCTCTGCTTTTCTCCACTTGCACCACGAGTCCGGACCGGGGGGGCAATTGCCATGCTGCGGATTCTCGTCTGTGGAGCATTTGTGGTAAAATGTAGCGGAAATTTCTTTTTTCATGTCATCCACTGAATTGGGATTTCGGATAATTGCTAATCCATAATAATTTGTCAGTTCGAGGATGAGTTTGTCGGTTAATTTTCCTACGCCCCTCCCACCGACTCCTTTCGTTTTCTTCTTCCCCGCTCTCAATCGCGATCCCATTCTCTTCTTGACGTGTCCGACGCACTCTGATTTTTTGACTACCAAATCTTCACCGTATGGCTGTATATCAAGGAGAGATTTGAAGGTTTTAGTATCGCCGTCACCAATGTATGTAGCGTACTTGACATTGTGAAGATTTTCTGACCGCGTAAACATTTCAATAATGCCATCGACCTCCATTTTACCAGCACTTCCACTGTGGTTGCATGCACATTGCTCTTCGTGAGTTTCAAACCAACTTCTGAACTCGTCCGTGTCCTCTTTGCCCTTCCAATAGTTGCAAGCTTGACAAAATTTTGATTTCACAATAAAATCAAGAACTTTATTTGAGTACTTTCCAATTAAAGTCACTGCGCCAAACAAGGATGAAAATCCTCTCCTGCTCCAAGTTCCGTCTCCTGACACGGTCAAATGAGACGGCTCATTTCCAGCCTCGGCATTTTTCATTGTCTCTTCTTTCGCAGCATTTTCGAGGAGTACGTCGCACGTGGATTTTGTAGTAGCCCACGCATTTTCCATGCAGGCGTAATAGGTATTGATGGCTATACCTCGACACAAATCCATCATACCACAGAATAGATCTATACCTCGTAAACCAAGTCCGAGAAGACGCATCACAAACACAAGCCGTCGATTGATTTAAAATGATTTATTCGCAATTTTGGGGCACGAATCAATTTCAGTGGGATCACAGTTGCACTTGACACATATTTTGAAACCTAAACCTTGTTTACCTTTCACACTGAAATTTACATCCCTCTCACAGATCTTGCATTTCACGAGTACACTTATCGCGGAGAATACTTGAATAAAGTTAATTATTCGGTACCCGTGGTCTGCATTTACGGTCATGTCATGATTCCCGGATTCTCTAAGTTTTTTTCCCGACGCACTCGCGAATTTCACCTCGTTTTCGTTAGAATATCGATTGCCGTGGAAACGACGTTTACGCGGTTTATGACCTGGGCGTGCATTGCTCGAAGATTGTTTTTAATCTTTAAACATCGCTACTTCCAAAAAAGTCAAAAATCTGTTTCGAAGTTGGAACGTTTACGCTCGAAATATAAAACTCGACTGCAGGAGCTGATTTACAGCCAGTGACACGAATGCCATTATATGCAGTTTGGAATACCTGAAACTATTTCAAATATTCGACGATTACATTCGAACCAAAAACGGTCTATTGTCGTTATCAGTTTTGGCGGCTCGGCGCGCCGGATGGCGGCGGCTCGGCGTTTGACACCGCTACCTGTTTCGATAAATTGCTTCTGTAATTCGAAAGATTTCAACTTCAAATTTTGGGAGCATATTCTAGAATTATGTATCGATCAAAAAATGCATGAGAAAAAAAATCGATTTTTTTGACCGCACAAGGTAGAAACCCCCCTCCAAATGCTTTGGGATACACGATATTTAATTTATATAATTTTAAGATTATACAGAATTTCGGGAATTTTGGAGGTTTGGAAAATTTTGATTATTGAGCAAGTTTTTCAAAAATCAGAATTTATCAGAACTCTAAGCACTTTGGAAATTGCGGAGTTTCGAGAAAATTCTGAAAATTAACAATATTTTTATAATTTTCAAAATAACGATAATATCACAAATACTTAACATTTTTAATATTGCTTAATTTCCAACAATGTGAAACATTTTTAAAGTTGGAATCAAGTATTCTAAAAATTTTGGAATTTTACAATTTCCAAATTGTCGTAAATTTTAGAGATTAGTATGATTTTTAAAATTTTATATTTAATTTATATTATTTATAGTATAAAATTTTTAATATTAATAATATTATCGTAATTTCAGAAATTTTACGAATTTCTCAAACTATGAGAAAGTTGATAATTTCTAACATTCTTAGATTTTTAAAAATTTACCAAATTTTGAAAGTTTATCTTGAAAATTTCGAAAGCCTAGAAATTTCGACGATTTTTGGAGCGTCAAAAATTTCCGAATTTTTATAAATGCCAGAGATTTGTAAAAATTTCGAAAACTCTGAAAATGTATAATATTTATGATTCTTGGAACTTAAAAAATCGTACTTATTTCTTAAATTTTGGAAAAGTTGAAAATTTTGAACATTTCAGGATTTTTAACAATTTTGCGAATTTCAAGAGTTTGTGATGTAACACGCCAGTGTCACAAATATTATTTCACGTTTTTCGTTGTCGTTTTTTATTCCAACATCGCTTCATTACTTGAATAGCGCCTCAATAATCGGGTAATTAACGCGATTTAATACTACGGGAAATAATAGATCGCCTAAATCACTTACTTCACGTCATTTTCAATTCACTATAAATTACAATTTCATTGATTCTCTTTTAAGCGAACGAAATGTACATACAATAATTACGAATTCTTAAACAAATATTCAAATAAATGAACATACGGTAATCATAGATATTTAGCAAGTGACTTGCGATTTGATAGCGGGAATATGTTTACAATGGCGCGACAATTAGAAATACGATTTAGTGCGTGCTATCATAATAGGCAGCGATTTTGGAAAATTGCCTTCTTTTCTTTTCCTTTTTTTTGCGCAATTTCGCAACTCTTCCTACCTAGAATACTATTCGATTTTTTTGGTATAAATAGGCGCATTTTTCTTGTAGTATTTGCATTCGTTCTAAAAGCCCAAAGCTGTAAAAGCAAACTCGCTCATCGAAGCAAAAGATCCCTGTAAAGTAAATCGCTCATCGAAGCAAAAGGTCACTGTAAAGTAAATCGCTCATCGAAGCAAAAGGTCACTGTAAAGTAAATCGTTCATAGAAGCAAAAAGTCACTGTAAAGTAAATCACTCACAGAAGCTAAATCGCTGCAACGCAATCTCGTCTTATTGACGAGCAACGGCACTTTTAAGTACTAACCCATTTCTTTCAGAGTTATCGTATTTATTAATATTGTTACTTGGCATTGTTTTACCACATTTAAGTAATTACCCATTTATTTTCAAAATACTATTTGTTCATATTTCAAACAATTCTTTTAAGTTTCCCTTTTTTTGGGGGGGGGGGGGGAATTAATTGGGAAATATTGTGCCTTGATCTAGTGAAAGCTAGGTTTTCGGTGTGGAAGAACTACATTAGGGGGAGTACCGACGAAGAGTGGTTGAGGAAAAGGTCGGTGAAACCTCCGAATCCTAACGATCCGAATTCGCTCAAGTACGAAAAGAATCAGAAGAGAGACAGAGCTATCGCGGCAAGCGGGCGTTCTGCCTTTAGGAAATTACGTTTGAGACTAAAGAAGCCAACTCCCTATTGGACTCCGGAGAAGATAAGATTGGCAACTAGGGACCCGGTAGTAAATTAGGAGGTCGAAATTGTGCCTGAGGGATTTATCGAACAGACACTAGAAGAGGTAGCAGATATACCTCTACCATCTCTGAGTGTATCTCCTTGCTCGGACATCTTGCCAGAGCCTACCTCTACGGAATTGTTATTGCGGGAATTTATAGATAATATTTTTCTGTTCGATTTTTGAATGCTGTATTGTTTGTTGAATAATAAGACTGCATAGCGGCAATATCTGGCATAAAACCCGACTTCTTGTTTAATTTAAACCTCAAGACAATTCCACCACCCAAAGAGTCAAATAAAGCTGTCGTTCTATATTGGTCCTTTTCTGAACACCGTGGGACAACGTTGGTATTTCTCATGGACGGAGTCTCGCGTGTCACATGTAGTATTCTAAAAATTTTGAAAGTATAAAAAGTTTTGGCAATTTTTAGTACTTCAAACTTTTCTAAATTTTCATGAATTTCAGACATTTGAAAAAGTTTCAAGGCTGAAGAAAATTTTGAAAAGTCTTAAATTTTCAAAATTCCGGTAACTTGCAAAATTTTCATTATACTTTCTTTGAACTTATGTTTCACATTGTCAAAAATTTCGCAATGTTAAGAATTTGTAAGAATCTCGTAATTCTTAGAAGTATAAGAATATTGTTAATTTCCAGAATTTTGTAGAAACTTTGCAATTTCCAAAGTTCTTGGAGTTCTCATCATTTCAAGTTCCTATAAACTTGGTAGCAAAATCCTCCAAACCTCGAAAATTCCCGAAATTGTTTAAAATCTTACAATTTTGAGAATGTCTACAATTATTGAGTTCCTCGAAAACTTTGACACTTGAGGTGTCATTATGCTATTATCTTTCAAATATACTTTTTTGCGATAGATTTTTTAAAATATCCACAATTTCTGAAATGCAATCCCAATTAATCGAATTCAAATTTAGATACTCAGTCAAATATTGACTACTGCGATACGTCATTGCAGATTTGATTATTGAAATAGTCATCTCTAATGTAAATCACTATTTACAATAGCACAATTTTATCATTCATGTTAGTCATGTTTTAACTCATTGCAATTAGTCAATCTCGTAACAACGAATTAGTTGATGATGGAGTAAGACAGATCATTAATAAATAGTGAGTTTTAGTTAATGACTATTTGCAAAATTATTTTAACACTATTCGTAAGTCATATAGATTTACTATTCCCTTAGTCATAATTTTTTACTGTTGCAAAAAGCGTTGATATCAAATTGTTTTAACGATATTTTGTACACATAAAAATAATACTAATCTCTGTTCATCGAGAAGTGCGTATTTTAATTAGTTCAAATTTATCATTTGGAGTACTGAATGCATTTTGACTAATAAAAATAGTCATTTTTGACTATTTACTGGCAACCTTTTTTTCGCTAAGCAATTAGTCAAATTGCAATATAAATTGGTCAACATTGACTTAGTAAATAATGAATTTGACTGTTATGTATGATCGAATTTTAAATATTTCAATAACGGAATGTGACTATTTTCAGTAGTATATGCTTGTTTGTTAATTAAATTAGTCATTTTAGAATAGTTCTGGTAGATCTGTATACTTATTTTAATCTACATGTACATTGCAATTCGATTTAATCGGTTTAAAAATGGATCATTCCGTGAGTACATTACTTTTTAAGGTATATTATGTATAAATGATAATAAAATATGTTTAATATACATGCAAATGTCAACTATATTTTATAAAGAAAATAACGCTCAAGTTATCCTCCTTATGCGAGATGAAGATATGAGCGGCAAGCAACCGAAAGTCAGATACAGTCGTAAAAGTGGAGGAATTTTCGTTCACATCGAGTTGCACTACTAGTTTTGGACCATGTAGAAGGATCAGTGGGGTTAGAGCTTTTGCGGCTTGGGCCCACTTCGTTTGAAACCTCGTTCAGATTTCCGGTAGCTCTTGGACCATTTCGATCGCGATTTAAAAAAAAAAAAAAAAAAAACGTAGTGTAACATTTCGGGTTGTGAGTTCGAACCACTACCCTTTCAGTGACCGGGCATAAATTATAAAAACTGGTAAATTCTAGTTTATTTGATTTTATTTATGTTCAATATTCAAATACATTTAAATTCGCGACCGCGTAATACCGAGTGCAACGTTAGAACTCCCGAATGATTCTAAGCGTCGAGTATGCGGAACTCGCCTTTTTATACCCTCTTTATTACAATCAACATGACCATATTTGGGCATGTCTCCGCCTTTTGCAAAAATAATATGATAAGGTGAACGATTTCACAATCGTTCACCGGAAAAGGCGCATTCTGGTATTTCCAGTTTCTCGCAAAAAATAGAATAATCAACGCTATTTCATGAATTGATATGATTTATGTTCGTTTACCGGTGAACAATTCCAGAATATTCCTCACTAGTTTTATATATGCAAATTATCATGTCACCGGGACGTGACATTCCTCCTCCCTCTGGTATGCACGTCCCCGTGCATTTACATTGAAACACGATCAAAAAAAAATCTCAATGCTAACTACGCCGAACAAAACAAAGAATGGGAAAAAAAAATCCGATAGTAAGAAATTCGCGAATCGCGGTTACGCCCCTACCCTTTTAATTTCGCGCACGCCCGAAATTCATTCGTTGAAGTGTTACAATGATATATGAATGTTATGCATTAGAAACAAAAAAAAAAAAATTTTTTTTATTTTTCTCTTTCCCTCGACTTATTATTATTCGTGGTCTCTTTGCTTGAATAGTTCTGCTGCGGAAGGGAGTGGGGGTATTGAGTCCCCTGGGCGCAAAAGAGGTGGAAGTTGCGGTTCGCCGGGACGGTGTTGGGAAGTTGTTGCCCCCTGGGTCCTACGGGATGTCGACATTCTCATGGTCCTTCGGGCAGGCGTTCGAGCAGCTTTGGAGTCATTTGTGGTTGTTGCAGAAGTCGTTGTTTTTGAAGTTTCTGTTTGAGTCTGCTGTTTTGTTGCTGGACGGTCGGGTTTTGGCTGTATGGTGGCTAACTGGGTTGGTTCGTCTAGTTCCATTGGCTGTTGTTGGTGTCTGCCGTTTGTGCCCAGGATGCAGTCGATTCTATTTTGTAGGGACTGTCTGCTTGTTGCTCTTTGTAATGGTGACGTCTTCTTCTCGGTTGTACTTTTTTGGATTTGTACAGGGTGCGCCATTTCTTATGTCGGCATGTAAACATTGAATAACTTGAAAAAAAAACAACCGATTTCTGTAAATGAGGTATTTTTATTTAGTTTGGTCCTTTACAATTTATTTAGACTAGTTTTTGAACACAACATCAATCAAGTGGCCGCCCTTATTGTTCACAGCAAAATATGCCCTTTTTGCGGCGTTTTCCATTACCTTTTCGAGCATCTCGGGTGGTATAGCAATGATTTCGGCACGAATATTTTCCTTAAGCTCTTCAATGGTCTGCGGCTTGCTGGCGTACACTTTACTTTTCAAATAACCCCACAAAAAGAAGTCTGGAGGGGTCAAATCTGGAGATCTGGGTGGCCATTCAATGTCGCCTCTTTTTGACATCAGACGTCCAGGGAATTTTCGTTGCAGAAACTGGATTGTTTGATTCGCAGTGTGGCAGGTCGCACCATCTTGTTGAAACCAGTAATCTTCAAGACCTTTTTCACGCATTTGTGGGCAGACATAGTGAGCCAACATCCACCGATATCGGTTTCCATCGATCGTTTGGTTCTCTTTGAAAAAATAAGGACCAATGATGGTTTTGGCGCAAACGCCGGCCCAAACAGTAACTTTTTGGTCATGCAATGGCGTTTCATGGATCTCGTGTGGATTCTGCGTTCCCCAAATGCGGCAATTTTGCTTATTAACGCCTCCAGAAAGTTTGAAATGTGCCTCGCCGGTCATTAAAATTCGCTTCCAAAAATCAGGTTCAGTATCAACTATTCGAGCGATTGTTTGTCCATATTCCAAGCGACGTGGATGATCTGTAGGCAATATTCTTTGTGTTAATTGCATTTTGTACGGAAACAAATGCAAATCATCTTTCAAAATGCGCCGTAGAGTGGTTCCACTGATGCCGAGATGCTGAGCGCGGTGACGATATGAAACTTTTGGGTTTTGGGCAACGCTCTCTCTGACAGCTTCAATCAGTTCATTTGAACGTCTTGGTCGTTGATGAACGGGTTGTTCGCGATCTTTCACTGTCCCGTGGTCACAAAAATTCGACACCAAACGACGAATAGTGTTGTCAGATGGTGCCTGTTTGCCAAGATATTTTCGACGATATGCTCGTTGAGTTAACACAACTGAACGACTATTTTCAATGTACAAAGTAACTATTTCAGCGCGTTCTTTTGGTGTGAAGCGATACATGGTTGAAATTGTACTGAATTGACGTTTCCAAAACAAGTGAAGTCAAGTAAATCGGTTGTCAAATGTTTAAGTTATTCAATGTTACAATACCGACATAAGAAATGGCGCACCCTGTATCTTTGTGTGTCCACTGTTCTCGGGCAAGTTTGTGATGTTGATAATGGTTGGTAGCTGTTTTCTAGTGTTTTCGGTTGTAATGGAGGTTACTTGTGGTTGATCTGGTTCGTTCGTAAGGTCGATCACTATCGGTTCTGGTTTTTTGATTGTTACGCTTCTTTTTTGGAGCGTTGTGGTTGGGTGTTTTTGAGTGTTTGTTTGCTGTTTCATATAACTAAAGATTGGCTTCCTGCATCTTAGACAGTTGATTGTGATTTTGACTTCGCCCTTGTTGTTTATGACTCCTTGCTTGATGTGTACTCTCGTCGTGTTGTTGCATGAGTTGCATTGTATAACCGCCCTCTCGTTATCGCCAGGGATAGTCCTTATTCTTGCCAATTGTGCGCGTTCTTTCTTTTGAGTACTGATGTTTGATTTGGCCTTTTGACTACTTATTATTTCCTTGTAGGAAGTTGCGAAGTTGGCTGGTAGTTTTTTATAACCGGGAATTTTCCCGCGAAGGTAAGCGATGAGGGCCCATAATTCTGGATGACCTTTTGCTGCAAACTCGCTGAACCCTGCCCTAGGATTGATTCCGTACAGCTTTGCGTATTGTCGAGCCTTCTGAAGTGTCGGTGGTTTTGGGTCGATGAACTCTGGGCGTTTTGGGTTTCTTTGCTTTCTAAATGAATGTAAAAAGGGAAACATATATACTGTTATTACATGCATATTTAGCCATACAAGTTCTCGAGGGTTTGGGGTTCTCGGTGTCTTAGCTATTCTTTATTGTATATATATATATATATATATCTTTAGTCATTATTTCAATGGCGGTGCCTAATTGCTCTGAGTTGGCGCGTAAAATTGTGATATCGAGTGTTTGTAAGTGTGTGTAAGTGGAGCTGAACACTAGCTCAATCTATGTAGCGTGCGTCACTCTACATGAGTGGTGATGAGTGGTATATAAGTACGGAACATGTGGATCTTGGTGTCTGAACGCCCGCGACATCCCATTGACTTTATCAGAGCCGTTCACAGAAGGGAAATCAGTTCTCGAGGCTTCGTTTCGAAGGTCCATCCAAGGAGTTCGATTTGGAAGGAACAAAAGAAATAGGAAAGAAAAGTTAATATGAGGTAAGAGATTAGATTTGTTCAACAAGGTGCTTCCCCGTTTCGGTTGTACGCTATTGAACTTGGCATGGTCTCTTAAGTCCCTTTGAAAATGTATTTATGTGGGGTAATTTTGATTGGAAATTATTTTGAACTTGTAATTAAGGTTTCTTTATATTTTCTACGAAGTTGTTTTATTTCTGAATTCGTAAATTTATACGTGCGAGAAAAAAAACGTGGCTGTACAAAGTAATTAGGATTTGAAATGATTTTAACATGTAATTAATGTTTCTTTATATTTTCCAGGGAGTCGATTTTATTTCTGAATTTGTCATTCTAAAACGTAGTTGTACCGAGTAATTATGATTTGAAATGATGTTATAATTGACCTGTAGCTAAATTTCTTTTTCTTCCTTTCTATATTTTTTTTTTTTTTTTTTTTTTTTTCCTTAATTATTTACGAAGTCGATTCTATTTCTGAATTTGTCATTCTAAAACGTAGTTGTACCGAGCAATTATGATTTGAAATGATGTTATAATTGACTTGTAGCTAAGTTTCTTTTTCTTCTTTTCTATATTTTTTTTTCTTTAATTATTTACGAAGTCGATTCTATTTCTGAATTCATAGAAGGAGAATTTTCTGATCGTAAAAGTTTAATTGTACATCTAAGTTAACTGAAATTTAATTGTTGTTTCGTCTAGAGTCTGATTACTTTTTATAGTGTTATCGAAAAATTGGATTAGCAAAATTGAAATATATTTTGTTTTTTTTAAAGTTTCTTGTCGTCGTTCCGAAAGTGGGTTGGTTTCCAGTCTCGACGGCTCGCGCATCAGCTTGTTGACTGCATTAAGAACTTGGTCAATCGGTTTGTTGGGCCTCCCGTGAGTTATTGTATTGCGACTCCGAGGTATTGGCCGATGATGTGTTGTCAACCCTGCGAAGCTGGTAGGGTGTTGTGCTCTGAACACCTCAGACAACGTGCCAGGTGGTGCCGGGGGTAGCATTTGGTGAACCAGATCGCCTTTGACCAAGTGCCGGATGCTGTTGTTGCCTTCGTCGAGTTAGAAATGCGCCGTCGATATGCTGCGACGTTCCAGTGTACTGAAGATTATGGGCATGGTATTTGGAATACGCGACTGGAATGCATTATTGACGGGCGGTTACGTTGTAGTCGTCGGGGCTATCTGTTGTGGGATGATGCATCCAGCGAGGATGAGGATGACTTTGCTTGTTAATAAAGTGTCTTTCATTGTTACAGTTGTTGTTCCATTTCTATTCTCTCTCCCTTTTGTTTCCATCCCTTAGAGTATTTTATTTTCTTAATTGATTCTTGTTATCATCGTTGAGTCTTATTTGTCTATTCATCTATTTGCTGTTTTGTTCGTTAACTGAGTTATTTGTTCTATATTTGTGCGTTTGTTCTTTTAATAACCGTTTCCGTTCTTTAATTCGCTGATTAGTAAAACCATGGTTTCTGATTTTGTCTAATGTGTTTGGATGTATCGATGTTCCCGGTTATTTCCCTTTCGTCTCCGTCTTGGATTTTTCTTGTATCATTAAGTAATGTCGATTTATCGGTATTCATTGTTGGTGGTATTTTTGCCGAATGTAAGTCAAGTGTTTCGGACATTTTTTCAATGATTCGTTCCTGGTTCTTTTGTTTCGGTCTCTTTTCGTGTACTATAGGTTCTAGGGTGGACTTTGAAATGCGTTTCGTTTGTGGTTCGCTTTCTGTTTTCTTGTTTCGTCCTTTTCTGAATGTTTCCATTTCTATAACTTCGGTCGTTGGTTGGTAGACTCTAGAGTAATTTTGTGCGTTCTGTTTTTTTACGCAAAGATTTAAAATGCTAAGTATGCCTCCCAGTTTAGAAAAAATTCCGGATCCACATGACCACCATATGATTGCTGTTATTGTTGGAATGCCGATTATGCCAGCAAGTGACCAGGTGAAGCTGTCTTTCCATACGAATTTCTCGTCTTCTACCTTTTGTCGCAATTTTTTTGCCCTTTTTATTATCTTGGTAAGTTCTATGTCTTTTGATAAATGCTCCCTTGCTTTTGATGCCTCTTATACATGCGTTTTCTCAATTTCTTCCATAATCTTCGTTAGGTCGGAGCCTTGATAACCCAATGTTTCATTCAGGATTTTATTGATGTTGTGCTTTTTTCGTCCCTATATTGTTGTTTCGGTTTCGGTCGTTCCTTCTTCTGACGTTAACAGTATTGCCGTTTGAGATATCGCTTTACTTTTTGGTTCCAGTCTCAGGATCCCTTGTCCTGTAAGTGTTATCTGTTCTGTGGGTTTTTCTGTGCATTGTATGTTGACCGTTTCTTGCTTTGCGCAAGAGTATAACCAGGCGTTTCTTGTGTTTAAGCGTGCCCAATATATGCTATTGATCATTGCTGTTCTTATATCACAGCGATGGAAGTTGTCGAAGCCGGGTCTTGCTATGATTTCGACTTCGCAATTCGATTCTGATGTAACGGAAAAA
This sequence comes from Platygaster robiniae, assembly GCA_028476575.1. Lineage (NCBI taxonomy): Eukaryota > Metazoa > Arthropoda > Insecta > Hymenoptera > Platygastridae > Platygaster > Platygaster robiniae. Next base: position 19,476,797 of record CM052019.1, on the reverse strand, counting down.
ATGGTGTTTATGTTGTTGCAGATAAGCGTCTCGTCCAGATGTAGACATTTTTCCATGTCTTTTCTTGTCATTGGGAAATAGAACATGAAATCGCCAGACATGGCTAGGAACTCGAACTTCGGTTCTATGTACGATATGCGAATCTTTTGGTTGCAACGTCTTGGATCGTTGGGAAAATACGGTTTCTGTATGGATTGTATTCGTTGATTTCTACTAAGTTAAATTCTAAGATATTGATCAGTCTGGAGTTTGTCATAAATATAGAAGTCTTTGCGGTATCTATAAGTTTTGCCATTCCCATTTTGTTTAATTCGGCAAGAAGTTTTAGACCAGGGTTTGCCAACTGTATTTTCTCGCATGTTTCTAGTATCTTTTCTATTGACAGGAATTCGGGATGGATTCGGCCTATCTTCGCGAATAGGATGGCGTCGGTAAGTATAGTGACGTCTGCTACGTAGCTGGTTACGTATGCTTCGAGCAGAGAAATCATCATCGAGGCTTCCAGTTCCTTTGCGATTTTATCCACCGTTTCTTTTGTTGCATTGAATTTGTCTTCGAATTCGTCTATTTTATTTTTTATTCCGCTTATTTTTTCCGAATGTAGTTTCAATTTTGTTTGTACTATGCTCGTCTCGTTTATAAAAAGGTCCAAGAATTCCTCCGTGTCATTTTTTGATGTTTCTAAGGATTGTGTTCTTGTTTTTATGTCATCTAGTGTTGCTGTGCCGTAGATTAGTCGATAGAAGTCCCCGATAAAGCCCAGTATTGTGAAAATTATTGTTTTCTTATGTTTTTCGTTGTTATGGCACCCGTTGCTTCTGTATATTGTCTGTCCGCTGACACTAACCGCATTTGTGTGTTCTCTAACGGTCTTCGTACCTTGCAATCTTCCGCTGTTTGGCAGTTTTTTCCCATTTTATATATGCATTCATGTAAGGAAGCGCTCCACTCGCTGAAGTGTTGCAGTCCCACGTGATTCACTATTTTCCATTTCGATGATGCTATGCGGACAATACCCTGTTTCTCGAAGAATAGGCCCGTAGAGTCCTGAATTTTTAGTATTTCCGTGCCTTGTGCCACCGCCAGTAACCTGTGATAACGTTAGCCTATGAGTTCTCCTGTTTCCAGTGTAATTTTTGGGAATGTTATTTTCGGGAAGTGTGCCCTTTTTACTCTCGCCATAAGAATAGTTCGTTCAGCTTTTTCGTCGTCAATTACAACTACACAGTTCTTTTCTGTATTTATTTTTGTGACTTCATATGGGCCTCGGTATTCGTCGTCGAGTTTGGTATTCTTTACCGGTTTTAACTCGAACGCATAGTCTCCCACTGTAAACTTTTGTATGTTTAGTTTGCGGTGAAAGTAACGTTTTGCCCTTATCTTGGAGTCCAACAGATTCGCTGCAGCATCTTTTCTTAAATCCTCTAGTCGTGCAGATAGTTCCTCAAAATATTCGTCGTATGTTGCGGCGTCTCTACTTTGAGGGCTTGATGTAATCACCCTGCGTTCCTTTCCGTAGACGAGTTCAAACGGCGTGTACAGTGTACTCTCGCTTTTAGACGTGTTAAATGCCCACATCGCATATGTCAGATATTTTGTCCAATGTTTTTCACGGCTGATAAAGAATTTCAGATACTCGGCCAGGGTTGCGTGGCTTCTTTCCAGTGAGGCGTTTCCGTGGGCATAATATATTGAACAGAAAATTTGTTCAATTCCAAAAAGTTTTGTCAGTTCTGTATTTATTTCGCTAGTGAAGTATTTTGCATTGTCCGAAATTATGTACTTTGGTGCTCCCACTTGAGAAAATATTTTTTCAACAAGAGCGGTGGCGATGGTTTTGCTGTCTATTTTCGGTACAGGAATGGCGAAGCTGTACTTCGTTAACATGCACATAGCTGTGAGGATGTACTGTGGTTTTAGCTGAGGCTGATGTGGTGGTGTAACTGGGCCATAGATGTCGATTGCTAACCTCTCGAAACTGTCTTTTCCTCCCTCTGTCAACACCATAAGCATTTTTGTTTTTACTCTCGTTAATTTCTTTCTTTGACAGTCTTCGCATGACCTCACGTAGTCTTCGACTTGGCTTTTCATCCCTGTCCAGTAAAATTCTGATGTTAGTCTATCGTATGTTTTGGTCATTCCTTTGTGACCATGGAAACCGCCGTGTATCTCTTTTATTATTTGTTGTCGTCTTTCTAATGGTGGTACTTGTATGCTCAAACTGCAGTATATAATTCTGACTGGTTGATCGTGGAAAGTCATTCTCAATTTGTCCATAAATTGTTCCCAATATGCTGTGCTCATTATTTCTGTATCCAAATTGATAGCGAATTTTCGGATCTCCAGTTCCTTGACCATGTTCTTGAGGGTTTGCAATATTAAAAAAAAATTTCTATTTAACGGTTGTTCTTCGTCCGTCTGTTTGATGACCATACCAAGTGAGAACAGATCTCCGTGCTTGGTTTTCAAGATTTCTCCGACATTGTGTTTTTTTCTTGTTGTTGTTTTGATAAGTTGATGTTCCTTCAACAGTCTTAGCATATTCGATGTTAATGTGCCGTCTGTTGTTGTCAGGTACACTATGTTGGTTTCTTCGTCAACTGCGTTTCTTCTAGACGTTACGAATTCACCAGTTGCTTCCTTGTCATCAATTATTGCTGGTTTTTTTCTTGAATTCGTTTGTGTAGTTTTATTTTTTGTATCTTTCGTCTCCAAGTTGAGCTGGTAAAACAGTATGTAGACTTGAGATGCGTTGAATACTTTCGCGTTATTCCTCGTAACGACTTCGTCGTTGAATGTGTAATATTTTATTGGTCCTGTTCGTGCAATTGTTACGTAGTGTCCGGAATCTATTGTACTTCCTTTGTGAACTATAGCTGATACCAACATGAAAGAATTTCCATTTTCCATGACTATACTTGATTCAAATTTTATGTATTTTTCAATTTTGTTGCCTTCGTTGTCGAATCTGTTTAGTGTGAGGCACAAAACGTTGGGAGATTTTACCAGTGTATGTTTGATCAAAGACTGTACTTTGTCCTTGCAGTTTCCACCGAAGTGCATTTTACATCTGCTACATGACTTGATAGCTATCTCAAACAGTATCTTATATTATTTTAGGTAGATAGATAATATCGTTTCTCAGATTGTTTTTTTCGCCCAAAACGCCTTACATATGTTTCGAACATCACTCCAACGTTAGCCAGCAGCTAAGTAGTCGTATGGTTATTGATCCTCTTGCACGAGAATTTTTCAAAGGTAAATCTGTAATTTTTAAAGTTTTTAACCTGTTTTTTACCATCGCTGAGGGTAGTGTATTCATATCGCTCAATTCAGTAATTTCTTGGTACAATGTCTAAACGAAATTATCCCGTAAATGTGAGAAAAAAGCGACTTACTAAATTAGTAGAGTACACTGAAGAGGAAAATTACGTTGAATCAGTACTGATCCCTGATCCGGAATATTCTGGTGAATCTGATTTTGATGAGGATACTGATTCATCCAAAAGTGACTCATCCACTGACAGTGAAGATGTTGCGGATCTTCATGTTGATTATTCAGTTCAATCATACCGTAAAGTGTCGGATAATTATAACGCAAATCAGAAAAAGTTGGCAGATGAACATGTTTATCAGTGGATTGATGGAGAGACCAAATATGACAGTGATTCATCAAATGACATACTTTTATCAGAAACAGACAAGAAAACTATATTAGCGTGTTCACCAACGGATTTGTTTGAAATGTTTTTCTCAGAGACAATCAAAACATACATTATTGATGCTACTCAAGAACACGGGTATGAGTTGAAACCTCGTCGCTTGGACACATTTTTAGGTATTATTATTATTTTCACAATGTTTAACAAAAGATTATCTCAAAGAGATTATTGGTCTACCAGTCCGTTGCTAAGAGCTGATCCAGTAGCATCAGCTATGGGACGCATTGAATTCGAAGATATAAAATCACATATGAAGTATCACAAATTAAGCGATGAAAACGCGAATGATAAAATATGGCGTGTCCGTCATATAATGAATATTTTCAATGAGAATATCAAGCGTTTCGATTTTTTCTGTAGTGCTCTTTGCGTTGATGAAATGATGCTGAAATTTTATGGACGAATTAGTTTCAAACAATTCATCAAGTCGAAGCCAATACGATTTAGGATCAAAGAATGGGCATTATGCAGTTCAAATGGATATTTGTTTCACTGTCAAATTTACTGTGGAAAAAATCAGAAAGATGATTTTCTGCCAAACTGTGTTCAAGGCACCCGAGTGGTCATGCAAATGCTCCACAAATTTTTTCACGATACTTCTCCTCAAAAAATTCTCAAATACCACATTTTTTTTGACAATTTATTTTGCAGTCCCGATTTGCTGGTACATTTGAAGACATTGAATTTGCGAGCAATTGGAACTGTCAGAAAAAAAAGAATACGAGAATCCAATGATATCGATCCTAACGCACCAAGGGGAACGTCTAAAGTTAAGCATGATAAGAACAGCGGTATCAACTTCATCACAGTTGTTGACTCAAAACCAGTATCAATTCTTTTACAGCTGCTGGTGTTACACCCCTTTCAAATGTAAAACGACATGACACGAAAGATAAAAAAACAGTACAAATACCCTTTCTGAACGCATTCAAAGTTTACAACAGTTTCATGGGTAGAGTCGATTTGCATGATCAGCATTGTAACAAACTAATGCCGATTGTTCGATCAAAGAAATGGACGTAGGTAATTTTCGTGAGACTTTTGCAGTCATCGATCACGAACGCCACGGTGTTATTCAATTCAGCCAATGAAAAAGAGAAAAAAATGGGGACCAAACACTTTGCGCTGAACATCAGTGAACATTACCTGGGTAATAGAGAAAAATTTAAAAATCACACACTTCAAACCATAAAACTCAGAAGATATTGCTCAAAAGATAAATGCGATGTGAGAAGTGTGAAGTTTTGCAAAGATTGTGAAGCATACTTTTGTATGAAATGTTTCGAAGCGATTCACGCCTGAAATATTTACCAACAGACAGAATATGTCAGAAAAAGAAAAAGACATTCGTTTTCTCAAAATAAACTCGAAAAATGTTTAACAAATAACATCGATTCCCTACCTATATCACACCTAACCCATAACAAAAAAAACCAAAAACCGATTATCATTAGCATGCACGCTCTGTAGTAAAATTCGTGACCGTAGGTTGGCTTCAACAATTAAAAAGCATGCGTTCTATAGTTATATAGATAAGCATCTCACATAAGCAGCTGATTCAAATAAATATCATTACTTAACTCCGTTGAAGCTTTTTTATTAAAACTCTTCAAACTAAGTAAATTTACAAAAACTCAGTCAAATTCTAGTTCAGCCACCAAAAAAAATGATAAAAAAGCATGTACAACATATGATATCGTGAATTTTGCAACATTTTTGTTTAAAAAAACTGTTGTGACAAATGAGCTCCATGAAACTGATGTGGAATTCTTGTTCAGCGGCCCAAAAAACCATGGAAAGCATATGCATCAAGTAAAAACGTGAAATTACAAAAAATTTGTAAAAAAAAAAAATGTTTGAACAAGTTGATTTTGCAGAACGAACATGAAATTCTCATCCTGCAGCCCGAACAACAGTAAAAAACATGATGTTATAATTAAATATTGTTGATGTTATTTGGAACCAAGATGAGTAAAGAATTTATGTATTTCTTAAGGACCACGATATTGGGGAAAATTGGTGTAATGGTGGGAACGCTGCATGATATGTTATCAAATAATACGCGACTGACGTTTCATGACTATCAGTATTGCCCTGACTCTCAACGCGTTGCTTTGTAAAGAGTATGAGATAATTTTTGAAAAGTCGACGATATACGTTACGACGATTACTCTTTTTCATTTGTAAATTAACAAAGTGACAGGACCTTTGATCATGTTGACTATTAGCAATATTTTGAGCGAGTTTGCAATTTACGACGTGAGTTAATTACTTGTTTCTCTCTCTCTCTCTCTCTCTCTCTCTCTCTCTCTCTCTCTCTCTCTCTCTCTCTCTCTCTCTCTCTCTCTCTCTCTCGACTCTGAAATGAATGATCTCTCTGGTGCCTACTGTAGAAAACCTTATTTGGAGCCTGAGGAGCATAGCCAGGCAGAATAGGATCAAACCGAGTGCCAAGAAGTCTATATTCAAGAGAAAAGGGCTCCTTAGTGTATACCACTGTCTATCAATGTTGAAAGACCTACCCCTTGCCAAGGATACTTCTTTCAAAGAAATTGATTCATTGCTTGCCAAGAAGGTTTCTTTAGAATACGGAATTAGTTTAGTCACTCCAACAAAAAGATTGGAATTTGTATGTACATTTTGCAAGAAAGCCCAGAATCTTCCACTCAATGGCCCTTCATTAGATAAGGAGATTAAAGCGATAATCCATGGGGAACGAAACATAGAAATAGCAGATCAGGAATTTCACGACTCATTAGAAAAGGGTTATTTCTATGAAGCAAATTTTAATGACTACGTGCCAGAGCCTCGTGAAAATGAGGTATTTCGTAGTATTATTTACCGGCTAAAGTGTACTGAACTGGAATATAAAAAAAAAAATAATAAAATATGATTATTGAAGTGTAACTTTTGCATTGTAATTTTCATCCTTGATACAATTCCCGACTCCCCTAAAGGGTCGGATAAAGGGTCACTGTAGGCCGTTGTCTACAGAGGGTCCTTTTCTGTTTCGACGAGATTAAGGAATATATTTATAGGCGCATAGCCTAACAATAAAAATAAAAAAATAAAATATAAAAATTTCATTTTAATTCCGGGTCTCACTCGTTACAGAAGTGATTTTTATTCCATTATATGAATAGACAGAAGATTAAAAAAGTAACTTGAATTTTTCCTCACGCTCTAAAACATTTCGTTGAATGATTAATGAGTAATAATATTGTGAAGAGCGAAGCTCTTACCACCTCCAGCCCCATACACGCACGCATAGGAAAAATTGCCATTTGCAATATTTGCAAATTTTCTTGTGGACAAATTTTAAAATATTGATGCGAGTTACATTAAGAGGATGCATAAGCGTTGCTCGCGTGGCGATATCATTCGCCAGCTAAATGAAATAAAAATAAAAGTGGCTGACCGAGCGGGAATCGCACTATGGTAAATACAGATGGCTTGTGCGGCAAAAGATATGACTTATAATTTTCTAAAACGTCCCTAACGGAGGAGCGACATCCGTAGATGCATTTTTCCATCTGCAATATTCCCGCCCACAAAATCCTCGTTTTCTCCTCCCAAGTTAGAGCTATAAAAGGAGTTGCATTTTCGCTGCAAGTTGGACTTCGATTCGACTTTCAAGTTGAGTGGAAGTTCCCTTGAGCTTTGTCCGCTAGTGCATCGGTCGACCGCTCACTTTTTTTTTGTGTACCCGTGCCCGAGCCCGGCGGCCCGACCTGACGACAGCCTCAGCCTGCTCCTTGCTCAACCCCTGCCAAAAGTGACAGTGCCTAGCCTGCGAGGAGTGTGTCCAAGCCCTGCCCGCCTGACACCGTAGGTTTAACAATTAAATACAACAACAAATTATAATTTCGAAATGGAAATTTAAACTGGTTTTGTTCAATATCTTTTTATTTTAAATTAGGCATTCAAGGGGAATATTAGGAAATGAATTGTAGTAGGTCAGGGTTAAATAATTTAAAAATGGGAAATTAGATGTAGAAATTAGCTATCAGAGTTTGAGAGAAGATGAATAAGAAAGGGGGTAGTATGTTGTCAACAGTGAGAAAGGTATCTTGAAAGAAAATGAAATCGTTCTCATTCCCCCGCATAAAATTATTGCTGTCTGTAACTTTGAATTCTCGCCCGTCCGTCGGCAGCGTTAACTCGCATCATGAAACCCTGCGATTGCCTCAGGGTTATTTTAGGAAGTAGTGGTATTCCTTTTGATAATGATTTTGAAGAACAATTTTCCAATACAACAAGATTTGCTGAAGGTTTCTTTGTAGACAAGAAAAACACGTCAGGGCTTCCAGAATTTAAAATGATAAATCATAGTAATCAGGTAGGATTGTCAGAGCCAAAGTAGGGAGTTTTCTAATATTTCTATTAACTTCCAAATTCAATTTCATAAATACATATGCAAATAATTGCCTTTTCCGCGCCAAAATCGCGAAGTATGATGCATGCAATTCAAGTATGAACAAGAAAGAAACTAATTTTTTATCTGTAACAATATAATTTTGAATAATTTGAAAAATTATAATAAACCAGCATAAACGTAACTGTGTGTTAGAAGTTTAATTTCATTATATTTCGAAACATTTGCCCCTGGTCCCAGATAAAACAACGGGGGTTTTCAGAGTCAATTAAAGCGGTCGCTTTTATTGGTCCTGTCTGTACGAGCAACTCGGCTCTTCACAATATATTCAGTTGATATAATTTTGAGGCAAATTTTATTTTCTTCGATTTATATTTGAGAAAAATTTGTAATCCTTGTACGTACATTTTATGCCTTGAGGCATACTAAAAAATTATTTCGCGAGATTGACTACTCCATAAAAAATGTTGCAAAATGCGTAAAGGGTGAATCTTTAGCAGCATTTACGGAAAAATTAGCTTTTAAAAAACAATGTTATCGATATTTCTAGTGGATTGAAATCGACTTATTTAAATTAGAGTATATTAGATTGTTTTAAATAATCATATCAACCAAGTGACAACAACAAACAAAATCGGATTTCAGCATTTTGTGTTTTATTTTGTTCATTCAACAATTGCAAAAATTTAACAATAGGAAACCTGATTAATGGGCAAAATGGCCAACTGACGACCTATTGATTAATGCAAAAAAAATCGGCTTTTTGCATTTCGCTATTCATTCTGTTCATAACACAATGGCAAAAATATATTTACGACCTAAGTAAGTGATGGGAAAACATGGGCAAACAAAGATCTACAGTATCATGCAAAAAAAACAACTTGTTTAATTTTCCGATTCATATTGTTTAGAGAACAATTGTAAAACTTCAAAAATGATATAACTGATTATTAGGCAAACATGGGCAAACAAAGATCTACCATATGGATTAATGCGAAAAAGTCGGCATTTTTCATTTTGCAATATATTTTGTTCATTTAACAATGGTAAAAAATTTTTTACGGCAAAAGTGAGTGGTGGGCAAACATGGGCAATCGAAGATCTACGGACTCATACAAAAAAATTTAACTTTTTTAATTTCGCGATTTATTTTGTTAATCTAACAACTGTAGTAATGTAATAGTGGGTAACATAAGTGATGGGCAAACGTAGAAAACTGGAGAACTATGGATTGATGCAAAAAAATCGGTATTTTTAATTAAGCGATTAATTCCGTATATTTAACAAAAGTAAAACTTTCTTTGCGACAGAAATGAGTGATAATCAAATATGGGCAATCAAATATCCACAGATTCATCTAAAAAAAAATCAACTTTTTCGATTTTGCAATATATTTCGTTTATTTAACAAATGTCAAAATGTAAAAAGTGCCTGGTACATTTATTAATTAATTTCTAGCTTGCGACATTTTAAATAACTATTCTCAAAACTTTTAAAAAACTCTAGAACTCTTGTTGATGGACCGAAAAAACGAATCAGAACTTATTTTTGTTGAATTTTCGGCGCTAGGTCAAAATTTGCATTTGGTCAGTTTGAGGCTGAATTTTGCAGAACTATTCGCAAAAGAACTCCGGAACTATGATTTTTCGACTTAGAACCCAAAAAATTTTTCCATTTTTCGAAAATTGCGGCGCTAACTTCATGGGAGCATTGTAAAAAATACAAGGTTTTTTACATTTTGGAGAAAATTATATCTACATAGCTTTTGAGTATTAATAGACTCTGAGTATTTATACAATTTTTGAGAATTCTTTAGTATTTATATAGATTTCTAGATCTCGATGCACTAGAATCCAAATTTTGATCGATTTTCAGTGATTTCATAAATTTATGGGGAAAGTGCACCTTCATAGATTACTAGTTATTTTTTGATATAAATAAGATTTTGTCACATTTAAGACGACACAGAGGCTAGCGAAAAGACCGAGCGCGGCTCGGGATCGATTTTTTTCTTCTTCTGTGGCCGTCTGGTGCTGCCACGCTAGTATTCGCGGCAAGCCGAAAAACGATGCGGGAGGGGGAAGCGAGCGAGTCATTCGACTAGAGACCGTCGCTGGGATCGGAAGGGTCGCGCGCTCAAGCCAAACTTGAAACGCCGCTAGTGGGGAACCGTCCCCGCCAGTACCCAGTCATCAGCCGCCCGCCGTTACCCCTCAGCCCCTTCCCATCGAGTTCCGATGCTTCGACTTTAGTAAAGACTCTTTACTCTTTACGCATCTTCTTCTTTATGCGACTCACGCTCAGTCATGGCAAATATAATTTATATGACGAACCTCTTCTTCTCTCATGGATTGTACGAGGAACGAAGAAAGGGGCGGTTTTATAATTATCGTCAGTAGCGTAACTATAGATGTGGGCCCCCTTCTCAGATAATTTCTCATCTGGGGGCCCTTACATGACTATTTATTTATTTTTTTTTAAGTGCCGAATGCAGAATTCATATCTTTTTTTGAGAGTCAATCAATAAATAAAGAGATTTTATAATACTCATGAGATAATTGAATTATCAAATATAATTTAATAACAGTCAATCTAATTTACACTTAATATAATTTACTTCTTTTTTTTCCAAGTGACCTAAATACTAACATGCTTTTATCAAGTTTCAAATTCTAAACTCTAAATATTTCTGCACTTCTATAATAAATAACAAATTCCGGCACCCTTATATGCAGGAGTTCGGTAACCATGTATATAGCGGGGAAACTGAAATGTCATTGTATTCACTATTCCGAGCTATATTATAGTTTTTTTTTTCTCCATTGTATTCCTTAGTAGAACCGCATATATCAGGGGAGCATGTAACGGTGCCGCAGTGTAGCAACTATCGCTACCTTAACTTTTTGGCTTGTTTTCAGGCTAACAAATTGTTTTCATTACTTTTGAAAAACAAAATTTAAGCCGTTGTTTTGTCTTGATATGTATTACTACATGATCAAGTGACAAATATATTTCAAAATTCGTGAGGATGTTATACGGACATGCATACAGATATTTTCTCAAAGAATTGCAATTTAAATTCATAATGCATAAAGTTTAGGAGAAACTGGTTATTCTACTTATTTATCTTTAGGCACTTCTTTATTGCTAAGTTGATCAGTACATATCAACAAATTCAAAGTGTGACTTTTACACAAGGTTTTTTTTGTATTTTTCAGGCTAGCAAATTGTGTTCATTGTTCATGCAAAAAAAATTTGAGCCATTGCTTTGTCATTATACGCATTACTGCATGATAAAATGATAATTATATTTCAAAATCTCAGTATCATCACGGTGTTTAGCTCCCCCATACAATTCCACATGATTGTGGAAACATTTTGGGACTTATAATTAAATAAGTAAATATATTTTTAATATATATTTTTTGGCTGTGTTTTTTTCACGACAAATTTATTAGAGCTATTTCCGTTGCTACTGAAAAATTTCTGGACAATTTGATTCAACTGATGGTGATACATAATTTGATAACTCACACGTGAGATACGCATTACTACCCACACAGCACGAACGTCCCCTGGGACATTCGTGCTGTGCGGGTAATATGTACTTCATATTTAGTTTATTCAAATTAAAAATATTTAAAACATGCCACTTGAAAATCAAGTTTTTTTTAGTGTATTTAGGCAAAAAAAATCGGTTTATTGTTTTTTTTTTTCTAAAACTCAGAAATAACAGTAGTATTTAATCAATCTAATCAAGGGAATGATGAACATAATATACTTATTTTGGATACTAAGAAAACAATGAGAAATTAATTATTTATATTTTTATGTTAACGTATGTTAATACGTATGTTAATACGATGAAAAAAAATTCAACTTACATATTTGCTTACAACAGTTTAAATTATTTATTTACGAAATTTATCGATTAGTTTGAAATGTACTAATCATTTGTTGAAAAACATTTATTCTTTTTAACGTTTGAAAAATTAAATAAAGTTTAGTTTTCATTACTTATTTCTAATTTACATTTTACTATTATTTTTGAATATTATAAATTTTTTATTTCGATAAATATCGTATTGAAATTCTTGCGTATGAAATAATGTTTTGTTAATTTAATTTAATATATTGATTTTTTTTCTATTGATCATAATTTGTTACATTTATTAAGACAAATATTAATGAAGGTTGATTTAATTTTACCCTTTAATTATTTTTACTGTATTCAATACTTGGAAAAAATGTAATTTATAAATCTCATAACTTCGAACTATTTACTACATCTTTTTATTTTTCATAATTCAATCATTTTATTATAAATGAAACTGTCCTTCATTTCAAAATATAAAGCAAAAAAATGAAAATATTACTTTCCAACATTTAGAAAATCAAATACAGTGTAGTTTTGATCATTTATCAGTAGTTTATATTTCATCATTGTTTTTAAATATTAGCAATTTTTTTATTTAATGAACATTTGGTCGATTTACTCACGAATCAAATTATGTTTTGTTTAATAAATTAAATATACTAATTTTTTTATCCATTGATCACAATTCGTTACATTTATTAAGACAAATAATGATAATAAAATTATCAATTGTATTTTACTTTTCAATAATATTTACTGTATTTCATATTAAGATAAAATTTATTCATAAATTTTATTATTTAGAACTATTTATAAAATGTTATTATATAAAAATCTAAGAAACTGCTTTACTACAAACGTTTTGGGACATCTGATAGGAAATAGTATGATACTCCGAAATTTCCGGAAAACATTCGATAAAAGTACAGTACAATTATACAGATAATGTGCACAAAATTTTTTAAAAGATTGTAATAAACATGCTAAAATTTTTTAGCCAAACCTTAAATACATAATGCCCATATATTCAAATGACATAAAGCATTCAAAAAATGCAAAAAATTACTATGGAGTAAGAATACTTATAACTATTGTTAATTTATCAGAAGATTAAAATATAAATATATAAATTTTTAAAATGAATTTGCAGACTTCATAAAAACTTCACTATAATTATCTATCTAAAATCTAATAAACTGTGTCATTACAAACATTACAGATCAGCTGATCCAAATTATTATGATTTTTCTACATATGATTCTCTAATTCTTTTCAACTATTCTCCAGTAGTAGATAAAGCTAATTATTACAAACAGTAAGCGTTTTTATAATTAAAATACTGTTGTTTTATAAATTATGTATCATTTAACCTTTTTTTTCAGACTTGCATCAAATACAACATTGGTGAAAGAAAATTGCAATTTATATTACTCTGGCCAGATCACCACAATTCATACGTTTGGTTTGAATTTTGTTTCGTTTCTTATTCATAATAAAATCAACTTCCTCCCATAAATTCACAATATGCATCGAAAAAGAAGGTCTTCATTATCAAGACAAACTGTTCAGGCAAAAAGAATGAAAAATTCAAGATTAAACGAGAGTGAACAACAACATGAAGAGAGACTTTCAGAATTAAGAGATAGGAGGAGCGCAATGGGAAATGCTGAAACAGTAATACATCATGCAAATGTGTTAAGAGAAATTCGAGAACGTGTACAAGTCTTGAGGAATCGTGAAACTATACAGCAGCGACATACTCGAATGGAACGCGACCGTATGGCACATCTTGCATCACGCAGAGGATCAAATTTTCATATGCAGAATGAAGCTTTTAATTACAACCCAACGTTGGACTATACTTCTCATCCAAAAATTACCATTGGTCGAATGGATGTCATTTGATCACACTGTAATGCAAAAAAATTTCCAAATGAAGCTCCAGGAATGTGTTGCTGCAACGGGAAGGTGTCTCTACCATCACTTCGAGATCCCCCTGAGCCACTATTAAGTTTGACATCAGGAGTGACTGTCGAGTCCAAACTTTTTCTACAGTATATTCGCAAGTACAACTCCTGCTTTCAAATAACGTCCTTCGGAGCAACAAAAGTGATAACGACAGAAGGATATATGCCGACGTTTAAAATTCAGGGACAGGTGTATCATCAAGCAGGATCGCTGTTACCCGAGTCTAATCAGAACCCGCACTTTTTGCAAATATATTTTACAGGAAATAGCGACATCCAGACAGATAAACGTTGTCGCGACATTCCAGGTGTAAGTCGGGAAACTGTCAGAACACTGCAACAAATGCTACACAAAAGAAATGACTTAGTCCGAATGTTTAAAAACGCTCTTGAACGAATGCCGAACAATAAATACAAAATTGTGATTAGAGAAGACAGAAAGCCAGCAGGTGAGCATGAGAGACGTTTCGATACTCCAACATCTGATGAAGTCGCAATCATCATTACAGGTAATGAATTTGACAAGAGGGACGTTGTGCTTCATAAAAGAAATAACGCCTTACAGCGAATTTCAGAAACCCAACAATCATATGACGCTCTTCAGTATCTATTACTTTTTTGGGAAGGTGAAGACGGATACAATTTTAACGTTTATCAAGTTGACTCAAAAACGCATGAACCTACCAATAAAAAAGTCTCCGCCATGAATTTTTATTCTTACCGCATAATGATTAGAGGAGAGCATAACCATCTACTATACTGTGGAAAATTATTTCAACAGTTTTTAGCTGACATGTACTCCAAAATCGAAAGTGAGCTTCTTTTATACATGAGACTCAACCAGAAAAAACTTCGAGCAGAAGAATATGTTCATCTACGAGATGCAATATCCAGAAACGCGAACGCCGAAGATATTGGAAAAATGGTCATTTTACCTTCAGCATTTACAGGCAGCCCTAGGAATATGCAAGAATATATGCAAGATGCCATGACGTATGTAAGAAATTAAGGTAGACCAGATTTATTCATTACTTTCACATGCAATCCTAATTGGGTTGAAATCGACTCCCTTTTGCTTCATGGACAGAATGCTGCGTATAGACACGATATAATAGCCAGAGTTTTCAACCAAAAACTTACTAAACTGATGGATGCGATAGTCAAATTGAAGGTATACGGTGACGTCCGATGCTTCATGTATACAATAGAGTTGCAAAAAAGAGGATTACCTCATGCGCACATACTCATCTGGCTTAAAGAAAAAATTCAGTCCGAAGATATAGATAAAATTATCTCAGCAGAAATACCAGACAAGGAAACAGATCCTCTTTTATTTCAAATCGTTTGCAAAAACATGATCCACGGTCCTTGCGGAGCAATAAATTACGCTTCACCATGCATGAAAGATGGACATTGCACAAAAAGATTTCCCCGTCCTTTTTTGCTTGAGACTCAAACTGGACAAGATGGCTACCCCTCATATAAAAGAAGAAGACCAGAAGACGGGGGACATTAAACAGTTGTTAAAGTAAAACATAGAGAAGTTCAAGTCGACAAAAGATGGGTCGTTCCATACACTCCTTTGCTTTCAAAAATGTTTCAGGCGTTAATTAACGTAGAGTATTGCAACTCTGTCGAATACATTGAATATATATGCAAATACTTCAACAAAGGCAGCGATATGGCAATGTTTGGAGTCACTAACGAAAATGATGAAATAACTATGTTTCAAATGGGTCGATACATTTTGAGTAGCGAAGCAATTGAAAAGATTTTAAACTTTCCAATACATGATCGTCACCCGACTGTTGTTCATCTTGCTGTCCACTTGGAAAACGGCCAAAGAATCACATTCACAGCTCAAAACGCTGCACAGCTAGCAGCTGATGTACCATGCACTACACTCACAGCTTTCTTCAAATTATGCAATGACGACCACTTTGCTAGGACGCTACTTTATCCAGAAGTTCCACAGTATTACACGTGGAATCCATCACGAAAACAATTTTTTCAAAGGAAACAAGGCGCTGTAGTACCTGGAACAACAGCAAGGAAGAGCGACGCTCTAGGTAGAGTATACACGGTACATCCTAACAACGCCGAATGCTTTTACTTGCGGTTGCTTCTGCATGTTGTTAAGGGTCCAACATCGTTTGAGCACCTACGCACTGTTGAAGGTGAGATTTGCTCCACGCATTGTCAAGCATGCCAGAAACTGGGACTCCTTGAAGATGATCTACATTGGGACACAGCACTGTCAGAAGCATCTGCTATATCGATGCCCAACAAAATGCGTCTTCTATTTGCTATAATTTTAACAACCTGTGCGCCATCTGATCCAATGACATTGTGGGAGAAACATCGTGATTCTCTAAGCGAAGATTATCTGCTGCAATCACGTAGAGTTGCAAATAATCCCGATTTGCAGATGTCAGACACTCTTGACAATAAAGCCTTAGTCGACATTGAAGACACGTGTATGGCAATTCTTAACAAGCCTTTATAACAACTGGGCCTCACTTCACCACAACGCGACGGCATAGATCTAAGTAACTCTGAAGTTCTTCGTGAGACCAATTTTAATCAGGACGAACTATCTAGATTTGTGGAAAGGAACAAACCTCTTCTCATCGAAGATCAGAAAGCAGCATTTGATCTCATTGTTCATCGAATTTCTAGCAATTAAGGAGGCATTTTCTTTCTTGACGCTCCAGGGGAGGTACGGGAAAAATATTTTCAATCAACCTCATTCTTACAGAAGCGAGGAAAACAAGCGATATCGCTCTTGCTGTCACGTCATCAGGTATCGCAACTACTCTCTTAGAAGGTGGAAGAACTGCTCATTCAGCACTAAAATTACCACTTAATCTTTCTGCAACTGATACTCCCATTTGCAACATCAAAAAGAATTCTGGGCAGGCAACTGTTCTCAGAATGTGCAAAATAATTATTTGGGATGAATGCACGATGGCAAACAAAAAAGCACTAGAGGCTTTAGATAGAACTCTGCAAGACTTGAGAGGCAAGGAAACAACAATGGGAGGAGCACTTTTGCTCCTCACCGGAGATTTTCGCCAAACTCTACCAGTCATTCAAAGAGGAACTCCAGCTGATGAATTGAATGCGTGTCTTAAGTCTTCATATTTATGAACATCGTTATTCAAGACAAACTGCCAGGAGCTGTAATAACGTACAAATCCATCGACAATGTAATTGCTGAAGACCAAGCCGTCAACTATTCTGTAGAGTTCCTCAATTCTCTTGAACCACCAGGAATGCCGTCCCATCAACTATTTCTGAAGGTTGGGTCGCCGATTATGATGCTGAGAAACTTGAGTCCACCGAAATTGTGCAACGGAACTCGATTGATTATGAAGAATTAACGTCCAAATATAATTGAAGCAACAGTTCTCTCTGGCCAATCAGCAGGTGAAGATGTTTTCATACCTAGAATTCCCTTAATTCCATCAGATATGCCTTTCGAATTTAGAAGACTTCAATTTCCTGCTCATCTTGCTTTTGCTATGACGATTAATAAGGCACAAGTACAATCACTCAACGTCGCAGGAATTCATTTAGAACCATCATGTTTTTCACACGGCCAGTTATATGTTGCTCGCTCAAGAGTCGGCAATACAAGAAATCTATTCATTTATGCTCCGAATAATACAACGAATAACGTTTTTTACCAAAACACTTTGATATAAAACATACACTATGTCATACGGCAGTCGATTTGATTACTAGAGATAAAAATATACATGTCAAGAAATGCTATAAAGTATTACATCAATGTTTTGTTTCGTCTTATATAAAATTTTATAAATCTTTTTGTCAACATAGAATTTGAAATGATGTAATATTTATTTTGCTACATTTTTATGATTACTAATTAAAATTATTTCAATTATATATTATTGCATGTAATTATTTTATACTTATCTGATGTCTTTTAAATTACTTTCACGTTAGCGTAGCAGTGGGTTACGGCTATCTATATCATTAAAACTGAAAATCTAAATTTTTGCACCATTGTATATTGTAGAATTATAGTTATATACATATATTATCAATTGACACAAATTTGCTCTGTATATGGTGGTGATAAGTAGAAAATTGTCTTCAAACATTAATTTTCTTCAAAAAATACCAATAATTTTCATTAAATAAATTATCTACCTAATAGCTAACGTTCTAAATATTCAGTACGTTTTTTAATTTTTTACATTTAACTATAACACTTCCTTAAATTTCGACGTGTCAAACCGATTTTCAAGACGTCTTATGCCCCAACAAAAAATTAGAGATGCAGATAAACACAAGATCCCATATTTATGAATGGGGAAAAAAGGGCTCAATAGGCACCAGTAAACATTAAAATAAAAACCTTACAACAATTGAGGTTTTTTGTTGAATTCTTTGGAGCGAATTTGTTGGGCATCACGATTAAAAATCCACCAAAGCCTTTTATTTTTTGCATATAATAACATCAAAATTATTACACTTATGTATTGATTAATTTTGATACTTCCGTAGAACTATGAGTAACTGTTTACGAAAACAGGAAAAAGATAGTCCACCTTGCAATTGGGATGGAGAAGAATTTTTTGTAATTATCGTTATTTCATTTTCTTTTTGAAAAATTATTGAATTTTTACAATAATGTCAATCATTTTTGAAATAGAAAAATTATGAATTTTCACATTGTTCTGCCATTGAAGATGGCAATGAGTGCCAAGAAGAAGGTATCGTGAATCACCCGAACTATGGAAGGTACTGCAAATATCACGAGGAAAGAAGGTTTTTGGCAAAAGGGTGTTACAAGTTTCATAGAAAATATTTTGAAGCACAATATTTTGAAAAGCCGTTGAATGAAAAATACGAAAATCATTATGCTTTATTATGTGCCAGGGAAGCGCGTGATAGAATGTACTACAGGAAAAAAATCAACATTGATCTCAATAGGGGACATTCGGATTTTGAAAATTTTTTGAAATTGAAATATTCAACGTACTTTGTCCTCGATTTTCCGCATATTTTTGATGTTTAACATAAATTATCTTGATTTTAACATTAAAAAAGTTATTGTTTGTTTTTATAAATTTAAAAAAATTTTTTTTTTTGGCTGGTTGAATATGTAATAAATAAAAAGAATCTTCTGTTCACATCGCATTAATTTTTAAAACCTAATCTTATATACATTTCGTAAATATAAGTGTGAAATTCAACATATTTCAAAAACTAAACATTTTTAATTCCATTTAAATCTGTTTTTAACAAATTATACGTTGCTTGCTCAAGAGTCGTCAATCCAAGAAATCTATTCATTTATGCTCCAAACAGTACAACGAATAACGTTTTTTACCAGAACGCATTAAAATAAAACATACACTATATCATACGGCAATCGATGTAATAAGTAGAGATAAAAAAATTTATGTCAATAAATGCTACAAAGTATTACAACAATCCTTTGTTATGTCTTCTATATAGTTCATAAATCCTTTTATCAACACACAAGTGTAAATAATGTATTATTCATTTGACTACATCCTAATGATTACTAAAAAGCATTATTTTTGATGAAATTATTGTTTGTCATTCTTTTATGCATATCTGATTTCCCTTAAAACTACTCTCACGTGAGCGTAGCCGAAGGTTACGGCTATCTATATCTATAAAACTGAGAATCAATATATTTTACCATTATAATTCCGGAGCTACTGCACGAAACCTCCCTAAATTTCGCACAGTTATTGAATATCGTAATTAATAAGTATAAGTAATCAGTAATTATAAGTATGCTATAGGTAAGTTTTCATCAACGAAATAAATGGCTGACTCTCTCACTTACGACTCCGTCCCATTTTTGAAAAATCACACACAAATAACAGAAAGTCACAAAATCACAAAATTATAACAACGTCACAAAAAGCCACAAAATCGAAAAAATAATAAAATTTTGCAAAAATAAAAAAACAAACAGAATCAAAAATCACAAAGTTATTAAATCATAAATTTTCGCAAAAAATTACAAAATTAAAAAAAACTTGAATATATACCAAATTATAAAATATAAACAATAAGAGAAAATGTATATAAAAAAATATGACAAATAATTTTTGAATAACTATAAAAACTATAAAATATTAAAAATGTTAACAAAATAACAATATAACAATAGTAAATAATTAAAAATTCTATCAATTACAAAATCATACAATGTGACAAATCATAAACAGTCATAATAAATTTATTATTATGATCCTTATAATAAACTTTCACTTATCTTAATTGAAAAATAAACTTGTAACCGCGGAAAAAAAAATTTCCCCATAGTACGTAAAAAATCCAATGGCATTTTCTTGCTTTGCAGTACAAAAATAATGCTCACAGCAAACGCCACTTTTATAATAAAATAATCCTTTCCAAGGCTAATGGGTAGCTTCAACTATTCATTGATCCCATATATCAAAGTCTTTGAATCAATAATATACAAAATTTATAAATTTGCAAACTTTTATTCAAAATGATGTTTTAGCGTAGGAAAAGAGTATCATGTTCCAAAAATGTTCATGAAGCTTACAACGTTGACAAATCACACGAAACATTTTTTTCTGTTTTTTGTCTGGAATGATATAAAAATATGTTAAAATAAGTACTCAGGGGGTGTCCACATACAACGTCATTGCTCTTAGGAGGGGGAGGGGGTGTCAAGTTTGATAACGGATAACAACGTAGGGAGGTGTGGAGGTTCCGAAGATGATAGCGTAATCATCAAAAAAATTTTTTCCTTTAAGTTTGAGGAATCATTCAAACTTAGCACGCGTGTTTTTAAATGTTGCTCCGATTTTTTTGAAATCCGGGGCTGAATTTACGTGAAATAAATATTGCTAATCAATATTATTCATGAGTTTTTGAAATTATTAGCTTTTATTCGTTGACAAAACATTATGTCTTTTTCGACTTTTTTCAAAACCTTTTTACTTTATACCTTGTAACGCGATTTTAGGAATAACTAAAAAAAAGCAGAATTATTATTCCCTACCTCGCGCAATCTTTGCCAAACACAATTTTTCAGGCTGAAAAATGTTTTGAAGCCCACACCATTGATGGCTGAAGTAGTTGTAAATAAACAATAGTAAGCAAACAAATAAAACAAAACAAATTTAAAAAAAGATCAAAAAGAAAAAAAAAACAATGATGTTTGTCCCATGGTAATCTCAAACGTACAGAAAAAAGAAAAAAAACGGACAGGAAATTCTAATTTTTAGCAATGAAAAATGAAAATGGCTGACCTCACAAAAATAAAAGAAACTGTACCGAATTACAAACAAAACTTTGATGACCAAAAAAAAAAAACGATCCAAATCAAAATAAAAGTTTCTCGGGACCGTAGAAATCCCTCGCAACCACGGATGCCAAAGTAATAGGGATGCAAACCAACACGGAAAAACGAAACGCACGGAAGCCTTGGTCCTCGTTGGTGATCACACAGCTTCTTCAAAATCCAAAACAAATCTCTTTCAAAATCTCACACTCAAAACTTCAAAATCCAAATCAAGTCTGACGCTCGCTTCGAGAGTTTCTCTGTTACCTTCTAAAAAGCTTATCTCTCCGATGAGAGAGAGAAGGGGCATCGGAGTCGTATCCTTTCGGGAAAAAACCCGACTTTCCTCGGAAATCTCATAAGGGCCGTATGGAGTATTTCGGGTCCCCTAGATTTACTTGAGCCACATCATTTTCTAAACTCATGGTTTTTATTGCATCGGACTTTGCCGATTTATTGCTGGCAATATTTTCATTTTCAGGCTCTTTGTCAGAAAAAGTGAATTTTTCAGATCGGTTGGTTTCGGGTTTTGTAATGCATAGTTGGTTCTCGTGCGTAGCGACTTGTATCATTTTAGTGTTCAAGATCTGAGCCTAGGGTCTGGAGTTTTGTACTTTGAGCCCTGAATTGTTAGGCCGATGCTCGTGCAGAGTTTTGAGAGCAGCAAGTTTCGGTGTTTCTTCTTTTGCTGCTTGAGTTCTTCTTCGGCCTCGGCAAGCGGCTCCCCTTGACTTAATGAAACTTCCCTCGTTGCATCCTCTATTTCACAAGCTGCCAAACGCGAAAATCCCGAACGCGAGAATAATTAATCATCTATAATAACAGTTTGAGGTCGCCAATTTAAAAACTAAAAGAACCACTCGATTACCAAAAAAAAACCAATTGTACAATAGCAAAAAAAAAATTACATAAATAAATCTGAAAACACTCACCAACGGTTCTCAAAGCTCCTGTTAAAAATTCGCGATAAATAGGAACACAAACAGTTTCATTTGTGATCGCGCTAAACGTGCACGTCAGCCATGTTCTAAATTAAGCGACGGAGCACACTGTCCCGTCACAACCTTCTCAGAAAATTATGTTTTATTGGTATTTTTTTCATTGTATGAATAAATTGTGTTGTTTGCTTTTTTTTATTCAAAATTTTGACAAGAGTAATTTTGGTAATACTTCGAGAAAAAAATTTTAAAACGAATAGTAGAATGCAAGTGTATAGGGGAAGTAGGGGTTCATCACCTCGATTGCCATACCCCAAGAACTGTCTTACTAATATCAGCCTGTCATTTTCAATAAGGTTTACCATTATGTCAATTTTATTTACTTGCGAACACGCAAAATTTCTTTTTCAATGCTAACTTTTTATCGATTTCCGCAATTTTCTTCTTGCATTTCTACAAGTTTAACTAAAATGCATGAAAGCGGTCTTTTTTAAAATTATTTTATAGATATTGATATGCATAAAATTATTTTATGAGATGACAACAACACGGGGGGGGGGGGTCAGCGGAATGATGACGGTTGATGACATGGGGAGGGAGGGCCTGAGAAAGAATTGAAAAACTAAAAATCTAACATCACATTGATAAAATATTGTATAATATGTATTATTGTCAGTGTCTTTTTCGAGGAAAAATACGTATTTAAAACAACATCCTTCTGCTACCCTCTTCACCAGCAACCTCGTTGTGCTCCAGTTTCATTGCATCATTTTTTTTACTTACAAATAAGCAATACTTTCGAAGTTGTGTAGCAGCAATTTTTTCAAAGCCAATGTAGAGAAAAATAAAATTTACAGTTTTTGAAAATCTCGCAATGAACACAAAGTTAACCTACAGACCCCACGCGGGCAATTTTCAGTATTTTGCGAATTTGTGGGTAAAAATAAAAAATGGCCACAAACAAGAGATGGGCGATTCCGGATCGATTCTTAAAAAATCGATTCCTGAGTACTCGATTCTGAGTACTTGATTCCGATTCTTGTATTCGTCGATTCTTCGGGTATCGATTCTTTGTTTATTGGAATCGACGTTTTCGATTCCGCGATTCCTTTTTGTTTTGGAGGGTTAGTAGACAAAAACTCGTGAAAAAAGTGGTAAACCGAGTGGTTTTGGATATTAATTCTCTTTCACTTTTCCCAGTAAATTCTGCGATTGGGAACCTCGAGGAATCAATCGGTCAACTTTTGAACCAGGTACAAATCATTTTTTTTCTTTCATGATTAGATGACTTGATTGCACTTTTTCAAATGTTTTCGAATAATTGGATTTTGTGAAAATCATTTTTTCGCACAGTTTAACATCAGCTATTACTAAGTTTAACAAAGGATTCGATCAGGAGCGTAGGCAGAAAAAATTCTGGGGAGGGGTTTTAGCAAAAATACCTATATTTTGACGAAATTTTTTAATTTTTCATCTTTAACGATCTGAATTACAAGAGTACAATTTTTCAATTTTCAGAATTTCAAAATTTTCAGTCAATCTAAATTTTTGTTGAAAGCCGCACTTTTTCCATATACATATTTAATGTAATTTAATTTGATTTTCCTGGTTTTAAAGTTACTGAGGTTCGTTTGTTTTCTAATACTTGTATTTTTTATATTTTTTAAGTATTTCTACGATTATGATGATTTTTTGGTAGTATACATTTCTATATAGATTTCTAGAATTAGATGCTCTAGGCATTGAAGTTTTTTGCAATTTTAATGTTTTTCAAAATTTTTGAAAAAAAATATCTACACATATTTGAATTGTTTCGTAGATTGATAATGTATACTAAGTTTCAAGCGTTTAAAATTGAACGGGAAGAGAAATTGAATGAATTTTTAATTTTCCTCAAGGTTTAGATTGTGTAAAATATTTTGTAAGTGAGCATAAAGTGTTGTTTCAACCGAAATATTGTTGATAGCAACGAGAAAAATTTTTACTATCAAATACTTGTCTTTTTTTCATTTTCGTTCAATTTTAAACATTTGGAACTTCATGTGCATGATTTTTAGAATTTTCGTATTGTATTTTTTTCATCAAATTTCGTTGTAATTTCTGTTATTCGTGTAGATTTCTAGTACACTCAAACCGCGATTTAATTGGTCTCGATTTCAATGGATTTTAATAGAAAATGCCTCCAATAAAATCGAGATTTGAGTGTATTTCTATAAACTGCTCTGTAGATTTTTTTAAGAGTTTATGCAATACAAAATTCAAAAACCTCTACGATTTTTAGCATTTCAATTTATTTTTTAGAAAAATATTTGAACTGCGTCTTCAGCATTCGCAAACAATTTTAGAAAACGATAAATATGTTTAAAATTTTTTTTAAATTTCGAGTAGAGAATAGTAATTATTTAAGTTCTCAGAACTCGGCACAAAAAATTTCCAAAACTTGTAGCAAGTTCAAAATCTTTATTGCAGTCTAGTTTAAAAAACATGTACACTTTGGATCCTGGCCAATCAAAGAATAATTTCAAGATTTTTCGTGATTCAAATACTTTTTATAACAAAAAAATTTCTTTTGTTATTTGGAAGTCACTTGTAGAAAACATTATTTCAAAATAAAGTTTTATTTTTAGAAGACTCATAAGAGTCTCCAACAATAATTTTTTTAATAATGTGTTATACAGATGTAAGAAAATATACGTCAATATATAATATAATTATGATTATATTTCAGAACATGAGTAAGAGAAAGCACAAAAGTGAGGCCTGGCAATACTACACAGTTTTTGACAAAAATGATCGGGAAAAAAAACCATTTGCAAAATGCAATTTCTGTGCCACCGAAATAACACTTTGTGGAAACACTTCAAACCTGTTAAAACATGTGAAAACAAAACACTCACATCAGATTGGAAACAAGAATATGAACTCAAACGATGCGGTAATGTATATATATTCTACTGTGCAATACTATAAACATTATTTTCGTGATTCGAATCGTTCAAAATGAAAAGCGATGGCATCGACTTTATACTTGCTTTTTTGAATTAAATTTTATAAAGTGCGTTGAAAATCTTTTCTTTTCATTAAACTCAATCTTTAGTATAGTCTTCAGGGCTTTGATGTAAATAAATAATATGTGGAGTAATTTTTCTTCTAATAATATACGAAAATGCGTAATAGAATGATGATTTAATTATCTTAAAATAATTCATTTGTTAAAAATAATAATTTATTTAAATATAATAATTAAATAATTTTCTAACATTTTTGTTCTGATTGTCATTTAAATAAAGTTTTTTGGCACTTTAGTGGAAAATCTCATGAAAACCTAAGACTACTAATTAAAAACAATCAGTACGAAATCGTCAAAAATTCCGAAGCTTCAGAATTTTCTCAGAATGTAAAAAAGTTTTTTTTGAGTACCAGGAATTTTTCTCGATCTTTTAAATATAAAAGAAACTGTTGAAATGGAATTAAAAACGATGATAAAATGTGTTTTTTCATCTTCAAAAAATTGAAGCTCTTTAATTTTTGCTTTTTAAGTTGAATTTTTGTTTTCTAATATTTTTATTGCATAATAGTCATAGCCAAAACTAAAAACCACATGGTTTTAGCGTTCATGTCACAATTTACAATGTCGTAGACTTTTCGTTGATTTTGACGTCACGCCTTAATACTTTATGTATAAAAGATTTCGTTAAATCTTACTGTGAGATTGACATTTTCACTTATTTGTAATTATTTATAAATTTTTAAGAAATTCATTCAAAATTCTGGTTTTAACAGTATCGATTTCTTATAAATTTTTTCGGTGGAGCTAAATGTAGAAATTTAAAGTTCTTAAAATTTTTTCGATAGGAAAAATCTCAGATTTGTCAGTTCTGCATTGATTTAAGTTGGAGTCTATCGAAAATTGAAGGTTCTCTTGTCTTGATTAAAAATTGTATAACCGAAAGTTGTATATCTGAACAATTGATATTGTCAATGAAAAATTTATTAATACTCTTTGATTTTCACGATTTCAGGCTTCCTTGGAGAGAGAGCCAAATAATAGGAACTTGCAAAATACTGGCCACTCTGCAAAGCGCAGCAAAACTATCGACAACCTGTTTGATGATATGAAATCCATCGAAGGTATGTTCAAGTTCATTTAATAATTTTTTCCTGAAATATTTGATGCATGTCATACAAAATATTATTCAAAAATTTAATATAATTAACAACTTATAGATAAAAATAAATACATAATGCATAAATAGGATATATGTAAATAAGCGTCAATTGAAGAGATAAAAATGCAAGAAATGATAAATTTTTATGCACTTTATGATAATATACGTTTTTTTTATTTTAACTGCAGAATTCAAATAAAAAACACTATGTATATTGATAAATTTCGATGAAAATAAAACAAAATAAAATTTGGCACGTGTACTGTAAAAAACATTATAAATCATACATTTTATTTAAGTTCTAAAAAATGAATATTTTTTTTAAAACTTCTTCATTTCGTTTTTCTTTTTTGTTCTTAGAAGGAGGCGAGAAACACGGAAAAATAACCAATGCCTTGACTCACATGATTGCCGTCGATGACAACCCACTGCGATTAACCGAAAAAAGAGGTTTCAAGAAATTCATGATCGTTGTATGCCCCAGATACAAACTTCCAAGTCGGAGAAATTTTACGAGATTATTGGATGGAAATTATCGCACTCTTAGTGAGAAAGTCAAAGCTGACTTATCTGAACTGAAATCCATGAGTCTGACGACCGATTTTTAGTCGAAGAAAAACACTGCAAAAAGTTACATTGGGTTGACTGTCCATTACCCTCATTCTGAATCACATGAGGTGGTAACAATAAATCTTGGTTGTTTCCCGTTAAGTGAGCGACACACTGGTTCTTACCTGCGGAGCGAGCTTAAGAAACTATGTACCCAATAGGGCATCGAAACAACGAAAATCAGCGCAATCATTACTGACTACGATGAATTGCAGCCAACACCTGAAGAGATAGACGAAGAAAATGATTTAAGTGAATCAGAAGATGAAGAAGAAAATGATACTGGCGAAGTGTTGAAACTTTTGCAGTCATGTGCAACCAGGTGGAATTCGACGTTCTACATGATAGAACGTTATGTCAAGCTAGAATCACCAGTGCAGAGAGCCCTTTACAAACTCCGCAGTCCCCTTGCAACATTGATAACACCTGAAGATATTGATACACTAAAGGATGTGGTTGAGTTGCTAAGGTCGATCGAACAAGTGACTAAGGAGCTCAGCTCTGAGACTCACGTAACATGCAGTAAAGTTTTGCCAACAATTTACTGTTTGCAACAAGCGATTGATGTTGCGAAACCAATTTCCACTGTGGGAATTTTTCTGCAATTACAGTTGTTGGAGGCAATACAGCAAAGATTTGGAGATGACTCAATCAAATTTCCTATTCTTAAAAAAGCAGCACTCGTGGACCCACGATTCAAAAAGCTATATTTCACGGATCTGCTGAAACTCGTTCGATTGATGAGTGTCATTTCCAATGAAACGAAATTTGTTCTCCCGCCAGAAGAGAGATATGCAAGAGTCAAGGCTCTTGATGAAGTGAACTTTGACAAACACAGGCGCGACATCTGGTGTCATCACAAAACGAAAACTCAAGAGCAAGCAACGAATCCCAGTGACGAAAATTCAACCACCAACATTGCACCAGAATTGCAAAATTTTTTGTCCCAGAAGGTAATTTCAATTTCAGAAGATCCGTTGAAATGGTGGGAAGGGGCTGAAAATTTGTTTCCAAATGTTTATTTGATAGCCAGGAAGTATTTGAGCATACCAGCGACGTCTGTGCCTTAGGAACGATTGTTTTCGAAGGATGGATTGATAGATTCACAGCGAAGGAGCAGGTTAGCTCCTGAGCGTCTATCAAAGTTAGTTTTTTTTATCTGGAATAGGAGAAACAGAGTAGGGCTTATAGTTTAAACAAAGTTCAAACATCAGTTGTTTAGGGGGAAGTGGGCTTGATTCAACAGTTTTTTTAAACAAGATTTTTTTGAAGAATAAACAAAATTGTGTATGTACTTAAGGTCAAATATAAAAATTAAGATCTTCGTACATTATACAAAATTGCTTGACTTTTTTATTATACTGTTCAAAAATCATATAAAAGTTTACTCTCTGTTTAACTGTATTTAAATGTAAAAACCTAATCAGCCATAAACTTCATGAAAACCTTAGAAAATATTCAAATTTCAAATATTATTGTGGCTATAAAACAGAACCATTTTATAGAAAATGGCAAGCAATCGAAATAGCCCAACTCTCCCCTATCTCTTCTGATCGAAAAAATGATTTCATACATCTTTCATTAAACCTAACTTCCTAGCATAGTTAAAAAAATTAGAAAAATTGCGATACTTTTTGTAATATTAGATCAATGTTTCAATGGAAAAACTATCTGAGAAGCTGAATTTATAACTATTGTATGTGTCAACGATGTAAAATTATATAGTAAATGCGTATATTACCTATATATATGGAAAAATATGTTTGTGAAATTAAAATTTTTTTTTCAAATAAATGTTGCAAAGTTTGTACAATTCTTCGTCTGGTTTTTTAAATAAACAAAGACTTCAAGTCTTACTAATGAAGCGCGTTGGCAATGAAAGCTACTGGAATTCAATAAAAAAAAAATAAAAGAGTTTGCAATTGTTCTGCTGAATCCTTTTTTAAAAAACAGTGCTAAAATGTTGGTATACCGGTACTCAATATTGTGGAAGCGATACTTTTTACCCGGAACCGAATCGGAATCATAATCAAAGTTTTTAAAATACCCGATACATCAATTCCCATACTTTGTTTCGGAATCGCCCATCTTTAATTAATTTATCTTAAATAAATTTGATTTTATTATGTTTATTATTTATCGTTATATATCTAATCTACCTAATTGCAGTTGAAAATTATACCTATACCTTAATTGATATGTATACCATGCATGTCTATCGAGATTATAGATTCAAATTTAAAAAAATGCCGATTCTAGTATTCGATTCTTCTCCTCAAGGATCGTACTCAGAATCAGAATCGGAAGTCATGGAGAACCGATTCAGAAGAATCGATTCTTTCAAGAGGAATCGCTCATCTCTACCACAAACAACGATACACACGATGATTTCATATTGTAAGAGGCCAATAATGGCGTACTCAGTTATAGCAACTAGGTACTGTTTAGACCCTCTTGACCTTAAACCCCCTCGTGCCCCGGTATCGTTGCATTATTTTTTTTACTTGAAAATGAAAAATTTCCCGCTAGTTGTGTGGCAACAATGTTTTCGAAGTCAATGTACATTTAAATTAATTTTGCTGTTTTTCAATGTCTAGTAGTGAACCTATAGTTAACTTGCCACCCCCACAAAACTTGCGAAAAATATCTCATTTTCATGTAAAAAAAATTATTCCCGTGCCGTAGATTTTTTTTTTTTAATTTTTTTGCACATTGTTTGTAACAGTTCAAAATGTCTGGGAGTGAATTTTTGCCCGTGTTTTGCTTTTGTCGCCTTTGGCTTTATTGCAAGTTCGATAAACGCAAATTGCATTCAACGTCTTCACCAACATAAAAGTACATTACATTTGATAAACTTTTCCATGCAAATCATAAAATGTGTATGAAATTCAAGTACAACTTATTCATTGTCAATGACTCGTTCAAGTTAACAAGCTTTTAAGAGCAAATACCAACAATATTACAAATATTTCAATCATTGTAGGTTCTTAATCTTCAGAAAGTCTTGTTCGATCACTTAGAAACGATGGAAAAACATACAAGTTTTTTTGAAAAGGACTAATGTATTTTTCCATTGGCTCTTCGTGATCAAACGAGACTTTCTTGAGATTTGATAAATAAGGAGCGTATGAAAAATTAAATTGTTGGTTCTAATTTAAAAATTCCGTAACAGTATTTTTTACTTCTCGAAAATATAATACGAAAAATGAAAAACCTTTTAAAAAGAGAGAAGCGAACAGCTTCTTTAGTAAAGTACATTTGCAAACACAAACACTCGTTATCATGTAGACGGATGAAAATTTTTAAAGAGATCGCTGTCGCTACATAGATACCTCGACAAAATCTTCCCGCATCCTGTTTTCTTGTACGATAAGATAAGTAAGGCGACGGCCATAATGACGCCTACTTTTTTTGACAACCGATATTGGTTCTTTAGTATTTGTTCTCATTTTAGGAAAAATCTCCTAATTTTATGTATGTTTGGGGTCCTTCGTAAAATTTCGTCCCTGAATTTCTTCATTTGCCATTCAGGGTTTTCCTAGCGATCGCAGAAAGACGAGCTCGCTTTTTCCGAAATTCGTTAAAAAATTTTACTTAAAGCGCCGATTTGAGAATATAAAAGAAGTAATAATAATGGACGGGATATTTTTGAATGATTACGTGTGTTTTAATCAGTGCTTTGCAGCTTAACTTCCCTCACAAGTAAGTATTACTGGTGAAATTTATTTCGTGATGTTTTTCGCGGAAAACGAAAATTCTGCATCTTGTCCGATGAGTGCCGTGAACAGTGATTTGGGCAAAACAAGCAAGCAGTGCAAGCCTACAACAATACCTTGCGAGAGTGATAATTCTAAATTTTACTGTCCAGCGTATGAAAAAATTTTCAAAGTTGATTTTAATCAAAGGTGATTTAAATCGAAGGATCAAACCTGAAAAGGAGGCATATCTTATTAGCAACTTACATAAAAAGCTTCCCAAAAATTTTCTGATAAAAAAAAACTCAAACACTTCAGAAGTCAATTTTCTTTCACCTCAGAATTTTTCAAAAAATTTGAACAAGATTAAACTAAAAATCCTGCTGCTGGTGCTTATCATGTTTGTTCTTCTGATTCTACTTCAAAATTTGGGCATCCGAACTTCTTGCGAAACAATGCAAAAACTATAGGCATGGTGGGTTCTCCGGTTCACGCGTTAGCAACGATGCCGCTGAAAAATCTAAAACGACCGGTGGCGACAATTCCAGTTAACAAATAACTGTTACATCTCACAAGCGCGTGATAAAACTCGCAGGTTGTAATTCAGCTTCATTTTTAACTCAAAATACTGGAAATTCGGTTTCCGCAATTTCTGCTCCAGACTAAAAAAAATGTTATGATAGCAAGTACCACGAACCAAGAAACAGACCGATATCTTTTGACTGGCAACCCTCCTTTGTTACGAAAAGAGTATTGTCCGGTAATTCTTCTGACTTCTTGTTCAAACCTGCATCCTTTGCCTCTCTCGTTTTCGTGACGAAGCTGTTCATCCACCATTCACTTGAAGGTTCCATGTTTTTTTCCAGTGTTGAGTCAGAAATAGTTAGAACGAATTTTTTCAAGAAGAAGCTTTCGGCAAATTTCACCCTCCTGTCCCCTCGAATAATGTGTTTTGCTGTCCCCGTTCACGCGAACTGATCCATTTTACCACGTTGCTAGTCATCGTGGCGTACACCTCAATTATTTCTGTAATCTGGAATATAAAGTAAGGTAAAAACTTAGAAATCGGTCACATAAAAATTTCACCTCACTACGACACTGAAAACACGCGGAGCCAAAGGGGCACGATACACGCAGTAGCGAGCTTGCGTCATGATTGTCGTCGGTTCGTCGCGCGGGTAAAATGGAGTTCTATCTACGTTACTATAAACATTACGAGTTTAAAACGTAGGAGCAGACAAAGGATAGAAGAAGAAAATGAAAATTTTTAAATTCAGTAAAAAATCATAACTGGTATTATAACAGTAATTATTTTTTTTTGATTATTTTTTAATGTATAGGATTTCTGAAAGAAAGTATTTTTATTTGGCACGGATTCATGATTTTTTACCCCAGCCGTGGATTGGACCTGATTACATTATTTGACACATGCTTTATAAATATCCAGTTTTTATGAAAACTTGTTTTTCATAAAACATGTATCTTTGATGGAATTGAAGATACCACGTAAAAAAAAGCCGCGCCATGACTCTACCCCTGTGGTGGTCTACCTGAATATATAATGATATGCAATCCAGAAAAAATACATATATTTATACATGATACCTGTGATACAAGTCATTTTCTGATGAGGATAGTCGCAAACTTTGTTACTGTGAATTTTTGAATAGTGAAAAAATGATTATTTTACAGTTCTATACAAATATTCGACTGAATCGGTGAATGTCATTCCAAAACTTGCAAAGTAGTAACTATAAAAAAAATCCGTCCGAAACAGGATTTGAGCTTGGAATGGACCATCGAATGGCGAGAAAAAAAACAATCTAGGATCGAATAAATTGTATCAAGAATAATATTTGTCTGTATTCATTTAAAACTTTTTGTAAAATCTTCTGCATATAGATCAGCTGATTCGAATGAAAATTGAAACTAATTTCTATCATTCGTTTCACTAACCTCAGATCTGACTTTTTCTAAAACTTTTTGGTTAATAAAATTTCTGACGTCAACGTACATCTCCTCCTCCTCCTCCTCCCCCTCCTCCACCAAATAACGCCAGGATTGTTAAGCCTTGACGAATTTCTTAAAAATCTCCTTGAGGCTGTTGAAAGCGGGAAAATGGT
The DNA here is from genome assembly GCA_028476575.1 of Platygaster robiniae. NCBI lineage: Eukaryota > Metazoa > Arthropoda > Insecta > Hymenoptera > Platygastridae > Platygaster > Platygaster robiniae. Next base: position 19,443,992 of record CM052019.1, on the reverse strand, counting down.
CAATCTTCCGGGTTTTCAAGACATCGAGCGCTGCTTCAAGAACCATAAAGTTCTCAAAAAATTTTAGGTCACGTAAATGAAGGAAAGCTCTGACGTGACATATTTCGAAAATTGTTTTGAATTTTTCACTGCATTATTGTCTGAACAATTTTCCAGACTTTTAAAAAATTTGTTGTTGCACATATCACACACTGCCGGGTCCCTTTTGCTGGCCGCGATCGCGATTTTTTTCATGATTTTGGAGAATATTTTGCCGAATTCCGCTCATAATTAATAAAACCTATAGTTATCATAGGTATACAAACCGAATGTCACATGTCACATACCGTTTCACGACCGTTTTCTAGTTAAATGACTTTAAATAATCATGACTTAATCTCTTTCCGCATCCACCCGGAATCATCGAAGCGCTGGTTTTTATATATGCTATCGAGTGTCGTTGGAGAAACGCCCAAAAATTTCTAGAGCCTTATTTCTACGCGTTAGGCGTTAGCAAGAGAAAAAAAATAAGCATAGAACTTAGAGTTACATAAGAAGTGGTCGAAAACACTGTGAACGAAAACGTTCCAGATAACTGGAAATAAATCGCTATGAAATATTTTTAAATAATAAAAGTATTATATAGTATTATATATATATATTATAACGAATATATAGTATTGTAAAGTATCACATACCTATTGATTATAATGTTGAACGTTCTTTTTGCCCAAGCATCTCGAAACTCATGACGTCATAGGTACCAAAAGCCGCCATCTTGTTGGACGTCATGTTGTTTACCAAAAGTGTTCATTTGCAAAAACTCATGAACAGATTGCGAAAAATCGCGGTAATTTGCAAAAATCGTGGAAAATACATCGCGTAATAGACTTTCAAGGTTATAAAATTCTTCATATGGTTTGATGTTTTTCTTTGAAAAAAACTCGTCAAACGAGTTTATTACACATAACAAAACTGCGAAGTAGGATTTGAAACAGAATTTTGTAACATCTGAATATGCTATTGAGATTTCCGGGACGAAATCATGTGAAAATTGTAGCTATTCCAGGCCTAGATCCATTTACGCATCTCATGACGCTTCAAGTTTTCTTTCTATTATCGCATTCTTCAGCATGATGAATGTTGCTTTCACTTTCCTGCTCGTTGAACGTGCTCCCTAGTGAAATCGATCGTATCCGAAAAGATTACGTGTTACGTTAGGCCCGAAATAACTTGCTCGACGGCAGGCGTATATCTAAGGCAATAGTTTTTGGGGGCCGAGCTGCTTCACGTTTCAAAAGTTGCGAAAACGCGAAGCATACCTGCAGAAAAACCGCAAAGGTGGCAGGCAAGGGGCCTGGGATTGCCTGGTGGGAGCCGTGGAGCCATCAGGAGGCGGGGAGGGGGGAAAATTCAAGAGGTAGGGCAGCCATCAGAGGGCGGGGCGGGGAGACGACCGTTTGGGAGGCAGGGGAGCCATCGGAGGGAGGGAGGGGAGGGAGAGCCATCATTAGGGAGAGGGGGGGAGAGGAAGCCGACCGTTTAGGAGGCAGGGGAAACATCGGAGGGAGGAGAGGGGAGTTATCAGTAGGGAGGGGAGGGGAGGGGGTTACGTGATGGGAGAAGGAGTGGGGGGTGGGCCATACCCGCTTTGTCTAACTACTGACCAAGTTGTAATAGAATGCCCACAAAAGAAAAAAGTTACAGTTACATCACTTTTGCAATCAGTATCAAACCCGATTACGAAAATTTATCTCCTGTCAGTCGAGGAAAACTAGAATAATTTATATCAGTTTAACGCATATTTTCAGAGCAAAGAAACCACTATTTGTGAAATTTTTCCAAATGCATTCGATTTGGTAGTGAATTTAATTAAAAATTTCATTTAAGATCACCTGGCGAATGAATTTGATAGTTTTTCGAAAATCAATATGATACGAAAAATTAGAAAAATGTGACGCACTTGGGTAGAAAATTCGAAAAATTTGTCACTTACTGAGGCTTGAATAATGATGATGTGAATGTAATCAGACAAAATTTCCGTAATTTCTTCGTCACCACGATCAATGAGTTTGTAAAAAGGTTGGATTCGAAAAATCCGCATTCTCTGTTCGATCAATTACATGATATGGAGGAAGATTCATTTCAAAATGAAAACAGAATAGATTCATTAAGGTCAGTTTCTTTTGTTGCAAAAGAATAAGGATTAACAGATGATGAATTTTCTCAGCGAAAAAATCTTTTTGAAGAGTGGCGGCAATTTTTTGATCTTTCAGATTCCGAGAAGTAAACTGTACGCCAAAAAACATTGGATGAAAAATGAACATTCATTTTAAGTTTTTAAAATGAACAGGGTCATCCAATTTTTCCTAACCTCAAAAAAATGAGCACATCAATTCAATCCTTACCTCACTCAAATACTGAGGCGGAAAGAATATTCTCAATTGTTACAGATATCATGACAAGTGAAAGAAACGAAATGTTGGTGGGGACGTTGAATGCGATTTGCGTTTTTCCAACTTGCAATAAAGCCAAAGGCGAAACTTTCACCAAAAAAAAAAGGCAATCAATTTTCTGCCAGAAATTTTGAACTGTTAGAAACAATGTGTAAAAAAATGAAAAGAAAGAAAAAAAAAAAAATCAGGCACCAGAATTCGTTGATCAAATTGAATTTTTCTTCTGTACAGTCTATTCTTCAGTTCAATGACCTAGCAGTTCTCTTAAAATAACTCTAGAAGAAATTTTCTTTGCCTTACATAAACATCACATAAAAATTTTTTTCATAAAGCACTTTGGGTTATTAGCCTTCTTTTAAAAAGCTGTTTGCTCCACTCTTTTGGAAGTCTTCTTTCTTATTTCGATATCATTGATTTTGTAATCACAATATCCTACTACAGCATATAAAATTAGAGCCTAGTGGGTTGATGACAACAAATTTTTATGAGTGTAAACAATTATTTGCGTTGTTGAGAGGTTACACAACTTTCGAGGCAGTATAGAAAATCATTTTTTTGGGGCAATATGTAAAAAAAATCGAAATTGTGAATAATAGGATATATCATTTTAATTGTACGCAACAAAAAAATTTTTTGTTAAGAAATATAATAACAAAATCGCGACTGTTCAGTAATGTCCAGATAGTGCTTTTTTTTTCGAAAAGTTCACTGCCGCAAACTCAGCTCCTACAATTCTCGATTTAGAACAAGAAGCCAAAGATTTTTCGAATCTTTCAAACAATAACGAAAGACGTACCTACGATTTTTTCGATATAATATTTTCCAGGAAATAGTTAACATACGTAAAAGAAAAAAAAAAAAAAAAATTGCGACTTCATATGAAAATTATCACCAACTTGTGTATGAAAGAAAAACTTTTCAACATAAAAAAATCCAACGTAGGTCGTTAGAAATAGTTATTTCGAATATTGAGTCAAAACTGACAATCGATTGTCCAATATTTGTTTGAGATATGTATCCGACTACCTAGAAGAGAGTAGTAAAGACTAATTAAGACAAACGCGTCAAAATACCATGCTTTTTAATCTTTTATATCACTTTTACCGACCTTAAAAGTCATACAAATTAACTTTCAGAAGATTTTACAAAATAATATTTAACAGAATACTTCTGTGTTCATCAGGGAAGAGAAAAAATGCAATAAAAGATGGATCAGCACCCATTCCATTGAAAATAAGCTTTCCTAATAACATAAATATTAATTTTTTTTTGTGTCGTTACACATCTTTTTCCACTGGAATAGCCATATAGATTGCAGTCATCAGCGGCGATTGAATGTACCCACGTTGCGGGACGTTTCACGCCGAAAAGAGTGAGCAAAACAGCTATTCAGGGCGATCGTCTGTCTTGCTCACTGACTCGAAAACCTACAACACTGCGCCCGAGTCGAAAAATTAAGGGCCTCATTCGAACCTCTTGTCGTATAATAACACATTAAAGCGATTACACTCCAACTTTTGTATGTAATTAATTAAGAATTCATTCGCCGTTTATTCGTTTTAGCAACCGATTAGAAAAAATACTTTTATCAAGACATTAGAGTAAACGTTCTTTCATTATTCTCTTATCATAGCATTATAGTAAGTGATCGTACGTGACTTTCTTGTCGAAAGTCATACGATTCGAGAAGCGACTTGATTGGTCAACTTCGATCAGGCGATTTCGTCCTCGTCACCTTCCTTGTAACTCGACGAAAGAAGTTGTAAGCAGTTGTTGTAAAGCTACCGAGCTACTCGAAACAGCGAAACGCGAACAAACATTTATAAATACTAAATAAAATCGTTCAACCAATTTGTGGTGTTTTTAATACAAAACCACCTGAAATTCCGAGGTGCGACATTAAATGGTGGCAACGGTGGGATTCAACTGTGCAAAATAGCCTGGGACCAGGTCGGTATCAACGGCTGCACAAGGATCCACATCTGGGACGATTTCAACGCGAGATCAACGCGAAGCAGGGTGCTGAAACCGTCATCAAGTGCATAATCTCCACGAGATCACGCTACAACAATAACAACAACTCCGGTGCTTTCGATCATCACCTGCTGGAACAACTCGTCGACCCGAGGCCAAGCATATGGTACAGCATCAAAAGAAAAAAAAGGTCAGTAGGTAACTCACTACTCAGAAATACTATTGCTTATTCATTTATTGTGAAAATAAACATTGATTTTTCTCAAAATGGATAACGAAAATGTCACAAGAAAAGAGTTAAAAGCATTTGAAGCAGCTATAATTGAACAGATTACAATAATGCATCAAAAATTCGAGGAGAAAATTGAAAAAATTCTCACTGCTCAAATGAAAAAAGCGAATATTCATGAAGAACCTCTTGTTGTTAAACTAGAAGAAAAAGAAAACCCTGAGCTCACAGATGATGATGATAACGAGCTCAGTATTCAATCTGAATACAAAAAGATTTCGATAAAAACTGCTCTTGAAACCATAAGAGCATTTGATGGAAAAAATATGTCGATTGAAACATTTATCGATACGATAAGAAACGTGCTACCTTATATCGACGAATCTGAAAAATGTATTTTCAAAAACGCCGTTATAGCGCAAAAAATTACCAATGATGCTGCAGCTATGATTGAACCTGCTGCACACTTGGAGATCGAGGAATTTCTCGAATACTTGAAAACAATTTTCAGAGAAGAAAACCAAATTGAATCATTCCAAATCAAAAGTAGCCTCATGACTCAAAAGAAAGGAGAATCTATTTCTCAACTAGGAACACGATTCACACAAATAAACCTTAAAATTATGCGTGCTATAAATTCACAGCCAACAGATTTTAAAACAAAACAAGTAATGCAGAACATTGAACTTGAAGCCACAACAAAAGCATTCATTGCGGCCATCCATGATCGAGAAATAAGACAAGAAGTTCGTCTGCTTAAGCCCAAAACCTTGAAAGAAGCTATCGAATTGGCAAATGTAAGTTCATCCCAACTCGAGCTCATTGAAAGAAGACAAGGGCGTTATAAGCATGACACTGCAAGCTTCAAAAATTATGGTGAACCAAGCAAAGTGAAAAATCCCCTTTTCAAAATGAATCGTACTCACGACAAGTACACAAAACCAGAGAAACGCTCTGAGTTTACTGAAAAAAGAGATTATAAGTACTCTAAGCCTGGAAATTTTCGCGAACAAGCCTCAGACAATCGCAGAACCCCTCCGAGAGCGCAACAAATGGAACAAGGAAAGGAAGAATCTTCCACATCAGAAACAGAGGAATTTTTGGAATACGAGGTACCTTCGGAAGAAAACCCAGAAGCCGACTAATCGTTGAATTACAATTTGAGGAAATGAAAAGACCTGGCTCATTTCTAATCGATTCAGGGGCTGAATGCTCACTGATAAAGTCATCTGTATTAAAAAACAAGTATCTAGCGAAACCAGATTCATCGATGGTCATCCAAGGAGTATCGTCTACACCAGAGATAACTGAAAGGAAGGCAAGTCTCAAATGGAATGGCAAACAACATTTTATCCACGTCGTGCGTGAGAATTTTCCTTTCCAGCAAGATGGAATCCTGGGTATGGATTTTTTGGACAAGAATGGAGTCATTCTCAACCTTCCAATAAATCAGGTTACAATCGATGACAGGCTATTTAGAATATCTCAAAATTCAGACCCACAAACGCTCATAGCAAGAGCCGATGGAGAAAAATGTACTGTAAAACCGAATGTAATTCCAGCGAGGTCATCAAAAGTCATTCCGATAAAAATGGAGGAATCAAATGGAAACAAAATTTTACAGCTAGGTCCGCAGGTATATGCCATTGTTAAAGTTAAAGACCAACACGCATTAATCAATTACAATAATAATTCTGATACCGAAATAAAATCCGAGGAATTGAAATTCAAAGTAATTGATTACATAAATATTATAAGTTTTGATAGAAATCAAAGTAAAATACCCGTTCAGCTCAGCCTTCTTTCCGAAAACACACGCCTGAACCACCTCTCGAAAAATGAAAAAGAATCCATTTGGGAAATAGTTAAAAATTATCCTGACATTTTTGCACTTCCCGGGGACCCACTACCAGAAACTAAACTTGTGCATCATGAAATCCCTACGACTGACAACATTCCTATTAACATCAAACAATATAGGTATCCTCCTGCTCACAACGAGGAAATCGGAAAACAGATTGATGAAATGTTGCAGAAGGGTATAATTTCCCATAGCACAAGTCTTTACAACTCACCCTTATGGGTTGTACCCAAAAAATCTGATGCAAGTGGAAAATAAAAATGGAGGATCGTCATTGACTTTCGTAAATTGAATGACAAGACCATACATGACGCATACCCCCTACCAAACATCGACGAAATACTGGATAAACTTGGCAATGCGCGGTACTTTTCCGCATTTGACCTCGCATCGGGTTTCCATCAAATACCGATGAAACGCGAGGATTCAATTAAAACTGCATTTTCGACCACTGAGGGACATTTCCAGTACAACCGCATGCCCTTTGGACTATGTAATGCCCCAGCTACCTTCCAGAGGATGATGAACAACGCCTTAACAGGACTCATTGGGAATGTTTGCTTATGTTATCTGGACGACGTTATTGTATTCGGAAAATGCTTGGAAGAACACAATGAGAAATTGGTCATACTATTTGAAAGATTGAGACAAGCGGGATTGAAACTACAGCCGGACAAATGCGAGTATTTGCGCCCAGAACTGGCTTTTCTAGGACATGTTATTTCTGCAGAAGGAGTGAAACCTAATCCTGAAAAGCTTGATGCTGTAAAGAACTTTCCTACACCGAAAAACCAAAAAAATATCAAACAATTTTTGGGACTAGCGGGCTATTACCGAAAATTCATACAAAACTTCTCGAAACTGGCCCTTCCTCTTACCACTTTATTGAAGAGTTCAACACCTTGGCAATGGATGCGCCTAGAACAAGATGCGTTCGACAAACTGAAGGAAAAATTAACAATGCCGCCCGTCCTCAAATTTCCAAATTTTAATGAGGACTTCGTCCTCACAACGGACGCCAGCAACCATGCATTGGGCAGTGTTCTTTCACAAGATGAGAACGGAAGTGTGAAGCCCGTTGCTTACTACTCAAGGACTTTGAATAACGCAGAAAAAAATTACTCAACAACTGAAAAGGAGCTGTTGGCAATAGTAGCATCAGTGAAGCACTTCCGACATTTTTTATTTGGCCGAAAATTCAAAATTATTACGGATCACAAACCGTTGACTTGGCTTATGAATGTAAAAGAGCCAAGTTCCCGTTTGATGAGATGGCGACTTAAGCTTGAAGAGTTTGAATATGAAATTCTTTACAAAAAAGGATCTCAAAACACAAACGCTGATGCATTGTCGAGAATACCATACATAGACACTTTCGAGAAAGTCTCACAAACAAAGGAAGTCACAGATGAAAAGAAAACCTCTTTGAATTCTAACAGAAGTAGTAAGAATGCAGACTTTGAAAACCTGATAACGCCCATTTATAAAAATTATTCATCGATTAACAAAAAAATTTGGCCAAGTAACGTTATAAGCACAACCAAATTACAAACAAAGCTCTACCATAGGTGTTACCCAACATCAAGTTTTACAGAAAAAAGAGGAAAAGACTTATATTTCAGCATCAACGACGACGACGAACGATGGTTCGATTTTCTTCAAAAAACACTGAAAAAATCTGGCTCAGAAGACCTAACACTCGATTTTTTACATTCCCATTGGGAAAAACGCAGATTTGCGATGTACGAGATTCTCAACATGGCAGCATACTTGTGGAAATTCTCAGCAAAAAAGGACGCCTTTTTACATCTCAAATACTCAAATTATGACTTACCAAAGACGCCAGAGGAACAAAAAGAAGTTATCATCGAGGCCCATACGTCGGGAGAGAATCATTTGAGTATGAAGAAAACCATCGAAAAGGTAAAACAAGAAACAAATTTCCCAGGACTCGAAAAACAAGTCGAAGACGTTGTTCATAGATGCAAAACTTGTCAAACAATGAAAAATGGGATTTCGAATTAACCTCCAGCTATTGTCCCCGACATGCCAAAATTTCCACGAGAAAAAATATCACTCGACCTGATTGGACCTTTGGACGTAACTTCTCGCAGAAACCAATATATCGTCGTCATACAAGATTACCTGACGAAATTCATTGTGTTATCGCCAATTGGAAATAAAACAGCAGCAAATGTAGTAACACGACTACACAACGAGTATATTGCAATTTTCGGACCACCCAAAGAAATCGTGTCAGACAATGGTAAAGAATTCGACAACAAAATAATGGAAAAATATGCTGAGCTATTCAATATTAAAAGTCGATTTACCACGCCCTATCGACCACAGTCAAATGGATCGAACGAACGGACGCACAGTTTCATAAAAGACATGATACGGACTCATACAAAAGATTGGGACCTCGTCCTGAAACAAATAGCTATTGCCTATAACACTACGGAAAATAGGAGTATTGGAATTACCCCGTACGAATTTCAATACGGAACAAAACCACACTTCCCGAATTCTTTACCACCAGCAAAAATAGAGTTTAGTGAACTCTTAGAAAACCTCAAAAACCGGCATAACCGTATTATAAAAGAAGCATCTGAGAAACTGCAGAAGTCTAGAGAGACAAATAAAGCTAAGAGTGACTCAAGAATTCGTAACCAATACAACTTCAAAAATGGCCAACTAGTTTATCTGAAAAACTCACCAGCCGGCACATTCGACCAGAAATGGAAAGGACCAGCAAGAATCATTCAACTCAACGACAACTCGACCGCAATAATAGAATACAACAAAAGAAACTTTCCTATCCATCTTACCAAACTTAAACCTTTTTATCAATAATCTCCAACCTGACCTACCCTGATTTGTTACAGCGAATTCCAACCATGTTACTGGTAGCGTCTATTATACTATATGCCAGTTATGGACTAGCGACGTCCAATATCGAACAAGTTCCCATCCCTGTCAATCAAGCCACGATTATCGAAAACCTTGGGACCATCCACGTCTACACGAAAACTTGGAAGGTGTTATCAAGCGTCCAGATACAACGAATAGATACCGAAGGAAAATACTTAAAACACCAATTAGAGGAATTGACTGCATTATGTTTGTCTTTTGAAAAGAAATGTTGGAATGCAAATAGGTTTTCTAACCTCGCTAACAAATTTGAAGAGGCTGATAAAAGCCTTGAACTTTTCAATGCGATAATTGGTAGGAAACCTGTAACTCGCCAAAAACGAGGTCTTTTTAATTTCGGAGGTACTATTTCAAAGGTTGTATTTGGAACTCTCGATGCAGACGACGCCGATTATTACAATAACGAGATTGATAACATTTATAAATATAATAATAAGATTGCTGAATTGATAAAAAAACAGACACTTTTTATAAAACATGAAATTTCTCAGAGCTTAGAGTCGATTGCACACTTCGAAGAACATGTTATAAAATTGAATATTTTTTTTTCTAATGTAACCGAAAAACTAAATGAAATAGAAATCAATGTAAAGCTGAGCGAAAGCATTTCACATCTCGGAGATTTGATCCAAGATTATCATTCAAAGTTAATAGAATTAACATCGGTTGTTATGGATGGACGACACGGGTTTCCTCATCCGAGGGCTCTGCCTCCTAAACAATTATTCACTGCCCTAAGAGAAAATTCAGAGAAATTTAGAGTGCCATTTCCCCTTGAAGAGAAGTACTTCGCTCCGTTATTAGATATTAGCAGATTGCAAATATTTTACGTAAATGACAAACTCGTTCATGTTCTACATTTACCGGTAAACGCGGAAGAGTATTCTTTTCAAAAAATAAGCCCTATACCCGTTTTGCACGAGCGAATGTACGCCGTGATTATGTTCTCGGAAGAATTCATTGCGAATAATAATAATAGAACATTTATTCCTTTGAGCGCAAATGATTTGACTCAGATAAAAAAAGTGAATGATGAGTATTTTCTTGAATCCCATAGTATAGAATATATTTTGCATACACCTGACATTTGCGTGCACCAGTTAATTAAAAATAGAGACTCCTCAAAATTTATATTCAATAAACTACATTTGTCTGTAATATTTTGGATACGATTAGAAAGCGGGAACGAATGGATAGCTATTCCTCCGAAACCAGAGGAACTACACCTCTTTTGTACCACAGAGAAAACATTCGAAATTGTTCAGATCACGACTCCTGTTAAGCTTACCATCAAACACGATTGTTGGGTAGTTTCTGACTATGTTTTTTTAAAACCCGATCGAAAACTGTTTGGAACTGAATTGTCGGGGGTTCTGATAAGGATGCCTCTAGAACGCAACTTGTCGGATTTTACAGTAAACCGAATACATGCACCCAACATCACTCAAGGGCAACTATCACCGAAAATTTTACAAATGTTAGCACGATCAGTCGACGAAATTGATGAGCAAATAAATGAATTAGAGTCACACAAACGTACCCTAACTTGGGGAGAGACTTTCTTTTAAATTTTACACTACATCTGTTATGGTTGCATAGTGATGGTGGTAATCTATATATTGCATGAGCTTGGATTGTTGCGTTGGGGTTGGCAAGCGATAATGGGTTATTTTGCGCCACCTTGTTGCCAGAACGTGTTTAACTATTGCCATTTCGGGGAAGGATACCAAGACAATCGTAAAATATCAACCGCATCTTTTACCATCGATGAGCAGACTCGGAATCTTTATCCTGTTAAATCGGAACCAGTATCTTCGGAAGCTGATAAGGAGTCCGATTTCCAGGTCACTATATCAAAGAAAAAACAGAAGAAACCTAAACATAAGACAACTCTTTCTGAGAATCCGCGTTTGAGGATTATAGATTAATTTCAATAAGTTTCTTTTTCTTCGAGACGAAGAAATGTTTTACGGGGGAGGTGTCGTATAATAACACGACATTAAAGCGATTACACTCCAACTTTTGTATGTAATTAATTAAGAATTCATTCGCCGTTTATTCGTTTTAGCAACCGATTAGAAAAAATACTTTTATCAAGACATTAGAGTAAACGTTCTTTCATTATTCTCTTATCATAGCATTATAGTAAGTGATCGTACGTGACTTTCTTGTCGAAAGTCATACGATTCGAGAAGCGACTTGATTGGTCAACTTCGATCAGGCGATTTCGTCCTCCTCACCTTCCTTGTAACTCGACGAAAGAAGTTGTAAGCAGTTGTTGTAAAGCTACCGAGCTACTCGAAACAGCGAAACGCGAACAAACATTTATAAATACTAAATAAAATCGTTCAACCAATTTGTGGTGTTTTTAATACAAAACCACCTGAAATTCCGAGGTGCGACACTCTATAGAATGATTTGAGGTTCAGGAGGGGTAATAGAGGTTCTTGTTCATACTATGATCCCAACGTATTTTTAAATCTCATTTGAGATTCTAGACGCGAGTTATGTCTGTTTAAGGCTCAAGAGGTTCAAATGAGGTTCTGCTTGAGGCTTAGGAGGATCAAAAGAGACAGTGTCGTGCAACTCCCTATGCTCTTTGTACCCGTGAAGATTGAGCTCTGTGGGATGGACAGAGGGAGAAAGTAGATGCGGAGGGAAGAAGAGAGTTAGCGTAGTCGGAGTGAGTTGGGGACATGAAAGAATGGGAGAAGGCGGAGCTACTAGTTCTCTCGTGTCCTCCATTTTCTAACTACCCACGCGTCGAACACTGTATGGAATCCGCAGCGGCCAACTGAAAAATGGGCGGGTCGATACCAGTCAAGACGAGTCGCTGGCTGGTGTCAGCGCCGCCAATACGCATCCCATGGAACTATATTCCAATGGAACATTCAGTCCCGAGTTGAACGACACTGAAAAGAGGCTGTAATTTATCCTCTTCTAGAAACCTCATGGTTTTTTCGAAAAATTATCGACAGCTTCTTAGGGTTGCTCCAAGGAATAAGACGGAGGCGACGCTAACTGGCTGTTAAGAATTTGTTCAAAAAACCTCCAAAATTAAAACAAAAATCAATTTTAAAATTGTTTCTCCAATCTAAAGAAAGACGTTGATTGATTCGAAGGATATGAAATACAAAGATTATATATTATTAATCATTAAAGAAGAGAAAACGCGATACAGTAAAAACACATGAAATATACTCCTGAAAAAAAACTCTGGTAAAATATTCGGTGTGCGTGAGATTCGAACTCGGCCGTCCTAGGTGAAACGCTGCATCGGCGACCACTCGTCCATTCCATCGGCCAGCGGAAGTTAATTCGGAATGCAGCTTGAGACGAAAATCTTATATATTTGTTTGTTAATAAAGGGAGAAAAAGGGATAAAAACATTGCGCGTAGAAGTTTTTTTCGGCGGAAGAGTAAGTGAAAAAATTATTTTTTTTTTGGAAAAACGTTGCGAAAAATAGTCGTATTGTTTTATCGATTGTGTTTTTTGAACATTACTAATACGGTAAGGGAAAGTAAAAAGTTAAGAAAAGAATAATACGGTAAGAAAGTTTGACATAAAATACAATAATATGAAAATCGTACTTTTTTTGTGAATAAGAAGCTTGCTTATTTCATTCGCAAAAGCTTTTTTTTACATTTAACGTATTCTTTGTACATTTTTTCCCTATCAATCCTGCTGTAGCAGAAGTATACGATAATTATACCATACGACTGTGCTAAAGTCGTATTACTCATTATAAGTGCAAGAAAGTGTGAAGAAACACCTCAAACGTTATTGATAATACATAAAAAGACTATAAAAATTACATTTGATAACGACACACATGACAAAATTTATAAATACAGAAAATTGCGCTCGGTAAAAAATCGATAATCGAGATATGAAACTTTTTTTGCGTATGATTTTTCGTATAACAAAGTTATTTTTATGTGTATCCGTTGCAAAATGTGATTACATTTGTGATACATGTGAGTAATAGCATACAAGGTGTTCCATCATATTTTCTTGCACTTTTAATGAGTAATACGATTATATCACAGTGTCGTTTAATCATGACGTAAAAGTAATAAGTATCGCATAATAATGCTACAGCAGCTTCCATCGGATTAAAAAATTTGACGAAAAAAGAAAAAACGGTGAGAAAGACAATTTGACAGATATTTCAACCTTACTTTTAGAGACATCATGATCGAGTGAATTTTTTGTTACATTTTTTATAAAAAATCTGATTTCTTAACCATATTACATTTTTTTCAGCGTTAAAATCATTGAAAAGGGTTTTCGCCGGATATAATATCGTTGACAAATCAGATTTGTTTTAAACAATGTAACGAAAAATTCACTTGATCGCATTATTTTTCATTGAAAAAAAAATGATGAAATGACATTAATGAAAAATGCAATCACGATAAGAAAATAAAAACATTCAACAGATTAAATCACTTACATTTTTTTATAGAAAATTGACACAAAAACATTTATCTTTCTTCAGCATGAATCAAATTTTATCTTGCTTCGACTCTTATTACGTCTAATCGTATCATTAGTCGAATAAGATAATTATCAAACGTTTTAAGTTTTTCATGGTCGGGTAATTCTTCACTTGATGGAATACTGCACAACTTTCCAAAAATTGATTCATTCAGAGTTCTACCGGTTGAATCGTGAACACTAGTGTTGTATGCAAGCATTGCCAAATCTATCCATTGATCCAATTCGCTATCATTCTCGTTAAATTGGCGTAAATAGTGAACCAGAATAATATGGTCCGTTCGAGGCTCCCATTACTAGCAGGATGAAATTTTGAAGTTCTAATTTGTTTTTGTTAAATTTTCTCTATACTTGTTTCATCAATTCCGAAGTAAAATTTATTCCTTGATCTGTCAGAATTGCTTTTGGAGTACCAAACGTAGATATTAAACGTTTGATTGGAGCATCAGCTGTTTCAGCTGCAGTAGGTGTATGTAGTGGAACTGCAATGCAGTATTTTGTCAGCAAGTCTTGCATTGTTAAAATGTATTTGAAGCCTCCTTCCAGGGACGGACCCAGGGGGGTGGTCCGAGGGTCTGGACCCCCCCTAAAAAATCAGACTCCTTCAATATCTCTACAGTTTCTGGTTTTTCAACCGTACATACTAAATCGTCCACATTACAAAGTTGTACATTACAATTATGAACGATTTTATTCCATTTTACTATTTTCATTTGATTTTCACAATTTTTCCGGTCATAACCATGGTAGTGATTCAGTGTTATTATCATGCCACATGTATCGATAGTATTATCGTCAACGCCAGAAGCATTACCGATAGTTACTGAATTTGCAGCGTATCGATAACTATTGATATAATCGATAGTTTTCCTAACGTTATCTGACATTTAGTTTTCACATACATTTGCATGAGGCCCAACTAAAATGGCACCTGTCAAAATAACGTCATTTTGTAAACCAATAAGTGCTGATGCTAAACGCGAACGAACAGTCGAACAGGCCGAAGAATTATCAACAGCAAAAAAATCGCGACATGGCATTGAGGAAGATGACCATCACCCTGAGCCGAAAGTAAGTGTTTCGAATTTTCACATAATATAATGTCGATTAAATTTGAGTTATATAGTTGAATTGAATTCAGTGAGATTTCGAAAAATAAAGGCAAAAAATAACTAAATTTCCATTTATTGACGTTGTTTTGAATCTACGTAAAAATATCAATTCTAATTTCCAAAATGTAAGACAGTTAACATGATCTCTATCAACTCACAGGTGTTGTGGCGGAGTGGGTAGAGCGTAAGCTCTTCACTCGGGCAGCCCTGGTTCAAATCCCATGTACTACTTTTTTTTTAACAGAAATCTTTCAATAATACGATTTGAGACGGCATATTATGCTGTAATGTTGCACCTTAAAACGACCTGAACAAGTGTGCATCTGATGTAAACAGAACCTCTGCTTCATGCCGTCGTATCATAACTGCAACATGGCAACATTTAGGTCCATTTGATGTCACATTTATGTTGACTTCTCGCCTATGACCTATCATCTTGCAACTGGGATTAGATTAACTATTTGTTTTTACCTTTTTTTGCCTGTCGACATAGGCTTTTTGGTTGAAATTATCAAATTCTTCAAATGTCAAGGTTTAAATTGTTTTCATTTAAGTATTCGTGTCTTTAACTTGACACATATAAAGTTGAAAATTATGTTACCGATACAGTAAATATATTTGTTCTCTCTAGAAAAATACTGATAATTCAGCAATGTCATGAATTCGGCAAATATTAAGTTTCAAAAGTATTTTTATCATCATTTATTTTTATTGTGTATTCAGTTTATTGGTAATTTTTCGTTACCTGAATGATTTGTTTGAATTCTTACTTCAGTCTCAAAGTTTTGATGAAATTTCAATTTTGTGTAGACCAACATTTTGTATGCATATAAATATATTAATATGCAAACTTTATGTTGGTTTATGCAAAATTGGAATTTTATTACTTATTATACATTTACAAATATATCAAAAAAAATCATATACTCATAATGGTGTATAGTTACACATATTTCTTCTTGTAAAGCATTGTGATTATAGAAAATAATTGTCAATTATCATCAATATCAGTCATAACTTTCGCGAATTGAAATCAATAAAACTAGAAACTATTTTCAACCATTATTGTGTAAATCGAAGAAAATTTTTTTTATGTATTACAGGAGTCTCAGAAATTGGAAGATCATGTCAATGATGTCCAACGGTTTTGCAGAAGAAAACTTGACAATAATGAGATGTACGGTCTCCTTGTAAATGTATGGACACCAAATGCTGATTTTGTGTTTCCAGTAACGGAAATAAACAAAAAGAATTTGAAATTTCAACTTTCATGGTTACAAAAGTACCCTTGGTTAACATACTCAGCCGTTGAAGATGGTGCTTATTGTCGAGTTTGCATTTTATTCGCGCAAAAGGAAGTTGGAAAAGGAAAGCATGAACGTTTAAATTCATTTGTGCAAACTTGTGTCAAAGATTGGAAGAGAGCTTTAGAGAGATTCAAAGAACATCAAACGAAGAGATATCACTTGGATGCCCTTGATGATGCACAGAACTTCAAGTTAATATATGAAAATAAGAAAAATGACGTCATTATTGAGATCGATCAGAGTCGAAAACGGCTGCAATTGGAAAACAGACGAAAGCTTGCTCCAATCATTCGTGCGGTCTTACTCTGCTGCATACAAGGACTGGCACTACGAGGATGTCGAGATGATAGCCCTGTACCGCTGGAAATACCAGAAGAGAACGATGGGAATTTCAGGGCGCTTCTGCGTTTTGCTGTGGATAGTGGAGACGTAGCACTGCAAGAACATTAAAAAATGGCTGGTGGTAATGCAACATATTTGAGCCCTAAAATTCAGAATGAGATCATTGATGCTGGAGCAGAAATCATCACAAAAGACTTGGTGACACGCATCAATGAGACGAAGTATTTCACTGTAACTGCAGATGAAACGACTGATGTGAGTGGAATTGAACAATTCACGATTGGAGCAAGGTTCATTGAAAAAATCGAAGGGAGACACACAATCAGAGAAGATTTCTTGCGTTTCATTCCTGTGGAGAACGTGACTGGCGCCGGCCTTGCAAATACGCTGCTTATAACTTTGCAGAAACTTGGAGTTGACACTCGTTTTATGAGAGGACAAGGTTAGCTGAATAAAACACAAATCAACTAGAATAAAACTTATATTAAGTAAATGCTGAAACTTAAATTGCTATAAAATATCATCATATAACTTTTAACATCATTGAATGAAATGTTGAATATTATAATCTAATATTTAACTGAATATAACTTATATTAACTTGTAATGAAACTTTAATAAACATGAATCAGCCAGAAGTGGAAATATGAAGTAAGGTTTTGGACCATTCCAGATTTGGATCATATTTTCTACAAGCCTAGAGAAATTTACTCTAGATTGGATTTAATTAACACCTAAGGGTTAGATTATTTAACTCAATCAAAATCTAATCTAGATAGGATTTTTTAAAAACTTTTAAAAAACTTAGCTGGATTTGATTTTTGAATAACTTTTAGTGTTTAATCTAAATCAGATTTTTAGTGAACCTTACAATATATTATGTGGATTAAATACTGTAACAGGTTTGAAATCTTGCCTAGAAATGATTTTTTAAACGTCTTGAAAACCCGATTTTGAGTCGATTTTAAAGGAGTCTTTAAAAATTCAAACTAAGTTGGATTTTATAGCGCTTAAAAAATTTCAATCACATAATTTCTGGAATCAGTTTTCTTAAGATAGTGGCTCTGAAACCGTAGAAAACAAGTTTTTCATGCTTCAGGCACAAAAAGCTTGATTTTTGTATGTGTGCGTAATGAAAAATCACCATTTTTGAGCCTTCAACATGAAAAACTATGTTCGTACGTTTGAGCAATCGTCGATTTAGGCTCGGACGATTTTACAGCTCGGCTTCGCCTCGCCTTAAAAATCTCGTCTTTGCCAAAATCGACTTCTTGCTCACACGTACGAAAATAGCTATTGATTTGTAAAACAAAGATCTTTACAAAATTTTTTGAAATTTTGTATCCTCAAGGTTATGATGGAGCTCGAGCGATGAGTGGAGAGTTCAAAGGCTGTGCAGCTATCGTAAAGAAGACATGTCCAGATGCATTTTACCTTCACTGTGCCAACCACAACCTGAATCTGGCTATTACCCATGCGTGCGACATTACGCCGATTCGGAACTGCATTGGAACAGTCAAGCAAGTCATTAACTTCTTTCGTCTGTCCAGCAAGGCTGGAAATTTGTTGAAAAACCACATCCTGACAGCAAATCCTCGTGCCAAGCAGACGTGTCTTCTAAAATTTTGCGAAACGCGTTGGGTCGAACATCTGGTTTCTCTCGGATTGTTTAATGAAGCACTGGAGGAATTTATCTGTTCAACGCTCGAAGAATTGAATGAGCTGAGATCAAAATCAGATGGAATACAGCCAAACATTTTGCTTGCTTCTATCCAAACAACTCCATTCATAATTGCATTGGCTGTAATGGTCTCGGTGTTCAGCTTGACCAAAAACCTTAGCCAAAATTTGCAAAAAGTAGATTGCGATTAAAGTGAATGCGTTCAATATGCGAACGATGTTCACGAAGAAATAAAGGAGATGCGTGCCAAAGCCGACGAGAAATTCGCCGAAATTTTCCAATCAGCGACTCAAGTTGCTGAGAAGATCGGTATCGAGCTTACTGTTCCTCGACGAGTAGGACGACAAAACAATCGTGACAACTATTTTGGCAATGCTGAAGAATATTATCGGCGATCTATCTATATTCATTCCATTTTTGGATAAATATTTGGAAGAGCTGGACGCAAGATTTCTCGAACATCGAGCACTGCTGTCAAGGATACAGAACATCATTCCAGCAAGATGCGCAGGGCTCGATGAAGAGAAATTGAAAGAAACCGTTCATGTTTTCGAAGAAGAATGGCCAAACGACGTCACTGGATCTACGGAGGACTTACAATTCGACATGAAAATATAGAAAAGGTAATAATAGGTTTTTTGCAACCCTCACGGAAATCTGGCGTATACTGTGTAAGCAAAGTAAGAGACGTAAGCTCACGTGACTCGCGTCGCCCGATCCACGAGAGTGACGTGAGACACGTGAGCTTACATTTCTTACTTTGCTTACACAGCATACGCCAGATTTCCGCGAGGGAATTAGAAACAAAGGGTCTGTAAAGTATATATGTGCGTGAGGGAGAGAGAGCGCGAGGGCACGGCCCTGTAGGACACTTGAGACAAGGCCCGAATCGCGCATGAGTAGAGCTAAGAGATAAGTCGGGACTGCGGGGAAAAACGACGGCGTAAGACGAGTAGAAAGACCGACCTCTTCGTGTCAAGTCGGATTTCATTTAGTGCTATTTATTTATGTAGATATTCAAATTCTATTTCACTCAATAAATTTGACTTGATATTTTATTCGTGCGTGTCAGTGATTTTCCTTTCTACAGGTCCATATAAGTTAAAAATTGGTTTCTGATTCCAGGTTCTGTTCAAGCATGCACGCAAAAGAGCGGCCAAAAACATTCATTGAAGCTCTGGACGTTTGCAATGAAAAATTTTACAAGCAGATTTACAGGCTTCTCCAAATTCGTGGCACACTACCTGTCACAGTTGCCTCGAGTGAACGGTCCTTCTCCACTTTGCGAAGGTTAAAAACTTATTTTCGCAACAGAACTGGAGAGGAACGGCTGAATGGACTGGCACTTCTTAACATTCACAGAGATGTGAATGTTACCAGTGATCAAATACTGAATATTCTGGCAAAAAGAACGAGAAGAATTGACATCACCCTGTAAATAGCCTGCCTGATTTCGAAGACGGTAGATTATATGTATAAGAATGTTGTCATTTGATTAATGTGCTGTTAATATGTGATTTTTACATTTAATAATATTATATCGTGTGTAATGAACATTTAATTAAATGAAAATAAATTTTTTGAAAAATTATGATCACAACTTACAGCTACTTGTACCTAACTTTTGATTCTTGTCTATATTTTTCGAAAATAAAACTCGCAGAACGCCAATAAGCACGCGAATAGATCAACAATCATTAGTGACGAAAATTAAATTTGTCTTACACAATTTTAACATTACTTTTTGTGAGATTCAAAACATATTTTATAATAGATTTTCCGATTGGATCACCCCCAAAATATTTTTCTGGGTACTTCCCTGCCTCCTTTAGTTGTTGGCAATCTTCTTACCAAGTCAAGTGCTACTTTCTCAAATGCAGTTCCAGGCGTATTTGTTATTATCATGGGTTGTTTTATCCGCTTGCGTGTTAGATTTTTAATTTAACAATGAAGACAGTGTTGAATAAAGTTTCTAACATCATGACTCATATTTTCCCAATAGTACATGGAACGCAATCTAATATATGTTTCGTTGGCACCCTGATAGCTTCCTGTAACTGAACTATGCATTTCTTGTTTCAAAGAATGTCTTTGTTATATCAAAGGGGTTGTAACTTGGCCTGTACAAATATTACTTTTATATTTGTGTTATAAAAAATATTTCTAATAATTTATAAAATTTTATCCCAAGATATCTCATTCAGATCTATAACTTTTGATATGCTGTAACTCCTAAGTTTCATTATAGTGACTAACATTTTTAGTTTTTTCAATGAAATTTTAATGTTTTCCAAATTTTTCTGAACATCGTATTCTCTAAAGTAATTTTTAATGCATAAAACAAAATAGGAAAATGTACTAGTTTTTTCAACTTCGACATTTCCCTCGTTCATTTGTTTGAATTTTTTTATCTCCCCCTTTTTAAAAGCATGTTAGAAAATTCATCAACAGCATTGTTTTGAGTGTCAAGAAATAAGATGCAACTCTCTTTTCTGAAACGCGAAGGTTCTCGGTTTTCATAAATGTTTTGAATGCTCGTTGATATCTTTAGTTTGCTATGTGGTTCGGTTTCATCGTCAGAATCAGAATCGCTACTCTTTACCTCTTCCAGAATCAATGGTTCAATCATACGTGTCATTTTACGAGAAAGTTTTATGCGTTCGTTGTTTTCGTAATCATTATCTGGGCTGTTATTGTTATCAGGTGAATCATAATCGCTCCTCAAGTTATTGTAATTTCTTGCGGAGCCCTTTTCGGTCGACAGCGTTTCGGGTTTTCGAATTCCGCATTTTCATCTTCTTCATCAGGGATTGGTTTTTCATTCCTATTTAACCCTACGATGGTATCAGGGATGACTGTTTCAGTTTTTTGAAATGTGACCTTTTTTTGTTTCTTAGATTTTCTCTTCTGCTTTTGTTTTTCTATTTTTTCTCTGTCTTGCTTTCCTGCTGCAGTGGGTTCACATTTTCTTAGTAATCGTCATGGTTTAGATGTATGGTAATAAGGTGGATACTTTCGGAAAGAATATCTTCAGGATGAAATTGGATTCCTTAATAAGGCGTCAGCGTTCGTATAACTTTTACCAGCTTTATATTCTATATTAAATTCATATTCTTCAAGTTACAATATCCAACGCGTGAGTTGACGTGTAGGATCCTTTGATGACCTCATCCAGTATAATTGACGATGATCAGTTACTACCGTAAAATTTTTTTCATGTAAATACGGTCAAAAATGCGAAACGCAGTATAGAATTGCAAGAGCTTTTTTTTCGTATGTGCTATGATTTTTGTGTGCTTTGTTCAGTAACTGTGAAACGTATGCACAGTGACGATCCTTACCTATTTTTCCTTGACTCAAAATTCCACCTATAGCGAATTGACTCGCGTCTGTCGTTAGAATAAATGGTTTATCGAATTTCGGGTATTGTAATACTGGACCGCAACAAAGTTTTTGTTTCAAAATATTGAAGGCATTTTTATGTTCATTGTTCCAAATGAATTTCACATTTTTCTCTTGTAGGATGGTTCGGAGTTTTACTATTTCCGCTAATCGATCAATAAATTTTCTATAATATGACGCTGAGCCCAAAACTTGACGTACTGTTTTCGCACTTGTAGGGCGAGAAAACATTTCAACTGCTTTCATTTTTTTCGTATCTGGTTCTAAACCGGGCTCTGTGATTTTGTGTCCTAAAAATGTTACATCACGTTTCAAAAATTAGCACTTATCTGGTTAGAGTTTTGAATTTGCTTCTCGTAGTCGATCAGTTAACAATAATTTGTACTTTCGCATATGTTCTGAGAGAGTCTTTGCGTAAATTACTATATCATCCATGTATACGAAAAGATTTGTTCCTGTAGACCCGATAACACTACATCCATTAATCTTTGAAAGGTTGCTGGCGCATTTTTAGGACCGAAAGGCATTTGATTGAATTCCTAATGTCCGTGAGGACTTGAAAATGATGTCTTTGATGCTACCTCATCTTTCATTTTTATTTGATGAAAACCAGAGGCTAAGTCAAAAATCGAGAAATACCTTGCATCTCCCAGTTGATGTAAGATTTCTCTTATATTGGGCAACGGATAAGAATGACTAACTGTTTTTTTGTTAAGTGCACGAACATCAAGCACCAGTCGCCATTTTTTCACTCCATGGCTATCGGCTTTTTTTGGTACTATCAACATTGGGGTATTGTAAGGTGAACTGGAAGGTCAGACGATTTCGTTTTTTAACATTCCAGAAACCTGTTTATTTGATTAGTCTTTCAGTATAGGTAAAAATCGATATTGTCGTCTGTTTATTGGTTTATTATCGTCAGTATTAATGGAATGTTCATGTAACATGAAACGGTGAAAATTTTCACCGTTTAGAAAGTGTAATTAGTTTTTTTTTGTTTGTTTGATATTACTATTATAGTTGCGGGTCCGATTTCAGGTTATGGTTCAAATTTAATACTTTTTTATTATTAATGAATTATAGTTGATTTATTTACTTTTTTTTTATTTTTGGACTGTGAGGGTATTATGCGAGGGAGTATAAAAGTAGTATTAATTGAATTGCTAATGATTAGTAATATTATTTTATAAAATAAATTAATTGGGGAGTTTTCCCCTAACGGCTGTCGACGTTGAGGTAAGTAATTTGAATTTGATATTAAATGAAATAATGATGAGTTGAATATTGATTATGAAATAGGTTACGGTGGTTGGCTGGTTCCGGGAAGTTGCCATTTCTCGTTCTCGGTAGCCCGCCAAGGAATCTCAATGTTTGATTTATTTATAATAATGTTGTGCGAGACCTTTTTTTTTCGTTTGAACTGTCGGGATTAATGAGAGAAAAAATTTTTTTTTTCATCTTGAATGAATGGATTCAATCAGAGTGGGAGACTTGTGCTATAATATATTATGTGATATTTATATTAGGATGTTTAATAATGAGAGTTTGTCCAGTGATAGTTCCGGTAGGGTTAAATTCTGGTTTTGGAGGTAAAGGGTTAGAGAGTTAGGGAATTTTGAGATCCGCATCGGGGTTCGTCAATGGGCGTCTTGGCAAGGATTTTGTTCGAGAGTGTCACCAGGAAATTTGGATTCCTCTGGGGTTGGTTCTGGGTCCCAGTTACCGGCTCAATTTCCACGTCAACTTTTCCGGGGCGCAACCATCAGTCCTGGACATTCTCGACTGTCTCAATTTCGAATCGATCTCAGCTGCCGGGTCGATTTCCATTTCAACTATTCCGAGGCATGGACATCAGCTCGTGGCATCCACTGCTGTTTCATTTTCAACTCGACTCTCTTCGTCTCTCAGTACGAAGACGAAGAAGTTCATGCCTTTCGGGAGACCAGAGGAGTCTCTATATTACCGGCTTGTCGGAAATTCGAAGTGGAACATTTTCCAAATGAGTGGGGATCCCCACCAGGTGAATTGAGCTGGAGAAGGTAAATTTGGGAATTCGAGGAGGCCGTCAGTTTCCGGTTTCTTTCTTTTTGGTCTGGCAGCCGAACAACGGACATGACTTGTGGCTCCGGAGACGAGGGGACACCGTGGAACCAACGCCAAGGACGACGCCTCAGTGACGATACCGGGTGCGGAGAGCTATAGTGGAGTGTAGTGAGTTTTCGTTATCGTGGATTGTGGGAAATTAATTTTTCCGTTTGTTAATTACGGAAATTGTAAGAAAGATATTTTTTTTTTGTTTCATTTATTACCTACCGGAATGAGGACGGGTTTAGAGTGGTTGGAAATGAGTAATTTGAGTTTGAATGAGAATAGGATGAGTGAGTAAACTCCTTGGCGAGTCACGGGCGAGCGGGCGTCGGGGAAATGGCTGCTTTTCGTTGTTGAATCGTGCGGGAAAATTCCGGGATAGGAAACTTATTTTTTTTTGTTGTTTTGTTGATTTTTTTTTTAGTAATTATGTTTGGAAATTAATGGGGAAGGGGGGGGGGTGTCAGAAAAGGTTTCCGGAAGGGTGGTCATGATGAATCATGATGAATTGTTGAATTGAAATTGTGATTTTTGTTGGGATATTGTGGATTGTCGATTAGTGCTTACTGTAGCATTTCGAATCTTTCGGGGATGAATAATTGTGAATTTGTCGATTGGTGCTCACCGGAGCATTTCGAATCTTTCGGGGCGATGATGTTATCATATCTTGGCGATTTTATTGATTGTTGTGTAGAATTTCTTGAAGAGGAATTTTGTGATTACGTTGAGTGTTGATTGATTCAGCAATTTCTAAGGTGTCGATTTTGGATCAGGAGACTAGGGTGAAATTTCACATTTAAGGCGGGGTGCCGTAAGATTGCCAATTTTTCCGGTTTTGAGTGGTTAATAGTGAATTTCATCCCTGATCTAATGGTTAATTTTCTGTATTAGACGCAATATTCCGACACATTGCAGCTGCTGAATCGATAAAAATATTTATTTCACGGGGTAATTTTATTATTGTTTTGGAAATTATCTTCTGACTTATGGGATTTCCCGGAATTTTCATGAATAAATTTTGGGATAATTCCTAGATTTTCGATATTGTTTGATAAGATTTTTTTTTGTGTATTTGATTTTTGTATAATTCTTTATGATTTTTTTAATTTTGTGAATAAATTTTAGACCAATGAATTTTGAGTTATGAGTTATAGATTCCATAAGCAATCCACTTACCTAGAATCATTTATTCATTTATTCAATATTAAAGCGTTTCCATTTTACGAGATTTTGTTTATTTGTGTACTTAATCCGTTTCAATCGTTTCAGGTTTTGTTTTTTTTTGTTTAAAATTATTAATTTCTAATTTTTTGTGGATGTACTATTCAAGGTTCCTCCCACCTTGTAAATAAAAGGAGGTGGCGATCCTGAATGCGTTGTGTGAGTATATTTTTGGTTCATGGTGTTGGGCCGATTTTATTTAATTATAAATTTTCCCAAAACGATGGCGAAGGTAACGGGGTGAGAGAAATAAGTGCGCGAGGATTTATTCCTTCACTAAAATTTGTCACGTTACAAACGTTGTATACGTCGTTTTTTAATCAGGTAAATGTCTAAGGTAAAAAATCAACAGTGTCTCGAATAAGATCGTGAATTTCATTTTTTTCCATTGGACAAAGATCATTCGGTAACAATATGTTTTTTATGCGTTCGAATCGTATTTAAGAGGAAACGTTCGAATTTTCTATCCGCTGGGATTTTTCTAAATAAATTTCAGTTATCGTGTCATCAAATTCATTTGGGTAAATTGTTTCAATTTCATCCAGTTCCTGTGAGAGAATTTTCAAAGTAAGATTGTTTCTGCCGTGTTCATGGAAAGTATGAATGCATAACCACTTTCATTTTGAACTAGTCTGTTTCCAGCATATAAACCTTTTTTAATAATAATGTTTCTCACGAATCCTATTTTCACATTGGTTTCTAAAATTTTACTGGCAAAACAGTTTTCGTTCGCGCCCGCACAGTTGAAGTTTTAGTTTCTGTCTCGTTTATAAGTGGGATTTTTATTTCTCTTTTTTCTTAACAATGATATGCCTAGTTAATTTTGGCCTTGTTTTTCATGAAAAACCATACTCTTATAATTGCTTCGTAAAGATGAATTGGGAAGTCGTTAAGTACAACGAAAAATTTTGTAGGGATTCTGAATAGATTTTAAATAACTGCTCCTTGTGTAATTATATGTGATTAGTTATATGTAATACCAGTTAACTAAATTCGATTATTTTCATCTATCAAGCGCTTTTCATTCACAAAATGTTCTTTCATCATGCAAGTGCTTGCTCTAGAATCTAACATGACTTCATTATTTTCATTATTCACAAGTAATTTGATGCACGGTGGGTCTTTTTCCTGAATGAAATTAACAGAAACTCTTGTTCCTCCCGTTAAATCACTTACGCAGAAGTCCTTTCAACAGTGAGAATTGAATACACAGAGAAATGAATGTCCAATGGATGTTTGTAAAACCTTAATCAACTCAAAAGGTAAAAACCACGATGTATCATATTCAAAACAAAGAAGAAATCAATCAGAAGAGTCTTGCTTTATTGCAAACAAAAGAAACTCGAGATGGAGTGATCAAATTGAAATGCGCAGATGCGAATCGTGCGAAGGAATTGAAAGAGAAATTACAGAAAGTACCCTTAGAAAAATATTATGTGAAATCGGAAAGGAAATTTAACCCAAAAATGAAGATTATAAATATAACAGATAAGATTGCAACACAAAAACTCTAAGAGACGATTATGAGGCTAAACTTTGAAGAACTCCTAACAAATAACTGTTTTTCCGATGAAGTAATTGCCCGACTTTATGGAGATTTAGGAACTCTCGGGTTAACAGGACGGACTATGTGGTGAGTGACTTGCTTTAGTATCTTATTCTATCATTGTATTGGCGAGTATGTTTTGTGATAAGCGAGGTACGCAAATTCCTAGGGTTGACGGCCGATGCCTCGTGGCCGCCGAAAAGCTGCGCTAAGCGGGAATCTGAGTGCAAGGTTTCCGCGCGGCGGGAACAATTCAAGGTTACGCGCGAAATCTCGGGCTGGTATTTTTCTTTTATAATGAGGAACGGCGTGCGCGTAAAGCAACAAAAATATGCATGCGCGAAAGTTTCCCAGATCAGTTTTTTCTTCAGCCGATGACCCGAAATCAGCGAAATAAAATGTATAAAAAGAGCGCCGAGCCCGTAAATCGGCAGAGTTCTTACGCCCTCGACGTACATCGTCAAATAGAAGAACTCTCGGAACCCAATTTGCGAACCAAGTAAATTCACTTACTTTTAATTTCAATATCAGAAATTAAATGAAAATTAAATAATTACAAGTGCAACTACTTTTGAGCCACTACATTGGTCCAGGCCAATCGTAACCGAACAAAGAATCAGCAAGTAGTTTGCACTTGCCTAACCGGAAATAAATGTTTGATCACAATTCTTGGGCGCATAGTCGCTAAGAAGAGTCCTTGGTACTTAGCAAGAATTGCTCAACACTTGGTGGCCATGACAAGTATTGTAAAAAGCCGTGAATACATTATACGCAATTGCAACACTGTCCCGTGATCGAATTATTATTACTTGTTGGGAATAATCATATTTATAGTTACACTTTGTTTTGCTTTGGCTAACAGCTTCATTCAAAATCAGAACTTATTTGACTATGGAAACTATTTTCATCCCTTCGGAAAAGATCCAATTATTTAATTCATTATTCAATCAATTATTCAGTGAAATTAATTATTTCAACATCTTTGGGAAATTCGGAATTAGCAAGGGAACGAATCTAAAGAACCATGAACTATCCATCCTTCCAAACCAAACCCCTTACAAAACCTTTAGGGTTGTAACCCAGGCACATTAATATGCCTAATCGGAATTCGGTCACTATTTTTCCTTATTTAGCATTGTCACACTGCACCTGGCAGTCACAAAGCATGAAAAATTGTCTAAAACAGGTTAAACGAGGGAAATCTATGCGTTTCTCATGATTTTTCCTCAGTCTTGAATAAATCGTTCTCTTGTTCACTACGCTTCGTTCGGGAAAAAAAAGTGCAAGTGATTTTGATTGAATTAATAATTATGATAGTCGTTAATCAATTTTCGTGCATACGTCGTACCTGAAAGTGAAAAAACATGCGGAGCCCAAAAAAAAACTCGGCCGCAAGGACGAAAACGTAACCGTGATGTCAATTCATGGAAAAAGAACGTTGCTAAACGACTACGAAACGAGGTATATAAAATTATTGTTCATGGCATTTGGACATTTCGTATGACTGTTTGGATTTTTACACTTTTTTTATTCTAGATTTTTTCACTCTCTAAATGTATGTGAATTGCTTAAAAACTTTACATAAAATTCATATGAAATTGAGTATAATTCTCGAACATTATCGCGATGAAGAAAGTCTTTTTTCACATATTTCTTCAAGTAATAACTACAATTTTTTCAATTTTCTTGTGTTCAGGGAAAAGAGTACATTTCAAAATCTTTGGATAAAAAACCAGTTCCGGCAAAAGAATTCCAAGCTGTTACTTCCTGCTGCTCGAAAAACTGTTTTTTGAAAATCAATATAGAACATCAAAAAAAATTCCATGCCACTTTCTGGGATCTCGGAGAATACACGCCTCAAAACGTTTTATTAAGATCGTTGATGGAAACAGTGGAATTATCAACCATTGACGTTGCGGATCAAAAAAGAGTTCGATGGAATTACTTTTTCCCCAATCAATTAGCTACGAACGACAGAACATTGATTTGTCAGGCATTTTTAATTCAATTACTTGGAATCACCAGGTCTAGATTGATAAATGTTCATGAAAAAGTTAAAAGTAATGCGAGTTTAAACGATAATCGTAGGCGACACTCCTCCCATTTTACAAAACTGTCAGATGAATTGAAAAAAATGATCGATGAACATTGTAAAAGCCTTCCGCATTCAAGTTCACATTACACAAATTCGCAACTAAAATATTTTGATGACAGCAGCTTAACTTTGACAAAAATGTATGATAAATTCAAAGAGTACTATCAATCAAAAACGTGTCAAACTGATATTCCTTTGTCAGAATCGACTTATTCAAAATATTTTAATCATTTTATGAACTTTTCTTTTGACATGCCGCGAACCGATTGTTGTAATGAGTGTTATGAAAGCGATAAACTTGGAAAAGGTTCGGATCTTGCTGTAGTAGAACATTAAAAAAATGTCAAAAATCATAGGGAACTTAAAGCGGCTATGTCATTCACGTTTGTACAGAATCTGTGCCTCGAATTCGATTTTGGACAAAATCTGCCGTTGCCTTTTCTCCCAGTTAGTGCACAGTTTTACCTTCGACTCATTTAGTTACATATTTTTAATGTGCACATTCATGCTGGCAAAAATGAGATTCCGCGGAGCTTTATGTTTTTTTTCATGGAAGGTTTTTTGAAAAAAGGGGGAAATACAGTGTTTAACTTTGTTTTACACGTGATACTTCACGAATTCAAGTTGAAATATTACAACAAAATTTACTTGTTCTCTGATTCTTGTGGTGGCCAAAATAAAAATTACGCGATGTCAGTTTTGTTATCTTTACTGTCACAAAAATTACAAGTTGCTATACACCACTTATACCCAGTCCGCGGACACTCATATTGCCAGTGTGATAGTAATTTTGGATTGTATGGCAAAAAGAAGAAGAAAATGGAATATTGTAACTGAAAATGAATACATAGATTTGATACGAAGTTCGAGAAACCCACCATTTACTATTGTACGAGCCCAAACGGACATTGTGGTAAAAGATTTTGAATCTGTTATTCAGAATAAATACAAAATACCCAAAGCTTTGCAAATTCGCAAAGCGGTTAAAATTGACTATTTCCCTGATGGAAACGTGAATGTTTACTATGAGTATTCGGGTAAGCCAGTTACTTTTTTCATTGAAAAATCAATCACGTTTAATGATTTGGATGACGCTCCTGTAGCTGAAAAAGTAGGGATTCCTAAAGAAAAAATCAACGACTTGAAAAACTTGTTTCGCTTTTTGTCTGCTGAAAATCGCCAATACTTCGAAGATTATTTAAGCGATATGACAACTAAAACAAAGAAAAATAAAGTGACTAAGTAACAATCAAGTGGATCGAGCTATTTCGAAATATGTTATGTTGCTTTAAAAGAGATATGTAAATGTGAAAATGTTGAATAAATTATGCAGTTCCAATTGTTATATTTTACGGAACAACCCTTTTTTTTCTCCAATTTCATTCAAACATTGATGCGCCACTAGCCATTAATATTTTCTTAGTCAACGTGCTCAATTCCAATACATTTTGTTGGTTTCATCGGTGGAGATCAGGATTTCCGTTTTGCCAAAAAAAATTAGCAATTTCAACTGTGAAAACGCCACTGAAATCCGTGAGAGAAAAAAAGGTAAGCAAAAAAACGCTTACTCCGGTGCGCGCATTTTACATCAATGAACAGAGCTCTCGCGTTCTGAATCATTTTCAGTTCAACTCTCTGCTATTTCCACAATTTCCAGCCAATTTTCTTCAAATTTTCAGAATAACTTTTTCAAAGCCTACAGAAAAACTTTGTCGCAACAAGTTTTTTCAGATCAAATGTTTTCGGTTACTGTTCCACAGGTCGAAGTTTACGGAACGTGGTTCTCGTTTCGTATTCAATTGTGGTATAATAATAAATAAACAATAATTTATTTGAACAATATTCACTACTCGCTGCCATCGCTAATGTATTGAGAGCAGGTCTGCAAAATTTCATGCATTTTTCTTCAAAAACGGCTGAATTATCGCGAGTTGAGTTTTCAAAAACACCGATTTTCGATCGAAAAATTCTTAACGTTTTTATTTTTTATTGTGAAAAAAAACTGCTTGATAAAAAAATGTTACTCGAAAAACATGTCGGGTTCAACAAGGAGAACGCGTAAGTATTTTTCATTTTACGTTTAGTGAACTTTTTTTTTATCAGTCGATTTTTCCGAGCGGACAATACTTTTACGGGCTTTCGAGCGCTAAGTCGGTTATAGAATCCGGGCCCTCAATTGCTACCAGAATTCAATTACATTTTTCTTGCATCCGGAAGCAGTATGTAGATAACTAATTCAAATTCATTTAAAAACTTGCTTCGTATTGCTTTAGCAAAACATAACAATATAATCAACAAATATGCATTTTTCTGTTGCAGAAATTGGAGTACTTGCAGGTGATGGCGCAACAAGTATTGAAATAGATGGACCTATGTACGATGAGGATCAAGTTTCCGTTGAGGAATACGTCCCGTTCACCAAAAGTAATAATTTACACTTTCGCTTGTTACATTATTTCCTCTAAAAGAATTTAGTAATAACGTAATCATACTTATTAACAGTTATAAAAAGTTGATAATAAGAAATAGTAATTCAAAGAAGTAAGCTTAGAGAAAAATAATAAAAGTTATATGAATCAGAAATTTAAATAAATTTCATAAAGT
Organism: Platygaster robiniae; assembly: GCA_028476575.1. NCBI lineage: Eukaryota > Metazoa > Arthropoda > Insecta > Hymenoptera > Platygastridae > Platygaster > Platygaster robiniae. The sequence continues at coordinate 19,412,660 of CM052019.1, read as the reverse complement.
TTAACAATAACACCTATAATATCATTGAGTTGATATAATTGAAATAATCTTGAATGAATTAAATTTGAGAAAGCCTCGAAAAACGTTTTGCAACATTATAAAATTTCGTAATGGTCAAATGAACACAATAGAATGATAACAAAATAAAAAGGGGTAAAATAACATTTCCAGAAATCTTAAAGTATTTACTTAGTATACTTATTTCTCTAACCATTTTGTCATTAAATTTATTTTTGTATGATAAATATATATTTTTCTTCGGCCTTTTTTAACTTCAAGTCTTGTCACCCAATGCAACCTAGCTATTTCTGAAACGTAACAAATTTTCAGCTATCTTCTGTAATTCATTCAGTTACGATCAGAAACATGGTATTGTTTCAGAATAACAGTTTATTACTCATGTAATTTAATGCAATAACCGATTGTACACTTGATAAGTTTCAGAGCATGGAACTGTTCCCAGCATGCATATGTTTCAGTCACAAATTTTTTCCGGCTTTGATCATCGTAGCACATTCGCAAAGTATTAGTTTGAAGCCTCACTTTTTTTAAATGTTATCCTAAAGTAATAAAGGTTCCTTTGTCTCTCACATATTTCTGAGAGTTTTGAACCTGCCAAAATCGTAGAGTTTTTGAAATAAATCCAATGTCAACAATTAAATGAATAGGTACTCAGCAGGCGACAATTTATGTAAAGTTGAAAATCCGTAAAAAGCAGAATGTTGGTTTTTAATTTGTCAAAATTTATCAGGACGGTTTCACGGTTAAAATTTCACAAAATGCATTGAAATGACCGTCGTACTTTAAAAAAATTATATGTTATTCTAAAGCTGCAAAATATAACTAATCGAATACGTAATGAAGTTTTGGCTGATTCAATGTTGATGATTTTTCAGATCAAAGCACATCATCCAAAAAAAATGAGTCTGCGGGGATGCAAAAAAAAGGTAATTTCAAGAGTTTCTATCGAAATTCTCAAAAATACAGTTTACATCTGCATTTAAGAAGTGTTTCCTTTCAGGGTTCAGGCCACCTTCACGGCAAGGAAAAATTCCTAAATTTTCAATTTTTTTAAATTACAATCAAACGATACTGATTGAATTCGTCATTAGAGTTATAATAAGCGTGATTTAAAAAACGTACATACTTTTTTTTCAAGTTTGCTGGAAAATTAAGTTTAAATAGTAACGCAAAACCTTCCTTATTACTAGCAGGTATGCTCGTCCAGCAACAATGAAGGAATTTTTTTTATCAATAATAAATGATAAGTTATGCTCCAATGTAGGATTTTGCCCAATTTTACTATTGTCATAAAGCAGTATGAGAAGAAATCATATTTCTATCCATTTTTTAAATCACTGCAATCATTTTCGATCTAGGTTTTTATTATTTCACAAAAATCCTATATCAAGCCAAAACTTTAACCTTATTTTTAATAAAATAATTCGTTCATCACGTCTGTATGCGATAAGTGACCCCTGAACTTCATAGTAGTTACATTTAAACCGTTAAGCTTGGTTTTCACAGCGAGCAGAAGCAGGAACTGAAACACAATTTTATTTATCTCATCACAAAAAAGATAAAATAATTTTAATTGGTTTCTATTTCTGTTATCTTCATTATCGAAATCTTGTTACTGTTTGTTTCCGCTTGCTCTGAGAACCATGCTTATGAGAGGAAAAAATTATATTAAAACATTAGACAAACAAACAACATTTGAGACTCCGAGTTCAACTTTATCGAGCTCTAATTGAAGATATACTCTCCAACAATGTTCAGAATTATTTCAAGTCGCGAGATTAGCCAAACCCTTTGAATTGGTTTCCAATTTCTGAACCTATCTGTTCTTTGACAGTTTCCCATATTTTCGTAATAGTTTCTCAAATCAAGGCAGTAAATTTTTCAAAAATTCCTAAAATTTATTATCCAACTTAACAAAAGAGAATAATTAAGTAGTATGTCACAACGATTGTCAAACTATGAGCAATGGACGTGTTGAAGCAGTAAAAATTTTCTAAATTAGCAAAAGTTTCGCAAACAACGTTGAATGCTACTACAACCTGCACTCAAAGTATAAAACTTTTCTTTTAGTTCACAAGAAGATGTCTTAGTCTGCAGTAGAGATAGGACTTGTTGAAGATAAGTTCGAACGTTATTTCCGTCAAGATACTGGATCTCTTCAACAAATAAAGGAAGTCATCAGCCAATGCAGCTTCTTTAAGCATACAGAGCAGCAGACAAAAACTTACATCTGAAACATGAAAAAAAAAGCAAATGATAATGAAACAATCGTGTGGAAAATTCCTAGCGAGGTTAACAGTACACTTTTATTGTCGAATTGTATCATTTCAATTATGTTACATTGAAATACAAAACTTAACCGAATTTACTTCTTATTATTGTCGTTTCATGAATCTTTGCATTTCATGCTTTACTTTTCAATTACAAAGCGTTGAGATTTCAATACTGGAAAAAAATTATCTGAAAATAAAATTTTAAAAATTAGAGATATCTAAGTGTAATGTTCTCGTATATTACAGTTTTATGTTCAAGGTTTTTAATTCGAGTTCATTATGGTTTGTAACATCTTATTTTCCAGTGGGTACTGGAATAATTTTGTTCTCTCGTGCAATCTGTGTATTTATTTTCAGAGTCGGAAAGTAAGCATCAAAAATTCATATAAAAAATTGAATTTTCTCTGTTGTACGTTGATTTTCTTTCATATTTGTTAACAATGACTTCGAATTTAAAAATAGGCTAAAAGATAAATAATTTGATTGACAAATATAGTTGATCTTTTTTATGGTTTTTTTTTTTGAGAGGGAAATTTATTCTGCGAAGTTTACATGAGAAAAAATTCGTGCAACTCACCAAAATCTTTTTGCAATTGACCAAAATTCATTTGAATATTTTTTGTAAGATATTAATGAGGTTAATTATTACTTCAGTATTACTAGTGTACTGTTTTAAAGTAAGTACACCCCATTCAGTTGTCGAGGAGTAAGTGGGAGTAATCTGATTGGAGTCGCGAAAGTTGTGCTGTAAAAACTTTTTCTTTGTCAACAGTACAATACATAATTTGAAATTATCACTTAAAATTCATGTGTTTTTCCTTGAACCAGATCTGTGATAAAGTAATTGTCAGTTTTAAAGAACTTTTCTTTTCTCGTTATCCTCACTTCCTTTTTAATTTTTAATGATTTGTTCTTAATTTAATTTTATTTAATCGAACATTCGATCCCATATGTATTATGTTTACGAGTTTTAATTTCTGGTGACAAAGCTATTCAAAATAAAAGTAGCTGTTCTTCGGAACGACACAAACTTTTTTCGACTTAATCGAGTCAGTAAAAGTCTATAAAAAAATTTTTCAACTTCAGATTTGAAGGCTAGGGCTCAAGTGTGAAGAAGTAAACAAAAAAAGAACGAAATCTTTCGCATGCTCTCCATAACGGCCTATCTTCATTCGAATGATTTTTGATATAAGTTCATATATGAAAATGTTACTTGTACTGGTTTTTATAAATTGAAATGACTAAAGGGCCATACGCATCATTTCACTATTGGTAGATCTGAACTCGAGCTTTTCCAGTCATTCGCCTGCCCGGTTTGTCTGACAAATCATTATTCTTAAACTTTTAATTCCTCATATATACCTTGATAATTTTTCTTAATTATTTTCCTAATTTTTCTGAATGGCAATAATATTGTTTTCGTAAATACTAGTAAACAGCAGCAAAAATAGTGCTTCTGAGTGTTTTGGAATTCGTAACAACAATTTTTATTAAAAGTCGAAATTTAAGCTGTCGGCCATAGGCAAGATGAACATTGAGATGGTGCTTCCAAATTATTCTCTTAAAATTTAAAATTCTGAAAAAGTGATATTTTAATCCTTACTTATTTTTATTGATTGTTTAGTACTATTTTCTATTTTTCAACGAATTCGGAAACGTTAATAAAAAATTTTTCTAATTAAATCTTAAAAATTAAGTAAACTTTTGCCTGTTATATCTAACTATCTTAATTTCTTATACAACGTTTATTTACATATGGAAGCTGATATATTGTTCTCGCTTCAATTGATGTACGCAAAAATGGAAGTAATTATGATAACGCATTAAAATGTCACTGTCACTGATGAATTGTTAAGGATACTGATTTCTTGGAAAAATTCATGACCCATAAAACAAACTCACATCAAGACTTGATGAAGACGTGCCCAAGATTCTTAAGACATCTTGAACCAGCCTTGGGTAAATCTCTTTACCAATATTTCTCAAGCCTTGGTCAAAATTCTTGACTAATCCCATTAACTAACTGACGCAAGACTTAATCAAGATGCGCCCAAGAATCTTGAGGCAACAATTGAATATAAAAAATTAAAAACTACAAAAAAATGGCAGTGGAGGCGGCGGCACACATAAGTTACTTTGGCATACTTATTTCTACTGAAAAAAATCCTTGCCTAAGACTGGGCTCGAACTCGGGACCTCCTGTGTTGAGTGTGGTCTACTATACCACTTGAGCCGTTTAGGTATATTTTATAGCTAGAAAAAATATTCCTGAGTGTCTAACATTTTTGTTCAAGATTCTTAAGGAACTCTTAGGCAAATCTATTTCCCATACTTGACAAAGTCTCGCTCAAGATTCTCGGAATATATTTGTCATGTCCCAATTAAGTCTTCGCCAAAAATCTGGACTTCCATTTTAACTCAAGTTAACATCTCAAGTCTTGCTCGTGTACAGGCCAAAAATCTTGATTCAAAAATCTTGAGTTGATCTTGATGTCAAAAATTGGTTTTATAGGGAACGTATTCTATTTTAGAAAACCAACACTATCACAACGCTCATTTTAAAAAATAATTTCATTTTTATAGTAAATAAAAACTCATAATGAAAGCTTTTTCACAATCGTCCAGGTCCTGGAAAGCTCCAGCACATCAGCAAAAATTATCTACATTGTGTAAATTAAAGATTTGTCGAAAACGATTTATTCTCGTCATGTATGAATAAAGAGTAACAAAAATAATCTATGTATATTCATACTTTTGTATTTTTACGCTAGAAAAAGTGAAATGAAGCCTCTATTTGTATATACACTCAAGGTCCCTAAAGGTGCCAGAACACAAGTAACGAGCCAAATGCATTATATTAGTTTTTTAGGCTTAATTCGCGTTTTTCCGAAAAATACTTTCCATACATCACTTCGACACGTCTCTGAAAAACAATGTATGCAGTAAAAAACATATATTTTTTCGGGTCCCTGAACACACCAATACGCGTACATACGAGGGGGGACCCAAAAGTAACGGGAATTAGGTGGTGGGGGGGCCGCGGAGGGGGGGATCGGGTTCTCCACTGGTTCTCTTCCAAGCTGCTACTCTCCCAAATCAGTGTGCAAAGTTCATTTGCTGTGAGTGCATTCGTTCGTCCGTAAGAATTTTTCTAGTGAAACGACTTTTTCCGTTTCGGCGAAAACGTGAAATGGCTGAGTGCGGAGAGCAACGCGCGGCTGTAAAATTTTGTTTTTTGTTAGGAAAAACACCCGCGGAAACCCTTGTGATGCTGAAAACAGCTTATGGGGATAATTCTTTGAGTAAAACGCGTGTGTACGACTGGTTTTCGCGTTTCAAGAATGGAGAGATGTCAATAGAAGACCAACCTCGTTCTGGGCGCCCCTCGACTTCAAGAACGGACGAAAACATTGAAAAAATCAACACTCTTGTTCATGAAGACCGTCGCTGAACCATCGATCAACTTTGTGAGATGTCTGGATTGTCATGGAGTTCAATTCAGAGGATTTTAACTGAAGATTTGAGCATGAGGAGGATTGCAGCCAAATGTGTTCCTCGCCTTCTCTCCGACGATCAAAAGGAGCGTCGACTTCAGGCCTGTCTTGAGCTGCAAAATCAGTTGGATGAAAACCCAGATTTTTTTCTCAAGGTTATAACTGGCGATGAATCATGGTGCTATGGCTACGACCCCGAAACAAAGCAGCAATCAAGCCAATGGAAGACACCTCTCTCGCCTCGTCCAAAAAAGGCACGCCAAGTGAAGTCCAACATCAAGACATTGCTCATTTGTTTCTTCGATTGCAGAGGTATTGTGCACGCAGAATTTGTTCCTCCAGGCCAAACGGTCAACCAACACTTCTACTCGGAGGTTTTGAAAAGGTTGAGGGAGAACATCCGGAAGAAAAGAGTGGATCTTTGGCGCACAGGAGATTGGTTCTTCCACCACGACAATGCACCTGTCCACACAGCGCTGTCCGTGAAGAAATTTTTGACCAAAAACGGCATGACACCGATTGTTCACCCCCCCCTATTCACCGGACCTTGCCCCCTGTGACTTTTTTTTGTTCCCTAGACTCAAAAGGGACATGAAAGGAAAACGTTTTGGGACTGTAGAAGAGGTGAAACAAAAATCGCTGGAAGGTTTAAAAAACATTAAAAAAATGAATTTCAGAACTGTTTTGAACACTGGAAAAAAAGATTGAACAAGTGTATTACAGTCAATGGGGGTTACTTTGAAGGTGATAAAAATTGTGTGTGGAAAAATTTGTCAATAAAAAAGTTGTAACACAATTCCCGTTACTTTTGGGTCCCCCCTCGTACTATACTTCCTTTCACAAACTTTATTACCAAAAGAATAATAACGTTTCCAAGTTTACATTGCTTCTTTGTACATAAAAATGTCGAAGTTTTCGCATATTTCACTGGTATTACGCTAACTCTAATATTACATCGGTCGACCGAAGTTAAATACTAGCTGTAGTTACCTATTTAATAATATGTAAATTCGATTTTCACATGACGCAAAATTCGACTTATACTATAATTAAATATATTTTATTTGTACCTCGAATTTGATGAAGGGATAACTATCGTTTATAATGCTGAATGAGAGATACGACATGAATGCGTACATGCATATTCTAAATTGTATCCTGTATAAACGCTATCTTAGCTGATCGGTTGGAGAAAAGAGGCAGAGTAAAATACGTTAACATTCTCGCCGCGCACGAGCGTGGTGATGTGGGTGCGAAATCAGGAGAAGATAAAGAATAAACGAGTCAGAACTATTAGCAAGAGATTTCGTGTGCAAGAGTTCCCGTGTTTTCAATGTATTTGTTTTTTTTTTTCTCAAAAATTGCTGTAAACAGTCAGGCAATTTACGTTTAAGAACGATTCTTTTCTGTATTTATGTAATATCATTTTACGCAGACTTCTGACAGTGGCACGGCCATGGTGGCACAAACTTTAAAACTAATACTACTAATTAGCATAATATTAAGGGCTTATTTAGTACCACAGGAAAAATATATTTATGGACATGGAAGTATGTTACAAGAGACTGTCCTGGAAAACTACATAAGCTAGCACAACCCATCCCAAATGTTCAAAATCGACGTTAAGCAGCACACAAACTTGTCTCGATAAGTTACCACAAAAGCGATCTCAAGACATGTGTTGGTCTTTGCTTTTGTGGTATTGTATTCAGGGGGATAGTTACCTGTTGTTAAAGGTCAATTTTCAACATTTAGGTTGGTCTGTGCTAGCAAGTTTATTTTGGCAGCACAACCTATCAGGAAAAAAACGGCCTAAGGAAATATTTTGGGCCTTGTTTTTGTAGTTACTCATTGGAGGAATCATTTCTTGATGTTTCAAGTTTAATTTAAAAATTCACGATAAATTGTACTATTTTGTGTACCTTGCCAGTACAATATAACTTTTCTAATTTGGAAATATTAACATTAAACATTAACTCTTGTGATTTTTAATTAAAAATTCACAAACTTAAGTTTGTGAATTTAGCTATCCCAACTTTTTTATTTCAATGATTAGTAGCGCTTACGCATTCAAAATTACTATATAGTTATATAACACTCGCAAATCAAAAGTTCACCATCTGATATTAAAAAAATTTACATTAGGGATGATGCTCTTAGCCGTTGGGCACTGTTGAGTATTGAGTGAAGCTTCACAGTAATTTATTGCTGTTTTGAGAACGAAAAACCGTGAGTAATTGTATCTTTTCATTAGTTGAAATGATTGAATTGATTGACTGACTACTTTTTTTGTGTGAAATGGAATTTTTTTCGTTATTAATTCTATGTCAACACAATTCGTATAGGTAGGGACTGTTTTGCGTATTTTTTAGCATTCATTGAGATCTTCACAAAAAAAGACTGTAACAATCATTTTTAAAAAGTAAAAATTGTACTCTTCTGAACATAGAAATAATTAGATATTAGACATAATAAGAAGTTCCGTGTAGGAAATTTTATATAGGTATGCACCAGTGTTACAAAGTAATCTCAGAGCCTCGGCCTCTGAAGACAGTAAAGGTATGAGGCTGAGGTTAGCGGTAACTTAAAGGAAAATGTGTAGATCTTTTCATTTCCTTAAATATAAAATTGTGAATATTATTTTACCGAAAATAAAATACGGACGTTGAACTTCAATAGCGATTAAACGGAATGTGAAGAGATGGCTTGTATTATTGAATGACGAAGTGATTCATACAATTATCGGATCAGATGAGTAGTATCGTTGTTTTTTTTTTCTTTTTTTTTCGTGAGAGATATTTTGAGATGTTGGGTGACGGCAACGTTTGGTAAAATTTTTGTTTTTACGTTTTTTTGTATTTCGTATTATATTCGACTCCAAGGACCATGGATAATGGTATTTTGTGGAACAATGTATATCTACACACCTGATTAAACAGCAGTATGATTTTGATCTAATTGAAAAAAATATCAGAGCTCAATTATTGCAGTAAATTGAGAAAATTACATTTTACAGTCATTTATGCATAGATATCCACGTCAATTTATGTGTAAAATCGTTTATGTACTAATTTTCACAATGTTTTAGGAATGAAAATATGTCGATATTTCAAATTTACATGCATATTAGTAGAGACACTACTATATTCTTTGCTATTTTATGTAGTTCTCTTCGCCGAACGTATAGAAAAAAACATTGAACCTTAGAAAGGTTTTATCACAATGCACAGTACACATTACAGTTTAAAACGTACGAAAAACTAATGTGACTGTATGTATAAGGCAAAAACAATATGAGCATTGCATGTAGTGGAATTACGACCACGGGTTTAGTCTAAAATAAAATGTTCAGTTTTAAGAATTAATGTTGAAATTCAGAAAGTTTTATGTAAAGGGATCGAGAGTTACATTAGCGAAGTCTGAGTTTTCCCTAAAAACTTTTTTAACGCTTAAAATCAAGTTCACTTCAAAGTTAGATTTTACTTCTATTCAATTATACCTATCGTTAAATTATATTTGGCCTATTTTTGCTGTATAAAAGTTGATCTATGCTTAGAATTTTCAAAGTTTTAATTGAGCTGCATCTAGGAATCGTTTACAATCAAAACTTTAAAAGTTTGGATTGGAGTTCTAATAATGCAATACATTAGGAACTGCCGTGATGTAATTAATATCGTTTACTTTTACCATGACGCATGGTTTGAAAATTTCGCAAGTGAGTACTGCAATAAATTCTTTTTCAAATGATCGTACAGTTCGCAATATTGTTACTCTATCTTTGAAAGTTTGACTTGTATTTACGACTTTTACAATTGCGAATTCCTTGCTTAATTCTTCGTCAACTAAGTATTCAAGAATTCTGTTATATCTTCCGTCCATTAGTGTAGCTAGTGAGTTATCAGATTTTTTGTTGACTTTTATGCTGGTTGAATACAAGCATGAATCTTTGACGATTCTTCGAAAACTTTTTGTACCGGCCGACAAATTCAGAATACGTAGCCATTTTTTGTTTGCCTTTCGAGGAATGCCAAAATATCTGATTTCAGAAATTTTCAAAGTATGAGAATGAATATTTCCATCAATTTCTTTAAAAAAATCTGGAGCAATAGTTACAGCGTTAGCAAGATTGATTTTACTCATGATAAAATCGAAAGATTGTTGCAGGCCAACGTAACGACATATTTGATTGCATACGCCATTTGCTGCAAAAATTTTTTTAACAACCTTCCATTACCAGATTCGAACGGAAATCCATTATGGGTCCATAATGGACCCCAATGGATAACGCTTTGACTCAAATGCAGCAATTGATGTACGTTGTATGTCATAGCACGTTTTCCATACAATTTCTCTACGTCTAAGACGAACTCATGCAACAGTTTATTAGCAGACCCAAGTTCGTTAATTGTTAATTTCATTCTCAGAAAAATATGTAGGCTTTCGACTAACTTTCCCCAATGAATTAGGTATTTTGTTTTCAATACTTTTTGAAGTATTGGCATACTAAAAAAAAGACACCAGTTTTCCCATTCCCGGCCTTTCTATAAAGCCCGTCTTCCAAGCGGCCGGGATCGTCTAGCGATCGATCCCGGTGCTTTGATTTTATGCAACAAGCTATCTATGACTAACAAGGGCTTTCTAGTCAGAGTGTACGGATCTCTCTCATCTATCTTATAAGAAGTGAACTGTTTACATACCCCCAAAAGGACGTTATGTAGATAATCAGGTACGAAACCAGTAACGATGTTGAAAAAAAGCAAGTGAATCAAAATGGAAGCATCTTTGAACCCAAGCACGCGTTTCTCACTGTTCACTGCTTCTCGCGTATGTTTTATTGAATTTTCATGTGTTCTTATCTGTGGTACTTCATGGAGTAAAGGGAATTTCACTGCATCTTTGACATAAACTCCTGGGTGTCAGCAACATGAACAACTAAAGTAACCGTTATATTGCACGATTCCTTGCATGGAAGGTCTCGCTGGACTGTCAACACAACAGCATACAGCGAATATTTTTATGGATATCGAGTTGCTATTGACGGTACACTGTACTCTTTTTTTTTGAAAGGTCATTGCACATTTGAACAAACGGATCTAAAAATATATTCATAATAGGTTTGTTTTTGCCAAACCAAAGACCAGTCAGAATTGTGTTGCCCAATCTTTCATTTTGTGGTATTTCATTAACAATTAATTGAATCGGCCAAATAACGAATGCTGAGCTTTCAAAAACTGGAGCTCCATCTGTGTTAAAAATTACTGTACAATAATCTAGTATCGTATCTTTAATTTTCGCCACAATTTTTCGATACTCACGACCGTCATAAATATCTTCAGAAACCCCAGGTTTGTGATTTCTGTTGTGAATAACATTATTGTAATAACTTGCATTTTTCTGAATTAGATTTCGGATAGCATGTGATGGATCTAGTGTTACGAAAAACTCATGGTAGGAAGTATCACGGACATTAATTTTCAATTTGCATTTACTGCAAAAAACAAAACGTTGCTTATTGTCAAATGTTCCTATGTGTGCGTTACATTCAGTGCAAAGAGCGTGAAATGTTACACCGTGCGAAGAGTTGAACATAGCGTCTACTAAATGTCGCGTATCGGGAAATATATTTTCTTTGAATATACGGTTAATTAGAGTAAATAATCTTGTCACTGAAGAGTGCGATAAAGACTCAAGAAGGGCATACTTGATAACCATGAGTACTATGTCGACCGTACTCGCTTGAACATGAATCTTGATAAGTTCAGTTGCTTCTGTTGAATTGATGAGCCTTGACAATGAGATGGATACATGTTCTTGCTCAACTTTGAATTCAAATTCGTCTGCTCCTTGCATGAGAAGGTAGTCATCGTCGTTAGATTCATTATGTACAGTTTCTCGCTACAAAAAGAAAAATAGTGTAAATGTTATTTGCTCTTTCTCATTAGAAGCCATCTTATGCTCATTTGTGCTCATTCAAGTTTCAACAAAGTTTGTGAAAATTTTGCGCGAGCGCTTGAGTACACTGGTAAAGTAGCTACCAACAGGGAACGTGAACGATACATGAAAAGTACCTTTCTCGAGTACATATAAGAACCTACGGAGAGCTAACAAGGTGTGTACAGGTTACAACAAGTAGGAGACTTATAGAAATACATGCGTGGATAAAGAAAAATTTAGGGGTTACTTCCAAAATAACTTATATGATTTTTTTGATAGTTGAGTATCTGATCATCCACAAACATGTCTTTTAAGACTATTGCACGTCTCTAGAATTTTTACTATAAAACTTTTACAAGTCCTCTACAAGCCCCTTGTGAGTTACGTATATTCTCTCTATAGGTTATCGTTGGTCAAAAGTATGCGTAAATTTTTGCACATCTTGATTGATATTTCAATATAAGAAACTCGCAGATTTACAAAAAAAAAAAATGTTAAATGAGAAAAGTTCCGATAGCGAAACATAGCTTATATATTCGTCCATTGACCCGAGAAATACAATATTGTATGTATAGTATTATAATACGGTTTTGTATTCATACAGTAGTTGTATTATGAAGAATTCGATTTCATGACTTATCTGTAATGTTTGGAACTTCTCACAAACAAAAAAATCATAATTTTTTACAATCAATAAATAAATTGATCGGGATAATGTAAATTTTGTGTTATCTAACATACTTAGAGAAATTTTCTTATAGAAAAGTATGAATTTGGGTCCAGTCAACGGCTAAAATTTGTTTATCATCAAAAAAAATTTTTTGAAGATTGTAAAAAATAAAAATTGGTTCTTATTTAAGAATTTCCCTTTTCAAAGAACCCTCGACTAGTTGAGGTTGAAATTCTCGAAATAACCTCCAACTCGTAGTTTCGCCCACAATTTTTAGGGTCTTACTCTCAATTTCGTGATTTTACCTTTAGTTAAGGGTTTAACCGTTCCAAAATACCATCAACTTAGAGGTTAACCCTCAGCAGTTGAGAGTTGTGTTCGGAGTTTTACCCTCAAGTAGATTTTATTTTGGAATGGTTTAACTCTCAACTGGCGGTATAACCCTTAAATTGATGGTTACACATCGAGTTGAGGGATATTTCGATAAGGGTTTGACCGCACAAATGACTTTTTTTATACTGTCACCAACTACCGCACTGTAATATCGTGGTACAACTCAAAAGTCTGATATTAACTCACTTCAGAATTGTCATCTTCAGATACACTTGGTGAAGTGTAGCGATTACTTTGCGTTGTTGAACTGGGTCTTTGGGTTGAATCGTTCTGCAAATAGATAAACATATATATTTTCCACAAAAAAAGCTTTCAGGGGGGAACCTGGATAAGAACGCCGAAAATTGCATGATATTTGGCACAGTTTTCAAGGCTGCTTATCTTATGAAATGTTTCAAGTACTGTTGAACTACATCATAGATATACAAATCTTGCAAGAAAAATTTATTTTCATGTTATTCCATAATGTTAAGCAACAATAATTCATATTTATTTCGGGCACTACTCGCATGACGAAGATTCTCCACTGCGTACACGATAGCGATCGTCCTTTTTCTTAGAAACATTAAAACCAAAATTTTATTTGCACTTTAGAAGTTTATCTTCTATTTAAACCTAAGAAATTTTTAAAAATGTTAAAAAATGCAAATTTTATGGGTGTAGGTATTAAAAAAAATTCGCGTTTCACTGACAAAATTTTCAGATAGTTAACATAAAAAAAATTATTAAAAAAATTTTTCTATGTAGTTTTTTAGGTTCACATAGAATCTTACACTTTTAGCATTAAAAAAAGCTATCACTTAAAACATTTTGAATCGTGTACGCAGTGCAAAATCTTCAAGCGAGTAGTGGAAGAAAAGAATACGAATTATTTTTGCTTAACATTATCAAATAACATGGAAACAGTTTTTTTTTGAAAAATTTGTGTATCTACGACCTAGTTCAACAGTACTTGAAACATTTCATAAGATGAGCAGCCTTAAAAACTGTGCCAAATATCATACAATTTTTCGGAGTTCTAAACCAGGTTCCCCCCTTAACTATTCGTCAGTGGACCCGAAAAATACTATATTGTATGTACAGTACTGCAATACGGTATTGTATTGATACAGTAATTGTGTTATAAAAAATTCAATAACACGATTAATCACATATTTAATGCTTATAACTTCTCAGAAAAATGAAACTTGTCATTTTTTGTTACTAAGAATAATCTAATCAAGAAAGGGACAATTTTTAAATACCTACTATACTGAGTAGAATTGACGTATGGATAAGACTAAATTTAAATGCAATAATAACTGGAATTTTTCATTTATAACAAAGAAATATTTCAAAGATTGAATCAGAATCAGAATCAGTACTTATTTTAGCACTTCGACAGCACGAACGACTTTTCTTACACTGAAACTAACTACCATACTGTCATATCGTGGTACAACTAAAAAGTCTAATATTAACTCACTTCAGAATTGTTATCTTCATGTGCGTTCGGAGGAGTGGTGCAATCACGTTGCGTTGTTGAACTGGGTATTTCGGTTGAATCGCTCTGCAAGTAGACAAACATATATAAGTTCTACAAAAATAGCCTCAACTATTCGTCCGTAGACCCAAAAAAAAATATATTCTATGTATACAGTAGTATGAGGCGGTATTGTGTTCATACAGTAGTTGTATTATGAAAAATTTGATTACACGACATCCCATATTTAGCTCTGTGAAGTTAGCACCCAACATAAAAAATTATTTAATTTCAAATTTGCAAACGACGATTGACCATCGCTTGACCACGATCAACCACTAACAATTTTTGTTTGCCCACTTTTCAAAAAAAAGTTATAGCAAAAATACTTTTCGGTATGGCCAACTTCATACTAGCCCCAGCTTATGAAAAATGGGTTTACACGCGTAAATATGATAAATACAGCATTAAGAACAATTAACCATCTCATGAAATCGTTCCAATACTTTCAAAAAATGAAAAAATAAAACTGTTTTGCAAGATTCTTTATTTAAAACCAAAAGTGCAAAAAATCGAAACATCGGAAAAATAATACGTGCTAGCGTAGGACGATCGTTCAAACTCTATTGACCATCAAAAATTTTCGTTTCACCACCTCATAAAAAAAAATTGAGACAAAAGACTAGTTAGTGCGATAAGGCCTATTTGCACTGGCCCCCGCTTTTTAAAAAATGTGTTAAAACAAGTTTACATTCATCATTTTGTATTTCTAACGATTGACCACCTCTTCAAATCGTTTGACCACCTAAGAAAAATAAATAAACAATCTAAAAAAAAATTTGTGAAACAAATTATGTAATGTGTGTACTGGTTCTGTAGTAAATTTCCACAAAAGTTGCTCTTAATGTTGATACAGACAAGAAGTATTGATTGTAACGCATTCCTATTGAATTAATTCTATACCTTGGAAAATATAGCAAGTAAGGATATTTCTATCTTACTTTTTTATATGGTAACTATGTATAGATGTAAGAGGTAATAATAGTAAATTTCCTACGGGATTGAAATTTTATTCTGAAAACTGTAGCTCGGAAGGATACGTCTATAAAATTATTTCTTTATGGAAACACGGATGCGTACGAACTGTATCAAGTTTCTATTGCACTCCAAAAAAAGTAGGGAGTACGGCTATTTCTGTGAAATTGAGTATAATTGTATATATGTACGTAACACAGTTGATTATATTTAATATTTCTAATACTCAATATCCATATTGCAATCGTTCTTGTGTAGATCCTGTGTTAACAGAGATAGGCATAATCAAATACATATTTTACAAGTTACAAGTAACAAGATACTTCGACGTTACATGATTACACGTAACGAAGTATTCGGTCGACCTAAAATACTCCGTTACATATGTAACGAAGTATTCAGTTGACTGAAAATACTTCGTTACATTTAATCATAAAACCGGAGAATTATTTAAAAGTTAAAAACTTATTTTTAAGATAAACATTGGAGTTTTCTTTAAACCCCCTAGAAATTTTTTGGTTATAACTTTTTTTTTGATAAGTGTGTAAACAAAAATTTTAAGTGGTCACTCGTGGTCAAACGATGGTCATTCGATTGAACATTTCAAATTTATTATTTGTCGATGTTAGGGTACTAACTTCACAGAAGTCACATGTTCAATTTTCATAACTTCTCAGTAAATGAAACTTTTTGAATATCTACTGTGCTAAGAGGAATTTTCTTATGGAAAAGACCCAATTCAAGTGCAGTCGACAGCCAAAATTTTTGCTTTGAATCAAGAAATACTTTGAAGATTGTATCTACGTCAGAATCTGTTCTTATTTTATCACTTTGACGCAAGAATGACCTTTTTCATACTGAAAACAAATACTAAACTATTATATCGTGATATATTTATATCCAAAGTCAAATATAAACTCACTTCAGAATTGTTATCCTCATGTAAATTTGGAAGAGTGGTGCAATAACGTTGCGTTGTTGATCTAGGTATTTTGGTTGAATCGTCCTGCAAGTAGGCCTTATACCTCTTTCTCTTTTTTGCTGACATTTCAAAACAGCGCTTTCAAGAAACTTGCTGAAGCAAAAAAAAAGAAGAGCTGCAAATATAGTTTTTCAATCCTTATTTACTTCGTTGCAAATTTTGGTAGTATCAGTTTTCCGATTGATTCATATATTTTTCTACGAGATAACGGGTATGTTATGCTAAGTTAATATTCAGTTAGCAAAACCTCCTATACAAAAAAAAGTAAGAGCACTGCAAATTGACTGTCGATTTGCTACAAATTCTGGACTAAAAATTTCTTGAATTTAATAAAAACTTTCGTGCTAACTTAACGCTCGTTGATAAAAAAAATATTGAATGACAAATTCAAGTACAATGTGATTTTATGAAAAAAAAAGTTTTATTTTTATAATTCAAGGCACTCGATGTTTAAAATGCAGTTTGATGTAAGCATGATAGATGTGGAAAATTTAAATTTTTTGATTTGTTTATTATTATCAATACTCAAGCTTTCGAATAGATCATCTTCAGGGCCCTAGCAAACGCGCTGATCGAAAAGTGATCGAAAAGTGAGCGAATTCGCTCACTTTTCGATCACTTTTCAATCATTTCTCCAAATTCGTCTCGGATTGCGTCAAAATGCATTTTTTTTTGTCAAGATGTGAAATTTGACATGCCTTTCGCATTTTGACGCAATTATCTATCGTTACAATGTACTAATTAGTTAATAAAATCCCTAACTAATTAGTAAATTATAACGGTAGATAATTGCGTCAAAATGTGAAAGGCATGTCAAATTTTACATCTTGACAAAAAAAAATGCATTTTGACGCAATCCGTGACGAATTTCGAGAAGTGATTGAAAAGTGATCGAAAAGTGAGCGAATTCACTCACTTTTCGATCAGCGCGTTTGCTAGGGGGTGTAATAATCACACCCGGAAAAATTATTATCAAAAAATAATCTCTTCCCCAGAAAAAATTTGTTTTGGAAAAGATTAATTGGTGAAGTGTTTTTTGGGTGTGATGCTACAATCAAATCATGATAACTTCTAAAGACACATAAAAATTTATTTTGTTCGTGAATACACTTATTTCCTGAAAATATTTTTGAAAAAAACCTGTTTCAAATAAAATACGCGAATCAGAAAGCTACACAATTTATATTTAAGAAGACAATAGAAAATAAAAATAAAAACAATGCATGAAAATTCAAAACACATAAACATTACCCGAAAAATCGGGAAATCATAATCACAACAAAAAAAAACAATTACGACTTATTTAGAGTGGAATTTTAATTTTCTACTCAATTTCAAAAGAAAATATTACCAATAACAATTAAAACTCCAAATACACTGCTGATCCAACTTACACCCGTACGGCTGCAAGATAGGTGCAAGATGAGTGCAAGATCGATGCATGCTTTCACGTATAATGACGTAATGTAGAATTTGAAATTCATAATATTTCTATTTCCCGAGACTATTATTGTTGAACAGTCATATGAAATAACAAGAAAAAAATGTAAAACATGTATTTTATAAATATATTGTCTTTATCAATAGCGCGAAAATCAAAATATACTGGGTGTTTCAGAAACTACGGAGGATACTTTGCCTGATTTTTTTTCAGATTTTTCGAAGACTAAAAGTCCTTTGACACTTTTTACCAAACTTGAAATCAAAACAGATATTTGAATTTGAAATATAACCAAAAAAAGCGCTCCTTTGAGGAGTGGGGAAAGAAATCACAGACCAAAATTAACCGAAATATTCTTCATATTTTTTGAGTCAAAAAGTCTTTTGCCACTTTTCAAAAAATTCAAAAAAAAATACCTTTTCAAAAAAGGTATTCAAGTTTTACATTCAAGAATTCTGATTGGTTAAAACTTCTAACTTGATTATCTTTTTTGACTTTGAATTTTAAAGAAAGTGGAAAAGGAATTTTTTACTCAGGAAAATATGGAGCAATTTTTGGGAAATTTAAGTACTTGGCTTTTATCTCCACTCCTCAGAGGAGTGCATTTATTGGTTGAATTTCAAACTCAAATATCTTTTTCAATTTTGAGTTTTACAAAAAGTGGATGATGACTTTTAGTCTTAGAAAAATCTGAAAAAATCAGGCCTCTGTAGTTTTTGATACACCCTGTATATTTAAATTTTTAAATAAAATATATAATACAGGGTGCGCCATTTCTTATGTCGGTATTGTAACATTGAATAACTTAAACATTTGACAACCGATTTACTTGACTTTACTTGTTTTGGAAACGTCAATTCAGTACAATTTCAACCATGTATCGCTTCACACCAAAAGAACGCGCTGAAATAGTTACTTTGTACATTGAAAATAGTCGTTCAGTTGTGTTAACTCAACGAGCATATCGTCGAAAATATCTTGGCAAACAGGCACCATCTGACAACACTATTCGTCGTTTGGTGTCGAATTTTTGTGACCACGGGACAGTGAAAGATCGCGAACAACCCGTTCATCAACGACCAAGACATTCAAATGAACTGATTGAAGCTGTCAGAGAGAGCGTTGCCCAAAACCCAAAAGTTTCATATCGTCACCGCGCTCAGCATCTCGGCATCAGTGGAACCACTCTACGGCGCATTTTGAAAGATGATTTGCATTTGTTTCCGTACAAAATGCAATTAACACAAAGAATATTGCCTACAGATCATCCACGTCGCTTGGAATATGGACAAACAATCGCTCGAATAGTTGATACTGAACCTGATTTTTGGAAGCGAATTTTAATGACCGACGAGGCACATTTCAAACTTTCTGGAGGCGTTAATAAGCAAAATTGCCGCATTTGGGGAACGCAGAATCCACACGAGATCCATGAAACGCCATTGCATGACCAAAAAGTTACTGTTTGGGCCGGCGTTTGCGCCAAAACCATCATTGGTCCTTATTTTTTCAAAGAGAACCAAACGATCGATGGAAACCGATATCGGTGGATGTTGGCTCACTATGTCTGCCCACAAATGCGTGAAAAAGGTCTTGAAGATTACTGGTTTCAACAAGATGGTGCGACCTGCCACACTGCGAATCAAACAATCCAGTTTCTGCAACGAAAATTCCCTGGACGTCTGATGTCAAAAAGAGGCGACATTGAATGGCCACCCAGATCTCCAGATTTGACCCCTCCAGACTTCTTTTTGTGGGGTTATTTGAAAAGTAAAGTGTACGCCAGCAAGCCGCAGACCATTGAAGAGCTTAAGGAAAATATTCGTGCCGAAATCATTGCTATACCACCCGAGATGCTCGAAAAGGTAATGGAAAACGCCGCAAAAAGGGCATATTTTGCTGTGAACAATAAGGGCGGCCACTTGATTGATGTTGTGTTCAAAAACTAGTCTAAATAAATTGTAAAGGACCAAACTAAATAAAAATACCTCATTTACAGAAATCGGTTGTTTTTTTTTCAAGTTATTCAATGTTTACATGCCGACATAAGAAATGGCGCACCCTGTACATTTTCAAAAAAATACTGAAACTCCACAGTAATCTTATAAGACTTCTAACAATCATATAATATTTCACATTACCAGGGCTTATAGAGTGTCTGTAAAATATCATGTGAAAATTATTTATGTTTTGTTGAAGTTTCGTATCAATCGACATAAATAAAGCTCACTCATACATGGCAAGTCTCTTGTTAAACATTCATTCTATAAATATCGTTGAATTCTGAGAATTTCGATGTATCGTTTTGACATTTCCCGCTTATTTTTAGTTACAATTATAGTCGTGACTGAATTGGTACTGTATATTTCAGTTTTTCCACTGTTGATAATTATATTTATACATATTTGACATTTTTTTTTGTGTTATTTTATACTATTTTCAAACAATTATGACCTCAGGAAATGGAAATAATATGATTTTCAAATTCTACATTACAATATTATACGTAAAAGCATGCATCGATCTTGCACTCATCTTGCACCCGTACGGGTGCAAGATGAGTGCAACTTGGATCAACAGGGTACAAAATAAATTCAAAAAATTTTTTTCAAATATAAGAGCATGGAAAAAAATTTTAAATATAAAAATTGAATTTTCCTTAAAAAAACATTGATGAACTAAAAGTCAACGATCTCAAAATCAGTACAAAGGTACAATTCTAGAATTATACAATTATTAAATGGATTAGAAAACCAGCAAAAAAAAATTTTAATTTTTCATTCCATCATATTATGAAAAGTAGAAAAATAATGAATCTTAAAATAAAACTAATACATACATGATTATAAATAACTGATGTAAAAGACAACAATGAATAATCACGATGAAAAACAAGAACAATGAATAATAAAAAATTACAACAAAAATAGGAGCAAACGATAAAAATATATAGTAATCGTAAAACGACAGTTGGTAATAACGATTATTGAAATTTAAACAATTGTACATTTTCAACAGCAATAGAATAAAACATAACTATAAAAATAAAAACAATTAAAAAAAAACTATTAATCATGTACACAATAAATATAAACGAGAAAATAAAGTTGCGTAACAAATGTTACGGTAAATGTCTAAAATAAGCACTTTTGCCGAAAATGGGTCAAAAAAAACTTTATAATTTTTTTAAAATTGTACATTTTTTTAAACGGCTGTATGTACCTGCACGGAGAAACTAATCCAAGTTCCAGCCTCGCGCGGCACGGGGCTGAACCACGGACTCAGTCGAAAATGTAAAAGTACGAGAATGTTTCCCGAACGCTCGGGGACCATCCCCGGACGCCCGGGGTTCTCTCCCGCGCGCACGGGTTTTAATCTTGGATAGCGCGGGGAAGCGTGTCCGGGGCTCAATTCCGCGAATCCGGGTTTCTTCCCCGCGCTCACGGGTTTCTTTCCAGCGCTCACGGGTTTGTTTCTCGCGCTCGCGGGTTTCTCTCCGGTACAATTCAGGTTTTGAGTTTTGACGCTGCGCTGCCATCAGAAAACGGTTGCAAATCGCGAAAACATACGAAAATGCGATAGAAAGGGTTAAGTGTGATTACACTTAACTACAATGCAATGTTCTAGAAATATTCCAAAAACATACCCAACAATATTTGGTTAAATATTGCTTATGTTTGACATATTTTTCATTAAGTCGAAAGTAGAAAGAATATTTTGAAAATATTTTGCAATATAATTCAATTTAAATATTTCTTAATACAATTCTTTTTCGCCTCTCAAACATAGGAAATGAGTCATTGCTATACCTGTTTTGACGGAAGGGAAATTACGTATTTCAGCTCGATACGCAGACGGTAAGAAATGGCTCATGTCCCTTTCGTCAAAACAAGTATGGCTGTGACTCATTTACAACGCTTTCAAGGTAAAAATTATCGTGTGTATCACGGAGCGAAAACAACCGATCCCAAATACACAATATACTATTTACTATTGACTTAATAGGAAAAGCGTCTGAAAAAAATATTACAGGAATATGTATGTATACATATACATATATATGGAATATACCATGTTATTTGGGTTATCGACATTTTATGTATATAATTATTCAAGAATTGCTAAACACGTAGAGCAAAAAACAGAGTAATCATTTAAGGGACTTATATTTAATTCTGTAGCAATATATTAAACATATATATTTACATAATAAGAGTGCCAATCTATCGCAATCGCTGTGTCAGTACAACTTATTAACATCATAACGTGTTAAAAAATAAATTAAAATTAATTTAAGTTGCTAATTAAAAAAATTTACATTAAAAATGATCAAAATCAACGTATTATAATTCAAAAACATAAATAAATTCTTACATTATTTAAAAACATTTCAATGAAGGTAATCAGAGATAAAAAGCACAGCTGGACATTACGTTGTCAAACGAGGGCAATGGAGATAACGTATTGTTGAAGTGACGGAATCTTGAAATGGTTAAATCCAACGTTTCACTATGAATAATTCTTTTTCTTTTTTGCCGCTACTCGCTAAAATTCGCGTAAAAGATGAACCTTCTATTTCATCGATAGAGAAACATTTCCAAACTTTGGCATCGACTAAATAACTGCGATGAAGGGAAAACCCTTGATAATGTCGTACGAAGTATGTGAAATCTGTTATGTCTTTCGCAATAACATATATGTTTCTACTACTGTCTTCTATAATAGCATGAACGATGCAAAAACTTCTTTCTGTTTCGCTTGGCATCATGAGCACTACATTTTTTTCAATTGTTCGATTTTGATAAATAATGTTATCCAAGTGAAAAACATAATCCGTGTACTTATATGGCAAGGAAGAAAAGTATAGGAATACATCAGGAAGATCTTGAACTTCAAGTTTTGTCGCGAAACCTCGTTCGTAAGAAATATCTTTCCAACATTTATTACGTTGGAATCGGCGGCTCAGGCGCAGTTGCGATTTTGTTGCGAGTGTTTTACAAATGTTTTGTCTATTTAAAGATACGTGTGCTGTAACTTCAAAATCACGATTCTTACTTTCGCACCTCATCGTAGAAAAATTCCACAATGGCCCGAAAAGACGCATCATTTCTGGGTAATGCAACAAGACATGATGTTTTGGCTTCATTTCATTTGGAAAACACTCTTGCAACAGTTGCAGCCGACATTCTTACGTACTTTTTCTTGATTTGCTGAAGTGATATTTCACGCGGTTCATTACGTTCATCTTTACCGTAATTTAAGGTTTTGATTTTTTCGTTCAAATCATTTAGCGTAAAAAATTTCTTCATCTCGATGAAATAATGCAAAGTCAATCCCAAATCATATGGACCTATGCCCTCTAAAATGTCATGCATAACGTCTACAGTCATGAGGTCAATTGGAGAAGCTGATTTTAGATCATGGATAACTGAAAGCCACGAAATACCCGTTGCACTAGGTTCACCAGCTAGTAAATGCTCATTATAATT
The DNA here is from genome assembly GCA_028476575.1 of Platygaster robiniae. Taxonomy (NCBI): domain Eukaryota; kingdom Metazoa; phylum Arthropoda; class Insecta; order Hymenoptera; family Platygastridae; genus Platygaster; species Platygaster robiniae. The sequence goes on along the minus strand of CM052019.1, from coordinate 19,389,466 downwards.
ATCATTGTTTCGCATTCTACATTCTGATACTGTCACCCTAGCAATCGCGGCGCGATCGACTTGCGATCGACTTCGATCGCAAAACGATCGCGACACGATCGTAAGTCGATCGCAAGTCGATCGCAAGTCGATCGCATGATAGAAAAAGCTGTATTTTTTAGAGAGAACTCCCGAAATGGCGAGGAAAACACTCTGGGTAGTCCTATTATGCGTTATTCTTGGTATTTTCACGAGTTAAATCATGATTTATGTCTTTTCTGTGCTTTTCTGCGAAAACGAAATCGGTGAAAAATGAAATAAAATCAATGCCTGTAAACAGGCGCCATCTGTAGGTGGGGCGTATTTGGAAACTATGTTGTGATGTCGTGTTCCGTTCCTAATGGTAGCAGTGACGAGGGGACATTTCAAATACATCGATGGAAAGAGCAGGGGCGGATGAAGAATGTGGGGTTGCTTTTGCTGCCACAATTTAATCACATAATTTGATATGATACATCTTAAACTCATTTTATTTCTTTTCTATCTCAATTTGAGTCTGGCAAAAAAGTTTTAGGGTCTCTTTTTTTGAAATGTTTCACCGTTTTTTCAAATATTTTACCTTTTTTTTATTTTTTTACGATTCACGCAATTGAGAAAAATTGATTACCGTCGGCATTGAGAATTCAGAATATCGCAGTTCATACATTACAAGAATTGTTCCCTGATGTCAAAAAAAATCCAATTGAATTTCCAATTAGATTTCCAACTGGATTTCCAATTAGAAATTTGGCGGGTTTGAAAAAAATGGCAAAATCCATTTGGAATTTAATTTTCGAACTTCATGGGCATTTCATGATCTAAATGTTAGCCATGATATATTTTAAAATATTATGAAAAAATTCCCATCCCGAGCGAGGTCGAACCAGCGTATTACTACGTCGCGATTACTAGTGAGCGAGTCTTCAGACCACACGGCTATCGCGACTTAGAACTAAAGGTGAATTCCTAGCTACTGCGTTTCACGCAAATTTTTGCGTAAAACGCAATTTTTTCCGTCAAACGCATTAGCTGGGAATTCACCTTAACACTGTACAACAAAATTTGCGTTTTGGAAAATAACTTCAACAAAATTAGACTCAAATGGTTACTTAAGACCTCTTGAATCAAAGTATCGAAGGTTTTTTGCGATCTCAGCTCATTTTGTTAAGTTATTTGCAATTCAACAAATTTATTTTAACTTGGGAAATTATCAATCGTTTTCCAATGTTCTAAAAAGATTACATATGTTTTTGGACATGAAGATCCCATTTCTGAAGCTAAAAATGCAAAAAAAAATCGAACGAATTAGAATTACGATTCCCATTTATTTCTCAAGGTGCAATGAAACGGTAAAATACCGTAAAATACGTAAACACAAATTCTATCGATGAATGAATGCCTTCACAGTTAGGGACGAGAGAAAGCCGACGCTGTCGAGACTCTACACAATGACCGCCCGTGGCGCGGAGGCACTAATGGATTTATGGCTTCAGAAATAAATGGGAATGGTAATTCTAATTCGTTTGATTTTTTTTTGCATTTTTGGCTTCAGAAATGGGATCTTCATGTACAAAAACATATGTAATCTTTTTAGAACATTGGAAAACGATTGATAATTGCCCAAGTTAAAATAAATTTGTTTAATTGCAAATAACTTAACAAAATTAGCTAAGATTGCAAAAACCTTCGATACTTTGATTCAAGGGGTCTGAAGTAACCATTTGAGTCTAATTTCGTTGAAGTTATTTTCCAAAACGTAAATTTTGTTGTACAGTGTCAAGGTGAATACCCAGCTTATTTTATAATCTATGACGGCTAACTGTTATTGTAGATCATGGATTGCCCACTAAGTTCAACAATGAAAATCCAAATGGATTTTGCCATTTTTGTCAAACCTGCCAAATTTCTAATTGGAAATCAGATTATTGCAACAATTTTATATTTGTTTGCATGATAATCCAAATCAAGTCGCTCTACAAGATTTTCTGAAATTTCAAAAAACATATTTTACATTTGTGCGCTGTGTACTGTTGGCTTTTGTACATGTTTTGATAAAAAATTCTTGTATAAAAATAAAATACTCTGCATTAAAAGCTTTTCACTGTTTAAACGTGATAAGGCGTACTGCATATTCGGCATTTTATCAATATCAAAAGTATACCATTCTGTGTACATAAAAAAATTAATGTACAAGATCAATAATTCTATAAATTTATAAGTTATTACTAGAGGGAATGTGAGAATTAATTTTTTTGAATTTTATAAATTGAAAGTGTTGATTTATTCGATTTTTCAAACTCGTTATTTTCAGTTTTATATAATTAAGAAAAATTCTAAACCGTGAAATCGAAATTTCAGAATATCAGAATTTATATATGGTAATTATACTTACCATCAGCCTTCTCGGCCGCATTGCCGGGTCTCTTAAAAATTCTAAAATTTTATATTCTTTGAAAATAGTAAAATTATGTGGATCTAAAAGAAGTTGTAATATTCCCTTGTCATAAATAAATATCATTTCATATAAATAATTTAAAATCCAAATTTTATTATTCTATTTCATTTGAAATTGTGACGATACATTTTACAGTGCCCTGTAATTATGCCCTGTTCCATTATTCTTATTGTAATATTCATTCATTGGTATCATTTATATTCTGGCATTCATTTATGCTTTTGCTGAAAAATTAGTTTCACCATGTATTTTGATTGGTTATTTTGAGTTTTAACAATAAACTACAATTTTCAAAATAACTCAAAATATTGACTTCATATTAAAACAGATTTATTATAAAATGTAATCTACAGTTCAGAAGGAACTTTGGATTAAATTCAAAATTACATATACTGAATAAAAAAGGTCGTTTTGAATTTGACGTTATACATGCGCACACTATCATTTAAAATTTTTGAAGAAAATTCTACCTTATTGAGGTGAATTCATGATAACTTTTCGGAAGAGATATTTTGACTACAATTTTATTGATTAAGAAAATTCATGATAATTTTTTCGTATGTAGAAGTGAGTTTTTTTATTTACAATTAGAAAGTCACTTTTTCGACCCAGTATTTACGTAAAAAGTGTAACTTGAATAGTGTTGAATTTCCAAAATATGTTTTTGCAAACAAAGTAAGGAATATCAATGGCAGATTTTCGTAAAGGAATTTGGAAATAAAAAAATTCTGTTTAAAGACGGCGAGGAAGAAGAAATCAAGGAAAAATGATGAACACTTTTTTTTGAGATAGGCAAGAATGAAAAATTATTTAAAGTTTATCGAATGATTTTTATTGGCTAATGAAAATAATTGTAGAATTGTGACATTGAAGAATAAATTTCGGAAAAATGAACAATCTCAGCCATGATGATTTACATTTTAACAAATAAAATGACGCAGAGAATACGAGTACGTAAAAGAAAATAAAAGCTGAACGCAGTCAACTCGCGAAAAAGCTATTTAAACCTGTACAACATATAAAATTCGAAGTCACTATAAGGTCTAACTATTCATGTGTAGAGTACAGTTTTTTATGGATAAACAAACTGCGTAGAAATTCGTTAGCGTGATCGTACATTAAACCATTTATCAAGACGGAGCATCAGAAAATAATGCCGAAAAATTTTACAAAGCGATCTGTGCAGTTACGTAGAAGGACGTATGAGAAACAGGGAAAGTGGAGGTGGGGGGGGGGGGGGGTAATTCATATTTCTGTGAAATTTGTAAGTGATGATTTTTTTTGGTTTATAAACAACAATCTAAAAAACTACATGAGGATTTGTGTATTACGGCCAATCCTTAAACCCTTCATTATTTTGCTAAATTTGGAACGTTTCAAATAGTTAGTGTTTACTTTGAAATTTCGAAAAATGAAAAACCATTTCTAGTTGTAAATTTGTTACTGATTCTAAAAAAATAGGTCAATTTGTAGAACTATCAAGAATGAATTCCTAGAAAATAAACAATCTAAGGCCTGATGATTTACATTTCGAACAAATTAAATGACATAGAGAGTGCAAATATGTCAAAGAAAATGAAAGCTAAACGCAGTCAACTCACGAAGAAGCTATTCACACCTGTACAATACATAAATTTCGAAGTCACTATAAGGTCTCACTATTTATGTGTAGACTACAGTTTTTTTTTTGATAAACAAACTGAGTAGAAACTCGTTGGCGTCGTCTTACATGAAACAATTTATTAAGACGAAGCATCAGAAAATAATCCCGAAAAATTTTACAAACCGATCTGTGCAGTTACGTAGAAGGACGTATGAGAAATAGGGAAAGTGGAGGTGGGGGAGGGTACTTAATATTTCTGTGAAATTTGTACATGATGATTTTTTTTGGTTTATAAACAAAAATCTAAAAAATTTAATGAGGATTTGAATATTACGGCCAATCTTGAAACCCTTCATTATTTTGCTAAATTTCGAAAGTCTCAAATAGTTAGTGGTAAATTTGAAATTTCGAAAAATAAAAAAGTATTCGTCAGTGATTCTAAAAAGTCGATTCAATTCGTAGAATTATCAAGAATGAATTCCGAGAAAATAAACAATCTCAGCCCTGATGATTTACATTTCGAACAAATTAAATGACCAAGAGGGTGCAAGTATGTCAAAGAAAATGAAATCTGAACGCAGTCAATTCACGAAAAAGCTATTTATACCTGTACAATATATAACTTTCGCAGTCACTATAAGGTCTCACTATTTATGTGTACAGTACAATTTTTTTTTGGATAAACAAACTGCGTCCGTGCAGTTACGTAAAAGGATGAATGAGAATCAGGGAAAGTGGAGGTGGGGGAGGGTACTTAATATTTCTGTGAAATTTGTACATGATGATTTTTTTTGGTTTATAAACAAAAATCTAAAAAACTTAATGAGGATTTGAATATTACGGCCAATCCTTAAACCCTTGATTATTTCGCTAAGTTTGGAAAGTTTCAAATAATTAGTGTTAAATTTGAAATTTCAAAAAATAAAAAACCATTCGTCACTGATCCTAATAAGGTGATTCAATTCGTAGAATTATCAAGAATGAATTCAGAAGAAATAAACAATTTTAGCTCTGATGATTTACATTTCGAACAAATTAAATGACCAAGAAAGTGCAAGTATGTCAAAGAAAATGAAAGCTGAACGCAGTCAACTCACGAAAAAGCTATTTACACCTGTACAATATATAATTTTCGCAGTCACTATAAGGTCTCACTATTTATGTGTAGAGTACAGTTTTTTATGGATAAACAAACTGCGTACAAATTCGTTAGCGTCATTGTACATTAAACCATTCATGAAGAGGGAGGATTAGAAAATAATCCCAAAATATTTTACAATGGGATCCGTGCAGTTACGTAGAAGGATGTATGAGAATCAGGGAAAGTGGAGGTGGGGGAGGGTACTCAATATTCCTTTGAAATTAGTAGATGATGATTTTTTTGAATTTGTATACAAAAATCTTAAAAACTTGATGAGGATTCGAATATTACGCCCAATCCTCAAGCCCTTCATTATTCTGCTAAATTTGGCAAGTTTTAAATAATAAGTTTTAAATTTGATATTTCGAAACAAAAACCATTTCTAGTTGTAAAATTTGTCACTGATTCTCAAAAGTTGATTCAATTCGTAGAACTTTCGAAAATTTTCATGAATGTTATAGATTCTGTTAGCTTAAAATTGTTTCGAATCATGCGTACTTATGGTTTTCCTTTGTTTCAGCCATAATCTGAATAACTTGATAAGTATAGAAAAATTACGAAAAATCCAAAATGCTAAGAAAAATTGTTATTTCAATTAAAAACCTTCGGATTGTTCGTAAATCATGTTTGAAATTTCGAAAATTTCAAAAAATCAGAACATTTGAAATTTTGTAAATTATGATGATCCTCGAAGATTAGAAAAATTTGTAACATTTCACACGATGCTCTTAAGTTGTTTAATTGTACAAGAACCGCCGTAGCGCGCGGCCAGTTAATTTTTCAGTTAACGATGATCGAATTGAGTTTCTTTTCGCGCTTATTACTTATTTTAGTTCGCGCTTCTAACGAATATACATAATATGAGGCTATATTTTGTTTTCGTCCTAGACTGAACGATGCATGAATTTTATGTACAAAAATGGATTTTTCGCTAATGAATAATTGATTAGTGGAATATAATTAACGATAAAATAATAAATACTGAAATAATTCAATAGTGAATTATTAGTGAAACATTACTTATTAATTATAAATTCCAACAGTTATCTATAACTATCGGTAATTCGAAACATTTTGAAAATTCCAGAATGTTCTAATAAGAATTGAAAATCATGTTGATCATCAAATTTCTTTGAAGCATACCTGAAATACGTTTTATCATTTGTTATGAAAAAATAGAAAAGCATCGAAAAATTACTAGCAATCTTAATCTATCGAATAAATTTTTATACAATTTGTACAATTTGTGGGAGAGTCAAAATTTTTCAAGCGGTCCAAATTTTTCTGATGAGTCGTGATTTTCCTTCTTCAATGAAAAATTCGTGCGAGTTTTACATAAATACGTTGACCGTTAATTAGTTTTTACATTATTTACATTATTGTGGAGTCTAATCGGTTTCCCAACAGTTTGGGAGCCGCATACACCACGTATTTCGAGAATCTCTAATGATGAATCCCGCTGACATGATTTCCTCGTAAGGGATGAAAACTTTTCTTTCGCTTGGTATGGCCCTTTTCATGTATGCTGTCCGTATGATGTTTTGGTGGTTATCTTCGTTACGACGATCTAAGATAAGCCCAAGAATGCCCTGAATGTGCCTGTTGTTGATGTCCAGAGAAATGATGTCATTTATCGTGTAGTAACGGTGTCCAGAAAAAGCGATGTAGTTGCAAAATGAAAGGTGTTCTTGATTATTGTATGTTCTGTACTCCGTTCCGTTGATGATGGCCTTGGAGTAGTGCAATACGCGTGTGTTCCCATCGATGATCATCCCAGCTTCGCCCATAATCAAGATTTCCTCATCATTCGCAAGCAAATCAGTTGGGCTGCCAACACCTTTCATAAAACGCCCAGTTGCCATACCAGGTGGAAGATCCCATTGGGCACCTCGTGTAAGGGTCCAAATTTCATCCCTGACGATTGGGCTGATCGTTGGATTGTTCACCTCCATTTCCACGAACTTCGACATTAGAAATCTCTCCACAATTTGTGTCGCTCTTGCCGTTGGTGCAGTGACGTATGCAACCATTCTGCGATGCCACGCTTCGTAAATAGCTCCCGAATTAGCCCACGCAGGTCCCCAGTGCCTCACTGCTGTTGGGAGGTGCTGCAGCAAGTGCACATTGTATGACATATGCCTCGGTCCAAACAGTCGTTCAAACACGAGAACAAAGTCATACAAGAGAGCTTCAGCGTGATGTAGCTCTTGTTCTGTGATGCTTTCATTGTTTAAAATAAAGATAGCATCAGCCAATGTACATATATGGTTTACGAAACGACGCTGCAGTATGCCGTCGAATCCAGGTACAGCAAAATAGAGGAGAAAATTTCTGAACTCCGTTCCTTTCCACTGCTCGTACTTCTCAATGTTGCGAGGTCGACGAGACACCCTGGATGGCAACTTCAGCTCCTCCATTCGCGTTCTCAGCAAGGCGAGATTTTCCGGTCTTCTTCCTTCTACAAACCACTGGATGTCGTTTCTAACCATTATCATTTTCACGTAGTGTTTGACCACTCCCTCATACACGTTGTGAAAAGATTCTACTATTGGACCACGATCAAATCGAAATAGTGGGAGAAAGTAGAGAGGCGAAATGCCCAAAATACCACGTATAGTTTCTTGTCGCTCGGCAGCTTGATACATGTCGGCCCGCATCTCATCGTCACTTCGAAGGGCACCGATTCCGGATGGATAAAAACGTTTGGCTCTCTCGCGATTTGGTTCTTCCCCGTGGTCACCAGCGATGTCGTTTGTTGATACAGAGTCCATGTAACAGAAGGTACAACCAGACCGGGACGCGTTGTGGCGCATCATCCGAAGAGCTGTGTATCTGTCTTCTGAATCTGCGATGAAAATGAGGACAGTGAAACGACTGATGATCTCGACATTTTCAGTTGGCCTCCACGTAATACCATCTTGAAAAAGATTGCGGATTTCTGCTACTATTGGCTGTAAAATAAGGTGCATTGGAGCTTTTATGTTGGCAGTCCACAAACCTGCCAAAATAATGTGCCTTTTGCGAGCATGTGGTGAAAGTTCATTGATTTGTAGAAGGATTGGGCACGCTTTAGCTGTCGAAGATTTGGCCAGTTGCACGTGGTTTGCCCATAGGGTGAATGAGAAATTAATCGGAGTCTCAATATTGCCTGGTTCCGGAACGTGGAGAAATTGCCCTTCCTGACATAATTCTTGATAAGCGTCGCCATCGAAAATGTCTTCTATTGCATCCTCTTCTCTTTTGATTCTCGTGAAGCGGTATCGCAAATCATTCGCGATTCCTGGTCGTTGGAGAAGGGCGCGTAACTGTGTCGTTATTCCAAGTCCAACGAAAGTCGCAAGTGGTTGTTTTTTTCTCCCTGGACCACATTTGCCACAACCACAAACCATAGTGACGGTCTTCGTTTCACCAACAAGATCCAAGCATTCTTCACAGTATAGCCGGTAATTTAAATTCTCATCATTTCTGCCAATGCGGCGCCAAAATGTGTTCATGTTCGTAGGAATGGACTTATCGCCGGATCTTTTTTGCAGCCAGCTCATTCTTCTCATTAACGAGACATACGTTTCTCTCCCAACAAGATTTTGAGTTAGTTGGATAACAAAATCATCTCGCGTGCTTACTTCCAGTTGTTCTAAGATGTTTTCAGGGAGCATTGGTTGGAGCGTAAAATAATGAGCGTCTACAATTCCGTCGGGGAAACGATCTTCCAATTCCGGATTCTCTCCATCACCCAGTATGTCCTCTTCTGGTATATTTTCATTCCAATCTGCTACATACCTGGCTTGATCGTAAAGAGGCTCTTGGGGAATATTATTTACATCGTCCTCAGACTCAGGTTCTGATATTTCCATCTCCGCGTTGGAATCTGCTGCGTCGGATAAATCGTCATTTGAAACATCGATTTCTGCTACATCAGACTCTACTCCCTCCATTCCTTCCGACTCTCCATCATCTTCATCGGAAAATGAGTCCTCGAAAATGTCATCCATATCTTGTTAGTCCTTAAGACGCTAAAGATTTTTGGCCGTAACGCGGGGTTTTTGCACAGCGCTGTTCCTCTTAATTCATCTGCATTTGTCTTGAAACAAAAAAAAAAAAAAACCAACGTCATTAACGGCATGTGAGAAACATACTGAAATCGATCAAGTACCAGTTGATTATTTGACAGTTGTGAATTACAACTAATTTTGCGAAAGGAATAATTTAAAAAAATTTCATTACTCCCATCTGATACACAGCTTGAAATACTTAAAATTTTTAACATTGCGGAATTTTCAAAAGTATAAAACATGTTAAAAGTTAAAAGAAAGTATTATAAAAATTTTGGAATTTCAAAATTTTCATAAATTTTAGAGCTTTGTGTAATTTTTAAAATTTCTCAAAAGTCCTTTTAACGGTTATTCAAATTTTGAAAATTTTACGGATTTCTTGAACTATTAAATAGTCAATGGTTTCGAACACTGTCAGATTTTCAACAATTAATTTATGTATAATACATATCTACAACGCTAAGATACGAGAAACACAGTAGTCTTTATTTTATGTCCAATGTATTATTTACTATCATTGTAATAAAGCAGCATTGTACACTAATCCCCCACTTATCGGGAGGCCTTCGAAATGAGGCACCTCGTTTATCGAGACTCCCTCCACCACTTCTGCGCCTATTGAAATATTCCCGATAAACGAGGGAACAAGGTTTTGATAGATGAGGGTCCCGATAAGTGAGGGATTAGTGTACTCATTTAAGTTGTTCCTTATTGTATGATCTTGACCATTTTCAATCTTGCATAAATGCTAAAATGAACAAATTTTTAAAATAAATAAACTGTAATATAAAAATATACAAACGCCTTTTGGAAACAAGGATAATAAATCGTTGCCCCTGAATTTGACTACCGAGACTCTGTCCGTTATGTTTATTTCAGACCTTTAAAAAATCGTAAAACAGTGACAAGTTGAAGTTTACGATTGTCTCAGTTGAAATATTATTAAACAATTCAAATTGATCTAGATCTATCTCAATTCAAACATTACATCAAGAAGTAACGAAAATTCATATTTATCATTATCGGATTAGATTCTCAAACAAAATTTTCATGTATACAATTAAAACCTCATATATACTTACAGAAAGTTTTAATTACGAACGAACTTAAATAATTACCGTTTATATGTTTCTTCCTAAAAGGAAAATTCATAATAAATAAAACAACATCAAATTCTGATTTTATTCGAATGTAATAATTTTTATGAATTTTCTACCTCCTCTTCCCAATCGACAAATACAGACTTTTAACGAGATCGATTACATATCACTTTAAATATGTGCTAATTTTGATTCCAACTATCTCAACTCAAGATGTATACGCGAATATATTGTCAAAATTTGAATTCAAGCTTGATGCGTTTGAATAAATTTCATGGCTGGCACTTTGATATTTTTTGGAAAGTATTCAAAGTCCTCGAGTTTGAATTCAAGTTATTACCATCCAATATTTTCTCGTTTGCTGTGAAATCGTTATGGGTGGCACATGATCCTGTTTATATACCATATACAGTGGTCCCCCCCGTACCGGGATTTTTTTTACGTTTCCCACTAAGCACCGCTTCCATTCACGCGCTCGAGACCTATTTCCTAATTCACGCTTTCTCGTAGCGGGATTTCAGTCCCGAGTCGTCCCGGTACGGGAGGGACCACTGTACGCTGTGTAATTTAAGGAAATTGATGATTAAAATTTAATAATTATATATAATACGAAAATAATAAAGAGCATGAAAATCATTATTGATGTTCGATTAGTATCGAACAGTTGTGAATGGTTTTTTTAGTAAAATTTTTAATTTTTACACGTGAAAAATAGTTTTAATAATATTATTTGTAAGTTTTATGGCTGAGTTTAATAATACCCGTTTTGACTTAATTGAAGGGGAGTCTGACGTAGAAAACATTAATATGACAAATTTAAACTTGATTGAATCTGGTCAAGGTCATACAATAACGAACAACTCGAATGAGTAGCTCCACTTATTCTACAAATTTTGAAAGTCTAAAATATTTTCAAAATTTGTAGAATGTCAATAGTTTTTTGAAATTCCATGAATTTCCAAAATTTCTAAAAGTTTCAAAAAATTAAACTTTATAATATTTATGATAATTGACATTTTGAAAGTTTTAAGAACTGTATAATTTCGAAAAGCCTAATAATTTCAAGCATTTGTAGATTTTTAATTGTTTTCGAAATTTCGCGAGTTTGGAGCATTTGGAACATTTTGAGAGTCTAGAAAATTTTTACAGGAATCATCGATCCTCATGAGATGACCTTTTGCGTTTAAATTCTTTTCAAACAGGCTCCTTTATTTTATGAAAACTTGATGGGTGCGCTTTCGCCTTCTCCTTCCTCTGATGCAGTATACGTTACATATTACAGAACAATACAATTGAATTTATATGTAATTACAAATAAATGACATGTATATTATAAACTCTTGTGGGTAATGTATTTGTCTAGATTTGGTGAAGGATATTCGAAAGTGCTGATCTATGGTAATGGGCTAATGGCAGTCGAGATTGAGAAGCCAGTACTTCTTTTCCGTTGTCCTAGGTCATGAAATTTGTCAGCAAGTTTTCGATTAGGAAATAGTATATTGTGCAACGAGTGGGCAAAAACGACGATTTTGTGTGAGTGTGAAGTTAGCCGCACGAGCCGAAGGCGAGTGCGGATATCACACTCACGAAGATTCGTCGTTGCCCACGAGTTGCACATACTATTTTTCCCAACAAGAACGTAAAAATGGCGTTTTTGAGGCTATCCTCAAAGTTAGCACAACCCGCTATTTCTCCACTAGTGAGCAAAAACAGTTTTTGTCCACTAGTGGAGTTTTTTCCCACTCGCGGAGAAATAGCGGGTTTTGCCCACTCTAAGGATGGCCCCAAAAACGTCTATTTTACGTTTGAGTTGGGAAAAGAATTTTTTTTTCATTCGAGTCCCGTTAAGTGTCGGGCCGCTACCGTTCTTGGCATGACACTCCGTTTTTGAAGTCGTTTCCCAGTTCTTTCACGGTTGTTATGTAGAAAGCGCCGAGGTAGTTGGGATTTCGTCTATCATTATTGAGGTGATTTGGGGCAAAAAAGGAAAATGATTTTAGTAGAGCATCAAACAATATTCTGTTAACACAGCTGATGGAAGATGAAATTAATTTATTTTCGAAAGTTCGTATTAACAGCGAAAAAAATTCATTAACTTAGCATGTATTTAATTAAAAGTTAGATTTTGTTCGAGGTACATTGAAAATAAGAAGAGTTATTGTCGTGTCCGAATGTCTTAATGATTATCGAAATTAAGACAATTTTACTAATTTTGAGTATCCGAAAAATGTTGAAAGTGTAAAAATTTCGACAATTTCTAGAATGTCAAGGACTTTCGAATTTTCATTTATTTCAGACATTTGTAAAAGTTCCGAAAACTGTACAAATTTATAATATTGATGTTTATTGAAATTTAAAAAGTCGTATTAATTTCTTGACTTTCGGAAAGTTGATAATTTCGAGCATTTCAAAATTTTCAACAATATTGCAAATTTTAAGATTTTGGAGTATTCCAAAAATTTCGAAAGTCTAAAACATTCTCAACATTTGTAGAATGTCAAAAGTTTTTCGAATTTCCATGAATTTCAAACATTTTTAAAAGTTTCAAAAACTTAAACTCTGTAATACTTATAGAGTTACCATATTCCCTGATTTTGACCTTCAGCACTGATTCCCTGATTTCCGTGAAAATTCCCTGATTTTTGTGGAAACTGCACTGATTCCCTGATTTCCGTGAAAATTCCCTGATTTTTGTGGAAACTGCACTGATTCCCTGGTTTTCTCATGAATCGGCGATTTTTTTTTTCAATTACTTTTTTTTAACGAGTGCGTGAAAAAAAGTGAGGATTAGTGAGGATTAAAAGAAATAAAAATAAATTCTTTTTTTTTTACTAAAAGAACTAATATAACTATAAAAAAAAACCCCAAAAAAGTAAAAAGAAGTTTGTCGGCTTTCCAGTCTAAAAGTTGTTTAATTCACGTGCATGACGAATTTAAAAAACCTTCATTTATAACAAAAACCAATGAAACCATAAATACAGTTTTTCAGTTTCGTTTAATATAGAAAATATTTTTTGCAAAACACGCAAAAAATCGTACTTCGAAGACCTGTATAGCCGCATTGAACACGCCCATTTCTGATCGGCAGATGCTTGAGTCCCTGGAGACACGTGCTGGAGCAATGCGTCAGTGCGTGTGCTTTTGCTTCAGTGCGTGTATTCAGGGAGTGAGGCGTTTGCCAGCCGCAAATGGTCGTGTTCAATGCGGCTATACAGGTCTTCGATGTACAATTTTTGTGTGTGTTTTGCAAAAATGATTTTCTATATTAAAGAAAACTGAAAACTTGTTGTATTTATGTAATAACATTGGTTTTTCTCATAAATGAAGGTTTTTTGAATTCGTTATGCAAATAAATTGAACAATTTTTAGACTGGAAAGTCGCCAAACTTTTTTTTTTACTTTTTAAAATTTTTTTTCACAATTACTGCTATCCGGATAATGTTGATAATGTTTGCAATAAAAAATGATTTCGAAGAACGGTATTTATGTTATATATCCTTGACTTAATCAAAACGAATGATCTTAAAAAAAAAAAAAAAAAACGATGGAGTTCGGCGGTTGGGTAAAAGTTGGTGGCCAAATTTGATTAATGTAGAGGGGGGGGGGGGGTGCATATGCAACGGGACTGATTTTGACTGAGACCGATATGGTAACCCTAAATATTTATGATTCTTGACATTGCGAAAGTTTTAATAACTCTACAATTTTTAAAAGCCTGAAAACTTCAATTATTTGCAGATTTTTTATCAGTTTACGAAATTCTAGAAAGTTTGGACAATTTTTAGAATTTCACATATTTCGAAAACTTTAGACATAAGAAACAGTTTTCAAGATCCTGAGTATTTGGAAAGTTTACATCATTAATTCTCTAATAAAATTATAATTTTTTAACTTGCTAAAATAAAGGCGAGTAAAAACTCGCACTCTCAACAACGAAATTACTTTTGTGACAGGGGTCTTTTTTTTTCTGAATACATTCTAGTGATTTGAAAACATTACAATATTAAAAAACATGCTGAAAACTACAAATCAGAAGCCCTTCAGGTTACAACGTACATGTTTATTTTTTTCAATATTTTATCAATTACAGAAATTGCAAAAAAATCAAGTTGGCTTAAAGCTATGAAACAATCCCTTTCATTTTTGAACTTTTCACTTCATCTCTGTTATATTTAAACAATTAGAATAAGTATTTTTTTTTGTTTATCCATTTTTTCAATAGAAAATTTTAACATGATGCATGTTCCATACTTCTTATTATGAATCATTTTACGATGAAAAAATGCAATTTTTCGATTTAACATTTTCATTTTCATTTTACGTAAGACCAGGGCCTGAAAGAATTATGTTCTATAATTATTCACTTTCAAAAACGTTTTTTATTTCAAGCTATCCATACAACTGTAGGACAGGCTGCAAATACTTTCAATTATCAGTGAACAATTTTCGAGACACTTTGTTCACGGATACTGAATAATTCGCTGCATTCGCTGAATAATTCGTATTATCGCTCTCGTCACTCGAATCATTATCAGATATTTCGTAATTAGAAGATACAGATTTTTCGGAATTAGGAGATACAGATTTTTCGGAATTAGGAGATACAGATTTTTCGGTGCTACTTTGCGTAATCTCTGCATTATTATCATTGTCAGGCTCGTTCGTAGCTTCACATTCACTTTTTTCATTGGATCCTTCATGGTTTTTGGGGTCTAGCCAATAGTTCCAATACTCTTGATCGTTGGCAAGTTTCGTTTTTTTTTCTAATTGTTTTGCTTCTCCCGGTTTTCTTGCGATAGCGTACGTCATTCAAGTACAGTCGCACTCTACGTTTGACGTACTTGAACGACGGTTGCTCTCCTTGGGGCGTTTTTAAAGGGCATGGCTGTCCCTTTTTTTTAGCCCCTGCAGGCACCTGATTGCATCTGTAAAAGTATTGCCATCAATCAGTAATAAAAAAGAGTCAGTTGAAAAGTCATACAATCAATTAATCATGTCCTGGGAAAAAGTCTGTATACTCACTAAAAATTTTCATAACCCCTTTGTCATCGAGGTGAATTTTTCCTGCATCTTTCGTCTGTCGCTCGTCGACATACATTTGTCGCATCTCCTCTCTCGTCCAGAAGTCATGCATTAGCACTATTATCCGCGCACCCAACGTGGCTGCATCGCGCAGCTTCTGAATGGTCGAGGCATCGACAAAAGTCCCTGACCCTTTGCCGATTTCAATCTTCTTCATCTGCAATAATGGTTTCAGATCTCAGTTAGAAGTTTTATTTCTAAAAATATTTTCATCAATGCGATGAATGATACCTCATCCTTTACCGTATGAGTAACAAATCTTACCTGACTGGATTCTTTGCCCGTTGTTGATGCGTTACAAGTTTCGATTTTTTCAACGTCCGTTTTTCGAGATAAAATGTTGAGGCCATCTTTCATAGTCTCAACGCGTTTTTGGAGCTCTGCGATAGTAACATCTTTTTCCTCCAAAATTTTTCGCAAACGTTTATTTTCATCTCTTAGTTTTCGGTTTTCGTTTTCCTCCTCCAGTGACAGATCATACTCCATTTAAGTTTCTGAAATCCTCTCGAAAGAAGAAAACGTTTTCGATACATTTATGGAATCTTCGAATTCTGGCTCTTTCTGGAAAAAGGAAAAAAAAGCAATTTTTATAAATTGAGTCAGTTCTTCAAAATAGTGATTCAATTTAATCACGTCAGTTATTCAACGAGACATGTCTTTGATATGTCTAATTTGAATATCTTTTTCGATTGTGAGTTTTGTGAAAAGTTGCACGGGACTTTTAGACTCGGAAAAATATCGAGAAAATTGCAGTACATTTTGCTCTGTGATTTTTATCAGCACTTGTTCAGGAAGAGCGTAGATTGGTTAAATTTGAAACTCAAATATCTTTTTGGTTTTTGATTTTTGTGAAAAATGGCCAAGGAAAAATCGTTTTAGAAGTAAGTAAGGAATTCACAGTGAACTTTTCATCTGGTAATTACTGGGACACCCTTTACAAGATCTCTTGGAATAACTGCTACTTTATTTGCTTCTAGAAGGCAAGAACCTCATAATAAACATGAAATAACTGTTGGATTTTATGGTGACTTCGGAAATTCTACATCGTAGGTGTTTATAGCTTTTTCGTGGTTTACGTGTCATACAATGAAAGTTACAAACGACGAAGAATACCAGGCTTAAAAATTGTCGCATACTCTTCGCTATTAAAAAATTGTTTTCATCGTAGCGGTCGAAAAAGTAGTCTCTTTTGACAGCTAAAATGAGAAATATCGTTCGCAACATGGGAAAAAATAAATTTCTCTCTCGAGTGCATATTTCCCTCGCCTTCGGCTCGGAAAATAACTCACGCCCTCGTGAGAAATTTTTTTTTGCCCTTGGTGCGAAATATACTATTTAGTGAATAGAAAAATGGTAAAAACTAGAAAAAGTTTAATCCAGTTCATTTACCTGAAAACGAATGTTGTCTTCGGATTCTGCTAGCGATTCCTCTAAGCTGATCTAAAAACAAAAATAAATTGAAATTATGTAACAACGCATTTCGCTTTAATTTGCATCACTGAAAGCGAAAGTTTTACGTATCAGCTTACATCTGCTGTTGGCTTCTTTCCTGAAGTTGCCTTCGTAGAATGAAGCTCATTCAATCTTCCCTCCACTGCACTTGTCTCCTGCTGTGTGGCACTAATGCCATTCATTCTTTGAATTTCTTGCAAGGCTAGAACGTCTGCCTGGCGTTCTTTTTGCTCCCTAGTTTCGTTTGGCTTTTTCTGAAAATTTAATGAAATTTTCATTCAAAAGGGATATACGAAATATGGAACTGCACTGAAAACTTGATGAATAACTGAAAAAATAACAATCACCTTCTTCGCCAAGGAAGTTTTTTTTGCTTCCGCCAAAGCGCTCCTTTTCGCATTTTTACGTTTTTCAGAGAACGTAAACCTTGGTGGTGGCTTTATTTGCCGTTTTTTGTTTTCGTCACCTACAGGATCAGAAAAAGGCTTCATGTATAACATAATAAATGTACTACACTTATGAAATATATACAAAGTTTAAAATTGGAACAAATTGTTTTGTGTAATTTGGAAACAAATTTTTTTTGGAAAAATTTGCCAATAAGTATAAAATAAATTGTTTCGGAAAATTTTAAAATAAATTAGAAAAAAATGTTTATGCACAATTGTTTTAGTCTCGTTTTTATGACAGTTCAGCTTAAAATTTTCATTATTTGCATATTTTCTTCGGTTTTTAAAATGAAAATTTTTTTCCAATGAAGTTTCTTGGGTAGTATTTGTGGCTACATCAAGGATAAAAGATCTAGTATCCTTGGTGTAGATGTAGAATGCCAAGTATGAAAATTTCATAAGTTAGTTTTTTCAGGTCACGAATAACTAGTGAATGTGTAGAACAAAAGAAACCTGCAATTAATAACATCCATTTCAAAATACCACAGGTACCTCTTTCATTTTCGCTTCGACGGATTTGTAGGGAATTCTCCTTGTCTCGGTGAACCCTGAAAAAATAAAACAGGAATAAATTAGGAATCTGAAATGAAAATACATAACTGTGTAGTAAGTCATTCAAAAAAGCTTAAAGAATTTGTTGGAATTTTTCTACATGATATTACTTATTAGACATGCTGTCACTTATATCTCGTAATCGGTAGTATTAGAATTTCACTGTATATTTGTAAAAAAGATGGTACTTATAATCAGAGAAATTATATGTAATAATAGGTCACATGATATAATAAGTTATCATGTAGTGACCTACAATTCAATTATTGTTTAAGAGAAATAGTGCAACTACATATAATTAATCAGTAGAATCCCACTGACTTTCATTTGAATAACATATAAATTGAGCATTCTCACTGAGCATACATATAGCAGTTGATGATTATGGAATGTAATGAAGAAGAAAAAAGTACCCGAAAGTTATCAGAAACACAAGGAACAATATAAATTTTTAACGGAAAAGAAAAAAAGACAAAAGTTCAATAAAATGAAAAAGTACAACTTCATTCGTCAACTTACCTTAATGTTGTATGGAGGTGTTCAAAAAAAGTGGAGAAGATGCTCAGAATAATGCACTACCAATTCCGAATTTTCTTTATATTGAATAACGTTAGGTACGCGAGGAACTAAGTTTGAATAACAAAAATTTTTCAACTTTCCGATCGCGGGATCACGTTTTCCCTTCAAAAACTGAGAAACCACTGAAAAAGCGCCATTATAGGATCGGAGAACTTGGCAAATATTCATGATATTTTGGGAAAATGCAACAGTCCTCCCCCTCATGGAGACGAGAAAAGGAAAAAAAAAAAAAAAGAAAGGTTTGCAGTATGAACTTGATATGTCCATCAACGAATTTCAAACTGCTGATTAGTATGAAAAAAGTTATTTTTCCATTTCATCGTTTTCGTGTTTCTCAATGTAACTACAGCTTGAATATTTGTTTGTGCTAAAAATTTACTGCTCATTATCAAAGGTTTTTCCCGAGTATCTTTTCGAGAAAAAATATTTTTTAATACACAGTTCAACAAAATGAAGCTTTTGGAATTTTTCTGGGTAAATTTTTGCAACATGTGATTCCGTAGATCATCAATAAATGATTTCCAAAAGAGCTTTTGCTCACTTACATCGTTTTTCACTGTTGTTAACAAAAATAGAAAAAAATGGTAAAATCGGATGTGTATGTCCGATTTGAAAAGAAAAAAAAAAAAATTTATTTGTTTTTGATAAGAGGAATCCGTGCCCGTCTTTTTTTCGCAAAATAATGCGTTTAAAATGAATTGCTCTTACGAAGATCAAGAAATTGGTTTTTTTCTGTTTCAAGTCGGACATGTTCGTCTGATTTTTACATTTTTATCTTATTATTTTTAATTACTAACAAAAGCGATGTCGACAAATAAAACCCCTTTTTACGATCGGGTATTGATGACCTAGGGCATCAGTTTTTGGAAAAATTTCGACAGGAAATTTTTTGTCTTAAAATGTGTGATTAGTAGCAGAACTCGTGATTGATAAAGAGGTTCTTACAGAGGTTAGCCCCGACTTTTTTGTTTTAAAAAGATAATTTCGTTGCCTAATAGCGATCAGTAAACGGGCGGGTTTTCGGTATCGTAGTATTGAATATAAATATTTTTATCACAAAAACATGTTTACTTGGTGTAACAGAAACATGTAAAATAAAAGAAAGGTACTTACATTTTTCTAAAATAATGTATATGATTACTTTTCAAATATTTAATGGTTAATAAATTGGGTCGTATTTTAAGTTTTGCAGCCCGAAGTAGGAAGGCGAATGATATCATATATAGAATAAGGTATACTTATTGAAGGTTATCGTAAAAGTTTCTTATCCGACGAATTGTTTGAAACGCAAATATTTTATTGCAGAATACTAATTTCGAGTCTTTAAGCTGTAAGGGTTGCGTTGTCGATACCGTAATATTGGTTATCAATGCTTGCTTCTCCGAAGCATGTGAACTTGTAGCCTGAATGAAGTTTTTTTTCAATCATTTTTTTTCTAATGATGATCATAATTCAAATATTGAGGGTTGGAAAAAAGGGGCGTATTTCTAATATGGCAGCCGAAGGATGAAAGGCGAATAATTATATTCTTAAATAAGGATGCATAGCAGGCTATAATGAAGAGTTTTTTGCCAACATAGTAAAAAAAAGGATGTGATATTGGTTACAAATTATCAGCGAAACTAGGATTCGTGAGGTGGTTTTTTCGACAATCTATAATACATAAAAATAACTTCTGTTAAGGAAACGAGCACTGTCGTTGCTATTTAACTTTTTATCTTCGGATAAACAAGAATTTTTTTCACTATAAACGCACGAAAAAAACTGATGACCTACATTATTACTCCGTTTCTTATTTATTTAAACATTTATCGATATTTTTTGCATGCCTCGAAAATGACGATAACATGTATTGATCACTTCATTTTGTTACGGATTCTTGAAGAAAAACTTGAGTTACGTTCGGACTACAAATAAAAGTGAATCCTAGGCCACGGGAGTTTCAAAAGTTGAAAAGGAAAGTGATGAAATTCCGGCCGGTGCCGGACGACGCTTGGAGTATAACGGTTTCCTTCGGGAATACATTTTACTGAAGCGAAGGATATTTCGTATATGACATTGAAGTCGTGGAAGAATGATTATTTGTACATAATAATTACAAAGATAAATAAAAACAATCTGTGACGAGCGGGGTTTAACCACTCGTCTGATTTGTATTAAGACATAAAATAATATATATATGGGACGATTTTGGGTTTTTCATTTTTGAAAATATTATAAAATTTATTTAGAAATTTAATATTCCAATATAGAAACTATTTTTTTTTTATTATTTCGAACAATAGGATAACGCGCTGGTGCTATCATAATCTCAGCAGTTTCGTCGTGTGATAACATATTCGAAAATAGAATTTCTATCTAGCTACTTCGAGCAAAATATAGAGATATTAGATGTTTCGAAATAATCACCGGATGAGGACGAACGAAGAGGAAGCCGTGATTAGAACTTCGATATCTAATGATTTGGGTAATCAACAGCTGAAACGGAACTCGTTTTTATCTTTTCCTTTTTAGAATGAAAAATATAATATCGAATGATTTTGAGTAATCAACAGCTGAAACGGAACTCGTTTTTATCTTTTCCTTTTTAGAATGAAAAATATAATATCGAATGATTTTGAGTAATCAACAGCTGAAACGGAACTCGTTTTTGCCCCCTCTCTTTAAATTTTACAATTTCTCCTCTTTCGAACTTTGTATATAAACCCGCGATTTTGCTCAGAACATCGAAGAAATTCAGAGTTAGCAATCCTCTAACAGCTCTTCACAGAGTCCAAAAGGAAAGCCCTAAAACAAGAATTCTCTTCCCCGAGCCCTAGTAAAGGTCCGACCTGAAGACGACCTTTCCGCTCCATCAATAGCCAAGTGGAAATTGATAATGACCAGAGTTGTACTCTAGGTCCCAGAAATCGATCTACACGAGGATAAATTTTGAGAATAAAAAGTAAGCAGATTTTATATTGTGAGATATTGATTGGCTGAGATTCGGGCGGAAGGGATTCATCCCTTCTGAGCTACAGTTCCGAAGCAACTCGTCTCAAAGCTATTTATATTGTTCTCGTGAAATTCTCTTTTATTTTGATGTGTAGACAGTAATGTTGGATAAGCATAAAGCGATTAAAAGAAGGTACAATGAATCAAATGATAGAAATAAAATAAGCGTTAAAGATATAAAACTAATAAAGAATAAAATAAATTGGAATTACAGAATAATATTAAAATTAGCATTAAAGTTTGAAGGCTAATATTTGAATACATCGGGATAAGTTGAAGGAATAGAAATATTAAATCCGTACACCCTTTTCGCAGTGCCCTTGGTAGAGGAGTTGATTTGGGCGATTAAGAGTTTGATTAGGAGAAAGAGAGTCAAACCTAGTGAAAAGAAATATGTGTTTAAACAAAAAGGGATCTTGAAACTATATCACCGCCTTAGGATATTGAAAAGATTGGATCCCAAAACTAAGTTTTCTTGGGAAAAGGTGGATCAAGAAATAGCAAAGGAGGCTTCGCAACATTTAGGAATTTTGTTGATAACTCCAGAGAAACAGATAACGACGACTTGTAGACATTGTGGCAACAGACAAGTTAATGATCTACACATAGACCAGGTAGACAGGGAGTTAACCGGGTTGACGGAATTGGAAGAACCTCCCATATCTCAAGATCCAATCGTGGAATCTGTCAAAATGGATCCTTCGGAAAGCTTGAAATTAGAATTAGCTGAGATGGGTGAAATATGGTTTTAAAGGCGCGTTGTCAGGACTTATAATAATTCAGAATATAATTACTAGAAATTAGGATTGAAAGCGATTGTAAAAGCAAGTTTGGAAGAATGAAAAGAGAATAACGAATCAAGCGATAGTTAAAGTTCTACAATCGCGAATAAATATGAATGTGTATATTAAGAATCCAGATAAATACAACTGCGAATAACGAGGAGAATCGAAACAATAATTTGATGTTCTACAAAGCGAATGAATATTATTTGGATGAATAGTTACAAATCCGGATATGATATTGGAATAGAGGGTGATAGAACGAAATTAGATTGCAACGGGATTGATGAATGCTGAATGAGAATTTTTAATATTGTAGAACGGAATTGTGTAAAGCAATATTTAAATTAATAAACATTAAATTACGAGGTCAAATTGGTTTTTATATTGTCTTCAAAACGTTCCTTAGAATCCTAGATATCCTTTAAGGGTCCTTTTGGGCAGAGTCTCCACTAGGGTCCTTCTCTGGACAGGTGAGTCGAAGTCTAACCAGCGATAAGGAAAGGATCGGAAATAAAGCAACGTTGGAATCGACCAATTCTCCATAATTACGTTATCGTCGTTGGTTTGATGGAAGCTCGCTCGTTACAGGTGAAAAAAATGGCGCAGTCGGCAGGACTTCAAAAGGGTTTCATGGGACATTTTTGAGGACAACAGAGTGTTTTAGGAATAACTTACTTTTTATGAGATAATTTACGCTGAAAGATTGATGACTTTTGACTAAATGTGATTTTTGCATGGGATAATAGATTGTCGACATGAAAGACTAGATATGGGGCGCACTGAACTAGATATAGAATTCTTCACGGAAGTTTTACTCGGTATTCTGAATGAAAACGAACTCTCAGACGATGGAATAAGAAGTCTACTTAGACGACTCTCGGATTATTGTAATGGGAAATATCATTCAGTTGAAGCATTCTACATTTATTCTATGGTCATCATGAACCTTAAAAGGACTCATGAGAATATCTCCTGGTAAATGATCTAGTGTTCTAAGATATGATTACGGATTAATGATAAGGACTTCCTTGATTGGATACCTGAGTAGAGAGAATTTTGCAGATTCCGAATGGAGATTTAACTCCGACACGCTTTTCAAATTTTTACACATATTCGAGTAATTTGACAGGATAATTATAGAGTGGGAACCTTAATGTATATTGAGAATATGAGACACCTTCTCAATGCCGAGACCCAATTTCAATCCAGTATATGATGATACTCCTTTAACAAGGAAAAGCCGAGAGAATTTATCCCATGAAGAACAGGAAAATTATTTGAATCGCCAAATACCTCTTTCAAAAACCCGGAGCTTGGAAGATTTAAAAGCCTTAGAGTCTGGGGACCCTGTAGAAGATAGAAAATTTGAAAAGAAAGACCCCGAATTCAAAAAACCAATCATAATGGCTCAACAAGGAGGAGCATATACAATTCGTCTTAAAGACGCAGTGATGATGATTCCGAAATTTTCTGGAGATCCTACAACCGGAGCTACATTTAGAGAATTCTCGATCGGATGCGAGGATGCTAAAGACATGCTGCCCGCTGCAGCTGAAGAGAGTCTATTGAAAATGATGAAGACCCGATTACAGGCTGGAGCACTGGAAGCCGTACGTGGAGAAAATTTTGCTGATGTAAATGCCTTGCTCAAACATTTGAAGAGTGTATACGCACCGCGAGAATCCACCACGCGATTAAGAGGGGAACTTGGTCAAGTATTTCAAGGATACGACGAGAATGTTGCGAAATACTTTAACCGAGTAAGAGATTTGGGACAGAGAATCATAGATGCATATAAAGCAGACCACGAAAATGCTATTTCAGAAGAGCAAAGAACTGAAATAGAAAAAGAAACAGTCCAAGCGTTTACATTGGGCCTACGTAAAGAAATATCCATACAGATGCCAGACAATATAGCAATAGGAGTAGCAGGAAAGAGAGCTATTGAGATTGAAGACAAACTGCGCACTCAAGATAAATTACGGGCACTTATACCCGACATGAAAAATCTGGGCATTACTGAACATAAAAACAAACAGAATTCATGCCAAATTTGCGGAAATTTGGGACACGAGGCGTTATCATGCCCAAAATTTAAACCTGTTGGTTGCACTATATGCAAAAGGACTACTCATGCAACTGAAGATTGGCAATACCGTCCTGTACGGACTATTCAGACAAACCAACGATCCCCATTCCCAGAGAATCGCAACTATCAACAAAGTGCACGTCAGGACTTTCGCAGAAATAACCAATATCCTCGCTATCCGAATAATTTTTCTTATCAGAATCAGAATTCGTATGCTCAGAATAGAAATACTCAATTTCAGGATCGAAATTTCCAGTTCCGACCACAGAATAATAATTTCAGAAATCAAAACTCGCGTTTTGAAAATCAAAATCAACGTTCCATGAATCAAGATTTACGATTCACAAACAACAACTCTCAACATTACAGAAATCAGAATAGTCCTCAAGGCCGAAACAATTTTGGAGGCAATTGGCGAAATTCAAATCACGACTTTCAGAATTCTTATAGAAACAATGAACGATCTTTCGACATTCAAAATCCACGAGAAAATGCACCTCCAAAAAACGAGGGCAGCCTCCTGCATGGGGGAGGCGCGACTCCGAGAAACCAGTAAACTCAGTTAAAATCCAGAATATTTCGATTAATTTCCTCAAAGAAAAAGAACCACCATGCATTCGACTGAAAATTCAAAATGAAATCGTTATATTCATGTTAGATTCTGGAGCTAGCGTCTGTCTGATAAAGCAAGGAAAAATTGGAAATACATGTATAAACAGAAACGAAGAAATCCAGTTGATTGGAATAACCTCTGGACACGTCAACACCTTGGGAACAGTGATTTTGGACATATTGGGTATACCTACAAAATTTCATGTGGTTCCAGATTCTTTTCCTATAGATCCACACGATGCTATAATGGGGAACTCTTTCTTTGCCAAGAATAAGGCAAAAATCGATTGGGCAAGTGATTGTTTCGAAATAAAAGGGCATCAAATTCCCTTATTGAACGAAAATGAAAATAATATCGTGAACATTCCTGCGAGATCGAAAAAAATATTCCGCATAAAAATAAAACCTACAACACTAGAAACTGGATTGATAGAATCTATTGATGTCAAACAAGGATTGTATGCAGGCAACGCGATTGTAAAGAACAACAACGGTTTTATTTTTCTACCTTTTATTAATACGACAGAAGAGAACATCGAGATGAAAATCGGAGATCCAGAATTACAGGAGGTAGGAAGAATCAAAGAACAAGCTATAAAGCAGATACAAAAAGATAATAACATGAAAAAGAAAAACAAGAAAAAGCGAAAAAATATTATAGCAAGGAAATGCTTCAAAATCGAAACAAGGTCTCGTTTTGAGAAAATCAAAGAATTGCTTCGTTTGGACGATCTCGGTCCTACGGAAAAGGATGAAATTCACAATCTAATTAAAGACTCAGCTGATTGTTTTTACCTCCCCGATGAAAAATTAACAAGCACGCATTTACACCAGCATTCTATTCATACACAAG
The DNA here is from genome assembly GCA_028476575.1 of Platygaster robiniae. Lineage (NCBI taxonomy): Eukaryota > Metazoa > Arthropoda > Insecta > Hymenoptera > Platygastridae > Platygaster > Platygaster robiniae. Next base: position 19,363,650 of record CM052019.1, on the reverse strand, counting down.
ATGACAAGCCAATCAACGCGCGCCAATATCGTTTTCCCCCAGTATTGAAAGAAGAATTGAATAAACAAGTTGGGGAACTTTTGGAGAATGACATTATCAAACCTTCGTGCTCCCCTTACAACACGCCTGTTTGGATTGTCCCGAAAAAGGCTGACAGTCAAGGAAATGCACGTTGGAGAATGGTTCTCGATTTTCGAGCATTGAATGAAAAAACCGTGGGAGACTCTTACCCACTGCCCAACATCGTTGAGATATTGGACCAGTTGGGAGGAGCAAAATATTTTTCGATCTTCGACCTTGCATCAGGGTTCCATCAAATCGAAATGAAACCCGAAGATGCACAGAAGACTGCCTTTTCTTCCCCTCACGGACACTGGGAATTCGTTAGAATGCCATTTGGTCTTAAAAATGCACCCGCGACTTTCCAAAGATTAATGGATGTTGTATTATCTGGGTTACAAGGTACCGAGCTATTTGTATACATGGACGACATCGTGATATACGCAAGAGACTTGAGTGAACATCGTAGAAAATACAAATTATTGATCGAAAGACTGCGAGAGGCCAACCTAAAATTGCAACCTGACAAGTGTGAGTTTTTAAGGAGAGATGCTATCTTTTTGGGACATCAGATCACGGAAGACGGGCTTAGACCAGATCCCAAGAAAATTGAAGCCGTACAAAATTTTCCCAGACCTAGGAACATTAAGAATATACGACAATTTTTAGGTTTAGCATCGTACTATCGACGATTCATAGAAAACTTTGCAAAGATTTCGAAACCCTTGACGAGACTTTTAGAAAAAGACTCAGAATTCAGATGGAAAGAAGAACAAGAAGAAGCATTTTTGGCCCTCAAAGAGAAACTTTGCAGCGAACCTGTTCTACAATATCCAAGATTTGACGAACCATTCATTTTGACCACAGACGCGAGTCAATACGCAATAGGAGGAATATTAAGTCAAGGAAAGATTGGGCAAGATAGGCCTTGCGCCTATGTCTCACGTCAATTGAATAAAGCGGAAAAGAATTATAGTACTTACGAGAAGGAAGCTCTTGCGATAGTCTTTTGCGTTTCTCATTTTAGACCATACTTGTATGGTAGAAAATTTATTGTGGTAACAGATCATAAACCACTCTGTTGGATGAAAACCGCAAAAGACCCTACGAGTCGTCTCACCAGATGGAAATTGCGTTTAGAAGAATATGATTATGAAGTTCAACACAAATCTGGAGCTAAGAACATTAATGCAGATGCTTTATCACGAAATCCGGTGCTCCAAACAGAGGATATCTTTTCAGAAGCTATAAACATGATAACGACAACAGAACCAAGACGCTCGACGAGAGTGAAGGAATCTACAGAGAAAGGACGACAATATCAGCAAGAAATCGAGACCAAGAAAACAAAAGGAAAAGATCAAGCGAAAACAGAAGAATCAATTGAAGATAGAAAAGATAGAAAGAAAAAACCTAAGCGAGAAAGACCTCAACTTTCATCAACAGAATCTGATACGGATGAAGAAAGTTTGAACAGAGAAAAATACAGAAGAATCACAAGAAAAACAACCGAGAACAAACGAAAAGAAAAGATCGATGAGACCCAGAAATACGACACTATTCAAGACAAATTGGAAACAAGTGAACAACAATCTAGTGAGAACGAAGAGACAAGAAACAACAATGTCGCGAATGATGATAATCATATAAACAGTGATGAAACCTCCGAGGAAGAACCAGAAATGAATGACGAATTGGAAAAGATTATTCTTGGTGAAAATATTTTTGAAAACAGAGACCACCTTTTTATGAAACACGATAGCTGCGTTTTATTGATTGATACCGAGAACAAACCTGTTGACGAGGCCACAGAAAAGTTTTTCAGGAAAAGAGAAGTAAAGAAATTTGATAAATTAGATCTGGGGGAATTGACATATATTAAGAGTGGAAGGAATTACCAATTTTTGTTTTGTATCCAAGATAAATCGAAGGAAGAAAGTAAAGAGGATGTATGGGAGGCAATGAGAACTGGATTGAAAAAGTTGAAAGAATATCTTACAGAGAAAGAAATCAAAAGCATAAATATTCCAAAATTTGAAATAATCAGTGAGATTCCTTGGAGAAGGTTCGAAAACGAAATACACGAAGTTTTCAAAAGAGATAAGATAAAAATTATTATTTGCACTGGACAGATTCAAATCCCGGCTATCTCACAGAGATATTCACTGGTCGAAGAATTTCACTGTTCTGCTGTTGGAGGACATCAGGGCCACAACAAGACCTACCTCAGATTGCGATCAGAATATTACTGGGAGAACATGAGAGACGATGTAAGGAATTTTATCTCGAAATGCCTCTCTTGCAAATTGAAAAAGTTGACACGGAAAAAAATCAAACAGCCCATGGTTATCACCGATACCCCGGGCACTGCATTCGAGAAAGTCGCGTTAGATTTAGTAGGACCCTTTCAGACTACTGAAAACGGGAATAAATACATTTTGACGATACAGGATTTGTTGACAAAGTTTTGCATTGGAGTTCCTATACCAGACGCAAGCGCTGTATCTACAGCAGACGCCTTGATAAAGAGATTGATTTGTGTATTCGGTCCACCCAAGGCTATACTCACAGATCAAGGCACGAATTTTCTCTCAGGTCTTATAAAGATTGTTGCTAAAAGATTCAATATTAAACAATTCAAAACTACAGCCTTCAAACCTTCTAGTAATGGTAGCTTGGAAAGGACTCATATAATTTTGGTTCACTATTTAAGAACGTTTCAGAATGAAGACCTCGAATGGGATCAGTGGGTGGAGATGGCTATGTTTGCGTACAATACTAGTGTGCACGAATCCACTGGTCGTACACCATACGAGCTTGTATTCGGGAAGACTAGTCTCTTACCTTCAAGCCACGCTCCTCCCGGTCACGAAAAATTGGAAACTTATGATGAATACCTGATAAAACTCATGGCTAGGCTAGATACGATCAGGGAAGAATCTAGACAGAATTTGATTAAAGCGAAAGAAAAATATAAGAAATATTATGATCGATATGTGAATCCAACATTGCTTTCTGCCAACAAATACGCGTTTTTAAGAAAAGGCCTGAAGATGGGCAAATTTGATGATTATGCAGATGGTCCTTTTAAAATAATTGAGGTACTTGATGACAATAGGACCAAGATTAGAATTAATGGCGGAGAAAGGATTGTTTCCACAAATAGGTTGATCCCTACAAGAATAGATAGTGATCAAAGCGATTAATTACGCGTACACAATTTTATGTAAGTTGTATAATTTTTCTTTGTTATTATTGTATTTGATAGGAAGAAACATGCTGTGGATATTCGTAATAGTCGTCACCTTCGGCACTTCCGATGGGCTCATGGGATATGATTGCGGGATGCTACACGGCAACGTTACGAAGATAAATTTACGAGATCTGGGGGAATGTAATATACCCCGTCCCAAAATTGATGAGAAAAAGCTGACACTGCAACTCTTACAAGTCAATGATTTTGGCACCCTGTACGTGCAAGTATGCAAAATCAAGATACAGCGTCTAGTTACTCGATGCGGGTTTTTCGCTGACCATTCAGTTTCCAATGGCCTTACCGAGTACTTCTTTGAAGCAACAAGAGAGCAATGCAAGCATCTCCATGAAAGAGGAAGGATCCAGATAGGACAAGTCAGCCTCAACGACTTCAAGAGCAACACTTCCGAAACCCGCTCCGTCACTCTAGCAGGAACTCTGAATAATGACGGTAGCTGCACCGGTGAAACTTACAGCGACGCTTTCGGTACCTGGCAGAAGGTTACAGTACAAGGAGTTATCACGATAACGCTACAAGATTATGAGGCACCAATTTCCTTAAAGGAAAATAAAATCTTCCTGAGAACCGGCTCCGCATGCACCACCAAAAAACAGCACTGCGCTTTAAGTGACGGAAGTTATGCTTACTGGGACCTATTACCCAGAAGTTTCTGCGACGACCAGAAGTACACGATCTTATTCAAAGGACTGGGGACGAAGCTAGAAGACAAATCACCGCAACAATACAGAATCGTGTATACAGTTGAGTCAAAAGATACCACTTTTGCCCTCACAAAAGGAAGGACCTTTCAAGTATGTGGATATGACATACACGCCACAGAACACCCAAAACTTTTTATCTTGGAAGGAGGAGAAGGTAAACCCTTTTCGAAAGCCGATCAACTAGATGCAAAGAACCTTGACTTGTTCACGTACATGAATTCCAAGTTCATCTACATCGAAAAGCATATGAAGAGACAGTTCGAAAACCTTTTCTTTGACGTAATGCAGAAACGTTGTAAACTCGAACGAAAGATACTTGGAAACGCCCTAGCCATTGCTACAATAAAACCAGACGAGTTCGCATACCTTTTCATGCGTGGACCTGGGTACATGGCCATCACCGCTGGAGAAGTAACCCACATCGTTAAATGCGTTCCAATAGTCGTCAAGTTGAAGAATACAGAAAAATGCTATCAAGAAATTTTGGTCGGAGGAAATAATCAAACCTATTTCTTGACCCCGAAAACAAGGATATTAAAGAAACGAGGCACGCAAATATTCTGCAATTCACTCGCTCCAACTATGTTCGAGATCGAAGAAAAATGGTATAAATTCATACCAAATCCAGTGGAAACAGCAGCACCTCGACGCCTAGAACCATTATCCACGCCTACCTGGGAGTACCACAACCTGGAAAACCTAGCAAACACTGGAATCTACTCTGAAAAGGACCTAGAAAATTTTAGAGAAAACGCACTTTTTCCAATGGACCGACAAGGCGTCCTTGATACAATTGCAAGGAGATCACTCGGAGACCCCGTTGATCTAGAAGGAATATCTCTGGAACATTTGCTGGACGTTAAGAAGTTAGCACAAGGACTTTGGCAAGATATGTGGACAAAATTTTCGATTTTCGGGACGTACACTGCTGGATTTTTAGGAATATACCTCGTTTACAAACTCATTAGAGGATTGTTGGACACAGCACTCAATTTACTCGCACTACACTCTATTTACGGTTGGTCCATCTACTTATTAACCGCATTCTGGGACAATCTTGCTAGCCTTATCCTACATGTACGAGTCCCTCCCAAAAAGAACGATGACCGAAAACCCCTGGAGTCCAAAGAAGGAGAAGAAGGAACCCCTTTGAAAACGATTTCCATTATATCCCCTACATCTCCAGAAGAAGATGACACGACTCCCATTTATCCCAACAACGACTTGAAACAACTGCAGCATGAACAAGCGGCCTTTGCTCTTCGTGGCTAAGAAGAATTTATTACTATTGTAAAATATAAGAAACCTTGCGGCAATATTTTGCGATTATGTTACAAATATATGTACCCAATTGTAATCAAAAAAAAAAAAAAAACAAATACAAAAAGAACATATATGTATTGATCAGAATAAGGTGTGTGTGTGTGTATGTAATCTTAAGTCAATCATCGTGTATAATGATTGTAAAACCTTTTGAATAAAACTTGTGTTGAAAAAAAAAAAGGGGGGAAAGAAAAAGGAAATGTGAGGTTGGAGGTTGAATTTCCTCTTTCTTTCTTCTTAAAAAAAAAAAAAAAAAAAAAGGGAAAGAGAAAAGGGGACTATATATATATTGCGAACGCAAATACACTAGTTTAAGTTGCGGTGTGGAAACAAACTTTCTCTTGCCTTACTCGACATGCGTAATATTATTTAAGAAGTAGAATAGCACTATTGTTATGGTTCTGACAACGTTCTGGAAACATTTAGTCGAATGATGATGAAATTTTGGCAGCGGACGGTTGATACAGAATAGAGAAATATTGGACGTAAAAACATGGATATATGATTATTGTAAATGACAGAGGAAAGAAATGGCGAGAATTGATAATGAAAGAAATAGGTATAAACGGGAGTTAGAATATGGGCTATAGAGCAATAGAATATATATAAATACACGATAGAAGAATTACAAGAATAAATAGGAATCGGGAAACATGAAAGTAAATAGTAGAATGATGTATACAAGGAACCAAGGAAATAGGAAGTCAATGGATGAAATACGAGATATATTAAAAGGGATTAAAAAGTAATTATGAAATGGGAATTTAAAAATGAAAGAAAATACGCGAGGGATAATGATGATTATAAAAAGAAAGAAGGTTAAGGGGGAAATTATATAATTGGATATGATTATGTTCCATTTAAAATTTTTTTTTTATATATATACGACGGTTACGGGTAAATCAGAAACCCACGAAAATAGGTTACGGGTGAACCAAAAACCCAGGGAATTGAAGATGTTAAAAAGGAAAAAAGGGGGGGGTATAAACAGAATATTTATGATTTGATTTTTAATTTTGAGGATAGTTCGATAGAATTTATGGCCCCGCTCAAGTAACAGATTACTAAAGATTAGATTTTTCCAGTGTAGCTAGCTGTATGAGTCAAGAGATTTTTAGTATGAAATGTAAAATGTCCTAATTTTGAGACGTCAGAATAGGTTTTTGGGTTACGGGAGTTTTCAAGAAGGGTATAATTATGTTCTTTTCGAATCAAGCCTTTAATAGCATGCATGCATATTAAAAAAAAAAAAAAAAAAAAAAAAAAAAAAAAAAAAAAAAAAAAAAAAAAAAAAAAGAGAAATTTTAGAGAAATAAACGAATAAAAAAAAAAAAAAAAAAAAAAAGGGGTGAAGATAACTGGGAACGAAAGAGTCCCATAAGCTTCATAAGTGTCATAAGAACTTCGTAAATGAGAGTAATGAAATATAGGAGTTAAAATAAGGTCAAATAGTAAACGAGTAAAAAGGTTTAATAAGGAAAAAAGGGGGGTAATAAAATAAAAATGTAATAGTCGAGTTAAAATGAATAAAATAAAAAAAAAAAAAAAAAGAGGGAGGATACTTATATTGAGGTTTTCGTGACAAGAGTGGAAAATAAAATATGAAGTTACAGTCAAAAACCGACAATGACTAAGACAAAAGGTTTACAATCGAAGCGACAAAATTATACAGGAATGACCAAGAATGACCAATATGAACAGGAAAATTTTATTAGGAATATGATGAAAGAAATGATTGTCAAAAGAGAACGAAGAGATACAATGAAATGACTTGAATATATCAGACGGGATATCGAAATAAAAGACTGTAATCAAAAAGATATCACAAAGCCGAGAATTGAACAAGATAACAATGACACTGGGTTACGAAACAGAAATCGAAACCTCATTTTCAGATCGCTTAACAACGGTAAATTAAACGGAATCCGAAGATATCTTAATGAGAATATGAGTAAAGTAAAATCAATAAAGAGGAATTCTTGCTTAGTTTTTTCAAAGAACACGTGTAGTAAAGATCGACAAAATGGATGTTACCCCGGGTGCAATAGTGAACGCCGAGCTTGAGATCAAGAAATGCAATCCGGAACAAAGAGAGAGACTGAAAAGATTATACAAGGCGAAGTTTAAGTTGATGAGATTTGAAAACCATCAACGCATCAACCAAGAGTTCTGCAAACTGCCACCCAAACTGTTGCGGAAAACGTTACACAATTGTAAAAGGACGATTTCGAGAATCAAGGAATTGGATAAAAAAATTCGAGACATGAAAATCGAAAGAACTGCACCAGAATCACCGAATCCGAAAAAGAGGATGAACCTCTATGAAGACAACCAGTGTTCTGCGGAGACTCCAAAATGTGTAATATTGAAAGATGAAATTCTACTTGTACCTTTTAAATATGAATTGTTGAAATTGAAATAAAAACTCAGGGTTAAAGACAGAACGGATCTCTTTTATTTTGTACTCTCATTTTACACGGTGAAGCAAGTCAAGAACGGCGATAAGGAAATAAGGTCGGGTCATCATAAAATCCTTCGTCCTCCCATTCTAGATATCGCAACCGCAGAAATTCGAAATCGATGAACTCTCGAAACTCCTGCTTGAACTACGCGCAGCTACGTTTATCTTCACATTTAAGAAATTACCACCGTTTAAGGCGGTAAGTTTCTTCTAGGAGAGGGGAGATGTGACGAGCGGGGTTTAACCACTCGTCTGATTTGTATTAAGACATAAAATAATATATATATGGGACGATTTTGGGTTTTTCATTTTTGAAAATATTATAAAATTTATTTAGAAATTTAATATTCCAATATAGAAACTATTTTTTTTTTATTATTTCGAACAATAGGATAACGCGCTGGTGCTATCATAATCTCAGCAGTTTCGTCGTGTGATAACATATTCGAAAATAGAATTTCTATCTAGCTACTTCGAGCAAAATATAGAGATATTAGATGTTTCGAAATAATCACCGGATGAGGACGAACGAAGAGGAAGCCGTGATTAGAACTTCGATATCTAATGATTTGGGTAATCAACAGCTGAAACGGAACTCGTTTTTATCTTTTCCTTTTTAGAATGAAAAATATAATATCGAATGATTTTGAGTAATCAACAGCTGAAACGGAACTCGTTTTTATCTTTTCCTTTTTAGAATGAAAAATATAATATCGAATGATTTTGAGTAATCAACAGCTGAAACGGAACTCGTTTTTGCCCCCTCTCTTTAAATTTTACAATTTCTCCTCTTTCGAACTTTGTATATAAACCCGCGATTTTGCTCAGAACATCGAAGAAATTCAGAGTTAGCAATCCTCTAACAGCTCTTCACAGAGTCCAAAAGGAAAGCCCTAAAACAAGAATTCTCTTCCCCGAGCCCTAGTAAAGGTCCGACCTGAAGACGACCTTTCCGCTCCATCAATAGCCAAGTGGAAATTGATAATGACCAGAGTTGTACTCTAGGTCCCAGAAATCGATCTACACGAGGATAAATTTTGAGAATAAAAAGTAAGCAGATTTTATATTGTGAGATATTGATTGGCTGAGATTCGGGCGGAAGGGATTCATCCCTTCTGAGCTACAGTTCCGAAGCAACTCGTCTCAAAGCTATTTATATTGTTCTCGTGAAATTCTCTTTTATTTTGATGTGTAGACAGTAATGTTGGATAAGCATAAAGCGATTAAAAGAAGGTACAATGAATCAAATGATAGAAATAAAATAAGCGTTAAAGATATAAAACTAATAAAGAATAAAATAAATTGGAATTACAGAATAATATTAAAATTAGCATTAAAGTTTGAAGGCTAATATTTGAATACATCGGGATAAGTTGAAGGAATAGAAATATTAAATCCGTACACCCTTTTCGCAGTGCCCTTGGTAGAGGAGTTGATTTGGGCGATTAAGAGTTTGATTAGGAGAAAGAGAGTCAAACCTAGTGAAAAGAAATATGTGTTTAAACAAAAAGGGATCTTGAAACTATATCACCGCCTTAGGATATTGAAAAGATTGGATCCCAAAACTAAGTTTTCTTGGGAAAAGGTGGATCAAGAAATAGCAAAGGAGGCTTCGCAACATTTAGGAATTTTGTTGATAACTCCAGAGAAACAGATAACGACGACTTGTAGACATTGTGGCAACAGACAAGTTAATGATCTACACATAGACCAGGTAGACAGGGAGTTAACCGGGTTGACGGAATTGGAAGAACCTCCCATATCTCAAGATCCAATCGTGGAATCTGTCAAAATGGATCCTTCGGAAAGCTTGAAATTAGAATTAGCTGAGATGGGTGAAATATGGTTTTAAAGGCGCGTTGTCAGGACTTATAATAATTCAGAATATAATTACTAGAAATTAGGATTGAAAGCGATTGTAAAAGCAAGTTTGGAAGAATGAAAAGAGAATAACGAATCAAGCGATAGTTAAAGTTCTACAATCGCGAATAAATATGAATGTGTATATTAAGAATCCAGATAAATACAACTGCGAATAACGAGGAGAATCGAAACAATAATTTGATGTTCTACAAAGCGAATGAATATTATTTGGATGAATAGTTACAAATCCGGATATGATATTGGAATAGAGGGTGATAGAACGAAATTAGATTGCAACGGGATTGATGAATGCTGAATGAGAATTTTTAATATTGTAGAACGGAATTGTGTAAAGCAATATTTAAATTAATAAACATTAAATTACGAGGTCAAATTGGTTTTTATATTGTCTTCAAAACGTTCCTTAGAATCCTAGATATCCTTTAAGGGTCCTTTTGGGCAGAGTCTCCACTAGGGTCCTTCTCTGGACAGGTGAGTCGAAGTCTAACCAGCGATAAGGAAAGGATCGGAAATAAAGCAACGTTGGAATCGACCAATTCTCCATAATTACGTTATCGTCGTTGGTTTGATGGAAGCTCGCTCGTTACAAATCACGATGCAAATGATGATGTTTGTTTCTCGGGGAAAAAGTTGACTGAAAAATTTTCTAATGTTCAAACTGCATCAATTGCAGAAGGAAGAAAATATAAGATTCATCATGTATTACTTTTTTTTCACTTCCTTGCTATTAATACTTGGATGTAAAAAATATCGATTGCATTGAATTTGACATTCTTTCTATTTGATCATTCCTTGTACTTCCACAGTTACATTGTCACATAATCATTTATTAGCCTCAGTTCATTAGCATTACGTTTATTTTTTCTCGTATACTTTCGAGGCCCACATTTGATGTTCCTGGCAGATGCTGGTGACGTTTCTATTACACATTATGTTTTTCTATGCCACTGAGAAAACTATTAAATTATATCTGATACATGTATATTTGGATATCAGCAAACAAATTCACGTTTCATGGAATGACATTCGTCGACTGTTAGCGAATCAGAACATGAACCGCCTATCCCAAGATCAGATTTGTTAACAGTTATATATACTATTGCATGAATATTTTTTTGTATTTTTAGTATTTTTTGAGACAAAAAAATATTCATTCTTTCGACTTTCATTGATATTTTTCGAATGTTATCGTATCAAACTGTTAGGGCGCGCAAAATATGTTGGGAATAATGTATTACATTCAATATTACCAATAACGAGTTATATGCTGCTAAAAATGTTATTTACGAACTACATACGATTATTTGAAACCTTTATGAATATTAGAGTGACATATTGCTTCGAGTTTCAAAAAATTTCTAATATAAACATAGAAACTTGTATGTAACTTTGATAAATTATATAAGAATTTTATTAAAACTTTATAAATTCACCCTATAAGCATTTTCGAAAGTTTCACGCCGAAAATGGCAATTAATGCTTCCAGGCACGAGATTAACTCTTCTTATCCTGAGATAGCTACTTTGTATGTCATCAATGTACCTCGAACACAATTGAAAATGTAATTAAATACGTGCTAAGTTATTAAATATGAATAATAAGAAAAAAACTTGTTACAATTTTTCAATATTTTCAAACCTTCCATTTAACTTCATCTTCTATTAGCTGCGTTAATATAATATTGTTTGATGCTCTACTAAAATCATTTTCCTTTTTTGCCCCAAATCACCTCAATAATGATAGACGAAATCTCAACTACCCCGGCGCTTTCTACATAACAATAATTGAAATTTGTCGTAAAGTTTTTATTCCTTGAGTTGTTTAGTTTTTCATTATCAAAATTTTTCAGAAATGAAGATGCTTTACGTCAAAAAAATTCGACTATCAACATTACACAAAATTGATTTAAATTTTCCGAGATGTTGCCAATACCAAAAGCTTTGTCAGTTATGTGAGCATACGTGGCATAAACGACGATTTTATAATTTTTCAAAATCATTTTGTTCTCTATAATTTCCATTCGAAACCGGAAAAAACTTTTCACGCATAACAAGATAAAGTATCATAGGCAATACAATTTGGAATAACTCATGAACAATTTTTTTGAATATTACATATCTCTCATTGACAATTATACATAAGTCAATTTTTTTGTTTCTAAATTCTCTGGAATTTCACACGTAATTCAAAGTGTAACGATGATTTCTCTCGATTTGGTATGAGTTTACTACAGATTCAGACTGTCACGTCCCGAGTACGTGACATGTGGCAATGGGCGCCATTAAATTATCGTTACGCTGCCATTGGAATCACTACTCGTGTTATCGCGCTTAATGGCAGTGTCATTTCGATAAGCTGTCGATGTTTCTAGACTCTTCTAGAAACTTCTATTTTTCGGTGACGTGCCAGTCGTCACTTCCGACGGCCATGTTTGATCGTGCGTGTAATAAATAGAGGCATTTTCGTGGGCTCGTGGCCTTTTTTGCCCCGTTCCTCCCAGTGTTAACACCGAGTCGTTTTAAGCGCAATGTCTAACTATGTTAATAAAGTTAGTCGATACAAGAGTTTTCACGAGTGAATTGTTTTCTCCCAAACCTGTCCACGGAACCTAAAGAGAACCGACGAACTTCGACGCTCTCCGAAGGGCCGCGCTACCCGGCCCTTCCAACACGGGACGTCACAATGGTGGTAGCGGGCTCGGTTCTTTTTCCAGGATTCTGTGGATTTGGCCGTGGAGGATGAAAAACGTGAATATCGGAAACATATGGAATGGTATTGTATGAGGTGTACTGTTTTGATTGAGTTCGCGAACGACTTGACGCACGATTTTTATTTACATAGTGTAAATCTATCTGAAATTGTTCTTTTATTACTAAATTATTGTACCATATGGTAGAATGAATTTTAGATTTTGACGATGTAAATATATTAAAAAAATTCATTGTTAATTTTCACTTATTATCGTACCATATGGCAAATTAAACTTTAGATATAGATGTCGAAATATATTGGAAATCAATTGTAAATTCTGGCAGAATTTATGCTATAAGGGACGAAAATTTCCAAGGTTCACCATTTTGCGAGATTCAAATACTAAATAATGAATAAAATAAATGATTTAATGTGCTACACGTAATGCAAAATTCCATATAAATAAGACTTATGGTACGAAATTTTTTGAATTTTGGCATCGTTACACTGAACTTGTGAAACATATGGTAGCCAAGTTTTTAGATTTACTGATCGGAAATTTTGTGAAAATTGATTTTAAATTTATGAAAAGTATTGGAACATATGGTAGCCAAGATTTCAGATTTACTGGTCGAAAATTTTGTGAAGATTGATTTTAAATTTATGAAAAATATTGGAACATATGGTAGCCAAGATTTCAGATTTATTGGTCGGAAATTTTGTGAAAATAGATTTTAAATTATGGAAATCATTGTAACATATGGTAGCCAATATTTCAGATTTGTTGGTCGGAAATTTTGTGAAAATAAATTTATGCTGGCATACGGTATGAAATTTTGAACATTAATTGTGAAAATTATATGGTACCAAATTTCAGAAGTTTATTGTGAATTTAACGTAAAAAGACACGCCAGACAAAATCATACTTTTATATGAACGAATCGAACTTTAATCAAACAAATTAATTGGCAAATAATCAGAGTATAAAGAAGACATATCCTGAAATCTTGTGAGTTTGTAAGAAATATATCGATCTCTTCGAAGATGATAATTATAGAAGTAGAATACAAAAAAAAAAAGATTTTCACGAATATAAGAATACGAATAATGATGAAGCAGTCAAATAATAAAACAATGATACAAAAATCAATATCAAAAAAAAAAAGAGGGAATTAGAAAAGATGTGTATGCAATGACTTTTTCCAATTATATGAAACATATGGAATAATTTCCTTCCTCTATCGAGTGAAAATTCTAGAACGAATAATTGCTGAAAAATAAATAACTATCCTGCGGAATTAATAAAAACAGGAATTTTCTCAAGCATCTAGATTTTTCGTCAGACTAACTTCGTTTTGAAGGCTTTCAATTCATAAATTACCTAATACGTTCTGAGATCCTCTATAACTGTGACAAATAATGTCGTTAAATCAAAAGATATAAAGTTAATATTAACAATAATAATTATAACAACGATAATAGTTTTGAATTTCTAATGTTAAATATGAATCATTTAGATTAAATGATATACATAACACAAGCAATCTAAAATGTGAAGAAATTGAATTGTATTGACTCAAATATTATACACAATGTAAAATCGCTTGAAACATTTTGTATAAAATAACTAAATTTTATTCTGGTTGAGCTAAAAGAGAGAAAAAAAAAAGAAATAATAATAATGAAATAATAAATAAATGGTCGAAGATTTGATTGTACCAATAATTTTGCCTAGATTAAATTAAAAAGTTGTATCAAGTTTTAACATAAATGAAATATTTGTCAAAGTGCAATACGTTTTAGTCAGTTGTGAATTTGCTGTCGATAGAGAATTTTAACTGTGAAACCCTAGCCCTCACAAATTTTTGATCAGATTCTTGCATTAGTTGCATTATATTGGTCTCAAGGTTACGGGTGAGCCGAGAAAACCCATGAAAGTTGTAAAGGTTACGGGTGAGCCGAGAAAACCCATGAAAGTTATAAAGGTTAAGGGTAAGCCAAAAACCCTGAATATTGAAAAATGTTATGGTAATGCTAGTTACAATGCATATCGAGGATCTATAATCTTGAGGGTGTTGTGTGAAAAAGTGTTCCACGTCCCTGTATACCAAACTGAGTTCACGAACTCAGTATGCTCGAGAAATAGTCACCAATATGAGTGAAGACGGGTCGAAAGCCCATCGAGTAAAACGGTTCCACACAATGAAGGGGTTTTTACAGGACAAGTTAAACTAGTACGGCAAGTTCACGAAGAACGCTGAACTAAATGATTACAAAGAGAATTTTTCTAAGTAACGCAAAAGAAAAATTATTTTTTTTCCTTTTTCGGGAGATTATAATTCTTTTTTTTGGAACACCATATACTTAAAACATAAATGCAAGGGCATGTGAACGAATAAACCCAAATGAGTACGGTTGAAACACCGCCGGTTCAGTCCAGCGCCTAAAACACGCAAAGTGTTGGGTCACGGGAGAGACCGGAAAAATAAGCGGTCGCAACACCGCCGGCATACTGTCCTTCATTGGGTTTTGTTTAATGGTCAATTTAGAGATTTTTCAGATGCAAAATTTTGGTTGCGGGTAATCCGAGAAACCCCATGAAAATCTTCATTATGGTTACGGGTAAACCAGAAACCTTGAAATAAAAAAAAAAAAACAAAAAAACAAAACCAAATAAAATGGTACACTCATGACTTTCCCATAGAATCTGAAAATAAAAGAAGAAACAAAAAAAAATGACAGAAATAATTTACATGAAATAAAAAGCGATAATCAGAATAAAATCCAGAAGAAAAAAATGAATAAATACAAAAAAAAAATAATAATAATAACTATAGCTACATTCAATGTAAAAAGGAAAGGACTAGATCGAAACGAAAATATAAGTCATTATATCAGTTGTAGAGGAATAACATAACTTTTTAGTGTAAATTAACCAGTTACCAGAACAGTATAACTCTAATAATTCAAAATTAGATAAACATAAAAGATATCGAAATTCAAGCAAATATATTAAACATGTTTTTACAAGATCTCGAATCGGACAATGAATAGAACATTAGAAATTTTCGAAATTAAGTCAAATTAGGCATAACCAGAGAAACAGAATAATTAATCTAGTCAATCTGAAAAAAAAAAGAAGTTTTTTTCCTGAAGATTTATATATTGACATAAACTTCTTCCGAGTTAGTATACAAAATTGTATGACATTTCAAGACTAATGAATCATAACTTAAGAATGCGCCACATTCAATAAGCTTGGAATTCTCGTAAAATTTACCGTCAGTGAGGAATTTTATCTGCATAACCTTCAACTCTTTTCTATTGACGACTGGATTATTGCATTCGGTGGTTTTATTATTAAGGTTGCGGGTAAACCAAAAACCCATGAATATAGGTTACGGGTAAACCAAGAAAACCCATGAAATTGAAGTTAGGGCAAAAAGTAACCCCAATGCATACCCATCGTCTATTTGTTAAGGGTGCTGTGCGAAAAAGCGCATCGCATATAATAACCAGAGTAAGTAAGGGGAATACTCTGAGTTCAGTTGAGACCCCGCCCGGTTACACTTTGGGTAAAAATGCATCGTGGACCAGATAAACTTTCAGCACGAATAACTGGTTCTCCACAATTAAGAGGAATCTGCAGGACAAAGTTGAACTAGCACGGTGAACTCATGAGAGCAAAAAAAAAAAAAATACAATAAAAGAAAAATATGCCTGCATGTAATTGATGAATTTTTGTCTTTCCAGCATTGCATCATTTTCAATAACCATATATGCCACAAAAAAAAAAAAAAAAAAAATTCTATCACACTGTAGAGAAACAAAACAAAACAAAAAATATCTAGAACTCTTCAAATTGAAAAAATTGAAAGATGACTTATTATTCTCTTAGTTGACTTCTTAAGGAACCACTGTTTTCATAAGTTTTAAGAACTCGTGTAAAAACTCCTGATTATTATTCACATACAAAAAAATAATAATTATAAAAAGTGAATAGCTATTAAACAATTTAAAAAAATGCTAAAAAAAAAAAAAAAAAAAATAATAAAAACGAAAGCAAAAAAATATAGTATGAATAACGAAACAAATCAAATCGACATAAAACTGTTACAGTAAGATTTTTAGGAAGCTAGTATGTCTTGAATGTGAATTTTTTTAAGACACTAGATTCAAACTTGTTTTAAATATGAAGAAGAAAAAGAGAATAGAACTTGAGAATGATTACTATTTGAGAAAAAGTATGAAGGACTGCTTCCTTAAAGAACTTCATAGATAATATTGATGCTACAGGCACAAAATAGATTTTAATTTTCATACACAGATCAATACATACTTGCTTTCGTGAACTTAAAAGTAAGAAATCATCAGGACCGTATGAACAATGTTGAGACTTTTACTAAAATAAAACGGGTACGTTAAACGACGTGCGAAAGTATTGTTTATTAATAACATGAAATTGGAAAAATTGTATTGTACGAATCGAACTGTTCTTAAACATTGAGGCCACGGAGAAAGATAATTATATATGTATGATCACAACGAGCGTTAAAATGAATAATTTCATGTCACCATAGTTGCAATGATTTGAAGGATAATAAATGATATGGAATTCATGAAATTATGATATGACTATTTTTTAAAATATAGTGATTGTGTAGAGTATTTGAAAACTGTGCAGAGTATTATAAATCAAAATAATGTTATGTATGACAGAAAGCATAAATCGATTTTGAGTTTGAGCGATTTGAACATGCTCATGACATCGAGTTTATGATAATACACTTAATATTTTAGTATACGAGGAAAACTGTAAATGTTTATAGCTTAGTGATTTTTATTGCACACATTTTATTTGAACGAACGTTAGAAGCTGTATGAAAGGACATATTTTAGTAACAATTTCTTGGAATTAGGGGATTATACTTGACCACCTGTTAGCTACAAATGTGACCTATTATAAGCAGTTTAAAACAAAGGGCTCTTGACAACCAATGTGACTTCAACGTTCACACAGAATTTTTCCTCTGGCACATCAACTGCAGCACCGCACGAGAATGCCCAACAGCTACCAAGTCAATCGCAAGCAGTTTGAAAACGGAGCGCTTTTGAAAATCAATGAGTCACAAATTAAACGCAGGCTCCTCCCGAGACCCTCAATTCCGACTTCGATCGTACCAAGTTATCGAATCGTTAGAAGGTTAAGGGTCAAGATTCAAAACTGCGCCAAGTGAGTGTGACTGACTCTTCACGACTGCGCTCTGAGGACAGAGGGTACACTCTTCTCCCAGCTAGAGGAAACAAGTAAAATACTTCATAACACAGTTCTGTCTCAGACTGCGTAGGTTACATTGAAAAACGTGGATAAAGGTGGTCCATATTTATAATTAGTTACAGATATTATTGGAGATGCATTTAAAAATATGAGTGGTGCAATAGAGATCACTAAATTGAGATCAGAAGATTTGAAATGTAAAATAAAAAACATATTAAGCATATTGTCGAGAATAGTAAAACGCACGAGGACGTGCGTACATAAAGGGGCAGGGGCGTGCGTGGCAGCACAGCAAACTAAAGAAAAAAAAAAAAAAAAAAAAAATAATATATATATATACATGATGTTAATAATATTTTTCTTATCGAGTCTTTTTATTTAGAATATTTTACACACACAACGATCTGCCTAGCTGCCAAACTCCCCCCTAAACCTACAAGCGCACGAGGACGAGCGCACCTAAAGGGGCAGGAATGTCACGTCCCGAGTACGTGACATGTGGCAATGGGCGCCATTAAATTATCGTTACGCTGCCATTGGAATCACTACTCGTGTTATCGCGCTTAATGGCAGTGTCATTTCGATAAGCTGTCGATGTTTCTAGACTCTTCTAGAAACTTCTATTTTTCGGTGACGTGCCAGTCGTCACTTCCGACGGCCATGTTTGATCGTGCGTGTAATAAATAGAGGCATTTTCGTGGGCTCGTGGCCTTTTTTGCCCCGTTCCTCCCAGTGTTAACACCGAGTCGTTTTAAGCGCAATGTCTAACTATGTTAATAAAGTTAGTCGATACAAGAGTTTTCACGAGTGAATTGTTTGCTCCCAAACCTGTCCACGGAACCTAAAGAGAACCGACGAACTTCGACGCTCTCCGAAGGGCCGCGCTACCCGGCCCTTCCAACACGGGACGTCACACAGACATTTTTGAAAATAATTTAAAAATTTACCATGCATATGTAATAGAAATGAAATAATAAACACAGTCTACGATATTTTATTCACTCGTTTTTAAACTCGAACGTATATTTTGAATTGGATTTTGTTCAAAATTTTGAATGATATTTATTTTTAAATTTTTCTTCATTTCCCACAAACATAGGACATGAAGCGTTTACAGGATTTTTCGCGTTGTTGTATACAGCCAAGTACTATATTTTACTATATTGTATCATTTATTGCGATTAATCTCTACTTCCCATGACTTCTCATTACTTCACACAATTAACTCATACTTTTTTCCGATATTTTTTCGTTTCGTTGAATTTCGGATAATACAATATGGTCCATATCGGATGTTTCAGCGTAGTTATTTATTATTTTCGAAGATCTACGTATGATTTATAACTCATTCACCATAAATCATTGATATCAAGATGAAACCGGAAATAGTGAAGAAACCAATGATATATCAAGTCATTCACGGAAAAAAATGTTTCATTGTCCAAATATATAATAGTTTTTTCAAGACCAATATCCTAAGTTTTTAGTCTAACGAAAAATTTACTTATACCAATGAAAAAAATGGGCTTAATATTTGGACAATGAAAATTTTCGTTGGCTCAATGAAACATATATTTCCGTGAATTCAAAAAAGCCGAAATAATTTGTTGGAACTCTCAAAATAATACTGCTTTATTAGACATATTTTTACCTATTACATATGGTACAGTGTGATTGGAATCAGTAGGATTAAAATGCTGGAAAAAGAACTATACCGATTCCGAATTTTCGTTCTCTTGCATTACATGAAGTTCGCGAGGAACTAGTTTTTAAGAACAACAATTTTTTAACTTTCCGATCGTAGGGTCATGTTCTACCCTCGGAAACAGAGAAATCACTGAGAAAGGGCAACTTTGGGATCGGAGAACGTAAAAAATATTACTATTTTCAAACATTTCAAATGCCCTCCCCTTATACTCCCCGTATACTCATTCATACAATAATGTATCTACATATCTATGATAGGCACTTACACATACGCACATGTATCTGTATATGCACAGCAATGTACATTTTTTCTCTAACTCAGCGTTGTTTAAAAAGTGTCATGTCTGTTGAATAAACATGTTATAGACTGCGAAATAGAAGGTTTTCGAAAAACCTAATATTTACAGTATTAAGTAAGTATCAAATAATCTAATCAGGCTCAGTCCATGGAGCTAAGAAACATGAATCTTGTAATTTTGAGCCAGTTTCTACCCAACGTACGGAAAATTCATTACTTTTTGTAAAACTAACAGAATGTCCTGAAAGTTTGCAGAGTTTGAATACACAGTAGAAAATAAAACAGTGAAATTTTCCAGATTTCTCGTTAATTATTACCATAATTATCATATTAAATAACAAACGTAGACTCGATCTCGCGATTTATTCTTAAGTTAAGCACCTACACTTATTAATGAAGTGCATTCAATACATTATTTTTTAATTTTTCTTATCCTGGGTGGAAACTGGCTCAAAAGCACAAGTTTCATGTTTTTCAGGTCAGCCGTGGATTGAGCCTGATTAGATTATGGGATACGTGCTTCATACTGTAAATATTAGGTTTTTAAAAAACATTGTATTTCGTAGTCAATAACACATTTATTCAATACACATGACACTTTTAAAAAAACCCTGAATAAAAAACAAAAATAGAGAAATTTTTATTTGTGCAATACATCCGCAATTTCCGACTTTTAGAAAATTCGCAAATTAAACAAATTCACCATGTGGAATATTTATTGAAGTCGATTCGCAATTCTATAAGGTAAAGTATATATAGTTTAACTTATAGAATTGCGAATCGACTTTTTTTAACGTACGAGGGGGGACCCAAAAGTAACGGGAATTGTGTTACAACTTTTTTCACACACAATTTTTATCACCTTCAAAGTAACCCCCATTGACTGCAATACACTTGTTCAATCTTTTTTTCCAGTGTTCAAAACAGTTCTGAAATTCATTTTTTTAATGTTTTTTAAACCTTCCAGCGATTTTTGTTTCACCTCTTCTACAGTCCCAAAACGTTTTCCTTTCATGTCCCTTTTGAGTCTAGGGAACAAAAAAAAGTCACAGGAGGCAAGGTCCGGTGAATAGGGGGGGTGAACAATCGGTGTCATGCCGTTTTTGGTCAAAAATTTCTTCACGGACAGCGCTGTGTGGGCAGGTGCATTGTCGTGGTGGAAGAACCAATCTCCTGTGCGCCAAAGATCCGCTCTTTTCTTCCGGATGTTCTCCCTCAACCTTTTCAAAACCTCCAAGTAGACGTGTTGGTTGACCGTTTGACCTGGAGGAACAAATTCTGCGTGCACAATACCTCTGCAATCGAAGAAACAAATGAGCAATGTCTAGATGTTGGACTTCACTTGGCGTGCCTTTTTTGGACGAGGCGAGAGAGGTGTCTTCCATTGGCTTGATTGCTGCTTTGTTTCGGGGTCGTAGCCATAGCACCATGATTCATCGCCAGTTATAACCTTGAGAAAAAAATCTGGGTTTTCATCCAACTGATTTTGCAGCTCAAGACAGGCCTGAAGTCGACGCTCCTTTTGATCGTCGGAGAGAAGGCGAGGAACACATTTGGCTGCAATCCTCCTCATGCTCAAATCTTCAGTTAAAATCCTCTGAATTGAACTCCATGACAATCCAGACATCTCACAAAGTTGATCGATGGTTCAGCGACGGTCTTCATGAACAAGAGTGTTGATTTTTTCAATGTTTTCGTCCGTTCTTGAAGTCGAGGGGCGCCCAGAACGAGGTTGGTCTTCTATTGACATCTCTCCATTCTTGAAACGCGAAAACCAGTCGTACACACGCGTTTTACCCAAAGCATTATCCCCATAAGCTGTTTTCAGCATCACAAGGGTTTCCGCGGGTGTTTTTCCTAACAAAAAACAAAATTTTACAGCCGCGCGTTGCTCTCCGCCCTCAGCCATTTCACGTTTTCGCCGAAACGGAAAAAGTCGTTTCACTAGAAAAATTCTTACGGACGAACGAATGCACCCACAGCAAATGAACTTTGCATACTGACTTGGGAGAGTAGCAGCTTGGAAGAGAACCAGTGGAGAACCCGATCCCCCCCTCCGCGGTCCCCCCACCACCTAATTCCCGTTACTTTTGGGTCCCCCCTCGTATATAACATTTGACATACATGTATTGTTCGATCGACTATATTAGTGAACATTGGTTCTCATAGAACTGGCGATCTTGCGAAGGAAAACTCGAAAAGAAATAGAAGACGGAAAAAATATTCAAATTTTTCATTTTTTTCATCACTTTCCTTTTCAACTTTTGAAACTCCCGTGGCCTAGGATTCACTTTTATTTGTAGTCCGAACGTAACTCAAGTTTTTCTTCAAGAATCCGTAACAAAATGAAGTGATCAATACATGTTATCGTCATTTTCGAGGCATGCAAAAAATATCGATAAATGTTTAAATAAATAAGAAACGGAGTAATAATGTAGGTCATCAGTTTTTTTCGTGCGTGTATAACTGATGGCTATAGTGATTCTAAGTCATATCGTATTTTCCTACTATTTAAAAAATTGTTCATTTTGTTAGGGTGGCCAGACGCCGTGATTTCCTAGGACCTGTCCTGTTTTTGCACTGCTCGTCCTGGTGAACTGTTTTTTTCTAAAATGTATTGTTTTTTTGTTGCGAAGTACAAACAGACACTCAAAATCATTTTTCAAACAATGACATCGATTTGAATTCATTGTTTTTTTTAAATTTTGAATTAATTAAATATCATTTATCAACAAGTATGTAATGTCACTTGTCACTTATATTTACTGATTATACATATATACACTATACACTAATCCCCCACTAATCGGGAGGCCCTCGAAGGTAAATACCTCGTTTATCGGGACTCCCCCCACAATTGCTGCGCCCATCGAAAGATTCCCGATAAACGAGGGAACAAGGTTTCGATAGATGAGGGTTCCGATAAGTGAGGGATTAGTGTAACTACAAAATTACAAAGTTGTTTTTTAATTTAAAAAAAAAAAAGAAGGGCATCCAGACTGTCCTGATTTTTCGTTGCGCAGATCTGGCCACCCTATTTTTCTTGAATGACCACGGTATTCAGTGGTCTTATTAACCGAAGACATAATTTTTCACTTCATTTTGTGACGGGAAGTTGATGAAAAAATTTATTAGCGTTTTTCAGCATTAGTAAACGTGAATCAACTTTCCAAAATTACACGAAAGCGAATCTTGTAAGATGGGCATCAAAGTCGACGTAAATTAATTTACAACAGTATATTGTAAGTTTTCGGAAATGTATTATCATGTAAAACATAAATTTTGTTTAGGATCACTTGGCTGCTCCTTATACTTCGTTAGTAACAATTTCATTTCAGTCGGCAGTCCGTCAGGTGTTATTAAAAAGCATTTGGATATGGAGCCCAGGGATGACGAATGTACTATTAGCTTTGTCACCTGCCAATTTAAATATATTTATGTATAGAAACTCAGAAATTGATCATTGGTTTCGCTTATTTTTTTCTAACAATTTACAATGCTCGGCCCAGCCACGTTGTTGATGGCTCACATAGGTTCAGGGTGGTCGTGACTGCATTGAATGCAGTGGTGACAGGTGACACGGGTAACGAAAATAAACTGGTGTCAAAAACACTGGTTTCGAGAACCGCAGGTTTTTTTTGAATATGGAGTCACAGCCCGAAAAACTCGGGGTCCCTCGGGACTATCGAGGCCTCGTCGGGCCCAGAAAGGGGAGGAATACGAAATTTCTGAATTCTCTATAAATTTTTAGAAATCAGCTATTCGCAGAGCACATTATTCACGATATATTTCTGTTAACTATGTTATTTACTATTTATGTAAAGAAAAAGAAATAGACAAAAAAGACTCAACGACACATAAAAACTCTGTCAAATAAGAGTAGCATTGTTTCAATGAAATTTTGTCTTTAAATTTAGGTCTACTGGTCAATCCAATAATACGATGATTGCTTTTTTTTCGATTTCAGCTTGCCGAGAATTGCTGTGTCTTACAGAATACACAAATTATGATGGAAAGTTTACCGTACCAAAATAACCAGCATTATTAATTTCGAACTTGGAAAATGTATTTTAATTGTCATTGTTCACTTATGTGTAAATTTACAAATTCAACTATGTCTATTCGAGTTATAATAAATGATCCTACGAAAATACGTGTATATTGAAGAATCCAAAAAATAATTGTAGAAAATCATTGTTTCGCTTAGAAATTTTGGAAAAACGAGGAAAAATCAATGAAAATCATGGAAAAAAAATGAGGAAGAAACATCTGATGACTGTATATTATTGATTTAACATTAAGACAAGAAGTAAGGACCATTCAGTACGTTTTTCATGATTTCGGAATTTGAGACTTATGAATGACTAATTACGTATAAAACAATTATAATGCAGATATGCAAAAAAGTATTATCAGACACAATACTAATATTTGTAAGTTACAAAGAATTTCCTACAGGTTACTCCTAAATTTACTCAAGGTTTTATACATGTTCAAGAATTTCCAAATTAAATTCGAATTACGTACTAAACAACAGGTTGTAAGAAAGTGAACAATGATGACAGAAAGGAGTAACATGAAGTTGAGTGTACATTTAAAAAAAAAGTACGAAATAACTTTATTTCGAACAACATTGCTGTGAACCCATTCAAGAATGACAATGGAGAATAAAAAAAAGCCACAAGTATGTCAGTCGATATTTGGTCAGGTGTCTTTTGTAAACGCGTTTTGATATTGCGCCTATCAGGGATGTCGAATCAATTATTAGCTTAGTCACTTACCTATTTAAAGAAGTTTGAAGAAAAACAGTAACTAGTCATCGGAGAGGACCATCCCTTTTCTAACAATTTTCTTCGCTCAATCCAGCCACGCGATTGATGACTCGCAGGTTGTGGGTGGTCGTGTCTGGCTCGAATAGAGTGATGGCTGGTAACACGTGAGAAAACCATAAGTTTTTTACTATCGCCGTTCTCAAGTGTAATTGTTCAAAGTACGTTCCCAACAGATTTTCTCCACAAGTTCATTAAAAATCCCCCATAAAACTCAAAAATGTCAATAATTGAAGTAGAAGAAAATTGCAATTGATAGACAGATTCTAAAATTGGTAAAGTAAATCATGAAAAATGAATACAATAAAAATTTGGACGAACATAACGGAAATATTGAAAGTCGTACTAAATTTTACATATCCAAAGAATGTACTGCAACAATTTTAGGGGATTTATTTATTTTAAATTTAAAAGCCTACATGATCGAAGGTTTTCAGTTGTTTCTAATCAAAAATTCTCTAATTTTCAAATCCAAACTTTGAGTATATTTGAGTAAAGGATTTCGATATTTGAGAACATAAAAACGTATGTAGATTTAATTTTCATATTTTGGAATCTGCAAATCTGTAAGTCAATGATTTTAAAATAATTTGAATCCAAGGCTCTTTCAATAATTCTAATGTAAGTTTCATGAAATACAAATTACGAAATTTAAAAAGGTATGAGCAACAATTTGAAATAATTCAACTATGTCCTCTCTCTCAAATTTCCAAAATAAATGAAACCAAGAGGTGGAAACGGGAACATGGACAGTTTAAATTATGAGAGAAACGTATGGGACTCGGTATGAGAAAATTACCTTAACCACGTTGCGGATATATCCGATAAGTTATTTATCCCGAAAAATGCGTTTGTCAATTCACTAAGAACTTTCGTTTAACTTTCCGCAAACAGCGCGCTATTTATCCGAGACCGCACCTTGAATGTCAGCAGTATATGCGACCACTGACAACCCTTTCTACAGCATTATACTCGGTTGAGCTATGAGCTACGTGGCCAAAAGATCGCGGTGGTCGCGGGTGGTGGTGGAAGAACCCTTTTTCTCCATTTTCGTTGCCCATAATAAAAATGTCTTCCATCCCACTTCTATTGGAAGACTTGCTGCCACATCAGCTACTTTAAAATTTAGCTGAATTTGTTACATCAATGTATAAAACATCATCCAACATATTTTGAAGAAATATATAATCATAAAGATACTCTAAAAAACTTGGGAACAAATTCAGAAGCCCAGCAAATTTTTATTAATTCCTTTCATCATAAACAGTTGTTCAAATTCTCCATGTTCTCCATTTTCCAACCTATCAAAACTTTTTAAAATTAATAAACAGTATCATTCATATTTCAAAGAAATATGATAATGACCCACACCCCTCCACCCTCGTTACTTGGGTCTTAATTCATACCTTCAGAAAACAGTACCGGGTGTTGCGAAATGCCGATTAGTTTTTTTACAATTCACTTTTTTTGCAGTGATGTAAAACTAAATTTTTTTATTCGAAGAAAATAGGTCAAATAAGACGATTTTTTTACTACAGGTTGATGAAATATGATACATGAACAGAACTGTATTGATGTCGCTTAAAAAAAAACTTTTGTAAGCTCTTATGATGTATGGATCGATTTTCGATTTATCATAAGCTGAGCAGAGTTTGCATTGAATCGTATTTTCATTTTTTCAAACGAGTAAATAAAATTATCTTGTGCCTTACAAAGTTACCGTCTTTTAATAACGCTATTTCAGTGTAATAAAATAAGTTCCACGATCTTCCTTCACCGATCAAGTTTGCAGTTACAAAAATAAAGTCAAAGTTATAGAACGTATACCTACATATCTATATGTTTGAGTTGAAGTAAATTTTGCGTTTAATGATCGTCGCAATTGTACAGGGTGTATTATAAAATACGAAGGATACTTTGCCTGATATTTTTTCAGATTTTTCTAAGACCGAAATTCCTTTGCCACTTTATACAAAACTCAAAATCAAAGAAGATATTCAAGTTTGAAATTTACTCTCTCAGTTTGAATTAGTGAAATTTTGACTAATTCAATTAGCAAATGAGTGAATCACTATCGAATTAGTGAAATTTCACAAGTTAGATAAAGAAATAGTCAAATTCTACTATATGAATCAGTGATTTAGAAGATTCACTATTTCTTTAGTCATAATTTACTAATTCAATTAGTGATACTTCACTAATCTGTAGTGGCTCACGTTTCTCCTTTTCAATTAGTGAAATTCCACTAATAATTAGTAGTTTTCTACTAATTCGAATTGAGAGAGTAACCAAAAATAGCGCTCTTTCGAGGAGTGGAGATATAAATCAAAAACAAAAATTTTCAAAATTTTCTTCATATTTTTTCGAGTCAAACAGTCCTTTGCCACTTTTAAAAAAAATTAAGAATCCAAAAAGATACTCGAGTTTTACATTCAAAAAATCTGATTGGTTAAAACTTCTAACTAGATTATCTTTTTTGACTTTGAGTCTTAAGGAAAGTGGAGAAGGACTTTTTGACTCTGAAAAATATGAAAAAAATTTCCTCCGTGGCTTTTATCCCCACTCGTCGGAGGAGCGCATTTATTGATTGAATTAGGAATTTAAATATCTTTTTTAATTTTGATTTCTGTAAAAAGTGGCAAAGGACTTTCATTCTTGGAAAAGTCTTTTTAAGAAAAAAAGCTTAATTATCCTCCGTAGTTTCTGATACACCCTGTATACAAAAATTAACCAAATTTTGTTTGTTGATTACAATTACATAACATGCGGGAATAATGAACGCGCTGCGAGCATGCCTCGAGTTTACAGGTTCACTGGGCGTGGTCATTCAAGAAAAATGGACAATTGTTTAGATAATAAGAAAATACGATATGACTTGGAGTCACTGTAGCCACCAATAACACTGTGGAACAAAAAAAATTACCAGAAAAAAATCCATGTGTAACATGTAGCTATGGACCCCAAAAACACTTGTGACAAAGAATTCTGCCAGATCAGCCTCGAGATGCACAAAACTTCACGGTCAATTAGGTTTGGGCCCTATGACTCATTCCCGAGAAAACATTATTTCTCGAAAAAAGTTCACTTGTCGAAGGAGCAGCGCGATCGCGATTCCACTTGCATAATCGGAATGTACGCAAAAAATTACGTATAATAGTTTTTTTGCCGTCAAAATTGTACGAAATTGACAGAAGTTATGTTTTTTTAGAATTTCAAAGTTATAAACATTTGTAACTCGCATCTCGAGGCTGATCGGGCAGAATCCTTTGTCACAAGTGTTTTTGGGGTCCATAGCTACATGTTACACATGGATTTTTTTCTGGTAATTGTTGAAACCAAAATTTTGTTCCACAGTGTTATACACGCTCGGAAAACACTAATGACCTACATTATTAATACATTTATTATTTATTTCAACATTTGTCGATATTTTTTGCATGCCTCGAAAATGACGATAAGATGTATTGATCACTGCATTTTGTTACGGATTCTTAAAGAAAAACTTGAGTTACGTTCGGACTACAAATGAAAGTGAATCCTAGGCCACGGGAGTTTCAAAAGTTGAAAAGGAAAGTAATGAAATTCCGGCCGGTGCCGGACGACGCTTGGAGTATAACGGTTTCCTTCGGGAATACATTTTACTGAAGCGAAGGATATTTCGTATATGACATTGAAGTCGTGGAAGAATGATTATTTGTACATAATAATTACAAAGATAAATAAAAACAATCACGATGCAAATGATGATGTTTGTTTCTCGGGGAAAAAGTTGACTGAAAAATTTTCTAATGTTCAAACTGCATCAATTGCAGAAGGAAGAAAATATGAGATTCAGTATTCCTTGTTTTTTAAATGAAATAAGAAACGTTTGAGCTGAATGTCATGTTTATCAGACAAAGAAAATGAGCCATGAGCGTCTGAATGATCTTGCATGTTTCAACATCCATCGTCGCATTTATTTAGCTGAGTACGAAATTCTCAGAAAGTTCTTGGAAAGCCTCATCAATTTAAGATTAATTAGAACCATATGGGTTAATTCAGCGAAATGAGGCGCTTTGGTCGATTTCTTCATTTATTCTGACAAATGGCAATAGAAAATTTTCAACTCGCACTTGATGTAATTATGTGTATTATGCAATCAAAACAATACTTACACGCCAAGTACAATATTAATCTCAGAATGCCCTTCACGTTTGTCGATGCACTCTTGCCCACTTTTGCCAGCACAATAGGAAATGCGAGAAAAAGACTTGTGTTTTTCTAGATTGAAAAGTTTTTTAGTTTTGTAAGATTCGCAAACTTTAATACTTATCTGATGCACTTCTTTCACATAGTAATTGCTCTTTGGCCGGATTAGAAGCAGGATCGACGGATTGCGGCCCGGGTCCCCACAAAACGGTGCAAACGAAAAAAAGGTTTAATGATTTTGCAAGGATGTTAATTGACGAAATTGACGTATGAGTGTTTGAAAATGCTATCACGCGTTGTAAATCAAACCACTGGAAATTCGTTTGATAAGTTAAGAAAAAAAAAGATTTGATTACATGAAACTCAACCATACATCAAGCAATCTATACAACCAAATCGCAAAAATGCTAATTATCTTATAAATATGCTTGCAGCAAAACCAGCATTAAGGAATTTCCGAAAATCATGGCTAACATTTAGATCATGAAATGCCCATGAAGTTCGAAAATTAAATTCCAAATGGATTTTGCCATTTTTTTCAAACCCGCCAAATTTCTAATTGGAAATCCAGTTGGAAATCTAATTGGAAATTCAATTGGATTTTTTTTGACATCAGGGAACAATTCTTGTAATGTATGAACTGCGATATTCTGAATTCTCAATGCCGACGGTTATCAATTTTTCTCAATTGCATGAATCGTAAAAAAATAAAAAAAAGGTAAAATATTTGAAAAAACGGTGAAACATTTCAAAAAAAGAGGCCCTAAAACTTTTTTGCCAGACTCAAATTGAGATAGAAAAGAAATAAAATGAGTTTAAGATGTATCATATCAAATTATGTGATTAAATTGTGGCAGCAAAAGCAACCCCACATTCTTCATCCGCCCCTGCTCTTTCCATCGATGTATTTGAAATGTCCCCTCGTCACTGCTACCATTAGGAACGGAACACGACATCACAACATAGTTTCCAAATACGCCCCACCTACAGATGGCGCCTGTTTACAGGCATTGATTTTATTTCATTTTTCACCGATTTCGTTTTCGCAGAAAAGCACAGAAAAGACATAAATCATGATTTAACTCGTGAAAATACCAAGAATAACGCATAATAGGACTACCCAGAGTGTTTTCCTCGCCATTTCGGGAGTTCTCTCTAAAAAATACAGCTTTTTCTATCATGCGATCGACTTGCGATCGACTTGCGATCGACTTACGATCGTGTCGCGATCGTTTTGCGATCGAAGTCGATCGCAAGTTGATCGCGCCGCGATTGCTAGGACAACACTTTGCAAATATCTTTACTGTGTACCATACAGAATCTACAAAAGAAATTGGCAGAAAAACTTTTCACAAATCCAAATAGCGTGTTTATCGCAAGATTATCACCTATAATCGCAGCCAAATGAAAATAGATTATACGATTTCCAGAAGACGTTGACACGTCAACCCCTACTTCTTGCAAATACTTTATCTCTTGCACAGCGGGTTCAAAAATTTTTGTTAATGAAACTTTTTTCTCATCCGAAAATTTGTGAAGCATCAAAATGAAAATGTTGTCAGTCTTTGAAAGCATATTTTGAGGTAAGCAAGGCAAAACAATATACACGCCACCAACTTTTCCTACGCCTTTATGGCTACCCAGCGGATTATTTGTCTCGAAATCGTCTTGGTATAGCAGCATTGGCAAAACATCGCGTTTTTCAAATGTTTCTTTCCACTTTTTCCACATTTTTCCTTGCACTACATTCGTTATCAACGTATCACTCTCTTCGGAATTCTTTAAATGCTTCATTGTTTCTGACAAAACATTGGGAAGTTCAAAAAAACTTTTAAGCACTTTTTTTAAAGGAATGCATTGTACTCTAACATCGGACACTTCGGGACCATCATCTTGTTCGTTTGAAAATGAGTCATTTGCATTGATTGTTACTTCGTTTGGTGAAATAAAAAACTTTTCGTCTTTTAAATACGACAAACATTGTTTTTCTGTTTCAAGAGTCATGAACGGATTTTGCATTCGTTTGTACATTATACGTAAATAATCTAAATTTTGGGGTTCTTCACCTAATGCACTTAACCTTTGAAAAGTAGAATCGAAAAGTGACTGTATAGCTGACTGGTTAAGATACTCGTTAAATTTTTCACAAATCTTTGGTACACGAGTACGAGGAAGGTCCAACCAACTGTAGAAATCACAAACAATACCTGCAGATGTATGAATTAATAACTTCGAAAACATTTCAGAGTCCATTTTGAAAATAATATATTGAACACAAAATTACGCGTATTAAAAAAAATTACATCATTATACTCAACTAAGTACATAATGAAAATATAAGAAGAATGTAACAGAAGTTTTAGGTATCTGTCGCAATGTCTAGATTCCTTACAAGTAATATTAAATAAACTTTACTCTGTTTCGTTATGAAAAATATTACACATTTTAAAAATATCGATAGATTTTCTGTTAACCTAGTTTTCAAAATATGTACTTTGCGTTTCAGCACTGCCAGAAATTATGAATACAGGTAACAATTCATAGATTTAGGTAATCTGGGGTGAAGAAAGAAACATTTTTTACAAAACGTCAACTCAAGTGTAAAAGCAAAAAACCGAGTATTAAAAAACGCTAATTTTCACTCGACGTTATGTGTTGTACAATGAACTGGGTGGCCCTAGTAACTCTTGCGGAAATTGTGGCGTTATTCAGCAAATGGTCAAAGAAAATTTTGTGGATTAGTAACCGTACTTCTGCAATGTCCTTGGGGAAATTAATATCGAAAAATGCGAAAATTTGGAATGCCAATTCTAAGGCAGCAACAATTGATTGGCATTGGTATTTGGCTGTGTCAAAAATGCAAAAAAATGTCTTGGTGTCATTTTCAGACCAACATACGCAATGACCGGATGCACAGTTTTCAACGCGGTTTGTTGTTCTTGCACTTTGCGAATGTCGTTTTCCAAATTCTCTTCGTTCTAGAAAAAAATGTTATTTTATGCTTAGACATTCATAAAAACCAGGTGAAAATGCAAGAAAGGCAATGTTTATATACGTTTATGTGAATAATAAACGCCTCTTGCTCCTTTAGACGCGCCTCGGTCTCTTCGTTGGTTTCAATTTTTCTTTTCTTTGCGACATTCTTTCCGCCCTTTTTTTTGTTTGACAGTTGCGCTTTAATTGCCCAAGGAATTAGGCTCAGAATAAGGACATCTTTTTCACCTGTAAAACGTAGCATTACAAGCTATGCTCAAAAATTGAGGCACGATATAAAATGACTACTGCTATATTGCTGCAAGTGCTAAAAACTTGTACAATCTGCTGTATTCTCTAAATTTCTTTTGGTATATTAATTATTATTATTATTATTTTTAATATTAATATTTTTCTTGTCATTACTATTTATCATAGTATTTAGTAATTTCTGGTGAAAA
This sequence comes from Platygaster robiniae, assembly GCA_028476575.1. Taxonomy (NCBI): domain Eukaryota; kingdom Metazoa; phylum Arthropoda; class Insecta; order Hymenoptera; family Platygastridae; genus Platygaster; species Platygaster robiniae. The sequence goes on along the minus strand of CM052019.1, from coordinate 19,331,519 downwards.
TTTACTAAATTTAGGTAGATTTACACTAATTTCTTCGAGTGACAGTAAATCGACTAGAACTTGAGTGTTACTCACTCAAAGAAATTTAAGAAAGAGAGCCTTTATTGTGTACTCAATCTCGTTAACTTCGATTGCTTCAACCAAGCTGTCAACATTATTTTCAATGTCTTCAAAGTTGACAATTTTTGAAAGAATGAACTTGTCAAAGGGAATGCGATATTCGGGTCATTTTGTCGCTATACGATCCAAATTGTCCGGATTTTTAATAGCAAAATCTTTGCGTATCTGCAAAAAAACACAACGAATCATTTTAATTGAAAAAACTTACTACAAGTCTAAAGAAACAAAGTGTAAAGATCTTATTACAAGAACAATTATGACTTCTCGTAACAAGCTTTTGAGTACAATTTTTTCTTGTTCGAGCAAAGTTGAAGCCACTTATTTGCAAAATATTTCTTTTTGCATTGTAGCTCCTCAGTACATTTAATCTGAACAAAATTTACCAATCGTAAACCATTGGCTGTGAGTTAAATGGGATAGGTTTGAAGATGCCAATTGCCATCTTTTCCTTTCGACAAGTACTTTCTGTAGAGGAAAGAATCGACCCACGCTTGTTCAGTTCGTTCCCATTCTACGCTTTCTTTTAAAGCATAAGATCAGCATTTGGCTGTCCCTGTAATTTTGTATTGAAATGTATAGATTTATTCTCAATATTGGAAAAATGTGAATCTTTCCTGTTCAAGAAAGACATCGATTGTTAGAGATAGTGGCGAATGTTTAATACTTTACTCTTTGTGTAAAGTAATGCACAAAAGTGGAAAAAAAAAAATAATAAAAAAAGAGGTCGATAACAGTATGCTTCATCGAGTCATTTAATGAATGTTCATCAATATTGCTGAAGCACGCTACTGGATGGATTCATAATCTTGAAATAAACACCTTTTTCGACAAAATTCCGACCAAGACTCATTTATATCGAAATTTTCATTGCCGAAAAATGTAGAAAATCAGCAATACTAATCAAATTTTTACCGGGAGTTATCTCAGTTTCTTTGTCCGCGGTAGGTTTGAAAATTAGTTGTGCATCAATAAGATATTCTCTCATATGATCCCAGCGATTAATGAGCTTCCCAGTTGGTCCGATTTTTTTTTTAGTTACAGCACATTTCCCTCCCTTGCTGTAAAAATAACTGGTATCTTTGATGTTAAATACCTTTCCAATTTCTTCAGCCAAAAAAATAAATTTCTGATGATCGATTCTGCAATTATAAAACAAGAGGTAGTAAATTTTCTTATACTTTTTTCTTTACTTGTTGACTGATTATTCGTTTTTTAATTCGTAATTTCATAAACATCCTTGATTTGGATAGGTAAAAATAAAGTAATGAAAAGACTTATGTTTCTCTCGATAAAACAAATGCATAGGATGAATAGACTTTTTCTTTGTCATGCGAAAAAGATATTGAAATAAATGAAAGCTCACAAATTCTACTGAGGCGCACAAATAGCAAATATCATTTGCCTCGTCAATACCAAAAACCATTAGCTAAAAGGAAAGACTTCGTATGCATTCAGTATCGACTATATGCTTCACATATGTGCAACGGCATGAAAATCAAGAATATAACCTTTGTCTAACTAACAGAACATTTAGTGGCACTTTTAAAACCATGCAGAAATCGATTAATTACAGAAAATAAAGGGAAGTTAGAAATATTGATTTTCGTTCTACTTTTTGAAAGAAGGAAATCCATTTTTTCAAGTTTGATTACAACTAAATCATTCTAGTTCATTTTCAATTTTCTTATTTTTAGAAAATAATAGGAATATATTCTTCTATTTTTCACAGGGATCTGTTACATCCCAACAAAGATGTCATATATTATTATTATTTAATAAAAAATCGATCAACTGATATTGATGCAAGATTTAATTTTACAATTTCTGATCACTTATAGTATTGCTATTACAAATTAATTGAACCTTCGTACAACAATTCATCGAAGTTTGCACGTACATATTTCCATGTAGAAACAAACTACCAGTACTATTTAATGCTTACATATTTATTTCATTCAAAGAATTGATTTTAATTGTTATGGATACCTTCACTAATGCAATGCATAAGGGAAAGTATCCGGGTGTGAAAGATATTCCAATATTTATATATTTATATTTTTCAGCTTACGAAAATTTTTTTAGCGGGTTTTTAACGGCTACGTTGTTCATCATGAATATTTTTGATATTTCACGGTCAATTAAAAGATGGACAAGGTGATTTTGATGAACAACAGGCATAGAAACTCCTCTTTCATGATATAATAAAATGATAACGCCGATCGCTTCGGATTTTCGCAGAAGAGTTAGAATATCCTCATCGTAAACACTTGTTACATATGTTACTGGTAAACATATAGTAGTATTTTCGAGCAATGAGTTTAGTGTTTGATGATGAGATGTGTTAATAGGTGCAACAAGCGGCTCGTACGACTCGCCCTCAAAACTTGGGCCAGACATCTATCAAACAGAGAACATTTCAAGCTCAGGTGCAATTACTGTTATCCCAAATATGCAATCAAAAATGGCTTTGCAAATTAGTAAACAGCCGCTAAAATTTCTAGCAAGTCAAAGCGTGGAGCTTTTACAAGTGGTTTGGTAAAAAATATTATTATCCTAGCGAGAAACAACATGTCTTTGCTGATACGCGATTTTTCTAAGCCATAGTCGATTTGACCATTCGCCTGCTGTGAATATTGAATCAAGATCAGATTTAATTTCCAGCTTGTCTTAGCGTGGTAATTTTCTAGCAACTGTATTTTCGACGTTTAAATATCAAAATTACTACACTATGTGTAGTCTATGTCTTAGAATAAATCAAGACATAGTAATTTATTCGAAGACATATTTTAGTTAAAAGCTTTGTGGAAAAAAGCTCACATACATGCACTTGCGTACGCAAAAATATAATCCCACATTCTTTTATACACACTAACGTGAAACTCGTACATTATACACACGTGAAGAGAAAATTTTACAATTAAATATTCGAATCACTCATACGCATTTTACTAGAAGATTAAAGTGAAATATTAATAATCGAGGTAGGAAAATGTTTTAACAAATACGAAAGAAAAATAATTTGCCATTAATTAATTGACATATAATTAATAGACGAATCACGAAAGTGGAATATACGAAATTTTACTTTCTTCTATGTCGCTTATAATAATTACTTTTATAAAAAAAAAAAAAGAAACATCGACAAGTAAAAGTCTACTTAAAAAATTTTTTTTAATAAAGGCGGAGATTTTCGCCTCATGCAAAAATCCATTGACTTTGACGTAACATTGAACAATATACTACATTAAAAAATTTTTTTTTAATTTTAATTCTGTTTTTTAACTTCAACGACAAAAAACTTTTTTGTAACAAAAGTTAATAAAGTAAATATTTAATCCAACAAATTATTATAATAATAACATGTTAAATGGACGGTATACTTGGAAAACACAAACAAATTTTTGACGTTAAATCTTGAGAATATGAAAAAATAATAAATAAATATCAGCAAATGAATGAAAGGAACAACAGAGACCAGAATAGTTACAACTATAATTATATAAATATTATATATGTATATGTATTGTCTAAGTCCGCGACACCGAAATCCGCCTGAATCCGCCAGAACCTAGTCTGAATAACCGCTAAGAAATCAGAAGAGGGAAGCTTTTGTACAGGGAAACGTCATTAAGTCAGTGTCGATTTGAGACTTGTGGTTTGAGCCCGGGCCCTTCGCTATTGTAAGGGGTCGAGCAGGTTGGTTTTTTTTCGTGAATGACATCGCTCGCTATTGCGATGCAAATTCATACCCCCGAACCTTTCGGTGTCGCGGAATTCGACAGTTTATAAAAGAAATATTTTTGAACCTCAGACAGAAACACGATTATTTTTGTCTTTTATACACGCACATTTACAGACTTACCTTTATACTGATGCCAAACAGCCAAGATGTTTTTGATGATTAAATTAGATTTAAAAACTTCAACCACATTCACCGCGAACTTCAATCCCGTCGAATCGCGACGAAAATAATGCGATGTCAGTGTCGGACGCTTTCTAACATGTTTACATTTTTTTACGCGTGATGATGAAGCAGATTCCCGCACCGAGTGAGAATCGTTCGGTAACAGCGCGGCGTAAAAACTCAAAATCTGAGTTGTACCGGAGAGAAACCCGCGAGCGCGAGAAACAAACCCGTGAGCGCTGGAAAGAAACCCGTGAGCGTGGGGAAGAAACTCGGATGCGCGGGATCAGTGATGCCAGATGCTTCAGAAAAATCCCACAAATTCGTGGAAATGGGACGAGATGACCAGGTAAAAAATTGGAAGCTTCAGGCCCACGGGCCTCGAGGTCCCTTTTGGATTATCTTGCAATTATCGAGGCCTTATTGCCGGGTCCGGAAAATGATTAACGAACTCACTTCATTTTGTCTGTATTTTTCCAGCTACTTCACTCATTTTGTCTGATTTTTTTTAGTTTCCTTTAGTTTCCTGGTGAACTTCTTTTAATTCAGACCTTTTGCCAGATTTTCTTATTTCGAAGCTTACATTTTTGTTTGCAACGTTCTCCACAATATTTTCATTTTTTACACATTGTTTGTAATAAGTTGTGTAAAATTGATGGAATATTCTTCATACTTATCAGGTAATTTTGAAGTTATAGTGCGTTGTTCTTTGAAATTTTTAGTTTTTATATTTAGTTTTTCTACTATTAGTGCTCTTGTTTGATTTTAGAGCGATTTGATTACTTTTGAAAATGGACATAAAAAAACGTAAAAAGTTGTACAATCCAAAATTCGAAGAAATGTTCAAGCCGTGCATCGCTGCCTCGAGTGATAACGATCCTTGCAAATTTCGTTGTAAAGTGTGTGAAAAAAACTTAATGGGAGGGAAAAGCGAAATCCAAAAACATCTGAAGAAGAAGGCGCATCTAGATAGGGCGTTAGAGAAATTGGAACAAAAAGCTCGAAATAATTGCATTTCTACGATAATTTCAGGACCGAATCCCGATAATTTAACACAAGAAAATTCAATTATCCTCCTCTTCATAAGCCAGAAAGCAGTGTGTTATGTGAATTTCATGATATCGATTATAGCATTAGTTCTCCGAGAACCAGTGAAGATTTTGTGGAAAACTTAAATTCCAATTTTCCAGGCTCTTCAAAAATTTCAACTTTTAATGAAAATTCAACTTCAGAATTCTTCAATTCGACTTCAATTGCAAGCTCAAGTGATCCAGAATTTTCTGTTACCGAAACTCACTCTAAAAATGTATTTGAAAAAATTGACAAAAACAAGATTTGTAAAGAGACTTCTCTAGAAACACCTTTACCCTCCACCTCCACTGGTCGAGGAAGCGTCCCTTACGCAGAAATAAAATTGACTGCTCTTGTTTGTGAAAAATCTTGGGCTAATACTTGTGGGCCTGCAATTTTAGAGTATATGAAAGACGCGATTACTGATTCTAAAATTGTTAAAGCAATGAAGTTAGGTAGGACTAAACTTGCAAATATAAAATCTAGAGTTTTAGGAAAAATAGAAGATGATCAGCTAGCAAAAGTTTTAGCTAATGTGAAATTCTCTCTTCATGTTGATGAGTCGGACAACAAAACGAACGGAAAAATAATGGCAATAGTTGTAAGATTCATTGACGATAAAGGAAATTTAAATGTTCAACTGTTAGGGATCGTTCAATTAAATGCTACAAGATGCAAACACGAACTGCTTTTTTTACAATTTCAAAACTATTTGATTGCAAAAGAAATTGCAATCTCGAATTGTGTTTTTTTATCAAGCGATGGTGCCAACATCATGGTTGGTAAAAAGAACTCTTTTTTTACGGAACTAAAGAAAGTTAATAAAAATGTCATGCTTGTTCCTTGTGTTTGTCATGTAAGTGCTTTATCAGCTAAAAAAGCTGTTTCAGTCATTCCAGAAGATGTCGAATTATTCATTCGAAAAATTTGCAATTTTTTCAACGCAAGCATGAGAAGGTCCGATCTGTTAAAACGATTTCAAAAAAAGTTTTACGTTCCAATTCGAAAAATTTTGAAAGTCTGTGAAACTAGATGGCTTAGTTTGCATCCATGCATCGAAAGAATTTTGGAAAATTATGATGTCATCATTGAATGTCTCACTTTTATCAGCAATCAAGAAGTCGTTGGAGATAAAAAAAAAAGCAAAGGAAATTTTGGAAAAAATGTCTCATGACACGTTTAAAGCTTATTTGTTATTTTTACAATATACTTTGAACGAATTCAATCAATTCAATGCATTTTTTCAAAGTAAAGAAACACGCATACAAGAAGTTTTTCCTCGAGCAATAAAACTCATGAAAGAATTCGCTTCAAATTTCCTTGAACCTAGAATCGCTTTCTCGTCGAATTTAGTTGCGATTAATTGTCACGATTCAGCAAATTACCTTTCATGCACCGCGGTCAGAGAGGATTGTGAATATTTTGTTGCCAATTCTGTCGCTAAGTACACTTCATTAAATGCAAGTTTTACTGCGTATTGCGAGGAAAACAACAAAGAGTCTCTTTTGGATCCAAATGATGAGAATATACGAAAAATTCAAGAAAATCGCGACACCCATTTTTCAGTTGAAGATGAAAAGATTTTCAGAAAGACTTGTTTGCAATTTTATGTTACTTCCATTACAGACTTAATCAGCCGCCTTGATTTGCAAAAAAATGATTTTTTCAAACATATTTCAGTCTTCCGTTCAGATTCAGCTTTTTATCGTTCAGCTTCTGACAACTCGTTTGAGTCTGTGGAGTTTATTGCAAAATTATTAAATGTTGAAAATTTAAACAGTTTGAGGTGGGAGTGGGAAAGAATTGGAAATTTGAAATTGGAAACGAAAATAAAATTATCTCAATATAATTTCGATAGTATTTGGCAGACTCTCACTCAACAAAAAAGTGATAATGGAAAACATGTTTTTCCAGAATTACGAAAAGTGACAGAATTTGTTCGTACTTGCCCACATTCGAATGCCGATGCTGAAAGGATTTTTTCGATGGTGAAAGATGAAAAGTCACACAAAAGAAATAGGCTATCTGACGTAAATTTGTCTCATAGTATTGTTTTTAAATCAGCTTTGAAAAATCGCAAAGAAACAAGCACAACGACTACCCTAACAGATGAACATTACGAATTAATGAACAGTAGCAGTTGGTACGGTAAAAAAAGGAGAACAGAGTAATCGATATTCGAAACAATCACATTATTTTTCCTGATGAGTTTGTCGAATTTAAAAATAATTAGAATTCGGTATTTTGTATCTTAAAAACTTCATCGATCAGATATGTAAAATTGTTTCATTTCCAATGATTTGAATAAATGATGTTTGTGAAAATATGACGATGTTAATAAAAATAAACGTGTTTTAAAAAATATGCAAATACTGAAAAATTGTACATCTATGTCGGCACGACCAAATCCTTATATCCCTCAATAGCTACAATTAGCGATTTCGAGAACATATTCAAAAACTCTAGTCAATTCGAGACATTCGAGTTCCTCCGTTTTCCGAACCTCGGTAATTGCAAGATAATCCCAAAGGGACCTCGAGGCCCGTGGGCCTGAAGCTTCCAATTTTTTACCTGGTCATCTCGTCCCATTTCCACGAATTTGTGGGATTTTTCTGAAGCATCTGGCATCACTGCGCGGGATTGAGCCCCGGACACGCTTCCTCGCGCTATCCAAGATTAAAACCCGCGCGCGCAGGAAGGAACCCCGGGCGTCCGGGGATGGTCCCCGAGCGTTCGGGAAACATTCTCGTACTTTTAAATTTTCGAGTGAGTCCGGGGTTCAGCCCCGTGCCGCGCGGGGCTGGAACTTGGATCGGTTTCTCCGTGTGGGCGAAATAGCTATTTTCGTACCTGTGAGCAAGAAGTCGATTGTGGCGAAGACGAGGTTTTGAAGGCGAGGCGAAGTCGAGCCGTAAAATCGCCTGAGCCTAATCTTGAAGGCTCAAAAATAGTGATTTTGTGTTACGCACACGTGCAAAAATCACGGTGTTTGCGCCTGAAACATGGAAAAGATATTCGGGCGAAAAATCGAATGTATGCAGTATGGCTACCGCGCGAAATTCAAATATTCTTTAAATACAGCAAGAGCAGCAAGAGAGAGGTGAAATAAGTCTTAAGCTGCTTTTACACAGCTGCGTTTGCTTCTGCGGCTGCGGCTGCGTCACCAATTAACTGCATGTGTTAGATGAAGAGAGAGAAGTCTTTCTCTGGTACATGCAGTTAAATGGTGACGCAGCCGCAGCCGCAGAAGCAAACGCAGTTATGTAAAAATCGCTTTAGCCCAGGAGTCCCAGTACATGGTGTCCTCTGTAATTTATCGACAGTTGTCGACTCATTAGTTTTCACTGACCTTTGTCAACGTTGGGTCTGTGACTTTTCGGAACGCGGTTTTTAAATAATAGTAAATTATTATATCTCGATTAATAAACAAGGATAATAAATAAATTATCATTTTTTGTGAAAGTAAAGGATCATACCATGAATGGCCCACTCAAAAAAAAATCGAGTTTTTCTAATCAGATAAGTTTTCAGTGTATTTTAAATTAACATTTTTTTGTGTTCTGAACTTTTTTTACTTTGTGCGTAATTTTCATTGTTCTAGATTCAACGACGAAACGTAGGACAAGCATTTGTAATCCTCAAAGATTCGAACACAAGTACGTAAATAGTTTCAATACTTTATCACACAATGCAGAAAATTATTTTCGCGTCTATGTTAAAAAATACAAAGCTTTTGTTGACTTAAGGAAATAGTTTTTATTATAATAACTTGAGAAAAGTTTATTATAACTCTTTCACTTCTGATTATCTTAGGAATCTACATTATTTATTGCGTAGATGAAACTTTGAAAAAATATTTATTGACAGTAAAAGTGCAATAACATTTTTTAAAAAGATTATGTAAAAATTTGACATTTTGAAAATATTATGTAAATATCCATTGCTAAAAAAGATTTTTACTATAAGTGTACATTCAGAAAATAAATAAATTTCAAAAACTAATAAACTACGAGAAGGAACGTACAAATCTATATATATAAAAATGGAATGTTGTTCGTTCGACGGAGCATCACTCGCGAACGGCTGGACGGATTTGCATAATTTTTTTTTATTTTGTTCGTATTAATGTGTAGAAGGTTTATAGATATAAAAATTCAGAAATATTTACAAGTAAGTTGTAGTTACACGCATTGAACGAGAGGCATGCACACACACACACACACACACACACACACGCACACACACACGCACACACACACGCACACACACACGCACACACACACGCACACACGCGCGCGCGTAATAGAGCCGATTACTGAAAATCGGCTCTATTATTATTATGCTCCGCAACATCAATCAACAAGACTTTGCAATGGAACTAGATTATCGGTGAAGAAACTTATGAACAACGCGATCGAAGCAACTATTCTCAAGGGAAAGTACAAAGGTGAAGATGTTTTGATTCCTCGAATACTCATTATACCCAATGATTCGCCTTTCGACTTCAAGCGCCTCCAATTCCCTGTACGTCTTGCTGTCGCGATGACCATTAACAAGGAGCAAGGCCAATCACTAGAAGTTTGTGGAATCAATTTGCAATATCCCTGTTTTTCTCATGGACAACTTTACGTCACTTGCTCACGTGTTGGCAAACCATCATCGTTGTTTATTTAGGCCGAGAATGGAACAACAAAAAACATTGTTCATCATAAGGCACTGCAATGAATTTTATATTTCTTATATCGGCACTTGATTTACTTATTTTATTTTTATTATTATTTTTTTATTGAATTTATATTATATGAATAAATTTTGTTAATAAAGATTTGTATTTTTTATTCCAATGCAATGATTCGTCTTTATAATACAAATGTAAAAAACCAACAAATTAAAATATTTCAATTAATTTATTTTCATTTCGCCGATAGTCATTTTTTAAACATTGTAAAATTATTCTGTAGGAAAATGAGTTTAATAAACATTCTACGTATTTGGCGTATCCCATATCACAGATATATAGATCAACGTTTTCCTTATAATCATAATCGTCCAAGTTTACGAAAAAATTCTCATTAATCTCATCTTTGATGTTAATTGTGAAAATGTTGTTTGATACTTTTTCTTCAAAAAATTTTACTGAATTTTTTGTTCAGTATTTCATATTGTCAGGTACTATATTTGCCAGTCTGCAATTCAAGTTTTGTTGAGAAAATTTTGAAAACTTTTTCAATAGAATATACAATTCCGATATAGATATTTTTGATGTCATGTTTTCATCCACATGCTTCACCAAAGCGGTAGTTGATGTTAAATTCTTCAATATGATTCCTCTTCTCCATTCTCTGTTGCAAAACATCACACAAGTCGAGGTTTTTAGTAAGCTTCCCTTCAGTATTAATAAGCTATGATGATTCATTTCATAATGCAGATGCATTCCAATTTTAAATTTTACGAAATTTTCATCTTCATCTTTCAAATAAACAGAAAACGATGATGGGCTGATAATTGAAGTTATGCAAACTCTTTTGTCCTGAACATATGATGCACTATATCGTGTAACCGTGCACGAATTATTCATTTCTATTGCACTTCTTATGAATTTTTCTACATTAAGAAAGCAATTTTTTAATTTTTTGCAATTAAACAAAGAGAAATATATTTTTACCTTTTCCCAGAATTGTTGATTTTTTGATTGATCTCTTTAAATTTATTTGTTCACGTATTGACGAATAAGTTTATTGATGAATTGTAAAATATGAAAATCAATTCTATATTATTCGTTTTGTCTCGCTTTTCTTCTTTTATCGACATGTTAATGTCATTTGACATTTATAAAAACAAAGAAATTATTTTTGACAGTTAAGAATTAAACGTTGACAACTTCATCTATCTACATATAAAACTGGATAAAAATGTAATATAAATATAAACCAAAAATTTTACATTAACAAATTAAAAATCATCTACGTAAACAATTTTATTTTTACATATATTGTAATTTAAATCTTCAAAATGGGAAATCTTTTCAAAAAATGTTTTCAGTTTGAAAATACTGATGAAATTAGTGTGCAAGAAGATGATACATTTATTGTCCAAGAAGATGATGCCAAAAAGGTATAATCTATTTTATTTGGTTAAATTTAACGAATTTAACTTGTCGATAAAAGAATAAAAGCGATACATAACGAATAATATAGAATTGATTTTCATATTTTACAATTCATCAATAAACTTATTCGTCAATACGTGAATAAATAAATTCAAAGAGATCAATCAAATAGTACGAAAATAATTTTTTTTTCATAAACTTATTAATTGTTGTTTGTGAACGACGAAAGATATGAAAGAATATGTCAGGCTTTGGAAAATAATCAAAATTGCGGAAAAATTTGCGTTGTTCAAAGACAAACTTTCGGCATTTTTTGTGATACACATGAAATTTCAAGAAGGAGCGATTACAAAAATTACAAAAAACATGAAATTGGAAGAAACCATTTTGGCCCTGAAGTCGATGAAAAATTGTATGTGTTATCATTTGCTACTGAATTGAGAGATAGGATCGAATATGAAAAAAAATATAATTGTACTTCTGATTTTGGACATAGAGTGAGGAAAGAATTTTGTTATGCAGCTTCGAAAAACTTTTTTCATGTTGATTCACAGACTTTGGAAATTAGTGAAATATAGTTCAATGTCTAAATCATAGTTAAATGTAATTAGTGTTCAATAATAATGTTTTAACAATGTTTTATAATTTTTTTAATAATTGTGCATTACACAATTGTATAATAAAATTAAATTTATTATATCATGTTTGTTTCATCTTTAAATATAGTCGAAATAAATATACTAACTTCACTAAATAATCTTATTTTGAAAAAGAAATGAACAAATTTGTTCGATGGAGCATCACTTGCGAATGGCTGGACAGATTTGCATAGTTTTTTTTTTTTTTTTTTTTTTCGTCTTAATGGGTAGAAAGTTTATAATTAGGAAAAATTTAAAAATATTTACAATTAACTTTTAGTAACACGCAGTAAACCAGAAGCATGCATGCATGCATGTACACACTCACACGCGCGCGATAAGTGCTTAAAATAATTGAAAAACTTTTCATCTTTTTCTTTAATGTTAAATTATGAATTTTCTATGTCTTAGTTCCTAAGTTAATATCTTTTCTGTTTGTCTAATCTAAAACTTTTCAAAATTTTCAAATATTTATTAACATTAATAAATGATTCATGTTTATTTTATTATTTTTTTTTAACAAATCTGGTAATCGTCATTTCCAAGGAAATGTCGGAAAAATAATTAAATCTGTCAACTAAATCGTAATTTATATAAATTTTATTATATACATACATGTATGTTTCTATTTTTTTATATTGGAGAATTTTCATTGTCTACTTCCGAAACGCGCAGCGAAGCGCGCCGGGTCAGCTAGTATAATCCATAATAAAAGAAAAAATATCAGTTAAGCAAAACAATCCAAAAGTTCTTGTAATAATAAAAATCAGGTAATCCAGAAACCAAAAAGTTAATAAAACAATGTAATCTCCAAAGCATAATGGAAATTTCATATTATTTGGGAACAGATTTTCATATTCAAATAAAAACAATAATGGAACTAAAAATATTCCTGGCAAAAAAACAACATTCAACTATGTTTGAAAATATAATTTACTCAAGAAGCTCAAGGACCTTGCAAATGAATAGTCAAATTATAAATAAATAAAAAACACAAATAATGAAAGTAAGATGAATAAAATACTAGTCAAATAAAAAATACACATTTGAATGTAAAATGAAAGTAATGAATATAAACACACATCTATTTGTATAATAAATGTGAATAATTGTTGTTTCATATTTGAAAAATATCTTTCGTACGATTAAAATATTTCAGATTCATGTTTTTTAGACTTTCAAAAATATCTGTAATTTCGCAAATATTTTTAAAATTTCACATATTCGAGAATGTATGCAACATTAAAGTGATAAATATGACTGCAGAACAATATACATACCAAAAGAAAGATTATTAGATAAAATAATATATTTTATGGTATTAATGAACTATTTGTTTGGAATGAAATACGCAAGATTCAGGAAAAATTTAAACATTCATTTCATATTCCAATTTTGATCATAAGCAGAATTTTCAAAAATCAAGGTATAAAAATTCTCATACATTATTTTATTGGTTGATTCGATTTTACTTTTTTTAATATTAGCTTGCGCCAAAAGTGTTTGTTTGTAAAAATTATTCATATTAATTTGGTTCAGAATGAAAAAATTAATGATTGCAATTTTATCCAAGTTTGAGTTTTCGGTTGTTCGTTTTTTGTAGGTTCCGGCAAGTAAATTTAAAATAAAATGGACAAAATTTATTCTCATAAATAATTATTAAATTATGTTGATTTATAAATTAGTTTAATTTCTTGGTTTTAATCATTAAGAATTCGGCATTTTATTACCTGCAGCCCATTTCTATGATTTATTTTTGGAAATATTTTATTTATTCAATTTTTAATTATCATCAAATATTTAAAAACAAGAATAATTTTTCGTTTGGAAATCAAAAATTTTTCTTTATTTTGTAGTAACCATATTATTGGGATTTTTGAATTCAAAAAATATTATCTGTTTACAGGTTTCAGAAAACAAATTTAAGGACAAATAATTATCACTGCAATATTATTATTATTAATTGTTTTTGATGTTTTATTGCCATTTGATCGGCGTTATTCACTGATGCGCGTTTTTATAGCCCTCGGGGGAAATTGTATTTTTCGTTTCCAATGAGACTTTCATGATTACTGATTAGGCGTTTTTCTCGCAAAGTCCATGTCGTTATGAACACGCGAGTGACGGTGTTGTTGTTATGTCCTGTGTCTTATAGTTTTCGAGCACAAAATTTCGATGAAAGGATTTAGTTGAAGTCGATAGAGTGAAGCAGAATTTCATTGACTGAAAATCGGCAGTTGTGCAATGTTTTGCTTGATCAAATGTATGGACTTTCGTTGCGGTACATGGAAAATTTGAAATGAGAAAGAGTTTGAACGAAATCTACGTCATGTAAAGAAACCTGGGTTATGTAACCGTTTCGAGTTTGAATATTTTTTGGAGATAACGTTATATTTCAATATTTTATTTCCAACTTGTGATACATGGGTATGACTGAAAAATCCAAGTGATAACTATCTCTTTTTTATGTAGAATCAAAAGAGAATTTGTATTTTTTATAGAGTTTAATGGGTCGAAAAGAAAAAGAGTTTAAAAGGATTGTGTGTCGAATCTAGAAAGTTAGACCTTTTTGCGGTTGAAAAAGGTATTATTTTAATCTTATCATTTTAGGAAAAATTAAATTCAAGGTGACATTATGAAATCAAGATAAATGTACCTTGGAAGTGTTTGATAGAACACGTAGAGAATGTTAAAATATCATCTGTAATTCTTGATGTCTTTTGAGGTGTAATTTTCAATTCCAACATCCCGATTTCTGACCGATGCAATTTAAAATCGATGAATTACCAATTAGAAAAAAAGCACATAACGAAATTTGCATCCTTCCAGGTAAAATGATTATTGTCATGAACATGAACATTTTAAATATAAAATTGCGAATTCACTAATAAATAAAGTTCCATTGTACGAACAAAAATGATTAATTTCTATATATGAAAAATTTAAAACTATTTATTTCATCTTAATTATATCATTGCAACTACCTCTACTTCTATTTAATCACATACGAGGGGGGGACCCAAAAGTAACGGGAATTAGGTGGTGGGGGGACCGCGGAGGGGGGGATCGGGTTCTCCACTGGTTCTCTTCCAAGCTGCTACTCTCCCAAGTCAGTGTGCAAAGTTCATTTGCTGTGAGTGCATTCGTTCGTCCGTAAGAATTTTTCTAGTGAAACGACTTTTTCCGTTTCGGCGAAAACGTGAAATGGCTGAGTGCGGAGAGCAACGCGCGGCTGTAAAATTTTGTTTTTTGTTAGGAAAAACACCCGCGGAAACCCTTGTGATGCTGAAAACAGCTTATGGGGATAATGATTTGAGTAAAACGCGTGTGTACGACTGGTTTTCGCGTTTCAAGAATGGAGAGATGCCAATAGAAGACCAACCTCGTTCTGGGCGCCCCTCGACTTCAAGAACGGACGAAAACATTGAAAAAATCAACACTCTTGTTCATGAAGACCGTCGCCGAACCATCGATCAGCTTTGTGAGATGTCTGGATTGTCATGGAGTTCAATTCAGAGGATTTTAACTGAAGATTTGAGCATGAGGAGGATTGCAGCCAAATTTGTTCCTCGCCTTCTCTCCGACGATCAAAAGGAGCGTCGACTTCAGGCCTGTCTTGAGCTGCAAAATCAGTTGGATGAAGACCCAGATTTTTTTCTCAAGGTTATAACTGGCGATGAATCATGGTGCTATGGCTACGACCCCGAAACAAAGCAGCAATCAAGCCAATGGAAGACACCTCTCTCGCCTCGTCCAAAAAAGGCACGCCAAGTGAAGTCCAACATCAAGACATTGCTCATTTGTTTCTTCGATTGCAGAGGTATTGTGCACGCAGAATTTGTTCCTCCAGGCCAAACGGTCAACCAACACTTCTACTTGGAGGTTTTGAAAAGGTTGAGGGAGAACATCCGGAAGAAAAGAGCGGATCTTTGGCGCACAGGAGATTGGTTCTTCCACCACGACAATGCACCTGCCCACACAGCGCTGTACGTGAAGAAATTTTTGACCAAAAACGGCATGACACCGATTGTTCACCCCCCCTATTCACCGGACCTTGCCCCCTGTGACTTTTTTTTGTTCCCTAGACTCAAAAGGGACATGAAAGGAAAACGTTTTGGGACTGTAGAAGAGGTGAAACAAAAATCGCTGGAAGGTTTAAAAAACATTGAAAAAAATGAATTTCAGAACTGTTTTGAACACTGGAAAAAAAGATTGAACAAGTGTATTACAGTCAATGGGGGTTACTTTGAAGGTGATAAAAATTGTGTGTGAAAAAATTTGTCAATAAAAAAGTTGTAACACAATTCCCGTTACTTTTGAGTCCCCCCTCGTATGCCTTGTTTGTTTTCACATTTTTATACTTGTAATATTTCCAATAATGTACATTCATTTCTAAATATTTAAATATATACAGGGTGCGCCATTTCTTATGTCGGCATGTAAACATTGAATAACTTGAAAAAAAAACAACCGATTTCTGTAAATGAGGTATTTTTATTTAGTTTGGTCCTTTACAATTTATTTAGACTAGTTTTTGAACACAACATCAATCAAGTGGCCGCCCTTATTGTTCACAGCAAAATATGCCCTTTTTGCGGCGTTTTCCATTACCTTTTAGAGCATCTCGGGTGGTATAGCAATGATTTCGGCACGAATATTTTCCTTAAGCTCTTCAATGGTCTGCGGCTTGCTGGCGTACACTTTACTTTTCAAATAACCCCACAAAAAGAAGTCTGGAGGGGTCAAATCTGGAGATCTGGGTGGCCATTCAATGTCGCCTCTTTTTGACATCAGACGTCCAGGGAATTTTCGTTGCAGAAACTGGATTGTTTGATTTGCAGTGTGGCAGGTCGCACCATCTTGTTGAAACCAGTAATCTTCAAGACCTTTTCCACGCATTTGTGGGCAGACATAGTGAGCCAACATCCACCGATATCGGTTTCCATCGATCGTTTGGTTCTCTTTGAAAAAATAAGGACCAATGATGGTTTTGGCGCAAACGCCGGCCCAAACAGTAACTTTTTGATCATGCAATGGCGTTTCATGGATCTCGTGTGGATTCTGCGTTCCCCAAATGCGGCAATTTTGCTTATTAACGCCTCCAGAAAGTTTGAAATGTGCCTCGTCGGTCATTAAAATTCGCTTCCAAAAATCAGGTTCAGTATCAACTATTCGAGCGATTGTTTGTCCATATTCCAAGCGACGTGGATGATCTGTAGGCAATATTCTTTGTGTTAATTGCATTTTGTACGGAAACAAATGCAAATCATCTTTCAAAATGCGCCGTAGAGTGGTTCCACTGATGCCGAGATGCTGAGCGCGGTGACGATATGAAACTTTTGGGTTTTGGGCAACGCTCTCTCTGACAGCTTCAATCAGTTCATTTGAACGTCTTGGTCGTTGATGAACGGGTTGTTCGCGATCTTTCACTGTCCCGTGGTCACAAAAATTCGACACCAAACGACGAATAGTGTTGTCAGATGGTGCCTGTTTGCCAAGATATTTTCGACGATATGCTCGTTGAGTTAACACAACTGAACGACTATTTTCAATGTACAAAGTAACTATTTCAGCGCGTTCTTTTGGTGTGAAGCGATACATGGTTGAAATTGTACTGAATTGACGTTTCCAAAACAAGTGAAGTCAAGTAAATCGGTTGTCAAATGTTTAAGTTATTCAATGTTACAATACCGACATAAGAAATGGCGCACCCTGTACCTTATAAGATCGGTTAAAGTCATTGTTGAATTAATTACGTTTTGATTCTATAAAAATAAAGTTATACGAAGATATTTTAAGATCAAATGTAAAATTCTTGGGAATTTTATTTGCTAAAGATACTGTGACGAGCGAACTCGCATCCTGGAGAGAGAAGGAGTGATCAAAAGTTATGCTGGTGGGGGCCATTCTCCTCGTCCCAGCAGCTCCCACGAGCCGAGTGGTGGGAGGTGATAATTCCCTCGATCAGCCAAGACTGGAGTGGGCGATTGTAATAGTGACGCGTTGACGCGTGCATTTGTTTTTACAAATATTCAAATTTTTAATTTTTCAACGATTTCGAGTGATTTTATGTTTGCCCAAATTTGATGCGCGACCGGCTTCAAGCAGTAAATACGTTACGAATTCAGCCTATTGCGCTTTTTTAGCATTTTATGTTTTTCAGGACATTGCCCGTTTTCAGAATTCATTTTATTTTCAGAATTTTATGTTTGAATGTTCATTGATTTTTTGAAGTTTTTCAACGTTTCAAGTATCGTCAACTATTTTATGTTGAAAAATTGCACACATTCTAAGGATTCTGCTTCTCTTTCTACTCTGCGATTTAGATATTTATCAAACCTTACAAGTTAATTTATTTTTGCTTTGGCAGTTCTTGTCATTTATTTTTTGATACATACGTGAAAAACTGCAAGACTTATTCACGACTCTACAATACACTTTGTATATTTGATAATGTATTTTACAGTTTTCGTAAATTTTAAGTGAATAGCAATTTTGTGCGGTACATAGATTTCGAAAAGAACTTAGTTTTTTTACTTCATAGGTAGCTTGTTGGACTAAAAAAAGTGTACATATTTCAAAGTACCTCTATCTAGATTCTTATGAATGCACCTGAAACAAAGTTATAATTTATAAAATTATAAAATATTCAAGAAAAAGGTATCTCGAGAAATCAGAGCGAACAAAGTAATGCAAATCTTTTGTACCGTTGCGTACGGCCTTGAGTCGTTTTATAGCTTGTGGAGGCGACGTTGCAAAGTTTCTGCATGCTGGAAGCAGGTTGAAACATTTGAAACTCATGTAGCTCCGGCAACGTTTGCGGGAACGAAACGACTCAAGGTCGTACGCGACGGCACAAAATATTTGCATTCCTTTGTTCGCTCTGATTTCTCGAGATACCTTTTTCTTGAATATTTTATAATTTTTTAAATTACGACTTTGTTTGAGGTGCTTTTATAAGAACCTAGATAGAGATACTTTGAAATATGTACACTTTTGTTAGTCCAACAAGCTACCTATGAAGTAAAAAAACTAAGTTCTTTTCGAAATCTATGTACCGCACAAAATTGCTATTCACTTAAAATTTACGAAAACTGTAAAATACATTATCAAATATACAAAGTGTATTGTAGAGTCGTGAATAAGTCTTGCAGTATTTCACGTATGTATCAAAAAATAAATGACAAGAACTGCCAAAGCAAAAATAAATTAACTTGTAAGGTTTGATAAATATCCAAAAAGCAGAGTAGAAAGAGTAGCAAAATCATCAGAATGTGTGCAATTTCTTAAGATAAAATAGTTAATGATACTTGAAATGTTGAGAAACTTCTAAAAATCAATGAACATTCCAACATAAAATCCTGAAAAATCAATGAATTCTGAAAACGGGCAATGTCCTGAAAAACATAAAATGCTAAAAAAGCGCAACAGGCTGAATTCGTAACGTATTTACTGCTAAAGCCGGTCGCGCATCAAATTCGGGCAAAGATAAAATCACTCAAAGTCGTTGAAAAATGAAAAACTTGAATATTTGAAAAAACTAAGGTTGTAGATCTTAGATCGATATTTAAAAATATCGATCTTTTTTCCAGAAATCGATCTTTTTAATGCGATTTTTTTCTCGACGATCAGATCGATCTACGATTTTTTTTTTGCGAGATCGGGAAAAAAAGATCGTTATAGAAAAACACTTTGTATTTAGAAATTTCATTTTCAATAAATAATATATTCTTCAGTTTTTTATGTTTTTGATAAGTTTTCAAATAACATTTCCCTTAGTATGTTGTTATGTGTGTATTTTTATGTTGTTGGCTTTCTTGATATGGGGACACATAGGCTTTATATATGTACTCCAGTTTGTCGCTCCTGTGGAGAAGGTCTTTTTATGCCATTGAGCGGCTCCACTGATGTAGAAAAGATCGAAAAGATATAGGTTATAGGGTCTCCTTGTTTCGTATGTTGAGTTTGTAAAAGTATTAAGCACATGTAAGTCCGAACAATGGCATCGATCCCAGAGCCGAATTTACTGGATCCGAAGAGGTATTATACAAAATTGAAAGACGGATTATCCGTTACATGTCATTTGTGCGGGAAGGTTGTAAAAACATGCGGAAATTCGTCAAATTTTCCGAGGCATCTCCGGAACAAGCATCCTTCACTTGCCAAAACAATTAACGCGGCAAAAGGTCACGCGGCAACGGCAAGACAATCGCTTCGAGTTCAGGTAACAAAAATAACTTGCAAAAAAATGTTTTTAACATTTGAGATAGGGTCTACAGATTTGAACCGAGAAGCCCGAGCCAAGGATGCTTGGCTCTTTCTGCTAAAATCTGTGGACCCTGATCTGAGAATATTTTCCGAAAAAACGATATTTAATCACCGCAGCAAAGCTAAGAACTTTATATTCTTATTTTGTAAAAATAATGTGCAACACTAAATTTACCAATAAAATAACATAACCCTATTGTGTATATTCCAAAATTAGAATCTGCCGGTAATAGAAGAGCTCTCCCACACTGCTACACGGAGAGAACGAAGCGGGTAGACGAAGCGTTCCTCACAGTCGGACGACGCGTGAATCAGAAAATTTGATTCCAAAATCGTTTCGCAGTCGTGGCGACTGTGATTCGCGTATGCCCCACTTCAACGTCACGGTCCTCCCGAATGTAAAACACAGTTGGGTCATTCACGGCTCTCCGATCTATTTTTCACGCGTCGTTGAGCTGAGAATTTTAAAGTCGTAAAAAACGCCTCCACTGACTATAGAACGACAACTATAGTCGGTGCGTATCTTTTGTCGATGTTCATTGTTAGTGCGTCATATTTTGTTGCCGGTGCAGCACTTTTCCGCGGATTTAAGCTACGTGTGAATTATACAGTGTCTCTGCAAGTACGCTAAAGGTAAGTTTCAACACTTTGTAAGTGATATTGTTGTTCAATTAAATTTGTACATGATGTAACTAACGATTGAATAGAAACAGGGGAATAATAATGAAGTACGTGTGATGAATAATGGGAATAAAAGAACATCAAAGTATTATATATTTCATAGCCCTTATTATAATTATCCCGTAAATTTTTATATTTTTGATAAATTATTTGAAAAGGTTGATGATTTATTAGGTCTATCACTGAAATTGAATTCATTCATAACTTCTAATAATAAAATTATCAACTTCAAAAATAGAATTTTTTTGAAGTTTATTTAATCTGTAATTGTCAACCTCTACATTTTTCTGGTTACATCATTGTAATTAAATTATTGTAATAATATTAATTTTGAAAATTAAATAATTTAGTTTGTAATTCAAACGAAAATGTTATTTACTATTAATTTGATTCGGATAAAATATTCTTCCTCATCAGTTGGGATAAATAATTTTCTCAATTTATTTTGTTGATACCTTGATTTTCACTATGAAAGTTTTATGTATTGAAAAATAAATCAACTGCGCAAAATTTTTTATGTGTTCATCTATCATTTATATTCAAGTACTTGTAATGTAGAAGTTTTTTATTTTCATATTTATTGACAGTTTATATTTTTCGAAAAAGTACGCACAGTTTATGAATTATTTTGACTTGTGAGAATATAAAAATTATAATGTTATGTAACTGCAATGATTTGATCGTTTAAATAATTGTAATTGATCAACATTGTTTACATTTTAATTTTTTTT
Source organism: Platygaster robiniae (assembly GCA_028476575.1). NCBI lineage: Eukaryota > Metazoa > Arthropoda > Insecta > Hymenoptera > Platygastridae > Platygaster > Platygaster robiniae. Next base: position 19,309,997 of record CM052019.1, on the reverse strand, counting down.
TTTTTTTATCTCTTTCAGTCATGTCGAACAACGACACAGATAGTCTTCTTAAAGACCCGTTTGAAGGAGAACATGAACCACCTTTCAAAGAAAATAACTCCGAAATTTCAAATCAGAATCTTTCGTCAGAAAGTACTTTTTTTACCAAAAATGACAAGTTTGAAGTTTTTTGTGTTTCGTGCAAAGAAAAAATTGACTCTTATTCTAGAAACTTCGTCCCTGCTTACCAAGAATTGAAAAGTTTCTTGAAAAGTTCTTTTGAAGGAATTCAGATTTGTGTTGAATTCGAGAAAACGAAAAGTCTATCAGACCAAGCCTAAAATTCTTTGGCACATCTGCTGATAAGTCGCGAAGTTTTATTCATTTTTCAAGAAAACAACGTTTCACTTGAGAAACCCCTACCAAAACTTTCGTAAGCTGTGTATTTTTGAAATTCTACATTCACATATAACAGATTCATTTTAATTTTTTTTTTTTCTCAACAGGTGAAATTTTCCAAAATACAAAAACTTCTAAAGCAAAGAGTATGCAAATAGTAATTTTTAATTTCAAATATTTATTTTTAGAATCCCTGCTTCTACTCTCGTAAACCTCGCCAAAGAAATTAACGCGTTATTTGGCATCAATACTGCTATTTTTTATACCGCTGCAAGAACAAAAGATGGGGCAAGTCATGCTGCTTCTGGAAAATTGTTAAGTCGACTGAACTCAGTTCGCAAAGATTTGAAGGCTTTAGGACTACTTAAAATCTCTCAAAAGAAAGAGAAAACGAAAGGCAATGAAACATGTAATGTAGTTTATTATTTTAATATTCTCTACATTTTTATTAAAGTCAAACCTCATTTATTGCAAGTCTCATCTATATGTTAACGAGGTTTGACTGTATGTATTATAAGTTTCACATCAAAATACCAAATGAAATCATTCCATTCTCCTGAATTACAGCATCAACATCGTCGGTCGAAAGTGATGTATTAGAATATTTAAAAGAGAAAATCGAACCATGGGAAAAAATAGAAAAAATTCGGAAAAGTTCCTTAATATTCCGTCAATCTATCGCAAATAAAGACAAAAAGGGAGGAGATTGGCAGTTTGAAGCTTTTCCATGTCTCTCATGTGACGAAAGTGCAAATCAAGTAAGAATAATAATAGCCTTATTAGATATTGCTTGCAAAACGTTATATGAACTATCAATTACTAAACAAAGTAGATTAAATGTTGAAACAAAAATGTCAAGTTTTTTGTCTAAGAACATGTTCAATGTTAATTGTAAAAAGGTGACATGGCGTACATAATTAAACATACTATAAAAAGTAAGATAGAATTATATCGAATAATGTGAAATGGTTTGATTTTTTAAGATCAATCATGATTTCGCGACGAAATACCCTGGAATTCAAATTGATTATGAAGATGTCTGGAAGTCGTCGAGAAATGCTTTTTCTTAATTGATACTCTCAAAAAATATAATCGGAGAAGATTCTAGAAGACTTTTGAATCTTGTGTCTGATCCGAATATCGGTGTGTTTCTATAAGTTGTAACGATTAATTCTTGCACTAAAGAGTTGTGCATTGTAACGAGCGAGACTCGGAATATGTAATCAAATTTAGAGTTTATTGTTATATGTTTTTTTCCTGTATTGTTAGGCGGAGCGCCTAGGAATAATTATATTCTTTAATCTCGTCGACAGAAAAGGACCCTCTGTAGACAACGGCCTACAGTGACCCTTTATCCGACTTTTAAAGGGAGTCGGGAAAGTTGTTAAAAGGGTTAAATAAATACACGTCAAATTTATAATTTGAAGTCACAAAGTGACGTTATTATTACTATAACTTTCTTCTACAAGTGTAATTTCTTAACTTAAAGTTGTTGTTTTATCTCTTCTCTTATTTTAAATAATTCCTTTTTGTGTGACTCTGGCAAATCATTTTCCGAGGATGCGTAATACCCTTCCTCTAAGGATTCATGAAAGCTTGAAATTGTTCCTTTTTCGGAAGAAATGAGGGGAAGTTCTATGTTTGGTACTACACGCCCTTGTTGTCCTAATCTTGACAAATATTCTTTGAAAATGCCCGCCCTTACTTCTAAGTCGTCTTTTATTGCCTGGTAAAATTCCTCATCGGCAATTTTAGGCTCTTCTGGTCTCTCTATTGAGAGATTATTCTTTAAAAAGGTCTCTCTTGCTTCTTGAATTTTCTTTCTCGTCCAGAAGGGACGGGGCCTTTTTAGATGACTTATTTTAAACTTCTGGAAGGCTTCTCTGCCTAAATTCTGGTATTTATAATCTAGGTCTAAGTTCCTCTGGAACTTGGGATAACTTGGGTGAGAAGACCGAATCTGAATGGACTCTCGCTCTCTTATCCTCTTAGCAGCCTCGCACCCTCGTCTATACGTCTGGAAATCCTTAGAACTCACTACAGAGAAGAAGAGTGGAAAACATCTTTAATATCTTGATATCCTCATTTACATTACTCAACCTAGCCGAACTGTATCAATTAATATATGTTAAATCTTATTCCATTCTATCTATAGTAAATCGTCATCCTAGTTACTTCCTTTTAACTCTAGTTCCTCTGGGGTGTTAAAATGGTTACATAGTATTGTTGGATATTAGTGTAATAAATGTTCTTTAATTCTTTATCTGGGTTCGTATAATATTTATTTATTTTATTTCCTAAATACTTGTTGGTGACGTTTTTCCATGCCAAAACCTCGCTTTCCTTGATTCGGAGTCATTTGGATGCTATATGAGGATGAAGTCGTGAGACTTCATCACCAAACCAGGGGTGCAAGGTATAGCATGGAATAGACGTTTTAAGCAAGTACAAAGTTTCGGCTTTAAATGCTTACTTGGAAAATTGTTAGCTTTGAAGCTGGTTTTCAGCTTTGAAAGAGCTGGTTTTTAACTTTGAAAGAGTTGGTTTTTTTAGCTTTGAAAGAGCTGGTTTTTAGCTTCGAAAGAGCTGGTTTGAATCGTCTGGAGACGACTGACTACTTCTAGTGAAAAGTTCGGGGTTTATATACCATTCTAAGAGGAGATAAACGGATCCTTTTTGGTCCGTTTGTATCCGGTAGTCATTAGAGAATAAAAATGAAAAATCATCGTAGCACGAAAAATAGTCAAATGACTAAGCAAATTGAGTTGATAGCAAGTTTAGAAATTAGAAATCGTTTATCTTTTCCGAAAATAGCGATTTTATTTTCTTATGCTGAAGATAGAATGAAGGATTAGTCTTATCTAATTGACTCTTTCATGTTGCACGAGCGTCAGTTCTAGCGTCGGTGAACTCGTTATGATATTCCGCGCGCTATCTAATCATTAGAAAATAGCTAATTGGCGCTTACTTTTCTGCAGTTGAGTTTTTTATGCTACAAGTCTAGCAAAGATAAGATGAATGCGTCCCTCAGTCAAGCACTTATCGTCGTAGAGAAGATTTTGAATATTTCTTTGGTTTAAAATGGTCTAAAAGGCAAACCAACAACTTCGTTTGTAATTTTTCGTCATTTGATTTTTTTTTTAACTTATGCAAAAAAAAAGGTTTTTTCCAAGTAAATAAAACGATTTATCTTTTTTCAAGAAAATTCATTTTTTTCGGAATTCTCACATACACTATAATAACAAATTTTTTAAAAATTTGTTTAAAAAATATCTTACATAAAAAAAAAATATCTTATAGAAAAAAAAAATTGTTGAAAAAATATCATGGATCCTCTAACATTCTTTCGTGAACTTACATCTGAAACAGCTGATTTTTTCGGAGAACTCTTTTGTTTTGCAGACATTCCACGAGCACGCACTATGCATATAGTTAATCGCATTGAAAAATTTATGAAAAATGGTTCAATTACAATTTTACTCAATCAAATGATACGTAGGATGGAAATTTTGGGGGAAACGCCGAATAATCTGATGGCTTATAGGCAAATGTTATCTCATATGCAGAAACCCTTTGAAAATGTTAACACTGAATATAAATTCCTTGAATACATGACACAAGTTGGGACTTACATCCCACCCGTTGAAATAAAAATAGATATCAAAAACAAACCACAAGATAATCAAAGCAATGCATCATCTAACGTTAAACAGATTTCACTTAAACTCATTCCACTGAGGCACACTTAAAAAAAATTTTTTGAATTACTTAACGTTTTCGATAGAACTATGGAGAATGTAAGGAATCTCGATAAACAAAATACTTTGATAACAAATTTAATTCAAGGAGAACTTTGGCAAAATAAGAAACAGAAATTCAACGACCGTTTAGTTTTTCCGATTTTACTTTATCAAGATGACTTTGAAACAAACAATCCTCTAGGTAGCCATAAAGGAGTTGGAAAAGTTGGTGGAGTTTCCATAGTTATACCTTGTTTGCCACCTACTATGCTCTCTAAAACTGAAAACATATTTGTGCTTTTGCTCTATAAATCATCAGATGAAAAGTTGGTTTCGTTGACTGAAATTTTCGCCCCCGGTATCGCAGAATTGCAATTTCTCGAAAACGAAGGGATCTCTATAGAAACTAAACTTGGAACTCAGAGACTCTATTTTTACTTGGCAGGAGTAATAGGCGATAATCTAGCAATGCATGGAATGCTAGGAATAAGCAAGAGTTTCGTTTCTAATTACATGTGCAGATTTTGTTTTATTCACATTAAAAATATTAATTCAACTCTCAAAGCTTCAGAGTGTCAAATGAGAACTATCCAAAGTTTCGAGCAAGACTTATTAACAAGTCAACCTTGTGAAAATGGGGTAACTGGACTTTCAGTTTTGAGTAACTTAAAATCTGTCAATACTATCGACGTTATGACCGTTGACGTTATGCACTATGTTTTGGAAGGGATTTTCCAGTACGACTCAAGTCAATTTCTTTACAATTTCATCACAGTTAATAATTACTTCAATATAGATGATTTGAACAAAAGAATACATGATTTTGATTATGGTGTCGAACAGCGTAACAAGCCTCGTCCAATTTCGATTTCTCAAGTCAAAAACAAGTACATCAGAATGTCAGCAAGTGAGTCTTTGTGTCTCCTTCGGAATTTGGGACTTTTGAATGGTCATTTTATTCCGCAGCACAATATTGTTTGGAAAATATTCATCACATTCAAAGAAATATTCGACATTCTGTCTTCCAGAGTTGTCAGCTACGAATTGTCTATCTATTTGGAATCTCTTATACATCAATATCTCAGCTTACTTACTACTTTTGCAAAAGATTCTTCAAATACGAAGCACCACTTTTTAATTCACTATCCCCATGTCATGCGACGAATGGGACCGATATGAAACTTAGCAACTATGCGCTGCGAAAGCAAAAATAGAGATCTCAAAAGAAGACCTCACATTACATTGAGCAGGATCAACATTTGCAAATCCTTAGCAATTAAATCTCAACTGCAGTTCAGCTTCAGATTACGACAAAAAGCGAACGAATACGATCTCAATTTCGAAAAAGGCTCATCAGAAAATAAGCAAGTTCATCAACTTCCGGAGGTACATTTATATCAATCTCAAATTTCTATCTAAATTAATGATCATGTTAAATGATTGAGTCATTTAATTTTTGATCACAATACCATCACACGAAATGTTATTTTCATGCAGTCTGGTAAGGAAGAAAATATTTATAATTTGATACGTCACATTATTGAAGATGAGCAAGGTAATTTATTTTTGATAGTTAAATTGATAACAGATTGTGTCATTTACGACGACCACTATCAGGCTTATATAGTTGACAATGAATATGAAATCAATCACGATTGTTGGAAATGTTTAAGTTTGAATGAATGTCAATCATCATCTTTCTCGTTTCTCACAACTAACGGTAATGGACAGTTGTCCTTTCCTAAGCGCTGAGTGTGATCGATTCCTTTGTAATTAGTTTTTTCTTAAATGGATAACTTATAATGTAGTGTAAGGGCATAACTATGTACAGAGGAAAATATTTTCAGCGACTTCTGTGATGTAAAATAAAGATTTCACATATGTGAATAGATGTTACAAAATAGCAATATTCGAATAAAAAAAATCTACTAATTGTCTTGTACTTTTATTTCCCTAGAAATGAGGTATGAAGCATTATTGTTTTAGAAGGTGGAACAAAGGTATTAAAATTCTAATTTTTTCTTAAAAGGCAATACTAAAATGAAGGAAATAGAAATGGTTAACTAAGAGTTACAAAAGTTTCCTATAATCGAAGCGAAAGTTGTCTACTTTTGAAAATAAACTCTGTGCTAGAACATACATATTCAGATATTGTATTTCATTCGTATTTATTCATTATAATTGATTATATGTACGTAAGTCAATATTTTATAGTTCTATTGTGTACTATAATATAATAATAATGTTATGTAATAATAATATGTATTATTTAAAAATAGTGATGTATCGACATATATTCTTATAATATTTGATGCTTGAACTATATTTATGTAATTACATTAACATTCAATATAAAGAATCAGTTGAATTTATGGTATATAGTAAAAATTGTAATACATACACAAGATTTTTTCGATGAGCTTCAATAAATTTAACTAATTTACTGTTCAGTCAATGCTTTCTAAAACAAAAAACTTGAATTCTTACAATATTTTTCCCCGCGCAATATAGATCCACATACATTCGATACCGCAAATTTACTGTCTCAACACGCGTATAAGACGTGAAATCACGGCTCGTACGACTGTGAAAAAAACGTAAGTCCCGAAAACTGTATTCTCAGCTCAACAACGCGTGAAAAATAGATCGGAGAGCCGTGAATGACCCAACTGCGTTTTACGTTCGGGAGGACCGTGACGTTGAAGTGGGGCATACGCGATTCACAGTCGCCACGACTGCGAAACGATTTTGGAATCAAATTTTCTGATTCACGCGTCGTCCGACTGTGAGGAACGCTTCGTCCACCCGTTTCGTTCTCTCCGTGTATATATAGGTATAAATTACTGGAACGTAAGACAGTGGCGTAACTATAGATGTGGGGGCCCTGGAGAGACAAGAATTTTCTCTTGTCGTAAAGAATAATACATTTCAGTGTTTCGTAAAAATATCGGCGTGAGACTAAAAAAAAGCAAATTTACCGTCGATCAAAACATAATATGTAGCAATATGATAAATGCGCTAAATTAATCAAAAACTTAAGAATAGTTTTTATTGTACATGTTTGACGCATAGTTATTGTTTATTATTTTAATTTTTTTAAAGTCACAGTGATTTTCATGACCAATAAATAAATCTCGTGCATACATTCTAAAACAATCAAAATAAAAAAAAAACAAAGAAACTCGAAATTCTTAATTTTGAACTGAAAGACAAATGAAACTTTAAAGTCTGAATTTTAAACTCTAAAAAAAGGTCATCTAATGGCCCCTTTAGAAAAATTACCCAGATCCCCCACATCTACAGTTTTCCTACTGTCTCACTGGGTCGGCAATCCAGTAATATATATCAATGGGAGAAATTTTCTATTATCGGCCGATTCGAATACTTCGAACATTCGAATATGCACAATAAGTAAATAACTTACTATAATATGTGATGGTAAAATGAAATTTTTGGCTTCAAAAAGTCAATTAATCTTTCATTATTTTTCAAAAACGACCAACATATCGTAATCCAGCATTGGCACTAGAATAAAAACCTTGTAATTTAATATCTTGCTTATTCAAGCTTAATTGAAAAAATTCTTTTACGAATTGTATTAGGAGGTTATAACCGTTCGGGTGTTACAATCATATGTGCAATACTTCTATATGGCAAGCGTCTTTTGTTCTCTGTATGTTGAGCGAAAGAAATTAAAGAGAGATGGCGAAATGGATTATCGTGCTGTCAACGCGCATGCTCGACGGACCACGTGACAAATATATAGAAATACTCCGTAATTGTTTTAAATGCGAAACGTGGATGCGCAAAATCTTGTGTGCGAGAGAGAAACGATCGTCTATACTCTTTTTAATTCTGCAGGATCTCTCACTCTGCTGGCCATGTAAAAGTATTGCAATCAGCTTCTCTGAGTAAATTTTTGTGCTGTATATTTTGGTGCACAGTGAAGATGAGAACATTTTACTGCCCAAAAAATAGTTATCCATTGAACATCTTTTTAGGAAATGATCTCAACATCTCAAACAGATGACATCAACAACAGCAGCGACTCCGATGTTTTTCAAGTTGAAGATGAAACTGCTGGAAGTTCCCATTTCACGGCTATAGCTAAGGGTCCAAAAAGATTAAAGCAACAAAGTCTTGCGTCGTGTTACTCAAACGCAGCGAGTTATGGAGGTAGATTATTTTGATTATATTAATTTTTTTAGTTGTAAAGTGTTGCGAATTCATAAACGTTTATTACATGTCGAGATGTAGAACATTTTGATATTTTCAAATAATTTTTGAACCTCATTTTTGTGAAGTGTTTCAAGGAAAGTAAACGCAGTTAACTTTTATAGGATTTCTATACTTTTTAAAATTTTATGAAATTTTTTTCATCTCCGAAAATATTTCAATTTAGCGAAAAATCTGAAAATTCGATAAAAACGTGAAGAATTCCAAAGAAATAAAAAGAATTTAGCAAAATAGTAAATCTATAATCATTGAGGATTTTTCGAGATGTTTAGACATTTTTAGACATCTTCGTAAATTTTGTAAAATCTCTGAAAAATCGTAATCGCAATAGTTAAAAAAATTGTGAACTGCAACAATATTACTGCTTCATGTGACATCTTCATTGACAATTGAAATTCAAAGTTTTTTCGAAAATTGTTGAAAATCAATCTGTTTTAATTTAAAAATATTACCCTTGTAATTGCGAACCTTATTAAAACCTTAAAAGAATCTGAGTTTCTTTGTAAAATCCTAAATTTCTTATAACACAATCTCAAAAAAACATTATAAGGTTCTGAAATCTTTATAAGGGGACATTAAAAAATCCCCAATAAAAGTTTTTTTTTAAATAAGGTTTTAATATTCTCATGAAGATTTACTGATTCCTTAATAAAAGGATTCTATGATTTCTTCATAAGAAATCGTGATTTTTTGGTAAGATAAATTTTTTATAAAGTTTAAATTTCTTTAAAAGGATTCACACAAGGTTTAATAAGGTACATATTTTCAAATAGGTATATCTATAATTATTCATTTCATGTAAGAATTGTCGAAAATATATTTTCAAGAAATATAAGTTCTGAGGAAAAATACTACTTAGTAACTTACTTTACAGAAGGAGGAGACAAAAACATCGAGATTACTCAGGCTCTGATTTTCATGATCTGCAGAGATAACTTGCCATTGCGATGTGTTGAAAAAGATGGTCAAAAAAAAATTTGTCAAAGATGTATGTCCCAGATATAAATTACCTTCAAGATTCACGGTAAAAGAATTTGATAATGTACTTCTGTATGCATATTTTTTGGCGTAACTTTTTTCGTAATTAGTATACCCTAGCAAAGTGTTTGGATCAAATGTGGACCGCAAGTGGACCGGATTTCGGTCCACTTGTGGTGAACTTTTTATCTAACACAAAAATCTTTACTCTGAACAGTATACAGGGTGTATCAAAAACCACGGACGATAATTCGCCTAATTTTTTTCCACATTTTTTTGAGTCCAACAGTTCTTTACCACTTTTCACAAAACTCAAAAACAAAAAAGATAATAAAGCGACAAGTTTTAACTAATAAACGCGCTCCTTTGACAAGTGGAAACAGAAACCTTAAAACAAAACTAATAACTAAAATGTTTTACTTTGTTATTTTTCTGAATAAAAAAGTCCCTTGCCACTTTTGACAAAACTCAAAATCAAAAAAGATGTTTGAGGGACAAGTTCAAGAAATCTGATTGATCACAACCTGTCCCTCGACTATCCAAACACTTTGCTAGGGTACATAACATAAAAATTGTGATGATTTTATGGATAGCACGAGAAGCAACCAAAAAATTCGTTTTAATGTAAAGAAAAAAAAGTAACCTGAATTTGGAAATCCTAGAGAAAATCTTAGAAACTTACAAAAATATTCTTTTACGGTTGCTTCCGTCGATCCGTACTTGTGTATTTGCCACAAACTACACTTAGTTGCATTATATATCCCTAAATTCGGGAACGACTTGAGGGGGTCTTCCGGTTTGTTGGGCAATTTTCGAGCGTATATTTAAAAATTTCTTGTGAACAAACTATTGACACTTTTTGAATCGGTTTTGAATTTTTTTATTGATGAAGAAAAAATGTTTAACATATGTTTTTTACAATGTTTTGTCAACAATGTAAGTAACCTCTAGATGACCTTGAATGTGCCTCCTCTAAAAACTTCGAGTGAAACGGTGCGCACGGTTCCACTCGTATAAAGAATCTTAAACACAAAAATTTTTTTTTTTATTAACTTTCATTATGTTGGCTATCGTTTGATCGAGCTGTTTTTTGTTATTCAGATTTTTTTCGGAAGGGCGAGCGTAAATATAAAAAACACAGAATTTCTGTACTTTTTTTTGTCGTTTTAGTCTGTAAAAATAAAACTAATTATAATTTGCGAAAATCGCTCGATCAAACGATAGCCAACATAATGAAAGTTAATAAAAAAAAAAAATTTTGTGTTTAAGATTCTTTATACAAGCGGAATCGTGCGCACCGTTTCACCCAAAGTTTTTAGAGGAGGCACATTCAAGGTCATCTAGAGGTAACTAACACTGTTGACAAAACATTGTAAAAAACATATGTCTAACAATTTTTCTTCCTCAATAAAAAAATCCAAAATTGATTTAAAAAGCGTCAATGGTTTGTTCATAGGAAATTTTTTAAATATACGCTCGAAAATCGTCCAACAAACCGGAAGACCCCCTTAATACAACTGAGAGTACATACATTCTTATAATTCAGAAGTATATATTTTATTTCTTTCAGGTAACTCAGCTGATAGATGCCAGATATGACGCAAGCGTCAATATCGTGATAGCAGCATTGAAAAAAGTGGAACACATTTCATTCACGAGTGATGTTGTAACAGTGACAAATTCAACAAGATCTTTTCTCACTCTGACGGCTCACTACATCACAGAAAACACCATTGCGAGCATATGTTTGACTGCAGTTAAACTGTCTCAAGTATGTATAAGTAATAAAAAATTCGTATAAATTTAATATCGAAAATCTTAATGGCATCCAAAGCATTTCATTCGTTAATTAGAATTCCATATAAAAAACCAGATTTTTTCTTTTAAAGTTACTAGTTTCGGTACATTCAGAACATTCAGGAATTAAAAAAAACATGTTTGATATATGTGATTTCTGGATTTCTTAAATTCTTATTATTTTTACGAGTTGGTTTATTATTTTTTCATTTTCTTTTTCTAAAAAGGTCTTCTCTTTTCTAGAAAACGTTTGAAAATAGATATTTTCGTACTCAGGGGCTATCGCTGATTTTGACTCAGCCGATTTTTTCCCTCGACTTCGTCTCGGGAAAAAACCTTCGGCTTCGCCAAAATTCGCGATAGTTCAGAAGTGCGAACAATGTTTTTCATCACGATAGCCTCAAAATCTCGTCAAAATGTTAGTTTTGAGGTTAGAGTGCTGAAAAAAAATTTTTCATCGCATTTAAAAAACTATGGAAAAATATCACTGCTCATAAACACTTTGGATTTTTCATATATGGAAAATCAATGATGTCTGAAACAATCACAAAATCAATACTAATATTTCCGTAAATCGTGATTCATGAATTACGAAACTATTACTCGATTTCTGATATATGGATACAATCATTTTTGGTAAAATGTATTTTTCGAAATGGTATTCCTCATTGCACTTAATTGTTGGTATAGTATTCACCGAAATCTATTTTTATAAATCGATAATGCTTGTTTCATTCAAAACCGATCCCCCCTAAGAATTCACTTTAGGTCTGTGTATGAGATGCTTATCAGAATATAATAATTTTATACTATGATTTTTCCATATGAACCGTTTTTTTTCTTTTTTTCAGTCGCTCACTGGTGTATACATCAGCAAGGAACTGGAACAAGTCCTCGGAGAATTCGCCATTTCGGATAGAAAGAGGTTGTCTAGGACCAGAGACTCGGGATCTAACATGATCAATGCAGTCAAGGACCTGCTGGGGCCAAACAAAAGAATTTCGTGCATGGCACATGTTATGAATCTAGTCGTCGACGAGGCGCTGCAAGCCATCAAACTTTTTTCAAACGTCGCTGACGCAATTAAGGAAATAGTCACCTATTTCAAAAGATGTGTCAATGCAACTGACCAATTGAGAGAAGCTCAACACAGAGAAAATATACTCGAGGGAAAAGTTATAACGTTGATCCAAAACGTGGACACGAGATGGATCTCCGTTTTAGCTATGATCTCTCATTATCTTAAAGCGTCGAAATATGTTCATCCCATTTTGGAAGCTCAAGGGCAAAAAAACGTCAATGTCCCTAACACACTGCCGAACTCGCAGATGAATATCGCAAAAGACTTTGTGACACTTCTCGAGCCATTCGACCAAGCTACAGTTGAAATCAACGGGGAGAAATACGTCACAGCGAGCCTCGTCGTTCCTCTCACCAATCTCTTGAATCAGCATGTCCAAAACACTACAGTTCTGACTACGGATATTGGAAAGAAAGCAGCTCAACTGTTGCAAGATGGCATCCAAAAAAGGCTGGTGCCCTTGGAGAAGAACCATTTCATTGCGAAAGCAACTTTGTTGGACCCGCGGTTCAAAAAAGTTTTTTTCCAATCACCTTTGGTGGTAGTAGACTGTATCAGAGATATCTCTTCAGAAGTACGCTCAGCGCACCAACTTCTTGGGCTGAGAAAAGATGAAGTAATCTATTTTTATAATTTAAATAAAAAATTTTTTCAATAGGTGACAAGCGAAGTCAAGGTAGAGGCACAACGTGGACACAACTTTGAAAAAGAAAGTAATGCCCAAGTTGTGCCACCAGGTGGTTGTATAGTATAGGTATACTAAGGAGTAATATCTTTACGAGTTTAGCGCTATTAGATATAACTGTTCCTTATAAGTAAAAAGACTAGATAAACAATAAATAACAGAAGTTTTTTTAAATAGCTTATAATTATAATGAAAATTACTGATACTTATGTAAAGATAAAAAGATACAAGATTTATTGGAATTTTTTCGACAATAACCCTTTTTCAGGTGAGAAACAAAGCGTCTGCGAGTATTAGCAATGATGAAAGGCCTTCAATTTGGAAAACACATGAAGCAATCATTGGGGCCAACAATCAGATAGAAGTAACTAGTGCAGGAGCACTACCAAATGAATTGAAATTATATTTGGACCATCCTTTGCTCTCAAGGGAGACAAATCCATTAGTTTACTGGACATGCAACGAACCATTGATGCCAGCTCTCTCAAAGATTGCTCTCAAATATTTGACTCCGCCAGCTACATCTGTGTCGTCTGAAAGGGTTGGTTCGACGATCAAACTTGTTGTCAGTGACAGTCGCAGTAGGACGTCCCATGAGCACGTGAAGAAAAGGGTTTTTTTGAAAACTTTGGACCCAAAACATTGGCATGAATAAATTTGATTTCTTCGACTTTATGGGATGTGCAAATAAAATCTATTTTATAAAGACAAGTTTTTCATTTACTCTGATCATTCTCTTGAATTTTCAATTTTCAGGCAGGACACTTTTTTCATTTTTAGACTGATAGTCCAACTTAAACAATCAAATATTTCGTGAAAAGTTGTTCAATATCTCTATTGTAATATGTCTATATTTCTGCTTTTCTTTCGATCCCAAGAGTAATTATTCACTTGAATGCAACTTGATCATAATTGGTCACGATTACCCACCCTGGTTTCGGAAAATAATCGATATTATATTGTATGATTTTTCCAAAAAGGTCATGCGTAATCCACTAAAAATCCATATTTATTTACTTTGTAATAGAAAGTTCATTCATTTCCCACGTCACAACTATGGCAAAATCGAATCAGAAACGATAAAATACACGTTGTAAATCAATAATTTTCTAATGATTTACATTTTTAAAATAAATAATGAGTGTAAACATAATATTTTTGAAATAAAGATCGAGGTTAAATCTTTTTAAAAATAGATCATTATCAAATTCGTTCATATTTGAAACTTCAAAAAAAGATCGATCTTCGATCTTTTTTCATAAAAGATCGTGATCGATTTTGATCTTTTTTAAAAGATCAAAAAAGATCGATTTCGATCTTTTCAAAAAGATCAACAACCCTAGAAAAAACAAAGGCACGCGTGAACGCGTCACTATTACAATCGCCCACTCCAGTCTTGCCAGACTTGGAAATTATCACCTCCCACCACTCGGCTCGTGGGAGCTGCTGGGACGAGGAAAATGGCCCCCACCAGCATAACTTTCGATCACTTTCTCTTATTCTCTCGCATCCTAGAGAGAGAGAGAGAGAGTGATCAAAAGTTATGCTGATGGGGGCCATTCTCCTCGTCCCAGCAGCTCCCACGAGCCGAGTGGTGGGAGGTGATAATTCCCAAGACTGCCCAGTGAACCAGACGTGGAGTCCATTTCGGCCCTATATCGTGGTATCCACGATATACCCCACCTGTGGCGTAACAATTTGCCGTATCAATGGATATGCGCGCGCAACTTCCCACGTTTCGCCCATGTTGAGTCACATCTAGGTCCACTATGTACACCCAAATATGGTTCCTAGTTGCGGACGTAGAATTGGCTAAATATTGGCTGATTCCGTGGGTCCAAGTTTTTACCAATTTTGGAACAATTATTATCCAATACATACGATAGACTCGCGCAGGTGTTCATCAGTATAAAATTCCTGCGCGAGCCGAACTCGGTCGAGTGAACGCACCGAAGACCCGATTCAGTGATATCAAGTGTTCCCTAGCTGGTGTTCCTCATCAGCTGTCGGCTCAGTTCTTCGATTTTTCGGCCATTAACATCGTGAAACATCGTGCCAGTGACAAATCGTGATTTTTTTTACGATTAATAAAAAGTGAGTATTTCCTTCTAAACTGAAAAGGTAGTGCATTTCCACTTTCTTATATTTATTAAAGCGTAGATTGATGCAAGAAAGCTTAATTGTGAGAGAAAAACCTACGATTTGGATTTTGGATTTTTTTTAACTTAAGCGCATGCACGTGCTTTTTAAAAATAGTCACGCTTCTTTTATTCTATTTTCATTATTTTTGGGACTTACAAACACGATTTAAATAAAAAAAAAAAACTGGGGAAAAAGAGAAATTCTGAGAAACGAGAGAAACTTTGTGAATTTTGGAAATTGACTACTCAAATTACTAAGAAGTAATTTTTTGTGACTATTTTTTTGCAATTGGTTAAATTGGTTAAATTGTAGGTTTTCGTACCGAATTTTTTATCTAAAAAAAAAAGTTCAACATTATGGAGTTATTTTATTTTCCAATATTGGAAAATGAAGTTATGAATTTTCTGAATTCCAAAACTGATATAATTGTCCTGTGACGTTGCACGATATTATATATTAACCTTACAAGTCATTTTTATTTTTCTCCATAAATTTCTTATTTTTTTTTTTTATTCAAATTCTATTTCCATTATAAAAATAATTGCTTTTCTATTCTTAGAAACAATTTTTCTTCTTTCAAACTAACTTTTCGGTATTTTTATCGTTATCTGTGGATTATTCGCAAGCGAGCATTGGGGAACGATATTCTAGCAATCACCTTAATGTCGCTTGAACGAGTAGTCATCACCGATAGAGTTAGATTTTACATTCGTTGATTTTGCAATTCGGGTTTTCCTTTTGTTTCCGACATCGGATGATTTTGACTACCAATAAGAAAACACCAACGCCACGTCTCCGCCCTCTCCCCAATTTTTCCTAGTTTTATAAAAACCAACGGAGCCCGCAAAAGCTCGCCCTTTTTTGTTTTGTTGTTTCCGCTGTTAGTTTTGCGCTATGCGTTTTTCGCCGTTTTAGACTTTGTTAATTTTGCGAATTCACTCGGAATTCGTCAATCGCTTGTCACGACGAAATAATAAATATTGGAATAACGGTAATAGAACTACACAAGAATAATAATTCAATTGTCGCTGGCCACGGTTTGTTCTATATTGTAAGTTGAGATTTCTTTTCTCCATATGGAAGTTTTACCAGTGCGTTTTAATTTGTACTTTTAATTGTGGAATGTTTTTGCAGTGTGTGAGTTGTAAATGGGTTTATACCAAATTACGCGAATTTGATTCCAACTTGAATTTTGTGAAACATATGTTTTCTAAATTTAAAGAGTTTATGAAATTTTCGGTTTGAATTTGAGTTGCAGAGTAACATATGCTATCTTCAGATTGCAATTTTTGAGATTATACATACAGGAATTAAGTTACAGAGCAACATGAAGAAATAGAAAAGGGAAATCTTTTTGAATTGTTAATTAGAATTTGACGCAGTTCTTGAATACTTTGAGTTTCGGATTCGGTTGTAAGTGAAAATCGTGGACTTTGAACGAAATTTATATCTATTGGAACCTATTATGAGGACATATTTTAGTAATATAAGATTGTACGTGTCTTTATATGAGTTTTGAGAGTATCATTATTAAAAGTTGTAACCGAAGTACTGAGCTGTTTATCCAGAACCCAAATTTCCTATCTGGTCCGTTGCCCTTCGTGGCTAAAACCAGGAAACTGTTTTTTTTTTTTGTTACGTCACGATTTCTGGAACGTGACAGTCCTAATTTATACTTGACAATATTTTACTTTATGGATAGGAAATAGGAATTATTAGTTATTGAACACAAAGTTTTTTTTGCAAAAAATAATATTTTTAATTATCAAAAGTTTCTTTTTCAAATTTCAATACTTGCGAATCTTTATCTTTAACGTGTAGAATTAAATGTTACGAATTTTATTTTACATTACAAAACCAACATGAATTCAGGCATTTTTGAAACCTGAATATTTCATAATTCAAATTTTATCAATGAGAATATCCAACTGTGTCCCAAAAGTAAAAAATTTGTTATGCATAAAAATTATATTATGTTCTAGTTACTTACTTTGACTAAATAAATTGAAACTGAATTAGATACTTTTTCATTTCAAAAGTGTAGTACATGGAAAAAAATGGTTGTGTCATAGCAGCACAAATAGTATGTGCTGCCAGATAAATGCTGTAAGAGCCAATCGAAGTTGCTGAATCAGCAACATGCATAGTTACTGTAACATTGCTGTTGTAACTACTGTAACAGAATTTTTTGTGCTGAGGTAGCATATTTAAAATGTTGAGAGAGATTCATTGGTAGCTGCTATCGAAAATTTTTTATGGTGGAAGAGCACATTTTTAGGCTGTCTAATAACATATTTTGTGTTGTCTTACAGAATTAGATTTTCGTACAACAGTCAATTTATGACCTCAAATAGTACTTCAGGATGAGGTTGTTGAGCATAATGTAAAAAGTTGCGAGAGGTGAAATTATATGTTGTCGATGATCATCTAAACATGTAAAGACAACTAAGATCTCAGCTGCTGTAACGAACTTTTTAATAATAAATAGCATATTCTTTTAGGCTATCGAAAATGATATGAACTGTTATAGTACATAGTTGAAACTTGCGACAATAATCAGTATGTGGCCTTCTATAGCACTTAAAGATGTGGTGGGTGAGCATGGTGTAAAAAGCTGCAAGAATGAAAATTATATGTTGCCGAAGATTAGGTATATATATAAAGATAACTAGTATCTTTGCTGCTACAGCAGATTTGTTTAAGGTTAACAAGCGTATTGTGTTAGGCTTTCAGCTTCTATCTGAACCATATTGGTAAGAAAGTTATACGCATCAGAAAAAAAAGCTTATTTCTACTTTACTGCGGTCAAACCCCTCCTTGCGTCTTTCTCTAACGCTCGCGCTCAGAGGCAATGTAAGAAAAGGACGGAAGAAAGCTGAATCCGCCACTGATACATACATCAGTAGCGCAGAAAATCTATTGATTCTTACGAGATCACGAGCTGATCGAGAGCTCTCGATAGCACTCCATATATAGCTACCGAGGTTTTCTCATATATCGTACTCCATCATCTATAGACCAATCAGCTGATTTCCGGTTTCAGCCAATTTCATCAAGTTACAGCTTGTTTCCGCCCTTGCGTGCACTGAGCATAAACACGTGTCGTGAAATCTAAATCGCTGTGCATCGTAAAGGAAATTTTTCGTGGTATATTTTTTTCTCTAAAAATGAGCAATTCAGTGAGTGAGCTATTAAGCAGCTGGGGTATTTCGACAAAAACAATTCAAAACTTCGAAGGTGAGTCCTTTACATATTTTATTTTATAATCATTCGAAAGTCAGAATATAATTATTCGAAGTTTTCGAAGATCATACTCTACGTTGTTCAGAAATACAATTGTCTTGCAAATCAATTGAAATCAATAGTATATTGTAAGTTTTGACAATGCCTGTCCCGAGGCGAGGCCGAGGGCTGTAATCGTTTCGTCCTAAAAAGCATTGGCAAAACTTGCAATACGATATTTTATTTGGAATTCACGTCCAAAGTATCCGATTATTCGAAAATTTCAAAAAAAGGTCCTTTTCGTCACCCTAACCTCTAAACTGGCATTTCGACGTGACTTTGAGGTTATCGTGACGAAAAATATTGTTCGCACTCCTGTGCTATCGCCAATTTTGACTCATCCGAGTATTTCCCTCGATTTCGTCTCGGGAAATAACCCTCGGCTTCGCCAAAATCAGCGATAGCCCCCGAGTACGAAAATATCTATTTTGTAAGAGAGCTACGCACATATATCGTGGTTAGGACATGACAAATTCGAACTACTTGCCTAAATAGTATTTCTGGTTCAAAACAATTATTTTTGCTGCTACATCCAGTTATTCCTTTGCATTAGTTCTTAAATTTTTGTTCTATGTTATGGCGTATTTGAAATTGAAAAACAGCATAAAAATTGAAAAACAGCACATTGAATGTGCTGTTCCAACTGATGTTTTTTTTTTCCGTGTAAGGTACAAAAAATGGTCGTTGATTATTGATTTATTCCATTTTAGAATGGGAACTTGATAGCATGATTACATTTAAACAGTAAATCTTTGAAGAATGAAAAAGAATTTTGAAAAGTTAAACAATGTATTTAAAAAAAAATTTTTCGTTACATTTTATAAATGTTATTTTTTCTGAGTTTGTTTACTTTTTATTCTTTTGTAGGATTTCAGTTTTTGAAACTTTTGTTTTGAAGCTCCTATTATTTGTAGAAGCTTTTTTGTTCAATTTTTTTCGTAGAACTTTTATTATGTTGAAGTTATGTTTTTTTTTTCACTTCTTATTTACAAAACATTTTTGTTCATATCTTGTTTCGAATTTTTTGTTTGCAATTTTCATTCTCAAAGTATTTGTTTAAATCCATTTTTAAGATATAAATTCTTGTAAACGTATACAGAAACTTGTTAATATTGGAAATTTTTCATTTATTTTTCTAACTTGGTTCATTTGGTTGCTTTTTTTGATTAATTCAACATTCTGCTTTTTGAAAATTTTTATTTCATACTTTTTTTTTGGATAAATTTTCAGAATGCTCATTTTGAAGTTAAAAATTGTTTGTATATAGACGATCATTTTTTAAGTTTTTTTTACTTCAAATTCTTTTTAAAATTTCAACATTTTAGATTTTCGTTTTGAGGCTACTATTATTTTCGGAAGCTTTCTTTCAAGTTTTTCCTTGAAACTTTTGTTTTATTTTGATTTTGTTTTTAATTTTATATTAATAAAACTCATCTTAAATAATTTACCTTTTAATTAGGTTTCTGTTATTTTCATTCTTTATGAATTTCATGTGAATTTTTTTTTTTAACATTATGGTACTTCTTAAAATCGTTTGTATGTTAACATTATCAATTTTTGTAGCTTTTTTCATTTACTTTCAGAATTTTCGTCATTTTGTTATCTCGTTTTGACGTTTAAAATTTTTGCTGGAATAAATTTCCAATAGGTGTATATTGTGAATATAGGTTAGGTATTTACAAAATTGAGGTAAATACAAAATTCCAAAAAAGAAAAATGTTTTTGTTTTTTATTGTTTGTTTCTTTAAATTTCATTTTATAGAACTTATATTTTGGAAAGTCTTTTTTTCCATCTTATTTTATTGTTTGACTTATACTTTCTACTTTATTTTGTGAAGTTTTACTATTTGGAATTTTTTATTTCATTCATGTAGTACTTTTTGTCTAACTTTCTACTCTATTAATCTAGTTTTTTGTGATTTCCGTGATTTACATGAAGTTCTTAACGTTTAAAATTTAACGTAAAAAGGATTAAAGACAAATTAAAGAAAAAAATTTTTTCTTGATGCTTTCAAGGACTTTTTGGTCAAAGCAATCAACTTTGTGCTCACCAATAAAAAATCTAAAAAATCCTTTTAGTGACGAGGAATCGAAAATCGATTCAATTTTTCTTTTCGTTCAATTTTAAACATTTGAAACTTCAGGTACATATTTCCCTGTACTTTTCTTACTTTGTTGTTATTTTTTGTTTCATAATTTTGTTTCTATTTTGTATGTACAAGATATTTTCTATGAGTTTTCCTATAGTAATAAGCGTTTCTTAAATACTTGTATCTTTTATAGTTTCATATAAGGGTGTAATTTAAACCACGAATGATAATTTGCCTGATTTTTTTTCAGATTTTTCTAAGACTTAAAGTCCTTTGCCACTTTTTTCAAAACTCAAAATTCAAAAAGATACTTGAGTTTGAAATCCGACCAATAAATGCGCTCCTCCGATGAGTGGAGATAAAAGCCACGGACCAAAATTTTCTTCATATTTTTCTGAGTAGAAAAGTCTTATTCCACTTTCCTTAAAACTCAAAGTCAAAAAAGATAATCAAGTTAGAAGTTTAAACCAATCAGATTTCTTGAATGTAAAACTCGAATATCTCTTTTGATTTTTAATTTTTTGGAAAGTGGCAAAGGACTTTTTGACTTAAAAAAATATGGAGAATGTGACAAGCGGGGTTTTTCCCCTCGTCTTGAAAACTTATTTCAAAAAGAAAAGGAATATTCCACTTTGCTGAATTTCGCAAAGCTATTTTCTAAAAGGTAGATAGCGCACGACTTATCAGAACGAGTTCACCGACGCTGGAAACTAACGCTCGTGCAACATGAAAGAGTCAATTAGATAAGAGTAATCCTTCATTCTAGCATAAGAAAATAAAATCATTTTGTTTCAATAATGAACACTCCGATCATTTTACTCTTGATAAAACTATTCGCTATTTTCAAAAGGGATAAACGATTTCTAAATTTCTCAACTTGCTATCAACACAATTTGCTTAGTCATTTGACTATTTTTCGTGCTACGATGATTTTTCATTTTTATCTAATGACTACCGGATACAAATGGACTAAAAAGGATCCGTTTATCTCCTCTTAGAATAGTATACAAACCCGCGCGTTTTTTCTGAAATCAAGTAGTCGTTTTCGATGCTTCAATCCACTCGCTTCTCCTAGGAGATTGCCCAAAAGAGGGATTCCATATAAGCAAAAGAACGACTTCTTAACAATAAGTGATTTTCGCCTATTTTTATTGTTGAGTGCCAATTTTACATTGAAAATATGTATTCGATATTTCTATAAGAACCTACATTCCGTGGTCGGTTTCTCTTTTTCTGCTGTCGGTTCATTGTTCAGGAGTGAAGATTCTATCCCCACTGGGACTAGCTCCGTACCCAACTTGAGCAATGGATTTGACCGGTTTAATTGAAACATTTTAAGCACCATGAGGGAAAAGTTACTTAACTCTAATTAATTTTCTTGATTTACTATCGATGTGTCTTCTATTCAACGCGAGTCCATTTCAGTAATGCCTTTCGAACTTGCTCACCTTTTGATGTCTAGAACTGTAATTACGGTCATTTTTCTTAGTGCCTTCCGTGCAGGGACTTATCTGGAGCCTCAAGAGGTTAGCCAGAAAAAAGAAGGTCAGACCTAATGCCAGGAAATTGTATTTCAAAGAGAAAGGAATCCTAAAGATTTATTCACGCCTAAGGGCTCTGAAAAGGTTACCCTTAGAAACAGAGATTTCAATCGAAGAGATAGACAGCCTTATAGCTAAACAATACTCTCAAGAAAGTGGGATACTTCTCATTTCCCCGAGAAAAGAAATAAAGGTCCAATGTACGGGCTGTAATAGAACACAGAATTGCACCCTCAAACCTTCACGAATAGATAGCGAATTGGAATCTTTCCTCCTTTCTTCCAAGGATGAAGCAACCTCAAGCTTTTATGAGTTACTAGAAGAAGGGTATTTTTACAACGCGCAATCAGATGATGACATGCCAGAGTCACACAAAAGAGAATTATTTGAAATAAGAGAAGAAATAAGAGAAATAAGAAAACAACTTTTAGATTAAGAAATTACACTTTGTAAAAGAAAGTTATAATAATAATGTCACCTTGTGACTTCAAATTGTATTTTCGAGGTGTCTTTATTTAACCCTTAAACAATTCTCCCGACTCCCTTTAAAAGTCGGATAAAGGGTCACTGTAGGCCGTTGTCTACAGAGGGTCCTTTTCTGTCGACGAGATTAAGGAATATAATTACCATATTCCTAGGCGCATAGCCTAACAATACAAAAAAAAAAAAAAATAATAATAATTTCTAAATTTAATATTCCGAGTCTCGCTCGTTACAAGAAAATTTTGGAAAATTTTGATCTGTGATTTCTATCCCCACTTCGCGAAGGGGCGCTTTTTTTGGTTAAATTTCAAACTTGATTATCTTTTTTGATTTTGAGTTTTGTAAAAAGTGGGAGAGGACTTTCAGTCTTAGAATAATCTGAAAAAAATCAGGCAAATTATCATTCGTGGTTTAAATTACACCCTGTATAGTTTCCTGTAACTCTAGTAACAATCAAGAAATTTCTACATTGGTCGTAGTTCTGAAGCTAAGCCAAACTTTGTTCATCGTTTGCCACATTTTAGTGACTGGTCTCACTAGGGTCAGTCATAATCAATATTTTCCTGCCAATTAATTTTTTGTTATAATTATTTTTTAGCTAACGACATAACACCAGATTTGCTACCTTCTTTAACTAGTGCCCATCTTGCAACATTATTGACGACAATTCGTGATGATATTTTATTCAAAAAAAATGTCGCCGAAGCGAACATGGTAACAAACAGTTACATCTGAATTACTGCTTGTTTCTACTGTATAAGTTAATGGAGAAAACATTAAGTTTGAGCCTAAAAAATTACACAGACAGCCACATCACATTTTTTGCTCTAGTTTGTGCGACTATTGCCTATTTCTGGAGAATCTTTCCCAGAAATGGGCAATTATTACACAAACTAGATCGAAAAATTGAGATGTACTGTCTGGGTAACTAACATGCTAGTCGACTGAAAATAAGTCATTTTTATTACATTTTCGTTACTACATTTTTCGTTTCACTATATTACCTTACTTCTCAATGTAATTTCATCAGTAAATACCAGCTTAATAAAAATTGGTCATTTTCAAATAAATTGCACATATATAAGTAGTCCTCATTTTCTACATACTTTAATTTATTTTTAAAAGTTTGTGACAATTATCATACTAAAAATTATAATTATTGAAGGGAAAAGAATCTTCGCAGAATTCTGAAGTAACTGGAGACATCAACGATTTTGATTCTGCTCCATCTACCAGCAAAGAGGGCAGTAACGTTGAGATTGCAGACCAAGGGAAGGGACACAAAAGAGGTCCTTTAGAACAAGTTGAAGAAAACGCCAACAAAAAGCAAAAAGTTGATCATGATGTTAATTATGTTAGTACAAATGAATTTATTATGATACAAACTTAACAAAATGTAATAAACAGTTGTGTTTTACTTTTGGATATTGAAAAAATCTGTCCTTAGCATTCCTTCACCAACGCATAAGCAGTCTATTTTGATCGCTTATTAGTTTGGTATTTTTTTCAAAAAGGAAATATCTGAACAAACTAAAATTTCAGAACTTGAAAGAAATATTGAAAGCAACCTGTGAGGGGCGAGAGGTTTTATTCTACTATAAATGTTTTGGGACATTGAGCCGAAAAATTAAAAAAACATTGGCTGACCGGATCATTCGGTTCGAACTTCGGGACGATTCAGATTCAAGGTTCGAATCAATTATGTCCATATTAGTTTATTTTCAAGTTAATTGGTTAGTTAGTTGGACAGTTTGGGAAAGATCGGTGAATTTTTAAACATTTTAATCCATATTCTAACAAATTATTTAAAAGTGAAAAATTTTCAAGTGTTATGAAATTTATTAGTTGCACGGAAAGAAATATTTGGTTCAAGCAACCAAACCAATTAGTAAAATATAGACCAACCAAAGTTTTGGATACGAGTACCAAAGTTTTGGTAATAAGAACCAGTTTTCATTATGACAATTCGTTACGGTCGGAAGGTCATGCTGTGTGTGTGGTGGGACCAGTCCGGTGTTATATACTTTGAACTGCTGAAACCTGGTGAAACTGTGGATGCCGTTCGCTACAAACAGCAAATGAAAGATTTGAGCCGAGCTATTGTGGAAAACCGACCAGAATATCAACAACGACAGAAGAAGGTGATTTTGCTCCACGACAATGCGCCGTCGCATAAGTTGAAAGTCGTTCGTGACATGCTGGAAAGGCTCAAGTGGGAAGTGCTTGATCATGCGGCTTACTCACCAGACCTGGCGCCATTCGACGGGTACTACTAAAGTGTTTGAAAGCTTATGTGTTTGAAGTCTTATGTGTTTGAAATTTCAAAATGGCGGCTACATCACTTCGAACATAACCAGTATACGACAACTGCTGCCTCCTATGAGAGTGTCAAGAATGCAAACGAAACGAACAATTATGTTTGTAAAACATGACGCAGAATATTTCGATAAGCATCTACAATGTGAAACAAAATCAAGATAAATTATGCAAAAAAATATTCTTTTATGATTATTGTTAATTATTGATTATTGTTTGTGGTCATTTTTTTCAACTGAATTACGGACGATCTATTTGGCCGAGTTTAACGATTCCGGCGTCATTTTTTTTGGAATATTTAGTGTATAGTGAATGTCAAATACTTTAAAATATTTTCCCAAATAGAAAAATTTATTTAAAGTCGTTTTTTCATGTATTTATTTATAGCAAAATAATCGAAAAACGTTTTATTTTTGATAAAAATACATGTAAAAATCAATAGACAGAAAAATCCACGTTTTGCGCGATTCGACCAGTGAGAAAGTTTTTTTATTATTCATCTGACATTTATTATTCATTCATAACTTCCAGCGGAAGAACTGATCACCAGTAGTTTTAGCAGTTTTTTTTTAAATTTGACTTCTCTACAAGCAGCGGTTTTGTATTAACAATAACTTTCAAGTGAGCGCTGGATCGCACGAGGCGCGTGTATACTAACTCAAAACGCCCGTCGAGTATGCCGCGACTTATTTTTCAAAGATAGACGCATGTCGTTTTTTAATTAAAAATGATTTTGATTTTTTTGCCATACATGGTCAAACATTTATTTTTTCGTACCTTACATTATATTAAGGAATAATAAAAAAAAATTTATTTCTACGAATTTTTGTTAGTTTCAGCCTGGAAATCAGTAAAAGTCATGAAAAAGAATGTATTTTAGCTTTACTGAAATCGGATAGTATTTACACGTTCAATCAAGCTAGTGAAGTTTGAAGTGTGAAATACACATATTTTTGCATGTTTCGCATTGAAATTTAGAATTTTTTACAAAATTGAAACAATATTTCGAAGCTCGGCTGGGTATAAGTACATAGTAGAAAGTACAAAAAAGATTTTTCAAAATTTCAAATTATTATAATATTATTATTCTGTGATACAATAACCTTATGACACAACATTATAGGCACTTCTTATTAAATAATACATGATGATGATGATGATTATCAAAAAATCTGAAAAAAACTTACTGTTTCACTGACTACCAAGGATTCAAACTCTGCAAAGTTTCAAAGCACACTTTCAATTTTAAAATGAATTATCGGTATTGAGCATAACATACGAATAAATATGCATAGTTTTCGTAGAAAAAGTTACAAGCTCGATAGAAAATGTTAATATTATTCGATTTCATTCAAAGTTTACTATATTTTATATTTTGGTTTCGAAAAATATTCTTAATTTCAATGTGAAACAAGTATTAAAATATACAGGGTGATTCAACATGACCTAATCAACCGAAAATTCTAAATTCCTCATGAAATTCTAAGATGATTTTTCCTTAGACATTTTCCATAAAACTCAACATCAAAAAAGATATTAATATTTTAAGTTTAAACAATTAACGGGCTCCTGTGAGAGGTGGGAATAAAAATAACCCACTAGAATTTACCTAGATATTGTCCATATTTTTCTGAATTGAAAAGTTCTGTGTCACTTTTCACAAAACTCAAAATCAAAAAAAATATTCAAATTTTAAATTCGAGAATTCTGATTGGTTGAAACTTTACACTCAAATATCTTTTTTGATTTTGGGTTTGGTGAAAGTGGCATAGAACTTTTCCGTTCAGAAAAATATGGAGAACGTTTAGTAGGTAAATTTTTGTGGTGATTTCTATCCCCACCCCTCGCATAATTATATTTATAATCCCATGTTATTATTCATATTATATATTATTAGAACGTAAGATGATTACACACTATTCATTATAGTATAATTAACAAATTAATTTACATATTTGTAAATTGCGATAGAGTCTATTGATATTCTGTTAAAAATTATACTTTTAATGTTGGAGTGTTTTTATACTGGAGAAACAGGTTTTTCAATAATCTTTTATTTCAGTAACATTCGTGAGACATTTACGCAGTCTATGGTACGTACAACATTGTTTGCGCCCTCGTGATCCCGAAAAAACGTTGCGCAACGTTGCACAATGATTTAAAATGATTGATAATGATTTCGATACTTGGGATCGCTGTAAAAGCCTTTAAATGATGTTGCAGGTTGAATTTATTTATCAAAATGCTGTTTATTATGTTTACTCGAGTAAGTAAGCCAAAAAACAGTGGTCAATATGCATTATTATTAAAATTGTGAGCATTGCCCTAGCAGGCAAAGGACGACGTTTTTCTTTTGCCTTTTCAATCGCATATAACCGATTTTTAGGTGTCTCTTGCGGAATAAACTACCTTAAATAGTTCGAGCATTCATTCTCCTTGTTAATTTTGCCTACATTTCGCTGAAATCTAATGAATTGTTCTAGATATCAAGTGCTCGTAGTCAGAAATAATATTCGGATTTTAACCGAGGCACCTACTTTTACATGTGCAGAGCCAGCTATCCATGAGAGGGGAGTTGTGACGACACGTCCCCACCGTTCACCGCCGATCGCATTTTTCCCCGCTGTAGCCATACTGTTCTTTCCCGTTACTTATCACTTTCATTGTCGTCGAAAAGCATTTATTTTCTTATTTCTATTCTTTATACACTTGACGGTGTAGAGTCTGTGAATATACAGCGATTTCGAATTTTCGATGCCATAAAGGAAATGAAAAAGTTATTCATAAAAAAAAAAAAAAAAAAAAATTAGTTAAAAATTTCACGTAAGGAAGAATTTGTAATATTTTTTTTTTTTTACTACTACAATGTACCCCATTTTGTAAAATTTTTAAACAAAGGAAATTAATTTTCCGTACAAAAACAAAAAGTTTATATTCCGAAAAATCGTTCAATAATTTTCGTATGCATTACACGACCAAAATCATAATAAAGTTTTGTATGATGAATGAGACATACTAATTTGTGGACTTAGAGAATTTATTAATTCGAAATCATAAAACTGAACATTTTTCCTGTTCAAGATAATTTCCTTATCCTTATTTTTCTATTCAAAAGTTATGCCATCTGAAATCACGTTTTTAGATCGCAAAATCGGATATTCAGGATTATGTAGCTGAGTAAAACCTGAATAAGCACCCGTCTGAGATTTTACGGCTTTAATACGTGCTATACAATTAAAATGTGGCATAATTTTCGTAAGCGCATTTGATTTAGCGGAAGATTGCGACGAATATCGAAATAAAGAAATTGTGAAGTTCTTTCTTAAAAGCTTTGAAATTAGAATCCAAACAACTAAAGTTAGATTGAAATTTGTAAGTCTGGGACGTATTGTCATCGTGGTGAATTTTAAAGTGCAGGTTTCTGTAACTATGATCCTTTTCTTGGGAAAACTTCATGATAATATCAGAAAAGGTACTTGAAAATCGAGAAATAATATCGAAAACCTGTTAAAAGTTGCCGGACACTGCACTGTAAAATTCACCACGATGACAATACGTCCCAGACTTACAAATTTTTCAGGGTAATTTTTACTCAAAACTTTTCTCCGTGTAAGCGTAGAGCTTTCCATTCTATATCCTTGAAAGAAAGAAATTCTATTACTCTTTCTGAAACTACGTTAAAAATATGAGGCAGTTTCACGGATCCAATTCTCATGTTTTCCACAGCGATTCCACAATACGATTTTGGAAAGTTGAATGTATCAATCAAAACATATATCGCTTCTAAAAAATTAAACACATCTGTTTACTAAAGATCAATAGAAATTTGGATATAATCGCAATATCAGTTCAGAGAACACTTTTTATTGTGAAGATGTCGATTAATAAATGTTGAAACTAAAGTTTCCAACTTAAACTTAATCATATATTTTTATTTGTAACCATTTACGAACCAAAAACATTTTAAAATCATAGTATTTACATAAGTCTGAATGTACAGCTCAATTTTGCGGATACTTTAACGAAATAACTACAAATAACGCTACATCCAGTGTAAAATATAGCGTGCGTTACGACCGACATAAATATTTCAAAACTAAGTACATTTGAAAATTGCGTAATTATTCAAAAATCGTGTTTTGTCAATCTGTGACGGTCAGACGCATTTTTTTTTTTTTTTTTTTTTTGTGGGAGACCGTATTACGTATTCATTATTTTTAATAAATTATTTATTAAATTTGGGCATTACCTCCAAACAACATGCAAAGAAATATGACGATAAAACAAGGTATACGAATATTAACAGGCTTAGAATAAAAACGACTGAAAAATTTCCAAAAAAGAGACCGACTTATGTGAATCAGCATATTTTTTATCCTTACTTTGGAATTTTTCGTCGTTTTCATTCTGAGCCAGTAAATGGATAATAATATAAAAATTAAACATGAGACGCTCAAAAAAACTATATTTCATGTAGCATTTTGAAAAATTCAACACACGAAGTTACAAATTTTTTGTTACTCACATATATTATTATTGAATGTTGTAATATATTACAGTGCGCTAAGATCAAGAAAAGAAAAAAACTATCGAAATTTTGTATAATCACTTAGGAACGACAGGTTTAAAACTCGATAAAAAATTATTAAAAACGAAACATTGTAGCTTGTAATGAATATTACATAGAATGCAGTTTATAACTTTACCAACAAAATGATAAGACAAAAAATACGTAACAAAAAAATTTTGACTCAAAAATTGTTTTCAATTTTTTTAGCCGCGGTAATAAAAATACAACAACGCCTCGATAAACATGTACAATCCTGTATTAAGAAATTTAATACGATGTCGGGAAATGACGGAAAAAGGAATTAAAAAAATTTTATTTTATATAATTTCCTTTATAACATTGCTGGATACATTCATTGCTCATTAAATTATTTGATTTGTATTTACGCTATTTTTTATAAAAAAAAAGATGAATCATAATAAATAATAGGTATTGTTTGAAACTTTTCGTGAAATGACTTCGAAATGAGGTTTTTAGTAAGCGTCAGTCAATACTGCCCACTTCTTACATTTCCTTTCCTTTTTCTAAATCCTCAAAACTTCGATTAGTTCCAGGACATGCATTTTGCATGTCCAGCAAGTTTCGATTCTCATGGGACATGCGACGGTGGTAAGAAAAATAGGGTCACAGGTTTTCTCTCCAGAAAGGGATTACTGAAAATATCATTTCCGTTATTGGAACTATCTTCATGTCATTAGAACGTTGTGCAGGTATGCATATCTGGAGGGGATTTGGAATAAACAACATTTTCCTGAATAGACTCAGTTTGATTTATTTCTGCTTTTGAACACCTTCCTCGTTAAAACACCTTACAAGTGCACCTTTTTACGTGAAAATAAAATATTCTTGATTCGTGAATATGTCCAGTGATGCGTCTCCCAGTACATCAAAAAAAAAAATGTCTGTACGACATTAGTCAAAAGTTAATTTTTAATAATTATCAGTGGCATCGCAATGGAAAAGAGTACGTGAACAAAGAAGGCGTGAAAATGCTGTAAGTACCGGTGAAATTTAACATTCGCGGTGTTTTCGTTGTTATTATAGCTGCGTTTTTTTCTACATACTCAAAAATTTCGTATAAAATTATCTTCATCTGTTTTTTTTTTGGGAAAAAGTTTTCGAGATCAACTGCAAATGTAAAAAAATTATCACATATCTTCAAAATTTAGTGAATTTTAAAAGTTTTCTCATAAAATATGTCGACAGTCGTTTTGCTGCAGAGCACGATTACTTTTTTAAAGGGTAACTCGATCATTATTAAAAAGTATCTATCGTTTTGCTCAACCATCTTTTGTTTTTGTGATATTGAAAAAATAAATTATCTTTTAACTGCAGACTTCCGAAATTTCCTTATTCCATTCTCTTGTGTACATAAATCACAAATTCTGATTTAATTCCAACAAAAAAAAAGCATATTTTTTGGTTTATTTATTGTTCCAAGTATTTTGACGAGTATTGACTACATAGCACTGTACTGACGTAATGTTTTGCATTATTATATTTTCACTATTTTCATAAATCTCCGTATAGTTTTTCAAAATTTGATTCTACAGTACTTACTGAAAGTTTTAACTGTAAATGATTGATTTTCTAGAAACTAGTATATCTTTTATATGAATTCTAATACTTGAATTTTTTTCGTATTTCTAATAAGTATTTCTGTAACGTGAAGAATTTATTTGGTAGTTAGTTCTACAATCACATGTGAGTCAAGTTTTTCCAAGCGGAGCACTGGGAGCACTTGGAATCGACCCATTGATTTCTAGCTTGTTATTTACTTTTTACAATAGTTTATGATGTTCTCAAAGCCATTAAAAAAGAATGTTTTGAAAATTTCATTTTTATCATTCCTTAGCGAGCAAAGAGTTTCAACATTAATTTTTTTTTTCAAATTTGATATCTCAGCAATGAATTCATCGATTCATTTGGAGTTGGTCATTTTTTGAAGAAAAGTAACTAAGAAATGTATTTATTAACATTTTTAGTAAAAATCAATTGTTTGTTTATAACAATATCATTTTTTAATAAACAATCAAACACTTTTTAAAACTTCTCATATTGCTAGAAAAAAAATTTTCAGTGTTTTCGCTAGCAAATTTTATCATCTTTTCATTCAAAAAAAAAAATTTTGGTCACATCCATAAACAACACAGAAAGGAATTTTTTCTTCGAGCGCGAGTGCGTTAATAGGTAATCTTTGCGCGCTGATTCGAGTGCGAAGTGAACTTGCATTATTATCATAGTTATGAGTCGATTCTCATTATGCTTTAACGTTGTGGCAATGTACAGAACACATTGTTTTATCAAAAAAACATAGATGCACATATTCTTTAGTAACAATTTTTTTTGTCAAGTTTTCCCAAGCGGAGCACCAGGAATCGAACCATTCAATTTTTACTTTTTTTAAAACTTTTTTCAATAGTTTATAATGCCCTAAAAGCCATCGTAAAAGCGTTTTTCAAATTTCACATTCTCTCGAGTCGTTATTATTCAACAAAAATTTTCAGCATTGATTCATTTCTCCAATTAAATATTACAGCAAAAAGTTTGTTGATTTATTCAAAATTTTGCATACAATTAAGAAAGTGAACGAAGTAATGTGTTCGTTAACATTAATTTATTATTTAAAATGAGTTTTTATATTCATAAAAGTATCATTTTACAATAAACAATTGATAAATTTTCAAACTTCTCATATTGCTAGATGAACAATTCACAAAGCTTTAAATAGAAAATTTCATCATCATTCGAACACAAAAAAATATTTTGGCTGCATCGATAAATTAAAAAACCCATTATTAATAAAAATGTTAACGAATACATTACTTCGTTCGTTTTCTTAATTGTAGGCAAAATTTTGAATAAATTAATAAACTTTTTGCTGCAATATTTAATTCGAGAAATGAATCAATGCTGAAAATTTTTGTTGAATAATAACGACTCGAGAGAATGTGAAATTTGAAAAACGCTTTTACGATGGCTTTTAGGGCATTATAAACTATTGAAAAAAGTTTTAAAAAAAGTAAAAATTGAATGGTTCGATTCCTGGTGCTCCGCTTGGGAAAACTTGACAAAAAAAATTGTTACTAAAGAAAATGTGCATCTATGTTTTTTTGATAAAACAATGTGTTCTGTACATTGCCACAACGTTAAACCATAATGAGAATCGACTCATAACTATGATAATAATGCAAGTTCACTTCGCACTCGAATCAGCTCGCAAAGATCACCTATTAACGCACTCGCGCTCGAAGAAAAAATTCCTTTCTGTGTTGTTTATGGATGTGACCAAAATTTTTTTTTTTTGAATGAAAAGATGATAAAATTTGCTAGCGAAAACACTGAAAATTTTTTTTTCTAGCAATATGAGAAGTTTTAAAAAGTGTTTGATTGTTTATTAAAAATGATATTGTTATAAACAAACAATTGATTTTTACTAAAAATGTTAATAAATACATTTCTTAGTTACTTTTCTTCAAAAAATGACCAACTCCAAATGAATCGATGGATTCATTGATGGAATATCAAATTTTAAAAAAAATTAATGTTGAAACTCTTTGCTCACTAACGAGCGTTATAAACGAAATTTTCAAAACATTCTTTTTTAATGGCTTTGAGAACATCATAAACTATTGTAAAAAGTAAATAACAAGCTATAAATCAATGGGTCGATTCCAAGTGTTCCGCTCGAGAAAACTTGACTCATGTTCCATATTTCATGTTATACAACTTTTTGAAAAAAACCTACCAAGATTATATGTGGCGTGGACTGAAGAAAGGGTCCCAACAGCACCTTGCAGCTTTTCGAGAAAAACGAGATTGAAAAGAGAAAGTCCCAGCTAGTAGCATGGACAGGCCAAATTTGTATCTCAATTTTTTATGAAATTAAAAATCATACATTTTTAAGAGTAGGCTCGTTCGATAGAGCAAGATTTCTATATTTAAAATCACTGACTATCTCGAACTCGATTTTGGTGCTGTTAGTACCCTTTCCTCAGTCCACACCACATATTGAAATATTGAGAATTTCGTAGTATTCCTTGATTTTTTTAAGATTCATGAAACTTTGAAGGACTTACATAATATTTTCAGATATGTAACTGGTATATTTGTAGATTATTGTATAGGTCTCTAAAATTCGATGCAGTAGAGTTCAAATTGGTGAATTTATACGAATTTAATGCTTTTTGGAAAATCAAATCTATACATGATCTTCGAAATATTAAACTGTAGGATTTGATGTTCTCTACATAGTAGTTGTAAATGTAGTGCTACATTATAGTTAATTACAAGCATTTCGAGTATTAAAAATAATGATTCACGTCACAGTATGTTTTATGCAAATTTCCAGTCATCGGTGGTTTTTCCCGCAATTTTTTAGTGTTCATACGATCTATACGATTACAAGTATTGCCCTCTTTTATTTTTTATCAGCTGTGGAGTAAATTTTTTGAGTGAAATATGTTAAATATCATTACAACGCGTTCAATGTTGAATAATGGCATACCAGGAGCATGGGATTAAAAATTTGGTAGCGTTGCAAAATGTATTACAATATTTTCAATCTACTCAAAGCATCAATAACCAATATATTTAGACTTTTTAAGGTAGAGAAAAAAAAGTTACCGGAAATCGAAAACAGCAAACCGTATTTGCAATTTGTTACTAAACCTAATAAATTAATAATGTCTGTCTTGAGCAATGAGGTAGGCGGAATGCCCCTTATTGCACTTAAACAGTTGTGAAATTAATTATTTTATTTTTGAAAATTTTTATGTTAAGGAAAAATTACAGATATTCCTTTTTTTTTAGAACATCAATCATACGTTTATGTAAAAAAACTCTGCTAAAATTACAGACATTATGTGACAATATAATAGAGACCTTATTTAAATGGATTTCACCCCGTGGTATTGACATTTTTGAGAATCGATTCTTTTTCCGCATCTTTTTGAGAATGAAGAAAATTATTCTGACGTTGCACCTTCATTTAATTCCAAAATTGGTAGAGTTCAAGAGTTACACACAGGGTTATCCTTTTGGCCAACACACTGTGGCCAAATTTTATAATTGAAAAATACTTAATCTGCGTTCATTCGTTACAATATAATGACTGAAAAATCGTTGTTCATTTAGAAGTCTGATTTTGTGAAATATTTCAAATATTTAAATTGTAAGTGTGAATTTTATTGTATAGAATAAAATAACTTATGTCACGTATTATCATTGAATTTTTAAAATTCAAATAACATTCAAACTAAAACTATTCTGTATTTTAAAGCAAAGAAGTTACTGAGCTGAAGTTTCATTGAAAATTACAGAATAAATCAACATTATCTGCAGCCAACCAAATTTTAACTTTTAAAACGCAATAAACGTGTGCAACCGAGAAAAATCATCTAAATTTAATAATCGTAACCTTGAGTAATTTTTTTTCTGATAAACCATTTTTTTGGTTACTGTTGTCAGAAATGTCAAGTGCTCTTATTGGCGGGAAGGATGCCACGCAAAGGGGAAAATTGATTTAGAAAGAAATCAGTTCATCCCATTGCTTGGCGGGATACATATTGAGCATGATGGTGTTGATGATAAAGTCATCAAATTTGATTTTATGAAAAGTATCCGGGATAAAAGCCTAAATCCTGGCAGCAAGGGCTCGGATATTGTCGATTCGACTCTTCAAGAAGATAAGTAGGTGTAATCATTTTTATTCCTTACTGTACAATTATTTGTAGAGTCTGAGTTTGTCGCGAAATAATCCACACACCAACAGTATAATATTATAGATTTCAGAATGTTGCCATAGTGGAATTGAGCCGAAAAAAATTATGTAGTAAAAGCGGCAAACAACTGGCAAACCCAGAATAGGCCATCTTTCAAAAACATTGAGAGTTTGACAGATTTAGCTGAAAAACTGAAGGAACACCCAATAAAATATGGGGTCAATGAAAACATTCTTGAGACGTGCTCTCTCGAATGTCATGGGGAAGTTTTCGGCCTATTTATGTTCAGCCCAGTCATGGTAGAGGATTTTAAACAGAGCCTCCACAAGAACATCCCGGTGAAAATGAAATGTGACGCAACCTTTGCCCCCACCCCGAACAAGGTTTTCGAAAAGCACACAAAAAATCGGCAGCTTTTTGTCATCATGATTGAAATATTTCGAGTGGTAACTATATAAAAGAGTCCTTAAATGTTTTAATCGAGTCGACTAGCTAATAATGACTAGTTAATAAATTGAGTATGAGACAAACAAATAAGGACAAGATTTGAAATAACTCTATCGTGCGTGGTACACTACACTAAAAAGTCATTCGGTACAGCCAACCAAACATTTGGTAGTTATAGCCCCATCGAAATTTTTTATTTGGCCCTACAAAATTTTGGTTTGTTCTACCAAATTTATGCTTAGGTGAACTCAATATTTGTAAGGTGAAACAAAAATTTGTTTCTGTTTACCAAAAATTTGGTTGGGGCTATAGCTACCAAATGTTTGGTTGGCTGTACCAAACGACTTTTCAGTGTATGTTATAATACTGCACAATATTCAAGTATTGTAATCGGCCGATAAAGTTTTTTAATGAAAAATAAACAAACAAACAAAACGGAATTCTGCTTATAAACACAACCACACTGAAAAGTCGTTTGATACACCCGACCAAAAATTTAGTAGATATTGGACCAACCAAATTTTTGGTAAACAAAAATAAATTTTCTATTTCACCTGACAAAAATTTGTTTAACATAATCAAAAATTTGGTCAAACAAACCAAAATTTTGTAGGGCCAAATAAAAAATTTGGTTGGTCAAATATCTACCAAATGTTTGGTAGGCTGTACCAAATGCAATTTTCTGTGCAATAAAATTTGTGAACTTTTTTAAAATTTTCAGGATTCTTAGAAATTAGGAAATTTTTCGAAATCGGAAAAACTTGTTCTAATTTTTGGAATGTACAATGTTATTTTGTTGATTATTGTCAATTTTTTCAAATATCAAGAGTAGTTGACATAACACGATGTACCCGAAAATTTACACATTTTAAAAAACTAGTCAAATTCATAAATGCTTTTCGATATCTTCAAGTTTTTCAGATTTTCATAAAGGAATGAACAAAACAAAACCATTAATATATCGAAGGAATGAGATATTCAGCACAATTTTCTGAGTTCCGTAAAATTTTTGTACTTTTTACAAATTATTAACATTTTCCAGTTTTATGAACAATTTTCAAAGTTTCCCAGGGCTATAACATTTTTGAATATATTTTAAAAATTTCGAACACCATAGACATCATCAAAAATTTTCCAAATATCATAAAATATTTTACAGCTCATTCAGGTTGTTAATAAAAATGCGAAAAATGAAATTCCACATGTTTTTACGAACTACGATAATAAATGTACTCAAAAAAAATTTCGAGCATTCTTGGGAAGTGCAGAAAATTTTGACATTTCGTAGAATAACCATCAATCTGAATTATTTTTGTTTTCTGTTTTGTTCTGTTTGTTTGTTGTTGTTTTTTTTTTTTTTTTACTATTTTAGCGGCCGAATACAGCGTTTTACTATTGTACAGTATTAATGTAACATATTGAACCCCGCACGACAAGGAAAGACGATCTATGAAAGTTTAACAGTGATGTTTTACTCTACGTTTAGTAAAAATTGTGAAACACGAAGTTGTAGCACTATTTGCAGCTCGTTTATTTTAAATAACTCAAAAAGACTGATTAGAAACTGTAGGCAGCATGGTAAGACGAAAGCTTTTCATAAACAGTACGTACATAGATTTTTCTTTATTTTACTTTTTTCAGAACTATTTCTGTTTTTTTACTATTTGAAGGATCGTTCAATGTTTCTGAAACTTTTTATATTTTTCAATAAGTATGAAGTAATGCAGGATTTTATAGTACTTTTCTAAGAGTTGTTGTGTAGATCGAGAATTCTCATTTTCGGAGATTTCGGGTATAGCTTGAGCCTGAAGGTATTACACAGCTCTATTTTTGTCAAAAAATCATGCGACAAAATAATGTTTTGTTTCTGTTACTTATTTGCGTTGAATTGTTTTTAATTGAGTACACATTCGAAAATATGTGCTATGGTGGTCGTGCCACCTTTGTAGGTCTGAACATGCTATGGTTATTTTATTTATATGTTTATTTATAGGAGCATGCACTTTTCCATGTACTAATGGAGCGAAAAAGCATGGAGTGCTATATGGAAGTATTCCGGAAGGTGAAAGAGTCAGCGCCCTTTTTGGTTATTGCCAGTTTTATGTCGGACTTTGAGTACGGCATCGCAAACGCTGCGATGGCAGTTTTCAACGATCAAATGATCATCTTAGAAAAATGCTACTTCCATTTTGCTCAGGCGCTAAACAGGAAATTTGATGACGAGAAAGTGAATAGTGTTTTACATGAAATGGAGAAAAAATCGCGGTAGCAGAACGACACCGTATGTGAAATTTTTTACATTTTTTATACCAATATTTCTCAATGTGAATTAATTGTTATTCAAGGCTCGTTCAACAATTATGAAAAATGTATACTCATTTTCAAAAGCTTGTGCTTCTTTAGTGTGTTGTTTTGTGAGTTGTCACAATTTGGGGATGTCATAATTATGAATTTTTATCTACTTCAAAATCGCTGGATGATACATCTCGAATTGGAAAATTTTTTATTCGCTATTGAACTTTGTACAACGAAATGAAAGGTTTTTACAGATTTGTTTTGATTGGAGGTATAATTTGATAGATGTTGGTTCTCAGAGTAGCATTCAAGAAGGATATATAAAAGGGACTTTGTTTTTACAAGTTATAAGGATACAAATTGGTTCCGAAATGAATCCCACTCTGTTGGAATGGTGTCTTAATCTTGTTAGTGAAGAGATCAATAGTGCTCTAGCAAATTTTACAAATGTTAAGAAATCCATAAAGCTGTTGTTTAAAAACTGTAGAATTTCATAAGAACTTTAAAGTACTAAAAATATTAAGAATACTAGCAGTCTATTGAATACTGATTTCCTTGACATAATGTTTTCAAATAGTTTTGACTATACTGCAATAAACAAGTTAATTTTTAATTCTCGAGTATTAAATCTTTTAAATCCATAAAAAAAAACCTTAACGACGGGGATCAACCCTAAAATGGTACAAATAATAAAAATATACAAAAAAAACGGACAAAACCAGAAAGCTATGGAATAATATGAATCTATGACATGGTCTATGAAAAATGTACAAAAACATTTCAAATCAACTTATACTTATTATACTTCGAGTTCTGTAAATCTACATAGTTGTACCAAAAACTCAAAAATACTAGGAGATTCTACGAAATTTTATAAATAATCAGAAATATGGACGTCGCAAAATTTTTTATCGGGGGAGGGGATAAAACTCAAACGTGAAAGGGGACAATGAATATTTGAATGTAAAACCTATTAATTGCAATTTATGCATAAGTATTTGTTCTAGAATCATCACATCCTGGAAATCAACTTGTAATACTTAAGCAATTACCGTACGAAAAGTGGACCATTTATTCTCTTAACAAAATTTTATTATGTAATCTGATTTCTAGTAGTTCTGTCACTTCAAGGATTCCCTTGCATTCATTTAATTTATTTATTGAATTTTTATATTACTATGCTGTGGGATTCAAAGCTCCATAGAATATGAGTTTTTTCATAGATACAATTTTGAGAAAATAGTAACTAAATAAATTGATAATAATTGATAGATTTGTCATTTTCTTGTACTTTCTAGTCGTTATAAAATTAGAAGATTTTACTAGTACATTAAGGAATTTTTAATTTATATTTATAAAATTGAAGTTCCAGAATAATAAATTTTATTGATAGCTGTTATTCTACAAAGTTTTCCAATTAACAGTAGCTCAAGATTTTGTATTTTATATTTTTCAATAGCTGTATTTTTGAAAAATTTTTAATTTTCACATACACAATTTAATGATTTTTAAGGTATTTTTATGTGGTAATACAGAATTTTCATAAAGTTCGATGCTTAAGAATTCAAAGATTTATAGATTGTAATAATATTATATATTTCTGACTAAATTACTTCTACATACGATTTTATTATTCATATAGTTATAGTTTTTTGTATTTATTTAGTATTTGTCAGATTTTCCAAGCATTTTTTTTTATTTTCATAAATTTCTAAAATTCATATTAAAGTCACCGTAAATTTTTAGAATTTAATACTCTAAAATTCAAAGTTTCATGTATTTCAGGTTTTTTCAAGATTTTCCGGTACAAA
Source organism: Platygaster robiniae (assembly GCA_028476575.1). Classification (NCBI taxonomy): domain Eukaryota; kingdom Metazoa; phylum Arthropoda; class Insecta; order Hymenoptera; family Platygastridae; genus Platygaster; species Platygaster robiniae. The sequence goes on along the minus strand of CM052019.1, from coordinate 19,270,402 downwards.
TTCTTTTTATCATTTTTAGTACTCCACAAATTTCTATCAGTCTTAGAATTTTGCAGATTGGTCATTATTGATACAACTTTGAAAAACTTGATATATATGTTGGTAATTTTTGTATGGATTTCACAGATTTAATACTCAAGACTTCAAAGATAAGATTCAACTGCAGTTGGAACGGATATTTAAATATAAATTGAGTTAAAAGTGAGAAAGCCTGTCAGTTCTTTCTATTATTAACGAAAATAGCTAGTGAATTTTTGATTTTGATTTTTAAACTGAAAAAAAAATGTTGAAAACAAAAATACTGAGTTTTCGTAAATTAAAATTATGCCTTTTAATTCAATTAGACTTCATGCCTAGATTCATCTATATACAATTATGTTTTATGAATTGATTATGTGATCACATATGTGCTCACCTAAGAATATTCTTGCACATTTACATGACTAAATTCGAAAAGTATACCTTACAGTCTCAATTACTGATTGCTATAATTTTTCAATTGTATTGATTCTCATCAAATTTTTAACGGATAAATTTCAATGCAAAAAAGTTACGTTACAATAACATCGAAACATGTCGAAACATCACTGCACAAAGTTGACACAATTCAAAGAACCAAATACATTAAATTAAACTGTATACACTATTACTGGAAAGAATAGCATGAAAACTATAGCTGTGTTTTGAGAAAAAACTTCCCTATGATTGAAATTTTTAATGCGCAAAATATCAAAGCTCAATATGTGTAACCCTTAAATTTTATGTTTGAGGGCTTTGAATTTGAAATCTAAGAATATGTAAAAAAAAAATTTCATGAATAGCAATTCAACTTTTTGAATATTTTTAAATTCTAAGATTCAAAACATAGTTTTGGAAAACCGTTCCTGAAAAATTTTGCTGTGTGCTCCTCCGTCACAAGTAGTAATTAACCAGATTTGTTAAATTTAAGGCTTGAAAATTCTTTCATATTTTGAATGGTGAAAAGTGGCAAACGACTTTTCGATTCAGAAAAATATGGAAAAATATGGAATCAGGAGAAATATGAAAAATATGGAATTTCAGTCCGTGTAAGCTTTCAACGTATTTCAGAATCTGTCCAACATTGTTCAAACGTACGGATTGATACGACGAGAGCTGATTTCCATCGCTCTAGTGCCAGAAAACGATATCTTAAGCGTTTTCACGATTATCGAATCGCATGTTGACAGCGCGATGACACGCTTCGCGGGTGATCTTGAGACAACGGAAAGTTTGCGGAAGTTGCAAAATGGTTTCACAAAAGTCATGGCCTATTTTAAGAAAAACTGGCTCGTTGATTGGAAGATGAAACAATTTTGCTGCTTCCGCAAACTCGAGCGGACAAACAACGGGATTGAGTCGCGAAATCGCGATATCCAAAGAAAAATTCCGCCATCCCCGACCGTGCGAGATTTCGTTTGTGAGTAGTATAAATTTGAGAATAATTTTACTCTTATTAATTGACTCTTGAAGAAAGTCAGAGGCGAGTAGTTTAAGGCTCGTTAGGCCAAACCCCGAACTTAACAGATTTTAGAAATAAATATTCGAAAATAATTTGCATTTATAAAGTATATATCAGATATGCCTCAAAATGAACGTTACGGGAAAGTTTTTGTGGAATAAGTTTTAAAATTATTTGTCTTCCTTAGTATTCACTTCCTTGAACGTATGTCTTTAATGTGAGTAATACGAAATTTTGAAAAAATACAGCTGATTTTCAGAAAACTCATAAAAATGATTAGACGATGCATCGTGTGTACATCATGTAAGTGTTCATTATTTTTATAGATAAGTATGCGAGCATTGTCAAAAAAGACCACGCAAAGCTGCAAGAGGATTTGCGGAGCCCAATTGCGAAATCAAAAAGGGCTTTTGAAGTTATAAAAGAAAAAAAGTTGGTGGAATGCTGGGAAGATTATGAGACAAGCTTGCGAAACGGTGGAACCAAAATTCGGGAGATCCCGATCTTGGTCCACGGATTGAGTGAGCTGGTTGGAGTCTATTGCTCTAAAAACAAAAGTATTACACATTAATCTTAATATTACATAAATTTATAATCGCTTTATCTAAACATTAAGGCCTAAATACAATAAGAGCAGTCTAATGACTTACGAATTCTAACAGCTCTGATATTTTTTTTGCCTTTCACACATCAAAAATGAGCGTATTTAAACTCGTTTTTACATCCAAAAATGAAGTATTTTAGGCTAACATGCAGGCTGGGACAAGTGACGGTCGGCAGGGAAAGGGGGGTATCCATGTAGCCCGCCGAGTTGAACCCGGCGGCCTAAAAAGATTCCCCCCTTTCCCCTGCCGACTGTCACTTGTCCCAGCCTCCATGTGAACCTTCAATAATTCATTTTCCATGTCAAAACAGTTTTAATACGCTCATTTTTAATGTGTTCGAGGCAAAAAGTATCGTTTGTACCTTGGAGCAATAACAGCCGATTAGAACTCGTATGATTGCCGCCTTTGCTTCGCTCAGGCAGCAAACCTCACACTCGTTCTGAATCGGCTGTTTTTGCCCCTAGCTGCAAAATATACTATTATGCATTGACCCTCTTTGATTATTAAATTGGAAGACATGGCTTTCATTTTTTTATATTTTGTTAAAGAATTTAAATTCAAATTTTCTATTCACCAAGTTTTGTAAAAAGAATTTCAATGTCATTTTCATCATACAGAAATAAAATTTTTTACATGCCTTGTGATGTCACTTTGCCGTCAAAATGCGGCAAAACCATAATTCTCGCCCGCAGGCGACAAAAAAGTGACATCACTCGGCATGTAAAACATCGTGTGCACCTTTCGGAGGTATTTTTGCCTCCTTCGGGCGGCAAAACACCTCCCAGAGGCACACAATGTACTATTACATTGTTCTATCGATATATAATTATGAATGTTTTAAACAGTTTTGTGGGCAGCATCTTCCCCTTCACACGAAGAAAGTGGCGACGAGAACGAATTACCCAGTGATGACAATGAAGAGCCAGAATTCACTGAAGTAGAATTTTTGGATGCAGAGCACTGGAATTGAATACTAGGAGAGAGCTTGGCCATGACATTTTTCATAATCTTTCAACCGTTAGCTGTGAAGTTTTTACTCCATTTTTATTGTGATAACTGCTATTAAGAAAAACCCTGAGCGAAACTGTAATTATGCATGTTATAAATATTAATTATGTTGTCAGTCTAAAAAATATAATTTAAAATTTTTCTCATTATTTTATTTTTTTTGAGCTACTGTTTAATTTGAAAATTTTCGGTCTGACTTCTAAATTATTCAATCATATAATAAAACAAACAATTTTAACTTCCAAACATTATGATTATATCCGTAAAAAATTTTATCCTTCAAAATTTATCATTTCAAAATCTCGCCGCAAACTACAAGTTTCTATTCTATACTACTACTTTCATTTTTTAAGTTTCAATAAATATACTAACGCTTATATTTATATTTTCATATTTCATCATATATATAAGTCTGTACATATGTATATATTAATAGCATACACGCAAAGTACGTCAAAATAATGCATAGTTTTTTTGTTTTATTTTTTTTTTTTGTGAAATAAACAAGTAATTTTTTAAAATTATTATGAAGAAACAAACAGCAAACACGTTGATAGAACAGTCTATAAAATTCACTTGATGAATCTGTAACTAATAGTTGATAACAGTTATCAAAAGTTTTGAAACTCAAAATTTATTCTTGGTTAATGTTTTTTTTTTTAACAATCGATTATTTATTACAATAAAACCAAAAAAAATTATTTTAATTAATCCTACAGAAAAACAACATTATACTCTTGAGATGTTTCTTTTTCATAATGTTCAGTTCTGACTGTGTTTATTTTTATTAACCAAGCAGTATCATTATGTCATGCACTGCATTCACACCATTATTCGTTACAAAAATATTTATGTTCTCAATTTTTTCTGTAATTTTATTTTTGTTTTTGACCTTGTGAACATGGACAAGAATGTATAATGGTAATAAATTTTAATTATTAACTTTTTGTAGATTTTAATTATAATCACTACAATGTTTTGAATGGTTTTAACTATGTAAATTGATTGTTATGAATGCAGACTATCTTTCGTGCTATAAAAAATTACATGTAAATTTTATCATGGTAATCTGCTTGTTTAGCAATTTTTCCATATAAATATTACAAACTGTACTGTAAAGTGCAATTTATATTTTCATTTACATTTCATTTCTCCTATTATTTTTAATTGTATACTTAAGGCTTTATTTTTTTAAGGTTGCCTAGATCATTGTTCTAATATTAGCATCAATTTTTTTTCTTTTCATTTTTATCCATGACTTCTCAAATATTTTGCTATTATTTTGCAAATATACCTTAGGAATTTTTCTTTGATACTTACTGTATGATAATATAATACAATGTATTTCTATGTTTTAGAATTCTATGTATTCAAACATTTTTTTCAAAACCAGTTTTTATGAAAGTTGTTAACCATTTACAAATGTTTGAAATTTCATAAGCTTATTCTAATAAAATAAATTTTTTTTGTTTCTTCCTTATTTATACTAATAAAAAAAAACCTAACCTGAAATCATTGTTGTTGAACTTGGGCGTGATACAATCATCAATAACAAAAAAAAGGAATTTTTAATGATGCATCACAGACTCTCGTCATATACATATCCATGCACATTATTTGCGGCACTTAAAATTGCCTGAATTAAACGATGTCAACAACGATGAAAAGCAGAAAACCAAACGAACGACCTACCGCGTCAAGACATTGGCGAACACTGAGAAAAACTTTCGCTCATGTACCGACGAAGCTAAGCTGTCCGCCATTTTGAAATTTCAAACACATAAGACTTCAAACACATAAGCTTTCAAACACTTCAGTAGTACCCCATCCGACTACCACCTCTTTGCCTCGTTGGGCCATGCACTTTCTGAGCAGCGCTTCGACTCGTACGAAAATGTACGAAAATGGCTCACCGAGTGGTTCACCTCCAAAGGCAATGATTTTTACTGGCGTGCTATCCACAATTTACCAGAAAGGTGGGAAAAATGTGTAGAAAGCGATGGAAAATACTTTGAATAAAATAATGGTTACGGTTTTTTTGGAATTATGTGTTATATTTGCAAAAAAACCGGAAATTAATTGAGAGTACACCTGGTATTTTACTGTGATTTTAATCATAATCCTTTTTTTCGATCTTGACATTTGTAGAATAGAGTATGAAAAATAAAAAATGATAATTTGTGAATGTTGGCTTCGAAGTATATGTATATATCAGAAGCTTGATGTCTACAAATTCAGTATTTCAAATTTCATATGTTTGAAAATATTACAAGTTGGTAACTAATGGAAAAATCTTGCAATTAAATTATAAAATAAATAATATACAATAATAAATAAGTCATAAGTGACACGTACTACCTTGTGCTATTGTTTTTAGTTTCCAGGTTGACTGTTTGTTCGAAATTATTTTTTGATATTTTTACATTTTTTATTGGTCATAGGGGATAATAAATAGTTAGCGTTTGTAAATTTAAATTGTTTATAACACTTTGTAAACTTAAGGTTAACCTTAGGTGATAAATGTAACTTGTGTAAAATGTAGAAGTAATCTGAATGTTTTGACGTTGGGGAATATTCGAAGTTCAAAATTAAAGTAATGAGAACTTAAATCAAATTCGTCAAAAAGTCATGAATTTTGTAAATTTATTCTATTTCTCTTTGTGTCTATCACGCATAATTTCAACTGATTCATTAATTTCACATATTCATTCAAAATTCTAATAAAAATATTGCAATGATGATGTGTTCTTCTTTATTTTCTCAGATTCAGAACCTCAACAGCACACAGTATTTATAGACGAACGTTGTTTTTTGACTGTCCATACTTTTGAAGAAGCAGTGCTGTCATTGGTTGCCATGTACTTCGTTTTCAACAGGCTTTATCCTACAACGTGTGCTTGCTTTCTTGAATTCTTACAGACGCGGTATTTTAAAATATATCCGGAAAATGGCGTGACAAGAACCAATAATAAAAAATATCCAAAAAAAGTTGAAGGCCTGTTCAGAAGGCTTGATCAAATTGCTGTTGACGGAGACATGAACTAGATTTTTCCATGCAATATTTCTGCATTTTATACTAAATATACATGGAACTGAGATTATTTGGTTATTTCGCATGTTCCTTTTTTTTCAAGCCTTAAAAGTGTTAAAATAACGTTATTTTATTTCCACCTTTAAGAAAATAGTGTGTAAAATGAGAAAGTGTAACAACTTGAGTATGGTACTTTTACGAAAATTGTTTTACTTGGGAAAATGCCACTTGCTGTGTTTTAAATAGAAAGAATGCAAGACAAGTATGTGTTATTAGGAATAAGTTTTGTATATATGCATCAAATAAAAGAAATATTGCGTTCTTATTGTTGTACTCCCTTTTACTGTACCCAATTTTCAATAAAAAAAAATCAATTTATTATTGCTTCGTTTTCGCCGTATAAAAATTTTATTTCATTCAGTATTTATTTTTCTTATCACTTTTTAATTTATTTACCTAATTTATCATTTTTTTTTCATTTCTTTTAAATAATTTGTTTCAATCATTATTGTATTTTAACGTGTCGATAAAGTAAATTTACTGTCTTCTTGTACATTTACTAGCTTCTTGCACATTTACTTGCCTCTGGTAAACTTACTGAAGCGAGTTAATATGCTACCGCCATGTTAATGTACTAGCCTCTAGTAAATTTACGTATCCCGTCGTAAAAAAAACCACGCTCAGCGTGGGTCGGATTCTGTACGACGCTGGGCTTAGTAAATTTACAACGAGATTTTTTACAGTGTAGCTAGGAGGAAGCTTTTCGCTTCAGGAGGAAACATTTTACTTCAGGGGGAAGTTCAGATTAACATTCCACCGACTCGAAAAGGGCACCTACGCTCAATCCGTGATGCAGCAAAACACGGTATGCTTTTCCGCGCTAACAATGAAATATACAATTTTCTGAATTTATCATTTTTATACGATTTTACGACTTTTTTCTTGTGAATAAGTTTCATAATTGCCTTTTTTCTTTTGTGTTTTTTTCACTTTTACTTAGAAAAATTATGTAGACGACGATGTTATGTTCCACTGAAAAATATTTATCATTTAAAACAAAAATGCAACAATTGTATCGTTCAAACAATCTGTGTATGATAAATTTTACGATTTTGTCTGTAGTGATTTTTTTTATTCATCATGCCCGTGGTTTATTTCATTTGGGCCAAAAATACACTGAGGCGGACAAAATCGCGGCATTAGCTGTGCAGAAAATTGTTGGTGGAACTGGGTACAATTATGTCCGCAGTCGTCTTCGTACTCTTTCCATTACGACACTCACCTAGCTTATGAGGAAAATTCCTTTACTAGCAGGTCTGACAAAATACCTACATTTTTGACGTCGTCAGAGAAAGGGTTAAATCGATGCCAGAAAAAGAAAAATTTTGCTTCCCTGCATTTGACGAAATGTCACTTCAATCACAAATCGAAGACGAAGGGAATAAAATTTCCGAAATTGAAAATTTTGGCAATTGTAGCTACAGTAAGGCCGCAGATTATTTTTTTTTTTTTTTCAAGCTTTCGATAGGAGCTGGACGCCCCCAGTATTGTACAATTATTCATGAAACGCTGCGAAAAAATTTCCAACTGCAATCAGATATCATCTCACACTCTTAGATGTGCTAGGATACTTACCTGTACGTCTCGGCTACGGTATTCGACCAAGGCAAACCCAATGTAAAAGCAGTCAACGAGTTGATCAACAAACAAAATAAAGACAGGAGGAGTTGAGGCTTGCCCAAAGGTGCACTTCTATGCGAATTCTTTCTCTTGAATTAAATTTGTGAGAATTCATTTATTGACTTTGGCGCATTCTACGAATTGACATGAAGAAAAATACGTAAGTGAAAAAGTAGTTTTTTCTTTTTTGAAAAATTCGGGCTTATCTGAATATTTTGGAATAGTCAAAGTAATAGTAATGAAAAAAACATGATTCAAACGCGTTTCTTTTATTCAACAGTAGAAGAAATAATAGAAAATGTTTTTGCTTTTTTCGATTAAAAATAAGTATGTTCATGTGATGAATGCTCATTTTGAATTTTTTTTTTTTTTTCGTTTTCTTACAAAATAGCTTCTTTGTCAACGATCAAGAAATAATTCCAATCTTTGATCCTCCGAATCTTTTAGAATGCATTCAGAATCTCTTAGATAAGCATTTGGTTCTTGGTGCAGAAACATAAAAAAAAATATTAGGAATTCGTTAAGCGAAGTGTCGTACAGCAAGCTTTCAAGATAGGTAAGTACGTTATGCGTACTGTAAAATAAATGTAAAATTGCTACCACACATCCACCGCACCACTTTGAGCAGTCGACTGTCGAAAAAATGAGAGTGAAGTACACGGCTGAAATTTCAAGCGGCACTGTGGCAATAAAAAATGTCTAATCGGATAGCATACATACGAACTTCGTCATTTTTCTTGAATTCTTGAGACTTTTCTTTCGCGATCGGGCAAATGTTATTTCTGTAGAAAGATTTAGAAAAGAAATGAGTGTTTTATAAAAATGAATTATAATAATATTCATAAAAGACGATAAAAAACTTTGTAAAAGGTCCTTTAAAGTTCTGTAAAATTTTTTTATAAATCAACGATTGAAGAGTAAAATAAACCTTATCATTTCCGGAAATTAATATATTCAAACAAATAGTAATTCGAGTAGAAAAGTTTCAAAACACGTTGGCGTATGGTATGATAATGGTAAAAAATTTCCAAGTATCAAAATATTTTAGAAATTCTGAGCAGGTCAATAAATATGAAAACGTTGAGAAATTAAAAAAAAAACAGCGCATAGTAAGAATCATAAAAATTAGAATTTCGCGAATTCTTTCGCTTATCTGTTATAGTTCCACATTTCAAAAATTATTAAATTTTTCTTCTTTAAACTTTTTTTTCATCTTCCTGCGTGCATTGAAACTTGCCAATTTTATTAGCTAATACTGAAGTAAGTATTTTTTTTTTTTTTTTTTTTTTTCAGTCACACAAAAACGAGGGCAAACCAAAACCCCTCTCGAGCCAATAGCGATCGACAACAATAATGGACGAGACGCTTCCAACACTTCAGAATTCATTTTTTTCGTGGATAATTTATTTAATTCTGTGAATGGGAAAGGGAAATCTGCAAATCGAAACACATTATCATGTGCTGTCACTAAAGATTCGATTCATGAAATATTTTGGGATGAAAAAAAATTGCTTTCAAAAATGAAGTATGTCATGCGAAAAACTTCAAAAATTTCTGCAAGTGTTAATTGCATTGAAAATTGGCTATTGACGATTCAAGATTTTCAAAAATTGCAGAGTAGATTGTAAATCAATTTCCTATTTGATGAAGAAAACGTCAACTAAGATCGCGTGGGATTACAAATAGAACTCCAATTTCATACCAATATGAACTAATTCATCGATCAATCATTATTGTAATATTCTGCATTTTATTTACAGGATATATTTGTGCCGGACTATACGTTAAAAATTTATAAATTATGAATTAAACTGCTCGTTTTGCAGTTTTGCACTTCCGTCTTTTTTTCTATTCTCACTTCCTTTCTTTCGAGCAATTGAGTGAGAATCGGAAATCGGAGACCGAATTTTGTGATGTGGACTTTTCGCGCTTTTGTAATTTTTCTGCAAGCTTGCGATAACGTGCGAAAATGTTTTTTCCCACCAAAACTTCCCAGGCCTCCCTTCCCAAATTCACGCCCAGAACAGGGTCTTTAAAAGGAACGGTCATGCACTAATCGGGGTCCCTTTTTCGTTTCCACTCCCAGAAACCTCAAGCTCGGTTCCGTGAGCACTTCGGTGCCTCGAACTTCCCCTTGCTTTTGGATTTGCGTTTGGAATCCTATTGGTTGTTCCTAGTGGTTGTTCAATTGTTGTTTACACACCAGAATTTCAACCAACAAGTGCCCTCCGGTGCCCCGAGTACCTCACCAGCACCAACGCAAGCCAAAAAGGCGCCTCGTCGCCCTGGACTGGGCCATAGTCATTTAACAACCTCTCAGCCGCAACGAGAAAAAAGTGAGTAGTTATCGAGAGTTGGAATTTCATTTGTGAAAGAAATTTGAAGAATTTGATAAGACTCTTCGAATACAACAAGCTAGAAACTGAAAGCCATATGATATAAATAAATACATAGGAAAAACTAAATCAGATTTCAAAGTTAATCATTCGTTCTCTAGTGAGCGGGGCAGAGATTTTATCCAAATGTGCAGAGGGAGCGGTCAGGCTCGGGCTAAGGGGTAGTGACTTGCGACGAAAAAACTTGGATAGAGGCGCCCTAGGTACTTGGGTGCAAATCCAGTGGGTGAACGGCAAATTCCAAAATCTTCCTTTTTCATCTCGTCAGAATCCGGAGGAAATAATTGCCGATTAAGCAAGTGTAATTTTTGGAGTTCGCTTGCACACAGCGAAAATAGACATACCGGTTAAATGTCCCGGATGTCGGTGTTCTTTTCGTCTTGAAGCAAATCGATCGCGTGAAGATCGTGGCAGGTTTAAGAGCGAAATTCGGGTTGCGCGCCGGAAGTCGAAGTAGACCCGCTAAACCTAGGCGAGAGAATAAGTGTGCCCCTCTTCGTAAAATACATACGGAATGTGAGAAGTCTCTACGCTCAAACGCGAAAAGGCATCTGAGTGTTCTGTTAACGTGGAGAAATATGTGCCCGAGCACGTGTCGGGAGTGACGGCCATCACGGAACTTTTCAGTGGGGATAACGTTCCCACCTCGATCGAGGAACTGATAGATCAGACTAGGTTCGCGGGTCTGCTTGGGGTTTTCCCTCAATCCGATTAAAATCCGTCTCTTTCTAGTCAGTTTTAGTTTCGACTCGAGAAGTTATTGAGAATTCAAGAGTTGTAAGAGTAATATTACTGAAATAAATGTAATTCATATATATCAACGTATAAACCATTAACATAAGAGTGAATAATTTTTGTGCGCTTAGTTTAAGGTTTCTATGTACACTAGCCGTCCAGCAAGACGACGAGCGTGGGACTTTCACCGTCCAGCAAGACGACAGCGTGAGGGGCCCCCACTCCTACGCTGAGAGTGTATTCGGCGTAAAGCGAAATAATGTGTTAAGTGTCTGTGAAAACAGCTGATAATAATACGCGCTCGCAATGTGGCAAATTTGTATTGTTGCTAAGAAAGTATGTATAATTACAAAGGAGTGTCAAAAAACAGTAAGTCAAGTGATCACCATTTGATAATAATTTGATATTAAGAAAGTGATTAAATATGACCTGATAAAATGTAAATTTAGCATGTAAGCAATGATAATTTTTGAGTGCAGCTGCAAGATGGAATCAATAATAGGTTCTAGTGAATTATTTGGATGAACAGTTTTTAAGCGAAAAAAATTTTTAATTACAACAAAATATTCATGATATAATATAGGTGAATAATTATTTAAGGTTGAAATCGTACGTCTCAAGATATATTAAGAAAGTCGGAAAGGTTGAAAAATTATTCAGATGAGTAGAAATATAATGCAAAATTGTTAAAATACTCTCAGGCCATTTTAAATGAAAAGCGTTAAATATTTCATTCCATTTCTTATAGATTTTTTGAATTTCTTCATTACAACAAAAAACTGTATGGTCTTATATTATTATATTACATACAATCTTATTAGAAATATTTTATTACATATATTTATTCATCAATAATATTATTGTACATTATGTTTTATTATAATAAATATTTGATTTCTATGTGGGAAAGGTTATCCACAAAGGTCGTAGGCGAATCACGAAAATAGGTACTTATATTTAGAAGCGTAAGTTCGATTACAACGATGACTTGTTTTTGTAACGCGTGACAAGGACCGAGATAAACGTTTGACTAATGATCGTTCGCGCGTGGGTCTCGAAATGAACTGAACTGATTGGCCCTTGGGGCCTGCTCTTTATTTATACTTCCAGTCATCGAAACTTCGAGAATGGAATTTTCCATGCGAATTGAGAAAATGAGAGAACGAATGGAATAGTCCAGAAAGTCTGAGATACAATGAGTGGAAGACTCTGGAATGTTCGAAACACGTAAAGGAAATTTAAAGTCATCCATATATGATTAACTGATCTCTAATGCGTCGCTACATATGATTAATTGATTTCTAATGCGTCGCTACATCTATTATATACTTCATAGCTGCGAGAAGTACTCTGCGCAATTGTGATTGATGAAAAACAGATCAAATGTTTTCCGGAATTCGCGCTTTCATAATAATAGTAAAAATGGAGATAGCAATTTTTTGATTATAATACTTAATATAATATTAAATATAGTATAAAATCTGGCTTTAATAATGATTTTATAGAATCCGTAGTTTTGATAACCATTAGTTTTAGAAAAAAAGAAAAAAAATCATTATTTATCACCATTTCAATTTTTTTATCCTGTTATGCAATTGATCGTATGATTATAAAGATATAAAGTTTTAAATCACAATTATACTACAAAAATGATGCAATTAATAAATGCTATACTAAAAATTAATTTGTCCTAACATTTTTTTCATGTAAATATATTCGTACTATTTTTTAAATATTTTTTTCGCAAACATTAGTTAGGCTCGGAAGTATCTTATCTTCAAGATTTTCTTTTTCGATAACATTAAACGTTACTTTTTTTTCGTTTTTTTGACTTGAAAGAGAGATTTTGAAGATCTTGAAAATCTTTTTTTGTTTTTTGGATTGTTACGAAATGTATTGTTACGAGAGTAAAAGATGTTTGTTAATATTCAAACTGAGATAAATCTGTTCATGAAATGATGTTCGTCAAAAATTTCTATTGAGTTATTTTATGCAATAATGATAGGAGGCTGCACATAATTTATTATAAAAAATACGGATAATTGAAATAATATCTACGGAATGAAAATGCATAGAAAACATGTTAACTGCCACTGAATATTAAAAAGATGTTTTTCTTTTCAGCGTTGCCAACGAAAACCATTATCTGTGTTAAAAAAAATTGAGATAATCGAAAAGTTAGAGCATGGAACCAAAAATTTCCAAATCATGCAAGAATACAACCTGCCCCATTCCACTGTATCAACCATTTTGAAAAATAAAGAAAAATACAAAAAAATTTACGAAACTCTGAATAGCGTTCAAGGCAACGTTGAAAAAAAAAAACTATTGTCATGCAGAAGAATCAGTGTTAGAAAAAACTTCGTATGCGTGGTTCTGTCAGAAAAGCGCCGTTAGAGAACCTGTCACTGGCATTTTATTGAAAGAGCAAGCAAAAATTTTTGCCGAAAAAATCGAAAGCGCCAATGACAATAAAGAAAACTGCAATCCGACTTTCAAAGCTAGTGATGGATGGCTGAGAAATTTCAAAAAGAGGCATGGGTTACGCACGGTCACGGTCAAAGGAGAAAGACAATCTGCAGATACAGAAGCTGGCAGGGCCGTGGACAGGGGGGGGGGTGACGGGGTATTTCCCCCCGGGCCCGATAATTATGCAGGGGCCCAGATGTCCTAGAGACTAACATTCAGTGTTTGTACAATGGTAAGAATCAACAAGAATCAAGTTCATCTAAGATTTAGGAATTTTCCTTCCATTTTGTTGGAACGTACCAACAAAATAAACCTAACTTCGGAGAAATGATAGATGTATTTATAATTTAACGAAAGTAGTATTACCTGAATTAGTCAAATTTACTTTAACTCTTGGTGACAAGTTCAATTCCCCCTTGACATCTAATAAGGATATAAAAGTAATGAAATTTATTAAGGAAATAGAGACTAAATTGTTCTTTTTTGACCATAAATTGAAAAATGAAATTAAAGTTAAAGTATTAAATGAGATTTCAAGATTTTATAATTCAAAGACACATCAAATTCTATGAAAGATCTATTATACATAATTTTGAAATGACAAGGAGATATTTCTTAGATAATAATGATTTATTTGTTACAAAAGCGGACAAAGGAGGTGCTACAGTTGTGATGTATAAAGATGAATATTTATCTAAGATGGAGAATTTATTAAATGATGATAGTACATATAGAGTTATCCAGAGGAATCCGTTAAATAATATTAGAAGTAAATGTAATGACAGTGGCGTCGGAGCCGGGGGTGCTCGGGGGTGCTGAGCCCCCCCATCATTTCTCATGTGGGTGCTCAGCACCCCCATAAAACGTTTCCAGTCTAATGGGACATTGGGAACATGATCTATGTATTCTACAGCAAAGAGGCATACAAACCGTCTACCTCGAAATCGAAACGTGAAAACCTGGAAAAATATGCTCAAAATAACAGGATCAGATACCTGAAAAAAAGAAAAAAGATGACAGATTTCCGGTTTGTCTCATTTCCAGGTAGACGCTATGTGTTTCTTTATTTTTTTTATTTTTATTGTTACATTATCGCTTTCAATGCATCAAATTGTTTGTCTTCACGACCATCGAGAGAGTAAAAGATGAACTCTATATTAGGGTCATCATGCTGACTCATACGAAAGATCATTGAACCATTCGAAAGAACTATCTTTTCGGGCCATTAAAATGTCATTAATCTTCAGATAAGAATTTCGTCGATTTTCTCTAAGGTGACATTTCAGTAGTTATCAAACTTTTTCTGAGCATTGCTTAGCATTTCTTAGTGTGCAGTCTTTCGATCTGGCGCAACACGGAGCAATGAGGAATCCACGTCAAATAAATTAAGTAAGTACGCCAAAAGTGATTGAGTTTTATGAAATTTCAAATAAGTGATTTAACATTGAAAGTCTAGCTTTGCAACTCATTTGACCTCTTTCTTCGAACGACCTTACACGTATTTAAAAGGAAATCTTTCTATTTTAAAATATTATTAAGAATATTATAAATCACTGCTAAATCTTTTGAAAAAAATACTATCATGAAAAAAAGTTTTCACTAAAATTTGTGCATGTAAGTTCGTTTGCTAAAAAATTCGAAGTTTTTTCTGAAAACTGCTTCTGACATAATTAACTACACACTATTCTTGTGACGGCTTAAGTTTTCCAATACTCTTTTTGTACTCTTTTTGTACATTCAATACTAGTTTTTTATTAAAATCAATAATCATTTATATACAATTTTTGTGGACCAATTACTTCTAACATAATAAAGAAATTGAAATACTCAAAGCTCATGAAAAAATCTAATAATTTAGGGCGGAAAAAAATGCTTGTAAATATTGAAATTTCCATTAAATGATCTATCAATAATTGAAGTCGAAATATTAGATATCAAAGCCTATAAAACTAAACTCGATTTAAAAACTATCCCTGAGTCCAGAATGAAAAATTGCTTCCATAGTTTTCTTAAAAGTAGGTACTTCTCAAATACAACTTTTAATAGTTTTTGTCGATCATATTCCAATTTTCTTATGATTGTCTCTGAATAAGAATAATAATAAAATTTACATTTTTAAATTAATGTTTTGAACAGGATTATCATGCGCCATTACAAAGCATATTAAGGGGGTCCTCTACTCTTGAGGCAAGAAATTAAGCTGCTATTTGAGGAATTAATTACGAAAGATCTACTACATATAATTAAAAAATTTTATTTTATTTTCAAAAATACATGTTTTGACTTAAAAATTTTTTTTTTTTTGAAGAGGAAAAAAAAATCCCGCGACCTTGAAATGCCATTGATGACATGGATTTTAAAACTTGAATGGTCCTGCTTAAGCAAAGTTTTGGCCAATAGGATGATCTGAAATCAGAAAATTGATATTCGTTTTAATCATAGTAACGTTGACTATGTTTTCCCGAGGCAGATTTTTTTTATTTTTCACCGAGTAGAAGTTATGCAAAAATTTGTAAAAAATTTCAATTTTCACGTCATTTTTTGAGCTGTTAGAGGCTATAAAAATCGAACAAAATTAAATTTTGAAATTCGTACTCGGGAAAACATAGCGGTATGTTTTCTGAACAATTTAAAAAAAAAATTATCGAAATCGGACTAATACTTCTATAAAAAGTCTTACTCGGCAGCCAAAAAAACACTACTTTCAGGAAAACGCGTTTAAAGATAAATTACGGTGTATAACTTGATTGCTGTAACTTACGAGTTAATCTGCTATACCAGGGCCGTAGAGTTCTCCTTCCTCATCACGAATATGCTCTTGGTTGTCCACATTCTTCTCCCTCTGTTCGACTCGGGCCCGTTTTGCCGCGTCGCTCACCCTGCGTTCGGAGCGATCGATACGTTCCGCGTCGAGTCGAGTAGCACACGCTGCAACCTCCGGCCCCAAGGTAATTCCCATTACCTCCATAGCTTGCAGGATCGATGAAAATCCTTCGTTGAAAATGGAAACTGCCAAATATGTCGAATATTGACCACCTGCCTGCCAGAATGCAAGTGTTTTGGCGCCAAGGCCCAAATGCCACTATTGAGAGACTCGTTGCTATTTTGAGTATGAGCTCCCAAACATCTTTCTAACAAATCATTGGACGATAGACTTTCATAGATAGGTTTCATGAGCTTAAAAATAGAAGGAGCAATTGGAATCCTGTCATGTTCGAAAGTTTCTAACGTTCCTTTTGCCTCAGCCACTTGCACCAACTGCCCTCGCCGGGAGGACACTTAGAGTGTTGGGGGTTTTCGTCCGTTGACGAGCAGTGTTCCAGGGAAGCCCAGATTTCGTTTCGCATATTTTTTACAGAATTGCAGTTTCTTCGAATTGCCAGCCCGTAAAACTTCGTCAGTTCGCCGATTAGTTTGTCCGTCAACTTTCCCTTTCCTTTCCCAACGATACCTTTGTTTTTTTCCTTCAATTTTCGCAATCTCGACCCCATACGCTTCTCAACATGACCGACGCATTCTTTCTTTCGTACAATTATTTCATCGCCGTATGGTTTCGAATCTATGATTCCTTTGAACGTCTTGCTGTCCCCGTCACCGACGTATTGTATATATTTCACGCCGTGTTTTTCAACTGATACCCGGAACATTTCTACAACGGCGTCAATTTCCATCTTCCCAGCACTGCCTGAATGATTAATGGAACAATCCGTCTCGTGGCTGTCGTACCATTCCTTGAACTCTTCAGTATTCTCGCCAATCGATTTTTTTTTGCGTAGTGCACGTTTGGCAGAAGCTTGATTTTGCGACCGCGTCCACTACCTTCCCGCTAAGACCCCCGATGAGAGTAGCGACACCGAACAAGGAAGAAAAGCCTCGTTTTTTCCAGGTACCATCTCCCGAAACAGTTAAATTTTCGGCTGTGTTCCCACGCTGTGCATTCAACGTTTTCTCCTCCTTGACAGCAATCCGTAACACGGCGTCGTAGACAGCAGCTGCGGCGATTTCGACGTTTTCAAGGCACTTGTAGTAGGTGTTATTTGCTATTCCAGCGCAAATATCCATGAAACCGCAAAACTTATTCAAGCCCTCATGTCCCACACCGAGCAATCGAAACACGAATACCAATCGGCGGTTCACTTCGTAGGCACTTTTTATTTCCGGACAGTTCGGAACCGATTTTTCTTCGCACTTGTCGCAGCGCATTAAAAGTTTGAATCCCGCCCCACGGATGTCACTACGAAGAAATTTCACTTTCCCGTGGCACGTTTTGCAGACAACGTTTTCCGAAATAGCAGAAAAGACCGAAACAAACTCAATAAAACAATAAGAAAAAGCCGCAGAAATCGCTGCTCCCAACGACCGCCTACCACTCAGTTTTCGCGCGGACGCGCTTGAAAATTCCGTATCGTGCTCCGCCAAAAAAGGGCTATTATTTTTCCTTTTCTTCACGCGGCCAGCGACACGAGAATAGCCCTTTGATTGCTTACGCTTTCCGTCCATTTTTTATAAAAAAACTCCGAAACAGTAATTGGAAACGATTGAAATGACTGAGATGCGAACGGCTCGATATTCGATTGAACACTGAACTAAGACGAGTATCCCATATCGAAGGAAAAATGGAAAACTATTCACAGACACTCACACATTCATTGAATTTCAAAGATGGACCAATGAAATTTTCAAACAATGATTTTTACTGAGAAAACGGTGGTCATGGGGCGCCACGCTTCGTTTCTCGAAAACCGCAGGGGACGGGTACGTTTCGGTTCCCAGGGACATGCGAAAAAATTTGATTTTCACGGAACCCTTTCTGTGGCGCATTCTCGGATACTTATAGAATGAAATTATGCAAAAAAAAAAAAATCGATTTTTCGAAACCGCGAGAGTAGAGGACCCCCTTAAAGAAAAGTTGTTATCCAAGCGAAAAAATGAACAACAGATTCAGTATCGTTGAATCGACCGTTATCATGACCTTCAAATTATATATTTCCAGATACCTGTCAAAATGTCACAATCGTCCCCTTCCAAACAAAAAACGATTCGAGACTTTTTTCTTCCTCGGATGCAAAGTCAACAACTACCGCCGATCGAAAGAAAAAAGGATAGTGAGTCGAATAGTTCAGAATTGCAATCCACTTCAGAAAAAACTACTGCTGGTCCTGCCAATGTCAACAGCAACGCAGAACAGCTAGGACTATCAGCTCAAGTTTTAGAGACGTGCGAAAAAGACTTTGGCAACAGTTCAAGAAATACTAGACTTCATAATGGGGAAATTCCTGTCCTTCCGAAAATAGCAAGTAAAAATCATCCAGATAAAAGTTTTACTTTCCCAAAGCAAACGACAGGGCCGAGTGCTAATCGAACCTGTCAATATGCTTGGTTTAAAAAGTTTGATTGGCTACATTATGACGAGCGAGATGTTTTATTGTGTTTCGACTGTATCAAAGCATACGAATTAGTAGAAAAAACTGACCTTTCATGGTATGTTGATGCAGAGCTATCTTTCATAAATATCGGTTTCAGAAAATGGAACAAAGCTTTGCAGAAATTCGCTGCCCACCAAAATAGTAATTTTCATAGAAAATCCGTTGATTTTTTGCACAAAAGAAAAAATTGTATGTCAATACTTTCTCAGCTTAGTGAGGCGTCATCAAAAGCACAACAAGATGCTCGCGCTTGTTTGTTAGCAATTACAAGTTCATTAAGATTTTTAGCTAGATCAGGGAATGCTTTCAGAGACCACGAAAACGATCAAGGTAATTTGATAGAGTTACTAGAAGAAAGAGCTAATGATATACCGCAGTTGAAAACTTGGTTGCATAGACGCGACAATTTTCTCAGTGCCGATATTCAAAATGAAATTTTACAAGTAATGTCCGACACAGTTTTGAGAAAGATTGTTAAAGATATTCAACAATCAAAATTTTTTTCTGTCATCGCTGATGGTACTACCGATATTTCAGGTATAGAAAAATTTTCAATTAGTATACGATATGTCGATCCAAAAACATTGGAAGCGCACGAAACGTTTCTCGGGCTCTGCAATCCTGATGACGCGAAAGGTTCAACATTAGCCGCAATTATAAAAGATATTCTCCTCCGGTTCAATCTCCCTATAAATTTACTTCGTGGTAAATGTTTTGATGCTGCACGGAATATGTCAGGCTGTGAGAAAGGTGTGCAAAAAATACTAGCTAATGACCAACCGAAAGCAGTTTATATTCACTGTGCGAATCACTCCGCGGATCTTGCCTTACAAGAAATCGCTCGATCAAATGATTGTATTTGCGACGTTCTTGCGTTAGTTAAAAAGTCGGCAAATGTAATTTTGGAGTCTGCAAAAAGAAAAAAAAATGTACGAAAATATTGTCATTCCTCCGTGTAAAACTGATAATGATGTTGCGCCACAAAATGTAAGACAACTATTGGCTTTGTGCCCTAAAAGATGGTGTGTTCGACCTAAAGCTCTAAAACGGTACAAAAGTGAGTATTCACGCGTTCAAGAAACTTTGCAAAACACCGTGGACGAAAAGGGTGCGATTTCAGATGACCGAAGAAGTCCTGTTCGCGGATGGTTGAAAAAAATCGCCAAATTTGAAACTTTGTTTTATTTGAATGTCTGTATTGAAATATTCGATCCATGCGAAATTTTAGCTCGTGCCCTTCAATCACTTAAAATGACCGCGACTGGGGCTGTTCGATCTGCAAACATGTTAATATCGAAGTTGCAGGATATGCGTTCCGACAAAGTCTTTCTCGAAATTTTTGAAAAAACCAATGAAGAAGCGACGAATCTTAACCTCAATCCTCTTTCCGAATCACGAAAAAGAAAAGTTCCTAAACGCTTAGAACACAAACACGATCCATCGCCATCAACCACACTTGATTCAAAATCAAGTTTGAGAAAGAATTTTTTTGAAGTTTTAGATCTTCTTATCAATGAACTCAAACGTAGATTCGTTCAAGAAGGATTTCACGTTTTGGTTCGTCTAGAAAATCTCTTGTTAAATGCGTACAAAGGTAAGGTGGCAACTCGCGAAATTTTGCTTCAAGAACTTGAACCGTTTTGTGAAGATTTTTAAATTGATCAACTGAAGACAGAACTAGGATTACTTCCTCAACTCCCGGGTGATCCACCGGAAACTTGTATGGATCTTGCTGAAATTCTCGCTAGTGAGTCAGGAAGGGTTAGAAATATGTTGCAGCAAGTAATAATTCTTACTTCTCTTATCCTCACAGTTCCTGCTTCGGCCGCTACTGCAGAGCGAAGTTTTAGCGTTTTAAGGCGTATAAAAACCTATTTGCGAAGTACTATGACCCAAAAAAGACATGTAATGATTCTCCATGCACATAAGAAGTTGACTGGCGAGCTCAACCTTACAGAAATTATGCGGGAGTTCGTTTCAAGAAGCGATGTAAGGAAGCGTGTTTTCGGCTTAATAAAGTAAGAAGCGTTCAAGCGTTATACAGAATCAATACATTTTTTTAAAAAACTTCTTATGTAACTTTAGGTTTAAGAAGCATTTGATTACGTTGAAAAAAATAAAGCAATGAATTGAACTCGCATTTTTCTATTTGAGATTTTTAGTATTATATATATATATATATATATATATATATATATATATATATATATATATATGACCACTATCTGAGCACCCCCATCAAAAATTCCGCTCCGACGCCACTGTGTAATGATATTCTTAAGAGATGATTGAAAATGGATTATATAAGTGGTGATACATACAAATCGATCATGGAAAGTGAAGGTTCGTTGCCAAGGGCATACGGTTTACCAAAAGTTCACAAGTTGGATAATCCATTGAGAATTATAGTTTCATCTATTGGGAGTCCAATATATAGATTTAGTAAGTTTTTACAGGACTTTATGATACAGAATTTACCAAAATCAAAGACATACATTAAAAATAGTTTAGAATTGAAGACATTGATTAGGAAGTTAGATGTTCCTGTTGATCACAGTTTTGTTTCTTTTGATGTTACTAATCTATTTACTAATATTTCTAAGGATTTGGTTTATAGAGCATTGAAAAAGAGATTTGATAAATATTTAAGCAGACTGACCAGAATCCCAAGAGATGAATTTATTGATATTATCTTAATCTTAATGGAATCCACATGTTTTACATTTAATGATGTGATATATTAACAAACTTATGGAACTCCTATGGGTTCTCCACTGTCGCCTATATTGGCTGATATTGTAATGCAAGACTTGGAAGAAACCTGTCTGAGTTCCTTAAATTTTACATGTCCATTATTTGTCAGATTTGTGGATGATATTTTGGCTTTAATCCCAAAGGATAAGATTATACACATTCTTTCGATTTTAAATTCGTACAACTCTAGATTAAAATTTACTTATGAATTAGAGGAAAATGGGATTATCAATTTTTTGGCGTTAAGGATGATTAGAAATGGTTGAGGAATAGATATTGATTGGTACTTAAAACCAACATCTTCGAGGAGATTCATAAACTATTTCTCGAAGCATCCGATACATCAGAAAGTTGGTACTATTATTGGTTTAATTGATGAAAATATAAAATTAGCAGATCACAGATTTCATAAGAAAAATTTTGAGAATATTAAGGACATTTAAAGAAGTAATAATTATCCAAATGAATTTATTGATAGACATACTGTAAAAAGGATTCAATTTCATAAGGATATGGCATCTAAAGATAAAGAGAAAAAAGATTCCAATGAGACGAGACTTGTGATACCTTTTGTTGAGAATTTAAATATGAAATTAAGAAAGATTTTTGGAAAACATAATATACGAATTATAAATAATATTGATAATAAATTGAATACTGGAATTATTAAACGTGGTAAAGATTCATTAGATGTTTTGGATCAACAATGTGTAGTATATAAAATTAATTGTAAGGATTGTAGTTTTTGTTATATTGGACAAACGAAAAGGAACTTGAAAACAAGAGTTAGAGGACATAGGAATAACATTAATTTGGTTTCATCCAATCATAGTGTACTGACAGATCATAGGATTTCGACTGGACATGAATTTGATTGGGATGATGTTAGAATATTAGATAAGGAATTAAATAGATGGAAAAGGCATTTATCGGAAATGATTTTTATTAAAAAGACGGGATGTACATTGAATAAACAGGAAGAAACAAAAAACTTGGATTCAATTTATGATAGGTATTATGATTTATTTTGATAGGATGAGTGATTGAATGATATAGTTAGACGTAAACTTTTAACATGTTTTGAAGATAACAGCTTTTCTTAAAGATAGTCTTATATAATGTGATTTCGACCTTCAATAGTCATTTATCGTCGGACATTTATATGAAAAGGACGACTGAGAAAATGTGATATGTAATTTTTTGATCTTTTATTGTTTTAACGATGGTCTTAGTGACCTAATTTGATACAAAGATTCACATTATTGAAAGGAAATAGGAATTTTATATACGTAAGTGGATGTTTTTTTGAAGATTTTTCGTATATGTGATTGATTGTTTATGCAGAATGAATTTTTGATTTTGTAAGGATCCTGAAGAGGACCTAATTTAAGGTCGAAATATTGATCAAATCATGAAGATATAATAAAGAATTTGGAATTCATATTGGCTCCGAGAGATCAATTCATTTAACACTTATTGAAAAACGTGGAACGGAGCCGAAAGAAAATTTATTTGAAAATAAGCCTAAAATCTCGGACCAAATCGATTCTCATCATTGTACTGCTGCCAACTGTAGCTAGCAATTGTTTCTGTGCCTGGTTTGACGTTTGTTTGTACCAAGCTCTAACCTCACTTCAATCAATGTCAACAAACAAAAAAAATGTATCGACACGAATCTGTTGCCTAGAAACGGAAAGAACGTGAAATTCGCGGAAACAAAAGTGTAGTAGCGGATAAAATTCAGAAAACCCTTACGCATTTTAATTTTTGCTCATCAATCGAAGTTTCGAATAAAAATACAGAAAATGCGATTTGTGAAAAATCTGCTACTCGAAACTCTAAAGACAGTGAACCATGTGCTTCTATATCTGAAAAATCCGAATCCCAATCTGAAGAAATAGTTGCTTTTAAAGTTCAAGAAGTCACTGCAGTGAGAAAAAGCGATACTGACGACAATGTCTGTGATGCGGATGGTGATTTTGATTTTTCCAAAGCACAAGAAAAATCTGAACCTCACATCGTAAGAAATATTTCATTTTATTACATTACACGTTTCTATCTTTTTTCAATAAACAATACTATAAATGTATGGTGTCTTGAGCACACCCGGATTTGCATATTTAATATAAAAACTTGAAAATTGTAGGAAAATTGGGAAACTGGATAAAACTTGATAATTTATATAGGAACGCATTTATGTTGCGTATAATTAAAAACTGACAATTTTGGAAATCTAAAAGATAGTAGAAATTGAAAACTATTTCTAATTTTTTTAGATGTTTGATGTTAAATTTTTAAAAATTTGCAAGATTTCGAAATAATAAAAAATTGATTTATCTTGGTAATTTTCAAATGACTTACACTTTTGAGTTGTCAAATAGTAGAAAAAATAAAAAAGTTGACTCTTTCTGTGGTATTAATAATTTCTATGGATTTCGAAAGAATTTTAAATGTATACGAATCGAAAAATTTAAAAAATTTTTGTTTTTATGACAAGTGTACAAAATTTATGAAATTTAAAAATGTCAAGATATTTGTAAATTCAAATAAATCATAGAAATTCTAAAAGTCTGTAATAAAAAATATGTATACACATTTCGAAAAATTCAAAAATCATGAAAGATCAATTTCGACTACTGACTAAAAATTTATATCAAATTGGAAATTTCGATAAATCCGAAATTTATGAGCAAATTTGGAATTTCGAAATCATTCAAAGATGTTACGTAATATGTAGAACTTATGATAGTTGTGTAAGTAATTGAAGAAACTTTGAAAACTTTCAGAATTATTAAAAATTCCAAGTAAAAAAGAGTTCGTACTTTTGAAACACTAAGAGAATTTTGGTGAATCTAAAAATTCTGAAAGGTTCAGAAATTTTTCAATATATCGTAGGAAAAAATCTGTGATGATATTTGATACTTTATTTAATTCTAACCTCAAAATTTGACATTCGGACAGGCTTTGAGATCAGAATCGAATAAAATGTAGTATTTCACTCGCGAGTAAAAGCTCGTTTTAACGAAACGATTAAAATCCTCAGCTTCGCCTCAGATTTCAACAACCCGAGTAGATGAGCTAAGCGGGTATCAGATCCCCCGCTCCTCCTCCCATCACGTGTCTCACCCCGGCCCCGCCCCTTTCCCCCACCCCTTCTCTGATTGGTCACCCCCAGACCCCGCCCCACCCGCCACCCATTTTGGCGGCATCCACACCCCATCACCCACCCCTTTTTACGGTTTCCACCCCCATCCCCTATCTCCCACCCCTTCCGCGATTTTTCGCGGGTTTCCGCAGTTTTTCGCGAGTTTTCCGCGGTTTAATCCTTTCGCGAGTTTTCGCGGGTTTTCCGCGGGATGCCTACTAGATCATTTTCGGGAGTCATCCAAATATGTAGGCGGATGGACTGACGTAAGGTGGTAGTGGGAGCGGAAGGGAAAGTTTTGAAAGATACGCGATTCGACAGGTTTCGACACGCGTAGATGTTCACATTGCATGTAACGTAAACTCAAAAAAACAAACAAACGATGATATAATTTTTAGCGCGTAAAAGTTTTTTCTAGCATACAATATTCGACAAAAGTGTTGGGATGTTACGTATTACTTTACGGTATATTCATTATTTCGGGCTGAATTACTCAAACCTAAGAAATCTGTATTTTTTATTTTTCGTCGTTGCTTTAGATAAAAGGTAGCGTTCCGACACTTACAGGAAGATGCTAATAGAAATTGGAAACTCTCGTAGTCATGATCGAGCGTGCAGAGACTTGTTTTTGACTATTACGTATCATTCTACGAAATATTTTTATTCTATTCAGAGCACCCGCGCCTAACTTTGAATAAAATTTTTTATATATTTTATTTTTTATTACTTTCCCAGTTTTTTATTTTCCGTCTTCCTTTTGAACAAATCATTTAAGTCCTAATCCATTATGCATCGAAACATTCTTCAAGCTTCTATATGTTCGAGAATCTTTCACTCTCACGGTATGATAAATAGCAAAATAGAAAAAAGCCAGCGCTCCGACACTTCCGGGAAGATGCTAATAAAAATTGAAAACTCTCGTAGTCATGATCGAGCGTGTAGAGACTTGTTTTTGACTATTACGTATCATTCTACGAAAATGTGTTTATATTTTTTCGAACACTCTCACCATACTTTGAATAATCTTGTTTGCCTAATTTTTTTCTTCTCTTTTTTTCTTTCAAATTTGTTTTGTCCTAATGAATACTATGTCGAAATATTTGTTGAGGATGGCGGCACTTGTTTTTGACTATTACGTATCATTCTACGAAATATTTTTATTCTGTTCAGAGCACCCAACTCTGAATAATCTTTTTTTATTGAAATAATCCAGAAGTTCCTACCGCGATACCATCAATAGGAGAATATATAAAAGCTGGTACTCAGGCGATTCCGGGCAGATACAAACTGAATTTTGAAACGTTCGTAGTTATTCTCGAGAGTGTCGCGAATCATTAAACTTAAAAAAAAAAAAAAGAAACGGTCGCGAAACGGTGTAACTCTAACAGTGATTTGTAAAACTTTTTTTAAAATAATTAGTTCGTGTCAGGTTGAGGCGTAATTCATATTTTAGAAACATTTGGAATACTAACAGAAAAGTTTTTTTTGTAACAAGGATGACATTTATATACGACATGATACTGTGATATCATAGCGTAAAAGTTTTTAAACATTTTGAAATGATGGCACCAATCAATTTTTCTGAAAAGTTTGATTTGAAAAAAGTTGGCGAGGAAGCGTGTTCGGAAGAAATTTTTAATGTTGGTTTCGCGTTTCGCGTATCAGTGAAAAAGTGAAAGAAAATAAAGTACAGCCTACCCTTTATTGTCGCCAAACCAGCCTGCATTATCATAATCAATACTGGCGCATTTTGGCTATTGTCTCTTCCGTAATCAATGATTATCGCACGCAGTACAAGTATGTATTTCATCCAGGAAATTTAGAAAGTGATTTGATTAGTGAAAAATATTCCAATGGTTGCAATAATCTGATCCAGTTTCAAGTTGAAATTTCTTATAATATACTACCGCGAATGTTTTTTGATTATCGTTCTTCAGATCAACATCATTCGTCATTTTTGAAAAGCTTTAAAAAGTTATTGTACATTGAGAACCTCAGTGATTTTACAATAATTACCCCGAATCGTGAATTCAAAATTCATAAATGTATTTTATCTGCAAGGAATATCTATTTTGAAACACTTTTCAGTCATTCATGGGAAGAAGTGCTCGAGAATCAAATTTTCATTAGAGATTTTTCTGAGAAAGCGATAAAAATATTTCTGAAATGGTTGTATGCTTGCGAACATGATCTTACCAATGTTTCTGTTGATACAATCATAGAGTTATATCAAGTATCGAAAATGTTTCTTGATAAAAAATTTGAATCAGTTTGTCTTGATGCTCTAATCAGTATAGTCGTTCCAGATAATTTTGAAATTCTTGAAAAATTCTGTCGAACATTCGATATTCCAGAACTTGAACTAGAAATCAACGACATTGAATATTTCTTATATACTTCTCACTAATGATTTATCATACACTCATTCGAAACAATTAGCAACAGTGTACAAAATTTTTCACTACTTTGTTGAAATATCATTCACGTTCAATTAAAAAAAATTTATCTGTTTGACTTTGAAAGCTATAGCGTTTTAAATTTTGAAATATAAAACTCGACTACGCTTTCAGATTAACGATGACGGTTACAGTTCTATAGGAATTTTTGAAGAGGAAGGGAATCATTCGAACGATTTAACATTGTAGCGCGACAACGAAAAAGATTTCACTAGTTGTACCAGTGTCAGTTAATATAAATATAGAATTTTTCAAGCGCGCGTCTCAGTCTAGAAATGGCTATCAACGGTGCTAAAGAAGTAGTGCGTCGCCAACGACAACTTCTTGCTTCGCGACCTGTCAATCCTCTCGAGGCCGCGGCCTTGATTGAGGATGCTGACGCGTGCATCCGGGAACTGTCAGAGTTTAGCTTAAAGTGTAGACCCGAACTGAAACTTCAGTATAGTCGTATTATTATACATTTACGTAGTTATATTCGCGAGTTGAGTGGATACCTAGTGAGTGGTGGGGACCTAGGAACCTCCAGGGAAAATGTCAAAACGGCATTCAATCGCAACCTTGAAACCGGACTCATCGTGAATAAACATCACTTGGTTATTCACGGCTTCCTGGAGGAGGCACGAACCACGAATCTTCGTCGACAAGATCGAGGAAGTTCTCCAGCGTCAAAATGCCCTAAAAGTGAATGCTGTACTCGATGCCGAGTTCACTATCGTCAAAGACAGAGAAGAAGTGACTGAAGTGAAAGCTTTTTCACCAAAACGTCTCTAATCATGAGGACGACGGACTTGTCGCAGTGGTATCTCCAACGCGTCCAGCATCGCCTGCCTCGAGATATGGAGGAATTCCAACACAAAGACTCTGGATGGACACTCCGAAGAATTTTAAGCCTAGCCATTCATATGAATAAATATAACCCGATGCGTGGCAGCTCCTACGTAGAACTCCCAGAAGTCATCAGAAGAAGACGGGCCTGTGTCAATGTTAAAAACTTTGATGATGAGTGTTTCAAATAGGCCATCCTTTCAGCGCTACATCCAGTTAGGAGACATGTAGATCGTCTCTACAACTATCAGAAATACGACGGAGAACTTAACTTTCATGGACTCTCGTTTCCGTTTGTGCCAAAACAAGTGAAAGTTTTTGAGAAACGAAATGATGTGTCAGTGAATGTGTATGTGTTAGAGAAGAAGAAAAATGACTTTATCGTCGCACCGATCCATGTGACTGACCATAAAAAAGATAAACACGCCAATCTTCTTCTCATACAAAACTATTATACCGATGAAGATGGCGATGAAGATGAAAGTGAATGCGAACCCCTGGTATTCCATCACGTTTGGATCAAAAACCTTTCTCGCTTGGTATTTAATCAACTTTCTAAAACTAACAGCAAACATCACATTTGCGATAGATGCTTGCATCATTTTCGAACTGAAGAGAAGTTAACTTTTCATGAAACTGACTGTCAAAAAATAAATAAATGCAGTGTTCAGTTACCAAAAGAGTAAAATAGTAAAAAGTCAATCATAAAAACAATCTTCAAGTGCCGTATGTTGTGTATGCGGGCTTTGAATGTATTCTCAAAAAAGTTTATTCTCAAAGTCAAGAAAATACCAAAGTCGTTCAAATTCACGAGACGTACAGTGTAGGGTATTACATAAAATGTAGTTACGACGAGAACCAATCCCTATACAAGAGCTTTCGAGGATATGATCCAGCGCAATGGCTTTCTAACGAGCTCGTAGCCTTATCACACCGAGTCAAGGAAAAGATGAACAATCCGAAGTCTATGATACCACTGACACCGGACCAAGAGCGGTCTTGGCGCAATGCTCCAAATTGCCACATCTGCAAGCAGCCATTCCCGAAGACCGACGAGAAGGGGGGTGGTAAAGTTCGAGACCACTGTCACTTGACGGGGGAGTTTAGAGGAGCCGCACATGGCAAATGTAATCTCCTATACCAAGACGCCCTCACGATTCCCGTAAGTTAACTTTTTAAAAAATTTACTGATTGAATCATGATTTAATTGTTCCTTTTCATTAATTTATTTATATTATATTTGAAAATGAATAATTTAAAAAGATGCGATAGAAATATCAGTTATAGAATTTTTTTTCTTTTTAGATCATATTTTATAATTCCTAATTCATTTTTTATCCATGTATAAACCTATTTACAGATTCATTCATTTCTTTTTCATTTAAAAATGTATAATTTAAGCAGATTTATGTGAGTTAACACTCATGAAATTTTTTTTTCATTTCAGATTATATTCCACAACTTGAGTGGGTACGACAGTCACCTTATCGTGAAAAAAATCGCTAAATGCGTCGAGGGACGAGTAAGCGTAATACCACAAACCATGGGGCGATACATTTCCTTCACCAAGAACATCAAGGATGACAAGATCTCACTTCGATTCATCGATTCGTTTCGCTTCATGACCTCATCCCTCGAGAAGCTGGCTTCTTACTTGGAAGACAAGGCAATTGTGAGAAAAGAATTTACCAACTGCAACGAGCAGCAACTCCAGCTCCTGACCAAGAAGGGAATATTCCCTTACGAATACCTAGATTCGTGGGAAAGGTTGGATGAAAGTCAACTGGCGCCCAAGGAGACCTTTCACAGCACCCTGACTGATGATGACATTTCCGTCAATGACTACTGGTAAACAAAACTTTCAATTTTTTCGAGAAAATAACCATCAAGATAAATTGAATACAATTTTATATTTTCATGATTTCAGTCATGCCCAGGCAATGTGGAGCAATTTCGATATCCAGCCGTTAGGTGACTACTCAGATCTTTATCTAAGACGGATGTTCTTCTCCTGGCGGACGTCTTTAAGAATTTTCGAGCGAGCTGTTTGTGGGTGTACAACTTGGATCCGGCACATTACTACACGCTACCAGGATTTAGCTGGGATACGATGCTGCAACATACCGGAATCGAGCTCTAACTTCTCACTGACATCGACTAACTCCTTTTCGTTGAACGTGGTATCCGAGGTGGAGTCAGCCAATGCAGCAACCGTTATTCACGTGCCAACAATCCGTACAGCGACTACGACCCCCAAGAAGACAGAATATTTATTATGTATTATGACGTAAACAATTTGTACGGCTGGGCTATGACTCAATATCTACCTTACGGGCAATTTGAGTGGGTCGAAAATTTTGACGAAAATTTCAAGTGGAACGTAGCCGATGACTCGGAAGTAGGCTACATCCTTGAAGTGGATCTCGAGTATCCGCCAAACTTACATGACGATCATAATGATTTACCTTTTTGTCCTGAACATAAAGCCCCTCCCGGATCAAAAGACGTTAAATTACTCACAACTTTAGAGCCAAAAACGCGATACGTAATTCATTATCGAAATTTAAGGCAAGTGTTGAGTCATGGCCTAATTTTGAACAAAATTCATCGCATATTGAAATTCGAACAATCGAATTGGTTACAAACTTACATCGATCTCAATAATGAGTTGCGTAAGGGTACCAAAAATGAATTCGAAAAAAATTTGTTCAAGCTAATGAATAATGCGGTATACGGCAAAACAATGGAAAATGTAAGAAAACGTATGGACATGAAACTTGTGACGCAATGGCCTGGACACTACGGTGCCGAAGCTTACATAGCAAAGCCAAATTTCAACTCGAGAGTAATTTTCGAAGAAAATCTAGTTGCGATCAAACTCGATAGGGTTCAAGTCACTATGAACAAACCGATTTACGTTGGATTTTGCGTTCTTGATCTCTCAAAAACATGTCTGTATGCGTTTCATTTTGATTTCATGAAATCAAAGACCAACGCGAAACTTTTGTATACGGATACAGACAGTTTGATATATGAATTGACAAATGTTGATCTATATCAATTAATGAAAGACAATTCAGATTACTTCGATACTTCCGATTATAACCGCGATAACCGATTTGGAATTGAGTTGAAAAATAAGAAAGTCGTTGGTCTCATGAAAGACGAATGTAATGGTAAAATCATTACTGAATTTGTAGGTTTAAGGTAAAAAATGTAGAGTTTGCGCGTTGAAGGTCAAGATAGGATTAAGAAGGCTAAGGGAGTCAAAGCATCCGTTGTCGCGAAAACATTAGATTTTATCGATTACGTCAACTGTTTCTATCACAATACCACAGAGTACCGCACAGAACATCTTTTTCGATCACACTTACACGAAATTCAGACAAACAGACAAAAAAAATTAGCGCTAAATCCATCCGGCGACAAAAGGTATATTTTACCAAACACAACGGATACTTTGGCACACGGCCATTATAAAATTAGTAATTTTGAAATGCGGGTAGATGAATAGGTTTATTGACCATAAAAGTCATGAGTTTGGTAAGATGAATCTCTTATAGGTACATACTAGATATACACGTTTCACAACTATTTTGTATACTTTTACACTGGAAAGCAAATTGCTTCAACATATGTATGTAATGGGATAGGTTGAGAAAAAAAATATTGATAACGATATATGAATGAATGTTTTATTTATCCAACTGTTGTGAGTATTTTCGAAACTTAACCATTTTACATTAAGTTTATTTCCACACTTGCGCAACACTTTTTCGAATACATTAGGATGCATGACTTTGGTGAGTTCCTCGGTATAGAATCCCCCATCGATGGGTTGATCTTGATAATCCTTGAGTTTATACGTCGTGGGTTGTGTTGGTCTCACAGCAGCGATGGTGAATATTTCAGTTGTCCAATTAGGCGTGTATCCTTTCTCAAAGACATGTTTGTACTTGCTGATTCTGACTTTATCACCGACGTTGAATTTACGCTTGTCTTTTCGATGCTTAGTACGGTATATTTCATGGATTAGGAGTTCTTCATCAGCTGGAGTAACATCTTTAGGCTTCATATTGATAGTGCGGTGTTTTGTGGTGTTGTAACTGGACATCAATTCAGGTAAGATGTTGAGCCATTTGTAATGTCCTTGGAGGGAGAATCGTTTCCACATCCGACTCTTGAGTGTGCGATTAAAGCGTTCATAAATGGATGCTTTCATGCCACTGAATGTAGAGTACATGTTGATTCCATGTTGCTTCATGAGCGTCTTGAAGTCCTTGTTGTAAAACTCTTTGCCTTGATCGACGTGTAGATTCTTGGGTTGACGATCCTTGAGCGTGGTCTTCATAGCAGCGGTGACGTCAGGACCATTTTTAGATTTCACAGGAACAGTTCATGCATACTTGGAGAAGACATCGATGACGGTGAGCAGGAACTTGTAGCCTTTGTCAGCATAAGTAGAAATATCAACGAGATCAGCTTGCCAAGTTTCATCAATTCCACGCATATCCACATGACGTCGTCGATAATTTTTCCTGGCAGGCTTATGGAGCTCTTATACAAGAGCTTCTTTCGCATCCATCCTTACAATGTCTGGGTTGGTAATGAGGGTGACGCGTTTGTATACTTGCTTTTATTCAAACTCATTTTTTTCGGGTGTGATATGTACTACTTCCTCAATGCGTTTCTGACGATGTAGAATAACGTTAATCTGCTTCGAATATTCAAGCATATGTTTTTGATACGTATCATTCAAGGATTCCAGCGATTTTGTCAAATTGTCAGTCACAATGCCAATCACATATCTCAGTGATTGAATCGCATCTCCAACGATTCTATTTACTTCTTCGAGGTTCACTGCATCCATCATTTCCATCGATTCGCCAACGTTGCATAACCTTTTTCCCATCATATCATAGTTTTGCTGAGCGGTCAATTGGAATCCAACACCTGGAGGGCCTCGAAGTCCTTGAGCTCTCGTTAGATGTTTTCCAAAAACGTCTACACTCGCCATTGTCTCACTCGTGAATGAAGTTGTATAATGCAATCCCCTCAATGTATAATCTCAGCTTCTCTCAGTTCTTCGATGATTGAGTTGATTTCGTTGATGTGACTGTTGTTGCCAGCAGCTTGTGACGCGAGTATGAGTCGCAAACGATCAACGAGCTCGTTTGGATCATCCCAATGCACATAATCGATGTCACATCCGGGATTGACTACGTTATATACACCTGTACCTACTTTCTTGTCAGCAATGTATGTGAGATACTTCAAATCTCTACCACCGCGCAGACTCTCGTCAGGTCGATAATATTTTCTGTCAGCACTCGTTTGATGGATGATTTTCCTATAATTCTCCACATCGATTTTAGTTATAATTGAACAGTTTGGTATTTTTTTAAAAAGCAGTTCAATAAGCCCGGGTGTTTTCTCAAACTCTTCAGCCCCCACATGAATAGTGTTTGCCTCAAAACTGATTGGTACGTTCCCAATATGAAATCCAGTTTCCAGCGATCGTACTCCATACAGCATGTCAAGTTTTTTTCGTAAAGTCTTGTTTTTGAACATGTTTAAGTATTTCGTGAGAGTGTCAACTGGAACTGGTGAACTGACGATACTTGGTGCAAATGACTGATCACCAATGGTTTGATTGAAGCTCTCGAAATCGTCACTCTGTTGCTCTTCCAACGTTGGTTCTTCTTCGTCCTCTTCTTTTACTTCAGCTTTCTCAATTTTTTCTTTTTTGATTTCTTTCATTTCCATGTCTTGTTTCGCTAATAACTGTATTGGATCGATGATTGGCTTAAACACTTCCCGCGCCGACGTCTCCATGGCAGCTTTTCCACGTTTCAGCAGACGATGTTTACGGCGAATAGATTCGCTGGCTTGTACTATGTGACGTAGTACATCTTTTCGCTCCATGATGTCACCTCTGTCACAGTTCAAGTGATACTAATGGCGCAAGCTTGGAGTAACTTTAATTTATAGAAACAGTCGAATCCTCTTCTATATCGATCTTGGTTCACATCGCTATCCTTGTCGATGACGACAAAACCATATTTGTTCTCCCAGCATGTTGCGCATAAATCCCGGAATCGTGAAAATGTCATGTCAGTGTTTACATGATCATCATATACATGTTTCAGATTCATGTCATCATGGCGAAACAGTACAAGCATATTTGCATTATCTCACACCAAATGTTTTGGTATACGAGCATAAGTCTGACAGAGATAAAAACTATCCACATGTCGATGTCTACCCATGCAAAAGTATGCACGAATATTGTCTTGTTTTTCGCAAGCTACATCATCAAATATCATCAGAGAATTTGGTTCGACTTCCTCGACACTGACGACTTCCTCGTTGTCATTGTAGGGAAAATATCCTATTCCTTTGATTGGTTGAATGATTTTCTTTAAATATTGATATTTCGGTTGATTGAGTGATTTCGAATAAACGTAAACGTTCTCAAACCTCAATCCATTTGGATGTGCGAGAAGTGTGAGTAAAGCATTAGTTTAACCACAATTTGATGGACCACAAATTATAGCGCGAACTGTATTTGGTAGTAACTTTCCATGACGTTTAATTTTTCTCTTTTTTTCTGTTACACTGTCAAAGTTCATGACAAATAATTTGACATTCTGTTGTTTGAACTCCATGACGGCTCGCGCGCAACTGTTTCGGAAACCTATAAATACGAGGTATTTATAGTCGCGAATTCAGTTGAGCAATGGCTGTGAGAGGACGAGGTCTCGTCAACACCGTTATCAACAAGCTCCCCGTTGAACTTCATATACCTGGATATCAATTTTGCGGTCCAGGCACAAAGATGACTAAGAGGTTAGCACGTGAGGATCGTGGAATCAATCCACTCGACGCAGCGTGTAGGGAGCACGATATAGCTTATTCAAAAAATCGTGAAAATCTCGCAGCTAGACATGAAGCTGATCAATTGCTCGCAAAAAGAGCAGTCGAACGTGTTTTTGCCAAGGATTCGGGAGTTGGTGAAAAAACAGCAGCACTTGGTATAGTATATATATTATGGGGCTGAAGAAAAAACTCGGAATGGGACTAAAAAACTAAGCTAGGAAAGTAGCGAAGAAAGTCAGAAAAGTGGTAAAGAAGAAAAAGATTTCCTCAAGAAAAGTCATCGATGCAACGAAAGTAGCAGCTAAAGCTACTGGCTCTGTACAATCTACTTTGAAAGAAGCACGAGCAGCTGTGAAAGAAGCTGGATGAAAGAAGAATGTTCGAGTACCTCGTGTACTTCCCGTACCAAACAAAATTGAAGGTATTTTACCAGCAGTTTTACTACCAATCTTCGCTGAATTGAGTGCCACAGGAGCGTTAGCAGGTGGCGCTGCAAGCATCGCTAGAGCTATCAACGATGCGAAAGCTGCGAAGCGTCAATTGGAGGAATCAAAACGTCATAACCTCAAAATGGAATCAATCGCCGTGGGAAAAGGATTGTATTTAAAACCATGGGGAACTGGCATGAGACTGCATTTAAAAAACGTATAGAGCTACCGCACCGAGCACTCAGCAACGTAGATTTGTTGAAATATGCAAAATTGTTAAAAATTCCACATTTTCGAGGTGTGTACATGAGAAATGATTTACCGAAAAATGGACCCAGGAGAGTTGAAGCTGCCATTATCAATTTGGATAGTAAAAAAAGTCATGGAACTCATTGGGTCGCCTACAGGAAAACGGACAATAAAATCATGTATTTTGATAGCTTTGGCAATCTACAACCGTCTCGCGAACTTGTAGACTATTTCGGTGTCGGTAGCATAATTCAATACAATCGTGATCAGTATCAAAACTATAATCAAATTATCTGTGGACACTTGTGTCTCAAGTTTTTACTCGATAAAAGCATCGATGGTGTGTGAATGTGGATCAGTCTACAATCAGCAGTCATGGCGGATACATTGACATTGACACTCTCTGGCACGTCATCTGTATTGGAGACTAATTACTTTCCTCCGATCGAATTGTCACCTCAAAAAAAGTATTCATTGGGATTAGTCGTGTTGCTGACTTTCAATTCAATCCTCAACATCGACGGCGGCAACAATAAATTCTATGTTGACGATTAAGTGATTACTATACCCTCGGGAAGTTATGAGTTGGAGAACATTGAGCGTTATTTGAAAAAAGTGCTGCCACCAAGTATCGAGCTCCAGTTACGGGCGAATAGTAGCACGCTGCGTAGTGAAATTCAATGTAATCGACCGATAGATTTTCGACCAAAAGATTCTATCGGAAAACTATGAGGTTTTGATCAGGTAGTCATTGCTGCTGACGTGGAACATGAATCACAGTTTCCCGTGAGAATACTCAGTATCAACGCCTTACGTGTCGAGTGTAACATCACTACAGGAGCGTATATAAACGAGAAGAAAGTGCACACTATTCATGAGTTTTTTCCCGTGGTGCCACCAGGATATAAGATCATCGAACTACCAACTCACGTCATTTATCATCCGATCACCGTACAGGCAATACATCATCTCCAGCTACGTATTGTGGATCAAGACGGCAAGTTGGTGAATTTTCGAGGAGAAGTCATCACTATTAGACTTCATGTAAAAAGTGAATAATGGGAATCGTCTACGGATACTATAAAAGTCACACAGCACGTCCAAGAAACATCAGTCGGTACAAACTACTCACAGTGCTAGCACCGCAAAACGTGCAGTTCCTGACAAGTCTCGGTTTAAGAGTAAAATTTTCTGCTGCTTCATCTGCCTGATACAATGTTATCTATCGAGAAAAAAGTCATCTTCGACGAGTCAATAGCGCAATATGAAATACACGCGCACCAACCATATGCTTCATCAACATTCAACAACAACGATGAGATTCGCATCAGCGTACAAAACCAGGATTCATATATACTGCCTAGCAAAAGTTCGCTGCATATACAAGGAAGATTGACAAAAGCAGATGGAACTGATGTTGCTCATACATCGAGTGTGAATAATAACATCTGCCACATGTTTGAAGAAATGCGGTATGAGCTGAATGCTGTAGAGATCGAAAGAGTCAAGAATGTCGGTCTCACAACAACGATGAAGGCCTACATTGCACAAACTCCTACTCAAAAGGATATGATGGAAAATGCTGGATGGATTGTTGACGACACAAGACATATAACTAACAACAATGGATATTTTGACATATGCATTCCACTGAATTTCATCTTCGGATTTGCTGAAGATTAACAACGAGTTATCGTCAATGCAAAACATGAACTCATTATTCTGCGAGCCAACACCGACGTCAACGTAATCACACAGCTTGCTGCGAACGAAGAACAATACAAGCTAACCATTAGCAAAATTCAATGGTTTATTCCATAAGTCAAAGTTTCGGACTTGGAGAAAATTCGAATGCCTAATTTCATCGCTACTACTCCAACGATCGCCATGAGTTTCCGAAGCTGGGATCTTTACGAGTATCCACTTTTACCTCAAACTACAAAGCACGTATGGAGTGTGAAAACAACGACTCAACTGGAAAAGCCGAGATACGTCATCATAGGATTCCAAGTTGGACAAAAAATGTGAGAACTGGAAATATGAGCAACTTTGATACGTGTAATTTGCGTGATATGAAATTGTATTTAAATTCACAATATTATCCTTATCAGAATCTTCATATTGATTTTCAACGAAATCAGTTTGCAACGTTATATGAAATGTTTGCAAATTTTCAATCATCGTATTAGAACAAATGCTCCATTGCTAACAAAAACTCAATTTAAAGATAATGCGCCTCTTGTTGTTATCGACTGTGCTAAACAAAATGATTCCTTGATCACTGGTCCAGTTGATGTTCGTCTGGAGTTTGAATCAGGAGCCAATTTCCCAGCTGCGACTACTGCATACTGTCTTATTGTACATGATCGTATCATAGAATACCAACCAATCAGCGGAGTTGTCAGAAAACTATGAAGCGTGTTACGTTTGATTGTAACCCACCTACAGTATATGTGCTGTATGTGTGGGATTTTGCGCATAGATTAGCGAGACGGGGTCCATGGGAACAAGCGGCCCGTGACCGATATAGATTTCAGCGACGTATAGCTAATGTTGAGAAAATTCTAGATTCTGTTTTACGTGTAAAGGTTATAGATCAAAGAACAAAAAATGAATTGTCTGACTATTATAAACCTGTCTCGGAATATACTAATTGATTGGCCGGGAACTAAATCAAAGTTCCCGCGCAAACTGTTCCCTTTTGATATTTTTATGATCAAATTATACATATATATAATCTAGTAAAAAGTAACTAGATTTAAGCTATATAAGGCCAGGTTTTAATGAGTTTACGTTAGTTTATCGAAAGCTCCAACATGAAGTATATCGTGGACGTTCAAGGATTTTCCGTGCAAAGTACCTTTGTTGTCAAAGAGCTCGCAGTATTGAGGCTTGAGCCCTTCTACGCCGACGCTACCACGACATTATTCAAACCACCATGTGCATGGGATGGTTTGCCATCAAAAGTAAAGGCGACTAATTTGTGGTTAACACGAAACTATCATGGCATGCCTTGGAACTCTGGTGATGTGGCATACGAGGAACTCTATGAAAATTTGAACAATCAGTTGGAAAATGCCGCATTTATATTCGTCAAAGGATTGAATAAAAAGCAATGGCTGAAGCAGTACACAAATGCTGTCATCATCGATTTGATGGATATGGGCTGCCCATCACTGGACGATTTGCGAGTCTCTGCATGCCCCTACAACAATTTTCATCGACCAGTCTACGATCATCACTGCGCTACGGAAAATGCTCGACGACTGCGAATATGGTTTTGGGGAAAATTTGGAGATGTACCATCGATAAAGCGATCGTTTACCTTACTCGCATATACAGACTCGCTCCATATGTTAGATTCCGAGGATATCGCCGTACTACCTCGAGAATACTTACTATATTTTCACTCGAAAAATATAGATGTGGCTTGGGATAAGCTTCCGCTAGAATTTAAAAAAGATGATGAATTTATCGCTTGTACGCGATGTTATGAACATTGGAACTTTAATGACTGCGATGACGTCCCGGATGGACCACCTCCAATGCGTAAAAATTGTCTTGATTGTTCTAAAAATATATCTTAAAATTGCCTCTTATATTGATAAATGAATAAATGCTGTCGTCATAGCTCAGGAATGTGATGATGATGTAATCGTTTCCGGCGACGCGTCGAAACTTGTCGAGATGATGATGTAAATTGCCTCATATATTGTTCAACGTTAAATGAATAAATTATGTCGTCATAGCTTGGGAATGTGATGATGATGTAATCGTTCCCGGCGACGCGTTGAAACTTGTCGAGATGATGACGTATATTGCCTCATATATTGTTCAAGGTTAAATGAATAAATTATGTCGTCATAGCTTAGGAATGTGATGATGATGTAATCGTTTCCAGCGACGCGTCTAAACTTGTCGAGATGATGTCATCACTTTCGTATCTACACAATAGATTTTCAAGGTTCAATATTCCTTAAAATACGGGTGCACGAGCGCCTAAGCGTCAGTCTGAAGACAATTTTCACTCAATATGGACTTCTCAAAGATTAACGAGGCAGCTCGTGCGGAGAGTTATAAACCAACGCGTAGAATTGCAGATTTAGAAGTTGATAAAATTTACATGGTCACCAGCAGTCGCTTCATTGAAACCAAATTTGGTTGGAAATTCGTCATCACTCTCGATTCCGAATTCGACATTTTCCTTCCAGAGCGTCTTAACAAAATTCTACAGGAAGATTCGAATGAGCTGCAGAAATTCCAAGATGCTGTCAACTCTGAGCAACAGATGAAATTCCGATTTCTCGGCGGCAAATTCACCGCCTGCGAACTTATTCGATGAAAAATGTAACATTATTATTTCATATTTTGTAACGTTCTATAAATAAAAAATAAAAATGGAGGGGCTAATTACATGGCTGTGCCTCACAGCAAAGGGCGGGGTGGGGCCCTCTGCACAAAAAAAAAAAAAAAAAAAAAAACTTATTATTTTATACCCCTGTAAACATCTATTCGTGTCAAAACCTGTCGAAGCGCGTATCTCTCGCCGCTTTCTCTTTAACCCCTACTAACACCTTACGTAAGTCCATCCGCCCACGTATTTGGATGACTCCCGAAAATGATCTAGTAGGCAACAGAGCTTCGACGTGAAAGGACGCGTGATCATTCAAGCGTCCTGGAAACGGGGAGACTCTCGAAAATGCGGATGTTGCATCCCGCGGAAAACCCCGCGAAAACTCGTGAAAGGGTCAAACCGCGGAAAACTCGCGAAAAACTGCGGAAACTCGCGAAAACTGCGGAAACCCGCGAAAAACCGCGGAAGGGGCGGGAGATGGGGGATGGGGGTGGAAACCGCGAAAAGGGGTGGGTGATGGGGGGTGGATGCCGCCAAAATGGGTGGGGTGGGGGGAGGGGTGACCAATCAGAGAAGGGGTGGGGAAAGGGGCGGGGCCTGGGTGGGTCACGTGACAGGAGGAGGAGTGGGGGATCCGATACCCGCTTAGCTCATCTACTAACCCGTTTCGTCAAAACAAGCATTACTCGCTCGTACAATAATACACTATAGTGTATATTAATAGATATTTCCTTGAAAAATAGACTGCCTACATTTCTAATTCATGTTTACTATTAAATGAAAATATGAGAAGTACTCAATTTAAAAAATTAAAAGATCTTTTCTTAATTGATTGAAAATTTTTCTAGGATGTTCCACCAAAGCTCCTCAACGATCACAACATTGGTATCGTTGAGACTGAATTTGTGTCACATCAAATAGTGGAAGATGTGATTCGCAGAGGTCATCAGAAAATACCGACTGTTTTCCCTCGTGATCGTTTGGATGAGCCGTTCACCGTAAAGCTTCTTAACAAAATTTTTCCAAATGAGGAAAAAGTTGAACGCGATTGGTTGGTTTGGAGCTGCTCGAAGAATGCTATTTTTTGTCTTCCCTGTAATTTATTGAGTAAAACCACTCTTCACCGCTCTCATCCATGTTCTCCTGGCGGATATTCTAAGAATCTTACGTGGAAGAAATTATACAAGAGGCTGCACCCATATGAAAATAGCAAGGATCATATCGAGTGTTACATTAAATGGCGTGAACTGGAAGCGCGTATCCGGAATGATTCTTCGATTGACAAGCTGATAAATGAACAAATCAAAGATGAAGCTAGAAAATGGCAAGAAATCTTAACTCGTATTCTGGATGTTGTTTTATTTTTGGGGGAAAGAGGTTTAGCTTTCAGAGGAGAAACCCATATGATTGGAGATCGGAACAATGGCAACTTTTTAGGTATTTTAGAATTGATAAGTCATTATGACCCAGTGCTACGCGAGCACTTGGAAAAAGTAAAAACCTCTTAACAATCACACGAGCGTTTACAAGTCAATTATCTTTCGCCAGACATTCAAAACGAATTCATAGATCTCTGTGCTCGCCGCGTGATATCAGTAATATTAGAGGAACGAGAAAAAGCGAAATATTATTCCTTGATCGTCGATGCAACTCCTGATTCAGCTCATGTTGAGCAAACGACTTTTGTTCTGCGAT
The DNA here is from genome assembly GCA_028476575.1 of Platygaster robiniae. NCBI lineage: Eukaryota > Metazoa > Arthropoda > Insecta > Hymenoptera > Platygastridae > Platygaster > Platygaster robiniae. Next base: position 19,228,787 of record CM052019.1, on the reverse strand, counting down.
ATGTCATTTTTGATCTAAAAGAAAAATAGTACAAATTGGTCGAAAGGTTTTTAGCGTTTGTTGACTGTAATAAAAAAACTGGCTTGGCAATTGCAGATTTAATATGCGAAACATTGAAAAATGTTGATATTCCTTTAATTTTATGTCGTGGACAAGGTTATGATAATGGCAGCAACATGAAAGGGAAATACAAAGGAGCACAGAGTTACATTCTTCAAGATAACCCTCTCGCTGTTTATTCCCCATGTGGAGCTCACAGTTTAAATTTATGTGGAGTTGATTGTGCTGAATGTTGTGTTGAGGCAATAACTTTGTTTGGTGTTCTGGAAAAATGTTACAATATTTTCAGTTGTAGTCCTCAGCGTTGGGAGATTTTGAAGAATGAAATAAAGTGTTCACTTCATAAATTGTCTGATACTCGATGGTCTGCCAGATTCGAGGCTGTAAAACCGTGCGCCAGCCATCTTCCTGGAGTACGAAGGGCATTGGAAAATTTGAAAAATTTTAATTTAACTGCGGAAACTCGTGCGGATATAAATGGTATTTTGAAGTACTTGGGAAATTTTGAATGTGTTGTGATGTCGTCGATATAGTCAAAAATTTTGAAAGCTGTTGACCAAAGAAACGTAATTTTACAGGCTAAAAATATCACCATTGACGCTGAGGTTGCAAATCTTAACTCCCTGATCGCAGACTTGAAGTTGATTCGAGCTCAATGGAAAACTATTTTACGCGAATGTTCTTTGGCTGCGTTTCAGTTAGAATGTACCTCGTCCGAATTCGCTTCGATTCGAAAGAAGAAACGAGTTATGAATTTTTCTGACGACGAAAATTCCGATTCCACGACTTTGGATAGCCAAACGAATTTCAGGATAAATACGTTTTATGTTATCATCGACTCATTTATTACAGGCATCACTCAACGATTTGTCGCAATTAATGAGTTGAATAATACTTTTTCTTTTTTGTGGAAATTCACAACACTGAACGAAACAAGCCTCAACGCTGCGGCTGAAAAATTCATCGAAAAGTACAATGTAGATGTGTCACTTGATTTAAAAGATGAGATGAGTCACCTGAAAACTATTTACAAAGTGAACTTTGACGTCAGTTTATCCCCATTACAATTATTAAATACCATCACGACAAAAAACCTTGATCGAATTTTTCCAAATGTATGCGTTGCTTTGCGAATATTTTGTACCCTGAAAGTTTCTGAAGCCAGCGGCGAGCGTTCCTTCAGCGTTCTTTCAAGAATCAAAAACTTTTATCGCTCATGTTCGTCACAAACACGTGTATCAAGTTTAGGCACTCTTTGCGTAGAATTTGAACTGGCACGACAATCAGATTTCAAAATCCTCATTCAAGCATTTGCTTCAGCTAAGGCACGAAAAGCGCGGTTGCAATGAAGCAATTTAGCTACCTACGTTAATTCCAAGATTTTTATGAGTTTACTTGTTTGCTTGATGATTATTAGTACACGGAGGAACAGTGTAATAAGAATAAATATTTTTGTGATAAACGTACCAAATGAAAACTATATTATGCATAAAATGTAAAAAGTGTATAATGAAAAATTTTTATCGAATTAAAGTAAACTTTTCATTGATCTCGATTAAATTAAAAATTCTTGATCGGTACGCCCTAACACCTAGGGGCCCGTCAAATTCCTCCCCCCAGGGCCCGGATTTTCTCTCCACGGCCCTGGAAGCTGGTGAAGAGTTCATTGAAGAATTTCGTGATGTGATAGAAAAAGGTGGATATGAACTAGAAGAAATTTTTAATGCAGATGAATTTGGATTAGAATTTCGATCTCTCCCTGAAAGAACATTAGTTCTGTCAAATGACAAAGAAGTTTCTGGGCATAAGCCTTTAAAGGATCGTGTGACTCTCATGGCATGTGCCAATGCATCTGGAACACTGCGTATTCTATTGATGATGATCGGAAAATCGAAAAATCCACGCTGTTTCAAAAACAAAGGAAAATTGCCGATTGAATACAGATCTCAGAATAAGCAACAAGCCAAAGCCTGGATGAACACAGAAATATTTCTGAATCGGTACAAAAATATTTTCTTGCTAACTGGTACCCAATGGAAACCAAACGGAAGGTTTGTAAAATTATTTGTGTACGTAAATTTCAGCGTTTTTTTTTTTTTTTTTTTTTTGTAATTAATAAAAATTTTTCAATTTCACAAAATTAAATAAATGTCTTTCAACGCATATTTAAGTATACAAACAGGCGAGTATGATTTCAGAACGATCGGCAAAAAATGAGAACAATAGTTAAAACTTCAACAATAAAATAGCAACAAAGGGATTCAAAAGTTGTATATTATTATTTACAGATTCTTACTGTTACTCGACAAAACACCCGTTCACCCTTCTCTGGAAATTTTGAACAAAATTGACTCAAGATGCACCTGCATTTATTTACCTCCAAATGTAACAAGTGAAATACAGCCCATGGATCAAGGCGTTACCATACTGGTTTTTTAAGAGAACTTCTTTCGCAGACACATGAAAAAAGTGCTGGAGTTGTCGGATTTATGAAGAGTTGGAACATATACGATTGCATGACTGTATTGAGAGATGCATGGGACAGTCTGACGAGAGAAACACTGTCGAATGCATGGCGTCCTTTGATTCCTGATCTCAATAATCGAACAAGAATGATTCCTTTTTCTGAAAATGACTGTGGAAATGATAGAATTGTTGAACTTGTCAACAGAATTCCAAATAGTGGAGTATGTTCAAAAAATGATATAGAAAACTGGTTTATTGAAGATAAAAAAATACAAGTTTTTAAAATATATTCTGATGAAGAATTATTGAATCGCCATGCTGGGCTGAAATTACCAGTACTTGACGAAACAGTAAGTGACGATGAAGATGACGAGAATTGCAAGGATTCCATAGAAAAAATAGGTGGTGAAACAGGAGAAAATTAATGTCTCGATTCGATTTTGGCAATGACAAAAAGGATTGTGAACTGGAATCGAGCACGGGTTGAGTTGGTGAACGACGAACATCGTCAAGCCTTGGTGAAGTTTCGAGATTCGTTATTTCACTTGAAAGAAGCATTGGAGTAAGATCAATGATTTTTTTAATGTTCAAAATTCATAACATTTTTGTAGCCTGGACATTAAAGTTTTTTTTCTTCCGAAATTCATTTTTTTTTTTTTTAATTCATATAGAAGTTGACCAGTCTTCTTATGCTTTTATATATTATAGTATATAATAAAACTTTATTATTGTACACGACACCTAGGCTATGTACGTTTTTTTTGTATGTCAATGATGTTTTTGTGCAATACAAGGCTGTGCACGACATATAACACCAATTTTGCCAAATCACACTATGTCCACAAGCTGTGTTAGTTATAAATTGTTTTGTTAATAAATATTCGTTGTTTAATTCACATCGAAAATTTGTAGAGCAAATCACTATGCGTAATGTTTTGTATGATACATGTTTTTTTCAAATCCTTACCAAAGCGCAAGTTTTTTTAGTTTTCTGTACTTATTTTCAATAAAACAGTTAACAATTCAAGACTTTCATAAAAACCGTGTTCTTTTTTCACTCTTTTTAAATCCAATAGAAAAAGTGACAATCTTCCCCACTCTGTAGAAACAAAACCGTCCCGTATAGTAAGCAAAAAAAGGAAAAACTGATATTTTTTTCAAAAACTACAAACGAAATACCGTATGCTACACGGTAAAAAACTGAATTTTGAATTTGTGTGATAGTTACCTTCGCTACGATCAGGATAAGTGACCTCACACTCATTTAAAATCAATCACTTATCACCATAATGTACTCTTGTGCAGGGTGTCTCAGAGTCGCGTATGCAAAAAAATCATGGATTTCTTTTTCAATTTCTCGTCGAAAAGTCCTTCACCACTTTTTATAAAACTCAAAATTTTAAAAGTTATTTAAACCTGAAATTTAAGCAGTAATTGTACACTTTCGAAAAGTTGGGGTCGAATTTTCAAACCAAACTTTTTCCAAATTTTTTTTATATTTTTCCGAGTCGAAAAGTTCTATGCCACTTTCCACGAAACTCAAAACCAAAAAAGATATTCGGGTCACAAGTTTCAACCAATCAGATTTATTATTTATTTATGTTCGATTATCTGTTTTGATTTCGAGTTTCGTGAAAAGTACCATAGGACTTTCCGACTCGGAAAAATATGACAAAATTTCGGAAAAAGTTTGGTTTGAAAATTCGATCCCAATTTTTCGAAAGTGTACAATTATTGTTTAAATTTTAGGTTTAAATAACTTTTAAAATTTTGAGTTTCATACAAAGCGGTCAAGGACTTTTTGACTCGAAATTGAAAAAGGAACCCTAATAGCACAGAATATTCTAGGAATGTGCTAAGAATATTCCCTTAGAATATTTCAAGAATATTTTTATGTCGGAGTAGTGTCCCATAAGGTCAATGGTAAAGAGAATATTCTGGAAATATTCTTGAAGAATATTAAAAATATATTCTCCTAGAATATTCTTAGAATATTCTCCTTTACATTGGCCTTATGCGACACTACTCGGCCATAAGAATATTCTAGAAATATTCTAAGGGAATATTCTGAGCACATTCCTAGGCTATTCTGTGCCATTAGGGAAGCCATGGTTTTTTTTTGTATACGCGACTTTGGGACAACCTGTATTGTACACTTCTTTTTTATCGTTGCTTTTTTTAAATTACGATTTTTTCAAATTTTATCTTTAGTCATTTATATTTTGAAAATTAGCTGATTTGTATTCTATTGCCTGTATTATTTTGTCTATGTTTATAAAAGTGAAAACAAACTAGCTGTGAAATCTGTAAATTGCTTCAGCAGCAATCTTGCAGTACAGAGAAGAATGTGGAGGGGATAGAGGTACGGCCTCCGCCGTCGTTTCGTTGAGCGTTCCCCCGTCGTCTTGTTGAGCGGGTCGTCTTGCCGGAGGTCGTCTTGCTGGACGGCTAGTGTATTAGGAAAGCTTCGTTTTAAACTGGGTTTTATAATAAACCTCCTGTAAAAAGTATATGTGCATATGTGTGTTGATTACTTGACTCCTGCTGTCCTGGTGTCAGAATTAGGTTCATCCTAATTCGTGACATTATCGAACATTTGTATAACATCAAACTCGAAACTGTGAAGATCAAGATATGAATTTTCTGACCATTTCTTTGTTAAAGAACATGTCACAAAATGTTGTAACGGGTATTTTTTTGGCCCGTTTCTAAATAGGGTTTTTTTTTTATTATTATTATAAAAATCTAGAGCCCGATGGCGCTTCGCAAGTGGATGGTAAGGCCTTTCGTTTTTTTTTTCGTTAAGATTTTATTTCAATGGTGATCGGAATGTTATTTTTTTTTTTTTTTTTAAATAGTTTATTTCATTTGCTTTGGAACGGGATAAATTTGAATGAATGTATTTAGATAAATATTTATATGTCACCCGAAAGCGATGTGTTTTACACAAATTGTTCATTATTTTTCATATTTTTCTTGTTTGGTGAGGATTGGGGTCCTCGGGATGTGCTCTTTTTTTTTATCGGGAGGTGGAGTTGTGTTGGCTTTCACGAGTTTTCTTTTAATTGGTTTTGGTGACTCCCGGGTATTCGGTACCCTGCAGTATGCAGGTGGGAATAGGGGCCAGATTGCCTGCTCGGGGGAGCCAAATTATTTATGCTTTATTTTTTCTGTGGTCAATCAAAACCTAGGGGCTCCTGTATTCGTGAGTGTTTACAATGCCGACCTCTCCCCCACCCCTTCTTTTTGCAATGGCCACATCTCCGGATGTTGGTTGGATTTTTAAACCTAGTTTCCCACGGTACGTCAGTCAGTCAGGGCCTTGTGTGAGCTGCATTGAAGGGAAGATTTTTCATTTTGTGGCGAGGAACAGCGTCGGTCGGAGTTAGGACCACTAGGATTTTGGGGATAATAATTTTACTCGAGGAAGAAAAAGATAAGGGCTTTTTGCTTGTGAGCCATCAAGTTGCGAGGACGCAGTCGGGTTTGGCATTATTTTTGTAGTATTTTTCTGATTTTTATTTTGATTTTTTTTGTGTGAAGCACTGCGCTTAAGGGAGGATTATTATACAGGCGATTAATATGCTTCTGGTTATTAAATCTGATTAGAGATTGCTTTTGAGTTCGAGAAATATGTATGATATTTTGGTTATTATTTTTTTATTTATATTACTTGAGATTGACATGATTGATTTTGAGTTCGGAATATTTGTATGGAATTTTGTTTGTTATTTTTCTGATATTCGAGATATTTGTACGAAGTTTTGTTTGTTATTTTGTCGATATTTTGTTTGTTATTTTGTTTTCGATCTATTTATCTTGAGATTTTCTTTTGATCTTTATTGTACGGATTTTCATTTCTCTGTTTGGACATTTTTGTGACAATTGTAAGCATTGATAAAGGGTTGATTTGTATTATTTTGATTGTTTTTTTTTGTTTTATATAGATTCTGCATGGTCCTTGATCTGATCCTTGCCTGGAGTTCAGTGGCCTTCTGCTAGTGGCGCAGGTTTTAGAGTTTATGTTTGGATTTATTGCTGTCAGCTTTTTTTTGGTGCTGTTGTGATTGAGTTTTGGTTGAGTTATTTTTTCGGTTTGATTGATTTTTTGTACGTTGTGAATAGTTGCCAGTGTTTGATTTTTTTCGCTTATTTGCAACGTTACAATGTGCATACATCAAATACAGAATACGTTTACAGCAAAATTTTCGATGATCACAGATCTTTTGCGCCTTTCTCCTTCAAAATCGGGCTTCAACAGTTTTCACATTTTTTTTCAAGTATGACGCACTTTTACGCATAAAACTTCCACTCAGCAAATGCAAATCAGGCCACCATTACATTTTTTCGATAGCACCACACGAAGACATTCGAGAAACTATTTTTGGTATGTCAAAATCGGATGACTTGAAAATTTATTCTCCTATGGTCGCGGGATGTTCAGAGAAGCAGATTAAGGGAAAATTAAATTTCAAAAAGTTTTATTGCACGAAGCATTTACATTCAAGTCGAAGTCGCTTTATTAAGGCCTTGGTGGAAAAAATAATGCTTACGTGGAACTGCGAAACGAACGATTCACAAAAAAAAAAAAGGAAAGAAAACTGTAAAAGTCGAAGTAAGAATCATTAAAACTAACCGCAAGGCACAACATGAAATGAAAAAGTGAGTGATAATATAGAAAAAAAATAAACCATGTGTACAAGAGTAAACAAGTATTTACACAATAATATATAAAATAATTTGATGTAAAAATTTAAAGTAAAGAGAAATATATTGAAGAATAAAAAAATTCTCATCAAAACAAATTAACAGGAAAATTATTTATTTTTTGTATCAATTCATTCTAAATTTCGCTTCTAAATATATTTGTTTGTCGAACTGTTTTCCCATTAATATGAAATTCGAAATCACTTACCACTCTATAATGCTCAGGAAATAGCTACTAGGATTCCATCAAGCAGAAACATGAACTTTCGAAAATAAATGTAACCGGCAAAAGCAGTTTTCTTTAGTTTTCTTGCTCTCGTTTGCCCCTGCTCTCCCTTTACTTCTCATCACTTCTCATTCATTCAGCATTTGGCCAAGGCCGAGGCGCGGAAAGGGAAGGAAACTCGATTCCAGCAACACAATTCCCTGGCAATTCTGTCTTAGAGCATGATTGCCAGGGGCCCCCACCTTCGCGTGGTTTTTCCTGTCAGTGTTAGCTTGATGGCTTGCCATCAAGCTAACTTGACGGGACTGCTACTAAGCAGTCCCGCTAACCTCGCAAGGGGTACGCACGTCCTCATTTTTCCAAGAAGTGTCAGATGGCTGCACGAACAGCCCCTTTCACATTCGTAGCCTTCTCTCTCAGATCAAATTAGTCAAACTCAAATATTTTATAGTAATTTTTTACTATTTAAATTAGTAGGATTCGAGTTACTGAGAAATAGTTAAAAATTACTAATTCAAATAGTGATATGGTCATATGAAACATAATTAAACAATTTACTTTTTATACTGCGTAGAAACAGAACCTGCACTTGAAACACAGTTTCAGTCTTTTCTCTTGATTTCTATTTGGTGATGATGGAGTCGAAGAAGTCGTCGTCAGGTCGGACTTCTTTAAGGACACGTCGGGGATAGTTCCGTTGTCGGGACGTCTTTTGGACTCTAGAGAGCTCTTTTAGGACGTTTGACGGTAGAATTTCTCCGACGTTATGTCAAAAAGCGCGAGCTTATATACTATTTCGAACTTGGAAAACAACGGTGGAGGGGAAAATATCAATCTTCCTATTTCTTGATTTCGGCACATTTTCTGCCATTTGTATCCTGTGTCGATTTAGATTGTCTGTAAGTCTTTATAATTTCGAAATCTTTCTGTTCGTTTGTTTCCTGTAGTCATTAATAATCGTTATTGAAATTCTGATTAGTCCTCTAAATGTTGATTGTTAATATTATTGCGTATCGTTAAGCTATATAATCACCGTTTGGTAAGGTCCTGAATATCATTCCATTTTTTTGTGAAATTTGAAAATAAGGTTGTGGGTTTTCCTTTTTTTTTTACATTCTAGTTCAAAGCAAAAAGGGAATATTTTATAGACGAGCAGAAAAACCCCGCTCGTAACAAAAAATCCGTTACAATGGTATGAAGTTTGGGCTCGAAATGTTTATGACTGACACTGCTTCTCGTCATTTTAAACTTTTGTAGAGCAAATTGTATAAAATGAATAGAATTATTTTCTTTTTATGGGCGTTAAAATGATTTTATCATCATTATAAATATATCCTTACAAATGAACTTCGACCAAAGCTTTTAAAATGTAATCGATTTCAATAAATTATAAAATTTTACAACTTATAATTTCGGTATGCAAGTTTCAAAACCAAGATAAACAAAATGATTGTAAATTCAAGAATATATTTTTTTTATTTTAATAATAGATTTTTGGCGATTGTTTAAAATGCCAAAAAAAATGATTTGAGTTTCATTCTTTAACTTTTTAAATACAAGCCTTTTAAATTGAAAATGTAAAGTTTTGGTTTTTAATAGAAAAATATAACTTTTCAAAATTTTGGAAGTTTCCGGGAAATAGGTTATGTATTTTATTTTGTATATTAGCAATAAATCTGCACTATTTTTAGGATTTTAAAATTGATGCGAAAGTTAACTGCAAAATATCAAAAAATATTTTACCACACACTCTGATAAACTATGAAAAAAGTGAACTTACCTTGAAAAGACGATATACAATTTGTCCGCAGCTCTCCGGTCCTGATTTCTGCTCTTGAGCAGAAATGAAAAATGCGTCCCTTGCAACACACTTTCTCAAACACGCGAAAAATGCGTCACTTGCAAAACACTTTCTCAACCATGCGAAATCGCGAAAAAACTCGTTTTTATTTACATCCAATCCGAATAATCGTTCCCGAACGCGTTTCTTGTATGCACTTGTTAAAAGGTTATTTGGTTTTTGTTTACATGACGCCGAGCTTACTACAGCTTACTACGAGTCCGCAGAAGCGGTGCCACTTTCAGGTGAAAACTGTAATGGCCTGTATCGGCCGATTTGAATAGTGTGAATATTGTAAATATTCAAGCGTGCCTGATAGGGTACCTCAAAAGACTTTTTCACGTCAAGATAACAGCATACGCAGCCAGTATATTCGATCAGCATTAGCAGTCAGTATATTCCATTTGTTTATAGTAATTGTTCAAAAGTTTATTTTTTAAATTATCGCAGACCCGTGTTTTCACGACCACACAATCATATCTCATTATCACTCATATTAGCCAATACCTCGTAATTCATTGTAAGATGATTAATTAGTTGTGTTCAATTTCGAACTGGACTGACCATTCCTCGAGAGTACAATTGTCATCAAAGTCCTCTTATTTATGCTAATATTTAATATTTTCACTGACAAAAATTCTAGTTGATGCGTTTATATTTCCTTACCCTGCGCTTTTTTGTTCAGAGCAATAGTTCATGAGTAAAAAATTAAAAACATTTTTTTAAATCATTATTGTGATGCACTGTACAATTGTCCGCTGGAATTCCGCCAGTTTTAGCCCGATCGCCTTAAATGTAAGATTACTCCATCGTTTGATAACTCATTGTTTGTCTGATCTGCGCGATAAAGTTTCCAGGAATTGTTCACGCAGTTAGGATGATGTCATCGTTTCCGGGAACGTGTCTAAACTCGTCGTCATGACGTCATCACTTTTGTAACTGCGCAATAGATTTACAAGGTTAAATATTCTATTAATAGATGGTGCCGTCATCACTGAGGAATTCTACACTGCTAGGATTATAAAACTTTTAGTAATTCAATTTTATTATTTTCTACAAAAATGTATTATTGTAAAAAAAAAGAAGTAAAATTCTCAATTTCGTAGTATAAGTCAATTCACTTGATATCAATAGATTTCCGAAATTGATTTCCATTGTAATAAAAGTTTTTAAGAGATATTTCGAGGGATCTACATGCCGTTGTTCCGTAGCCCTAAGAGATTAGGCGGCGCGGAGTTTATGAATTTGCGCGGCTGGTGATCGTTACCCCCCCACCCCTTATATTTTTTTTATATAAAAAAAAATATGAAAAGAACAGCAAAAAAAACTCTGAAAAACATTGTTTTAAAAAAACATGTAAAATGTAGAAAAATCCGTTTTACCGACAGTTGGTACGCCTCTGGTCTACGGACCGGCGCCATCTTGGAATTCGGACGCCATCTTCATCAGCCAAAGGTTCAGAGATGGATTACGCTGAGGCTTCCAAGATTGTGAACCTTTCTGGGCCTGATAATGTTCAGGTGGGTCAGTTTAACTATCCAGAGGAGATGCATGCTAACGATCTTCTCGACTTGATAGCTAAAGCTATTTCCAAATGTAAGGAAGAAGCTGGCTTTATCATTTTGGAGCCCACAGCATGCTCTCAAAGATTTAATGACGCAATTAAGGCCTTGAAGATTCCGCGTGGTGGCGCTGTAAGTAGAAACATTGATTTGACCTCGCTCCTTAACAACCGTGTTCATTTGATATTGATACTTTTTTTCTGTAAGCCGATTTCAGCTAATTATTGCAGGGTGTGTAGGTGCACCCGACTGATAAGTTGTTTGTACTGCACTTGCCGTCATTCCCTGTGATTTTGGTTTTAACGGAGTTAACCTCATTCATTTCTGCGTCCGCTGCGGCATTGAAAGTGTACAGTCGTGGAACTTTCAACTGGCGTCTTTTGAGGAGTGCACCTGCAGTGCTGCGTAGAGCGCGCCGTTTTCTTGAGTTCCCTGTCATCAGAATGGGAGATTTTAGCAACTCCTGGGGCATTGTTTCGACACCGTGACGCTCAGCCTTAATGCTTGTGCTGTGACTCAGAAATTAATTACCCCGAGTCTGCTGTACGATGCCTGGTTTGTAACACACCATTCCACACTAAGTGCAGCAAACGTCATGCAAAGCTCCCAAATGAAGGCTTTAAGAAATGTTGCAGTTTGGTAACTACGACTACGCTTAAAGATACCCTTGATAAAGCCCTTTCAAAACATATCTCAAATCTCAAACTCGAATTTGCCGAATTATTCAAACCTTTGTTTGACGACATAAACAAAAAGCTTGGTGTCCACGAAAAAGCGATTGTTGACATAAAAGAACGGTGTGAGGCCATCGAGACTCGTGCTTCAGTCCCGATAATGTTAATTTTCTCCCTTCGACACATGGAACTCGCCATGCGAGAAGCAGAAGAACGTAGAGAACGTGGGTGTAATGTCATTGCGTATAATGTTACTGTTGTTACGGAAAACTCAGACAACGCGGAGCTAATCAACGTCAACAACATTTTATCCAAGATTCTAGGTTGCTCGCTCGCGGAACGCGCTTTTCGTCTCGATAAATCTTCCGCAAATGCCCCGCAGCCTCTCAAGATTGTTTTTCTAGAGCGATTCTGATGCGCTTACTGTGTTGAAGAAAAGAGCCGAATTTCGAAAGCTTGGAATTTCTATTAATAACTATTTCGTAAATTTCACACTGGCATAATTTAAATGATATAAATAAAGTAAAATTTTAATTCTCTTTATAGCATGGCTCTGCAATGATCACGAGGGTAACGCTTGGGATAAAGTGTTCTTCAGATTCATGACTAGTCGAATTATAATTTTGTAAATTTTTAATATCAAATATCTATGTAAAATTCAAAAAGTAAATGCAGTATATGCAGGGAATTAAATAAATACAGTACGACCTTTAGATAGGGCGCCACTAGGGATAAAAGGAGAACATTTTTTTGAGAAAGAAGCTACCCTCACTAGTGTCCTCCGCTCCTTCAGACTTTTCTACTCGCCTTTCTTCTGAATAGGGCGCTTATCCAAAGTTCTCACATACATATACATATACAAATTTGTTTTCATCTCAAGCGCCCTATTCAGAGGTAAGGTGGATTTTCACTGCAAGCGCCCTAATCACAGGAAACGTGGGGACTAGAAGGTGGGGGAAACGTTCGAGTACGTTCGAGGGTATTTGAGGAGACGGCGCCCTATCCAGAGGTCGTGCTGTAATAGCGGGTCACTAAAAGAAGAATGAATAATTAATAGCACAACTTTGTTATTCTTTCAAAGTTACGTTTAATTTTTCATTAGGGAAATAGTGATGATTTAAGAAACTCGACGGAAACGGCTCTATTTTGCGAAACGTTCAACGACACTTTCGATATTTTCAATTGGTAGGCAGCGTTAAGGGTATAATGCAGACTAGCAACCATTTGAAATCAATATTTATTGTGACACGGGCGAAGTTAAAAAAAAAAAAAAGAGCAGAGAAAACTAATTAACACATTTTTTATCACTAAGGCAATGACAAAACGTATGTTCCGGGGAGTAGGGAATAACAATGTACGAGGTGTGACAATTAAGTAATGAGACTGATTGTATTGCCGCGCTTGTGGTAAACCTGCGACCTTGAAATTTTTTTCTCCTTTCCCCGGCATCTTTCCCCTCTCCATTGATGTATTTACCGTCACTCTAGCTTGTTTAGTTCGCCTGTTACGTCGTGTTGAGTAGACGTGTGTTGGTGGTGCTCGTCACGAAAATGGAGAAACAAAATCTAGAGCAACGCGTCGCGATAAAATTTTGCGCTAGATTAGGCGAAACAGCTTCGGAAATGTACGCTAAAATTGTAAAAGTGCATGGTGATAGTGCTCTAAGTCGTGCCCAGGTGTTTCGATGGCATAAAAAGTTTAAGGACGATCGTGAAAACGTGGAAAACGAGGCGCGGAGCGGGAGACCAGTCGAGGTGCGGACTGACGCGAATGCGCAGCGTGTGCGCGCCCTAATCCATGAAGATCGGCGTTTAACAGTTCGAATGTTGGCCTCGGAGCTGGGTATGAACCGTGAAACAGTCAGACAAATTTTAACCGACGATTTTGGGATGAATAAGTTGTGCGCGAAGATGGTTACAAAGAACCTTTCTGAAAAGCAAAAGCAGCATCGAATGAACGTTGCAGAAGACTGTTTGGAACAAGTGAAAAACGATCCCACGCTACTTGATCGAGTTATTACAGGCGATGAGAGCTGGTTTTTCCAATACGACCCGGAAACCAAACGCCAAAGCTCACAATGGTTGTCTCCGCACGCCTCCCGCCCGAAAAAAGCTCGCATGAGCAAATCAAAGGTGAAAACGATGATCATTGCCTTTCTTGATAGCCGTGGAATCGTCCACAAAGAATTTGTTCCACCGGGGCAAACCATCAATCAAGTCTACTGTTGCCAAGTACTTGAAAGATTGCGAAAACGAGTCAACAGGGTGCGCCCAGACATCTCTCGTAACTGGATCCTTCATCACGACAACGCGCCGTGCCACACCGCCCTCAGCGTGTCCCAGTATTTGGCCTCTAAAGGAATCGCCGTGTTGCAACAGCCGCCTTATTCGCCCGATATGGCACCCTGTGACTTTTTTTTGTTCCCTAGAACAAAATCGGTGGTTAAAGGAACCCATTTTGAGTCGATTACGGACATCCAAGCGGCCGTGACGAAGGTACTCGCAAACATCCCAGTCGAAGCGTTCCATTAATGTTACGAAGCGTGGAAAACGCGCTGGAATCGTTGTATAGCTGCTCAAGGGGACTACTTTGAAGGGGATGGCAGAGTTGTAGAATAATTTTTAAATATACGGTTTTTATGGAATCAGTCTCATTACTTAATTGTCAAACCTCGTACGACACCAAATTTGAGCCGGGAAAGTATGAACGGAAATAGGTTCCTTATGACCCCATATACACTACTCCATAAGTCATTTTTTCAGTTTGGCTCTCATAAGCAGGATATAAACAAATTAATGTTTATGGAAAATTTCAATTGTAGAACTGGCATTCCTCGTCCGTTTCAAAAAATTCAAAATGGTACTTAGAGCATTTTAAGTAACGATTCTCGTTCTATAGTTGTTTTTTTCGAAAAATGTGAAAATCAAGAAAAAAATTAATTAAGTAACACCAATAGGCTTTTTGTATTTACATAATACGAGTCGTATCATGTAAATCTCGGATAGTAAACGTTTGTTTATTTTGATATCCTCAAAAAAAACCAGCATCAATCCATACGCCGAAACGAAACTGTACTTGGCTACCCGTGGTGAGCAAGCAAGATCGACAATTTTATGTTTACATAATACGACTCGTACTATGTAAATACAAAAAGGCTGTTGGTCCCACTTAATTGATTATTATCTGGATTTTCGCATTTTTCCAGAAAAAAATTTTTTTTTTTTTGGAAAAAAAAAAAAACATTTATAGAACGAGAATCGTTACTTTAAATGCTCTAAGTACCATTTTGAATTTGTCGAAACGGACGAGAAACGCCAGTTCTACAATTCGAATTTGCTATAAATATTCATTTGTTTATATCTCGCTTATGAGAGCCAAACTGAAAAAATGGCTTATGAAGTAGTGTATGGGATGTCATAAGGAACTCATTTCCGTTCATACTTTCCTAGCTCAAAATTTGAATGCTGATTTTGTCGCACACTTTAATATGGGTTCGCTGGATTTGTCACTTATCTCACAAACATTTTTCACTCTGTAACCATCTCAGGTATACATACCTATAATTTTGAGTATAAGCTTATATTAGGAAAAACGATAGTTTTTCCTGTTTAGAAAAAAAAAAAAAAAAACACCAAGCACTACATTCAAAAAAGTTAAATCTAATAATGTCATGTGAATATTTATATAGTATAGGAAAAACTGAGTTTCCTTATTTACTCCCTAACTTTCCTGTCTAGACGGAAAGTAGACAGTATCGTCTATTTCCTGTTTACTTTCTGTCTACTCTCTGTCTACTTTTCTTTTCAGCAAGATAAATCTGGAAAAGCGACATTATGGCATATCTAAATTTTCGCTAATGCATCAATATGTCTTTTTCCACACCTGCGTGTCTTTCCGGATCTAAATTAATAGTTATTTATTTATTAAAATAACAAAATAGCGAATATCTCCTGACATATGTGCTTTCTCCAATTCAATATGGCAGTCGTAATATTGTACTGGCGGGATCGCTCTTTTGTATTTGAAAAATAATAGTGAACTTCTTTTTTCCCTTGTCGAATGGTTGTTTCTGTCAATATTTATGTCGGCCAAATGGAAGAATATTGTTTTTTATAAGAAAGAGTGTATATTATGTCAATACTTTTGGGGGACATGCGAAAACGGAGCCGTTTTTCCCGATACCTTAATATCATGGCGGACCCTACCGCCATGTCCTCGAATATATCACAATGTTATCACATAAGAGCGGGAAATTCAAAAAATAAATAATATTTATCGATAAAAGTTGCAGTGATGAATGCATTACACAATTTGTCATAATTGCGTAATTGTTCATTTGCGGTAAAAGTAATTTTTACGTTATTTCTAACTGTGAATAATTACTTATCTTCTGTTTGCTTTGATATATTTTAGACAATTTTCAACTTTAAAAAAGTGATAACTCGTAATTAACTTCAAAATATACATTATCTAGTTTAAAGATGAGTTACTTGAAGAGATGAAAAAGTGAAATAAATAAGGGAAACGCTGAATACGGAAAAAATGCATTTATTTTACTTTCTCGAGTATTCATGTTGAATAGCACAAAAATATCATTTTACATTTTTCTTCATAGTACAATTTTTTAAACAATTTGAGGTATATTGTGAAAGTACACACGATTAACATATAATTTTAAAGTTACTTCCATATGTAACTGTTTATTATTACTTCATTGTAAGTATTCTACGTACATTTCAAAAATAATTATTCTTAGTCATCCGTCAAAAATAAAACAAAACGAATTACAATTGTAGGGCGAGTTCGCAATTGTTCTGTTTTCTGTAATGAAAATCATTGAAACCCTGGCGCGATGGGAGCAGAGAAAAATCGAGGAAATTTTCATTTTATTAAGTTGTACAAATTACAGTTTTTTCCGTCGAGACACCGATGATTTTCATACTAAAAACAGCGCAGCTGTACTTACAATTGTGTTACATAATGGTTTATTTACAAAGGGAACTTGCACGAACTTCTATTTGTAGTTATTACATTTTTAAAACACTTTATGATTTGGAAATTGTATCAAAGACCAAGATTCCGTACAACATTTTACTTTGATATCAATATGATGAAATAAATAACTATCGTTCATTTCAATATTTTAAAAAACTAGTATATTCCAAAGTAGTTTTGGAAATCAGAAAAATATAATAAACAAACAAATCTCAATTACTCTGTATTTTTCTGAATGATTGCTTCATTTTGATGGAACTTTAAGGATTTCATTGAAAAAATAATTACAGATATCCTTTCAATTTGTAAAATATTGGACAGAATACTTTGATTATCAAATTTTCTATATTTTCTGGCAAAAAATTTGTGACGTCATATTGTCGAAAACAACCTGCTCCCTCGTAGTATACATTTTTCAAGCAGTTCGATGGTTTTCGACAGTTTTGTCAGTTTACAATAATTTGCTTATGTTTGCAATCGAAAAAACAGTTCTAAATAATTTTAGATTTAACATTTTAACAATTTAAGACACATCTGTAACAGTTTTGACAGTAAATGGCTCATAACAATTTAGAGTGTACTATTTTTTTCAACAGTTATGAAGTTCTAAGAATAGTACAAAATTTTTTTGCTTAATATGAAACAAAATCTACCAACTTTTACAGTTTTGACAGTTTTTATTATTTTTTCTTTTTTTTTGACATTTGAGTACAGTTTTCACTGAGTAAATAAATTATTTGTAGAAATCTCATAAAATTTTTCAACTTTTTACATTAATGCCTCATGCTACATATATTTATATTTACTTTTTTTTTCTTTCACATTTCGACTATTGAGAATTGAGAAAGGAAATTTCGTTTATATGTACATTCACTACAAAATTATCAACTATCAAGTAAAAAGGACATGAGATCGAAATTATCATTAATTATCACGAGCCACTGTGTAACATTGAAAATTCGTTTCGTTTTTCGCTTTCAAATGACATGACTCAAGAAATGACTGCCAATTTTTTATCGCTATGACCCGCCATCGGCAGTTTCAGGGATTTGTCCAAGATGACGTCCTCTTTGGCGATGATAATTTTCAACGGGTTTTCGATCTCACATTTACTCGACAATCGGGAACCGATGATGTTTTTCAATGAATTGATGTTGGTTGGTAAATCCATGTTCATAGATTTCGAGGTGAACTTAAATTTCTTGTTGACTTGACAATTTTGGAGGTTCAAGTTTTGGGTGATGATAGTAGGTGGTAGTTTTTGGTGTTCCGAGTGGACAGTCTCGAGAACGTCGCTCGATTGGTCATATCGTTTACATTCTACCACTCTTGCCAAAGCTCCCAGAATCTCCTCAATCTGGAACAATAGACAAATTCATGATAAATGATTTCAAAAATCTTCTTCATACCAATGGTTTTAGGTCGAAATCTCAAAAATAACTCCCGTAAAGATAGCACTTCTCTTTCCGAAAAAAAACTATTGCCTATTTGTGTAGAGAACTTCTAAATGATGACTGGGGGTATCGCTTAAAGCAGTCATAACTGTTTTTTTTTTTTTACTTGACGCTGCGTGAAGTTAATACATAATTTCATTGTGATGTGTTAATCTTTTTTTTGCAGAACTATTTACAATATTTATCAAGAAGTCATTAAAACAAAATCACAATTACCAAAAAGTACTTGGTTTTTTAAATAGCGGTCATAATTCCAAGGAAGTACAACATTATTTTAATCTCTAAGAAAACTTTACATCTGATTTACATCTGACAGTGGTAAGATGTAAATGCTTGTATATCATGAACACTATATTTTTGAGCGTAAGCTATTGCTTATAACGATTATGTGGGATACAGAATAGACTTATTTTTTTTTTTTAACATGTAAAAGCTACATTTATAATATCATTTTTCTGTGAGTTCACTAATATACTTGGTGGTTCATGAGTCAATTTACTAATTTATAAAGTTGAAAAGTTGAACGTACTTGCAAAAATATTGTAATAAACGAGGAAGCAATGAAAAAGAATATAATTTTATACTCACATCTCAATCAGTCTCCCAGCAGGTCGATAAAGGAATCAAGTATGTCAGATCTCGCTTTGGAATGAGGACTGTTGGAGCCATGACACCCATGTAGGGTACAAATATTTTTTCTTCGCTTTTCTCCACACATTTCAGATAGCGGTTTCTATACCAATTATGCACGTCGACTGGCCTTCTCAATATGCGGTAACGATACCCGAAAATTCCGTGGATTTGGTCATCACCTGAGATAAAAGAGGTGATATCTTCTATGGTCATGTACTCGTCCTGTCCTTGGTATCGTACATGAGCGTTATAATCGCAGTGTTCCCGATTTCCTCGGTCACGTTTCTTGTATATTGTTCCATGAATCAATGCTTCTGTGCGAAACATGACTTCAACATTTGCATTGATTTCAAATCCGGCTTGGCGTACGGCTTTGACTTCCTCTGGATGAAATTGTTGTATTTCCAAAACATGCCCACGGCCAACGAAACTCAAACCAGTTGGTTGCTCAGGGGGATCATCTCTTTGTATTCCACCACTGTGTTCTCTAACGTGCTGACGTGCGATAGCTCCCAAATTGTTGCCTGCAGCGACTTGTTGGCAAAACTTCATCAGCAAAAACCTTCGCACGATTTGTTCTGTTTTACGCACCGGACCGTTTGCTTGGTTTAGCAATTTTCGATGATAACTTTCAAATATGAAACCAGATTGGCACCATGTTGGCCCCAAAGCACGTACAGAATTGACCAAGTGTTTTAGCAGATGTACATTTGATTTCATGTTGTCCACTCCATACAGATGCTCATACTCATAAACGAATTGATTCAAGCGTTCTTCAGATTCTTGTAACTCCAATTCTGTAATGCTGGACTTATTAAGGGCAAAAGCTGCTTCGCAAAAAAGAGAAAAGTGTTGTAAGTAGGGGGGAGCGAGAACATCTTTTAGGCACGGCAGGCCGTAGAATAATAACCAATTCCGAAATTCACTGCCTTTCCATTTGGCATACCGGCGTATACTGCGTGGTATTCGTGACAGTCGACTAGGTGGTTTGATCTTCAAAAGGACTGCATCCACTCTGGGCCAATCAGCGGGGCCACCAATGTAGTAAGGGCTTTCAACATTGGTTAACCACATATCAATGAGTGTTTTCGTAACACCTTCGAACTCACAGTGCAGACCTTCCACTATTTGTCCTTGAGCGAGGTCAAAGTGAGGCAATCGTGCCAAAGGTGACAGTCCCCAAACACCGTTACGGGTGACATTGAATGTCGCGGCATGCTGCATATCTTCAAGTAAGCCTGCGTGTGTTCGCAGAAGATTTGGGCCATTTGGATACAAGTGTCGATGATTTTGGTGAATTCCTGAAATTAAACAGAACCCACATCCGTAGTAACCGTTGTGTTGTGTCATGTACATTGAGGGACTCCTTGCCACCGAATCCGCGCAGAATCCAAGAACAACGATTCGACTTCGTGCGTAATTGATCCCGTCAGGTTTCCACAATACGCCATTGTGGTACAAATCGATCAGCTGGTCCACGACAGGATCCAAAAGTTTGCTGTGATTAGGTGTTCCTTGTCCGACCCACAAACCGGTGAGAATTATGTTTCTTTTCCGTTCATGCGGAGGCAACTCGTTGATCATTAGCAACACGACGTAAGCTTCAGTGTTTTCCGATTCCGCTACTTTGATTCCATCAATCCACATTATTAATGATAAGTTGTTGGGTTCGTTCAAGAAGTTTCCAGGAGCTGCCAATCGGTGATATAGGTCTTCATCATAAACGTCTTCTACTGCGTTTGCTGCTCTTTTGACTCTGCTACGCCGATATTGTAATGAATTTCCTATACCTGGTATTCTCAGCAACTCAGTTATCATTCCTCGCACACTTAGGTGTGCAGCATATCCAATTTTTTTGTTTTCGCGTGCAGGACCAACTGGAGGGTTGTCTCCAGGACATGCACAATCACGCTCAGGAAGTTTTCCGTCCCCAACCTTTTCACGACGATACAATAAACGCTGTATCTCACATTTTCTTCGTTGTAATTCAAGTTCTCTAAGAGCTGTTTTGTTGTTGTTGGTAGATGTAAGTTATGGTCATAATCCTTCAGTATTTTCATGTTTTCATGAAAAGAAACGTATGGCTCGTTTCTTTTCGTCATTTTAGATAAATAGCTGAAGACTTTGTCTCTATTCAATGCAAACTGAGGATCATCTTCTAACGGGTGTTGAAAGATTTCAAAAAAAAGGTCGATAGGCGTTGTATTCTTCCTGATCTGCATTCTCCAAATTGGCAAGTGGCTCTTGATCTGCCATTTCATTATCGTCGAGGGGCCTGATTACATTGTTGTTGCCGTTTCCATTAAGGCGTGGAGCTCTAAGTGCATCGTTATTTTCTTGGTTGTGATCTTCTCTGTCGACGTCGACATTGACTGGCCTCCTGACATGTGTATGAAGTACTTGATCTGCAAGTTCCGCGTCGTTCAAAGGCCTGTTGAACGCACCAGCGAATTGTTGGATCCTTCTTTCGTTTTCTATATTGTTTTCGGGCTCTGCTGCATTTCCACCAAGATGCTGAAGAATATCATGATCGAAGATAGCTGCGTTAATACCATGTCTTCCGCGATCCATGGCAATGAAAACCTTTGTTTGCCGATTTTCGAGGACCCTACTCGAAGAAAACCTGCAAAAATCCTTATGTTGAAAAAATACACACAAAAACATCTAGTGACAAAAAGTGGGGAACCAGTAACATTTACAATCTTTAATTCCCATGCAACACATTTTTTACTCAAATAAATGATGAAAAAATTATTTACAAGACCTTTGTACCCCGAAATTGAAGAGACTTGGTAACTCTTACTATAATAACAGTTTATATAAAATTCCTTCACCCACCTCAAAATCAGCCATTCTGAAGTTGGTTCGATTCCTCGAAAGCTGGTTTTGTAAAGGACCGTCTATGTACTTTTTCTGCGCGCGACAATATACACCGCGTTGCGTCCTACATAGATGGGTCTCAAGTCAGAATGCTATGGCTCCGATGAATGCGAAGAGCAACTCCAATCAGTTTGAGGTAGACCCACGCCGAAAATCCCGCAAAAAACGATGCCTCACTTTTTATGGTTGCTAACGGATTAAAGCAGCCACTAAAATAAAAAAAAATTATCACTCTGATGAAACTAAAATAAATAAAGCATGTAGAACCAAAAAATCGTTTAAGCTACAGAACATATAATAATTTGATTGCAAAGTATTTTTTTGATATATATAGGGGTCTTTCCACCAAGTATTTGGCACTGAAAAATTTTTTGGGCTGAAACATTTTTTTTCTGTTTCTAATGCATTTTTAATCGATACGTGTTTTTGTATTTCAATGTGATACGTGTCAATCACGAATTTCGATTTTTTTCAGTTCCAAAGTAGAAAGTTTACAACTTTCGGAAATTTTTTATTAATTGTAAGATATTTCATCTGAAAATAAGATATGTTTACTCGATATTAATGAACGTATAAGTTTTACGTACAAATGTAAAAAAACTCATAACTTTTTTTTATCTATGCAAGTAACCTGTAG
The DNA here is from genome assembly GCA_028476575.1 of Platygaster robiniae. Taxonomy (NCBI): domain Eukaryota; kingdom Metazoa; phylum Arthropoda; class Insecta; order Hymenoptera; family Platygastridae; genus Platygaster; species Platygaster robiniae. Next base: position 19,206,653 of record CM052019.1, on the reverse strand, counting down.
TTTCTGAAACAAATAGAATTTTAAAAAAACGGACATGATAAAAATACACAATTACTGGCGTTAATTTTGCACCATTCTCCTACGAATATACATGCAAAATTTCAGAGTAATAGGTTGAATAGTTTTTCTTTAATATAAATGTTTTCATGGAGTTGCGTCGACTTGAAGCACCGCGTCATGCGTCGAGCGCCGTGCGCCGTGGGTTCATTACGAGCTTATGTTTGTATTAGATTCCCTTGCCTCTGATTTTGATTAAATTGAACCTGTATGAAATAATTATGAAAAAAAGATTTCTTATTTCAGAAAGTCTATTTTGATAAGTACAAGCTGATTTTCGCCCGCTCCGCGGGCGAATTTTTTTTTTTATATCAAAATCGAACATTTTTTTAGTCGACTTGCATAAAAAAACGTTGTTCTGGACTTAAACTTGAACTCCATGAACAATCCAATAGTCGGAGGTAATAATAAATGTCAACTTTTGAAGTCAAAACCCTAAATAAAGGGGTCAAATTCACCCTAAAATAGGCTCAAACCAAGATTATCAGAGGTTTTAGAATATGAAGCGCAACTGACAACGACCCAGCGATTTGTAAATTCTATGAGAAAAGCAATGTCAAAACGAAATCAGTGTGAAGCTAGTGTCATAAAATATTTGCACAATTTTTAATAGCGCTACATTGAGAAGAAATTGAAAAGTTTCTAATTTTTTTTTTTTTTTATCAAAATCGAACATTTTTTTGGTCGACTTGCATGATAAAACGTTGTTCTGGGCTTAAACTTGAACCCCATAAACAATCCAATAGTCGGAGGTGATAACAAATGTCGACTTTTGAAGTCAAAACCCTTATGAGGCAATTTGTAAGGTGCCATATCAGGATCAAAGTAACAAGAGAACGTTTCAAGTATAAACAAAAATATTGTAAACAAAACCAGTAAAACTATGTATACAAAACTAGTGTAAACGAAACTGTTCTCGTTTACGTTTCGAGGATGAAATTTTTTCGAAAACAGATTCAAAATTGAAAGACCATAACAGGCCCTCAAAATTTTCATTTTGTTAACAAAGTGAAATTTTCAATGGAACCAGCTCAAAAATGCGAATTGAAATTGGCACCCTAAAAATAGGCTAAAACTCAGGTTAGGCTTAGGCTTTGCCTTGGACTGATGAAAATTTTTTCAAAAACTCGTTCCAATTAGAGTTTTTCGTATTAATTTTCGATTTTGGGGCAAAGATAAGATATTTGAGCAAACAAAAAAAAATTTTTTTTATCAGACAAAAAATTTTTTTTTTTCGGCTTGCATGAAAAAACGTTTTTCTGGACTTGAACTTGAACCGGTACACGGGGGTTATTACAAAGGTCGCCTTTTGAAGTCAAAACCTGACCTATAGGTGGAAATTGATCCTAATATAGGCAAAAACCTAGGTTAGCCTTAGGCTTTGGCCGTAGAGTGATGAAAATTTTCTCAAAAACTCGTTTTAAGTATTGTTTTTGGCATTTACATTCGACTTTTGCGAAAAAATAGGAGATTTAAGATGAAAAAAAAATTTTTTATATTTTTCCAAAACTGCAAGAAAAAATATGTTTTTTCATTGTAGTGTTCAAGGAAATTTCATTCATCTTCATCTCAGAGTAAAATCGAAATTTGTATTGTCCAAGTCTGTAGTGTCCTGAGTAAAATTATCTTTACGTTCTAGTGAAATCAAAATCATGTATGTGTATTGTCGAAGATATTGTAGTGTCCGAGGAAAATTTGTAGTGTCCAAGTCTGTAGTATCTTTAGTAAAAAATTATCTCCAAGTCATTGTGATATCAAAATCAAGTAGTGTCTTATTAATATGTAATTATTTTATTATATATTATTATTATACCCTCTTCATTCAAAATAAACCAAAAATAATACATCATTGGGTACCGACAAATCTAGGTACAATGTTTACACATCCGAGGACGAGTGCCCGCACTCTCTGTTTTTTTAAACATGTTTATTTAAGACAGTTTAATATACAAGTTTGCGGATGTGAAAAACACGTTTATGTAATTTCCAATATAAATTCCAAGATAGGTTAATATCATTAATAAAATTTTTGACAGCGCAACGGAAAAACCGCACTTTCCGTTTTGAAATAATTTTTTTTCGTCACATTTGGTTCAAATATGTATGAAAAATCGAAAAAAGCCACAATATTTATTTTTGCCTCTCAAACACTAAAAATAAGCATTTTTGAACATGTTTTGACGGTCAGAAATGAAGCATTTCAGGCCGATGCGAGCGCTGGAACAAAAAGACACTCGCATGGTTAAAAGCTCTCTATTTTTTGGCAATGGTATTCGGAAAACGAGACCTTCTGACCATGCAAGCGTCTTTTGTTCTCGCGCTCGTATCGACCTTCAATTCTTCATTTGTCACGTCAAAACAGGTTAAAATATACTTATTTTTAGTGTTTTCGAGGCAAAAAGTATCGTGTGTACCTCGGTGCAATAACGGCCGATTAGAACTCGTGTGATTGCCGCCTTCGGTTCGCTCAGGCGGCAAACCTCACACTCGTTCTAAATCGGCCGTTTTTGTACCTAGCTACACAATATACTATTTGTTTGAGAAGAAATAGAAGTATGTAAAGAATTATGTTTTATTCGAAAAAACATTTTGAATAGCCCTGATAATTATAATGATTTCTTAAGAAGTATACAACACCTTCAAATAAGCATAAATTCATCAGGATGTCCTTTAATGTATTTTCACAGTTATACTTATAATAGTTGTAAATAATTTGCGATAAATAAATAAAAAAAGATTCACACATCCTTCATACGTGATGAACTGGATTTGATTAACTGCAATTACTACACAATATTTGTCTAACACTCCGAATACATGTAACTACTAAAAATTTTAAAAATGCGTCGAGGGAATGAAATAATAGTAACCAGTATTTTTCAATTGTAGACGCAACCCCAGAAACTCATTTTCCTGAATGGGTTAACTACCCCTTAAAATACATAAGAATTCATCGCGATGTCTATTAGTTTTTTTTTCGTATGTTGAACTAATAGTAAATGCAGAGATGGGAAAGTTTGGACCGTGAATTCGACCCTCACTTGTCAAGAGAGGGCATTTATTGTTTTAATTTTCGGCTTAAATAACTTTTCCAAATTTCAGTTTTTTGAAATATGGCAAAGGGAAAAAATTCTTAGAATTTCATGAGGAATCCATGGTTTTCCGTTTGTACGGTGACTTCCGGACAACCTGTATAATCTAGCGATTTTTAAGCACCCTGCTGTGCTAAATTTACTCTATTAAGGGAATGTAACAGTCATTGACAAGTCATGAAAAAAACTATAACTGACTTCGAGTTTTTCTAGGTCAATTTTGAAAATTATGAAAAACCCTTACACATACATATTGTAGAAGAGTCGAACTTTCTTTCCTAGTACCAGTTTTTCGATGCCTTGAAAAAATTTTTTCGAAAAAATTATTTTTTTCATGTATAAAAACTGGTACTAGGAAATAAAGTTCGACTCTTCTACAATGTCTGTGCAAGGGTTTTTCTTAATTTGCAAAATTGATCTAGAAAAACTCAAAGTCAATTACAAGTTTTTCCATGACTTGTCGATGACTATCACATCCCCTTAATTGTCAAAGAAAACACTACTGTTTCAAGTAGAGGAGTAAGGGTTTCATTTTCTTCTTAGGATATTGCGAGGTCAGCTTGTAAAAATTATTAAACAAATCTCAATAACGTTTTTCGAAGATTCGCAGACGATTGTGCTAATATTCTAGAATGCTAGAAGATTCGAACGAATTTTTTTGTAGTGTTCGAAACTCTTCATAATTTAGTTCAGCGTTTATTATCCTTAATGAATTTTCTATAATGGTGAAGTTTGATGACAATTAAAAAAAACAAAGAAATTTGAATCATGAGTTATTACTTTTTTCAAAAATAATAATTGTACCACATATATGATAGATTTTTTATGTGTGTGATTAATAAAATTATTATTGATTTTAAATTATAATTTTTTAAATCTATTGCACAGTTCAATACAAACAATTTTCTATTAAAATTTTTGCTAAAACTGATGCCCTAGGTCACTAATAAAGGATCCTCAAAAGGGTTTTATTTGTCGACATTTTTTTGTTAGTTATTAAAAATAATGACGAAAAATGTTAAAATCAGACGAACATGACCTTTTGAAAAACATGACATTTGAAAAAGAAAAAAAAATCATTTTCTTCCTCTTGATGAAAGGAATTCATTTCAAACCCTTTTTTTGCGAGAAAATAATTATTTTGCCAAGTTCGTTTTGCTATGATAAAAACCTTTCTTTTTCCCTGGAAACATCTGTTCATTTTTCCGGCTTGGAGTTCTTCGTCATATCGACTTGAATGACGAATTCTTTCATCTGAGCGAGTAAATAACCGAATTAGACACGGTCTCTCAGTTGAAAAGCCGTCGAGCGGAAAGATGGATGCATAGAATTGTTTAGGAAAAAAATAGCCTTAATGTCAGCAAAATATAGTTGCTGGAATATAGTATATTACATACCTACGACATAAACTTTTTATGTACGAGTGTGAAGACCGAGGCGAAGCCGAGGTTTACAATCATACAAGTGAATAAAAAATTTCTGTCCAAAGGGGGGAATCCTTTTAACGGGCCTGGCTTAACTATTGGAGTCTCGGCGCGTTAAAACGAACCCCCTCTTTGCCCTGCCGACTGTCACTTTCTCCAGCCTCCGTGTTAACCTTCAAACTTCATTTTCCATGTCAAAACAGTTTCAACACGCTCATTTTTACTGTGTTCGAGGCATAAAGTATCGTGTGTACCTCGGTGCAATAACGGCCGATTAGAACTCGTGTGATTGCCGCCTTCGGTTCGCTCAGGCGGCAAACCTCACACTCGTTCTAAATCGGCCGTTTTTGTACCGAGCTACACAATATACTATTTTTTTCAAATCGGACATATACATCCAATTTTAACATTTTTTCCTACTTTTTGTGAATGATAGTAAAAATCGATGTCAGCGACCAGGAACCCTTTTGGAAATCGTTTTTTCATTATCTAAGAAATCACTTTCTGCAAAAATTGTGTCAGAAAAATTCCGAAAGTCAAATGTTGTCGAATTGTGTAATAAATGTTTTAATTTTTTGACCATACTCAAGAATAGCAAGGAAAACTTTTCATTTATAGAAATTTTTCAGTTGTTTTTATAGTGATTTCATTCTCACAAAACTTCTTTAAAGTGCTAAGAATTTATAGAAATTTCTTGAGGATTTTGAAAATGTATTAAAATGTTTCGTGATCGTGAATTTCGTAATTGATTGAACAAAATACCGAATCACTTTTGCGAAAACTTTGCAACAATATCATGTGCCTGAAGTTCCAAACGTTTAAAATTAAACGAAAAAAATGTCTAAGTTAAGATAGGAGAAAAAAATTTGAAGCTGCTTTGAAACATTTTTTAATCTTAACAACAAACTCAATGCTCCCTAACAAAATATTTATCCGACATCCCATCATGATTTAAAATAAAGAAATTCAAATATTTTTCATTTTCTTTCAATTTTAAACCTTTGGAACTTCAGGTACATAGAATATCTCAAAAGGTTTGGAATTTCGGAAAATTTTGTGTTAGTAGATTTGTTGGAATATTTTGAAGCGTTTACACGTCTAAGAATTTATTTGAGAATGTATAGGAATTGCAGAATTTTCAATAATTTTCATGAGGGTTAAAAGTTCCATTGGATTTTTTCGAGCCTTCGGTATTGTGATATATCAATATATTTTCATGAATACGAATTTCATGGATAGAAATTGGACTCTAGTGCAAATAATCACTTTCCGAGTATTAATAGTACATGTATTTGAATTTAATCCTTTTTTTTTTGAAAAGTTTTGATACTTATGAGTAACTGCTAGAAATTTCCCGGCAGTCCCGAAGCTGGTTACCACATGCTTTGAAAAAAGATCAACCGGAATAAAATTTAAAAAATAGTTCTATCCTGGAAAACACCGCAGGAGAACCAATAAGAATTTAAAACATATCCTTCAAAATTAGCCTGTTTAGTCTTACATGTAGTGGTGTTAAGTTAGATAGTATATGCTTTCGGAGTGAGGATTTTAAAATAGAATGAAGTACATCAAACTTCCGAATGTGTTGTTTAAAAGGTTGACTTTAGTAACGTATATTAATACACTGAAACCTCATTTATATCCACTCTTTCTTTCTCATTCTACTCTCAGTTATATCTTCGATTTCAATATATTTTTTGGATATAAATAAGAGTAGAGTGAGAAAGAAAGAGTGGATATAAATGAGGTTTCAGTGTACCATTATTAAATAAATTATTGTATATTTTTATGGACAAAATAATACTTAAAAAACTCTTGAAATTGTTATTGATAGTGTAACAGTTCTAAAGAAGAAAGAGGTGTGTAAGCTTTTTTTTCTTTCTTAAATTTTTTTGCCATTAAGATTTTGATAAATAAATGACATAAAATATTTTTTAACTAAATATGTCGACATCCTATCAGTTCCTTTTATTTCATTTACTTCTCAACTACTTAGTTAAGTAAGCAACATTAAGTATTTATCTTTACCAGCCAAAATGCGTCGTTCGCAAAATACGATTTATATAAGTAGAATACCACAATGATCGCTTAGAGCCAAGATAAACTATCATCACCAATGATGAATGTTTCAGGTTAAAAAATTTTTATCATTGAAATTTTTTAAATTTCATCGAGTAAACTTTTTAATTTACTATCAGGTTACCTTGAGAAACAAAAAGTGTAACAAAAAGAGAACTTTTATTATGACCTTGAATGACAATATTGAAATGAATAGCGAATCTATGATTGCATATTTTGCTATAAAAATTAACATAATTATGCTTTGCTAAATCAGCATTGAGCCAGCACAACAATGGTCTGAAAACCGATTTAAATTTTAGCGTGGGCTATATGTATAAAGGATTCAAAAACTACATACAAATGAAAAGCACTTATTACGAAAGTTATGGTTTTTTATAATTTAAATAAGTATGTTCATCTAGATTAACATTGAGCTTGCAGAATAATGATCTGAGAATATATTAAAAACTAAGTGCTAATAGTCCAATAACTTGGACTATTCTTAGACAATTGAACTGCGCCTCAGTTGAGTATAGTATTCCTGCTGTGGTGTTTTTTTTTGAAATTATTTGTAGATTTAAAGGGGAAAATGCGTTATTAAAAAATTTATTAGCATTAAACTTTTCAAGCTTTCATAGACTTTGAGCTTAATATTTAACCGGTTTTCAGACCATTGTTTTGATGGCTCAATGTTGATCAAGCAGAGCGTAATTTATTGAATTACGAAAAAGAAACATAAGTTTTTCAATTACTGCATTTAATTAGCAATTAATTTTTCTTTCACACCCGCCCGAAAAATACGATTTCGGACACCTGGTGGCAAACAGCCATAATAATCGATTCCATCATCGTTGATGAGAGCGTATGGTAAAGTGGTTTCTTTACCGCCCTAGTGCGGTAAAGACCACTTTACCACACGCTCCCATCACCGATAATGGAATCGATTATTTTGACAGTTTGCCGCCAGACCTCCGAAATCGCATTTTTCTTGGCGGTGTGTAAAGAAAATCGTATGTTAACTTCGTGGGGAAATAGTCGACTCCCAACTCGCATGATTGCCACGCTCGCTTCGCTCACGAGGCAAGTTTCATGCTCGTGGGAATCTCCTATTTTCCCCACTCGGTTAACAATATACTATTAAAGCTAGTATACAGTCTGCGCAAAATTTTTAACCAGTTTCCAGCCCATTATTCTGCTAGCTCAATACTGACCTAGTGGAAAATAATTTATTTGAATAAAAAAAATACATGTTTTGTTATAGTGTATTTCTATCATAGCGGGCGTAAAAGCCTACTTCTTCGCCCGCTTTGTGAGAGGAAATCGGCTTTTATGCCCGCTACGATAACATAAATCGTTCGCAAGATGAAAAAAAATTAATTTCTCCCTCGGGTGAATATATCCCTTGCATTCGACACGGGAAATAACTCAAACCCTCGCGAGAAATTTTTTTTCCAAAGATGCGAAATAAATATACTATTAATAAGCATGTTATTTATCAAGCCACTATGTTCACTTGGCTAAATTTGAAGCACATTCTCAGACTATTATTTTTCTGGCTCAATGTTAATCTAGATGAGCATGATTGATTAAAAAAAAAAAAAAATTTCATAATAATTGCATTTAATAAGCATTTGATTTTTGAATCCAATAAATACTTTAGGCTAAATTTTTCACCAGTTTTCGGATCATAGTTCCGCTGGATTGACGTTCAGAGAGCCTAACATAATTTGTGAAAAAAACAAAAAACAAAAAATGACGGTTACCTTGCACATTGAGAAAAAGTGAGTGTAATGGTAACGGTGAAAAAAAATTTTTTTTTTAAACGGCTCATTCCTTACTGTAATCGATGTTTTTTCAATGACGCATCAAATAATAATGTTTAATGCGATTAAAATGTTTGTATATAAAAATATAAATCATATATTCATCGAATCGAATATTTGTATTTTACCTCAAGAAAAGGTTAGTTCGCTGAGAATAACATATTCCAATAATAATGTTTCTCTTTTGAGAATATGTTACATCATTATTCGTAAAAATATTTTCAAGATTTAATCGAGCATTTGCTTATTCGTGTGATCGTAACAAAAGCTGGCGAAATGCTTGGCTGCACTTCCTCTCATTCTTTTTGTACGAGTTTGATCATTAATAAGAGAAAAATAATATTTAAATTTTTTACAAATCATAGCAAAAAGGAGAATATTGCATGCTCTTACCCTTAAGTATATTTTGGAATGTCCAAAAATATAGTAATGTCGTATTATATTATAAAATTTTCTTGGAAAAAGTATTTCTATTACAAACTCATAACACGGAGGAATTTTTCGGAATACCTCGATTGAAAGTGAGTGCGTAAGCGGGTCTTTGATCCTAATGTAGGGATAATGGCCGATATTTCCTGTACCTCTAAGCTTTGGGAAAACGTTCAAATAAAAAGCCCTCTAAACATTTTTTTCTGAATTCCTCACGTTACGCAAGCGGCAATTTTTTTGACCGTGAGATAAATGTGGAAAAATTTGTTAGGGGCTATTCTAGATAGACCTCCCGTTAACATTCGTCGAAGAAAATGAGACATCTGTTCTAAATTGCACTTTCGGATCAAAAGCTCGCATACACACCTACTTTCTCTTTCCATGGAAGGGTCCAAAAATTTGCGCGGTCTCTTTTGTCCTTGAAGCTTATATTTATGGCTTTGCTGTGCATCGTTCGTTGCCTTGGAATTTTCACAGCTACTCTAGCAACTAGTTTTCATATTTGAAGGAATCCACGGCATATTTTTCTCGAAAGAAAACTAAGCAAGCAACAATTTTACCTGGTGGAGGGACACTTTTCCCATGATTGCTTTCCCAAGAAAAATGTTTCCCAAAAATTTTTTTCCCAAAATCTTTTTTTCCCAATATTTTTCCTCCCAAAATAAAGTTTTCCCACGCTTTCTATTTTTCCCAATGTCTCAATTTCCCAGAAATCATTTTTCCCAGACATTCTAATTCATTTACAGCAATTTATTTTTAAAAAAAGGAAAAGACCTCAAGAGGCTCAGAAAAGATCAGAGAACATATAACATTGTGTTCTTAATGTTAAAAATATTAACTTTATTACTTTCATAGGAATTGTTAAAGATTTTGGGGGAAAAAAAATGGGACTGAATTTTTTGGGAAACAAATCTTTTCGGACAATGTTTTGTGGAAAATTTTTATTGGGAAAAAAACATCAGGAAGAAAAAATATTCGGACGATTGTTTAAGTTCCAAAAATAATAAATATTATAAATTTTCAGATTTTTCGAAACTTTTACACTTCTCCGAAACGTATGAAAATTTGGGAATTTTTGACATTCTGAAAATTGTCGACATTTCTATACTTTTAAATTTTTTAAAATACGAAAACTTTACGAATTTCATAAACTTTGAGACAGTTGATGATTTCGAACATTTTAAGATTTTGAACAATTTTCTAAATTTTAAGATTTTTAATTTTCCAATTTAAATTTAAATCTTAATTACAAATTTTGAAAGTCTACAAATTTCGATAATTTTTAGAATGTCAAAAATTTCCGAATATTCATAACTTTCAGAGATTTTTTTTTTTTCTTTCAGAGAAATTTCGAGAATCTTTCAAATGGATTTATATGTCTGGAACAAAATTAAATTAGGACCGAATTTTTTGGGAAAAAAATCATTTCGGACAATCTTTCGGGAAAAATTTTTAGTGGGAAAAAAAACATTGAGAAATAATATTTTTGGGACAACGATTTTGGGAAAAAAACACTAACCATTTCACCCCTTTGGAAAAATGAGTTTCTGCGAGAAACGAAAAATGCTTAGTCGTTAAGATTCATTCCGATTCTTTATGTTTGAAATTTTCAGTAGTTATATTAACTCTGGATGTAAGACGAAAGTTTTGTAGTGATTGTAGTAAATAATAGCAAGTTACTTACGTATGAAGGGTGTTCAAAAATTTTTTCTACTGATTTTTGGCAAATTATTTACACATATTGTTAGTTTAAGAATAACGAAAACTAACAGACATCGTAGTGAATGTTCAATTCTGTTAAGGGATACTTTACCCCTTTGGAAAAATAAGTTTCTGGGGTTGTTGCGAAAAACGAAAAGTGCAGGGACGTTTGGATTCAATCCTCAATGCATGCTGAAAATTTAAGGTAGTTATATCGACTCTGAATGTGATCAAAATTTTTTTCGTAATTGCAGTGAATAGTAGCACGGTTGTTACGCAGAGATGGCAGTAATCGATTAATTTTTCTAATTCGCTACATTCTTATTACAAATTATAAAACGAAAATGAATGACTAATTTTAGAAATTTTTCTATTGCCAAGTTAATATTAACCAACAGAAACATCGCTCAATGAAAAATATTAGAAAGCAGTAAATTCGCTTTCTTTACGATTAAATAGCTGTTAATGAATGGATAATTTTACGGTGGTTCACGAATTGAAATCCAGTCATATGTGAACACTTTTTGGACCAGCTCCGATAACTCGACAGTAAGTACACCTCTGAAGTAACACCGAGTTATCGGTGTTACTTCAGAGGAGCGATGTTTGAAAAATCGATAAAAATTGCTAAGATCGTTTAAGGGAGTTCGAACTTTCACAAATACATCCATATTTGGAGTTATAAAAAATTTTTTACACACTATGACACGGAAAATATAAAGAAAAAAAAACTCTATTTTTTTTCCGAGGAGAAAAAGAAATATTTAAATGTGAAATGGAATGACAATCATGTGTGATGTAACATTGTAGTCATAATAAATCAGTTCATGAACTCATATCATTTCGAAATAGGCAATTTTTCGCAAATGATAACATTTTTAATTATTTGCGAGCCTGTTTCAATGATAAAATGTGAAACTGCGCGCGCATATCGTAAAGACGGGAGGAGGACTGATAGTTGGCGGGGGTGAACTTGGATTTTGAGTGGAGCGCATGGTTTTCGAGCCAGTCCCAACTCCAATGCAACCAGTGCTGCAGTTCCGAATTTTAAACTCGAGAGTGATTAGTGAATTTTAAAACTCGTCATTGTGTTGCTCGTCCGAAATCCGCAAATTTAAGTATTTACTTGTATAACTGTTGTGGAATTATAGTTTATTGATGAGGTAATTCATTTTTTCTCGTAAGAAAGAAAGGGAGGGTGTGTGTAATTTGGGGAAGAGGGTGGGGATCAGAAGTCAGATTATAAGTCACGACCCATGTTAACGTTTAGAGAAAATCGCTAGGCAAGGGTAGAGGGTGGTTTTAAAATATAGCAAAATTTATGTCACATAATTCATAGACAGTCACTATGTGAAAAATACAAGTAGAAATAAAACGTAGGAGTAGTCCGAGAAACACAATATTTTTAACCATACCAGTTACAGTACAGTATAGTTGATCATCGGCATGTCTTTGCGTCTTCATCGAAGCCGCTGATGTAGACGTGTCTTTGATTTTCATAAGTTTCTGTAACTGTCAGTCCTAAGTCTGCAAATGGGAAGGAAAATATTGTATTTCTCGTAATATGTAATTCATTAACAAAGACATGACTGCTCTTAAATCAAATGTTCTTACCGCAATTTAAAGTATGTATACTTGTATAACTGTTGTGAAAATATAGTTTATTGATGAGATAATTCATTCTTTCTCGTGAGAAAGAAGGGGAGGGTGTGTGTGATTTGGGGGAGAGGGTAGGGATCAGAAGTCAGATCAAAAGTCACGACCCATGTTAACGTTTACAGAGAATCACTAGGCAAGGGTGGAGGGTGGTTTTAAAATATAGCAAAATTTATGTCACATAATTCATAGACAGCCATTCTGTAAAAAATACAAGTAGAAATAAAACGTAGGAATAGTACGAGAAACACAATATTTTTAACCATACCGGTTACAGTACAGTATAGTTGATCATCGGCAAGTCTTTGCGTCTTCATCAAAGTCGCTGTAGACGTGTCTTTGATTTTCATAGGTTTCTGTAACTGTCAGTCCTAAGTCTGCAAATGGGAAGGAAAATATTGTATTTCTCGTAATATGTGAAAAAGATACACTAAACACAAGTATACCGCTACAGACTTTTTTCGCACAACTAGTTTCCACTCTACGCGTCTGTCTCGCACTAAAGAAGATTCCGAGTGGTCTTAACAAGAACTTTGCAAAACCAACCTTTTAAGTGAAATATTCGAGGAACATACATATTTGCATGGATACGAAATAGCCCATTAAAATCTAAACATTACTTTTGCGGGAAAATTATGGAATCACTTGTTTGGCTTAATTCATTAATTTAATGTTTTTTAGTTTTTTCGTTTTGGAAAAAAAAACGATGATTTTCAAGATCGAGGTTCATGCAAGCAATAATTGGTTTGCAAAGGTCATGAGAATTTCGGCAAAACCTTCTTTTTGAATATCCCTAGCGAAACGCTCGCGAGAGTTGACTCTCGCCAACTCTCGCCAACTCTCGCGGGGCCAAAATAAGGGTCTTTGAAGTTTGATTTGCATGGTTTTTCGAGCATTTTATAAAAATAAGTTATTCTGATAAGATTTTACAATTCCACGTTGTGTAAAAACAATTATTTTATTAATTAATAAATTAAAAATTATTTTAGGAAAATAATTGTTTTTACACAACGCAGAGTAGTAAAACCTCTTCAGAATAACTTATTTTTATAAAATTTTTGATTCTGCAATCAAAAACCATGCAAATTAAACTTCAAAGACCCTCATTTTGGCCTCGCGAGAGTTGGCGAGAGTTCGCGAGAGTCAACTCTCGCGAGCGTTTCGCTAGGGTAATTAAAAAATAATTACGAAAAAATCCATTTTTGAGTAAATAAAAAATAGCCTATTGGAAGCCGAATTTTTCGTTTTGAGATGAATTGTGGAACATGTTTCTCTTGGTTGGGGTACACTTTTCCCAAAAATATTATTTCCCAATATTCTTTCTTCCCAATGTTTTTTTTCCCACTACAAATTTTTCTCAAACGATTCTTTTGCCAAAAAATTCAGTCCAAATTCAATTTTCTCCCAGACATTAAATTCAATAAGAAAAATTTTCGAAATTGCAACAATAATGAATATCATAAATTTTCAGCATTTTCGAGACTTTTAAAATTCTCTGAAATTTGTGAAAATTCGGAAATTTTTGACATTCTAAAAATTATCGAAATTTCTAGACTTTCAAAATTTGTACACAAATTCCCCACTTATCAGGACCCTCACCTATCGGGACCTTGTTCCCTCGTTTATCGGGAATATTTCAATGGGTACTTTCGAGGGCCTCCCGATAAGTGGGAGATTAGTGTAATTTAAATTTAAATTTAAATTTGAAAATTGGGAATCTTCAAATTTGGAAAATTGTTTAAAATCTCAAAATGTTCAAAATAATCAACTTTCTCAAAATTTAAGAAATTAGTACGACTTTTTAAGTTTCAATAATCATAAATATTATAAATTTTCAGAGTTTTCGAAACTTTTACAAAGCTCTGAAATTTTTGACATTCTGAAAATTTTCGAAATATCTAGATTTTCAACATTTTTAAAATACTCCATGTTTCAAAATTTTGAAAAATTGTTAAAAATCTTACAATGTTCGAAATCATCAACTTTCTCAGAGTATAAGAAATTTGTAAAATTTTCGTATTCTGTAAAATTTTTAAAATCAAGAAATTTTGACATTTTTCAGAATGTCACAAATTTCCGAATATTCATAAATTTCAGAGATTTGTAAAAGTTTCGAAAACGCTGAAAATTTATAATGTTATTGATTATTGAAACTTAAAAAGTCGTACCAATACTTTTTCTTCCCAGTGTTTTTTTTTCCCACTAAAAATTTTTCCCAAACGATTGTCCGAAAATATTTTTTTACCCAAAAATTCAGTCCCGGTTTTTTTTCCAAAATCTTTGACAATTCCTAAGAAAGTAATATAATTAATATTTTTAACATTAAGAACACAATGTTATATGAAAGGCTGGCAGTAAAAAGTGGACAAGTAGAGCCAGAAAACATGGGGTTTCACATAAGTCTGTCTCTTACTAGTCCACTTTTTACTGCCAGCCTTTCATATAAGCTCTGATGTTTTTATAGCCTCTTGGCGTCTTTTCCTTTTTTAAAAAAGAAATTGCTGAAAATGAATTAGAATGTCTGGGAAAAATGATTTCTGGGAAATTAGGAAATTGGAAAAAATAGAAATGTGGGAAAACAATTATGGAAAAAGTGTCCCCCCACCGTTTCTCCTAGTTTATAGGAGATGTATTTAGTTGTAATCGTCTTATTACTTTTCACTATTACTATTTTCTTTTGTCTTTTAAGAAAAACCATAATTTAAAAGATATAAGTCTACGAGTACTTGTTTCGCCGAGTTTTACAGTGAAACCCACTTTCTGAAGTAAAATCAATCTGAAAAAATTCGTATTGGAATATGATAAAATGACCTGTCAAGAGCTTAATTTTCTGTTTAAGTTCTGAAATTATATTTTTGGCCAGGTTCATAAGTAATATATTCAGTTTAAAATATAGTTGTATTTTTTTTGTCGGCTATAAGCATAATCTAAATGATTGAAGATGAATAATAATCTCAATCTAGACAAATAATAATAATATAAGCATAATTTAAATGCGTGCAATACTTTTTTCACCGAATTTATAAAAACTTCGGATAGTCATTTTATGTAAATGAAATGTAGAAAAAATTATTATTCGAGTACATCACAGGTGGCGCTAAGTAAGTAAAATGTAGATGTACAGATTATTGCTCCTCAATATATATACAAATGAAGGGTGATTCTTGCAAATTTTGGTGCCCGAGGGCACAGGTTTTGTGTTACAGTTAACGCTCAGGCTAAAAATATGAGCATCCTGTGAATACGGGTGCTCTAGTACTCAGGAAAAGGCAAATGAAGTGAGCTAACCTCAAAATCTTGGAATAGCATGGCAAGTGACTTAGGTGGAAGTGAGGAGGTCTACGAGAAGCGAAACTATAAGTGCTGTAAAAGTGTGGAGTTGAAAACTGTTTTTTGCATCGTATGCAGAGAGGCTTTTCACAAGGGATGTCTCGGGAGATCCTGCCCAAATGCAGTACGCATCGATGGACACGCCATTAAATGTTGTGAGTCGTCGAGACAAAGTGTTGAGCCTGAAAGTGGTAAACTAGTGTGGTACCAGCAACAGATTACAGACCTTCGCAAAAAGAACGATGAATTACAAAAGAGATGTGAGTTGGCCTTTGAAAATTTGAAAGGGAAAGAAGTAGAAATTGAAAAGCAAAAAGTTGTATTACAAGCTTCAGAAAAAGAAATCGATCTTCTCAAGTCTATCATAAAAGATAAGGAGGTACACAATAAACTCCTAAACGATAAAATCGAATTATTGAAAGAAAACAGGAAACTTTATGAGATACAAAAACCAAGCAAAACATTTGCCAGTATTGTGGCAACAGAGAAAACCACATCAGACCCTCCACAAAATATACCTTGGATCCACATTAAGCCGAAAATTGAACAAGATGTCAAAATAGCGAGAAAGACGCTTGAAAATCGAGTGGACACTGGCAAGATGAAGATTGGAATAAACAAGTTACGTGAAGTACGTAATGGCACAATAAAAATCCAATGCGCTCATAAAGAAGACACAGAGAATATGAAAAATGGATTGGAAAAGGCATTGTTGAATGAGTATGTAGTCAACATTGAAGACCTACTGAAGCCAAGAGTGAAAATTTTGGGAATCGAGAAATCATGGAAATCGGAGGAGATGGAGGAATCGTTATGTGACCTCAATTTTGGAAATATGAAGAATGAAAACAAACAACATGTCAAAGTCATCAACGTACAATTGAACAGAAATGTCAACACCTACAGTACTCTGGTCGACCTTAGTCCGGTATGTTATCAACGGCTGATGAAAGAGGGAATGGTGTTTATTGGTTGGCAGCGATGTAAGTTTATAGATGATTATAATTTGAACAGGTGTTGGAAGTGCTCAGGCTACTTTCATTCCGGGCACAGGTGCAGGAATGGCACTAGGTGCAGGTTTTGTGCGGGGGATCATGAAAGTAGGCAGTGCACGGACAACAACAATAAAAGATGTGTCAATTGTTTAAGGATGAATGAGAGATACAATAGGAATTACGATGTGAATCATACGGCGACCGATGTAAATAATTGTAAGACTTACAAGAGCTATAAACAGGAAAGGATTCGGAGGACTAATTATGGTTGATTTGAGATTTATACTGATAATGACATTAAAAGTGAAAAATGGAGATAGATATCCGTGTAATGGAACTCTCAGATATTCATTTATTTCTTCTTTCTTTTTTATTTATACATTTTTAAGAAGTAACAAGTGTTCAGAATGCACGGGGACATAAATAACATGGATTTGAACGAATTAATAAAAGATAAGATATGTACTAGTATCGAATATTTCAATAGTATGCTTAATTCAGTGAAAGGGATTATGATATATCATGTCAATATTAGGAGCTTACGCAAAAATTTTGATGAACGTTTAGTTACTATTGAAGAATTGGATACAAAGTCAGATGTCATTATTTGCACGGAGACATTCAAGATTTTTCGCGGGGAGAACTTTCATATTAATGGATTTGAATCAGTATACAATCAACACGATCAGAATAGGAATGAAGGCGTTATTGTTTATGTAAGGAGGAGACTTCGCTCGAAGATATACGTACAGGACATAGGACGGACAAGCGCGGTGAACGTCGTAGTTTCTATGGAAAATAACATAAAAATATGTTTGACGGGGTTTTACAGACCACATACAGTGGGGGCCTTTGAATTCATTGAAGATTTGTGTGATTTTCTAAAGAAAGAGGGGAACAGGGAGAATCATTTCATTATCGGGGACATGAATATTGACTTACTTAGAGATACGAAAGATAGGAATATGTATGTGGATGCATTACTTAGCTCGGGGTACCTTTCCTTTATAAACAGTGAAACTCGCAGGACACCCGATTCTCGGAGCTGCATAGACCACATTTTCGGCAAGACTAGCTTGCCATTAGATTCACTATCTTCATTTGTGTTACATACCGGATTTACGGATCATTATTCGACCATTTTACATATAGGCTCTGCTGTCAATAAAACCAACATTGAGATGATTCCTATTGTTAGAATTGATTACAATATGTTAAGGACCCTATTAGGTAGGGAAAATTGGCAGGATGTATACAATGCTACCGACGTTGACAATTCCACAGAGAGTTTCATAGACATTTTAAAGGGACATATAGGCAATGCAAGTAGAAGGACTAGATTAAGCAGAACAGTAAAAACTCGTAAAGAATCGATGACTTTAGATATAGCTAAACTTTGCAAGAAAAGGGATTTATTGCATAAAAAAATGTTACGATTTCCAAAGGATCCTGAATTGAAACATAATTATATTATATTGCGTAATCAAGTAAACATTCTCATTCGGAAACGCAAAAATGAATACATTATCAAACAATTAAATAGGCCTGGAAATAATAATAGGAATTTATGGGAAGTTATTAAAAATACTGTAATAAATAAAAACAATGTAACATGGAAATATACATGGAATTAAGATTGGAAATGAAAACGAAATCAGCACTAATCCTAATATAATCACAAGTGAACTAAATAAATTTTTTAGTGAAATAGGAAGGAAGTTGACTGACAAAATAAGAATTAATGATGTAAATAACTTTAAATGCTATAGGAATGATAACTCGTGTTTTTTGGAACCTGTTGACGAGAATGAAGTAGAGAGAATAATTGATAAAATGAACATTAATAAATCTGGAGGAGTAGATGAAATTTTAGTAAGAACTTTGAAGAACATTAAATTGCAAATAATCAGACCATTGACCTACATCATCAACAAATCTATATCTGAGGGAATTTGGCCAAAGATACTGAAGAAGGCAGAAATAATACCCATTTATAAATCTGGAGATCGGACGATACCTTCGAACTACAGACCAATCTCGCTTATTTCGAACATAACTAAAATATATGAAAGGGTTATTAAAGTGAGAGTGACTAGTCTTCTGAACAAATATGATATTATACATAAATTACAGTTTGGGTTTAGAGAAAGTAAGTCAGCAGAGGATGCCTTGATTTATGTTACAGATAAATTGTACAAAGCTATAGAGAAGACTGAACCTTGTTTAGCTATTTTTTTAGATCTTGCAAAGGCATTTGATACTGTCAATCACGAATTGTTAATAGAAAAGTTGGAAAGGGTAGGTTTCAGAGGTACAACACTACAATTATTTCGATCTTACTTAAATAACAGGGAACAAATTGTAAAAATGAATAAAGTAAAGAGTGATGTAAGAATTGTCAATTGCGGGGTTCCTCAGGGAACTATTCTTGGCCCTATATTTTTCTTAATTTACATTAACGATTTTCTTGTAAATAATGAAATGGGGAGTATAGTGTTATTTGCAGATGACGCAGTTATATTAGTCAACGAGAGAACTTGGATAAATGTTAGCAAGAAGGCTGAACTTGAACTGAAGAATGTAAGAGACTGGTTTGATAACAATTATTCATCTATTAATATGGAGAAGACGGTATTTATTGCTTATGGCTCGTATAAAGATAGTATTCCGGACTTTTTAACAATTAAGTTTCATTGTGGTCAGTGCAGACGAGAGTTTTGAGATTCCTGTGATTGTTCAAATGTTCGTAGGGTATACAGTGCAAGATATCTAGGTTTAATAATAGATGATAGATTAAAATGGAACGAGCACGTGACGACAATTACTAGTAGAACTAGGTACCTCATCTTTATTTTCTATAAACTTAGATTGGTATTGAACCGGAAACAATTGCTCGGTATTTATTATGCACTATTTTGGTCCTAAGTGACTTACGGATTAACAGCATGGGGAAATACTGATCGAAACACGAAGAAACAGTTGGTCTCTGTACAGAAGAACATTATAAAGATAATCTTTCATAAACGTAGGGAGTACTCATCGGATTTACTATTTAAGGAGGAAGGAATTTTGGATATCAGGAGGGGTTACATTCAGAGGACTATCCACCATTTTTTCTCCGAATTGAGTAGAAGATTCGATGAGGAAACTGATTTTCGGAAAAGAAGGAGAGTAATCAATGCGCCTCGATTTAGAAAGACTGTTTTTCGTCGATCGTTTTGTTGCACGAAATTTGAAATATTTAATCGATTACCTGATGGAATTAAGTTGAGGAGAGATACATACCCAAAGAACAGTATAAGACAGTGGATTGTGGATTTAGATAATACGGATGTAGATGAAATATTGTATTTATTATAGAAGGAAATTTTGTATGGAAGTATTGTGTGCTCAGATGATGCGTCTATTCGTTGTCAATTGACGTGAAATGGAAAGAGGGAAAAGTGTGTGAAAGAAAGGGGATTTTTGTTTGTTTTTTGTTTGTTTGTTTGTTTGTTTGTTTTTTTTTTTCGAAAGGCCTAGAAGCGTGTATTATGGATTTTGATAATTTTACTTACTCAGCGTTTGGGTTTATGGGATTTAGATTTAAGACGGCCGTGTACAGAAACATTAGTTTCTAAACGGGTTTTGTAACGATATATGTAACGGAATTAAACCGTCAATAAATTACATTACATTACAAATTACATTACATTACATGAAAACCAGCCAATTGAGAGCTCAATTTTCCGTTTTCAGTTTCATTATGGAACATGTTTCACTTAGTTTATTTGTGATACATTATGTAATATGTACCTGAAGGTGCAAACGTTTAAAATTAAACGAAAATGAAAAATATATTAATTATTTTTTTTTTTAATCACGATGGGAAGTGTACTTAATATTTTTTAGATTAAGAAATGTTTGAAAGCAGCTATAATATTTTTGTCTCCTATATTTACTTATAAATTATTTTCGTTTAATTTTAAATGTTTGGAACTTCAGGGACATTGATACACTCCTCTCGGAAGATTTTTTATATTTTCTAATTTCTTTTATGGTGAAAAACATAACATAAAGTCCACGCGAGCAATACTTGTTTTGGCAAGCTCTTAGAAACTCAGCGAAACCAACTGTTTGTAGTCAAATTATTTTGAGAAAAATTCGATTTCTAGTAAAGAAATCTGGCTGGTTGGTACCTTCATTTTCCGTTCACAGATAATTTATAGAATACAATTTTTCACGTTGTTCATCAGTGATATATTAGGTTGAAAAAATCCTTTTTTTTTTGCTTTTTTTTGGTGATTAAAAGAATAACAGAGCCTCACAAAAAAAAAATTGTGGTACTTTTTAGAAGACACATGTTTTGCACTACTGGATTCAAAAATGAAGTCACTTATCTCAAAATAATAAAAACTTAACAACACAACCTTTAGAGAAAAGTCCTAACTCTTGCTTGTAATTGTTTGCGCACCGAACTCTTATACACTCTTAGATTTCGAAGTGTGGAACCTGGCGGGATGCTTAGATAAAAAAAATGAAAGTATACTTTTGATAACATATATGTTTTTTCACGTATTTAGAGTCATTGAATTTGAATCTTCAAAAAAAAAAACGTATTGTTTCTTACAATTTATTTTAGACATAACTTCAAAAAATCTTATGTTCAAGTGCTTAAGTTTCTAAAGTCATGTACTGTAGGGTCTGGTAAAAGCGGACTGCTCGGGGCTGCCTAAGTAAACAGTCCGCTCTTTCCAGAACGAAAAATTTTCGCCGATATGAGTCGAAACGCAGTCAGGTAGAAACCCTCACTTCCCTTTTCAGTGCCATCAACACTCACAACAAAAGACACATTACTGAGTTAATGACCTTCCAGATTCTAGATTTTGACAGATTTTGTGACTCTTGGAGAATAAATAGTTCCCAAAATTCACCGTGAAGCTCCTGAAGCTTCGCGGTAATTTAGCGTCCGCTCTTTTCGATTCCGCTCTTTCCAGACTCTACAGTACTTGTAAAAAAAGGGAAATAGGAAATCTTATTCAGAAAAATGTATTAACAAGAAGAGAATTCAATAAAAATACTATACAAAGAGAGTATCAGAAGAAACATTTGTTTAATTAAAAGTATACTTTCATTTTTTTTGTCTAGTTATTTCCGAGGGTATTTCAGGTTCCACGCCTTAAAATCTATAAGAGTACAGCGCGCAAACAATTACAAGCAAGAGTTAAGACTTTTTTCTGAAGGTTGTGTTGTTAAGTTTTCATTATTTTGAGATAAGTGACTTCATTTTTGAATTCAGTAATGCAAAATTTGTTGAATTCTACTACATGAAATTTTCCTAAACTACTACCAACATTTAAAGTACATACATACAGATAATGTTTTTAATGAGTTTTTCTCTTAAATATCCTGCTCAAATTGTTTCCTGGGAAGAAGCGCTTTTTTCTCATTGCAAGAAATAATTCATTTCAATTTTGACTTTTTATACCCGAATATAAGCCGCACCCCGATTTTCAAGCTCTAAAAAACCGAAAAAGGGTGCGGCTTATATGCGAGTAAATACTTGAAATTCGGAATCAGTGGTTCAAAATCCATAGGGAGACATGTGATCTCTTAAGCTAGCAGAGCACCAATAGCAGAACAATATAAAAGTGGAGTACTAAATTCGAGCTAATTTAGTGCTAATTTAGTACGCAAACAAAAAATTTATAGCTCTTATTTATAAAAAGTTATTGACATGCCTGCTAGCTTAAATTTAAGCTAGCAGGAAATCGCTGAATCAGGAAAAACCAAACTGTTATCAGCGTGGATAATTTAGTGCTAATTTAGTAGGGAAACAAAAAATTTATAGCTCTTATTTCTCAAAAGTTGTTATTTTTGAAAAATTATTAACATGCTTGCTGACTTACATTTAAGCTAGCAGGAAATCGTTTAATCACGAAAAACCAAACTGTAATCAGCGAGAATTATTTAGTGCTAATTTAGAACAACCAAATTTAGCTAAAAAAATGAAAAAAAAAAAAACATGCGTATCAACTAATTGAATGCTCGCTGACTTGGGACCGAACCCCGATCTATACGCCGAATTAATACAATAAAAATACATATAGTCTAAAATAAAAATACACGTAAAATCGAACTTTGTAGAACACAGTTAGAAATTTATAAGTTTGTAAGATTTTCCTTTAAATATAGAAAAACATCATCAGGCACGGTTCAAAGAAATATATAAATAAACACAATCCGCAAAGTTTGTGATTTTGCTAAAAATTCTACTTATTTTTTAGATTTTTCGTAATTATTAACAAACCCTCGAAATTCTCAACTATTCCTAATTTTTTGCAATTTCCATAATTTTAATCACAATATAAATTTTGAAAAACTTTCCTGATCTCTTGATAATTTGTTTTAACTTATTGAAGATTTTCATGATTTCTGAATATTTCTTGAAGTTTGTCAGATTTCTAATAAAAAATTCTTTAAACCTAATCATGCCTATTTTGGAAAAAT
Source organism: Platygaster robiniae (assembly GCA_028476575.1). Classification (NCBI taxonomy): domain Eukaryota; kingdom Metazoa; phylum Arthropoda; class Insecta; order Hymenoptera; family Platygastridae; genus Platygaster; species Platygaster robiniae. The sequence goes on along the minus strand of CM052019.1, from coordinate 19,183,596 downwards.
ATGATGATAAGCAATCTTCAATAATCTTGCTAGCCCAAATTTAAGCTAGCAAGCATGTTGATAATTTTTCAAAAATAATAACTTTTTAAAAATAAGAGCTATAAATTTTTTGTTTGCGTTCCAAATTAACACTAAATGAGCTCGAATTTAGTACTCCACTTTTATATTGTTCTGCTATTAGTGCTCTGCTAGCTTAAGAGATCTGGAGACATGTATCTCCTAAAAAGTACTGCAACTTTTTTTTTGTGGGGCTGTGTAATTTACATGATGTCAGTAGTTTTCGAAACCTGCTTTTTTCATTAAAAATAATTTGACGAAAATTCTCTTTCCAGTCAACCAAATTTAATTTACCCAATATTAAAGTAGGCAAATGAACAACTCGATATATTGTTCTAGGTTACATTTGAAAACATAATTTTTCACTAAGTTTATTCGAGCTCAGGAAAACAAGGAGTCGAAAAAATACTCTTAAGAATTTGAAAGTTGAAAAATATTCAGAGATTAATTAATTTTTTGAAAGATTTTTCAAGTGGGGAATTAAAAGCTTTTTTTTCGGTCGAAGCTCATACGAGCCAGAATGCCATACTGTTGTGTTTAAGACACTCGCTATCTACTGTAGCGCGAGAACGACACGTATAATGGAAACCGGTTGAAAGGAACGAGGACGAATAGAGAAGGTTTTCCTAGTTGTCTAATGTGGGTACTCTTATGTGATGGCAATTTTTCCAGGCAATGTTTTTGAATTTTCCCACAAGAGAACTTTTTTTGAACGCGGTTTTCCTTTTTTGATTTGTGAGACCTTCAGTATGTTTTTGGAAAAAATTTTCATTAGCATGTCCGCTGCATTCTGGCGAAGAGAGACCTTTCCAAAAAATTCTGGCTTGATGATGCACACGATTTTGAAATTCCTACTGAAGTGAGGAATAAAATGTAATATTTTTTTCAATCTATAGTGGTGTGATTATTGTCCCAATATAATTCAGCTCTCTATTAATAATTTTCAAAATTTTTGAAGAAGCAATACAAAAATTGGCCTTTTTGAAAGTTCCACTATTTTGAAAATTGATACGATGAAAATCTATAAAGTAATCGGACGATAATCACACTACTATAGATTGAAAGAAAGATTACATTTCATTTTTCTCTCTAGTAGGATTTTCAAAATCGTGTGAACCATCAACCGAGACTTTTTCGGAAGCCTCTCTACGCCATGATGCAGCGGACACACTAATGCAAATTTTTTCGAAATATACATTCATCTTGTAGTTGGAGGTATAATAAATTAAAAAAAGAAAACCGCGTTTAAAAAAATTGCCTGGAAAAATTTCCGTCACGTACCCCCTTATTTTTATGCGAGCTATGTTTGCTTCGCCAGATTCAAAAAATTGAAGCAAAACTCAGGTTTTTTATTAGATTATCCCATTAACCCGTTTCTAATAAAGTAACCGAGATCCAGATTACGGTTAGTTTAGCGAGAATTGGATAAATCTGAAGCTATACTTCTGTTTTGCGGCGAACAGGACTATAAAATAATTGGCTAAGGTCATACAAACTGAGCGGAAATTGACATAAACAAATATATAAAATTGTTCATTGAAACATGTTTCAGGAGGATTATTAACAATAACAATGTCAGCAGAGGATAGATTTAAAGAAATCGCTAAGAATCCTGAGATCTTAGGTAATGAAATATGGTCATTTTCTCAACAAACGTATGAACTGCACACCTCCATGCCACCATGAAAACAATTTACTTGTATGAAACGTTTCGTGTTGAATTCTTTTTGAGATTGATTAAAAACAATTTTCATAATTATTCATGGAGTGGGGTGTGTGGCTTGACGCACTTAACTGTTCTGCTAGCTTGAACTTGAGTCAGCAGAACAGTGCTCGAAAAACGCTTAAGAGTGTTTGGAACACATTTTTAGTACAAGCCTTTGACTTTGACGTTAATAAAAATATGACCAAAATACTCTTAAGCGTTTTTCTAGCATTGTTCTGCTGACTTGAGTTTAAGCCAGCACACCGAGAAAAAAATTTTTCGGTTTTATTTGATCCAACTGAATTTTGGTTGGAATGGGCATTACTGAAAATTTCAGTTGTGCTGCTTGCATTTTTTTAGTGTAATGATCGAATTTTCAGTCGCTTCTACTGGAAAAGAAGTTGGCGCCGTTGAATGAATAAACTTCCTATTGCAGCCATTTTAGATTCCACATATAATAATTGATATTTTCAGTTGCTCCAACTTTTTTTCCGGTAAGGATGATTGAATTTTTTAGTAGTAATTTTTTTGTCTCCTAATAGGAAAAATGCAGTTAGAGCAATTGAATGGAAAATGCATTTTTCCAATGAAAGTCGCTGTACTGCGTGTCCAATATTTGTTTCAAATTTGATGGGAACTATATAACAGGAAAACGTGTGAAAAAACCCGCAGATAGGTTATCTCCCACGCTATTCGAGCAATCTGCTAAAAAAAAATGCATCGCGGAGGAGAAGAATGTAGCGCGAAATATAACGACAAATACCAAAAAAATAAAACAGTCGGTGAGGGAGGCGCAAAATAAATTGGAACTTGAGCAGTACGCCGTCGATGCAGCTCATTTCGAAGAAGCCGTCGACGTTTTGGAAAAAGACCTCGACCAGAGTTCAGAACAGTTCAATATTGATCAAGTTAATACCTTTTAATACTGACCAGCATAAGCAAAGAGATTGTATTTAAGCCTTGACAACATTAAGAAACCGATAGTAAACAATATATTAAATGATAATAAATGCTATACAAATAATCAATTTTCATTTTCATTAAAGTATCATTTTTATTAGATTTATTAATGAATGGGAATAAGTAGTTGAGTAAATATCACTGATAAAATATTTCAAGCTCATTTTATAATTTGGCTAATAAACGTACACGGTTGTGAGGGTTGTCAGGGTTGTGAGGGTTGTCAGGATTGTCTCTCCCGAAAAAATTTGTGTAAATTTGAGATTTGAGTGATTGATTCATTTCAAATTTCAAATTCACAAATACCTACTTTTCATTCGACATCCCAGTCAATCACAGGTTCTCTGCAAAGAGACTGAAGCAAGTTGAAAAAGTTTCATTTCATTAAATTTTTCATGTATTCATGGGATCGTGGGATCACATCTTGGTATAGAAAGTTTGTTTATTAGTTTCTCGTACAGAACCTACGATCAAGTGAGAAGTCAATTTAAAAGTTAAGTTAAATAATGTTTTCGGTATAAATTTTGTAAGAAGTAACGAAATAAAGCTTTACAAAAAAAATTTTTTTTTTTCAATTGTATATCTTTAATTATTTGTATTTATATATATATATCTATAATTATTACGAATGTAACGAGTCGACACTGGAATTAATCACTCAAGAGCGAGATCGTTACCAATCAAAATGGGTAGAGGAAAAAACCATGGCGCAGAAGTGGGAGGCCGAGTTTATGAAAATGGGAAGTAAGGCAAAGGATTTGGAGAGAGAATTGAAAGAGTGGAAAGACCTGGCCAGAAAGCAAGCGGAAAGAGAAACGTCAAATATAATAATTGAAAAATTGAAAGAGGCGACTGACACGATAGTGTCGTCAGTTGCGGAAAGTATGAACAATTCAAAAGAATTGGAGGAGAGCAGTGTAGCGGGAAGCAAAAGAAAATCTCCGGATGAGTGGGTAAGATTCTCATAAAAGGTGACAATTATAGTTGATGACTTTTAAAGTTCTAGCGCAGTCCAAAAAAAAAGATAACAGAAATAAATTTTTATGAACAAAATTTACTTATAATTCGCTGCGAACTCAAAAAAAATCTAAATCTGAATTTTAAAGTATGAAGTGAAGCTCGCTTTATAGTTGAATCAGCATAACTATGTTTCAAACGAGTAATCTGCAATGAAGTAATGAAAATAATTGTAAAATAACTGTAAATATAACAAACTGCTGGCTGTAGTACACGTTAATAGAGAGTGGATGAAAAGAATATGAATGTCGCATTATACGTAGAGACAGAAAATTAAATTTCAATTATCATGATAGGTGGAGTACAGTGGACTAAAGATTCTGTCGAAATATTATATTGCGGCCATACGGCAGAAGAACATCAGATTAATGTTTAATAAACTAGTGATTGGCCATTTCACCGAAGAAAAAGTGAAGAACCTGGGCCTAAAGCGATCCACTGATGTGTCACCCGATGAATTTTTACCAATCGACAACTATGTGGGGAAACTTCAAAGTACGCCTTAAATTCATATTTCAAAATAATGTTCAACTCAAGACCTTTGTTCTTCCTAACCTTTTTTATATTAATTGTTGAAAAACTGTTAAAATTTGTAGGAGCCGCTATTAACATGTGGAAAGGAAAAACACCGGGGAAGCCCGAGGACGTAACTCAGTTAACGACAGAAAATGTCAGGAAATGGATGAGCCAAGTTGCTAGAAACAGGAGGTTCGAAAAACCTGCTGGAAAAAATACCAAAAAGGCAACACAAGGGGGCATCGATGACGAGACTGGAGGAGCGGGGGAAGGTACAGAGGAATCAAGGAACCAACCGACAGGAGGAGGAGACGGAATACAAAATTTTTAGATTTAAATTATTGGTATAGATTATAGAATGCAATAAGAAATCAAGGACCCATAAGGGGGATGAAATATACGGATACTACTACTAAAAAGGCAACGTGGCTGAAGATTTGATAGGATTTATATTAAAAAGTGCAATTGTAATTTATAAATGTGAATGCATTTATGTAAACTTTGAGTGTGAACAAAACAAATGTATATGACTTGTCTATAAAACGATTTTACCCACAATTACAGTAACTCATTATTTAATAATAAGTTTTTGTACTTCATTTCACTAGCTTTAGAAAAGTGATACTGCTTCAGTCAGACGTGGTTAAATCATTTTTGGCGGGATTGACAATAATTCATTATTTGTTTACAAAATTAGTAAATTTAAAATTATCAAAATATTATGAAAATTATTTTTCAGATATTTTACCAATAATTTTCAATTATTCTTCATGAATCTAGTAAGTTGTAAATAATAAACAAATTTAAACCATTTTTAATAGTCATATAAGTATTTTCAGAAAGATGATTCTGACTGAGTTAGCCACGCTGCAATAATTTTACATAAAAAATAATAATCGTTAACTATTTTTTTACAAAGTTGGTACATTTCAAATCTGTGGTGTCCCGGCATAACCGATCAAGTCCATAATTCAAGTTTTTGCGATATAGCGGTTTAAAGTTTTTTTTGTGATCCGTCGAACCAGGTTGATTCAAGTGATGATATTGTAACGCATTAAGGGTATTGATAAAACGTTCTCAAATTTTATACCTAACCACAAAATAACGCATTTGCAGGCACACAGTCAATCCGAAAAGAACTTATCCAGTTATGCCGGGACATTGGACTTATTCCGTTATGCCGGCACATAGCCGAATTCATGTTTTTCCCTATACTTGAATTATAATCAGTCGAAAAAAACAACAGGCAAGTCTCTCTTACCAGTATAATGTTTTTTGGTATTTCATCTATTGAACAAATTCGAAGTTGTTAGCAATTTTTAGGTTTTTCTAAGTCAAATAAAGCTGGCGTCCGAAGCAAGGCGTTGAAAACACCTAACGAATATGTATTTTACTAGGGTTGTAAGTTCAGACTGTACACTTGCGCATTTTGATGCATAACATTTTCTCATTTTTTCTACGAACGTTATGTAAAGATTTTTGAAGTTGAACATTAGTAAGTTCACGTAAAATTTTGTTTTTTAATCATATTAGAAATGATAAAAATGTCCTACATTAGTTCCGATTTGATATTTTTGAGTTTGTATAAGGTACATAATTTTGTTTTTGAACACTGAGAATTAGTAAAATGTCCTAATCCAGTTTTAAGTTGACCCAAAGTTGAATTTTTCTTGAAAATTCGAGTATAAAGAGTACTTGGTATAAAGAGTTAAAAAAAAAGTATAAAACAATAGTATGTAAAACCTAACAATAAAAACTAATTATATAAGCAAACACTTTCAACTTCTTTGATTGAATTCCCATTTTTTCAGTATATATTCATATGTATTTACTTCATTGGTGCTAGTGTTTTTATCGCTATTATTCTATTACTGTCTTGAACTATATGTATATTGTAATGCAACTCAATGTTAATTTCAATCAATTTCTCTTTACTGGCCATTTTTGAAAAACAGAAAAGTATAATTAACCGAATGAAATTTCACAAACTCCACTGTTACATATATATAAAAAAAAAGTAGTCAACATTTTTTACTGAACCTGCAAAAAATACATTCTCAAAATATGATTTCTGAAACTAACATTCAAATGACATCATATCAAGATAACATAAAAATACCGATAAAAAGTCGACGACGAAAATTTTGGAATTAAAATTTGGAATGGAAGTATATTTATTTCAGATATGTCGAAGAATGTAATGTCATTAATTAATTAACACAGTTTTAAAATAGCGATTCTAAAGAAATTTTTCTTTGAAGAAAAAGAAAATTATCTTTATAGACCTGGTTTTATATTTGAAAACATATTTTTTGGGTCAGCATCGAAAAATTCTTCATTTTTCAGAGTTTTCAATGGCTCAAAAAATGTTCCATACTAAAAGAAATTTTTAATTTTCCAAAAAGTTTTTAATTTTTCAAAAAATTCTCGATATTTTAACAAATTTTTAATTTTTCAAAAAATATCTAATTTGTGGAAAAAATTCTAATTTTCTAAAATATGTTCGATTTTTAAAAATATTTTGGATTTGAAAAAAAAATTTTCAGGTTTTGGTAATTTTGGAAATTTTGGAAACTTGGAAATTTCGAAAAGGCTTGACTTTTGAAAATTTGCTGTATTTTTTTTTTGTAATGTGACGAGCGAGGTCTAATCACTCGTCTAAATTTATAAAACACCATTCATTGTATTATATAAAAAGAGAATGAGTTTAGTTTCTATAAAGAATTTAGAAGACATTGGATATTTTATTTTTTCTTCAAGAATTATTTTAGCGAACATTAAGATAGCGCGGCGCTATCACAATCACCGACATTTAGCAACCGATTGCTCCACACATTTTTCGATATCTAACGATTCGAATAATGAACGGATGCGAACGGGCTAAAATCGGCCCGTGATAACATTTATTTCTTTCAAGCAAACCATTATATTTTTTGATAATAAGAACACAAATAAATCGACAGCCAAAACGGAACCCGTTTTTGCCTCTTCTCTATTTCTAACAAAATCCCACTTTTTGCCAAGAAGCGTATATAAGCTCGTGAATTTTGTTAGAACGTTGAAGAAATTCAAGTTAGCAATCCTCCAAAGCTCCCCAAAGAGCCCAGAAAGGAAGCCCTTAACGAAAGAATTCTCTTCCTCGGGCCTAAATAAGAGTCCGACCTCACGACGACTCTTACAGCCTCATCGATCACCGAGTGTACATAGATAAACGCCGAAGTTGTACTCCAGGCCCATAAATCCATCTACACGAGGATTATATCATTTCAGAGAGTAAGCAAATCAAATATTTTAACAATCAAGGTTAAGAATCGAGCGAAAAGGATTTATCCCTTTTGAGCTACAGTTCCCATGGCAACTCGATTTAAGACCTTCCAACTGTTATTGTGAAACTTGCTAAAAATCAAATACTTACACTATTATACGAGCGATTTTGGATTAAAATTTAATAGAAGTGATTTGAGTCGATGTTGTAGAAATAAAATAGATTGAATAATAGAAAGGAAATATTTCAGAGAAAAGGATAGGAATAATTAACATAAACTTAATATAATTTATCTCCTTTTCGTTCCCTTGCAGTGCCTTTGGTGGAAGAATTAATATGGTCAATTAAGAGTGTAATTTAGCAAAAGAGGGTGAAACCCAGTGAGAAGAAATACATCTTTAAACAAAAAGGGACATTGGAAATATATAATCGATTGAGGATACTCAAAATATTAAACCCCAAAGCTCCCTTCACGTGGGAGGATTTAGACAACGAAATAGCAAAAGAAGCCTCGCGACAGTTCGGGATTTTGTTAGTGACTCCAAAAAGGAAAGTAATCACAAGCTGCGGGCGTTGTGGTCATCAACAGACCAACGAGTTAAGAATAAGCCCGATCGACCAGGATTTAGATAGATTAACCAACCTCATAGAACCATCTAGCCTTAAGGAGCTCAACACGACCAAAAAGGTAGAAGCACCTGCCCAGAAAACAAATCCTTCAGAAGCGTTAATAGAAGAATTAGCTGAGATGGGAGAAATATGGTTTTAAGTGTGAATGAAGATTTGGATACAATTTATGGAACTTGGAGAATTGTAAAACACATGTAATAAAAATAATGGTGGAAATAATAAATGAAATGTTGTAAAATTATATTCATATGTTTTTATTATTATCTTTGATCATTCTTAGTTCTTAGAAGTCCCTTCAAGGGTCCTTTTGGGCGGAGTCCCCATTAGGGTCCTCTCTGGACTAGTGAGCCTGAATTAAAACAACGATAAGAAGAAACGAGGACCGAAAAACAACGTTGGACTCGCCCAAATTTCCACAGTTTCTTTATCATCGTTGGTGATTGGCAGCTCGCTCGTTACAGTAATAAATCTGTATATTTCAAACGTTTTGGAAAAATATTGTGTTTTGATAATAAAGTTGCTCGCTGCTTCAGAGTCGGGATGATTCATTAAGAACTGTATGTTATCATTACGATTTATATATGTTATTATCACGATTCATTGAAAATCACGAAAACTTCGTATCTCAATTGTATAATAGGAATTTAAACTTTAAAGTGTTTTTATCAGAAAATCTCATTTTCCAAAAAAATGGACTTATTCGGTTATGCCGGGACACCACAGAGATTATGAATAATTTGTTTCAACTTTTATTAACATTCAAACGTTTTCAGATAAATGATCACGAATAAGCGAGATCCAAGTATGTAATTTTTTCATAAAAAACAATTATAACTTTGTTTTATAAAGTAGGTGAGTTAAAATTAATTTATTATTTTCAAAAGTCATATCAGTCTGGCGAAAAAATGATGTAGAAGTATAAATAATGTGTTATTTTCTTACAAAATGTGTAAGTTATTAATGATGACAAAATAAAAAAACTATTGAAATGCATTCTAATCTATTAAGATAAATGATTGTGACTGAACTGATTCCAAGTAAATTGTTTTACAATGGAAAAAAAGTAATTGATGATATTTTCACAAAATGTGTGTGTGTTACAAATGATAAAAGAATTATAAACATTTTCAAGTGATTCCAGTAGTTTCAGAAAACTGATCCTGACCAAGTAGACACAAACAAATTATTTTTAAAGAAACATGTGTATAACTTTAATTTTTTTTCAGATGAAATAAGTCATAAATACTGAAAAATTATAACAATTTTTATATTTGATTTTAGTATTTTCAAAAAGATGATTCGGACCAAGACTCTGACTGTTTTTTGCACATTTTTTCCACAATCAATTAGTCATAAATGTTTAAAAAATTGTGAGATTTCTTGATCATATTTTCAAAAAACTGATTCTGAGTGACACTCCATCTAATCATTTATCACAAAATATCTCAATGATTGACAATTTTTTTTATGTTTTCTGGGTGACCATAATCTATAAATGATTAATTGAGTTGATGTATTCTTAAGGAAGTGCGTTCATTCCTAACAAACCAGCCTTAGTGAATGATACCTGCTCGAATTATGTTTTTGAAAATACTTGAATCTTTTTCGACAAAAATTACAATTTATATACAGTGTCAATATTAAAAAATTTTGAATAATCAAAATATTCCTCGTTAAACAAAGTAAGTTTGTCCAATTACGTCTTAATATCACTCTTTTCGTCAGAAACGAATTACTACCAGTAACCATATCCTATGTACAGCCACAAATTTTATCCATTTCTGGGTAATAATTGTACTAAACACAATTGTAAACGAAAAAATAAAAAATGATTGTTATGTTCTCTGAAAAAAAATTCTTCGGGGCCAAATTCAGTCTGCAAGTAGAGGAATAGCTTTTTTTAAAAATAACCTTGTTATGAAGTAATTTTGGAAGCCTTGAAATTTTCAAGGTTATGTTGATTGTTTACTGAGGGGTTAGTACAATACTAGATGAAACAATGGCGTAATCGTGCTCGTCGTAAATTATGAAAAAAGAGGATAACCGAACATTACATCATTCCTCAAACACTTTCTTTAAAATACTATTGATGATTACTCACCAGTTAATGTATGTTGGTTCGTTGTATTTTTGACCCTGTAGTCACATGTAGTCCCGAAGAATCTCAAAAGACGAACCTCCAACTGCCTGCAACAACTTGTACGCGACACGCACCGCGAGGTGTGGCGAAAACGGGATTGTTTTACAGTTTCAGAAAATGAAATTATTACAAATAAATAATAAATATAACAATAAACTGACGACGCGGAATCGCGACCGCACAGGGAAAGTGCGCGGGCATGCGCGGGACTAGTGATGGGAAAACTATCGATAACTATCGTTAAGGCCAGCTATTGATAACTATTGATAGTGAGTTGATCCTATCAATAGTTAACGATAGTATTGATATGCGATTAAAAAGCGATCTCTAAAAAAAAAGGTCATCACGTGGGAAACTTATCATGAGATTCAAATTCAAACTCTCCGCGCGAAATTCGATAACTCGAATCATAACCCAACCTTTCCCTACAATTGTCATTGAAGTAAAAGAATTAAAAAATAACACAACATCGTTAACAATCGTTAAGAATTTTCGGGAAATTAAGAAGAGACAGCTTAAAAAAGTGCAATGTCAAACACGGGAGATGAAGTTGCATTAAGGAGAACCTCTCCGAGGAAAAAAATTCAAAAAACTTTGAACTTTCTCGATAATACAAATTGTGCTCCGTCAACGTCAAACGTTGTGGTCGATTTAGTCGACCCTCCGAAAAATAACAGTCCCTGGTAAGTTTCCGTATGGCATTCTGATTTTTTTTTCGAGAAAGAAGGAAGACTAATTGAAACTTGCGTATTGGAAATTGAATAATTTAAGGTTTTGTTTATAATATGCTTCTGCAATGTAATGATTACTTATAATTTCAGCACTTCATCTCGACAAAAGCGTTCGGTTGTTTGGAATTTTTTCAAAAAGTCGAATGATGGAAAATCATTTGTTTGCCAAGTTGGCAATTGCGGCTTTTCAATGTTGTCTTCCAACACTACTAATATGAAAGATCATATGCAGAGACGCCATAAGAAAGAATGGGAAAAAACTATCACAGAAACAGATGACCAAAATGAGGCAGAGGAAAACATTCATAGGTTTGCTTGGTGTATTTTCTTACCTATATTTTTATATAAATGAAATTGGAGGAATTTCCACAAATAAACAAATTTTAATGGAAAAAAGTGTTTTAATATTATGTATATTTGCTCAAATTTATATTGTGTATGTTATTTTAAATACATAAATTTTTTTATTCTATTTTTCTGAGTTCTACAATCTATTGTTGGATGATTGATCTGTTATTCGTGATTCAAATTTATATTTTGTGTATACTTACATATATTCAAAAAATGTTTGATATTTTGTGTCTATCGCCCGGAAAAAAAAACTTGCATGCTGCTTGCAAGCGTGCTTGAACGAAATATGCATGTTGCATGCATGATTTTAAATGCATGTTTCTTGAAAGACAATCTTGCATGGTTCATGCAAGTACCGTGCAAGTTGATCTTGCACGCGGCACGCATGTAACTAGCATGTGACGTGCATGCTGAAAAACGCGATATTTTACTGCTTGCATGCATACACCATGCAAGTTCTGCATAAATGTTGCTTGCAAGCAACATGCATGCACCGTACTAGTTGATCTTGCACGCAGCATGCAAGTTTTTTTTCCCGGGCGTTTTTATTTAACATGCAATGTTTACTATTCATTTTCATTACTAATGTTTTTTTTATTAATATAAGATTAATATATGTATGTCAGGTACATATTATTCATAATGTGATGTATGTAATACCCTGCATTTTAATTTATTATTTCTTGTATCTGATGTTACTCATAATGAAAAACGGTTCATCCATACCCTAATGATTTTGAACCTTATATGAACCTTATAAGAAAAAAATTTTTTTTATATGAGTTCAATTTTTTATAAAGTGCACCTTCTACAAACCTTATAAGAAATGTAATTCCTTATAAAAGTGACCTTATAAAAACCTTATGAAAAATTAAAAATGCTCATAAAAATGAATGAAAAAAATTTTTTTAAAAAAAACCTTATAAAATTTTTTTAATTCATTTTTATAAGGTTTTTATAAGGAATTGAATTTCTTATAAGATTGGTAAAAGGTGCACCTTATAAAAAATTGAATTTTTATAAGGTTCAAAATCTGTAGGGTGATTAGTATTTTCTGTCAACTCTTGTATTCACATAGAAAAAAGTGATTTTACAGTACATATTTGATTTCACAGTGTATCCTCGCTGAAAAGAAAAGGGGGTCAATTGCCGATAACGAATTTTTTAAAAAAACCGTGCATCCCCTATCCACGGAATTCCGAGCGAAAAAAAAAGCTAGATGAAAAAGTAGCGGCTTTTGTGATCAAAGATTTACAGCCACTTTCAGTGGTCGAAGACGTTGGCTTCAAGGAGTTGTTAGCAGAACTGGATCCACGATATTCTTTGCCATGTCGTCGCACCTTAAGAGATAGTTTGATTAAAAAACTTCATGGAAAAACTCTCAAGATTGTTGCAGAGGCAGTAACACGTGCAAAGTATGCAAAAAATTACAAAGAACGATTAAGGAATAAAAATTCGTTTATAATTAAATTATATCATACTGCCCATGAGAAATTATATTTTTAAATTTTATTTAAAAATAGATTTATGAAATTATATATATATTAATAATATTTTAATAATAATATACATATAATATATAATGTATATATAATATATTAATATATATTATTATACATCATAATATATTATATAATATAAATATTATCAAAATTAAAAATGTTTATGTTTAATTCTATTTTTCAATTTTACCTAGGACCTTTTTTATGAGTCAGTTTATATATATATAAATTAATTAAGCATGCTTTTCATGAAACAGATTTGTGAAACTTAAATACTTAAATTTTTTTTTATGTATTATTTTTCAATAAGCATTTAAATAAAAAATTATATTTTTTTATGAATATTCAAATATATTGTTCTATAGATAATCTTATTTATATTGAAATAATAATGAGATTAAAGTTAAATAATTCAAATTATTACAATAACTGTATTAATGTGATAATTTTATTTATTATCAACATAGCGACGTCGCGATAACGTTCGATGGATGGTCCAGCCGAACCACCCAACATTATCTGACGGTGACCGGGCATTTTCTCGAAGAAGTGACGCTCCAAGCCGTTACACTCGGGGTTGTTCCTATTTTAGAGCGCTCTACCGCAGTAGAAACTGAAAAATTACTTACAAAGCTGTTCACTGAAAAATTTCCAAATGTCAACATTACTTGCGAAATCACAGATAATGCGGCCAATATGATCCTCACATGCAAGCTATTGAGTGTAAGAAATATTTTTGTAAAAAATCTAATTTAAAAATGCGTTTTTTGAAGTTTCCAATGTTTTTCGAATATATATTTATTTAGCTTTACAAGGATATTATTACTCTTAACAGAAATTAATAAATATTTCACTTTTTCAAAAATATAACTTTGATTTTGACTTTTTACTTTTCAAAGTAAAAAGTGTTTCAATTTGTATAGCATGATCACTATTTTTAAATTTATTTCATAAGAAATATGCGTATGTTCTCTACAATTTTAAACTCAAACTCAAATTTAAAAAAGAGCGAAAGCTTTTTGAATGAAACTGTATATTAAAATAAATGATTTTTTTCAAGATGGCGAACATGCCCTGCATTGCACACTCAATTCAGCTGGTCGTTAATAAGGCCATCATGGGAACAAAAGATGCCTCTGAACCAATCGACTTCGATGATTTCGATATTCTGAAGTTTGTATTTAAACGTTACTTTACGAAATTACTTTTTTTTTTCTTTCGTTGTATTAAAATTTTTTTCAGCGTAATCGAAGAAGATTTTGATGTTTCCACCGATTTGACTGTCTATTCCATTATTAAAAAAAGCAAGCAGATTGTCCAATTGTTTCACAAAAGCTGGGCTGCTGCAGGAGAGCTGAAAAAAGAGTTGGAGATTCGAAACCTGAAAAAAGTCAAGATGACTCAGTCGGTCGAGACCAGATGGAATTCCTCTTATTTTATGCACAAAAGCAATCATTACGCCGACGATGCTGTGACGGTTGTGCTGGGAAAAATCGACCATGGTGTGGAAAACTTCTCTGCCCAAGAAAGAAGAGTGATTCCGGAAATTTTGAAAATCTTGGAGCCATTTGTTGAAACAACGGAGCTTTTGAGAGGGGACTCATATGCTACCATGTCACTTGTAATTCCAAGCATGAAGGCTCTTTTGGAAACTCTCAAAGAAATCGAAAGTGGAATACAAACTGCTGCAGGTCTTGATTTTTACTCGAGAATCCTGAATTTGACCAAAGAAAGGCTGCTGAGTTACGAAAAGAAACCAATTTCAGCGTATGTATACTTGTTATCGAAAAAAAAATGTGAAATGTTGTTCTAAATGAATATGTTATATTTTTTTTTTAGTATCAGCACAATCTTGGACCCTCGATTTAAGAGTTATGGATTCGTGCAGCACCAAAACTTTGAAAAAGCTACATCGTTGATCAAATCGATGATCAGAGAAGCGATCGACAGCAAAATGTTGGCTGATCATAATGCTTTCCCACCTTCCACGACTGAACAGCAACAAAAAAAAAGTAATACTCGCCAAGTTCCAACATTGGCAGGCATTCATTGCATGCTCATGATTGAATCAATTTTTTTTTAGGTCGTTTCTCTTTTCTCGATAAATATCGACAGTTACCGAGTCAACCAAAGATCCCTAGTTCGGCACAAGCAATGGTGCATTTCAACTCTTTCTTGGAGGAAGGAATATTACCTGAAGATGCTGACGTTTTCAAATACTGGAATGAATATACAGCCTGCGAAGAGCTCAAAAAAATTGCTCTTCGTCATTTGATCATCCCAGCATCATCGGTACCCTCAGAAAGAGTCAACTCAACAGCGGGAAACACAATTACTGACCGGCGGTCTCGCTTGGTCCTGAAATGGTCCAAAAACTGGTTTTCTTGCGGCAAAATGCGAAATTTGCAAAAATCTAATGAACGTACATGGTCATTTTAAGGCTTTTGAATGAAGTATTTTTATCGTGAATTTATTCTTTGTGTTATTTTTATTCAAAGGAGCTCGAAAATTGATAATAAAAATTCAAGTTTACCCAGGCAATCCAGACATCTCCTGTTGATTAGACAGTCTTTTCTTTTTATAGAAAATTTTACAAGTTAGAACTAGAAAATTTAATTCTTCACAGATTGGTTCATTGATTGTTTCTTTTCTCTTCTCTGACGAGCATTACTTAATTTAATTTAACTCATTTAACTTTTATTCAATTTTGCTTTATTCAATATCTATTCGATTTTCATGTTTTGTATTTTTCGTCAATTCAATCGGACTGCAGGCGCATGAAAAGAATTGACGACCTTTTTTTTTTTTTAGGTGTCACTTGAGTGTCCCTTTACTTTTATAACTGGAAGCAGGAGTGGGGGAACTATTGATAACTATTGATAGTTATCGATAGTTCAAACGAAACTATTAATAACTATCGATAGTACTTTTTCGGACTATTTTCCCATCACTACGCGGGACAGCTGACTGAGCTGACAGCTCAACATTCTCGGCAATTCAAGATGGTTCCGAAAAATCACGAAACGTCGTGATGGCGGTAGCGACTGGTTACGACCATGCGTTAACGTTATCGACATGCCACGAAAAAAGTCGGAAATGACGTTATTTGACTAAAAAATTTAGTTTTACATTAAACAAGTTGAAAATCTCAGTTTTCGCGAAATTATTATACATTTAATGCCAAATACTGAATTTAACTTTTTGAATTTCCCGCCCTTATGTGATAACATTGTGATACATTCGGGGACATGGCGGTAGGATCCGCCATAGTCCGCCATGATATTAAGGTATCGGGAAAAACGGCTGTTTTCGCATTTCCCCCAAAATTATTGACATAATATACACTCTTTCTTATAAAAAACAATATTCTTCCATTTGGCCGACATAACTTTGGCAAAAACAACCATTCGACAAGGGAAAAAAGAAGTTCACTATTATTTTTCAAATACAAAAGAGCGATCCCGCCAGTACAATATTACGACGGCCATATTGAATTAGAAAAAGCACATATGTCAGGAGATATTCGCTATTTTGTTATTTTAATAAATAAATAACTATTAATTTAGATCCGGAAAGACACGCAAGTGTGGAAAAAGACATATTGATGAATTAGCGAAAATTTAGTTATGCCATAATGTCGCTTTTCCAGATTTATCTTGCTAAAAAGAAAAGTAGACAGAGAGTAGACAGAAAGTAAACAGGAAATAGACGATACTGTCCATTTTCCGTCTAGAAAGGAAAGTTAGGGCTCGAAACCTAGCACTTTAACTCCACTTTGCTATTTCATACCGGTATTTGGAAGCTTAATCCGAAGCAATCGTCATTGCTTACGGTTTCAATATTCCTAGTCGCCCTGGCAGCGACCACTAACGCGATTTTTTCGTCGAATTTCGACGTACTTTATTTATTTATGAGCTGATAAATCGGTATCAGCTCGATTTTATTTTATTTGTTTTCATTACTATGATGATTGTTTACGGGAGTTCTCGAAATCGCCGCTAGAGGCGCTCAAAGCGCCATAAGTATTCATATGTGCATATGTGGCGTGGCGTGTCGTGTGTGGTACCACTGATAGTTATACTGATTGTCCGCCATCTTGGAAATGAAAAATGCCATTAATTGCTATTCAAAATATACATAAACATCAAATGTCAACAAAAGTCGAAAATGGTCGAAAATCGTGTGCTGCCAATTAAAATCAGTGTACTGATTTTCTGGATTTTTTACGCAAATGAAAAAAAATGATCTTCACTAGAATCCACTCAGATAAGTAATTTTTTCCAGTGAAAATGAAAATTTTCTGTAAATTTGAAGAATAATTTAAACGGTTTATTGAAAATTTTCACTTTTGTAATAAATAAATAATAATAAAAACAATGAGTACTTCGTTTGTTTATTTGTTTCAGGTCATATTGGCAGCAGAATCTTTAGAATTTTCTTTTGAAAAGAAAATAATTTCGTCTCATAAGATTCATTCCTCCAAAAATAGGGATTTGTGTCTCGAACTTAAATGTTTGTGTTATAATAAAGATTATAATCGACAATCGGCGGACATACTAAAACGCTGTAAGTTGTACGTTAATGAAGGTTGTATAATAAATATCTATCTATTTATAAATTTAGGTGTTATAAAATTCTGTATTCGCACTGATTCACATTTTTTTATTTTACATAAATTTTTTTATTTTACGTAGAATGCAATCATAATGTAATACTAATGATTATTTATTTTTATACAATAGTTTTAAAGTAATTATGACATGAAGTTTATAATGACATAGGATTACAAAAATGTGATTAAAATAAACATTTTTATTATATTCACGATAGTGTGCTTTATAAATCATGACATAAATTTGTTATATACAGTTAATAGTAAATTTTTTTAAAACTTTCTCAAAATTAAAAAAAAAAACTATATCAGATGAATTTCGAACACATGATGTTTCTAAACTTTAATTGCAAACTTCACGTCATTTATTTCGCATAAGAGAATAGAAACAATATTAAAATATCACCAACTAAATCTTCCAATTAGTGGTAATTGTGTATTTTAAAAATTAATACGTATGTTAATTGTTCATGATATAAATATATTTATTTGCATTTTAAAAAGTAAATAAAAAATTTGTTGTGTATCTGCATTTATTTACATTTAATGTGACATTGAATACAACAATTACAACGATGTAATGTTTATGACTAATGTTCTCTACGTTATCAATACAGTAAGACTTGTCGTATTGTCGATATCTCTGTCTTCGTCGCCTGTCGTATTGTCGCATAGAAAAACCGGTTTTTCAATGCGACAATACGACAGGCGACGAAGACAGAGAGATTGACAATACGACGAGTCTTACTGTATAATACATAAAACTCTAATATTTTATTTATGTTGAATGAATAAAATATAGGATACAAAAATATAGGATTACAAGATTATTATTCAACACTTATGTTTCATTAGAATCTAATCCCTATCGGATATGCCGCAACCACGCTATGGTTGAAGCGGTTGTGAATGTTGCGAGGCCTAAATATGTTTGTTGGGAACATTATAAGGTTACAAACTAAATATCTTAATTAAAAACATTTTTTGGCTGAATTTTTTTTCCTTTCTCCTCTATCCTCTTTGATCATCACGACCATCACGATCAAACTATATTAAACAAACACAAGAACAAATTGAAACAAAATTCAATTGCGTCTGAGAGCATTCCTTACCGACCTATTGGAAAGGTAGTAATTTTCACTGTTTTTTTTGTTTTAAGTTTGAGATAAAGGTTTTTTGATATCAACTGACCTCAGCAACATACTAAATTTGTACTCGAACGAACTTAAAAAATGAAAAATAATTGTTCTTCATTAAAAATTGCCCTTTTAAGACGAAAAACCGTTTTAATGTTATAATGTGAGAATACATTTTCGTCTCAAAAATGCAATCCTTAATAAATAATACTTTTTTTTATTTCTAAGATATGTTTTAGTATATAATTTGTCACTAAGATCAGTTTTTACAAATGGACTAATAAAAAAATTGTAAAAAACGAAAAAAGTAAAAATTCCTACCTTACCGATAGTTCAATACGGAATCCTCTAAAATAAAAAATATTGATTTCAAATCAAATGAAATTATAATTATTATTTTATTAATATTTTATTATTATTATTATTATTATTATTATTATTATTATTATTATTATTATTATTATTATTATTATTATTATTATTATTATTATTATGGTCAATATAGTAGTAAAATTTTATTTAAAAAAAACCTGCAAATATTTTTTCCTAATAATTTTATGCCCTCTCCTCCTACTAATTTATTTACTTCTTCTCCTGAGTTGCTGATCCTTAACTTGTTGAGGAACAGCTGGAGCCGCCGGAGCGGCATCCACTGCGCCAGGGGGCTGCGGGGCGGGTGGAGCAAGGTTGCCAAGGGCCGGCACGTGAGGAACCGCAGGTAGCCATAATGGCGGAGGAAATGCCGCTGGCGCATCAATCACGAAAGGCGCCCGTTGTACCGGCCGCGGCATAGCCTCCGGAAATACCGGGTGAGCTGGTACTCTTGGTGCCCCTGTTGCTGGTGCTTGAAAAATTGGCGCCCGCAAATGAAATACTGGAGGCCCTGGAGGAAACTGAATTTGTTCCTCCCGAGGCTCCGGTCCCGCATGAATATTTTCCTCCTCGGGTATGTCGTCGTTTAAAAACATCTGCATCAAAAGAAACCGAATTTAAACAATTTTCTGACGGTTGATATCAGTATTATAAATTTAAAAATATAATTACCTCGTCGAAATCGTTTATAACTTGATTTTCGCGATCGCTTATTTTAAAATATTTTTTTTTTTTTTTTTCCTAGTCCAAACACTCCCGAAACGTTGAATGAAAAAACGTTACGAAAAACCGTCAAAAATTCGAGACAGATACATCGATAGTTGCAACTTCGATACAAAAATATCGATACTGCATATGTATCGATTTCCGTTCTCTTTCTGTTAAAGCCAATCAGATACCATACCTTTCGGATTGGTTCGTATCTGTTCGTGCATGTTCGTGTCCGTTTGTGTGTCCGAGTAGTGTTGATAATAATTGCGTCAACTTCGATAATAATAAACGTAACGTAATTGATGCAAAAGTACTGAAAAATACAAATCCATTATTGTGATTTAATAACTGGATTCAATAATTTAAAAGGCCTGGCAGCACCCGGCAGGGCTTCTCTTATTCAAATAACGTCGTGGGATCATTACTTTTTCTTAGGTTCGTTTATTTACAATTTTACCATGTAAATATGCGAATGTAAACTGAATATAAATTGCTGTTTTTATTCAATCTCCAAAAGGTTTTCCTAAGTGTAAATCAAAAATAATTTCATTAGTATTTCTGATTGTATAAGAGTAACTGTAATTAAAAAATTCAATTATATACAATAAATTATTGATTTATAATAAATACAAAATCGATTCCAATTTCGGGAAGTTACCATAGCAATACAAAATATTTCATATTATTTTATTAATAACAGATGGAAAGTTAATTTTCAAACATTTAAAATTAAACAAAAGAAAAGAATCTTATGGATCCATGATTAATCTTCACTGGAAAATTCATGTTGAATGTTTTGTTACATAGCATTAAGTTTGTTGTTCTAACTAAAAAGTCTTGGAGAACTGTTTAAAAATTTTTTTCTTGAATACTCATTTAATTTCCCTTTTTTGTTTATTTTAAACGCTTAAAACTTCCGGCACATAATTTGTCAACAGTAAAGATGGATTCCGAGCTACTGCATGACGAATTGCGTGACACAAAATTTTTGTGTTTGCATGGAATTTTACATGGTCAAGGATACGCATTTTTGCATTGCGTTCATTGCATTGTGGATTGCGTGGCCTTGACCATGTAAAATTCGACACAAACTCAAAAATTTTGTGCCACACATTTCACCACGCAGTAGCTGGCAATCCACCTTAAATGACAATCAAATTTTCTGCTGAACAATAAAACAACGAGAAAAATATTTCAAGAAGGAAAACATTATTTACATATTTTCAATTAATCAAAGAGTACATCTAGCCGATTTTGATTACTTACCTAAACAGAGCAATACATTTTTTTTTTGTCAATCGGAAAATTTTTTCTAGCAAAATTTAATAATTAAAATTTCTATAAAAAAAGACAAAAAAGACCGAAGTTATTGTTTTCAATTCGATAAATGATAAAATTTCCAAAACAGAATAATTCGTGAATGCAATATGTAGGATGTGAAATTTTCAAAATAATCAATACATCCCTTTTGGAAATCTTATAATAGTCTGTAACAGTTTGTAAAATGAAACTATTTCGAGTATCAGCAGAGCTTGAGCTGAGCTGAAATCAGCTCTGCTCAAGTTCTGCTTGTGCTCTGCTCGACTTGTAATTGTTTTGTAAT
Source organism: Platygaster robiniae (assembly GCA_028476575.1). Taxonomy (NCBI): domain Eukaryota; kingdom Metazoa; phylum Arthropoda; class Insecta; order Hymenoptera; family Platygastridae; genus Platygaster; species Platygaster robiniae. Next base: position 19,162,288 of record CM052019.1, on the reverse strand, counting down.
TCACGAATTACAGTGTTATATATTGTTAAATATAACAATATATATATATGTACATATGTTGTCGACATATAAATTTTACATAGAAAATTATAGATTATCAGAACTCGCAAAATGAAATATTATCCTAAAACGTAAAATATTGCTAAAGAAAAAAAAAAGGTAGAATATAAGATCATTTAGTAACGTATGTTGAATTGAACATTCATTTGAAAAGGATTTCATGAACCCGATATGACTTTTGTAAAGAAGGTAAAAAGAAGTACAATGACGAACATTATAATCATCTTTGCTATTCTCATATTGTGAAATAAATGAGAATTAACGAGGCACCATTACCACTCACTCGCTTAGCAGAGCGATCAAGACAAATTATCATTTACAGTATTAGAAAATTCCGTTCCTTCTTGTAAAAACAAATTTTAGAGTCATTTCATAGTCGATAATTTTTCAGCATTTACTACCTAATAACGACTTGGGATTCCCAACTTTTGTAAAAACAAATTTTAGAGTCATTTCATAGTCGATAATTTTTCAGCATTTACTACCTAATAACGACTTGGGATTCCCAACTTTTGTAAAAACAAATTTTACAGTCATTTCATATTCGATAATTCTTCAATCATTTACGAGCTTGTAACGACGCGAGATTTTCGCTTTTTGCGAAAACAAACTTAAAAACGATTCAACGCTAGTACGATAAAGTTATTTTTTTCATTCGGGCCTCTATCTAAATTTTACTGACACTTAGAATTAGATTTTCGTTGGTATATAACTCGTGAGTTTTCGAGATGTCAGGCTGTCTTTTTTTGGATTCTCGCACAAGTAAGTTGATTCCGTTAATTTAGTTTTCACGGTCAGTTCATTTGTACAATTTGGTTGTTAAACCGAATTGAATTTCTAATTTGTTTCAGTTTTCATTTGTACAATTTGGTTGTTAAACCGAATTGAATTTCTAATTTGTTTCAGTTTTCATTTGTACAATTTGGTTGTTAAACCGAATTGAATTTCTAGTTTATTTCAGTTTTCATTTGTACAATTTGGTTGTTAAACTGAATTGAATTTCTAGTTTGTTTCAGTTTTTATTTGTACAATTTGGCTGTTAAACCGAATTGAAGTTCTAGTTTGTTTCAGTTTTTCATTAATACAATCTGGTTGTTACACCGAATTTAATTTCTAGAATGTTTCAGTTTTTGTTTGTATAGTTTGGTTGCTAAACCGAATTGAATTTCTGATTTGTCGAAATCTAGTTTATTTGCATTTAAGTGTAATTAGCACTCGCTTCCTTACCTATCCTTGCTCAGTGTCTCCAGAGACTTATACAACCTTAGGGGAAGCCCGGAAGCAAGCGCCTTGTGGGGTTGCATCCACGGGACGGGTTCGGAAAATTCGACCGGAAAGGATACCCGGAACTTTGGGCCGCTCTACAAATATTTCATGGACGTGCCCCAGGTGCACTGACGTCTACTGGACCCTCCCCGTCGGCTATAAGGTCATTGGTAGAGAGTCAAAAAGGACTCCGTTCTCAGCGGGAAGGTCCGTGGGATCAAACCATCAACCCCTCCCTTCCCCTATTGGAGATCATGTTACCAGACGACCCCGAAATAGGAATTCGAGAGAACAAACCTACCCTTGAGAATACTGAACGAGACACCACTGAACTAGAAGCCTCTCGACCAGTGGGTATCGTCAAGCCGATTCTTTGAAGGCCGGTTGAGAATCCTCAACATCCTGCCAGGAGAGGCCCATTCCTAAGGAACCGAGGCACACTAGATAGTTTCCGGAATGAGGGAACGGCGAGAAGCCACGGGGGTTCACGAATCGACCCAATAGTGATAGACCTCACTAACGACAATATTCCGGTACCGTCAACGTCACGAACAGAATCAAGAACGTTGCCACCCGCATTCAGGCAAGCCCTCAGTCAGATTAGGGCGGCCGAACGGGAATTGGGAACGCTGGGACCGTCGCCCCCGCCGTCCCCCGGCACCGAAGAGGAACTTTTGCGGGAACCTGTAGAATCGAATGTTCTTAGTACCTCTGGGTATATTCCAGATTAATAAAGATATTCGGGCCTAACTTGTAACGATGTTTTCTATGAATATACAAGTTGTAAAGATTGGAACTCGAACGGGCCTCAGTGTATTCTCATTTACAACGCCCTCTCCCCTTTGAGAGTCTCTAGAAATTAGAGACACCTGTTGCGAGTATTTAGAATACATAACAACAGACTATTACAATATTTCCGATAGGGATTGCATTAAAAAATTGAGTTGTTGACAGGTACAATAATTTGTGTTGATTGATGAAGAAATTTCTTATCACTATTAATATTCTGTCTGTGAAATGAGAAATTTGCAATTACATTTTTTAGAATTTGATTAACTGCAAATTTTGAGATTTAAATAAAAATAAAATATAAATAATTCGAAGATAGTTTTACAATTTCTGAATTCAGAACTCTGTTAGGAAATTTGTACATCTTTGGAAACTGCAAAAATTGTATTCCATTAAACGATTGAAAAATTTAACAATATACAAATTTAAGTTTAGTAATAAAATCTGACTTCACACTTTTCAATAAAAAAAAAGTGCATTTTCCTGATACCGATTATTGGAAAATCACTAATTTTCTACAAAAATTTTCTACGAAATTTTTACAAAATGAGTCAAAATCAAGAGCAAGAAAAAAAAGTTTTAAACTAGTGTTATTCATTTGAAAAATGACGAATAAAAATTTTCAGAGGAGACCAAATTGTGACTTGAATATTTTGGATGAGGGATTTCGAAAATCATAAAATTTGTGCATCAAAAAACTGCATTGACGCCAGTGTATTACTTCTAATTTATTAATCAAGAAATTTTTTCTTACTATTGTTATTTAATACTTTAAACTCAGTAACATTTTCAGTTAAATTTTTCTTAAATTGAATTCACTGCAAAATTTAAGAATTGAAGAAAATTGAGAAATTAATGATTGGAGAATAGTTGAATAATTTATGAGTAAAATACTTAGTTGGGAAATCAAACAATAGTTGTGAAATTTACAATTTTCTTTCAAACAAACAACTAATTGAATGATACAAAACGAATATTTGAATAATGAGATCATTGTTTAGACTTAAGAATAACATAGTACAACTTACCCATCTCTTTTCATTTTCATACTTGAAAATGTATTATAATAATGTTCTTCATCAAAATCATTACAAAATCAAATTGATAAAAAAAAAATTATAAAATTTTTTTCATGAAGTTCAATTATGACAAACAAACATTTCCACATCAGAACAATTAGTAATTTTGATATTTTTGATGGAAAATTTTGAAAATAAATAATTTTTTTATTTACAAATCTAATCAACTGCAATTTCATAAGAATGTGTTAATAAATAAAAAAAACTTCTTTTTACAATCATTATTCAACGCTTTGAATTAATAATTTTGCATTCGGTTTTTTTTTTTTAACTTACCGAAAAAACCATGCATAAATTTTGCACCCATCTTACACTCTACTTTCACTCATCTTGCACTCATCTTTTACTCAATTCGCAACGGTATGTTGCAAATCGGATCACGAGGGTCTTCAATGTTATGAATTTTGCATTGCCAAAAATGGAATGGACTGTAATCTTATAAAGTTGTACAGATAAATAAAGAAATTTTTCTGCACCACAATAACTCAGTACCTCGAACTTATGAATTTGCAATTAGAATGTTTTTATTGAATATACTGCAAAGTAAAAAAGTTTTTAAAGAATTGAATAATAAATGTTAAGAAAATAGTTATAGGTAAAAACTTAATTAATAAAATATAGAAATTTTTCATTAAAAAAAGCGTATAATCACCTTATCTCGGACAAATTCTTGAAATTGTGTATTATAGTATAGTATAGTATTTATTTATTTCACACCCCTTATTAGGCCTTTGAAAAACTTCCTCGTACATTCTCTTTACATAACATTAACTTTGTAACTGAATTCGTCGTTCACATTTGTTTACATTCGTATCATCATACTCAGTCACTTCAAATTGTGTATTATAAAATCATTGTTTTTTTTTGTTTCAGATGAACGAGTAATGTTCCTGGCGCCGAGGATCAATGATTTTATGCTTTCAGGTTCATCTTCGAATAAAAATAATTTTTTTTTCCATCGTTCTATTGTTTTTTAGTTGTTTCTAATACCTTACAAAAATTGCTGCAAGGACGTTGAAGCTTCTAGTATAAATTTAAAAAAGTACAAGAACGCTGTGACGTGGCAAAGTTTTTGTTCGGCTTTGCCCTGTTTGAAAGTCTACTTTTCGTATTTAGTTATGACGAACCGCGGGGAATTCGAAGTGCACATTTTAAGGGAAGGGATTTTACGAAATTAAAAGAAAAAAAAAAAAAAAAAAAAAAAAAGGAAAATCTGATTTCAACTCGTCGATGACTACATTAGAACGACTTTGAAGGTACGTGCTTTGTATCATTATCGGTTTTGATTTTCGTGCACGTGTCGATTTATACCTTTTCTTTGTTCAGCGTATTTTGAATTTCGGTTTCAATTTTCGTGCTCGTGCGACTTTATGCCTTTCCTTTGTTTGACGTGTTTTTGGATTTTTCAGTTTCACGAGGCATGCGCATTTTTCATTGTTCGGCACTATTTACCTTTCAGAGACAAGGGGCCTTTATCTTAGCTATATTTTCCCGTTTGGACAAGTTTACGAAAACGCGATTTTCGATTTTGGAAACGAGCGAGTTCTTTCCTGTTCGGTGTTATTTTGTCTCCAGAGAGATATGTGGCCTTTGTCTTCGACGCATTTTTCGATTTTCGCGTTTTCGGGGCCGGGTTAACACTGATTCTATTGTTCGGGGCGTGTTGATTGGAAAACGCGATTTTCGTTTTAAAGAGACTAAGGGGGAGAGGCTTCGATTTCTTTGTAACGCCTTTGTCCTGAAATTTTCCTTTGTCCGACTCTCGCGCTATTAATTATACCGGGAAGGAATTGATTTTTTTTCGTGATTGTCAGATACCGATTTTTTTGTGTAATACGAGCCGAAAATTTTTGCGAGCGTGCGAAATCGTAGTTTTTTTTCGCCTTTTATCAGAGACCTTTCAACGCTGAGATACGACCTCATCAGGTGAAGACGACTTTTCCAACGTAGAGATGTACTTCTTTTTGATCACCATGGTCTTCGATCGATTACCGCCCTCTTCAATCAATTACCGCCCTCTTCGATTGATTACCGCCTCGTGCTTCATAACATGAACTCGGAACATTGCTATTCTTCAATTTTCTGCAAAAATCTGCTCGGTTTCAATACGAATTGGCAAACAACAGGCTGGTTTTCGAGATGGAACGACTCGGAAAATTCGAGAAAGTTCCAGAAGCGTTGGACATGGCGGGCGGCGGCTCGATTTTGGAGAGAAGGACAGACTGGACAACTCAGGTCGCGAAAAGAGACAGCGGAATTTTTCGGGTGGGGAAAATTTTGGAGGAATGAGCGGTCTATAAAAGGCGGAACCCGCGTCGGCTCAGAGCTTCTTCGGCCAGTCATCGACGAGTTGAGTCGGATTTTTGGTTTGCGTCGCGATCAATCGTTTGATTTATTGTGCATATTACCGAATTATCTACCGCTTCGATCTCGATTTACCTTGCCTCGATTTTTTTTTTGTTTGTTACTCAGGAGTGTAATTTCGATTTTGTAATTCCGATAAATAGACTCGCTGGTGTTTTCCGCCGGGGCTTTGTCCGAGATTCCTGCGGGTCGTGCCCGTATCAGGGAATTACAGAGTTCCCGGTTGGGGTGATATTGGGTGGATCTTGGGGTTTCGATTTTTCTTGGTGTGCGGTTCGGTCAAGTTGGACCGAACTCTGACCGGTTTTCTAGGTGATTCGAGCAAATCCTAGGTGGGGAGTTGCCTTGCATCTAGGTGTCGATCGACCTTGAAACCGAGACTTATGGTCTGACGGTTTTCTAGGCGATTCGAGCAAATCCTAGGTGGGGAGTTGCCTTGCATCTAGGTGTCGATCGACCTTGAAACCGAGACTTGCGAGCGCTTCGGTTGGCATCTGGGGTTGTTATAGATTCAGCGAGTCTCTTTAATCGCGATCCAAGTCCAAAGTTTTCTTTGAGCGCTCATTACCCCACTGAGGTCACGCCTGAGGCGTTTGAAGAAAATTGCGGTTGTGTAAATTGTGAGGAGAAGCGTGACGTGGCAAGTGCAGAGATTGGCGAGGAGGGTTCGTTTTGTAGCGTGAGTAGTTGATTATTACGGGTCAGTTATCTGGCTTATTTTTTTTGTTGTTTTGTACCGGCACAGAATTATTATTCAAGGTCGTTCTAGCTGAAGTTGTCGCTTCGTTGCTACTTTGCCTTTATTAGACTAATTTCAAGTAATTATTTGGTTTCCTTTCCTTTCCGCGTTCGAAAGGAGTAGAATTTTTTTTTGTGTTGTTTGAAGAGAGAGGTGTGATTTTTCGAGTGAGAATTATTACCTTTTGTGGCGTTTTTGAATTGCGTTTGGCTAGAAAAGGTAGCACGAGGACGCGATAATAATAGTTATTCTTGTATTTTTTTTTGTACATCAAGGAATTGAATAGATGGTTGTTAATTAAGATTTGGATTTGTTTTATTTATCAGGGTTGAGATAAATGGAAAATCGAGACAAAACGAGCGTGGTTTTGTCTCATATCTGCTCGTAGTGTCCATTGCGCGGACCAGCGTTAAGATTCCGCTTCACGAATACATCTTGTTTGAGATTTTCCGCTTTGTTTGATTTAAGTATTTTTCTTTTGTTACTTTTGAGAAGAAATTTCGACAAGTTCAACTTGTCTGGCCATCCTGAACCAGTTGTGTGGCAAGTATTAATTTTGATTTTTTTTTTGGATTAAATCTTGTTAATCTTGAAGAGTAGCGATTTTTTTTGTGAGTTTGGACTCGTGGCGAAGGGGCGGAGAAATCGTGTACTTTTACATAATTCCTCGTTACAACGCTTGAACGAACTTGTCTGAGCTTAAATAATTCGCTCCAAGAAATTTTGAAAAGTCTTGTTAGAGCTTGAATTATTGCTCCAATAACATAAACAAGTTATTGTGTGAGCCCGGAAAACTGCTCCAAATACGCACAAACGTATTTGTATGAGCCGAAAACAGCTCCGAGATTACTGAAACTCTCGTTAGAGCCAAAAATAAAACTACATATGTTTTCTTCTACTAATGTCTTACTAAGTTAATATTGAAATAACATGTCACAAAAATTCATGAAAAAGTAATACATTATCAAGTCTAGACTGTTTACTGAGCATTGTCTGAAAAAAAAACACTGTTTCATTATAGTTTTATGACAGTAAAATTCGAATATCTTAACCAATAACACTCACAATGACAGACTTAGAGATTGACACTCTTTCCGATAGTGATAGACAAACCATTTTGGAAAACGATGCATTAGAAGAAACGCACATCATCGTTTTCCATAAAATGATGAAAAAGTTTTTTAAGTCCGCAAAACGAGTTTTGAGTTTATATCCAAACTTGATTACCGAAGCAAATCCAAATGAGGAACTTATTCAAATAATAGGACACCCATTTCACTGGGTGTGCTGTTATTATGACACGAAAACAGTGTATATATCTACGATTCAGGAAATGCTCCAACAATGACTGCTGAACTTGCGAACATTTTGAAAAAACTTTTCAGAAATATTGATATTAATACAGTTAAAATACCCAAAGTTCAAGAGCAAAAAATATGCAGTCTCGATTGTGGAGTTTTTGCAATTGCTTTTGCGATTTCTTGCTTGTTTCAATTGAAGCCGGAAAATATTCATTACGATGAAGAGAAACTCCGCGAACATTTGTTACAAATTTATGATTCGAAAACGATTTCTCATTTTCCACAGAGCAACGATGTGCCACAAACAGTAGTCTTGTCATTGCCCTTAGCTTTGCAGAAGCGAAGAAGGCGCGCAGAATATTTTCAACGTGAAAAAAAAACACACAAGCCCACATCTAAACGTGTAGATTTTTTTAGTGGAACGTTAAAAAATTTGAATTCTGTCCAAATTACAGAAAAAAAAAAAACTTTTTCTGCAACGCTTACTACTTTCTGGCCTACATCTCAGAATTCAGATAAAAATTGTATCAAACAAAAGCTCATGCCTGCAACTGACAGCAACATTTGTACAAAAAAAGCAAAGATAAACAAGAAAATTATTGAAGTAAAAGAAAAGTTATACGGCGCGAGTACAGTTCACAATGATGCTGCTCCCCAAGAAAAACCGAATAAAAAGATACAAAATGTTGACACGGTTAAGAATGAAATCAAATTCAATAATGAAATCCATCACGAACAAAGTCATCAAATGAAGAATGACAATAATATTACCACTCGCGTGGATTCGCCGAAGAAGCATAAAAAAACTAATTATACTGCGTGGCAGGGATTGCGGCAAATACAACCTAGCTTCCTCAGTAAAGCCGAGGAAAATATGATATTGCAGGGTTTGTGTTTAACAGACAATCACATCATAGTATTTAATTCTATTATTCATAATCGTACTATCTTCAGACCATACGACACCTTATTCTTGGACAATCTTCAACGAGTAAAAGCAGTTTCTCCAGGAATGAACCACATTCAAATTTTGCCATCAAGAATTCACCAACATTGGGTATGCAGTTATTACAACAGCGATACGGATTCATTATCCATTTACGATTCTTTGAACACGGGAAAAATTTGTTTTGAACATAAATTGTTCTTACGAAAATTGTACACTTCGCATAATTTATTGAAAACGAAATTTCCAAAAGTTGAATCACAACAAAATAATACTGATTGCGGTGTATATGCTATCGCTTTCGCCACCTCAATATTATGTGGAAGAGAGCCAGAAATGGTTAGATATGACAGGGAGTCCATGCGAGAGCATTTGCTTTCTATGCTGAAAAAACAGACCATAGAACATTTTCCAATTCACTTTCCAGATCTCGTTGAAGATGAAATGATAAATATTAATAATGTTCTTTCCAAAGAATCTACGGAGTCTGCAACACTGATCAACTTGAATAGTCAATTAGAAATATTGTGTTTCAAACAAAACAAGTCACAATGGTCATCCCCTGACGGATACAATGAAATTGTGATTAAAAATCATGACTTTGCAGTCGTCAACTCAGAACACTCTTACTCATTACCTTCAAGTTTACAGAATGAAACAAATAAAAGACAGATGAAGGAAAAAGACGAGACAGATTCGATCAACACAAAAAACGTATACAATAATGAACATGAGCGAAAATTGACCAATCGGAAACACGCTAATCGAAATGATAATGATGAAAATCAATCTCAAATTCTTTCAGATCAGAAAAAAAACATTCAGCGCAAAAAAGGCGAGACATTTAAATGAACATGACATGAACGAAAGCGACGTTCTCGTGTCTTCTGATGTAATAGATAAATTAAGCGATGAGGAATGCAACGGGAAAAATATAAAACACGCATTACAGCAGGAAGCAGAATCTTTTACGAATTTACAAGCTGTACCGAAGAAAAAAGGAATCAATGAGATAATAAGTAAACAGAAATTATCAACTACTTTCCAAAAACGCAAAGATGCAGAATATTATATACAAAATTTATCGGAAAAATTAGGTTATTCCTCTAAAGTGCAATGTAGAATAGAAGCTCAAAGTATTATACAGTGGTGTCTCATGAGTCGGAAAAATGATGTTTGTATTCTAGAGAAAACTTTCAAAATATGCAAAGATTTAGCAGCAAGTAGTTTGGAGCGCTTCAAGCAGGCCTCACCAAATGTGAAATCAAAATTGATTGCTCTCTGTGGTGCTTCAAAACATTATGCAACCACAGAAGCATATTTCGCTGACACTTCTTACATCCAAGGAGAAACTACGATAGCAAAACTTGACAAAATCGTTGTCAATTCACAAGGTCAGGTAATGAATTTGCTACCTGCAACGATTGGAAAAGGGAATAAAAAACATTGGTCTTGCGAAGATTTAATGTGTAAACTTGATGATGAAGCAGTTTTAAATAAGTTCATTACTCTCTTAAATTCAATTGTTTCGTGCACAGTGACGAATGTGAACGCATTTATCTTGACGAAAATAAAATGTTGCGACACTTCTCATGCTAATCCGAACAAGCTTAGTCATCCATACAGTTGTTATGTCAATTGTACAACTTGCAAATCTCTATTCATTTCAGCATTAATTTTAGCCTCCCATTTTCCTCTCGTTCGTTATATAAAATTACTATTACAACGCATTGTCAGGTTGGCGACTTATATAAATGAGCTAGATAATGCACTAGATGAAATCAACGTGGAATTTCTGGAACAATACTATCAGGAATCCAAAGATAAGGCTGCGTCTTATTTACAGAAAGGTTTCGAAATCGATCTTAATGAATCAAGCATAACAAATACTCACTCGAAAGCATTCGTAGCTTTGACAAAAAAATCAATAGATGTTCCTGAAAATGTGTGCATATCTTGCGAAAAACTTTGTTATCGCAGAGATGTTACGGAAATAAGAAAATTCAAGAAACCTATTAAAACCAGTTTATGGTCTAGATTACTCGAATATGCTAAAACGACAAGTACCGAGATTAAATTCGTTTGTAAATATTGCATAAAAAAAATAAGGAAAAATCAAATACCACCTACATGCGTATTAAACAGTCTTTAAGTTCACGAACAGCCTACAGAGCTATTACTTTTAAATGATTTTGAAAAAATATTGATTCAGCGGACAAAACCATTTCAAGTTGTAAAAAGAATAGGCACAGTTGGTAAGAAAAAAATGCCAGCAAACAGAATGGTACCTCAGGTAATAGGACGGACGTTTCATCTTCCACTACCAATTGAAGAAACTATCAAACGAATTTGTCCTCGTAATATAGCAATAAATAAAAACCATGAATTACACATTGTCGTGCGTGGTTTACCTGAAAAAAAACGAAAGTAATTTGGGAACATATGGTGAACGTAAAAAAAGTGCTGGCGTGTTTAACGTTGTTGAAAAAGATCAATCCATTTTACAGTGAAATTGAACTTCCATTTGAAGCAAATGAATTATTGACCGATTTAAATATAGCGGAATTCGGTACTCAAGATGAAGACATGGAAGAGGTTGACGATGAATTGAACGATAAGAATGATGGCAATGAAATGGATTGCGACGTACAACCAAAATCAGCAATTTTAACACCAGCGTCGTATTCAGGCGGTTTCTATGAACAATTCACGATATATCCGATAAACGAGAAAAGAGTTAACGAAACATCGACGAATCTTTATCAAATGAAAAAAATACACGATGAACCATTCAGTGATTGGGAGGAAAATCTCGATCTTACGTCTTTTCCAGATCTCTACCCACACGGCATTAATGGCAAACATGCTGAGCGTGCGATACATCCGACAGATTTTGAATATGTCAAACAAAGATTAATGTCGAAACATCCTCAATTTCGTCTGAGTACTCTGAACATCTTCTTTTTGCTCAACAATCACAACATTCGACAGTTGAAAGCAGGTATATATCATAAACTGAATGTCCTTAACCCTTTATTGAAATACACGGCCAAAATTTACATAGAATTATTGAACAAGCAGGAATTGGAAGAAAATTTAAATACCGTTTTTTCGAGACTTCGAAATACTGAGCAATATTGGCAAATTACTCGAAATGACTTGAGATGCATGAACGACAATTACGGTCCACCAACGTGGTTCCTCACCTTAAGCCCCGCGGACTGGCTTTGGTCTGACTTGAAAAATTATATTCGTAAGGTTAACACGCCTTTACTACCATGACCACGACTTTAGACACGACCCCTGAGGGAGAACTAGTTGCTACAGATCCAGTGTCAGCGTTAAGATTTATTGACAATGAATTTCATGCCATGTTAGCTTTTATAACATCAAAGAGCGCACCGCTGGGTAAAGTAATTCATTATTTTTGGCGCCATGAGTAACAAACAAGAGGGATGCAACATTTTCATATGCTACTATGAGTGGAAAATGCTCCGACAATAGGGAAATGAACACATGAAGAAATAGCAAATTTTATTCTGCAACATGCGACCTGTAGACTTCCTGACAATAAAGTATCACCTACTTTATTCGAACGCGTCCATATGCATCAGCGACATTCTCACAACGGCTACTGTTTGAGAAGTAAAAACACCAAAAAAGGTTTTCGTAAAATATGCCGATTCGGATTTCCCCGACCAATTACTGAAAATATAATTTTAAGAGATGTTGCAACAGCCATAGCAGGTAGGAAAACTTTGAAGTCGAAAAGTCGCCTGTATGATCTTCCACGATCAAAAACAGAAGAAAATATAAATGATTACAATCCGGCTATACTGTTAGCTTGGGAAGGTAATGTAGATTTACAATATTGTTCAGATTGGTTAAGGGCTATCGCGGAATATCTCACAAAATACGGAACAAAAGGCGAGAAAAGTCATCTTCAAAGTAATTTCAAAGAAATAGATCCGAAAAAACCTCTGCAAAGTCGATTATGGGCTTATACTTTGAGGGGCCTGAGTCACCGAGAGTGCGGAGCTTTAGAAGCGGCAGACACTTTGTTGGGAATTCCGTTGCATGGTACTGACCCTCGTACAACCATAAAATGGGTAAACGTGAATGAAGTCAGAAGTAAAAAATTAAAAAGCAAATCCGAAATCGAACAATTAGATCAAGAATCAACTGATATCTTTGTTCCAAATTTAGTTGACGATTATTATCCAACTCGACCCAAAGAACTCGAATCACTATGCCTATATGATTTTGTCAAGAAGTTTGACTTTGTTTATGTTGAACCGTCGGATGAAAACGTGGAATATTATCAAATAGGCAAATCAAAATATTTGAAAAGAAGACGATACGAGTACTTAGTGAACTATTATAAATACAAAGTTGAAATTGCTCCGGAAAAGTACTTATTCTCTTTGTTGATTTTATTTAAACCATGGAGAAATATTCAACAATTAAAAGATCATCATGATACATATGCTGATGCGTTTGACAGCTGTAAATCAGTTTTGACCAACGCGATGCAATACCATGAAAAAATGTCCGAAATATAAGAAGCATTACACAATTTACAAGAATCAATCAGACAAAAAATTGAAGCAGACAATGATGGAAAAAAGCTTGACAATAATGATGATTCACCACCCGATGGTCATTTGATTGAAGCACATGAAGCTATGAAAGATTTCAAGGCGATCGACGAGAGGGCTGCTGATGAGGACATTGCCAGCATCGTCTCAAAAATGAACGCCGACCAAAAACGAGTTTTCGACAGAGTAACAGATATTTTGCAATCGCAGAATGAGATTCTACGTTTGTATGTTAGTGGTGAGGGTGGTACTGGTAAAAGTTTCCTAATACACGCAATAAGATGTTGGACAAAACAAATCACGCAAAAACGCGTAGCGATTACAGCTCCCGCGGGTATTGCTGCATTTTCGGTCAATGGCTTAACTATACATAGATTATTTCAATTACCAGTTCAACATGGCGATACTCCAAAATATCAGCCATTATCAGACATAGTACTGAAAAAATTACGCGAAGATTTAAGCGACGTTGTACTCGTCATAATTGACGAAGTTTCTATGATATCCAACGTCACTTTGATGTACATTCACAAAAGAATGTACATATCTTTTATAAAAATGAAAAAAGGCTGGTTCTGCGTTGATGATTTTAAGGTATCAAAGAAAAACTGGCCATATAATGGCAAAGGAGTGTGCGTACTCTTTCTTGGAAAACAAACATGAACAAATACTTTGTTAAGATCCCACACGGAAAATATTGAAAGAAACGCATTGAGCGTATCCTAACGAAAATGAATTCAAAAATTATTCCCGACAAAAGTTCTCAGCTACGTGACCAGATTGAGGAGGCTGCCCCTCCCGTATAACCCCCTCCACTGCCCACAGTGCCCACCACTTTTTCATAGCGAAAGGCCGCGGCTGCCGTTTTTGCTTTATTTACGCTGGGCGGTAGGAAAAAAGGGCCCAAAATCAGAGTAGCTTGGAATAGCGGATTTCGTTTCCGTAGTCGAATCTTATTGAATTTTCATTTTTGAATATAATAATCAAATAGGTCATCTAGTAATATATCCTTACTTAGAACAATTTTTCGAACTTCGAATCTTTGTTATAGTTAGTTCGAAATAAAATTTAAAAAACTGATCATAAAAAAACCAATTCTGAACTGATGTTATAAATGAACTTTCTTATCTATATTAGTTTTACAGTGACATGATCTTCTTTATTTATATCCTGAATTATACTCACATGTTTATTGGCAGTACATCAAGATGTATCAGTAATTAATGCGCTAGATTTAATATCTGTTTCTTTTGATTCGACAAAAAATAGATAGTTATAACTGCTTTTCCACCTCTCCACTAGACTAATTTTTCTATGGCTATCTTGTCGCTTGCTGTTTTTGTGTATGCAACAACTTGGATTATCCCTGCATTGCAACTTTTATGCTCGCAGTGCAAATAAAATAGCTTTTTTTATTCGAATTTTTGCATAGCCAAGATGCAAAGTGTAACAACTATGAAGGTTGATCACTATAACACTTGAAAACTGTTCCTCCATTTATTCGTTGATTTTATTGTAAGAAGTGAACTCATTAAAAAAAAATTAGCATTTTATAAACTATTTATTTCAAGACAACTTCATACTCACAGTCGATTGTAGAAAACAACCAGAATTTTCCAACTAGTGCAAAAATCTATTCTCGAGGAAAAGAGCAACATGATTGTGAATTACTTATATAAAAAGAAATTTTTATCACTGACAATGAGGAAAGTTGAAAAATATAATGAAAAAAATTTATACGGAAATATAAGAATCACTGGACAGTATTTGACTACAATAATTATTGTAGTATAAATTGGGTTGAAAACAATTGGAAAGTAAGTTTTTTGGGTTTTACATATTGAATGTTTACAAAAAAACTGAACAAACTTACTTTCTAACCTAATAGAACCTATTGAAAATATGATAAACAATTTATGTCTTTCATACTAAAAAACTAGTACAAGTTTTTATCGTAGAAAAAAATTTAGAAAGTCGTACATAGCTCTGTGATTATCATTCCCCGAACCTTATCTAAGGTAAGCTAATAAGCATTTTGGGATGAAAGTCGACGGGCCTTACTTTTTTCCACGTCACCAATGAGGTTTATCTCAAATTTTCTTTCATTTCCCATCGTCTTTCGAAGCTAGTAACATCTTACGTTTCTCAAAAGTATTCCGGTTATTAAAAACTTTAAAATAGTGAGATCGTAACATATCTGTTTTTGCAAAAGTTTAAATAATATTCCTACATTCATCCATCGTCTCATGCTGATTAAAGGATTCAAGGTAATTTTTGGGGTGTATTTCTTCGTTTAACAACACAGTTCCAAAATATTGATAATTTTTCAATTAAAATATGGAAATTTGTTCACTATATTCTGTTAGACCCATATTCTGATTTTCTCATAATTTATGGAAGAGTTCCATAGCGTATGGAAAATATCCAGAGTTATTGATGGGAAAAATCTTGTACAGAATATAGCTAAAAAACTTGCAATATTTTTATTGACAATTTACCAATCTTTTTTGACAGTGAAAATAAACGGTTGGGTACAAACAATCAGGCGAAGAATTGTTCAATGTTGAGTAGCTGAGTAAAATTCGCAAAGAATGATTCCTCCGTTAAATCCATAAATATTATATGTTAAATTCATTCAATTTCACGAGAATTATGTATCATTTGCAGTTACGTGACTTATTTTTTGTATAACTTTTTCATGAATATACGTCGTTCTTGTATGAATTCGATATAAATTTGACTGAAATTTATACAAAAAATAAAGTTTCAAGGCGAATTTTTAACCTTTCTTTTATGTTTCTTCAGTTTTCAGAACAAGTGTTACCTTGTAGTATTATTCATATCATATTTACTCCTTTTCATATACAGAGTGTTTCCAATTCCCGTGCCAAAAAAAAGTCCAATATTCCTTATTGAATTTTGAGTCGAATAGTCTTTTACCACTTTTCATAAAACTCAGAATACAAAAAGTTATTCAAGCCGGAAGTTTAAACAATAAATGCGCTCTCTCGACAAGTGGGAGTCAAATTGACGGACCAAACTTTCCCCAAATTTTCTTCATATTTTTATGAGTCAAAAAGTCCTGCGCCACTTTCATAAAACTCGAAATAAGATATTTGAGTTTGAAATTAAGGAAATGTGATTGGCTGAAACTTCTTACTGGAATATGTTTTTTCATTTCGAGTGTTATGAAAAGTGGCACAGGACTTTTTGGCTCAGAAAAATATAAAAAAATTTGGGGAAAGTTTACTCAGTGAATTTGACTCCTACTTGTCGAGAGAGCGCATACATTGTTTAAACTTTCGGCTTGAACAACTTTTTGAATTTTGATTTTTATGAAAAGTGGTAAAGGACTTTTCGACTAGAAATTCAATAATAAATGTTTTTTTTTTTTTTGGCACTGAAAATTGGAAACACCCTGTATATCGTTTTTCAAGTTTTGGATGGGTTCCACTACGGCTTGTGTTGTCAAATACTATTTATGTAGAAATAAGTCATTTTAATGATTAAGAATATGTTATAACTTTCATTTTGTCATTTCTTATTACCTGTTGTGATGGAAATTTATTTCAAGAGTGAAGGCGAAAAACATTTTCTATGTGTGTTTCTTATAAAAGTATCTATTTTCCTAAATCTTGCAATTTCTAATCTCCGGCAACCTTTTCTATTTTCAAATTTTCTCAATTTTAAAGTAAATCTTCATACATTGTTATATTGCTATTTTTCCTTTCAATATTGAATGTAATTCAATCTGACTTTTATGACTGTTTGATAAATGATATATTTATTATTGTTATGTTTTAGTTAAAAATGTTTTAGTTGAAATTTGTGTGTTTTGAATGTTTAATCTCATAAATTTAAAAATATCAAGCATACGAATTTTGGCTGTTAAAAATTGATACTCATTTTTGTTTATTTGTCTAACTAGTTAATTGCAAAAAGAACAAATGCTTGTCTCATTTATTTTAATAAAGAAGCTTTTTAAAATTCTTACCCAATGTTTGGAAAGTAACATTTGAAATACGGATTTTTTATTTTTCTAATCTTGGAATGTTACATTTTTCACATTTGTAGCTATAAACATTTGAAGTTTAAATTTTCTATGTCTAATTATTTATTTTCAATTTAGGATATACAATAACGTATTATAGATAAAAATGAAGGGTGTTCCATTTTTTTTTAATTTCATGCGAATAATACTACACGGTTGTGGGGTTCTTAACCCAAGCACTCAACATTTGTTTTAGTTGAACAATTCTTGTTGTTTGGCACAATCAACCGTAAATATTTAAAAATAGCTTAAATTTAACAGTTTATTTCATCATAGTTTTTTTTTTTTTTAAGAATGAGTTCACTTCCTGAATCAAAATCAGCGGTTAAAAGGAGAAAAACTTTTCAAGATGCGTGGTTTAGCGACCCAACCCTATCAGAGTTCAACTTGACGTCTTGGCTTTGCAAAAATCCAAACGATGAAAGCAAGTTCACTTGCACTGCGTGCAATAAAAGTTGCAGTGCAGGGAAGACCCAAGTTGTCGACCATGCAAAAACAGCAAGTCATAAGAAAGCCCTGGAAAATGCGGTCGGTGGAAAGGGTGAAAATGAACTTGTGCCTTTGCATAGTTTCGACGAATCGAAGCCTTTGCTCACCAAAGTGAAAGAAGCCGAAATAAAAATTAGTGCATGTATCGCGAATTACAACATATCTTTACGGGCTGCGGAAAAACTGTTGAATGTTATTCAGGATATACACAAGGAGGATACACGTGTTATAGGAAATTTAAAGTTGGGGCGCACAAAAATCGCGAGTATCATAACGAATTCTTTGGCGCGAATTGAGAAAGAACGAATAGCATCTGTACTACGTGAAAATTGTTTTTCATTCCTTGTTGATGAGTTGACTCATCAAAACAAAAAGTATTTGTCCGGCGTTGTACGTTTTGTTGAGCCAGAAACTTCAGATGTTAAAGTCGAACTTTTGGAACTTATAGATTTGGACTCAAAAGATTGCTCTGCTCCAAAATTAATGGAAACTTTTGATAATTGTTTAACAAATAACAATGTACCGATCGCTAGCACCATTGCAGTTTCTTCCGATAATGCCTCAGTGATGAAGGGTGTCAAAAGATCTTTCAAAACTTTCTTTGAAAGTCGGGTTCAAACATTTTTTGTGTTTGTCACATGTTGGCCCTTGTTTCGAGTAGTGCTAGTCGTGTTTTACCTCCCTTCGTCGAATCTTTCATGGTGAAATGTGTAAATTATGTTACAAAAAGTCCGAAAAGGAATTCAATTTTTTTGGAATTACAGAAACGTTTTGAAAATTGTGAAGAATCTTTGAAGCGGTGGTCGGAGATACGTTGGCTCTCACGTTTAGCATCAATTCGATCGATCATAATACATTGGTTTATTTTAAAAATGATTTTCGACACAGCCCAATGTGATTCACAATCAAATAAAACTGCTACATATCTCCTAACCGAAATGAAAAAACCTGAAACCCTCGCTTATTTTCACTTTTTATCTCATTCTTTAGCTCTGCTTGATTCGATGAATTTGTTTTTTCAACAGTCACAGGTTACTTTAGTTCACAAACTCCACTCAAAATGCTTGGGCTTACTTACAACACTACTCTCTTATTTTGTTAAAGATTTCAACAGTTTTGACTTGAATATGATATACTGCACTGATTTTTCTGATAGCAAATACCATGTACCACTGACAGAAGTTTCTCTTGGAATCGATTGTGAACTTTATTTACAAGAATTTGAAGAAGGAAACACAGAATTAGTCATGGAAATTCGGAAGAACTGTTTGAATTTTTATGTAGTGGCCGTGAAAAAAATAATTTCTGATTTTTATTACATTAATGATCAATTTTTTGT
Source organism: Platygaster robiniae (assembly GCA_028476575.1). NCBI lineage: Eukaryota > Metazoa > Arthropoda > Insecta > Hymenoptera > Platygastridae > Platygaster > Platygaster robiniae. The sequence goes on along the minus strand of CM052019.1, from coordinate 19,143,267 downwards.
CAATTTGAGCTACTTGAGACCGGACATCCTTTTCTTCGATACAGAACGCGACAAAACAGTGAGCAAAGTGATACAAATAGCAAAAAGAATTGACAGAAAAAATTTCATTGATTTGCAATTACTCAGTGACGAATGGACTGATTTGTATTTTTTATCAGAATCGACGAAACGTACGTTTGACGGATACGACTTCGACGAAATATCAAAGAATTTAGCCCTCATCAAAAGAAATGATCAGAGTTCTCGTTTTCCACAATTATGTACCCTTTTCAACTTAATCAGAACAATACCTCACTCGAACGCAGATCCTGAGCGGACTTTTTCATTTGTACCCAATGTTAAATCCGACGAAAAAAATCGCATGTCGAACGAACTGTTAGATGCATTTTGCACAGTAAAATCTGCTATACGATCAAGTGGCCAACCGGTTGCGAATTTCAAAATTACTGAAAGCCATTTAGAACTCATGACATCTGATACACTTTATAAGAGGAAAAGCAGCGATTAAGGATTTTTATTTATTTTGACGCAATTCATTATTCATTTGATAAATATCTTAAAACTTTTTTTTTTGAAAATTTCGTGTAGAAAAAACAAGTTTATTTTTTGAGATTCAAAAAAAGTGAAAAAATGAAGTTTGTAGATAGTTATCTGAAAAATGAATGAAGAATATAAAATATGAAACTTTATACCCTCCCAAGTATAAAATCTCAAATAATACATTAATATAATACTTTGCAGTGTTTTATTCAGGAAACATGCAATATCGAGTTATTAAAATTTCAAATTGTCCAGTCAACCTTTTTAAGCTATGTGATTAAATCTTTGTAGTATGAACCATATATATATTACATTTAAAATCGTTAACTCTTTGAATTCCAATTTTCTATATCTAGTGAATCAGAGATATTAACTCTGTTAATATCTACTTTTTCATTTCGGACGAGCAATCTTTCGAGTTCATTTTATTGAAACTGAAAATTTAGCTTTTCCTGACAAATTCGATGGATTGTATTTGAGTACTGTGTCGTAAAATTTTTTGGTGCAATTGGATCTTAGCAGTTGTATTTACGACACCGCAAATCGATGTTTCACAGCTATCTCGTGTAGTAAACATTTTTATTTACCAAGAATAGTACATTTTATGTTATATTTGATGGATTCTTCAAAAAAAATCATTTTGATTTTCTTTATTCGAATTTATTGTGAACGAGGATTTTACTCAATTTTTCGATTTTGAGAAATTATTTTTGAACAATGGAATAATTTTTATTAATTTTGATATCCAATAAGTTTAAATCTTCCAAATAACGTGCTTAGTAACGGATAAGATTTAAACTTAAAATTTCTTAAGTAAAAGTATTGCTGGACTGTTGTAGTATAAGATTAAGGCGTAACATTATTGTAAGCATAGGTGCTGGAATTGTAATGAGTTTCATTTTCATTTGAAAATGAAATGAAAAAAATTATGCAGCGTGAAATAAATTTTAACCTTATCACAGAATTTTTCTATTCTACATTTTTATTAATATACACTACATTTTCTGCTTTTGAATAAAAAAATTCAAGTCATTCTTATTATAGGAGCTTACTTTTCAGAAGCATATTGTGTCAAGTCTTCGTTAAATTTGCGTGCAATTTAAAGATTTTATAATTATCTAAGTACAAATTTTTTCAATAAATGGTCTAGTTTTCAAACTTTATTTCGGACTAACTATAACAAAGATTCGAAGTTCGAAAAATTGTTCTAAGTAAAGATATATTACTAGATGACCTATTAGATTGTAATATTCAAAAATGAAAATTCAATAAGATCGACTACGGAAACGAAATCCGCTATTCCAAGCTACTCTGATTTTGGGCCTTTTTTTCCTACCGCCCAGCGTAAATAAAACAAAAACGGCAGCCGCGGCCTTTCGCTATGAAGAAGTGGTGGGCACTGTGGGCAGTGGAGGGGGTTATACGGGAGGGGCAGCTTCCTCAATCTGGTCACCTAGGTTCTCAGTGTATCTTCGGAAATATTCACCTCAAGAAAACAGTTAGGCAGTGTTTATTAACTTGAAATTCTCAAATATTTGTAAAATATTTCAGGAACAATGTATTGCAATATTATAGATTTGTAATTAATTGCAATAATAATGAATGTAAAGTCCAACAAAAAAGAGTGATATCCCCTCCAAAAAAACATCAAAAATGTAAATTTTGGTAATTAGATTCAAATAATAAGAAGTACCTAAATAACAAAAATGAATGATATTCGAATTAAATTATACTGTGGCAGTATCAATTCGGTGCTTAGATTACCTTACAAACAATACTTTTAGTGACAATTACAGCATTTAAAGATACTCAAAGTCAAAATCAGAAACATATTCCTGTTCCTCTCTTTCGAAAACTTGTACTTGGCATTTCTATTGTTTTAAGTAAACTCTACAGTCAACAAAAAAAATGTATACTAGTTTTGTTGCAGAAAAATTTAGCATGGACCTCTCAATATTTAAAAATTTCTTCTCTATGAAAATACAAATAATGTCCATGCCACTAGCTAGCATAACGCTGTACTAGCTATAAATAAGGAATTTTGTTGAAAAGAAATTTGTTCCACTCTACAGAAGCGTCGATCAGAGCGCTTTAAGTCACTAAACAGACCGCTTTTTATGGAAAACATCACAACTTTTGCAAATCTTCGAAAGGTATTCAGTGGATTTGAATAGAAGTTAGGGGTAGTGAGAGGGTGGAACTTCTGATAAATTGAAAAAATTTTTTTGGATGCAGTACTATACACTGTTTTGAGTTTTGAACTTTGAAACAAGTAGGTAATAATCTACAACTATCCGCATAGCTACTTCTTGACTTTAACTCATTGTGGCATCCCTTAAATAATCGATTATCGTTCGCTGAATTCATCTGTTGTAAGCCGCTGTTTAGGATACATTTCATATGTACATCTTTGAAGCTAAAGGTTAAAACAGAGTTATATTTTAATGTTGTGAAATAACCAATACATCGTCTACGTTATCGTTCATGATCATTATGTCTTAGTGATATCTTCCATGCTGGGTGCCGGTTTTGGAAATCAGTTTCAGTACCCATTACTCATACTATTAGTCTTACCATTTGTATTATCTATCAAATTCATCCAATGACTATTTCGAACGGTAACACCGGTGCTTATACTTCTTTGATAATTTGAGTTACAATGGTAATGACATGTAATTTCAAAAAAAAAAAAAAAAAAACTGATAGCACGTTCATTCATCACCTGTAAAATAACGCAAGTATAAAAATTAAACGAGACGTGGAACGAGGAAAGGTATCTTACAGCACAAAAAATGAAAACTGATATAAAAAATAATTTATAATATTGAAAATTCTTTTTATCGATTGAGCTCATACTCTCGAAATTGTAAGATTTTTGTATTTCATGATAATTAAAGCTTCAAAATTAACCTGCTCGTAGAAAACGTAGGGATTTGCCATTGTCAAACACTTTTTTCTCCTAAAGTGTTTAGGTACTGTAAAGTAACTTTCTTCGTTTCTCGCAACATTTAGTGGTTTTTAACTGGTTATACGAATTCGTGTTTTCAAGTGGAAGCACATCATTATTTTCTACTGCCATTTGTCAAACAATTCAAATGAAACCAATAAAATTATCAGTCAGCAATAAAAGATTACTATTTCTCAAAGAATGTCTACTCCTAGAATTCCTATTTTACGACTTACTGTCAAACCGTCAATAGTTAAAATGGCAACTGAAAAATAACTTATTCTTTTCAATATCGGAAGTTAAACCTTCTCAAAACTGAAAAACTTTTCAGAGTTGTGATGTTTTCCATAAAAAGCGGTCTGTTTAGTGATTTAAAGCGCTCTGATCGACGCTTCTGTAAAGTGGAACAAATTTCTTTTCAACGAAACTCCTTATATATAGCTAGTACAGCGTTATGCTAGCTAGTGGCATGGACATTATTTGTATTTTCATAGAGAAGAAATTTTTAAATATTGAGAGGTCCATGCTAAATTTTCCTGCAACAAAACTAGTATACATTTTTTTTGTTAACTGTAGAGTTTACTTAAAACAATAGAAATGCCAAGTACAAGTTTTCGAAAGAGAGGAACAGGAATATGTTTTTGATTTTGACTTTGAATATCTTTAAATGCTGTAATTGTCACTAAAAGTATTGTTTGTAAGGTAATCTAAGCACCGAATTGATACTGCCACAGTATATTTTGGTTCGGATATCATTCATTTTTGCTATTTAGGTACTTTTTATTTTTTGAATCTAAACACCAAAATTTACATTTTTGATGTTTTTTTGGAGGGGTACAAACTTTCGCAGGACCCATTTGAATTGTTTTACTCAGCTGTTCGCATGGAAGATAATATTGATATAAATCAATATGGAGGTATTTTTCGAAAATTCCGGACAACAAAAATGCAGCAAAATGCAATTTGTGCACACAGAAAGTGGAAAACAAAGGAAACACGTCCAATTTATGGAAACACCTTAGGGCGAAACATGCTATTCATACTTCGTCAGAAGAAAACAACGAGCCAGTCGCGTCAACATCAAATGAAAATTCGAATGCTTCGTCATCAACGGTAAATTGATAAATTATAGATTAAATAATATAAAAACCTCGGTACTTGCTTGAATAAATATTATTAGATTTTTTCTTCAGTAGCAAAACAGTGGAAAATGTTTTCTTTTATACATATACATATATTTTACAATAAACATTCGGCACGTAATGTTTCAGATTTTTTTAAAAAACATTTTACTGCTTCTGAACTTTTTCAGAACATTTTAAAATATTTTGTGCTGACTAGCTTGTTATTCAACAAACGAACGTCTCAATGATTTGACTTTTCTCGACAGTTATTTCTTCATTTTTTTTCTACGTTTTGACATTATTGATATTTTTGACCATCCATCATTGGAAAATCTGTCAACAATATTTTTACCCTCCTGAACTGTAAAAGCTGTTTAAGGTGTTGTAAAACGCAGAATTTAAAAAATTCCGTAAATTTTGTAAAATTTGCTAATTTGCTAAAATCCTTCAAAAGTTTTGTGAGAGGTTGTATATAATTTGTCAAAAATATAATAATTCTGAGATATAGTCAAAGTGGCAAATATTTTTAATTTTATTTTGTCTGTTTTTTTATTTTGAAACTCCAAAATTTCAAGTTGACAAAGTTTTGAAACCCTACCGGATCGAGTGAAACGGTTTCACGAGGTTTCATTGCGTTTCAGGAGGTTTCGTGAGGTTTGGCAGAGTTTCGCACAAGTTTCGTTTTGTCAAAATACAATTAAAATGTTCTTTGTGGTGTTAGGAGTAAGTCAAGTTACGTTAATTTTGTTTTTTATTGTAAAAAAATTAGATTATTTTGCTAGCTACTTTGCAGTATTTATTTATAATGTGCATTTAAAAATTTTTTTGAATTGCAGAATATTATGATATCTTAATAATTTATTGTAGTTGATGATACTAAAGTTGCTTCGATTTATACTGGTATACCATTAGTCAAGCTCGGTCGAGTATATAATTAAATACGTTATTTTATGACATCAATATAAAAAAGGGAAACCTTCTGAAACCTCGTGAAACGCTATGATATTCAGTGAAACCTCATGAAACGGTTTCACGAGGTTTCACCGACCCAGTAGGAAAGCAAAATAACAAGTTTTTAATTTTGGAGCCACTGTTTGTTGTACATTTTCTGCCGTGAATTTTATTTTATTCTAAAATACACCCTAGTAAATTTGAACCTTATAAAAACCTTATAAGGAACTGATTTTTTTGATAAGAATGTATTTGATAAAATCTTATAAACAAAATCTTAAATTTTTTATATAAATACTTTTAAATAAATTTCAGTTTCTTATAAAGTTTTCAAAGGTCACCTTATCAAAAATTGAATTCTTATAAAGTTTTTATAAGGTGCGCGTTATGAGAAATTAAATTCTTGTAAGAAATAACATTTTCTTATAAGGTTTTTATAAGGTTCAGAATTACTAATTAAATAATAAAAATGTCACTTTAAATGTTTGTATACATTTGTTACAGTCAATCACATCAAGTGAGTCAACCAAGCTGACCAAGCGCAGTAACGATGAATCTGAAAGTGGACCTAAGACAAAACGAATAGCTGATGGAAAAATTGACGCCATGTTTGGATCTATTCGATCGTATGAGGGTAAGTTTTTTTAGAAATTTTTTAAGAAGTCGGTATTCACCATTTGCCTATTACATTAAAAATGATAACAAAATCATTAAGACTAATCAAAAACAGAAAAATCTAAAACTTTGGAAATTGAGTTCTTATAATTCAGTATAATTTTTAGAGTTGAAATAATTTTTCTAGAAAATTTAAAAAATGCAAAATACAATGAAAATTAGGATACGTCCTCAGTAACTAGGGTTTTTATAAACTTTTTTTAAAACCTTATATAAAATCCGGATAGTGAATAATTAAGAAATCAAAAACTCCATGAAATGCTAAAAATATTGAAAACATTGAATATTACATCATTAAATTCGAGAAATATTTATAAAATTTAATCCGTATGAGATTATTAAAAATCCTTCGAATGATACAAACTCTGAATAAATACTAACTGAATTATATGAAAAAAAAACTGTTTTCTAAAAAATCTCAACAAATCTATATATTTTCGAATTCTAGAACATTAAATTATGAATATGCTATTGATCTAAAAAAATCCAGAAAACACAAAGAAATCTTTAAAAAAAAAAAAAAAAAAAAAAAAAAAAAAAATGAGAACGCTGTAAAACATAAAAGATCTATATAAATAGGACTTTATCATCAATTCATAAAATTACTAATAAATCGAAATTCGCATTTTACAGCATCGAGTTCTTAAAATCTCTGTAGCTGTCTACAAAAATTACAAAAAATGTTAATGGCCCTTTCCATTTAAAATTTACCGGTCCATTCGGGACCTAACTTTAGGTTCCAGCGAAACTTCATTATGTTGTTTTTTAGTCCATTTAAATAGGCCCAAGTTAAACCTTTTTGCCAAAAAAAATTTATTTTCGATTTTATAGCCATTCTTATTTTAAGAGTAGATATCAATATTTTTCGCCTAGAGCAATCACTTTTCTTTGAATGCCCATAAATTTGTCAAAAATCGACGGATTATGAAGGTTGAACCCTTAAAATGTTAGCTATCATACAAATAGCTCTTAAACAAAAAATTTTTGCTAGTGGGGATTTTAGGATATAAAAGAATAGATGATCTACTTTATTCACAAAAAATTAAAAAAAAAAACGCATTTTGAGATTTTGAACTTAAAAAAAAATAAAACTTTTCGTTTGTTGTCAAATAGGAATTTGTTTATAACATTCGGATAATTTTTGTTATAGTGTCTTAATAGTGTCAGTAATTAAGAACATTTTAAGGGTTCAACCTTCAAAATCCATCGTTTTTTGACAAAGTTGTGAGCATTCAAAAAAAATAGATTGCTTTTGGCGAAAAATATCAATATTTACTCCTAAAATAAAAATGGCTATAAGATCGAAAAAAAAAAAATTTTTGGAAAAAAGGTTTAACTTGGGCCTCATTAAATGGACCAAAAAACAACATGAAAAAGTTTCGTTCGAATCTAAAATTAGGTCCCGAATGGACCGGTCGATTTGAAATGAAAAGGGCCTAATACGATTGTTAACATTTTTTCAAAAATCGATTAAAATCATTAAATTTTTTAGAAACTTGATTTTCAAAGCATCGAATTTCAGACAGTTTTATATAAATCCATAATAATATCAGATAATCCTTAAAGTTATATAAATGCCAAAAGTATTTTTCTCATAAGTTTATCTTGCCAGTTTTCCTATTAGAGTTAACTTACTAAATTTTGTCTTTGAACTTATAAATGAAACTTCATTAGGTGCAAATATTGCCATTTTATGAAAACTTCTCTAGGAGTTTATTAAACCTATGATGTTCAACGTTGAAACTTATAAATAATAAAACACATCAGTTTCTATACAGTATCTTCTAAGAACGTAGTTAAGTATTTGTAATAAAAATAAATAAAAAAATGTACTAATACATGTCATACATAAAAAAATTAATGTATACAATGAAAATATATTTTTTATAAAAGTATAATCCGTGTGAATACAATAGCTATATATTATAGGGAAATTTACGCATTTGCAATTATTTTAATAAAAGTTCAGGCATTTATTGAAAAATTGTTTTTTTTTTTTTTTTTTATAGATGGAGGGAAAAAAAAATGCAGCGTTGACCAATGCGTTATTGTTCATGATTGCTGTAGACGACTTGCCGCTCATGACATCTGACAAACCAGGCTTCAAAAAATTTTGTCAAGTCGCTGTGCCCTTGTACAAACCACCCAGCCGGAAAACTGTAACAAGGCTTATGGAAGAAAAGTACAGAACACTAAGTGAAAAGGTGAAACATGATTTGTCTAAATTGAAAAGCTTCTCTTCTTCTGTACGTGTCCGACGGACACGTACAGAAACGAATTGGAACACGACTGAGAAACGCTAAAAAAAATAATAAAGATGTGGGTGGTAGAGGACAATCAACTGGAAAAATCATAGACAAATTGACCGTTTACTACGGCTTAGCGATTCGTCGGAATTCTGATTCAGTGAAGAAAATGAAAAACGATATTTGGGCAACATTTTACCACTACGGTTCAACGGATACTAAGCCCCAACACGAGAAATGTCCATCTGGTAATGAGTCATGGTGCGAGTGGCAGAGAGCCTATGCCGCGCTTCCCAACAAGACCTTGAAAAAGAAAAATAAAATCCCCGGATTCGTCCACTCGTACAAACCCCTGCCTGATGATGTTTTGAAGGTAATAAAGCCGATTTACGAAGACTTATCCAAAGACGAATTGCTGGAAAGATGCCTCGGTGGATTCACACAGAACAACAACGAAAGCTACAACCAACTGGTCTGGAAACTGTGTCCAAAACACCTTCCAGGAGGCGCAGTGCCAGTGAGAATTGCAGCTTATACATCAGCCTGCATTTTCAACGAGGGGCAAGCATCCATATTGAAGATTTTCGAGGCAATGGGGGTACCCTGTGGCAACAACTCCCATCAGTACGTCGCGGAGCAGGACGAGAGGCGCATTTCGACGGCCGAGCTGCGGGCGCACGGAGCGACGAGAGAGGGACGAATGGCTAGCAGACAGCACCAGACTGATGTTTTGGAGGCGGGATCAAGTGCAGATGAAACATTATATGGTCCCGGAATCGACGATGATTTGTAAGTTTAACTAGTTCACTTAAATGTTAACGTAAACTATACTTGAAACTTTAAACGCGATTATCTCCAAAACGTGTTTTTCCAAAAATGCTTTTGCGGTGGACGCGATTGCGAAAAAAGTATTCAACCGATTTTCATAATTTTTTTTTTTAATTGTTCGTAATTGAAGTCGCCTCTTAGTGAACGATCGACTGTTTATGTATAAACTTTTGTTTTGCAGGTATGAATTTTTTTATGCAAATTTTAGGACTCGAAAAATGGGTTTTATTGGAAAACACGTTCCCGTTTTCACAAAAATCAAAATATTCATCATATTGATCGTTCACTAAGAAGATATAACCCTATACTAATGAAATATTTTTGATTTTTTTATTTCAGTTGACCTGGTGGGCTTTAATCGCGTCCACCGCAAGCCTCTTCAAAAAAAAGGGTCTCGGGGAAATCGCCATAACTTCGCCAATTGTTAATATTTTTTCATAAACAAATGCTTTTTATTTTCGTCAATGACTGTAGTATCAGATAATAAGAACTTTCGCACAATAAAATTATTGCTGCACGTCTTTAAAAAAATCCAAACTTTCCCCACTTTTTCCGGACCGCAATGTATGTAACCCCTTAATTAGTTTTACCTTTGTTTTAACAATTAGTTGCAAAATGCAAGTTTTTAGAAGTTGCATATGCTTTTCATTGTTTTCAGGGTAAATGATAATAAATCAGATATCAGATTTCGCAAAATAGAATTTTTCAAATTTTCACATTAGTTACTTGCAAAACGAATATTTTTTGAAGAGGCATATGCTTATTATGGTTTTTGGTGGTGCTGATAATGAATCACATTTCCGCAAAATTGATGTTTCGACTTTTATTAAACAAACTCTTGTTCGTTCAAATAAACTCAATAAATTTGGTACTCAACAGATGAACATATATTTAAAGCCTATATAAAATTTTTACAAACTTAAAGATCTTAAATAAATCAGTGAACAGTAATGTCCTAAAAAACCTTAATGGCATACTTATCGTTCAAAACTTCAACCTCTTAAGTATTCATTTTCAAAAAGTTCAACTTTATCAGATTTACAAATCGTTTATAATATTACACAGTAAAAAATGCAGATGAAAAAAGCTAGCCGCTAGTGATTTTTTTACTACGCCCAGCGTAGTAATATCACGAACCACTCTCGTGAAACTCCGGTCGCTAGTAATTCCCCGCCAGTGCGGAATGAAAAACGACATCCACTGACGAAATCACTAGCTTCTATGATTATACCTACGCTCGGCGTCAGTAAGTTTTGGACCTACGCTCAGCGAAACAATTCTACCACCGCGCGCTTTTTCACTGTCTCTAGGTAATTTCACAGCGGATGGTAAATGTCGCAACGCAGTTTGTAAAATTCTGAATGTTTGTGATAATCCGAGATGATTTCGTACAATTCGTTCATCCACTTCGTGATCGAGTCGAGTCCATTATTAAATAAAAAATAATTTATATTCCTCTCAACTGGGAGACTTTAACAAATCAAAATAAATATCAACTAAAGTGAGTATTTATCTTTATAAAGTATACTTTCATATCATTAGAATTCACATTCGATTTTGTTGAGCATGCTCGAAATATATTTCAAGGTTAGAAAATCACATTAACAAATATACTCAATTTTTATTTCATGCCTTTCGAAAAATTTCAGGCCAAGTTCCAACAACCTCGGCTCTGAGTTCCTGGCCATCTCATCGAAGCAGTTGGAAAGACGCAGCACGCCGAACGTAAGATTTTTTAATTTGTGAATTTCTAAACGAATTTTAAATCAGTGATTAGTATTTGACGTCGTTCATCACAAATTTTTATTAATATATCAAAATAACCGATATCAATAAACAACTAATTATAGCCTGATATTTCTATATTATCAAGACTTGTGTCCAAAAGCCCAAAACTTGAGTATTAGCCCGAAAAAATCATACACCACTTGAAAACTTGTTGTTGAAGCTCCAAAAAAATTTAGAAATTCATTATTTTAAAATGAATGAATTCATTTTGAGGTAAATATTAGTATAATTTGTGAAATTTTGATACATTGACAATCTTTAGACGCAGGTCGAAAAACCTCAATAATACAAAAATACGCAATTAAATTATCCTACAAGTCTAGAATAAATTAAAAAAACTATAATTTCACAACTTGTTTTATTTTTAAAAATTGTATAATGAAGTTTTGCGCAGCAGAAACTTTTTTGCGTAAATCGGACTTTCGTATAAATGCTACAAAATTTATTAATAATCAAAAAAATCATACATCAGCTCTGGAATAGATAATGAAACTTATAATGAAACGAAAACTCTATTTTTAGAAAACCTTGAGCTGATATTGCAAAACTAAAATACTTAATTATTATTAAGACCATTGTCAAAGTAGTTAACAATGAGAAATCATTTAAATAAATTATCCTACAGGTCAAAAAATAATTTAAAACTGTATATTCACAACTTATTCATTTTTTTGAAAAAATAAGAAAGTTTTGCACAGCTAACACTTTTTGGCATTATTAGGACTTTAATTAAATAATGAAATATTTATTAGTAATCTGGCACATCATACGCCAGTTCTCTAATAGACTTTGAATAAAACAAGATTTTATTCCTATTCAAACCTCAAGCCTACATTGCAGAATAATAATTAATTTAACAATACAGACTTTGGTCCAAGAGCGTAGGCACGGGGGCGGGGCAGGGGTACATTGTCCCTCCCCCAAATTCGGACGAATGAAGGATATTGTATATCTATAAATCTATATATATAAATTTCTTATTAATGTCCCCCCTCCCAATGGAAAACCGTGCCTTCGCCCCTGCTTTGGTCAAAATGCCAAGCAATTTGCAATAATGTAAATAAACTATCTTCCACATCTAAAACAAATTTAAAAATAAAGGATGAAAATAATTTATTTTTGAAAAAATTATAAAAAAGGTAACCGCAGCTGACACTTTTTGGCTATTACGGGACTCTAGTATTAATGCTGCAAATTTATTCATAATCTAAAAAATTATACACCAACTCTCAAATGGATCTTATAACTGTAAATAAATTAAAAACTTCATTCCCGAAAAAACTTGAGCCTAAATCGCAAAATTGAAATACTTTTCTATCATTTAAACCACGTCAAAATGGTAAAGAATCAGAAATTATGTTAATAACTTATCTTACAGGTCAAAAATAAGTTGTAAACTGTGGATTCACGACTTGTTCATTTTTAGAGAAAAAATAAAAGTTTTGCTCAGCTGCCACTTTTTAGCATAAATGGGACTTTTGTCCAGATGGTAAACATTAAAAGAAGATCTGAAAAATCATACACCAGTTCTCTAATGAATCTGAAAACTTTAAATCAATGAAAAATTTCAATCTTGAATATAAATCAAAGTAAAAAAAATTTTCAGTATTTTAGAGAATTTTTCAGGAAATATGATTTGCAAGATTTACTAGCATTTCATAGATTTACAGTACTTTTAGTATTCAACATATTTTTTTATTGTTTCTTTTTTTATCCAAAGTTTAAGCTACGATTTCATTACCAATACATGTTTTCTCTTGTTTAATTGCTTAATTGTTAAATAGAAAATTTGAAATTTTTCAATTGCTCTAAAATTTCAGGATAATTTTTTTAATTTCAAAAATGGTGAAATAAAAAAAATTTTCATTGCAATGATAGCACAACAAAAATGAAGTCAATTGAATTTTTAAAAATTCTCAGAGCAATATTGAAAAGTTTATTTTTTATCTTTGAATAGAATTTAAATTGTAACAAATCATTAAAACTATAAAGATAATACTTTTTTTTTAATGTCTGTTTTATCAGTCAAGTTTAAACCTATTACTATTTTCTATTCATTTATTTCTGAGTTTTTCACTCTTTTACATTGCAACACGTTTGATAAAAAAATTATTATCAAAAATTTATGAATTTAAAGCACTAAATAATAATGGTAAAAAAATTTCTTCCTTTATTATACACAAATTTATGAGACTGTATTCAATTTGGTTTTTGGATGCTAAATATTGCAGTAACTTTATGTTAATAACTTATCCTACAGGTCAAAAATAAGTTGTAAACTGTGGATTCACGACTTGGTCATTTTTTAAAAAAAAAATAAGAAAGTTTTGCATAGCTGCCACTTTTTAGCATAAATGGGACTTTTGTCCAGATGGTAAACATTAAAAAAAGATCTGAAAAATCATATACCAGTTCTCTAATGAATCTGAAAACTTTAAATCAATGATAAATTTCAATCCTGAAAAAGAGTCCAGCTGCATTGCATGATTAATAGTGTATTACATTATTAGGACTGTAAGATATTTTACATTACGAGTACAGTAAAAACACTTTTGTACCGTCGAGCGGTATGGTAAAGTGGACTTTACGGTACCGAGTAATGTAAAATGCTTTAACATCATTTACAACCGCGTAATAATGGTTAACAATCAGACACTATTTAAATAACTTATTCTACAGGTAAAAACTAATTGAAAACTATTGGTTGTCACCTTATGTTAATCATAAAAACAAGTACAACAAAGTTTTGTACAGCTGACACTTTTTGGTATTAATGATGTCTTTGTTATATAGGATGGAAATTTATCAGTAATCAATAAAATCATACACCAGTACCTAAATGATTCTTGAAACTGTAAATTAATTAAAATTCTCATTCTGGACAAATCTTAGGTCTAAATTGTAGAGTTAAAATACTTTAATATCACTTAGACCGACGTCAAAATGGTAAACAATTAGAAATCATGTAAATAAATTATCTTACAGGCCTAAAATACATTAAAAACATGTAATTTGACACCTCATGCCATTTTTGAAAAAAGTACAACTAAGTTTTTGCACAGCTGAATAAATGTAATGTGAAAAGATGCAATACGTTTCGTCTTAGGGTGCATTCTAAATCTCGCCATTTACAAAACGCAATTATCTAAAGTAAATTAAATACGAACTTGATGTGAAAATTTGAATGTTACCAAAGGTCACTGAATCAAGTTTGACTGTATCTACGATATGTTATCTTGTGTTATATATTGCAAACATGCAATATATATATATATATATATATATATATATATATATATATATATATATATATATATATATATACATATATTATGAATATATATTTGCATGCATTTTAGGTAGTCAGAAAATATAGTTTCATCATTCCTAATTTGTAAAACTTGTTATCAACTCTCTTCCTGTACTTGATATGTGGGACTCCCTGGTAACTATCACCTAAATAGCACATTTAAAGATAAGTTCTTCATATCATTTTTCCAATATGAAACTTTTCGGGATTCCCAGAACATTGACTGAAATAATGCCATTTTATCGTGCTTCGCAAGATTATTGACATCCGTATCGAAATGACACAGACACACTATCGCGCTCGGTATCATTACCTCGTCGTTGGGGATTTCCAAATTTGCTTTCAACGCTAGCAAAACAGATTATTTTAGTCATAATAATTTCTATCAAATTTCAATTGTAATTTAACTTCAAGATTACACGTGTGTAGAATCAAAAAACCTCGGGTATAAAAACGGGGCGATTTTTACGGGTACCGGGAGTCCGTTTTTGGAACAGTTAAGAGTCAGTACAGTTCTATTCAGTTTTGGTGCAGTGATAGACCGTTCTCTGACTAATAGTCCAACTAAAAAGTTAGTAGTTATTTTAGTTTTCACATATTCCAGTTTATATTTTGCTTCAGGATTTCGGTTGATAAACCGTTATTCCATTTTACATATTCTCTTCATATTTGTTCTAGTTATTTTAGTTTTCACATATTCCAGTTTATATTTTGGTTCAGGATTTCGGTTGATAAACCGTTATTCTATTTTACATATTCTCTTCATATTTGTAGTAGTTATTTTAGTTTTCACATATTCCAGTTTATATTTTGCTTCAGGATTTCGGTTGATAAACCGTTATTCCATTTTACATATTCTCTTTATATTTGTTCTAGTTATTTTAGTTTTCACATATTTCAGTAAGGATTTCGGTTGTTAAACCGCTTTCCTAGTTTTCACATATTTCAGTTTATTTAGTTTTCACATATTTCAGTAAGGATTTCGGTTGTTAAACCGCTTTCCTAGTTTTCACATATTTCAGTAAGGATTTCGGTTGTTAAACCGCTTTCCTAGTTTTCACATATTTCAGTTTATTTAGTTTTCACATATTTCAGTAAGGATTTCGGTTGTTAAACCGCTTTCCTAGTTTTCACATATTTCAGTGAGGATTTCGGTTGTTAAACCGCTTTCCTAGTTTTCACATATTTCAATAAGGATTTCGGTTGTTAAACCGCTATTCTGTTTCTACATATTTTAGTGTATATTTGGTTCTAAATTTCGGGTGTAAAACATTATCCTAGTTTTCACATACTTCAGTTAGTATTTGATTCGGGATTCCGGTATTCTGGTTTTGTATATCCACCAATGATAACCTCTCTCCCCTTTCACTCCTTCAAACTCCCCCCTAGTGTCAGGCCAGGCCATTGAAGAATTGAAAACCGCCCGTGCACAGGCTCGATTACATGGTTTGCATCCACGCGACGGATACTCTAAATTCGCCCTTAAGGGACAAGAAACTCTGTGGGCCACCCTACAATTGCTCCAAGGCCGAGTACCGGAGATTAGAACTACTTGGGGGACATCCACCACGGCAATCGAGAATGTTTTAAGGAGGCAGCGAGAGGGTTTTGCACCACGGGACGCCATAGAGACCCTCCCTGTAACCCCGGTGGAAGAAATCCCGTTACCTGACGATCCTGAGCCGGGGTACGAAAAAGAGGATCCGAAGATCGTCCCTGAGAGATCCAACACGTCAGAGGCGACAACATCCAAACCCGTGGGTATCGTGAAACCTGTTCCCCGGAAGCCAGTGGGCGAGGTAGCACAATCCTCTCGAGGTAACTCAAACCTGGTAATTCGGAGGGCTCGAACGAGAGGCCCGATATCCGGAAGGGCAGGAAGTCAACACCCCTCCCCGGACTTAATTGACCTCACGGGGGATACCCCACGACGAGTGAACCCCGAAATAGAGATTTCCCGAACTCTTCCTCCGGAATTCCGTCGGGTCTTGGAACGCTATAGGAACGATAGAACCGAGGTCGGACATTTGGAGACGCCACTCCCCGGCACGTCCCCTCCGCCATCCCCTCGAACAGAGGCAGAGTTGCTGCAAGAGCCAGAGGACCCAGACGTGCCTCCCATGCCACTGGCGCTCCGTTCGAGACGTGAGCTCCTGCCTCTTCCTATTCCTCAGGAATTGTTTCATTCAGGATAACCACGGAGGTCCCACAACAAATACGAGAGAGAGAAAACAGAACGTTGAATGTAACACAGCTGAACCATATTATCTAAATCCTGTCTGATATAACTTTGTGTGAATAAATTGGTATAATTAGAAATGCTGGAAATATTGTTTTGACAACACCCTCTCCTTCCAGAGAGTCTCCTTTAGAGACGCCTGCTGAATACATAACACTTGACTCTGTGCATACTCTTATGTTACAGCTCGAGTGCTGGAACACGAAAAACTCCTGATTTTAGCGATGTCGCCATAACCTTTCTTAAAATATTCCAATTAGAACCTGTTTGAGATTAATTTAAGATGTATCATTGTGAACATTGTTCAGAACATATTAAGCAAATGCTACCATACATTCGGCATCAGCGCTTGCATCAACGGGATAAAGTTCCTATAAAATGTCTTTTCGAAAAATGTGGCAAAATATCGAAAAACTATTCTGCTTTTCAAAAGCACATTTCAAGATTTCACCACAGCCAAACTGGTTCTACTGCATGTTCTACTAATAATTTCAAATCAGTCCGTAACCATTTTCGGTCACGTGCACTTTTGTCCTCTGATAGTTTTGTTTGTTGCTTTTGTGAGGAACCTCGAAGCTTTGCAAATGAGAAGAGTTTTACTGTTCACATATCCATGTGTCACCGTCATGTCTTCCATGAAAAAGGAATTCAAGTTAATTCTAATAAAATTGTAGAGTTTCACGAAAAACTTCATCATGAAGAACAGAGTGAGACATCTTTGCAACAAGTAGTAAATCAAAATTTTGAAAATCAAAATTTATCGTTGGATGAGGACTTGAATCTGAGCAAAAAAATTACTGCAGCAGAAACTTACTCTTGCATGTACATTAATTTGTCAACAAAGCATTTTGCTACTGAGTCTCTTGTACAAGAAGTCGTAGTTGGAACTAGAGCCGCTTACAATCAATGCCATGAAAAATTTGAAAATTCTTTGCGTGACTCAGAATTGCCACAAGAGTACCACCAAATTGTTCAAAACATTTTGTCAGAATCATTCAAAGGTATATCAGATACACATGATGCGACAGTTGGAATATTCAGAAGTGCGTACTCTCGAAGCAGTCATTACCGAAAACTGTTCAACTACATTCAACCTAATCAAATAAATTTACGCAATAGTAAAGGTGAACCTACCACCTGTTTCAGTTCGTATGTCCCAATTCTAGACACATTGAAAGCCATGTTGAAAAACGACATCGTTAGAAATTATTGTCTTTCGACAGAACAAAGTCCTCAGGGTATGTTTCTGTCCAGTATCAACGACGGATTAATTATAAAACGTAACGAGTTCTTCAAAGAAAACCCTACTGCTTTGAAAATAATTCTTTTTCAAGACGCTTTCGAGGTCTGCAACCCGTTAGGCTCTTCCTAGACCAAATTCAAAATGATAGGTGTATATATGATCCTTGCCAATTTACCTAATTACTTGATATCAAAAACTGAAAATATCAAGCTGGTGGTTTTGTGCCGCGAGAAATACGTGAATTTTTTTGGTTGGCGAGCCATTCTTGATGATGCCTTAAGAGATTTGAGATCTTTAGAAACAAAAGGAATTCAATTAGAAATCCATAGCCAAAGTTTTCTGTTCCGTGCAGTGATGTGAGTCGGTCAATTGGACGGTCATTTGACCAGTCATTTGACGGTCATGACGGTCAATCGTCAGAAAAATTTGGGTCAACTTTTGACGTCAAATGACCCTGACACGTCAAATTTTTTCTGACGGTCAAACCTACATATGTCAACTGGTCGAACAAAAATAGCAGTAAACTTTAAAATACAAGAACAATTTATCTGTAGAATTTTTATTGTCATGTCAACTAAAATTGTTTCAGGTAATGCTCAATTCAATATTGAGCAGGCCTATTTCATCCTCCTCGATTGCCTCCTAACTGTTTGTTTTACCTAGAAGTCCCTAAAAAAATTTGTTAAAAAACCCCAAATTTAGAGGGGAATCCCTTAAACTGGCAACACTGAAGAATAAGAGAGATGCAAATATTACTATATAGTATGACTGCTGTTTCACGTTATAACGATGCCACCGACTCGTCTTTTGTTCGAGCGACTTTCAGTTGTTTTCAAAAAGTGAACTGAAAGTTACAGAAAGTTTTATTATGCCGAAATTTAGATATTTCTTAGCCTAATAGGTGAGTTAATAATAAACAGCGGATTCATTATTCCACAGAGTTTATTATCGTTAAATAATTGTTTGAAAAAAGTGATTAAGAAGTTAGAACCCTCTCAAGTTCTTTGAGTAAAATTTGATTCGAAAAGGAAATATACACTTAAAGTTGAATTTTTGAGTAAAATCGTATTTTATCCGAGTGAAATTTCACTCGGAAGAAAAATTTGTAGAATATTCACTTTTTTCGAATGAAAGTTCATTCAAAGAAATTTAGACAGAAGTATATTTATTGAAGTAAAATTGAAATGTTCCAGGATTGTGGGATGGGAAAAATTTCTGATTTTGTGCTTAAACATTTCACAAAGCTCCCTTACAAGGAAAATCAAAAATTGAACTCGTACGAGTGCAATTATTGCAAAAAAAAATATGCCGAACATGTAACTCGCATGGAAAAGCACCTTTTGGAAGGTTGTAAAGAGTGTCCAGTGACTATAAGGAAACATTTGGAATTACATGGGAACAGTAAACAGTGTAATTTAAAGCGAGCAGCCAATCTTGTTTCCCGCACAGAGAGTGAAAATGGTAAATAAAATTTATAAAATAATTCTATCGATTTTTCTCCCTGTTTTACCTTTGTTGTTACCTTTTGCAACGTAATACGTTTTTTATCCGAAAACAACTTCAAAATGTTGAAAACAAAATAAAAATATTATCGAATGAGGGTTCAAAATTGAAATGGTAAGAAAATATTGTGGTTGTTTTTTGATGTAAATATATAAAGTGACACCTACTCCATTAAAAAAAAATTATAATTAAAGGTTGGTTTTTTATGATATTTATAATTTTTATATTTGTCGAACTATCGATTTTTCAATTTTATAAGTATATAAAAAACTAATAGATATAGTGTGAGTGCAGAAGGTTGATATAATAGTTGATAATTTTTACTGAAAAATAATTATTCTTTTTATTAAATATTTCTGACTTGAATAATTTCCAAATATTTTCATATATAGCTGATGCACTTGTATTTAAAAAGATATATTTTTTTGTTATGAATAGATTTATTGTAGTATTCCAACGGAATATTTATTTGAAAAATTAAAAAAGAGTAATCAAGAGTTATTTATTTTCTTAAAATGATTAAAATGATTATATGAATGAGAATCATGAATATATTTCAAATGTATGTTATTATAATATATAAAAACAATGTATTGTTTTATGAATATTGTGTAGAGGCAATACAATCACGTTTAATGCTATAGGATAGATATAATGAAAAAATTGCATGCTAAATATAAGCAATTATTGAAATTTAAATAATGTATAGTTAATGAAACAAAAATGTTTTAAAAAATGAAAATATATTTAAAAAAAAACAAATTTTTAAAATGTTTTCATTATTTCAGAAATAGTTCAACCTAATACATATATATTTGAGACATTAAAAATATTTTATAAAAATTTTTCGAATGTTATGAATTTCAAGATTATATACATAATTTACAAAATAAATGTTACAATCAGTTATAAACTGTTATAACTAGTTATATTACATGCATTATCATTGTTGATTAAATTTAGAAATTATATTCAGTATGTTTGTATAAACATGTTTATTTCATCAAATTATGGAAATAATTGTATCAGTGAATCTATGTGCTTCAAATTTCTTCTGATATTTTCTAAATTTTATTTCTTTTTTGCAATTATATTTTGTAGTTATAGTTTTTTATGAATCAGTTATATCAAGGTTATGACATTTTTTTTGTTATTCGAGTGGAAGGAGTTGATTTTATAGAATTAAATAATTTCGAGTTTTATGAACAGAATCAATCTATTATGTATAAGGCTCGTTAATTTTATTTTTATACAACTACATTTATTATAAAAATTTTTTACAATGTACATCCCTATAAATTCAAAGTAATACTAATAATTTTTTTATTGTTAATTGTTTACATAATTCAAATTATTATTAATTGTAAAATCTATCAGTGTTCATAAAATGTAACAAATATATGTAGTCTCAAATGCAATTTAAAAATTATTCTTTGACGAACATTTTTTTTAATACTAATTTGACAAAATTTTAAATATATATGAATTTAGTAGATTTAGATTTTCTAAAAAAAATAAGGTTTCATTTGTTGAACTATATGAATCAATTTACGATTAATTTGTTCTGATAAGTTGTTTGACTGAAAATAGAATTTAATTTATCATTCAAGAGGATCATCAGTATACAAATGTATATCTATATAAAAAAAATGAAACACCATCAACAAAATGCCAAATATTTGCTCATTTTTTATAGATGAACCAAATGCCAGCACTAGCCAAACTCAACCCACTCAACCAACAAAGCAAAATTCAGATTCTGGAAGCAAATTTCAGAACGTTAGGCCATTTTTTGATTCCATGCCATCCGATGACAACAAGAGCTTGCAAGAATTATTGGCCAAAGCGATCTACGCTTCCGGAGGACCACTCCAAATGACGGAAAATATTTAATGGCAAAATTTTTTTTCGAGATTGCGGCCATGTTTTCAATTGCCATCACGATACCAATTGTCAAATTCTCTTTTAGAGAAAGTTTACGATGAGGTGGAGACTGACGTCTCAAACAAAGTAACGAAATCTTTGACGGTAGGCATGCAATGTGACGGATGGTCGAATATCCGGAATGAAGGCATTATTAACTTTGTTTTAACAACACCACAGCCTGTTTTTTACAAAACTCTTCCAACTGCAACACATAAACAAACAGCACAATTTATCGCTGATGAAATGTCAAACGTAATCAATGAAGTAGGTATCAAAAAAGTGTTGGGCATTGTAACTGATAATGAGAATAAAATGAAAGCGGCATGGGCAATTTTGGAAGGAAAATACGGAGCGATTTTCGAGGTCATATATTTTTATGGCTGTTTAGCTCATGTGTTGCATTTATTAGTTAAAGATGTTCTTGATCAGCCAAGTGCTAAGAAAATAATAGAAGCTTGTGTATCAGTTATCAAAGAGATAAAGAATTCGCATGTTATCGGTTCATTGTTCTCGAGCATTCAGAAAAAAAATTACCAACTTGGTCTAGAATCTCAACAAAATGTGAACGAAAAATTGTCAATTATTTCATTGAAATTGTTTGGAAAAACTCGATGGGGCTCATCGTTAATGTGCTTGGAAAGTACAAAAGTCAATGAAAGAAATCTTAAAGAGCTCGCGATCCACCCAGATTCGACTTTGAAAGAAAAGACACGAACAATGATTCTCGAAAACAGTTTTTGGGACTCCATTTCGAAACTGATTGCTTATAGAAAACCAATCAATATTGCGATTATGAATGCGCAATCGGACATGTCCCGATTGAGTCAAGTTCCAAACATTTTCAAAGAAATTACGGATCACTTGGAAAAACACCATACTCAAGATTTGTTTCCTTTATTCAATGCGTGCGAGATCACACACATCAATGAAAAGTTAGCTCAACGTAAGGAAATGGCGTTGAGGCCAATTCATTTTGCTGCTAATATAGTTGATCCTTTGACAAAAGGCAAGTGTTTGACTACGGAACAAGATCTGAAAGGACAAACAGTGGTTCGGGATGTTGGAAAAAACTTGATTTGGATCAAAATGTAGTTTTGCGCGAATTGGCTGAATTTCGCACCAATACTGGTATTTGGGGAACTGAAATTGTAAAAAATTCATTAAAATGTTTAACCCCTTCTCTCTGGTGGAAGAGCACTTGTGGAAATACTCTTTTGTCGAAAGTCGCGAATGAAATTTTAAATTTACCATGCACGTCAGCAGCCACTGAGCGTTCTTTCAGCACACGCGGGTGGATTCATAATTCAAAAAGAAACCGTCTGAGTACTGTACGAGCTGGAAAAATCACCTATATAGCACATAATTTACGAATTTCAAAACCAGACACTTCATACAGTGTTGATACTGAAGAAAATGAGATCGACGGCGAAATCGGTAATGATTTACTGAAAATAGATTTGCCAGAATTTGACTCCGAAAATGAGAACGAGAAAATCGAGTAGAGTTCGGGTAGAAGGGTAGAACAAACCCCCCACCTCTTCCCCGAACATCGCCAATGTATGAAAGCCAGAATTAATAAAAATGACTTTTTTTTAGAAGTATATTCAAAAGTTGTCTGTTCTAATCCAACTATAACGATATGTAATACCTACAAAAATGATGTAAATTTTTCATAATGAACGAAAATTCTAAATGTATCTTAATGAATAACCCTAACGGTAGTTGTGTGTGAAGGCAATGAAAAAACTAAGATACAAAAGCATTGAAATCAGTACTGAATTAATACAGAAAATATGTATGGCACTGTTCATCAATCTTGAAATAGTAAGAACGAGTATTTTGTCTTAATATATTCTCATCTTGTAGAGAAAAAAGTAAGAGCGTTATTTAATCATAGTGGAACGCAGAATACTTGGTTGGGAAATGTTATTATTACCTAATAATCGAAAAAGTCTAAATTTTATGTCAAGAAAGGTTATGTAGTCTTGATATATTTAAATCTTGTGGAGACTTTATGTGAAACGCCATTATACTTGGGCGATGAAAAAAACCACCTTCCTTACAGTTTCACATAAAATACACACACCGTTAAAACTTGCTCAAATAAAAGTTTTGTGAAAATCTAATGGTCTCGAAAATAAAAACAGGATAAAATTAATTCGTGTGCTGCCGTCAAGAATTTTAAAATTTGCTTTGTTTGTTTATCATAGTAGCGAAGACCGGACTAAAGCAATACACTTGTATTTTTGGCTTGGTATATTTTCTTTACATATTACGAGAAATACAATATTCCCCTTCCCATTCGCAGACTTAGGACTGACAGTTACAGAAACTTATGAAAATCAACGACACGTCTACAGCGGCTTCAATGAAGACCCAAAGACTTGCCGATGACCAACTATATTGTACTGTAACTGGTATGGTTAAAAATATTGTCTTTCTCGTACTCTTTCTACATTATTTTTCTACTTATATTGTTCAAATAGTGACTGTTAACGAATTCCGCTATAATTTTGAACCACTCTCCCTCCCTTTTCATGTGATTTTCTGTTGTGACTTTTGATTTGACAATGAACTTCCCTTCCCCGCCACACACACACACACACACACACACACACACACACACACACACACACACACACTTGCTTTCCTCCTGAAGAGTAAACAAGGTTCATGAACAGTCCCATTGAAAAATAGCTATTTATTCAACGCTTGCAGAAAGAGCTTTTTTAACGAGTGTGAAGCTTGCAAAATGAGTCGAAGGCGAGTTTTGTAATCGCATGAGTTTAAAAAGTCTTTCTGCAAAAGTTGAGTACAATATTTTACATCACAACGTGTTGAAAGTACAATTTTTGATACTCGAAGCGTACACTCAGAGAAAATCCTACTAATATCAAATAAATATTTATTTGAATACGCAACTAAAAAATTATTTTGTAGAATCTAATAAATTCTTGACCATATTTAAGTGTAGAAAGAGTTAATTATGCTGAAAAATTTATTTGATTCTACAAAATAATTTTTTAGTTGCGTATTCAAATAAACATTTATTTTATTTCAGTAGGATTTCCTCTGAGTGTATAGAAAATGGCTACTTTCTACACTCAGTGATGTAAATATAATTTTACAACAGTTAAACAAGTACATACTTAAGCATGCGGTAAGAACATTTAATTTAATAGCAGTGATATCTTTTTTAATCAATAAAATAGATACAAAATAAACATCATGCAAAAAAACAAACGTTTTTGAGTGACTTTATCAAGTACAGAGTTTTAATTGTATAAGTTTTTACGGTCATTTTTATTTTATACTTCCTCTATAGTCATATACATCAAGCCGAACCTTTGCATCACCAATTCAAGTTTTTTCGACGTAACTCCTAGTTACGTGCATTTATTTCAATGTCAAAAATCAGTGGTTAACCCTCAGTAATAAAGCTGAATTGATCTATGTTGTGTATTATGCTGTAACGAACATTATTTCCAAAATGACAAAAGTCGTTTCTTGTACAGCAGCACACGAATTAATTTTATCCTGTTTTTATTTTCGAGACCATTAGATTTTCACAAAACTTTTATTTGAGCAAGTTTTAACGGTGTGTGTATTTTATGTGAAACTGTAAGGAAGGTGGTTTTTTTCATCGCCCAAGTATAATGGCGTTTCACATAAAGTCTCCACAAGATTTAAATATATCAAGACTACATAACCTTTCTTGACATAAAATTTAGACTTTTTCGATTATTAGGTAATAATAACATTTCCCAACCAAGTATTCTGCGTTCCACTATGATTAAATAACGCTCTTACTTTTTTCTCTACAAGATGAGAATATATTAAGACAAAATACTCGTTCTTACTATTTCAAGATTGATGAACAGTGCCATACATATTTTCTGTATTAATTCAGTATTGATTTCAATGCTTTTGTATCTTAGTTTTTTCATTGCCTTCACACACAACTACCGTTAGGGTTATTCATTAAGATACATTTAGAATTTTCGTTCATTATGAAAAATTTACATCATTTTTGTAGGTATTACATATCGTAATAGTTGCATTAGAACAGACAACTTATGAATATACTTCTAAAAAAAAGTCATTTTTATTACCATAATTCTGGCTTTCATACATTGGCGATGTTCGGGGATTAATTCAGTACTGATTTCAATGCTTTTGTATCTTAGTTTTTTCATTGCCTTCACACACAACTACCGTTAGGGTTATTCATTAACATACATTTAGAATTTTCATTCATTATGAAAAATTTACATCATTTTTGTAGGTATTACATATCGTAATAGTTGCATTAGAACAGACAACTTTTGAATATACTTCTAAAAAAAAGTCATTTTTATTAATTCTGGCTTTCATACATTGGCGATGTTCGGGGAAGAGGTGGGGGGGGGGGAGAGGGGATTTCATTTCTTTTTTCATTTTTTAGAAATTAGCAGTTTAAAAAAGTTTATGTAACTTGTCGTTGAAAAACGTTAGTGGTTAGGATAATTTTATTATTTCTTTTTATGTGCAACTACAATGATTAAAAGCTTATATTCTATCACCGTCTAAGAAAAATGCTCAAATATGGATCTATTAGAGTTATGATTTACGCTATCTATTCTTAATTGAGTATTTAATATTTGGCAATCTTTTTAATTTTTTCGTTGTAAGAACAAAATGTACACATTTTTCGCATTTTTAGGCCATTTTAATGTCGAAACTTTTTCATTTTCAATGCATTTCCATTTTGACTTGGTGTCTGATACGAAGGATGTATAAATGCCTGTGTCTGGAAGACTTCCATTATGAAATACGGCTGAAACTACTTTGAACTGTACTTTATGTATCGTCAGTTTCTGAGTGACCGCTGAGATGGCACATTTTATCTTTGTTATTTGACCAGTTTCATTAGGTTCAAAGAGTCAAAGTTGTATCACAATTCAATCTGATGTATTTATTTCTTTTTTCGTAACAAGCGGCTTCGAACATTTAGGACATAGTTTATCTACAACTGGTTTCCAACCTAATGGTACAGTGTTATTAATAAGAGTTTGTAGGGATGTCGCTTTGCGAGTGATAGCTTGAGATAAATGTTTGACAGAAATTTTGAGAAGTGAGTCAATTTTTTTAGACAAGGCTTTGTATTTGCATTTTTTGCATTGCTCGATCGTGATAAATGTGTATTGAACAGCGTCTCTTAACGCATTCGATTTTTCGCATAATGCGCTTAAAAATTTTGCTGCGTCAAACTGTATATTTTTCATAAATTCATCTCCCGCAAAGTGTTTCACAAACAACGTATTAGGTATTTTTTGTTGATCTGAATAATATTCCAGAAACTTTGAAAGAGCATCTGTATTTCTGGCTTTATGTAAATAACTCCTTGTAAGATCAGATTGAATAATGCACTGTATAGTTGCGTTAGCATACCCTGATATGTTATTAACGTTTGGCAAACCACGTATATCGAAGATTCGTTCTTCATTATTACCAGGCATTTGAGACTCTGAGCAGTGTTTTGAAATTGCCCACTTTCTATCAGCAATTTTTCGATGGTTCACCTTTTTTATCTCGTAAGCTTCAAGAGGAGGGTCATGAATTTTTCCCAATTTATTGTACTCGACTATTGCTTTTTCGCAAGCGGTCACTTTGCGAGGATCAAAATTAATCAAATGAAGTCCTTCGAGTGTGGTAACTCACGACAGTGCTACATAAGTTTGCCCATCGCTGAATATGTCGTTTCCAGCTTCAATGATAACACTTTTCAAACTCAAGCCTTGGCTCTTATGTATAGTCACGCCATAACTAAGACATATTGGAAACTGTTTTCTTATAACGTAAATTTCGTCCATAACTTCAAATTTAACACTCACTGGTTCTATATTACATATTTCTTCAGTTGACAATGTTATAGAAATTTTTTCATAAAATTTGTCATCTATTGATGGAGTTACTGATTTGATTGTAGCGATAGTGCCATTGACAAGACCTTTCGTAACATCAATATTTCGCCGTATCATGATCTTTGCACCTATTTTTACCGTGATGAGTTTAGATAGCCCAGCTGTTCTTGAAACACCCTCTTTATCAGAATTTAATGCTTTTATTACTTTTGCCTTCAAGTAATTCGCATACTGAAACTCGTCACGAGCGTGGAGCAAGATTTCTGTGGCCGACAATTTTTCAAGCATAGCAGAATTGAGGGTATCACATAAATTGTTCGTTGGCAACAAACATACTGTCTCAAAGGGTAATGAATTCATGTATACACAAAGCTCATTCAATCGTTCATCAAAGCTTGACGTATGAAATTCTATGACTCTTTTTTGTAATAGTTCAATATCTGTGGTTAGAACTGCGCCAAAACGTACTCGAGATAATAATTGTCTATATGTTTCATCATTTTTTTGTCGCATGTTTATGGCCAACACCTCATATTTAAAGAGATTCCACAAGTTGTAAGCGCTTAATGAGCCAAGGTATTTGTTCACTTGATCTTCAGACATTTTCACGAAACTTGGATCTTCACGTACAGGTGGAAGCTGCAGTAAATCACCGAATAGAAGTATATGTTTTCCACCAAACCATCCATTTTCTTCTAGCGATGAATTGAATATTTCAATAAGACGAAGGTTGATGTACATAAGTGTAACATTTGATATCATAGAAACTTCATCGATGATTATTAGTTCTACATTTTTCAGTTCATCTCTTAATATTTTAATAACTGTGTCCGACAATTCTTTATACGTTGGAGTCTTATCATGTTCAACTGGCAATTGAAACAGTCTGTGAACTGTCAAGCCATTTATATTAAAAGCTGCTATACCAGTTGGAGCAGTTACAGCCGTATCTTTCTTATATTCTTCTTTAAGATGGCCTCGCAGTGCTTGAATTAAACGACTTTTGCCAGTTCCACCTTCTCCACTTACAAAAAGTCTTAGTGGTTGTTTTTTGTTATTAATAGCTGAGCACACTTGATCGAACACTTTTCTTTGATCTACATTTAATCCTGAAATTATTTGAGACAAACCTTCATCTACTTTAGCTCCTGCATCGTGAAAATCTTTCATCGTATCGCCAACCTCAACGGGGTCACAACCCAAAGAAATTTCATCTTTACAGTCATTTGCAGAAGGATTGTCAATTTTCTCTTGCACCATTTCTTTAACAGCATCTATTCCATTTTGGATATCATTAAATTTTTCATGGTACTTCATAGCATCGTGAAGAGTTGATTGCACTGCAGAGAACGATTCTGCATATGAATCACAACCATTTTTCAATTCAGAAATATCTCTCCATGGTTGAAATAACAACAACAAAGCGTAAAAATATCTCTCCGGTTGAATTTTTGGATTGTTTCTGTAATGGTTAATTAAGAAGGGACGGTTTCCTTTTGTGAAATATTTTTTCCCTATAGAAAAGTATTCTACTTTTCGATCAACTGGCGCTTTATTGACGATATTAAACCATCGTGTGAAATCGTATAACGTCACTGATTCATAAATCTGTGGCCTCTTTGGATAGTAGTCGTCAATGATATTAGGACAGAAAATGTCGGTAGATTCAGGATTCAACTGTTCGATTTCGTTTTGAGATTTGATTTTCCGATTTCTAATCAAATTGACATCTAACCAGAAGAAGGTTGTTTTGGAGTCCGTTCCATACAAAGGTATACTCAATAGACTATCAGCCGCTTCGAGAACACCACATTCTCTATTATTTAAAGCTTGCATTCCAATATTCCATAATCGGCTGCAAACTGAAGCATTTGACTGGATGTCATTGAACACATTTCCAGCATAGCTTTTTTCGCATTTCGTCGAGTATTTCGTGCAGTACCAATTCAACATGGTTGACTTCTCACCGACAAACTGTATGTCCATATTGCCTTCCCAAGCAGTTAAAATAGCTGGATTATAGTCGTTTACATCTACTTCTTTTTTACCCCGTGGTAGATCATACAACCGACTGTTGCTTTGTAATTTCTTTCTGCCAGCGATAGATGTGATAACGTCTCTCAATGATAATGTTTTAGAAATTGGTCTAGAAAACCCAAAACGACATACAGACTTTGTTCGACCGTTGTACAACTTTTTCGTTCGCAAGCAATAGGAATTATGATGATGTTGTTGATGAGCTAACACTCGGCTGTATAAGGTTGGCGAAATTTTAGGATTGGGAATCCTGCAAGTAATGTATTTGGTAATAAATTTAGCAACGCTTTCGTTATCGTCTATCCCTAATATTGGAGCGTCTTTTACCCACAGCAGTAAATGGAAATGTTGAGTACCTCTACCTTGATATTCTCTTCTCCAAAAATGATGTATGATTTCTCCGATGGGATTATCTTTCGAATACAAAAAATCTAACATGGCATGAAATTTGTTATCAATAAATCTCGAAACAGAGACAGGATCTGAGGCAATTATTTGATTTACTGACATTTTATTCATGTGTGGAGCATTTACTTCACGAATGTAATCTATCATATCCGACCATAACCATTCCGCTGGACTCAAAGTTAAGAACCAAGTGGCAGGGCCGTAATTTTCAATCATACACCGCAGATTACTTCTTGGAATATTCCAATATTGCTCCGTATTTCTCAAACGCGAGAATATTGTTGTCAATTGTCGCTCTAGTAAGTCTTTTGACATTAATTCTAAATAATTTCTTGCTGTATATTTTTCGCGTGGATTACTAACATTTAATTTTTGGTATATACCTGCTTTAATCTGTCTTATGTTGTGATCATTCAACAAATAAAAAAGATATTGTATGTCAAGTCTGTATCTTGGATCTTTCGACTTGAGCCTTGTTTTTATGAATGATGAATCACTTAAAGTATTGGTCGATTTTCATGCTGTCCATTGATTCCATTAGGATACAAATATGGAAAGCATAATAGATCTAAAATCTTACACCGGTTGTCTAATGGTATATCTTTTACTTTGCATTGTTGATATAAAGTAGTTAAACTTTTGTTTTCACGCTTGTCATAAATTGGGTAGATCGTGAATTGTTCATAATAGCTCTCGTCAGCATCTGCTTGAGTGACAAGAGCTGGCTCTTTTTTCGATTTTTTCTCCCCTTCCACGTCTGCTTCTCCGACAAGATATTCGATATCAGCTAGATCTGGTTGATCGCTGAACAACGCGTTAGGATTTTGCGGAAGCTTTATTTCTTTATATAATGGATTAATTTGTTTCAAAATTTCTAAAGCGTTATATAAGTCAGTGACATTAACTAAGTTTTCGAAGATTTTTTTAGCTTTTGTTGGTAGACTGCGAACCATAATATATATTTCGTGATTCAAATTTATTGGATCTGTTGATTTGCAGATTTTTTTCATACTCTCTTCTAATGGTAAAGGTAGATGAAAAGTTCTTCCTTTCACTTTCTGAATTTTATGCCTGTGTGGTATATTTTTTTTTTTTGAAATCGTGTCCATTTGTTGAACTACTTTGAATGCTTTGGCGCGTTGAATAAACATTCTTCCGTAATTGTTTAAACGTTGTATTTCTGCAGGGATTGGATCAACTTTTAAGTTGTTTTGAATACAAGTAGGTGGCATTTTATTTTTACGAAAAAGATCACGACATTATTTACAAATGAAATCACTTTCTATTTTATTTTCTTCTGCAAAAGATTTGAAATTTTTCCATGTCTCAGAAGCAAGAGTTTTTCTCATTTTTCTGATAGCTATGACATCAGAACGACAACACAGTTTTTCACAGGAAATGCAAGAGTTTATAGGGACGTCAGTTGTACGCTTTATCAAATTTTTGAAGGCATTCTTGTTATTCAATATAATGTCATCCTCCACAAGATTTATCTCATGTTCATCAATAACTACTTTGCATTCTTCAAGTGCCTTGTCGCGAACGGTTTTAAGATAATCAACGTTATTTTGATCGAAGGCTTCATCTATTGAACAAATTGAACGAAAATTATCTATTATTCTATTTACTGTTCTTTCGATGGTTCTTACTTGTGGAAAATGCGGAGCCAAAAGCAAAACAGGCAAAAAAGTTGATTTGCAAGTCTTTGGCTCAACGTAGCACATAAATAAATGACCCAAACCGTTGGACATGTACTCTCTGTCATAAAATCGTATCGCATTAATGAAGCTATAAAGATTTTTCATGTTACAAGAAATCAAGGATTTTAAAAATTTTTTGTATCGTAACAGTATTGATACGTCATCAAGGCGACATTTTTTATTGCATTCCCAATATTTCCTTCCTTTATTATCATATTGAACAGTGAATATATTAGTTACATGACCCGAGTCATTTACAATATATTCATTAATAACTTTCTGAAAACTCATTTCTGAAGGCACATTACAGTTTTGAGAAATATTTTTGTTTAGTTGGGATTCGTATTTAAAACTTGAATTCGGTCTGAATTGTGAGATATTCATGCTCTCGTCGCATTGTCCTGTATTACATTCAGCATAAGTATGATCAGGTTCTGATGGTTTTGATTTGATGTTACTGAATGGTAGGTGATTGTGGTATGATGATTCAAAATAGTATGCTTCCGAAGAAGGTAGATGTTTTGAAATTCCACATAAAGCTTCAAACTTTTCCCTAACATTAAGGTCAGGACAATTATTGGCACGCGTAAGGCATACTTCAGCCTTACTTTGCAGCGTGCTCAAGTCCTTTTTTATATGATAGATGTATCGATTTCTTTCTTGTCTGCATCGCTTGTAAATATTAATAGCACTTAGTCGATTATTTAATCGTGATTTTGAATCAACCTTTCTGTCCATTGATTTAGCGATATTCCTGATAATAGCTTCCGCAGACAGGCGTAGAGCTGTTGCAGATTTGAATTTACGAAATTGATTTTTGACGTTATTTTTATCCTTCATTGACAATGAATTCAATTTTTTCATGTGTGGTTTCCCTCGAGTTAATTTGTTACGTAACACCTGCAATCGTCTATAATTTAAAAGTGGTTTTTGAAGTGGGTAATTTAAAACAATGCGACCGTGACGTAAACTCAAGTATCTAACTTTCAAATTTTTTATTTTAGAATTACGGAGAACATGTAACATTTTGCCTGACTTACTGTAACAAATTTTTTGTGATAACACGTGAGCTTTAATGCGTGATAAACATTTATCTTCGTTGATACGCATATTACATTTTTTTCCTGTACGTTTCTTACTGCTATTATTATGTTTGTAAGTTTTGAAATTCAGGAACGATTTTTCTTTATTAGTTCTGTAGTACAGTTGACGTCGTTGCAATACCAAACGTTTGTTCTTCGCGTAATGACGTTGCGAATAAAGTTGTTGTTTCTTCAACAATACATCCTTTTTCTTCGAAGTATTGACTTTTTTTTCTTCATTGTATTTTTTGACTCTTCGCAAAATGTCACTTTTATTTTTTTGATAATAACCTCGCATTTGTTGCAACCTTTTGATTTTATTCTGCACGTGATACTGTCGATGATATTTCTTCTTCTCAGATTCTTGCACTTCACTTATCATTTTTCGTTCTTGACAACTAAATGCAAAATGTGATTTTTTAGCTGTATCCATTAAATTAACATTCACACTGTCACCGTCTAAACTGTTCCCTGTGGTAGTACCTTGATTATCAATTGATGGGAATGGCTGCAAATCATGATTTCGTAGGATATACAGAAGGTGATCGCGCATTTTCGACGAATCGTATCTTATTTCATCGGGTTTCATTCCTAAAGCAAGTGTAGTAGCAAACGCGATAGCATATACACCGCAGTCGTTGAAATTTGGTTGCTGATCAACTTCAGGAAAGTATATAGTTATATCATGTACAGAACGGAAAGGGAACAGCTTTTTTAGAAATCGTTTATGATGTTCATGCAAATTTTTATTATTCAGAGAGTCGTATATATATATATATATATATATATATATATATATATATATATCGATTCCGTCATAAAAACAACAAACCCAATGTCCCCCAGGACAATCCTTTTGAATAAAATCGTCATTACTCATACTGAACAAAATTTGGATGTGGCATTTTTTTTCGTTTATTGGACGAATCAGTTCAGGTTTCTGCAATAAAAGAGTAGAACATGGTTGATATGAAGTTTTTTCTTTCAATATATTATTAAAAAGATCGATGTGTATATCATTCAGCCAAGCCCGACTGGTGATTATCAATGCAGTTTCATTTGAAAGTTCACATCTTCCTCGTTTTGTTGATTTGAATGTCAAAGTATTTTTTCTTTTTTGCTTCTGATCGGACTGATTTTCTTGAACAATATCCATGGCTTCATCTTTTCGAACTGATTCATTAAATAAAGTTTTTCCTTTCATTTTCTGCTTTTTTGATTTTTCTAGTGTCGTGTCACATGCCATGGATATTTGACGTTTCAAATTTTTATTAACTTTATTCTGGGAAGTAAACGGAAGGTTTCCATCAACTTTTGAAATTTCATCATCAAAATCTTTTTTATTGATCTTGACGTTGCAAACTTCATCAATCAAAGGTCCTAAGGTATCAACTTTATTAACATTTTCATTATTATTTGACTCTTGTAACTGATTTGGAATATTTTTGCAATTATTAGACAAATCATTTACTTTTGTACGATCAAATCCACCGATTTTTTCTGCTGGTAAAGATTTTTTTTGAAAATTGAATTTTTCGCTTTGGGTGGGGAGATGTTTTTCTGTCAGGTTGTAACTTGAAGTTTTTTTCGTGTTCAAAGTCGCTTCATCGCTTTGAGCAGACAAATCTTTAAATGCATTTTCATTTTTATGCAATCCAAAGTTGTTGCTTGAAACAGTCGTGTTATCAGTAACAGTAAAGTTGCTTGGAGAAAAAATGTTTTGTTCTCGAACAGTTCTTTTGCTAGAAGCACACATATTTTTCCGAAGTACAGTTGTGTCATTTTAAAGATATACATTATTTTTATTTGCCTTGATTTGGTTGTTTTGAGCAGATACTTCTTTGACTGGTATAATTTTATTTTTTTGAACTGCCGCAACTTTCTTCTTACAAGAAATAATGTCGCTTTCAGCAGGCAGATCGCGATCCCTTATATTGGCCGAACTTTTCCTTTGTAAATAAAGTATATGCCTCTGACGTTTGTTTATTGCTAATGGGATCGATAACACTGTTTGCGGTTTTCGAACCGAGAAGTCTTCTTGGACAAAATGTTCCAACATAGACTGGGTCAGCATAGTGTACAAGTGTGTTCGCAATTTTTCAGACTTATAAAGTACCTTTTGCGGATCAATACCAAAAGCGAGTGATGTAGCAAATGCGATCGCAAATGGTCCGCACGAATGACTATCCTGTTGTTGTTGTACTTTTGCGAAACATATAGTTGCCTCATTGATTTCCATGTGAGGGTGTAGCCTTTTAAGGAATTGAATCTGCTCCTCGTGTAAGCGTAAAGATCCCAACTTGGAATCGTAAATTGTAATTTTTTTAGTATCGTAGTAGCTACATGTCCAGTGTCCCGGACGATATAAAATTTGGATATGATCAAAATCAGGTCTAACAGGTTCAATGAGAAATGGTGCATCTCTCAAATAAGTCGGTCGGATTTCAACGTTCATTTTATCATGTAGTAAGCGTGCAAAGCAGTTCATGTGAACGTCTTCGAGTAAACCGACAGTTTCTGCGTGATTCATTATAATTTTTTCGTCTCTTGTCGTCAAATCAGTACAGAAAAATGCCGGATCCATATTTGTGCGATTCTATGTATTAATGTGCACAATGTGTCGAGGTCAACAACTTGAATGATTTCAACTAATTATTCAGAGAAATATAAAACAATATCTATTCAGCTCAAAGAAAGGCTTTTTAGCGAAACGGAAAGCTGCCTGCGGGGTGCAAATGACAGTCAGTATTGGCTCAAGTATTAGCCTGTATGGCGCAAGTGGCAATTTATATCGTGCAAATGGCACTCTGTAGTCTACAAGGCGTAAGTAATAGCCTGTTCGGTGCAAGTAGCACTCTTTCTGGCGCAAATTGCAGCAGCCTTTGAGGCGCAAGTGGCAGCCTATTTGGTGCAAGTGGCACTCTTCTTGGCGCAAGTGGCAGCCTATTAAGTGCAAAAAGGCACTCTTCCTGGCGCAAGTGGCAGCCTATTTGGTGCAAGTGGCACTCTTTCTGGCGCAAATTGCAGCAGCCTATTTGGTGCAAGTGGCACGCTTTCTGGCGCAAGTGGCAGCCTGTGAGGCGCAAGTGGCAACCTATTTGATGCAAAAAGGCACTCTTCTTGGCGCAAGTGGCAGCCTATAAAGTGCAAGTGGCACTTTTCTGGCGCAAGAGGCAGCCTGTGAGGCAGCCTGTGAGGCGCAAGTGGCAGCCTGTGAGGCGCAAGTGGCAGCCTGTGAGGCGCAAGTGGCAGCCTATTTGGTGC
This sequence comes from Platygaster robiniae, assembly GCA_028476575.1. Classification (NCBI taxonomy): domain Eukaryota; kingdom Metazoa; phylum Arthropoda; class Insecta; order Hymenoptera; family Platygastridae; genus Platygaster; species Platygaster robiniae. The sequence goes on along the minus strand of CM052019.1, from coordinate 19,107,553 downwards.
AAGTGGCACTTTTCTGGCGCAAGAGGCAGCCTTTGAAAATAAGGGAAGGGAACAGATGTCTCGTGGCCTCCGGATAGTGGAACTGAAAAAAAAAAACGCACGTTAGATGCAAGAATATAAGAAGATGGCGCAAGTTCACCATCTTGTCATATTCAATAAGATATCGTACATTGTCACAATGATTACTCAAGCCTTGAAGTGTAAGTTAAAAAGATGCAAAATTGAATAAGACTTTGTCAACAATTACGATTCATATTAAGAAGAGATGAAGAAACAAGAAATCAATTTTATTTTCTCCATTAAAAGTCGAAATTCATTGAGAAACTGTCGATGCCTTTTTGTGATTTGTATCAAAAATCTATAAAATTAAAAATTATTGTTATTATTCTTGCTTTTTACTGCATTTGTGACTAGCAATGATTGCAATCGAGAGAATCTAAAATTTCAAGATGTGTAGATTTTAAAAACTTACTACAGAATGTACTACTCAGTTGAAAGATTCCAAATTTTGAATTAAAGGATTTAAGGGGTTATATACCTCTTTATGTGGAGAAATTAAAGATGGTTTGGAGTCTCTTTTGAAGTACGTTGTAATAATGCTATAACACCCCAGTCAAAGTTTTTTAAAATTGTATAGTCTACTTAAAAACAAGTATTTGTTCATAAAAAAATATTAACGATTGGCACAGTTATGGTACTTTTCTCGAAGAAAATTTTTTTTAAAAAGAATTGCGGTCAAGCCTCTTTAAACTTTAAGCTTAGGTTAACAGGCTTAGTTAAATCAGAAAAAAAAATTTGATAAGGATAAGGTTAAAAACATACAGTGTGTAACCCTTGAAAGTCACTACGGAAAAAGCGCATAAGCGATCACTATTCGTTACTGGGAGCCGGAAGGCCGAGTCCAACCAGTCCGCCGCGGCGGCGCCGCCTTGAATCGACCTTACGGTGTCCAGTAACGCATGAGGATCGCTTATGCGCTTTTTCCGTAGTGACTTTCAAGGGTTACACACTGTATATAGTTCTTGAACGATTAAAAAACTTAAAATTTCTTTTTTCTGTATTCAAGAACGTTTTCTCTAAGATTTCGTTTTTGTAAGTTTTGAAAATTGGATTACAAAATTCTTATTTTCAAAATAAAAACTTTTCTTTTAAAAAGTGATAGTTACAGAACTTGAAGGATTCCTAAACTGATTAAATTTTTTGGATTTTCTGATTTAACTTGATCTGTTGACTTGAATCTTACCACGACTTGAATCGTGGTAACAGCAAGCCTCTTCAAAGAAAATTGTTCACGGGAAAGGGCCATAATTCCCCTAATTTTAATATTTTTTTATGAACAAATACTTTTTTTCTCAAGTGGACAATGTACTATTAAAAAACTGTAACTTTTCTGTCATACTATTGTTGCTATATACCTTAAAAGTTACTCAAAACACTCCTCAATTTGTCCACACAAAGAGGTATATAACCCCTTAAAAACAAATAATATACATACAGGCGCGTCGGAAGGTTTTTTCTATCCTTGTCTCGGACCGCCTTGATAACAGGTGCTAGGGAAAGGTAGAGGGAGGTGCTCGAGCACCTCTTTGTGCCTTTCTCTAACACCTGCTATAAAGGCAGTCCGAGACAAGGATGGAAAAAACCTTCCGATGCGCCTGTATACATATATGAAACTTTATGTTTGAAAAAAAAGGACTTGTACTTTTACATAAAAAAAAATACACTTCACTGTCATACACTTGCAATTAATATCTATTTCTTTGTATTCAAAATTTTATTGATTGAGCACGATGTTCAATATTCGAATTCACCAAGTAAAAAAATTGGAATAAATATAAAAAAATTTTTCAATTATGGTTTTACTCATATAAATGATTGAAAATCGAAATCAGAAAATTCGTGATTCAAGAATCTCGCATTCAAATAATGCAAAATCGAGATCAGATGACTGTGAGTTATCTTATAGTCACAATTTTAGAAATTATATATGTCTCACATCTGAAACGAATTGAAGGCATTTTTTAAAATGGAATTGTTAAATAGCTTAATTTTTTAATCTTATTATGGTTATGCACTGATTTGCATTCAGAAATGTTTGATGAAGATTTTTTTTACTAGATTTAGTGCTAATAAGCAAAAAAGTCGACAAAAAAATTAATAAATAAACATATGGACAGTAACAATGTGCATGTATTAAATAGATTTAACAAAGAAATAATGAAATAGTACAATTGAAGAAACGTGGGGTTTCAACATTTCGTAGAAGGATTTTATAAATTGTAAATGTGCTCTCTGATGGGAATTGATTATTGCATGCAAAAAGTTTGTACTAAGATTTTGTCAAATTGATGAAACGATTGGGGTTACCAAGTCTGGAAATTCGGAAAAGCAGCTTAACAAAGATTTAAAAAAAAACCATTGTCACAAGAGTTTATCGTCAATTTGAATTATATATAAATGATGTATTATATAATATGAAATTTAGATCATATAATTTATAATATATGAATAATATATATAAATAAATCTAAATTGCCGAGATATAAAAAAATAAAACATACCTATAATATCTCCTTCGTCTTGTTATTTAATTAAAATACTTTCAAATACTATGGGGCTTTGGGGTGCTGTATATTCTTATTTTCAAGTCACCAAATGCAGTATTTTTTGTAAAAAAAGTTTTAAAAACTATATTAGATATTGTTTGTAATTACGGCTTTTCAAAATTAGAAATGACACAATATGTCGAGATGGTGTACAGCATCATCCACTTGAGAGATTGTAAATGGATGAAATAACTACGTGAAAATGCATTAACTCACATCCCAGTGAACCAGGGGTCTTACAGTAAGCTCACATGTGAACTTACAGTAAGTGCATTGTGAAATCTGGGTCCCCACTCAAAATTTTTTTCAGTTGAAAAAATGTAATTTATTATTCATTACCTACAGTAAAAGATAGTCACAATAGATCAGCCGCCTGAAACACCAGCTAAAAAGTGGAGACAAAAAATTTCACGGATCTAGATGGCGATTCGGGCGGTTGCGGTAAGGGAAAACGGACGAAACCGCCCGAAGCGCCATCTGGAACCGTGAAATTTTCATCACCATCTTATTTGTATAGGAGTCAGGAGTCTGCAATCAGGGTCCACAGACTTTAACCGAAAAGCCCAAGCCAGCCCGAGAAAAGCATTGATATTATATCTATGTATATAATATATACAGATATAGTATCAATGCTTGGCTCGGGCTTTTCGGTTAAAATCTGTGGACCTGGCTGCAATAGATCTTTAGAACGATGATTGAGAAAAAAATTTTCCTATTCCGAGTGGGACTTGAAACATCGTATTGTGAAGTTGTAAGTGAGTGTCTATACCAGTGTTTTCAAATATTAGTGCTATACCACTACTAAACGAGGACAAACTTGTGTTTTATTTGGTGCTAGAAAGAGAACGACAAACGATATTTGGGAACACTGGTCTATACCTTTCAGCTATTGAGACTTTTTATATCACCATAGACACCAAATGATATAGTTGTTACAGCTGTGTGTTTATGTTCACAATCACTGTCGTTTGATGTTTCTGGATATTAATGAAAGTCTCGACAGCTGAGTGTTTTATACACTCCCTTTCAACTTTCCTAAATAAATGCTGTTTTCAGTTCTATTCAAGTCAGGATTTTTTTGTATTAATTCATTTTTTTTACAAATTGATTTAAAAATATTTTGACACTATATTTTACTATACATAATAAAATACCTTTTTCTTATTTGAATAAAAAATTTTAAGTGCTAAACACAGGTCTCACAATAAGCTTACAGTGAGCTCGAGTAAGAGAAGAAATTGCGAGTTTACTGTGAGCTCACGGTGAGGTTACATGTGAGCTCAATGTGAGCTGACTGTGAGGATACATGTAAGCTCACTGTGAGATCCCTAGATTACTGAGAAATGGTAATTTGAATAAATCGTCAATACAAAATATACCAACAATGCCTGAAAAACTTTTTTTCTTTGGATAAAATAAAAACTATTTGAAACTTTGCAAATTTTATAAAAATGTATTCAATATAAAATAACGTTTTGTGATATTTTAAAATTTTCAACTCAATTGAATTATCATAAAATTATCACAAATTTTTCAGAAAAACATGATGATCATTATAATATACAAAATTTATTGGCGTTTTTCTAAAATCTACAGATTTTTTTAATGTTTCAAAGTCATATAGAATTTTCTCCATCATCGTAATTTATAATTAAAGAAAATTCTTAAAATATGTACATTTTTTCGAATCAATAACATTTTCAAAAATCGCTTAATATTATAATGCAAGATTCCTATTTTTTTTTTTTCAAAAACATGAAACTGTATTATATTGCCTAGTTGAAAAAAAAAAAATATTATGTACTGAATAAATAAAATTTATAAAGTGCCTCTCGAATTCTACAATTTTTTTTATTTTTTAGGGTTGTTAACGGTCTTTGAATTTGAATGTTGTCCATTCTTTGAAATAGTTCATACTTAAAACATAGTACATAATAGATGACAAATTTAAAATTTTATAAAAATTTGTTCAACATTGAAATTTCGCTTCAAAAATTTGCAGGTTTTACAAATTGTTTTTTTAAAAATTAAACAAACATCAGAGTGTATATATAAACTAATGATTATGGTAAGGAACAAGAAATAATAAATTAACTGGCATTTTCTGAAATTCTACAAGGTTTCTAAGTCCTCGATGATTGTTAATAATTTCCAAGAATTTTAACATGTTATTATTTTTATATTTTAAATTTGAAATATAGTAAAAATCATGGGAAACTTTCCAAACTCAATAAAAATTTGTAAGACGTCCCAAGGTTTTCCATATTTTTTTTTATTATGTAAGTGTATTAGTTTTGTTTCTTTGGTTTTTTAATAATTAGGAAAACAATAACATGTGTATTTGAAAATAATGATTGCAAACACAATACATCTCAAACATTTATCACGTTTTTTGAAATAGTGTGTTTCAAATTTTTCAAACTCAGGGTGTCTACTGAAGAGTTAATAAAATTCCTGTATATTTCTCATACATTCCAGTAGATCTTTCAATTTGCCCATTTACAGTTTTACAAAATTCTAACATTAAATAATATTGCCATAATTTGTTTTTCATAATGATGCATTGACTAAAGGAATTGGCTGAAGTTACAAAGCGTAACAAATGACTGGATGATTTATTCATTTTTGTGTGGGAAATATCGAACAAAATGATTAACTTCATATTGAATGATTTTGAAAATTACTCAACAGCAAGATAAGAAATATTTTCAATCGAAAATTTCTACATTTTATTATTTAAATCTGTATCTCGGTAACTTTTTTCCATTTACAATCGATTTTCTTCAACTTCATTACTTTGCAGAAAATTCGATACAAAATTCGCAATGAAAATTCATGAATTCAAAACACTTAATTATCATGACAAGAAATTTTATAATTAACATTCAATAATGAGTTTGCAATCTATATAATTTTTTAATGTTAAACATTCAGTTTTTAATATTCCTCATTGAAATATCAAAATCTTAAATTGTTGTGTTCTCAAAACTGAATTTATTGCCAAATAAATTCTGAATCATAATTTTATAGTTATCTTATTTTATGCTTTATTTTTTGATATTTATTTTGTATGTAATAATCATATGATGAAAACAATTATTATAAAGTATTTATGAAATTTACAAATCATAATAATTGATTTTTAAATAGTCGATATCAGTGACGAGTATCAGTCACGATTTGATAACTCTGGTATTTATTTTTTTATTTTTAAATTGTTCTATGCTGGTGAGAAGATTCTTCAATTCAAGAGTGTAATTCAAAACGTTATTACTAAAAAATTCATTTTCTTATTGTATAGTTGTTCAGCTTTTTAGGAGACAATTTGAAATTGATAATTTATGTATTAATCTTGAGATTAAGTTTTTTATTCAGAAATTGTCAAATTTAAAACTGTCTTAATTGCAGTAATAGCTTTTCAGTTATCCAGTAAATTAATTTTTTCGATAAATATTTATAATTTTTTTCATTTCAACATAAATAAATTAAAAAAAAAAAATCCTCTAGAATTCAAACAATCCAAAATATTAACTGTAGTTCATTTTGCTTTGAAAAATATAATTGAAACAGTTACGAATTTCTTTACACTGTGTAATATATACTCTTACGATTACCGAACACATGAAATTTGTGCATTTCTTACACAATTGTTGAGCTAAGAATAATAAACAAATTGACATAATTCTTTATACCCTCGCTCCCTGGAAACAACCTGGAAAATGTTGCTCATGCAATTAACATGTAGCGACAAAATAAATGCTTAGAATTTGCTCAAAACTTTCTTTTTGATTAAAAAAAGAACTAACAGTATTTGTTGCTCTCTAAATAGAGTATATTTGGCGATAAATGTGTGAAGAGATTAGCCTGAAGGTGGTACTGAAAATAAAAAATAAATCGACTGATTATGTACGCGTCAACATACACTATTCAAATGAATGGCAAACATTTTTTTTACATTAAAAATATCATCCGAAACTTAGAAGCTTTCCATTTCATGATTTCTATCTGTTTTTGACATAGCAGCATTTGAGCAACATTTTGATGTTGCTCGGACGTTGTTCCCAGGGAGCGAGGGATGTTCTATCCTTAAGTTAAAAAATGGCTATAACTTCCAAAATTTATATAAACTATATTTTACACTATAAAGCAAGATCCTCACCGTTGATGCCTCGAGAACAGGATTTGTCAAATTTTTTTCTAATAATACAATCCCTGACAACTTCGAGTAATATTTATTATTTTTCAAAGTTTCAAACTCAGAGGATAATAACAATAACAATGTAAACATCACCGATTGCAATCATTGCGTATTGTGTATGTGAATCAATGTGAATGAGTTTGCCAGTGTGTATGTATGTATGTATATATGCTAAGGCATACACACATTCAAATGGCAGTGTTGCCTTTGCAATGTAAACAAATATAAGTATGATACATCGATATATTTGTGTATTTTAATCAATATTTTATTTTGTATTAATTTGTATTCTATATTGTGTAATAAATAATATGCATTCTTTTTATTATTTTTTTTTGCTACATTACTCATATTTTCAGCATTCAAATTACATAGTTGTTACATCGATACTAACGAACTCTCAAACGTGACGAATATCGATTGTGTAGATAAGGATACAATATATATGTGTTTTTTTGCCCTAACCGCCAAAAACGGCTGCGACGTTTGAAAATCAAAGTTTTGAATATTTACGACTTCAAAAATAAAAAAATGAGCGAATCGAGTGAAATCGCCAACGAGATGGATTTCGATGAGGAGGTAATTATTTATTCTATACTTGAAATACAAGTTTTGAGAGATGTAATCGTTAAATATAACGAAATTGTATGATGTGTTTAAATTTCCGAGGGAAGAACGAAGGTTTGGAAGTATAATTTTCAGTTTAGATAAAGGTTTTTCTTCAATTTTTTTTTTGATTTTTTAAAAAATAACTGACTAAGTCCAAAAATCAAACACGGTGCAAATGCATTTGCGAGAAAGATATTCAGATATTGTTGCCTAGCAACACACATTAATTGCATATACATGAATGTGTGTGTATTTTCAAGGACATGACTTTATTAGTAAAAATTTACTTGCACTCAATAAAAAATTAAACCTGTTATTCGTTAAAAAAAAAAAAAATGAAAATATAATTATGAAATAGCATACAGTAGTGCCTGCAATAAATAAATTTGCATATAAAAATTATGCAGTTTCACGCGCAAAGTATATGTGCACAGGCACATTTTTAATTTAATGAAAGTCTCGTATTTTATAAATCCCAGGGCCTTAAGTATAAAAATTGGGTTCTTTACTAATTTGTACTGATTATACTCTGATTCTTTGTAGAAATGTAAATTTTTATTCAAGTTAAATTGGAGTTCAAGTTGAGTTGAACATGTATAATTTAACAAAATTAAATAAAAAAGTAGGATTTAAGGTCATAGACAATATTATATTATACCTTACTCAGAATATTACCAAATATTTTGTAAAAAATAAAACATATCAGGCGCGTATACAGGAAAAATTTTTAGGATAGGTTTTCTAGAAAAATGTGTTTTCAATCGAGAAGATAAAATTCTGAGTTTTTAGCATATCCAGGGTTTCAAATTATAATTTACAGCTATAATTATAACATTATTATAATTATAAGTTATAGCTAAATTTTGAAATTAACGACTGTAAATTTTGTTTTTCAATCTCAAATTTGACTATGAATTTTCGATTTCAAGTATTTTTTTGTTAATCAATAATTGATCAATTATCATTTTTTTTTCTCTTTATCATTATACAAGTATGTATTATCTGATTCAGTTTATCTTCAACATTCGCATATATTTAATTGCTACATTTCATCGAAATTTGATGTTCAGTCATCTGTAATGTACATAAAGTATAGGAAATTGATATTTTTTTAAATCAAGTTTTTAAAATTTTTTTTATCAATAATTGAAGTAATTTATTTTTACAACATTTAATAACACTGTTTATTTAATTTTTCTTTTTTTCAAAATTAACACCTTAGCATTTTTTTAGTTATTTCTATAAATACGAAGTTAGTAATAAAATTGCTAATTTTTTTAGTAGACAAAACTTCAAAACAAGTTATGAAAGTGTAAGAATAATAAATATAATTTTTTTAAATAGAGAGCATGGATTTTTGAATTCACAGAATTAGTAATATAGTAAGTTTGATGTTTATTTCCGTATTTATAAATTGATTTTCATAGTTCTTTATTTTGAAAATTTTATCAAACATTTATTTAATTTTTTATTACAAAAACATGAAAATATTAAAATTTCTCACTTCTCAAGTCGTCAAAATTTCAAGAATAGGTATGAAATTGTATAAGAATTTCATAATTTTTTTAAATTGATAAGTATGCATTTTTCAAGTCCAGGAATAGATAAAATTTATTGTTCTCTAATTAAACAATTTCATGAAGGACTTTCAAATATTTTCTGAATGTACATATTTACAAAAATATATTTTTTTTGAACAGTTGTTAAATGAGTCGCAAAATACAAATAAAATACAAGAGCTGGAACAAAAACTTGAGCAGCAACAGCAGATGCATCAGCAACAAATGCAACAGCAACAGCAGATGCATCAGCAACAAATGCAACAGCTGCAGGAACAAATGAAAAATCAGATGCTGCAACAACAACAGAAGTTACAACAACCACAGCAAACACCGGATCAAATGTTGGAACTTATGGCCATGATTCAGGCGAACCTAATGAATGTAAACATCCAGGGTAGCCCAGCCACCAAAACACCCACCAGACAAGCCAACAAACCAACTGGACGACGAAGCAACCAACAATCAAATTATGATTCAGCCACTGAAAATGTTAATGCTCGGAGTTACAGGAGAAATAGAGGGGGCTGGAGAAAGGCTGAACAAAAATTCATGGGGATGGTTAGCCGTTACTGTAAAAATAGCGTAAAGCGGTTGGACAAACAACCACCAAGAGGTGGAGGTGGAGGTGGTAGAAGCACTGCAGTATAAGATCTGAAAATTCATAAATTGTTAAGTCTAAAATCAATTTTCATTCTTTAATTTCAAGATGATGTGTGTTCTTTTATTATTATTACTTCAATTTCAATTGAGATTGTTGATATTATATTTCATATTTATATTCAAAAAAATCAATTCCATTCGTATCAATTATTCAGGTACTACCTATCTGATAAAGTCAAATTTATATTTTTATTTATATGTATAATTAAATTATACTATCATAATAATGATAATAAATGATCAATTACTTATTAAATTAATTTTTCCACGATCAATTGACATTTATGTATATAGTAATAATATACATTTACAATTAATCAATTACAAATTCTAATTTTTATTTATTTATTACTAAAGTCATTTATTTCTTCATTATTATATACATATAATCAATTTTTCATTGATCATTTATACAATCAATTATTTATATATACAATATCGTAATTATGATAATAAATGATCAATTATTTATACAAATGATTTTTTTAGAATCAATTGATATTTATGTATATAGTAATAATATACATTTACAATTAATCAATTAGAAATTCTAATTTTTATTTATTTATTACTATAGTCATTTATTTCTTCATTATTATATACATAAAATCAATTTTTCATTGATCATTTATACAATCAATTATTTATATATACAATATCATAATTATGATAATAAATGATCAATTATTTATACAATTCATTTTTTTAGAATCAATTGATATTTATGTATATATTAATAATAATATTCATTTACAATTAATCAATTACACACTCGATTTTTTATTTATTTACTATCACCATAATCATTTATTTATTTATTAATATATACATGTAATCAATTATCCATTGATCATTTATATAATCAATTATTATATATACAATCAGTTTTTTGTATGATCAATGTATATCATATCAAATTTTCAAGTATTTATGTATAAATTATACATATATATATGCGTTATTGAAATACATCCATTACTGAAAGACGAAGTCATTTTTTGTTTTTTTGCTTTTCATTTACCAATTCACACCTTTTTAAAAATATATTACTTTTATAGGTGATTTTTTTCCTAGTACATTTTAATCTGAATAAATAATAAATAATATGTTGTTGTATATAATTATAACCTTATTGATGATTATAAAATAATTTATCTAGTATTTGTTTGTACCTTTTACATTATTTTGGGCTGTTTTGATTTACACAATTCTATTAGAAACTGCATGTTATTATGTCATGTGCTTTTTTTAAATGAGAATTATTAAATCGTACATATTTTATTTTGAAAAGAGGCAAGTAAATTAAGTATTATACAGTTGTTCAAAACTTTTTGACAATAAAGTCAGGTGTTTTGAAAACAGAGATTATTTTTTCAAGAAATAATTTAAAATTATTGTGTAGTTGTAGTTTCTAATAATGCGCGTGTAGTTTCTAATAATAATTTTTTGTTTTCGCGATTATCTTAGAATATTTTTGCATAGGTTTTAGTTCTCAATAAGATATAAAATGTATAATTCAGTATTGTCTACGAGTTTTTTTGCAAAAATAATTATATTCGAATAGTTTTCATTCAACAAACTTTTCGACTTGAGAATGTGATATAAAATTATAAATAAAACATTTCTTCAAACAATTTCTGATAAAATGGTTCCAGTCAAATAATCTTGAGTAATTATAAATTTAACTTTGAAGTTTTGAGATGAAAAATGCATTTTCAATTCAATTAATTTTTTTTCACAATGAAACGTTTTCAAAATACTTTCAAAAACCTGTTTCAATAATTATCCAAAAGTATGTGCAGTTAAAAATGGCTGTTTTCATAAAATAAAAATGAGTATTGACATTTCTGCATTTCTTGAACTTTAAAATAGGATATAAAATAATACAGTAAAACATTACTTAAAACAATTCCACTGAGATGAGTTTCAGTCGAATAATATTAAGTTATCAAACTTGTAAAATAATAAATAATTTTTTTTGTAATTTCTGTATGTGTTTCTCTTTAAAATTAGATTAAAAAAAAATAAAATTATGATTAACTAAAACCGTTTTGGCCAAATTTATTAAATTAAAACAAATTCAAGTTTTATCAAACTTTTACTTGTAATTTTAAAAAAGAGGAAATTCATTTTTCACTCTACAGAATTTTTTGGTTGAAATGATAGTATATTATGTACCTGGGACGTAACTGTTTTACTTCCGAGTTGGAAGTTTGTAGGCAGAGAGAAGTCGAGGCTTATAATCTGTAAAAATAAAAATTTTGCACAAAGTAACCGCGGTTCATGTAAACAATTTTTCAATTAACTAATAAAATCAAAAACTTATCTGACAGTTGACGATTGAGTTGATTCCAGGCCATCATTGGACGCTTTTCTCCGGTACTTTTATAACTTTCAATCATCCGTGAAATTATAATGAATTGAATAAAATTATCAATAACTTTATGTAAATATAATAATGATAACAATAACCTATCGCGATACGCAGCTGTGCGTAGCCAACGCAGCGTTCGCAACAGTTCATTTGAGTTCATTTGTCTTCCTTTTCTAACGCCTCTAACGCTTAACGGTATATAAGTCTGTCCTTGTCACGAACTACCTTGTTGAGAACGCTGAACGCGTAGTCGTAGCGAACAGTAGCGTACGTACGAAGTAGTGTGGGATTCCACAACACGACAAGGACAAACTTATGTAACATCTATTGACCTTAGAGAGAGAACGAAGATATAAACCGTTGCCATGATGACGCGTTGGTCGCGCCGCCTCGAGGTAGAAATCGGCGATACCACTTTTCATTTGCTATAGTAAAATGCTATAAATAAGGTAGGGTATAGCAGTTACTGTAGTAAAATCTTGATGAAATCTCGAACACGCACGCGAGAGAAAAAACTAGAATAAACGTATAGATACTCTCAGTTGTTCTGACACTTCATTTCACGGTTATGTGTGTGTGTGCGTTTTTTTTTTATTAATTCTTTAATCTCAACTGAGATTATTGATTCAGCAGCTTGCTTTTCTTACCATGAAACAAAAAAAACTTTGCATCGCCAGTTACTATGGATAGTTGTAATTTGTTTTTTTTACGTATAAGAATTTCCTACTGTCACTAATCACCAATGTCAATTACAGTTCCAATAAATAATTAAAAAAGTGTTCCATTCATGTGTCGAATTTTTTTAGAAATTTTTTTTTTTTTTTTACCGTCACTGACGGTCAGAAACACCATGACGTCAAAAAAATTTTCTGACGCGTCAATTCACATCACTGGTTCCGTGGGACTTTAGTTGGCGTGTTGGGAGACAATTTGGGAAGCAACCATATAGGAGGTTTCACTTGCAATTTTAGCTCATCAAAGCACTGGTGCCGCTTTTGTGCCGATTACATTTTTATTAAAAAAACCTTCGAAAACAGTCTATTTAAATAATCAAGTTTCGAAGAAATGTACTTAATTCAAATTTCGCATTATAACTTTCATCGTAACTCAATATTGTCCTTCGTTATATAAAATTATACATTTTGTTTTGCCAAAATTTTATTTCATATTCATTAATTTTGCATCTTGATAGCAGCAAGTAGAAAGTCCTAGTATTAGTTTAAGGATCGACGAGAAGTGAAAAATTTTTATCAATCATTATGAGTTTTCATCTTTTTTGTTTCAGCCACAAATCCAGCAACATTCACACCTGTGGTTGATTCCAAGCTGATGGACAAGTTCACAGTGAACAGCGTTCCGAAGCTGTTGTAACTTTGCTCGCGATTTTTTTTTGTATTCAACAAACCTTTCCCGGAATCATGCGGTGCTTTTTGGGAGTTCGTTGCAGTGAAATTCTTTAAAATTCAAACTGACGTGGCTCGTTCCAAATCTCAAAAAAAAAAAGGGAAAGCGCTCACTTTTTTCAAAAAATTGGCAACATTGCCATTTGAAGAGGGGCAATATGAAATTAGTGTTGATAAATAAATGCAATGTGAATCTCCAAATTTTCGTATTAATTGTGTATAATGTAATATGTTTACACTGTGTTTTTATTAATTAAAAATTATATTGATCTGCATTTATTGCCATTTTTTGCCTTTATTACATCATCTAATGTTTCATCATCGGACTTCTGATAAAAATTTTGCATTTTTCAATGCCAAGTTTTTCGCTGTTCTGTGTAGTGTATGTGTCTTTTTTAATTAGCGAATTAACAAAGTATAAACAACCGAAATATGGTTTATACCAAATAATAGAAATATTCCTATACTGTCGTTTATTCAATGTACAATCAAATATTTACACAATTAAACTTTTTTTCACTGACCAGAAGGCAAAAACATCGATTTCATTGCTAACGATTAGTTTTGAATAAAATTGTTGTAAACCTGTCGAAAAGCATAAATGTTTATTTAAAAATAATTAATATTATAGGGAAATGAATGGAAGAATCTTGACTTGGTAAGTACATGTTACGTAATGGTGTTGTGATTCTATTACGTTCTATAATATTTTTTGCAAAAATTACGCAGAAATAACTAAAATTTTTATTTTCTAATTCGGGACCATAAATTACCAGTATTCGTGAATTTTCAATCTCAAAGCTGAATTCCACCGGTGCGCTGACATTTACCAGCTTGCTGAACAAAACGCTAGTTATCATTTGTTTACAATCTCAATGCTGAATTTGACGGTTGAGCTGAATTTGACGGTTGCGCTGATTTTTGCCAGCGCGCTGACATTTACTAGCTTTTTGAACGAAATCGCGAGCCACTGTGAATTTACAATCTTAGAGACGAAATTTACGAGCTCACTGAAATTCACAAGCGTGCTGAAAAAAATTGTCAGAGTTAGTGAATTTCAGCGGGTTAGGGATTTTGCTACCGCTCCTAGTAAATTCCCCTAGCTCAGCGTAGGTCTTTTGGTTACTAACGCCCAGCGTAGTGATTTTCATCCAGGATTTTTTACTGTGTACTGAACCAAACTAAAGCAAACTTAAAAACACTGTGTGAGTGTTTAAGTAGCAATAATTATCACTTTATCACTCTTTCTACCTACAAAGGACAGCACGCTGGAGTGTCGCCGCTCTCAAAAATAATGCAATCAACTGAAGTTGGCGGTAGCATGTTTCTATCTTCACTGCAGACAAAATACTTTAGCGCTACAATTCACAAATAAATTTATATCTCTGGAAGTAATCGAGATAACAAAATTTTCTAAACAAATTCTTAAAGGTGGACGTTTTCCGCGTAGATTTTTCATTTACATTTCGTTATTATAGGGCATTGAGAAGTTTATAAAAATTTCAATTGTTATTAAAAAGTTATAAAAAAATTTGTTTGCTTGAACAATGTTGGTCAGAAATATCAATAAAATGATAGCGCAAACATTTCTGAACTCAAAAAAAATTTCAAGCAAATTGGTTGAATGGTTCACTAGTTATGGATTTTTTTCTTCGTACGTGCCAAAAAGTTGGAGGGACAATAACCTCTAGAATTTATGGAATTGAGGACTAATATTCACATATTAACTTGAGTATTGAGTAAGTTTCACAATCCATACAATATTTTGAATATTCTATAATTAAGATGTAATTTGGTGTAACGCTTGAAGTGGAATGAGTCACATGCAAGTTCACGAATACACAAAATTGAGTGATCAATTTTTTTTAATCATTTGAACACATTAATTTTTCGGAAACGTTTCATTCTTCTGCAGAGGTACTTACAATTTTCATTCATGTATATTACTACAAACTTGCACATAGTGATCACAGACTGAAAAAATACTAAAGCTTTCATTATTTAAAAATAAGTACATCAGAAATATATATACATCCTGTTTAAGTGAGAATATATTTGTTGGTATATATGTGAGGCGATCCAAGAAAAGGGACCTACTATCCAAAAAGCAAATTTTACAGGACGGGCGATTGAATGAATCAAAATACACAACGGTAAATGGGATGAAAGATTTTTCAAAATTCATAGCTTGCAAAAATCAAAGTTAGTAAATTCTGATTGCACATAATTGAAGATTGGATTAAAAACTTACAGAATCACTCATAATCGGAAAAACGATTTGTTGGATAGTAGGTCCCTTTTCTCGGATCGCCTCACATATACTTATTTTCCGGAATATCAACTTCCAAAGTTATTTCTCATATTTTGATTAAGGATGTAGTTAAGAAATTTCATATTTCAAAAATATGTAACGAGTGTGGAAAATCGAAAATTATATTTATGCAAACATATGGTTCAACGTCGAACAATTAAATTTCATATTTACCAGGTAATTCGCGGGCTAGGTCCTTTTTTAGTCTGTAGTCATTGCTTAAATTGTATATGTGACCTGATATGTAGAAACCTACCCAAGGACCAACTCGATGAGACCCACCTTTGAGTTCATTTGAGATGACGAATACACTGTAGATTTAGTCCTTAGGTAGGTTTCTACAGGTTGGGTCACATATCGTTATCAATAAATATACCTATTTTTTTTTGTTTTGTTGTGTGGAAATATTGACAGACTTGACATTATATGTACTGTAACAAGCACATTTAAAATAAATTACATACAATCAAATTCTGTTACATATAAGTCAACAATATAACTAATATTCAGCTTATATTAATTTCGAACAACTTATTCAAAGATATCCTGGAATGACAGATTTTTGCATACCACAAAAATTTACAAGGAAATAATGACAATTAATCAACTGCACAATATTTTCTACACTCAATGCTCGGTAAGTTTAATGAAACGAATTGGTTTCCGCTAAACTGCAGGTTCTCAAGCTCATGCTTAACAGTCATCCTAAGATATGTTTGAAAGTAGGAACCAGTGGGAAAGGCAATTGCTCGAGATTTATCCAGAATTACTCAAGAATTCCAGCATTTAAAATGCCCAATGTAAATATTTGGGAAGTGCAAAAAAGACTTGAGTTGTGAGACTTCCAAAGAGTTGAGTGTAGTTCATATAGTGCTTACTACAAATGCGAAAAATTTGCTACCAGCTTTGTACTTTTTTGACACAAAAATCTGCCGATGTTCTGTTCAAAATCTTTTCGCAACCTTTCTGTAACATACCCTTAGCACTATGCATTCATAAATTTTTAAAAATCATGATTAGAAAATTTAAACGGAGTGTGTCGTATGGTCATATTTCTAACCAATTTATAAACAATGTACTCTAGTAAACTTTTAAATGATCTTTCGAAAACGTTGCTTTTATAATCGCAATACAAAAAAATTGGTTTGCCATGCACAAGAATGCGAAATGTACATATTATTTTTGTTTTCCAGTTGTTAAGCAAAAATTCGTAGCAAAAATTATATCCAGTAAAATAACATTTTCAACAGCGTAAAAGAAACTCAATAATTCTGATCGTCGCAAAACACAAATGCATTTCAAATTCTCAAACGACTTTGTTAAAATGGCATTGCATACAGTAGCTGTATCTTATTCCATTTTTAAAAATTATATCAATCCAATAAGCAAATTTTGTACAAATGAATAATTAGAAATTGAAAATGCAGCTGCTATATTGCGAAATACAATGTAAAAAGTGTATAAGTATGTATGAGTTACATGAAGTACAAGGTAGTGAATTTCGTATCCACTAACTGCAAAATGGTTGTAATTATATCAAACGTAAGAATGATGATGCACAAAGTGCATTCTTTCATGTCCTTCATGTATTATAATTTAGAGATTCAAGAGCCCGTTTTTAACTTTTTGTGACCAACTTGACTGCTTTACTGAATGCAAGGCATCAAATTATGCCGTTTTTGCCATTCAGTAATGTCAAACTTTAATGAGGATTCACACATGGCTGCCTTGGCTGGTTAAGGGTAGGGGAAAGGCTGGCATAGATCAATCAATAGGTACAAAATTTATGAGTTGTCAGTATGAAACAGTAAAAACACTTGAAGTGAATCAGATTGTTTTCGATGCACAATTTTCCTTGATGTGGAGAAAAACCACATTTGGCATCATAAAAGACACAGAGTGAAACTGATGATAGTTGTAAAAACTGTTGCTTAACTCATTTTCATACATGGTCGAAATGATGCCAGTAAATGAATATGTTTTGCCTTTTAAGAGCCTCAGCTATTATCTGTAAATCTTGTAAGTAAAAAGTGATCATTTTAATAGTGTACCACAGGTAGTAGAATGCATAAATTATAATACTTGTTGGACAGAATCATTTTCAAATGTTTAGAGACTTAGTTATTACATAAAATTCATTAACCACCTCATACAGATACTATTACATAACTTATACAAATATAACCCATTTTTTTTTTTCATTGTTAATGTAATTTAAATGTTCTTTTTATTGTGCAATTTGACACTTAGAATAGCAAATTATTTTTCAATAATCATTTAAACAAAATTCAAATTAAGGCACTACCTGTCTAAAAATTTTCAGCAAAAGATAACTATAGAATTGATGAGTTCTTAGGGGATAGAAGATGCAAAATACACAAAATACAAGATATTCTATAGTTACTTCTCGCTGAACTGAGTTCTGTATCAATAAGTGTAAATACAATTAGCTTCAGTGAAAACAATGCAGGCATAAGTGCCACGTCAAACCCTTTGCTAACATTATTAAACCAGATTATCCATATAGAGAGAGAATACACTACACTTGAAACTCAGATTTTTCTCAAATAATTTATTTTTGCGGAAACCCTTGCAGATTTTGCATCGTTGTTACTTTTATTTTCCTGATTCTAATTTCTGATGATGCAACTTGATCTATAGGAGGGTAAGAGTCCCTTGCAGGCAAGAAATAGCGAGTATCCAACAATTGGATTTTATTTGCCTGAGCAACAAAATCCCGTTTTGAGTGTAACTTATTGACAATAAAATATCATTATATATAACAGCAGCTGCTTGATAACTCAAATTCCGCTTACATTGTGAGCATAGAAAAAAGTTAATATTTATGTATTTATAGAAAATATTATACTCTGCAAATGCTTCACTATTGCAACAAGTCGCGCCAGGTATGTAACATAAAGGCATTGTGTATTTATATGTGAATCTTTCATGATTATTGACTTTCAGTGCTGCCTTCATGTTTTACAAACGACGCATGTCACGCCAGATAGGCAACATTAAGTCATCATGAATTTATACAAAAACTTCAGGGTACTCTGTGTGTAACTCATTAGTTCTGCACTGAGATATGTAAATTTTTTTTAAAAATTTGCAAATGTGTACCTTTCAGCGCACGCTGTGGAAATTTACAAATCACAGGAACCCTGAAGACCAAGAGCATTCAACATGAATGATTAAGTGGAATTGTAAGAGTGTAAGAGTGTGACATTTGAGTTGCATGGGAGATGCGCGCCGACATGCACGCGCATCGACCACGATGCGGAGTGGGGCAGTGGGCCTCAGAGCAGGCAGTGGCAGGAATATCAGATTGTATTGGGACTCGGACGTGGCCGGTCGATTTGTAAAGTAATAAAGTAACTCTAGTGTATTCGCGACTTTGGTCTTTGTGATACCTTACAGAATGGAGTAATTTTCTAAAATATCGAGAAATCGCAATACAAACAACTGATAAAAGTAAAAATGCATGTCTTTTGATTTGCGATATATTAAAAATTGACTTTCGACTTACTCCGAATTCCTTATTTTTTTATCAATCTACGAACTGAAGGTATACGAATAGATCACTTTGTGATTCAAAATTGAAAAAAATTTATTTCAGTTTTTTTTAAAATTATTCTATTGTTTGTCCATGTTTCTAATTTTGCAAGCTACACGATATGCAAGAGCATATTGTATTACACATAATCACATGTATTACATGTTTTGCAAACGTAACATTAACACGTGACTATGAAGCCTGTAGGAGGCCCGACTTCCTATGTCGCGGCTAACGGCAGAGTATGCATGACTGTGGCACCCCGAATGCCCACTCTACAGCCTTCATCAATTGTTTTTTCTGTACTACGCAAACGCTACACTTGTTCGATTCTGAACAACTTTTTATATTCCCGCTCGATTACCACCTATTGCGTGGCGTATTGAGTGACATCAACGGGCGGATTGAGTGGCATCAACGGGAGTGCATAGAGCTGACTAAAATGAGTCAGTTCGCGCTGTACAGACAAAAAAAAATTGGTGCGGATTTGCGCCTCGAAACCCTCACATATTTTTCTTCCAATAGTCGGGCCTCCTTCTATAGGCTTCATACCTGTGACGTAGCCAGCGAATCGCACTTTTTGAACTTGACGATTTCTAAAATAATTAAGAACTACTTGAAAATATATGAATGCATTTCATGAAAAATTTAAAAGAACCATTTCCTTCGAAAAAATTTCCAACATTTATAGCAATGCGTTATCATGTTGATATCCTGAAAGATTTCCAAAATTATTGAAAAAAAAAAAGGAAATTAATAGATAATGAAATTGATTAAAAAATTAAATTATGAACAAGTATAAGTTATGAATTCACTCGAAACTTTTTCAAGAGAGAATTTATGTTCACAACCATATTCCTTTTTGGCATGTTTCATCACTGCTTATTCTTGATTGCGCATTTTATTCATTTTAATTGTGACATGGTAGTCAATATTTGCCTCGTTTGACAGAAGTAAGTTTTTTGTATAGTATATTTTTTCCAATGCATTGTGACTTGATTTTCTCAAATGATTCGTTACTTGTTTACAAGGGTTTCATTTAGTGAATTTTTCTATTATCAACAGCTGTCTTGTCCACAGCAAATTGAAAACTATTATTGTCATTAGAAAATTAAAACAAAATAAATCTTTAACATTACTATGCGAAGTTTGCAACAACTTGTTCATCAGGCAGAGTAAAATATTACTAAAAAAATTCTTTGAGTATTGTTCTGAATTTTTCGCTGAAACAGATGGTGAATTGTAATACAGTCAAAAATGCATGTAAATAAATTGAACATTCATTTTAAGAAAATCTTTTCAATATTCAGAAAATTTTTCTACTGCATTTAATATTTACCTTCTTTGATTTTTCCTAAAACTTGACAAAATGTAATGAAGAACCTAAAAAACTATTTCCGATCAATCAATTTTATAGAAAATAAATACCAAATCCGAATTTTCAATTTTGATTCCAAACCGCAATTATTTTGAATATGTTAATAAAATGATTCAATCTAGTGAGCTTTTCCCAGTTCTACAAATAAAAATAATAATTTCCAAGTTTTTTAGAACTTTTTAATTAGATGACATGATTAATTTTCACACTCAATTACCAAAAGTTGTGACAATAGTTCTATGGAATATTTTCTGTATTGAAATGTCAACAATTGAATACAAAAAGGGAATCAACTAATTTACAGCCATGAAAAGTTGCTAAAACATATAAATTGTTATTGCAATCACTCAGTGTTTAAATATACTGATATTTTTTAACTGAATAATCGTCCAAGGATGCACAAGGATGCACAAGGATGCGTAACACATTTGTTGACAATTTGGTAATTTTGGTATTATCGTTTTATCACGTCAAACAAAAGTTGATTGACATATTTAATATTTACCTAAAAACACTTTTTGTACATGAATTTTGGTAAAGATAAAACGAGTAGTGACAATTAGATGATTGAGCACTGACGTAATCTGGAAAAATGTACAAGGTCACTGTCTCTATCAAACGCGTTCGAAAAATATAAATTATTATGTATAAAAATTGTCTGGAAAACTGATAGTGAGCACAGTCGTAAGGGGAAGGTTAATTACTTGATTTTCATTTTATAATGCACATGTTAGATTGCATGGTGGAATTTTAACCTTCGCTTTGAAATTTCAATTTCGGATTCCCAGAAAATATAAAATACAAAATTTCACGGCCACTGTTGGAATTAAAATATTATATTTCCGGTGACAATGTATACTCACGGCTTGTCCCAGCTTGTCTCGGCTGCTTCAAGGCTCCTTTACACGGAGCGATTTGGAGCGATTGGCGATTGCTGGCGATTAGTGATGGGCGATACTTGCTTGATACTTTGAGTATCGATTCCTTTCGTCAATATTTCACACTCGCAGTGATATTTTGTTGTGTTTTGTGAATCTGCTTGTCCTAAAGAGAAAAAGGAGATGGCTTCATGGGGGCAGCCATTGACGTTCTGGATAGGGATGGGCGATATATATGGATATTAGTTTATATCGATAGTATCGGTTCGGTCATTCGACGATATTTTCCGATATTGAAAGTCATATCGATATCAGATATCGATATAATTTCCTGAATATCGCCGGGTTTTTTTTTTCAATTTTTTCAATAACAATCTTTGCCTCCAGGATCATGTGTAAAATTTTTCATATCAAAAATCTGTTTTGAGGAATTCTAATATTCTAATTTTCCGTATTAAGTAGTCCAGGGACTTAAGGTGTAGGGACCCTTATTAGTGATCCGCACTGATCCGCACTGATCCGCACGTCACAATCTCAGCATTTCAATGTCAATTTTCAATGTTAAAATCTCATCGTGAGTGTTGGTTTGTGAAATGCGCTGTGAGTGTAGTGAATTGTGAAACATTTCCATATCTTTAATTCAGTCCATGTGCATCTGTGTGCATCTATGTATACCTTTTTCTAAAATGGATAACGCAGGTAATTTCTTGTATTTCTGTGTTTAAAATTTTTATTTTTATTATTATTATTATTTTAATTTTTTTTTGTTTGGTTTATTTGATGCATTTACATAGATATTATTTTTAAAGATCATGAGTCGCCAGAAGATTCAAGAAGGCATACACTGTTTTTTCGGATCAACGAGCAAGAAACGTTTCGTGTTGCCTGTTCAAAAACTTCAGAATATGTGATGCTGAAACGTAAGTTTTTTTAGAAAATTTATTTTATGAATCAGATTTAACATGCAGGGATTTAAATTTTGGAGAGGCACTCCAGGACATGTATTTATTATTGTCACTGATTGTCACCCTAACCTCAAACTGATATTTTGAAACTTTTGAAGTGATGTCGAGGCTGGTCGAAGCTATCGTGATAAAAAATATTGTTTGTGCTCGTGGGCTACCAGCTAATTTCATCCTTCGTCTACGGCTTGGGCGAAAACCTTCGGCCTCGCCCAAATTGGCATACTGGCAATAGCTTTCGAAAACGAAAATACAGGGCCGTCGGAAGGAAATTTGGGCTCGAGATTAAAATAAAACGGGCCTTTATATAGGATCAAAAATTTCTTCTATTAAATGCCATCAAGTTTCTATCATTTTTTAATATTAATAGTAATATTATATTATATAATCTCTCTATATTCTAAAAAAACTTGCCGCCGCCATAAGCAACTCCCCTTTAGTTCCCTTGAAGTCCCCCCTTTAAATCCCTTGAAGTCCCTTTTGATCCCTTCAATTCCCTTGAGTTCCCTTTAAGTCCCTTGAGTTCCCTTAAAGTCCCTTGGAGTCCCTTTAAATCCCTTGAAGTCCCTTGAGTTCCCTTTAAGTCCCTTTAAATCCCTTGAGCTCCCTTGAAGTCTCTTTAAATCCCTTGAAGTCCCTTTCGATCCCTTCAATTCCCTTGAGTTCCCTTTAAGTCCCTTTGAATCCCTTGAAGTCCCTTCAGTTCCCTTCAAGTCCCTTTAAATCCCTTGAGCTCCCTTCAAGTCCCCTTCGATCCTTTGAATCCTTTTAGTTCTCTTAAATTCCCTTTAAATCCCTTTAAGTCCCTTTATCTCCCCTTCTTTCCCTTGAGTTCCCTTGAAGTTCCTTAAGTTCCCTTCAAGTCCCTTTAATGATGAGATTTTTGATGAAATCCATTATCAAGCAAAATAATAAAACTGATAAACGATTAAGTCCTTTACAATATTATTCCTCACGCCTAGCATATCGGCCATTTGGAAAATTCAACCCTATATTGTACGGCGGACGATTAACTCATCAATATGTCATTCACGCTTACATAGTTATAGAGTCAAATAGATTGGACTACATAAGATACAATCAATCAAAATTACGAATATCCTGTTATCAAGGTTTAATGGATCATGTAAAACGTTATGCTTTAAACGATTCACAAAACTTTTCCAAGGAAAGAGTTGGTAATCTTTTTGTTTTACCGTCTACTTATGTTGGTAGCCCTAAAGATATGCAACAGAGATATCAAGATGCCATGGCAATCGTAAGAAATATTGGAAGGCCTGATTTATTTGTTACTATGACTTGTAACCCTAAATGGATTGAAATGGAAAATTTATTAAAAAAATTTCCCAATGGAACTACTTGCAATGATATTCCAAATTTAACTGTCAGACTGTTTTATGCTAAATTCCGTTCTTTATTATCAGATATTATAAATGGTAAAATTTTTGGGAATATTTTGGCTTATGTTTACACCATCGAATTCCAGAAACGAGGACTACCCCATGCGCACATGTTATTTGTTTTAGATCATAAAAATAAATTAAATACTCCACAAAAGATAGACGAACACATAAGTGCAGAAATTCCAGAAGAAGATGAAGATCTTCAAAATTTTGTTATAAAACACATGTTGCATGGTCCTCATAGTGAAAATACAAAGTGCTTCGATGTAAAAACAGAAATTTGCAAAAAAAAATTTCCAAAACCTTTTACAGACATTACAGAATTCGATAACAATGGTTTTCCTAATTACAAACGTCGTGACAATAGACATTGTGAATTTTATTACAACAAAAGAATTGATGCTCCATCAGTTAAAGTTGATAATTCAATGGTTGTTCCTTTTAACAGTAAACTATTAAAAAAGTACAGATGTCACATTAATGTGGAATATTGTGCATCCATTATGAGCACTAAATACATTTACAAATATATACACAAAGGTCACGATAGAGCGTACGTTGGATTAAGAAAGAATAAAAAATTTGATTCGGCAGGTGAAGAAGTATTTGACGAAATTTCTACTTATATTGATGTTAGATATGTATCGCCGATGGAGGCTGCATGGCGTATAGAAGAAATCCTCATATATGGAAAATCCCATCCTACAGTTCGCCTTGCAGTACATTTGGAAAATCAACAAAACATTATATTTGAAGATCAAAAAGAAAAAGAAGCTATGGAAAAACACGGAACAACACTTACAGCTTTGTTTCATTTGAACAATTCAGATAAAGATGCTTCGAATTTTCTGTATTCTAATATACCTATAAATTATACCTTTGAAAATTCGAAAAAAATTTGGATAAGAAGAAAAAAAACTTCCAAAGCAATTGGAAGAATAGTCACAGTTAGCTCCAAAGATTCTGAACGCTTTCATTTAAAATTGATTTTAAATAGAGTAAAAGGTGCAAAAAGTTTTGAAGATTTAAGAAATTACGAATCGAAGGTTTATGTAACATTTAAAGAAGCTGCTATTGCTATGGGTTTGATTGAATGCGACACAGAAATATTCCAAATTTTTGATGAGGCATGTTCAATTATGATGCCGAAGCAATTTCGTCAATTTTTTGCTTGGTTTCTTATTGCTGATGGTTTGACTATAGCTTCTATTATTTGGAGTAAATACAAGAAATATTTTCTTCAGGGTTTTGAGAATCATGCTGAAAATCGTGCTTTGAATGAAATAGAAAAAATTTTTCTTTTGGAAAATTGTAAATGTTCTGATTATGGACTTCCTGATCCAAAACCAATTATTGCTTATGATTTTGATAATGAAGATCAGGTCAGTAAATTTGATAACTATAAGGAGGTTTTTCAAAATTTAAGATGAAAACTGAATGAAGATCAATCTTTTATCTTTGAAGAAATAATTAGAGAAAATAGTAAATTAATTTTTATAGATGGACCTGGAGGTACTGGTAAAACTTTTTTACATACAGCTGTAATATACTATTACCTTAGTCAGAATAAAAAAGTAGTTTCAATGGCATGGACAGGTATTGCATCTATCCTTCTTCCAAAAGGAATGACAAGTCATAGGACTTTTAGATTACCTCTTGATTTATCGACCGTTGAAGCTGGGTTTTTAAAATTAGATTCTGACAAAAAAAAATTAAGAGAATGTGATATCATTATATGGGATGAAGCTTCCATGATACCAAAAAAAACTTTAGAAATAGTTGACAAAACATTAAGAGATTTATCATTCGACAATGATTTAAATTTCGCCGGAAAGAAGATTATATTGGGAGGAGATTTTAGACAAATTTTACCAATGGTGAAAAATGGCAGTGAAAATAATATAATCAGAGAAACCATAAAATTTTCAGATTTATGGCAAAATTTTAGAATTTTTAAATTGATAAAGAATATGCGAAATCAAGATATGAAATTCAATAAATTTTTGCTGGATATCGAATAAGGTAAAATAAAAAAATTGAAAATACCAAAAGAATGGCAAACAAAAGATGTAGCTAAAGCAATCTATGGTGATTCTTTAAATTTAAATGATGATTTGTCTGGAAACATTATTTTAACAGCATATAATGAAGATGTTTACAAAATTAATAAAAAAATTCTGAATAAGCTTCAGGGTGATAGTAGAACATATTATAGTATAGATTTTGCCAGTGATAAAGGTGTTGACCAAAGTGACTATAACTGTGAACTCGATTATCCTATGGAATATTTAAATTCATTAAAAAGACCTGGATTACCAACTCACAAATTAACATTGAAAAAGGGTTGTATTATAATGTTAATGAGAAATCTAAGTATAAACAATGGACTTTGTAATGGAACGAGGTTGAAAGTATTGAAATTATTCAAATTTAACATTAAGGTACAAATTATAACCGGGAAAAATGTTGGTGAAGTGGTTCATATTCCTAGAATATAATTACAAACTCCTGAAAATTCAAAATTACCATTTATACTTCTTCGACGTCAATTCCCAGTAGTACTTGCTTTTGCTATAACTATAAATAAATCTCAAGGGCAAAGCTTCGATGAAGTAGGATTATATATAAAAAAATCATTATTTTCACATGGTCAACTGTATGTAGCATTATCACGTTATAGGAATCATAAAAAGTTATTCATTGAAAATCATTTAGATGATGAAGAAACTATAGAAAAAGTTGTTTGGAAAGACATTTTTGCAAATAGAGATTCAATATAAAAAATTTTTATTTAAAAAACAGTTCGATAGAAAAATATAAAAGTTAAGAAAATTATATAATAATAAAAATTTATTTAAAAAATTTCAAAATTCACCATGAAAATTAAATACGTAATTATCAATAATATACATTTATATAATTTTATTATAAGTTTATTAGGTTTTATATTTTAATTTTTTCGAGAGAAATTGTTTTTTGATGATTATTAAAATATTGATAATTGATTGATTTTTTCAAATTTTTTTTTTTATTTTGTTCACCGACAAACAAAATTTGTTCAAATTCAGCAGCAAGCAAGTTTTTTTAGAATATAGGGTTTGAGGATTAAAAAATAATCCTTTCATCAGTTTTAAATACAAAAAAAAAACCTGTATGTGAGGTTGGCGCGCAAAGCGCGCAGGGGGGCAGAGCCCCCCTAGTATTATATAATATTAGTATTGAATGAAGGACTCAAAAATAATAGCCCAATATTCAAAAACGAAATTTTTCATAAAAAAAAAAAGTAATTGAAAGTGCTCTATGTCTCACTGAAAGAAGAATACAATAATTGTGCATTATATTTTTTATAAATATTACATATATTTGATTGCACAGTTGATGGCTTGAATATTTGATAAATCTCTTTTAGTTTAATTAATTAATTAAATTAAAAGAGAATAAAATTTATGTGATTTTTAACAGGAAACTACTGTCGCTCCAGAAACATCAACCCTTGCTCAAAAAAATCTTGGTCCAACGTCAGACCGAAAGTCAAGCACTGTGCAACCACAAATTGACAAACTTCTGTCAAACATTCGTTCTTTCAAAGGTATATATTGGCGTTTTCGAGTGGTCGCTCTCGGAGTGCCCTGAGAGCACTTTTTTCAAAACTTTTTTCAAAATTCAGCTGCAAATTATTGATTAATAAATGATTAATAAAATACACGAAAAAAAGTATACAACGTGTATGTTTATATAAAAATAA
The DNA here is from genome assembly GCA_028476575.1 of Platygaster robiniae. NCBI lineage: Eukaryota > Metazoa > Arthropoda > Insecta > Hymenoptera > Platygastridae > Platygaster > Platygaster robiniae. The sequence goes on along the minus strand of CM052019.1, from coordinate 19,079,908 downwards.
ATTTTTTTACAGAGGGCGGAACCAAAGCAGGCGTGATGAACAATTTGATTTTCTACATGATCGTCAATGACAACCTTCCTTTTAACACAGTAGAAAAAGATGGTTTCATTACACTTCTAAAGTATTTGGCACCGAATTTCAAAATCACGAGTAGGAAGACGCTCTCGACGGTAATGATAAAGGCAAAATTTGATGCAATCACCACATTAATGAAAGTGAGAATAGGAAAAGTTGAAAATATTGTTCTGACGGCTGACTGCTGGAAAGATATGCAAGCGGGAAGGAGCTATCTAGGTGTAACTGCTCATTTTATAGAAGGCACAAGTTTTCAAAGTTTAACTCTAGCTATTAAAGAGATGACACAATCTCAAACTGCTGAATATCTTTCTGAAAAATTTGAGAGCATTCTTCAAAAATGGGCACTTAAAAAAAAAAGAATTACAGCAGTTGTCACTGATGCAGGGGCTAATATAAAAAAAGCAGTAAAAGATACATTTGGTAGTGATAAACAGCTTACTTGCGTGGCCCACTCCCTCAATTTGGTTGTTCAAAAAGCGTTAAATGATACTCCACACCTTAAAGATTTGATTGCGAAAATTAAGGAGATAATCAAGTTCATAAAATCTTCGTCAAATGTTATGAACGAGTTTCGAAAGGTCCAGTCAGAAGTTGAGTTTTTGTGTTTAATATTAGATATTGTCATTAGGTGGAATTCGACCTTTGATATGATTGAAAGATTTTTAACGATATTAGACAAAATTGCAACACTTTTCATCAAATTGAAAGATGCTCCCTCATTGCCAACTGCTGATGAAATCGAAACGTTACATGAAATCTTGAAAATGTTAGGGTTCGCGACGCAAATGACGACTGATCTTAGTGGAGAAAAATACGTCACGATGAGTCAAACCATACCGATGGTTCGTTGTTTTTATGAGGCGATTCGTTCGACAAATCCAAAATCTGTTATCGAGAAATCATTTCAAGCAACATTGTCTGAATACCTTTTGTCAAAATTCGCGCATATTGAGTGGCACGCAATTTACTCGGTCTCGACGTTGCTGGATCCGCGATTTAAAAAACTCCACTTTCCGGACATGAGATCAACTGCAAAAGCTATAGGTCGTGTCAATTCTCTTTTGATCAAAGAAACCCCCCCAAAAAGTGAAATTCCCCAACGGAAATTGTCACTGGAAGAGTCAAGCAATTCATTTTGGAAGTATCATCAACAGCTTGTACAGCAACGAGCTTATCAAGCGAATGCCGCTGCTGATGATGATCTCCTTCATCTTGATTTGGAACAATATCTCAGCAAAGCCCTTGAATTAGATCCTAACCTGAACGTTCTTGAATTTTGGAAAAACCGGGAAAGCAGTTGCCCCGTGTTAGCAAACATTGCTTTGAAATATTTAGCAATTCCAGCAACGTCTGTGCCGTGCGAGAGACTGTGTTCAAAAGCAAATCAACTACTCGGTCAAACAAGAAATCGTCTTTCACCGACTCATGTAAACGAAATATTGTTTTTAAAATCTGTTCCTAAGGAAGATTGGCACTTGTTCAATCAAAAATGATGCCTTCTCGTTTTTTTGAAGTCGATTTATAAATAAGCGTATAATTATTGTTAACATGCTATTTAGAACTCTAGTTGAAAAAGATTGTACAAATATTGAACAGTAAAAATTTTTTGCATACTACAGAGATTTACTGTTTTACTTGTGTATAACGTACATACACGAGTGCTGACTTTAATTAGCATTGTTCCTTTTAATGTAAGAAAATATGAACAACAAAAATAAAAAATAGACACGGGATAGTATAAATCGTCACAAAAAATTGAAATCACACAAAATGATGTATGGATCGTTTTTTTTTTAGAAAATCTGGAGGCGATATCGATAAATTTGATATCGATATTTACCAGTCCGATATTATGCGATATCAATATCGGGCATTTAATGTCAGCACGATATGACATATCGATATTCCTAAAGAGAAAAAGAAGATGGCTTCATGAGGGCAGCCATTGACGTTGTGGAGGGTAGCCATCTTGATCTATGGAGGATAGCCATTTTGATTCACAAGTTATAAGGTATTGAATTATGATGAGTATTGATTCACGATGAGTCGGCTGTGAATCGGGCAGCTGGTTGTGAGGCGTTTAAAAGACTTTGAATTTATGTGGTTTTTTAGCAGGTTTTTTATTCCATTTAGTTAGCATTGATTAATTGATGTATAGAAAAATTGATGCCGCATATCAATAGTAATCTGTATGGGAATAACAAGCGAATGTCTGGCATTGATAAAGTTCGATTGAACTTATAGCTCGGAAAATTTTCGATGAGGTTTCGAAAATATTCGCGATCTACTATTATACACTATTATTACGTCATATTTTAAACCATCTGCAACCATCCAAATTTGTCTAAAAAAAAATTTGAGTTGGGTTGTTTTTGAAGTTTAAGATAACATCGTTTTAACTTTGTGATGGCGATTGTAATGTCCAGTAATGTCAACTAATGTAGATCCACATGACACAGAATGATGCCATGGTACAATTAGACAAGGTATGTTCTGTAAGCGGACGAGTTTTCGTCAACTTCGCGCATACACCAAGCGACGTCATGTCATAAGAAATATAGTTATACGAAAGCATGTAAATAATCAATATGGCGGAGGCTGGTTTACGGAGCAAGCGAGACTAACTGCGTGCGAAAGAGATGGAGAACACCCCCCACCATACCTAAACCTGCGCTAGAACATACCTTCTCTAATTGTACCATGAATGATACAAAATGAAGCACAATGACATACATATCAAGCGATATCAAGCGCAGATAATGAGAAAAAAAAACAAATAAAACAGATTCAAAAATGTCTCCTGTTTTTGATGGTTTTTTGACGTCTCCGTAATGCGTATTGCTTGCAACTTTGAGTGATAAATTTGGCCTACCAAGAGTCGTTTACCATCCTCGTGAAATTCCAGTGCATCGTGTCAACAGGGCGAATCCAATGTCCTAAGAAAAAAAGTGTACCTATTCGAAGTCTCCATCTGCATTTTGAGAGGTAAAAAGATATTAAGTTTTCATAAATTATGAACATTATTCGAATTCCCGTCATTAGCTCGAACGATTTTCATGTATTTTTTTTTTTAATTTTCTAATGCGCTGCATGTGCATTTGCCATAATCTTTGAGTTTGTTTACATTATGCACTTGCTGTGTTTTTATTTTTGACTGTACATACAGTTTGCTTCGTTTTTTGAGCTGTCAAACATTAAAATAAATTTGAATTACCTTCAGGTTTCACATAAGAGAAAAATCTTCGAGATTCAGCGATATGTGTAGTTTTTCTTAAAAAAAAAAATGTGTATGATCAGAAATAATTCCTTTTTGTATGATTAAATATAAGATCTGTTAAATTCTTTAGCCTAGCAGTATTTAAATAACAATGAAATGTTGAACTCATTTTTAGACGTGTTTACTGATTTCAATGTTTCATAATATCTAACAAATAATTATTTTCAAATTTCACAGTTCTGCGTGTCGACAGGGCGAATCCAATTTCCTGCGAATCAACAGGGCAAATCCAATTTCCTTAGGAAAAAAAGTGTACCCATTCGAAGTCTTCATTTGCATGTTGAGAAGTAAGGAGATACGAAGTTTTCATAAATTATGAACATTATTCGAATTTCTGTCAGTAGCTCGAACGATTTTCATGTATTTTCTTTTTTTTTTTTTTAATTTTGTTATGCCTTGCATGTGCATTTGCGATAATGTTTGAGTGCGTTTAAATTATGCACTTGCTGTATGTTTATTTTCGACTGTACATACAGTTTCCTTTATTTTCTAAGCTGTCAAACAATAAAATAATTTTGACTTACCTTTAAAATTTACATTAAAGAAAAATTTTTAAGGTTCAGCAATATGTGGAGTTTTTCAAAAAAAAAAAATTGTGTACCATTCAAAAATAATTCCTTCTTTTATGATTAAATTTTGGATCTGTTAAATTCTTTAGCTTGGCAGTATTTGAATATAACATCAAAATATTGTTGATTTTCAGACGTATTTACCACATTTACTGTACAATTATATCTAACGAATAATAATTTATCTTGATAGTATTTTTTTTTCATTGTGGATGATAGCATTACTTTTAATATTACTCATGATATGAATGAACGGTGATAATAACATTAGTTTTATTATAATTATTATAATAAAAATTAGTGATACATTAACATTATCAATATAAATGTTATCGATAATGATAATGTTGTAAATATTGTGAACAATAATGTTTTTTGTTATTATGAAAGAAAGTATTATCAAATTTAGTTGAAAACAAATATTTTTAAAAGTTTAAATCGTGTGCTGGCTATAGCCAGCCCCAGCAGCGCTGGTTCAAGGCAAGAGTTACGCAAGAATTAGGTAGGAGTTAGGTAACGAATTTATTTTGAAATTATCAGCTAAATGAGAAACAGCACAACTGCTGTAAGTCACTTACATGGTTGTATATGGTTGTAAGTATCTACAAAAAAAAATTGGTAATTAAATCGCAGTAAGTGTTAATGTAAATGCACAATTTTCGAAAAAATACATTTGTACCCGACTACAACGCCGCCTCCAGAATGTAGCGTTGTAGCTGAAACAATTCGAATTCCAAAAACCAAACCATTACTGCGATTTTAATACTAATTTTTTCTTGTAGATACAACCATATACAACTATGTAAGTGACTTACAGCAGTTGTGCTGTTTCTCATTTAGCCGATAATTTTAAAATAAATTCGTTACCTAACTCCTACATAATTCTTGCCCCTAGCAAACGCAGTGCTATTGCTTTGCTATCGATTTTCTATAGCACACCCATAGCAAGTCGATAGCAACCCGATAGCATGAGGGAAAAAGCTTTATTTTTCATATATAACACCAGCAATGTCAAAGAGAACACTATCATTTGCTTTTTTCTAATTTTTCCTTATTATTTTAACGAATTTAAACGTGGTTAAAGTCATTTTGCCGAAACATAAAATCGGTGTAAATGACGTAAAGTTGGTAAAGTCAATGCCTGTTATACCGATTTTATATTTTCGCAAAATGACATAAATCACATTTGAATTCGTTAAAATAACAAGAAAAATCAGAAAAAAGCAACTGAGAGTGTTCTCTTTGACATTGCTGGTGTTATATATGAAAAATAAAGCTTTTTTCCTCATGCTATCGACTTCCTATCGGGTTGCTATCGGTGTGCTATCGAAAATCGATAGAAAAGCGATAGCACCGCGTTCGCTAGGGTGCTTTGAACCAGCGCTGCTAGGGTATATATCAATGAATTTGTCATGATTATTTGATAAATTCATCCAAGTTATATATAAATCAATTACTTATATAAATTCTGCAGCGTTTATGTAATTTTTTTTGTTTTATGGTAGTTATATTATCCACATTTTTTAAATATAAATAAAATCAAGTACTCTTGAGATAATGTCAGTATCCTCACTTTCATACATGACTTACATTATTCTAAAAATAACAACATTGCTTCTGACGTTATTTCATTGTTAATACATACTCAAAATAATATTTTATCAAATGCCTTGTATACATTTTTACACTTGAAAAATTTGTCGATTAAATAAACCGAGCAATGAAGCAGAATAAACTATCTACTTTTTGGTATGCACTGTTTTCTGGTTAACTCCACTTGAAAAGTTATGGATCAGATCTGACAAAAGATCTCACGCTAAACCTGACGTCAGATCTGATTTCTGATCTAAACAAGTCACATATATTGGAATCTTCTACTACATTGCTTAAGGTTTTATTTAAAAGATATGAACTTTTAACTATTGTCTATTACAAGTAAAAATGAAAAAATAAATGGTAGCTTACATTCAATGTTGTTGAAATCGTTTTTATTTATACTGTGGTATGAAAAATATATTTTTTATGATAAGTGAACCGTTAAAAGCATTTACATTCTGCATTTTTCGATAGTAAAAATCTTTTTTGATATTTTGAAAAGAAATGGTTCGTAGAGTTATAAAGTCCATTTTGAAATTCTGCTTGATGTACTTGGTTTACACATAATCTCTAATTGTATTTTTTTTTCTTTTTCCAGGTCACCTTTCCTGTACCAGTTAGTCTCGAGTCAAAGGTTGATGTATCGCAGTGATACAGTAAAAGTCAATTAAGTTACAGTATTGCAGTAATACTGATTTATGCTTTCTTACTATGAAATGTTTTGTGTACCGCAGTGGTACCGATAAAAGTTATTGAATTATAGCGTTTCAATGAGTTTTTGTTGCTGAAAGTATTTTTATCGCAGTGATACTCGGAAACTAATTTTTTCGAACGAAAATTGTATTTGACTGTAGCATTACTTTGTGACTGTATGATAAAAAAGTTGTCTCGCACTTCATGAATTTCATTGCGTCAAATTTTTTACCTCTTATTCCACCATGTCGGCAACTAACACAAATAAAAGTGGTAAACAACCCAAAGTAAAAAAATATACATCCAACAATCATAATATTGACAATTCAATTAGTTCGTCCAGTCATTACCTTTCTACTGAAATTTCTTTTAAAAACAGTGCACAAGTATCTTTGAAAAATAATGCACCGAAATTGATTGTTGAAAATGGCGCTGTGATGGACCCTTCAGAATAAGCAGTAAGTTTTTGTACTATGTCATCTCCGTCGTCTGTAGAAACGGCGTTGGCTGATTTTGATCAAGTTATTTTTGGTCACACAGACAAAAATACTGTTCATAGTAGCATTATAGGGAAACACAATACTGATTCTTTATCAGTTGATGCATCTATACTGAATCAACCCTCTACCTCAACTGGGGCCTTTGATAATTAAGTTTGGAGTTTGATTCGCTCGAATTTTGTTAAAAATGTACCCATTAATGCCCCGTTGAATGAAATACGATTTTCTAATACCAAACCTTTGAAAACGACACATGATAATTTACATAACAGTTTTATGCGCGAGGTAGCTTCCAAAACATTGGTTGAAAAAGCTCAGCGTACAGACAGTTACTGTAAGCCTATCATTCGGTCGGTTGAATCTGTCAAAATGCGTATTACTGTTAAGCCTTCCCGACCACCATCTTGTGTTCAAAAAAACCATCGCAGACAAACCTTTTTTCCTGGAAGAAGTATAGTGTCGGCATCAAGAGACAAACAGAATGTTAAACCTCTTCACGTTGATAATTTTTACACTCGTCAAAGCAGTAACGCAAATCATACGGAAAATGCTGGCGGTTCCATGAATATTGACACGATAAATATCGAACCATCTCTGATTCCATTGCTTGTAAAAAGTGATCATCCCTACATTCGCCGATCTAGCAATGAGGATTATCACGCAAAAAATTTTCAAGTTTCTGTCAGTACCGAATCATCTTCAATTCCGTTACTTGGAGAGACAGATCATTCTTACGCTTGTAAATCTGGCAATGCCGTAAAAGGAACAAGAAATTCAGCACGTTTTGGATCTCAAATTTCATCAGATTCTGACATTCCCAAACATTATGCAGGAGGAATGGATATTTCTTGCATACATTGTAACGCAAAACATTTCAAAGATGAAAAAGTGAGTAACAAGAGCAATTTATTTAATGACTGTTGCAATCATGGTGGCGTTACTCTTGAATCTTTACCAACTCCACCTGATGAGCTCCAAGAACTTTTTTTTAGTGACAGCTCAAAATCGATTCATTTTTTTAATTCAATAAGACCTTATAACAATGCATTTGCTTTTGCATTTTTCAATGCCAACCTCGTTGACTTGAGAAATCAGAGACGCGGCCCATATTGCTTTAAAATACAAGGTAAAATTTATTACCAAATTAATACATCTTTGTATCCATCAGATAATGAAAACCCCAGCTATGGGCAATTGTTCATTTTAGATTCCGACGAAGCTAATAAATATCGCAAAGAAAGAAATGATGACTTTCACACAGAAATTTTGCAACAACTTCACAATATATGGTAATGAGTGAGAATAATGTTTTTGCAAAATCATATGCCATGATGCATGAAGAAATACAAAAACAAAACGACTTGAATGAGAGTAATACTCAAACTGAAATGTATTTAGGGTTTTTGACAAAGAAAAAAGGTTTGGATAAGAAACGTTACAATATTCAGAGATGCAATGAAGTAGCGGCTGTTTTTTCAACAAATGCTGATAGTGAAATACCGGATACATATGTTACTATCCGAAATAAGTCGAACAAAAAATTACAGTACGTCAGTTCTTTGGATCCTAACGTTGAACCTTGGATTTATCCGCTTTTTTATCCATATGGTTCGCAAGGCTGGCACGAGAATTTAAAGAAAAATAATAGTGATCGAAGAATCACTAAAGCTGCGTACGTCAAATACCGTATCGCCATAAGAGATGAGATAAATTTATTTTTGTTGGGAAGACGTCTCTTTCAGCAATGGATCGTAGATGATTATGTAAAAATTGAAAAAGACAAAATTGATTACTGCCGACTTCATCAGAAAGAATTGCGAGCTGATTCTTATCAAGGCCTGATTAATTACTTGGATCAGTCTGCTCATAATGAAGGATTACGAGTTGGGATGTAGGCAGTAATGGTTATACTGCCATCTACGTTTATCGGCTCTCCGCGCAATATGGCACAAAATTACCAAGATTCTATGGCTATTGTGAGGAAATTTGGGAAACCTGATATCTTCCTAACAATGACATGCAATCCAAATTGGCAAGAAATAACTAAAAATTTATTACCTAGTCAACAAGCTGCTGACAAGCCAGACATTTGTGCTCGTGTTTTTGATATAAAAAAAAATTATTTGATTGATCTCATTGTGAAGCAGAAGTTCTTTGGTGAAGTGTTGTCATACGTCTACGTTGTCGAATTCCAAAAACGTGGTCTGTCACATATTCATCTTCTCATAACATTGAAAAACAAACTGTCCACACCAGATAAAATTGATGAATATGTTTCTGCAGAAATACCGAACAAAGAAGTTTCAAACGATTTGTATAACATAGTTATGAAAAATATGATTCAAGGCCCCTGTGGAGATTGGTGTATGTCTGACAATAAATGCACAAAAAACTTTCCAAAACCATTCAATGAAGAAACTACAGTTGACGAAAATGGATACCCAAAATACAAACGAAGAAATGATGGTGAAACTCATGATCGACGAGGTGGGTACAGAGTAAATAATCAGTATGTTGTACCATACTGTCCACAACTGTTATCCATTTTCGACTGCCATCTCAATGTTGAAATTGTTTCAAGTATGAAGTCAGTGAAATATTTATATAAATATATTTACAAAGGACATGATGCAGCTACTATTGTAGTTGCACAGTCGATGAGAGATACAATTGAAGCACAAGATGACGAACGAAAAAAAAGTGGCGTTATTGAGCATGATGAAATAAGGAATTATATCGAAGGACGTTACGTTGGACCTGTAGAGGCGTGTTGGCGTATTCTTGGTAAATTGTTGCATCAAAAAAGTCATTGCGTTTCACGTTTACCAGTTCATTTACCCAATGAACAATGTGTTCTTGTGACTGATGTACTAGAAAATACCGAGGCAATCAAAAATGCCCTGCAGAAACGCACGATGCTCCTTGATTATTTTGGATTGAATAAAAGGGATACAGACGCAAGAAAGTATTATTACAGTGAAATTCCAACGTATTATGTTTTTAAAACCAAAAAAGCAAATAATGTTACAACAGCTGAATGGCAGAAACGCAAGAAATACACGAATTCCATCGGTCGAATGTACTCTGTGAGTCCAACACAAATGGAATTATTTCACTTACGAATTTTGTTATTGCATATTAAGGGTGCAAAAAGTTTCGAAGACTTGAAAATAGTAAGAGGAATATAATATCAAACTTTTACTGAAACATGTTTGGCTTTAGGATTGATCGAAAATGATGATGAATGACGTAAGGCCATGATTGAGGCACATAACTGGATGATGCCAAACAGTCTTCGTTATCTTTTCGTCAGGATTTTGATGCATTGTAAACCAGGGGTTCGGAGCCGCTCCGTTAAACAGTCCGATCCGAGGGCTTAAGCGATCAGGACTCGATAAGAGTTATCAAGTCCGGACTCGGATCGGACCCGTTAAGGGTTTCATTGAGTCTTATCCGCATCTATAGTTAATTGGATTTATCAAATAAAATCATAACAGAATAATTATTAAATTAATAATTAATAATAATTAATATTATTTATCAATTTACTTATTAAATCATTAATTAACTATAGAGATACTGTGCGTTCTTCAAATTATATTTGTAAATTTCAAATTTACCGCGCGATTTGAGTTATCAGTACGTCGACGCTTGCGCTGAGATCGAATTGATGCAAAAATTGCCGGAATAAATTGACGTCCTCGGGAGGCCATGGTATTTACAAACACATGCCACAAACATTTTAGTGAAACGTATATTTGAAGTGTACAATGAACACAAGAAAAAGAATTCAGACACATGAGTGTCATAATTATTTTGATTACAACGATGTGACTGACAAGTCATACTGCAGAGTCGAAGGATGCTCCTGTCCCGAATTTCAGGTAAGTCTATTTGTTTTTGGAAAAAAAATTTCATCTTTTTTCATCACTTGAACCTCAAAATGTACAGTTATAATGTTTTTGCAAGTATTCTTTGTGAAAATTGTGTTTAGTCTATGTCAAAATCGTGAGCCCTGCTGATTATGAGAACACTATGATAAAGTTTTTATTCGTTTCGATTCGTGCTATTCAATGTTTTTATTTAAAACAAAACTGAATTGTCTTTCAGAGTGGCAGTTATAAAAAGATATTTTTTTTCAACTTGCAGTTTTTTGACGGATATCAAAATTTTTGTCATTTTCTACAAATTTTTAAACAAATTTTTTAATTTTATGAATTTTAAATTTTAAATTTTATATTTCAATTTCAATTTAATTTGAATTACTTGAATTAAAATTACTTGAATTGAAATTACTAAATTTCTTTAAAATTATGAATAAAATTGATTAACTAAATTAAATTATAAATATTAATTTTTTTATTAATTATATTAAATATATTATTTATAATAATAATAAAAATTATATAATAATAAAAATGAAATAAAATAATAAATTATATGTTATTATTTAAATTATTTAATATAAATATTTGATATTTAATATTTTATATTTAAATAAGTAATATTAAACTTATTTAACTTATTAAATTATTATTACTTACGTATTATTACTTATATTTATAAATATTTATAAATATAAATTATTGTATAATAATTATTGTATAATTGTATATTATAATTGTATATTAAGTATTGCATAAATTATTATTACTTATTTAAATTATCAAATAATGATAAAAATTATGAATAATAATATTATTATTGTTCATAATAATTAATAATAATAATAATAATAATGTTGTTAATTATTGATAATATTTATTTTAATAATTTTAATGATTTTATTTGATAAATAAAATGAATTTTGAATGAAATCAATTGAAATAAATTTTAAATAAAATTCAATAATAAAAAAATTATATTAACTTTCAAATTAACTAATGAAATTACTTGAATTATTTAAATTTAAATTAAAATTCAATTTAAAAATTACAAATTTTTACAAATTTGTAAATTTGTAAATTAAAAAAAAAAACTCAAAGTTTTTTGACGGATATCAAAAATTTTGACATTTTCTATGTTCTCCGACAGTTTTTCATAATTTTCTGATTTTTGCAGAATTGAGACAGTGTTTCAACAATTCAGCAGTTTTTTTAATAAAATTGAACGTTGACAGTTTTTTGAAATTACATTGATTACTAGGGAAAAATATGCAAAGGATGGTGTATACTGTATTTTATAAAATGTAATAAAGTGATTAAATTTTTGTTGACAGGTAAAGTCTGCGACAAACAGAAAACGGCACTTGAAACGGCATCATGCAGAAATCGAAATATCACATGATACAACGCAACAAGAAAAAAAAGTACCAAAAATGAAAAAACCATAGGCGGGTTCTCAGGAAAATAAGTCTATTCTAGAGAAAAGAAATACTTTTTTTGAAAAATCATGCATGGAACTTATTGTTCTGAATGGCAGACAGTTTTCACTGTTTCGTGACTCTGGTTTTTTGAAGTTGTTGAAAATTTTCGATTCTTCTCTGAAAACTGATGATTTTCTAGAAAAAATTCAAATCAAAATTGTTGAAGAAGCAGCATTTTTAAGGAACAATATCACGAAAAATATCAAAGGAAAAATGATTTCTGTAAAATTTGAAAAAGTACAGTCACACAAAAAAACGTTATTTGCAATTCACGTCCAGTAGATTGAAAATGGAACAATTCATTTGCAAACATTAAGCACTCACGAACGATACATAGATTTTGACGAGAAATTCGTCAACATTTGTATTTCGACTGTGTTTATGAAATATGGGATAGAATTGGAGCAAATTTATTCTGTCTGTGAATTAGACCAAAAGTCAAACAATTCAGACAAGGCAGAACTGACAGTGCTAACTTCGCCAACTGAAAATCTTTTATCAGCAGCAGTAAAAAAAACTATGAAAAATCACCCTTATTGGCCAAGTCCTATTTCAGCTGCAGATGTTCTTGAAACTTGTGTTTCTCGCACCCTTGACGCAGAATTTTATGTTGGAACACTTGGTACTTTTTAAGTTTTTGATAACATACTTGATACTATATACATTATTCACATTTGTGTTTTTTTGTACAAGTACTCTATAAAATTCTGAGTACCTTTTTTACTTAAGCTAAACTGAAAATTCTGCAATTTGAAGTTGAGTGGATTTTGACTCTAAATAAGATAAAAGTAAGTCGAAACGAGTAAACTCTCACTTTATTGAACGTTCAATTTTTAATCGAAAGAGTGAGTAAGATAAAGAAATTTTTACTCGAAATTTCTAATTGAAACCTAATTCTTAACATCCACTAAAAAATTTCGAGAAAATTGCTTTCGAATTGCTTGAAATCGTTAACTTTAATTTCCAGTAAAATCCTACAGTAATACTTCAGCAATCAGCATTGGTTTGTAGGCAACGATTGCCGCCTTCAGCGACCGACAATTATGTTGGTTATTTTGTTTGTGATTATAATTTTTTTACTGCATGCGAAATATTTTTTTCATTATGCATTCCAGAGAATTTAAGAAAGACTGTTACAAGGACAAAGGAAATTTCGACCACGCGTACAAATTTTGAAAAGACTTTTGACATATTATGTCATTTACATGAAGAAAAACATTTTTATGAGCATTTTCTCAGTGATCCATCATCAGAAGTGTATTTGAAACAGACAGAATGGGTTTTTCTCGAAGATTTACACATAACTTTACTGCCTGTACAAGAAGCTCCTGATATGTTGAAGAAAGCTCAATTTGCAGGAGAAATCTTAGGAATTTGGATCACATGTTTAAAAAAACTTGAGAGAATGCAATATCTTGCAGCTCAAGAAATTGCAACAAACATGAAAGAGGCTGAGTCTTTCATGTTCAGTTGCGACTCTTTTTTAGTAGAGGTATTGATGGACAGCCGCTATAACATCTTATTAACAGCTGAAGCTAAAGAGCGTGGGAAAATTCTTTTGTCGAAATTGTATTTTAAAATAAAATCAAAGAACGAAAAAACCTCAAACATGACCGAGAACGATTCCTATGAAGGAGCGCCAATTGCTTCAATAGAAGAATATGAAAATTGTGATGAGCTGGAGAGAATTCTACAATATAGTGAAGCCATTTCGAACACAAGTAATCTATTAATTTTATTTGTTTGTTGCACATCAGAATAGTTTCAGTTATAATGTCCGGTAATTTTTATCCATAAAAATACGTTGGACGTGACGTTACGTTTTTTAAGGGGATTTTCAACACCTTCCTTTTCATAAGTCAGCAGCGCGAAACACCTTTTCCCCCTCAAGCTCTTTCTGGTATCGAATCAAAAATTGAAAATATTCATCATTCAACTGCTTTACTCAAATTTTGAACATGATATAAATGTTTATATGGAATCAAAATTTATTTTTGATAATTATTTTTGTTATCGGTGTACGTAATAGACGACCCCCTAGGAATTCTAAAATTTAATGAGGATCAAAATTACTAAGAATTCTAAAAGTTTGTAAGGAAGGTTGCATATTTTTTGAGCGTTGGCTTTCATTTTGGCAAGAAAAGGACTTAATCTGAATAATTAATTATTGTGGAAAACTGCACGATGGTCAATGCCAGTGTAAATGTAGCGGAATTTTTGTCTAAGACACATTTTTTTTCAGATTCCCTGACTCACAATTTCTCCGAGGAATTGAATGCCTTTCTCAACAAGCAGAGAGATCCTAAAGAGATGAATATTCTCGACATTTGGGAAAACAATGGAAAAAAGTTCAAGAAGTTGAAACTTTTAGTGCCGATCGTGTTTTCAGTTTTCGTGGGCGACAAAAGTGGCAGCAAGATCTCAAGTTTTTGAAGAAAACCAAATGGTCGACGAGTATCGTACAAAAATTCTTGATGACATTTTGATGCTTAAACTTAATTACAAGTGGGAATAGTAAAGTTACAGGACTGGCAACGTTCTTTGTTCCTCACGCAGAATGTTTTTTGAATCATTTCATGTTTTTTTAATAAGTTCCTTTATTAATGTTTAAACCTTGTCCTTATGAAAATAAATAAGTTGAATAAGTCATTATTGTTTTCTTCAGCAGTATTTCTCGGTGCCTACTTACTCTGAAAATATGTCGAGGTTTATTTACTGTTTGCAGAGGAGCTATTGGATAAATTTATCTTGATCGTTCGGTTTATAAGAGAGAAAATACTCCAATGTCTGAATTACATTGATATAAAGAAAAGTTTCTTTGAAAATAGGTTCCTTTGAATTCGATTTACAAATGAATTGTCCAGAAATTAGCAAGAAGTGAGTAAAGAAGGAGCAATAATAAAAATAAATAGTGTTCTATTAGAAAAGATCTTCATGCTTTTCATTTACTTATAATCATATTTTATAAAATATACAGTGAACCGTGATACAAAAACCTCTTACATGACATTTGTACAAATATTTGACACGCACCTGTGATCACAAATTCACGTTAAGTTTATGTGCAAAGCTGATATTACCTACATGAAATTTACACAAATTTAATGTCAACTTCATGAACAAAATCCGCTTGAACAGTTCATGGTAACACTTTACACGATCATGAAAACTGTTTATATGAACAGTAAATAACACTGTTTTCACAATCACCTTACATGGAGACTTTCTGTTCACTTCAATTATCATCACGTTGACAATTATCATATGTTCTTTCAATTTTTTCAAGTCGCTTTTAGACTTAAACATGACTACAAATGTAAGAACTCAAACCAACCCAAGTTTGAGTTGCTAGAATTTCAATCGAGTTTAAGTGAGAAAGTCACTCTCCAAAAATTAAGAGAGTAATTTTTCTTGACGTTTCTCATATTTATTTATTTATTCAAACGGCAGATTTTTTTCGTCATGTAGTGTGAGTTAACTTTTCTAACACAATTCGATGCCAAATTTGCTGTTGGAAGCCACCATCAAACAATCTTCCAAAAAAGTATCTTCCATTTGACTCCGCAGTGGCGAGAGAATGAGTTTAAGTGCTGAAAACAATCTTTCCACGCTAACTTCCGTAGAAGGCATTGCTTGTACAATGTTTGCCAGAATATATAGCTGTGGATAGTGGTTTTTTTCATTTTTCCAGAATTGAAGTATCTCGAATTCGTTCTGATCGATAGTAATTTCTCTCGAATTCTTCAGAAATCTACTAATTTCATTTTCGAGATGACCAAGGCTACCTTCAAATTAAAAAAATTCAAATGATGAATGCATGATGGATTATCGAAATGTTTGTAATGCAGTTTATTGATTTGTTTGTAATAAGTAGATTTTTTTCGCTCAATGCAATACTTTAATTTAAATAAAACGCAATAAAATTAACTCTACTGTAGAGGCTTATACTTTAGCGTGGTCAATAAATATAAAAGATTTAAATTTCTATAGCTGGTTTTGCATATTGTGCAAATTGCTCGGAAAATCATTTTTGAGGTCATTCGATTGTTAGTCGAACATATGCTTCTCTACAAATGTTAACATAAATTTTACGTCCAAAAAAGAACGCAGGAGCATGTCAAGTTTATGTAAGCAGTTTAAGTAGTCGTTGTTTACATAAACATAATGTTCATTTCATGTAATTATTAATACATATAAATATGTAACAAGTTGACGCAAACTAATACAAACACTTTTTAAATAAAGGCACCTAACCTTATCTGTTACACATATTTTACACTGTTTGCGTTTGCATAAACTTCTTGTAAACAGTTCATGTAAACTTTTTTCGTGAAGTTTACATATGCGCGTGCGGACGCATCGGTGCATAAACTTTGTGCAAACATTTCTCCTAGGGTGTCTCAAATGAATTTATCGCAAAAAATAACGAGAAAGAACAAAAGCAAACACACTGTATGTTTCGAATAAAACTCAAAAGAAATAATTTCAGAGTTCATTCGCTCTTCTGCAGCAATCAGGATGTTTTCAACATCAATCAAATCTGAAGAAGCTTTGGGTTCAGCTTCAACGTTAGGCAATTTCAATTCCTTATATCTGTCCCACAGTTTTTTCAAAAGTTTTTGTCCTCTCTCACATTGGTCCAAAAAAAGAGATTGGTTGAAACGCACGTCCAGCAATAGAGCAGCGTACCATCCATCACAAGAGAACAGTTTTTCTTCTCTTTTCAACATGAACTTTCTGATTTCTTGAGATGTTTTTGTATTCAAAACAGCGCATTCTGACTTGCATTTGTTCCAAATGCCGTAACTATCACCTGGTGATAGTTTCCCTGCTTGTAATTTTTTTGTAGCAATAGCGGCTGGTTTCAAGCTATCGTAAAGTTGTCGTAGACGAGACCAATCACTCTCATTTAGTTGAACATTTTTGTCATTATCAACGAATTCTTTCAACTCAAATACTCTTTCAAGCATATAAAACGTCGACGATCATCTAATGACACAATCCAAAATAGGCTTTAGAAGTCCACGAGATTTCAAATCAGAAAGAACTGTTGGTGTCCGGAGATATTTCACCACATGTCTTACTTTATCTGAAATGACATAAGGCCGGATTGAATTCAATCATCAAAAAGAAAAGAAGACCTTCAACTCGAAAAACTTGTTTATTTTAATGGGTGTAAGAAACACATTAAGAAATTTATGTAAGAAGTCACACATAAACATTTGCTCCAACACATTGAACTCTATCTTTATTTGAAGTTTCTAAAATGATGCCTTTCACAGTTCTAGTAGGGTTATGACTACTTTATCGTGCCGTGTACAGTACAAAAACGTCACGAAAATCATCACATATTTTCATGACTACTGATCCCTCTCCCCTTTCCCGCCACATTCAGCGTGATACCTACAGTAATGGCTCAGTACTGGCAAACGGACTTGCCATTACTTCACGAGCATAATTATACCACTTCAAATAAATTGGGAATTATACGTCAACAAACTGGCAATTATATCCAGCCACGGTGGTCAAGCAGTTCTGTGTTCAGGGCAAACACCGACCTAACCTCTTTGACTACTTGTGCTGGAGGGTCTGGGTTTGAATCCCCCGACTATCTCAAGATTTTATTCAGAAGGGAAAAATTTATAAAGAATTTTGAGATCTTTTGAGATCAGGAATGTGCCTGTACATTACCTAAGGTTGGCAGTTTAATTTAATCAGAATCGATTTTGAATATGGGAGGAGGCCCAGTTATGAGACAGGTTTTGTTGTTGAGCCTTAAGTTTTACTGGTTCAAACAATTCGCGTGGAAAGGTAATTGAAATACGCAACTTTTGTCTACAAGAAGTATAGTGATATGATCAATAAAAAAAATTTTATGGCCAATTTTGTAAGTTGATATTTTTTGGTTCTCAAGAAAAAGTGGCCCACATGTGAGACACCTGGAAAAGTCCACTAAACATGGAAAAGTATGAAGTAAAAACCAATTGAATATGCGAAAATATGAACTGAAAATGCATAGCCTTTGCCCGTCTCATAACTGGGCCTCCTCCCCTACATAATATTCTCATCCTCATTAGAACATAATAATTTACCTATTAATTTTTTGGTTGATCCATCCTTCAATGCGCCCCACACACATAACTGCAAGGTGTGCACCATACAACGTACACCTTGAATGATTGACGAACTGTTCTCCAGATGAAGACCATCGTCAGCATCGTCGATATTCATTGTTTCGCTTTCCAAAAACGCTTCATCATTTTTGATTATCAATTCGATCGCCTTCACGATATTGGCCCCATTATCCGTAGCTGACGAGTACAACTGTTTTGGCTTGATTTCATAGTCGTCCAGTATTCTATTAATGTGAGATTCCAAGTTTTTGCCTGTATTGCGATTCTTTGTTTCGCGGATATTTAATGTCCGAAGTACCAATTCAGAGTCCTTAATGTACTGCGCATTTATTCTAATAATTGATTTGTCAAGGCGTGTAGCGCCATCAATTTGCAAATTTACAAATTCATCGCGAACTTCTTCTCTTATTGTGGTTTTGATCGTTTCAGCTGTGGCATGAATTTTATCACGAATAATTTCTCTGTCGATTTGACCAACGACGAATAATTTAATAAGAGGATCCAAAATTTCCTGAACCCACTGTCATGGATAATTGACAATGGTCTACCATTGACAGTTACCAGCTCCACGCAGGCATCAATCAATGTTTCGAACGATAAATCAATCATTTTGTTCGTTTCTGGTAATTCAATTTTCTTATGTTGCGTAAACAAGTCAGCTACTTTTCCCCCAGTTAGCCTCTCGTATTCTTTCGCGTGCAGTCTCTTAATATGTCTTTTAAGATTGCAGACTTTTTTGCCCTTAAAAAAAAAGTACAATATGAACCAGTCGTATTCGAAATTTTGCGATTTTAGAAATTAAATAACGCGATGTCACTCGATCAAAAGTTCAGAACTTTCACAAAAAACATATATTCCCTCAAAAATTGAACTTTTTCTACATGATGGCGCAAAAAGCCACAAACATTTACAAATTAACAAAAATTTTTTACAAAATATTTTTGTAGAAAGTTTTTGTTTTCAAAGTACAGCAATAAAGAATTGATTCTACTATAAACATGTTGGAATTTTGAAGAATACATTTTGATGCAATTTAGTTTTTTTAGCTTTTTCAAAATGATGTAAGATGATTTATTTCAGAAAAATTTTAATATGAATCCTCGATAACATTTCGAAATCCCGTGTAAATTAATTAACTATAAAAGATGATTAATTAGACGCAACATTTGTAAATTGAATAAAATTCCTAAATTGTACAAAATTGTTCACTGTGTCAGAATTTTTTAAATTGGATAAAGTTCACGAATTCCATGACTTGTCATATTTCAAAAAATCATAATTTCTGGATCAGATTTTAGAGTCTAAGATTTGTGCAATAAACAATTTTACCTTTGAAAATCTAAATACTTGAAATAATCAGCCAATTTGATAAAATTTTAAAAATTCAACACAATTAGAAATTTCGTAAACTTCTGAAAGTTGAAATATATGATTGAAAATTTCATTTTTACATAAATTACGAGAAAACGGCTCATTCCCGGTAGATCTGAATTACGAATGAGCCTATTTCTTGTTATCTACGTAAAAAATATCGTATTGCGCATTTTGGCAACGCCTATTCTGACGAAACGATTACAGTCCTCGGTTTCGCCTCGGACTGTAAACCTTCGTTTCGTCAAAAGTGGCGTTAGCCAAAACGTACAATATAATACTATTATTATAAAATTTTGAAAACTGAATAAAAAAATGTTGTAAGTTGTGACATCACATTATTGATTATACTCCTAACCTCCTTTTTTTGAAATAAATTATCAGAATTCGCTGACCCCTTCACCCACCCCTGGACCGTGACATCATTTATGATAGCTCTTTTTGGTGATATTCAAAACGTACATAAAGTTTTTTCATTACCTTGAAGCTTTTCTTGCAGTTTGCAAGTTTGCAAGTTGAAACTTTTTCCACTGCGTCGTACGAAAAAAAATTTTCCGGAATGAATTTCATCGTTGTTAGATGCGAAACACAACCAAACGAACCAGAAAAATAAATAATGTGTTTCGAATCGATAAAAAACAGTGTATACAATGTTTGCAATGTTTCCATGTCAATTGCAAATGAGGTTAGACTCTTAGAATCCGGTCTCGATAAGCTCTTATCGAGTCCGGATTCGGATCGGACCCGTTAAGCGCCTTATCGGGTCCGGACTCGGATCGGACTCGTTAAACATTTTATCGGGTCCGCTCCGCTTGCGGATCGGATCGTTTAACGGAGCGGCTCCGAACCCCTGTTGTAAACCTGCAAGGCCAGGTGATTTATGGGAAGAATTCCAAATTGCAATGTCTGACGATTACATCAAAAGATTTGGTCAAATAAAAGGCTTACAGAAATGCTACGATAATATCTGTAATATCTTGGTAGCAGAAGGATGGAACATTTCAAATTTTCCAGGAGTTCATTTGAATCTACAAGTTGGAAGCGCGCCTACTGATGCTTGCGATGTACAAAATGAGCACAGTCATCGACAAATTGATGCACTAGAACAATATCGAAAATTGAACGTAAAACAAAAGGAAATTGTGGACAATGTTTTATCTTTATTAGATAACCATCGAGAGAACAAATCAAAATGTATCTACATCGACGGTCCTGGGGGATCTGGAAAAACATTCGTTTACACCACGTTGTACTATCTACTACAGACTAAAAATAAAAATGGCTGTGCGATGGCTTTCACAGGAATTGCTGCAACATTATTACCAAATGGGCGAACAGTTCATAAAACCTTTGGATTACCAGTATTACTTTATCATGATTCGTGTTCGAGTTTTAAAATTCAATCGAACGAAGCAAAGTACCTTGAAAAAGTTGATTTTTTTATATGGGACGAAGCTCCCATGGCGCCACTTTATGCATTGGAAGTGATGGACTGAACCCTCAACGAATGATAAACCTTTTGGTGGAAAAATTGTTATCCTTGGCGGAGACTTCAGGCAACTGCTCCCAGTAATGGAAAAAGCAACAAGAGGAGAAATTGTTAATTTATTAATAAAAAATAGTAAGCTCTGGAAACACTTTGAAATATTTTCTTTGACCGAAAACATGCGTGCGTTGCCCCATGAAAATGAATTTGCCTCATTTTTGTTGAATTTGCATCACCCTGCTCAATATGTGTCAGGAATAAAGTCACGTTTCGAAAATCAAATGCTGAAGATAATAGCTTTCGTGAATAATAAAATCAAACGAATTCTACGTAGTGTTCAAAACAGGATACGCGGGCTACATTTGCATCGAAAATGTAAGATAAATTATTACATCACTATTGGGCCACCCTGCTGAATATGTGTCTGAAATAAAATCACGTTTCGAAAATCAAATGTTGAAGATAATAGCTTTCATGAATAATAAAATCAAACGAATTCTACGTAGTGTTCAAAACAGGATACGCGGGATACATTTGCATTGAAAATGTAAAATAAATTATTACATCACCATTGGACCACCCTGCTCAATATGTGTCTGAAATAAAATCACGTTTCGAAAATCAAATGCTAAAGATAATAGCTTTCATGAATAATAAAATCAAACGAATTCTATGTAGTGTTCAAAACAGGATACGCGGGCTACATTGGAAGCGTTAGATAAATGATTACATCACCATTGGTCCACCGTGCTCGATAGGAGTCAATAATAAAATCACGTTTTGGAAATCGAACTATGAAGATAATAGCTTTTGTGAATAATACAATCAGACTTTTCTAAGCAGCATAGAAAACAGGATACGTGGCTTCAAATGAATTTCCATCGTGTTAAAAGTTTTGAAAGTATATTTCAAGGATTTCAAATGCTATTCTTTTCATCGCTCTAAGAGATGAGGCGGCACGATGTTTACGAAATTCGAGCGCGGCTAATACCGGAAATGATATTCAAGAGCTGCAAGTCTCATGGTGTTTTCGCTTGGTAATAGATTCTCGAAATAAATTTTCATTCTTATACTGATTTCAATTGGATCAATCAACATACAATTTCGATGTTTTTTTTTCTCGTAAGAGAATTTATAAATTGAAAAAAATCTTTAATCCTGTTCAGTATCTTCCGAGATTTTATCCTGGAAACTTTAAGATACAAAATTTTAAAATATTAATGAAAAATATAAAAATGAGATAAACTGAATAAAAAACAAAAATAAAAAATGAAAACAAACAAAGGAATAAAAATGGAGGAGCAATTAAATGGCTGTGCTTCACAGCAGGGTTGGGGAGGGGCCTCCTTGCATTAAAAAATTATTGTTCTATTTATTTTAGAATATATCCCCAAATCTTGCGAAAACACTTGGTAAATTTCAGAAAATTCGTGAAAAAATGTAGAAAACTCTCTTAAATTTGAAAATATCGCGGAAACTTGCGAAACCACTCGGAAAATTTCGGAAAATTCTAGGAAAATTTCGAGAAACTCTTTTAAATTTTGGATATATCACGGAAACTTGCGAAAAGAATCGGAAAATTGAGGAAAATTCCCGGCAATTTTTAGGAAAATTTGTATCACGAAAACTCGCAAAAACCTGGGAAATTGTGGAAAAACCTGAAAAATCGGGGAAAAACCTGGTAAATCATTGAAAACCCACGGAAATGGCGAGGGGCGAGAAATGATGAGGGGCGGGAAAAACAAAACAAAAAAAAACAAAAACAAAAAAAAACGAAAACAAAACAAACAAACAAAAAAACAAACAAAAAAAACAAAAAAATAAAAAAGAAAAAAGAAAAAAAGGTGTTATCGACAGGAGATATTACCGATAGAAGGTATTATCGACCACACCCCAACCTTACTGATAGTAGACACGCTCCTGTTTCACCAACCGCCGACATCTTGAAATTCTACATACTGACGAAGGGCAGGGGGCCAGCGAGGGGACCGCGGGGTGGGGGAGTCACGTGATGGGACGTGATAGGCGCATGGTTCCCCCACCCCACCTCCCGGAACGCCGCCGCCGCTGACGCGATGGGTTGAGGAGAGGGGGGGGATAGCCCCCTAGCCTATCTACTCGTGAGTGTTAAAATCGGTCTCGTCGGGTCGCGCTAATATTGTGATATCGGTTTTTCTTAATAAAGTGCAGTCTTTACGTACTACTTGTCGGGTTTTTATGTTCAGAAATTGAATAAAAGGAAATGTATTATAAAGAATTTGTGTCGTGCTCTATTATTCAAACCAAGTCCCTGTATTAACGTAACGAACCTACGAGGCGAAACGTTACACAAACATTATGTAAAAATGTATAAAAATATGTGACGAGCGGGGTTTTTCCCCTCGTCTTAAATTTTACCTTGGAAAAAATATCTGTTTCATGAAATTCTAAAAGAGATTTATTTTTTTTAAGCATAAATGATAATGCGCGGTGCTATCTAAATCGTTACCATTTCGCCGGCACTGAAAAGAGATATTTATTAATAGCAATGAAGAACTACTGTTACAAGTTACAATGGATTTCTATTTTCAGAATACTATCTACATTATTCTTTTATCACTCAATTTTAACATTATTGGATTCTCTAAGTCATTCAACTTCTAACTAAGAAAAAAAAAACGATTTAACAATAGACGATGACCTTTTATTTTTACATTTTTCGCAAATGGTTGGCAATAATCAGAGGCGTTTTTTCGGAACGGATGTAAACGGACAAAAAGGGGTCCGAATGCTTCCTTTTAGGACCGTATATGAATACGCGTATATTCAGCAAAAGCGAAGTCATTCTCGAGCTTCTGAACTGCCTCGTTCTCCTCGGAGAGCCCAAAAGGCCCAAAGGTTCCTAAAAGCGAAAGAAAACTTCCGAGGTCCAGGGCTCGACCTTACGACAGCCTAATAGCCTCACTTTTGCCGAGTATCGATTTGACCAAAAACCCAAGCTGTGCTTGAGGTGCGAATCTATTGATATAAGAATAAGAATTTGATATTTTTTTTTGAAAAGTAAGAATTCGAATAAAATCTCTTATCATTATATTTGAAAAGATCTATTTTGCACTTTTTGCCATTATCATTCGAGTGGAAAGACTTGTCTTACCGGCGCATGTTCCTAGCGCAGCTTGACTTAATGATGGTGAGAGACAAAAGGATTTCAAATTATTAATTTTCATCCAGAATAATTGAAGAAGAATTACACACTCCATACTGTGATTGTCGAATTTGCCACTTATAATATTCATTGTTTTGAGGATTATGTATATGTGTGTGTATATCTCTCTTTAAACCCTGCGATGGTTTCTCTCTTTAGTGCCTACCGCCGAAAACTTGATTTGGAGCATTAAAAGTATAGTCCGGCATCACAGGGTCAAGCCCAGCGCTAAAAGATCCGTGTTTAAAAAGAACGGGATACTCAATTTATTCTATCGCCTACAAGTCTTGAAGACCTTTCCCCTTGAGAAGAACACTAATTTAGAAGAGGTTGATTCACTAATAGCAAAAAGGGCTTCTTTGGAATACGGGACTCTTTTAGTGACCCCAGCAAGGAAGTTGGAATTTTCATGTATTTTTTGTAAGGCACCCCAGCATTATTCGCTCAATAGTGTTTCAAGAGATAAGGAAATAAAAGAGATTCTTTTGGACCTAAGAAGGGCAAAAACAGCAGGTCAGGGATTTTACGACTCTTTAGAAAAGAGCTAATTTTATGAGGCAGATTTTAATGACTGCGTGCCAGAGCCATGCGAAAGTTAAGCTATTATGTAGCATTATGATTTAAGGAAGTTGTATTGAATCGAGATTAATGAAGAAGGAATGATTTTTAAAGCGTAATTTTAGTGTTGTAATTTTATCCCTAGAACAATTCTCCTGACTCCCTTTAAAAGTCAAACCCAGGGTCACCGTAGGCCGTTGTCTACGGAGGGTCCTGTTCTGTACACGACGAGATAAAGGAATAATTATTCCTAGGCCCATGGCCTAACAATCCGAAAAAAAGGAGGATAATAAATATTCTTTTAGCATGTATTCCGGGTCTCGCTCGTTACAAATATAATGCAAATATTGAATGAATAATTTTCGCGAATAATTTTTGTGATTTTCAAATGAAATTTACGTAAATATTTGGTACATGTGATTTACTTCTTATTAATATATTACATGAAAATATATTTGGTACATGTGATTTACTTCTTATTAATATATAACATGAAAATAATCATAAGTTAACCAATTTAAAAATAATTTTGTAGTCACTATTCAACAAAATTTCTTAATGAGCGACTATTCAAAACGCGTTATACATATTAAAAAATCATTTTCAATCTTCAAAATGTGCGTCACTTCAAAAAAGCGAACAGTTAATAATTATACCGCAAATGTGATGAAGTTTCATAAAATTCTCAAAAAATTCAAAATTATGGAAACATGCAAATTTTCGCATTCTGAAAAACATAAAATATTAAAAATGTGCAACTGGCCCATTCATCAAGGAATCACCGCTTTTGGCCAGTCACGCTTCAATTCGGGCAAAGAAAATTTCACCCACAGACGAAATCGACGAAAACGTCACGTGATGTGAGAAAAAAAGGAGCGCGAGAGTATTCCCGTCTGTGTCGCTCGACGCGTTGCAGGCCCGTGGTGAGAATGGACGTTGGTGGGAAGTTCTGAGGATCATCTCGACACGACTGCGTCACCCCGCCGCTCCTGGCCCATAAGGTATATCGGCGGATTTACATCCATTGCAACTTTTCCTTTTCCCAAAAACCTTATACATATTCCCAGCACGCACAAAAGCTGTGAGAGTGTCTGGATTTTAGGTGGATTTCGAACTACCCATAGTTGCCGTTGATTACTTTCGACATAGCCTTATAATTTTTCCTACGATGCCGGCCATCTATTGCCAAGACCAGTCCACTTTGGCTTTTGGGTCTCATCCCTAATGTCGCAATTGTAACGTGACAAAAGCAAACCGTTACATAATCATCATTAACTGGGACGTTGGTGGGAATTAGGGATGGAAACTATCAATAAAAAAAAAGTTATCAATAGTATCGATAGTTTCCCTGGCGGAAAAATTTTTAACCAAGAACAACCATTGACAACCAACCATGGTTTTTAATGGTTGTCATTGGTTTTCTTTAGTCGACCTTAATTAAAATTTTGCCTTTTCACTCCTTCTTTTGAGTAAGTTATCCTTAGGCGGTAGTAAACTGAAGTAAGCGAGACATTTTTACCGAAAAAAAAAAAAAAATACTCCCAAGCGTTTATTTTATGATTTCAGTCATTCCATTGTTTTCGTTGGGCAGGGTCGTATACATACCCTAGATGTGCCCTCCCTTTTAGACAGTTTACATAATAATATCTTTCGTTTTAATTGTGTTGCGAATACAATAAAATACGCGTTGTGATGAAACTCTTGATGCAGGAGCGATAAGATATTTCAAAGAAATAGGTACGATGAAATATTTCCCATGAATATCTGAGAGTTTTCGGACCTTCAATTCTGATAACTTAGAAACTTTGTAAATGCAAAATGCATCATACGGACATTCGAACGGAAATGGATTACTTTTTTCTAAAAATTTCTGACATATTACTACATTCGTTTTCGTTTCGGGGTCGAAAGCGATATTTTTTGCTAACAGAATTTCACCTTTTTTTGTTCGAAAACAGATATCTCCGAATTGTCTGCAATGTAGCGTAAAATTTTTATCCTTCGTTTTGAAATACTGAGGGTTTCTGCAATTTTTCATCAATGGTCCGTTTGACTGTTTTGAGTTGGCGATAGAGATCAAAGTCATCTGTGAATCTTGAGATTTTACAGATATATCTTCATTTTCAATGGCTTCGTTATAGCGAAGGTACAGTTGCTCTAATGGAAGTTCACCTTACCTAACAGAGCGTTTGATTTTTCTCATAAAACTTTCAAATTTCTACGCTCCGAATGC
Source organism: Platygaster robiniae (assembly GCA_028476575.1). Lineage (NCBI taxonomy): Eukaryota > Metazoa > Arthropoda > Insecta > Hymenoptera > Platygastridae > Platygaster > Platygaster robiniae. Next base: position 19,052,864 of record CM052019.1, on the reverse strand, counting down.
TTGCAAACTTCCGTGTTTTCTGACATCATCTACAATATGCATAAGCGCATGCACGTTTGCTCCGACTGCATGTCTTCCGTAGATTTTAGGGAATTGGTCGACAAAGAAAGTCAATAATTCTGAAGCGTACTGTAGCAAAACTTCATTTTCATGTATGTTACTCGATAAAATGTAAGTAGCTACTTGTAAAGTCGATAAGTGCACGAAAACATCTTTTTGAAAGTCTTTTTCCAGTGATATTAAGTAATAAATCATTAGTTGGCGAACTTCCGCTGCTTTCCACTTATTGATTTCTTTCAACGATCGTGGTTTTCTTGAGAATTCTACCGGAGTGTTGGGTTTTACTCTGTGTAAAATGGCGAGTGAAATGTTTTTGAGTTGTTCAATACTCAAGTTATACTTTGGTTTTAAATTTCTAGTTATTATTGAACGAATTGTTAAACGCCCAACCTCCAAGAAAATTAAATGCATCGGGTCCAAGACAATATCTTGCACCATATCTAGACTCTCAATTTTTTCTAGAATTGTATCTCCTTTGTGAAAATCGCTGTCGACCCGTCCACGAAAACTATCATTCGTTCTAGAGATGACTGGTTGATGAGGATCCCCGTTACTGGGATACTTTGGATTTAAATTTGCGAAACTCATTCTCGAATTTAGATATACACCGTGGATAGTACACTTTGTACAACTACCATACGCATTGAAAAACAAGACGTTCAATACTTATGACTTTGCTGGCATATCCATTATAAAACGATCAATAGAAACTTGAAAAATGCGTGTCCCACATGAAAACCCATTATTGATGAGACCTATCAATTCATCGACAAATGGCCTAAGATATTCATTGAAATTTTGAGGTTTTTCTTTGCCACAATAGGCACCGATGATAAATACGTAATCATCGCCTTCAATGCAACCAAGTATTGGCCAGAAGTCAATTATCGATGAATTGGACGCACCAACTCCATCGATATTTATTTCGACACGGATGCAATTATCCAACTCATTTACGACTAAATGTGGTCTGGCCCTAATCACTCTTGATAGTTGTTTTGTCAAACCAAAGTGGCAGTATTGATCTCCTGATAATAAATTAGTTACTGGTGCATTTCGTAACGTGCCTAAAACGGTCTTTGCTTGAGAGGGTAAGGTTCGTAAACAACTATGGGTTTTTAAAACTCCTAGCAGCGCATTGAGGGATTCGTGAGTGGCGTCAAACTAAGTTGTCCATTCAGCTAATTTAGACGTAATTCTTTGAGTTTCATCGTCCGACTCACATTCATCATTTAAGGAGTCGGGATTTACAGTAAAAGCATTGAATAGTGCATCGGTTTTGGAATCTTGAGTCGAATTACCACTACTGTTATCGCTACAGCAGTCACTGTTTTCCAAAAAACTGATATTTTCATCATGGACATGAATAAAGTCAGTCGTAGAATCATCTGATGAGCTACTTTCACAGTCTGTACAAAGCTCACGTATCCTGAAACATAATGTTAAAAATTTCTATATTATGAAGTTCGTGTGCCAAAAAACCCATTTTTTTACAGAAAATACTGCTAAATTGACCGGACATTTTGCAATTCAAACTAACGCGATAATGGACAAATGAAAAGTGATAATTATCCATTATAAATAACAAAAATTAATAAATAATTATAATAAACATATGGAACAATGAATTCAAAATGGAATTTTAAAAAATTAATCATACAAGGTAATAATATTCATAATTATCATAAATATTAAAATTAACAATTATTCATCATGTAAAAAAATATGTAATATTAATATGATTTATAATTTTTTATATTTTTAGCTCATAGTAGGCTCACAGTGAGCCCCTTGTGAGACCTCTGGTTCACTGGGATATGAATAAATATACACTTTAACTGAACTTGAACTAGTTCATAGTAGTTATTCTGAATAATGATAGGTCGAATTTAAATTCTCGTGGTTTGAGTTGGAATTCGAATTTTTCGTTCGATTTACACCCCAACCTGCTCTAAAACGCAATACCTCGTTTTTCTCAACTGACGCACCCTTGCATATCTTAACAGTTTTAAAGGTTTTGAATTTAGATTGTCAAATTTGATAGGAAGGCGCGTTTAGATTTAAGATTGTATCAGTTAAGTAAACTGAGACAACGTGTTAAGAAAAATAAGGAGTTCAGAAAAAAAATTTTTAATTGCAGATTGAACTGTAGTTATTGTTCCGTATAATAACAATGCCGGCTAATTAATATAATCTAAATTGTATCTGTCATCAGATTCCATTTTTCTATGAATCGGGCGGTGAATTAAAATTCAATTAGACTGTTATCACTACAAAAATATTGATAAAAAGCACTTTTTTTTGTTTAATTACTAATTATTTTCATAGGAATGTATATCTCACAGGTGAAAAACAGTTCAGTAAAGTAAAAATAACGGGGTTATTGCAGGAAAAAATTACAGAATCCGATGTGCTTTTCTTCCAGAAAATTCATTTTCCATTTATCGAGTGTGTTTTCTCAGGATGAATACACCGATAAATTGCAGATATTATACACGAATAATCGATATTACTCGTGCCTCTTAACAGGCTCATGAAGGGCGATGAGAAGGGGAAAAAAATTAGACTTCTTTCGCTGGGCTAGTAGTCCGTGTGTGTGTGTGTGTATGTGCGAGCGTGTTTTACATGGTCAGTGGTCATGTACATATTACGTTTTTCAAAATATGTTTGTACATTCGAAATATCTTATTCAAACTAAAATTAAATGCCAATCATCATATATTATCAAATACACGAATATTATAGTTTTGATATTTTAAGCTCAGATGCCCCGATTCGAGGTTGCGTTCTGCGTTATTTTTTTTAGCATTTCCAATTCAGCCCGAAATTCCTCAATATTTTATTCTAAAATACTAACCTTTTATCAAGTTCTTTTGTCGATTGCAACCGATGATCCAATTCGAGTTCCTCGTCATTACATGCGCTGTCCAATTGTAATGTCTCGTTTTGTATGGAGCCCTGATTGTCTGGTTGGTTTCCATTTTTTTCCAATTCAGACAAAAATCGTCGCCTTATTTGTTTCTTGGATAAATCAACTAATTCCCCCTTTTTTGTTTGCGTGGCATCATTGTTTTTGTTTCTCAAGCTAGATTTTAAAAAAGAATTGTTTTATTGCAAACGTGAACCAAAAATGACGGCTTCAATTTAGATGTATTAAAAAATTTTTCATTTTTGTATAAACAATTTGTCATTTTCCAGCTATTACAATTTTATGATGAGTTGAAGTTGTCATATGTATTTTTTCACGACTCGATAAAAATTCATTAAAAAGAAATTTTTTTCAGTTTGTACAACTTTTTATTGTAATTTTTAGCGATGTTTTTCCAATAATATTGTATTTCTGTTCTTGTGTTTTAAATTTCCCATATGTTTTACGATGACTTTTTCATGTCATCGAAAGTATTTGAATCATAATTTAGGGAAGGTTTTTCTGAATGCTAGCTTGTAATAATTTCTTGTGACTGAAAGTTTTAAGTATATATCTTAGCCTTAAAAATACGTTAACATTGTAAAATATTTCAGGTACTTAAACTGAATTATATATACGACACATAGCTACATTCAACATGTAAAAACTTAAAAAAATAACAGAAACTTTCATTCTGAAATATGAATGTAAATAACAGTAAATAAATAAACTGAGTAGAGCCAGAGTAATCATAAGACTAAAATAAAAAACGGATATACTTTACTTAAAAAACTACATTTTTGTCACTTTAACCTTATGTGATTCCACAGCCAACATACGTAGAAAGATCCACTCAAAATTTATTTTATCATACAAAGTAGATAATTTTTTCTTATTACATCAAAATTAACACATTGGTTTTTAATAATTTGGTATGTAAATACTTATTTTGTTATTGTGATTTTTAAAATTTTTCTTTATAAAAATCTGAAACTTCGAATTAAAATTCACGTCAGGCAAATTCGTCAGTATAGCGTCATTGAAAATGAGTCTTTGTTGATCTGAATTATCAGCATAATGCCAAAAACACTCAACTGCGGAGTGCTTGCACTAAACATTCAGTACGTTTTCAGGTACCCAATCGAATGCGCACACTGATCGCGAGTGTTGAACGAATATACCTTTTTCTGAGGAAAAATTGAGTATGGTTTTGAGTAATTTTCAAGGTATGTAGCAATAATTTTATGAGTCCAAAGTTATAGTTCTTTAGTAGTGTGTTGTCTACTTGAAAATACAAGTGTTTGTTTAAAAAAAAATGTTAAAAATTGGCGGAGTAACAGCTCTTTCCTCGAAAAAAAATTTTTTTTGGAAGAGGCTTGCAGTGACTGCGATGCAATTCGAACAAGTCAAGTTAAATCAGAAAATCCACAAAAATTTATTTGTCTCGGGATTTCTCTTGTTCTTGAAAGATCGCTTTATTAAAGAAAAGTTTTAATTTTGCAGATAAGAATTTTAAATATGATTTTTATAACTCAAAAAATCAAAATCTTGGGGAAAACGTTCTTGCACACCGAAAAAATGAAATTATAATTTTTTTAATCATTCAAGAACTAGATATGTTCCTAATCTAATGGAATTTTTAGGATTTTCTGATTTAACTTGACCTGTTCGACTTGCATCGTGGTCACCGTAAACCTCTTAAAAAAAAAAAAATTGTTTCGTGGCAAAGGCCATAACTCCGCCAATTGTTAATATTTTTTTATGAACAAATACTTGTTTTTTCAAGTGGATAAAACACTATCAAAAACATACAACTGTTATACCATAACGTTATTGCTACATACTTTAAAAGAGAGTCCAAAGCATCCTCAATTTTTCCGCACAAAAAGGTATACGAGGGGGGACCCAAAAGTAACGGGAATTAGGAGGTGGGGGGACCGCGGAGGGGGGGATCGGGTTCTCCACTGGTTCTCTTCCAAGCTGCTACTCTCCCAAGTCAGTGTGCAAAGTTCATTTGCTGTGAGTGCATTCGTTCGTCCGTAAGAATTTTTCTAGTGAAACGACTTTTTCCGTTTCGGCGAAAACGTGAAATGGCTGAGCGCGGAGAGCAACGCGCGGCTGTAAAATTTTGTTTTTTGTTAGGAAAAACAGCCGCGGAAACCCTTGTGATGCTGAAAACAGCTTATGGGGATAATGCTTTGAGTAAAATGCGTGTGTACGACTGGTTTTCGCGTTTCAAGAATGGAGAGATGTCAATAGAAGACCAACCTCGTTCTGGGCGCCCCTCGACTTCAAGAACGGACGAAAACATTGAAAAAATCAACACTCTTGTTCATGAAGACCGTCGCCGAACCATCGATCAACTTTGTGAGATGTCTGGATTGTCATGGAGTTCAATTCAGAGGATTTTAACTGAAGATTTGAGCATGAGGAGGATTGCAGCCAAATTTGTTCCTCGCCTTCTCTCCGACGATCAAAAGGAGCGTCGACTTTAGGCCTGTCTTGAGCTGCAAAATCAGTTGGATGAAGACTCAGATTTTTTTCTCAAGGTTATAACTGGCGATGAATCATGGTGCTATGGCTACGACCCCGAAACAAAGCAGCAATCAAGCCAATGGAAGACACCTCTCTCGCCTCGTCCAAAAAAGGCACGCCAAGTGAAGTCCAACATCAAGACATTGCTCATTTGTTTCTTCGATTGCAGAGGTATTGTGCACGCAGAATTTGTTCCTCCAGGCCAAACGGTCAACCAACACTTCTACTTGGAGGTTTTGAAAAGGTTGAGGGAAAACATCCGGAAGAAAAGAGCGGATCTTTGGCGCACAGGAGATTGGTTCTTCCACCACGACAATGCACCTGCCCACACAGCGCTGTCCGTGAAGAAAGTTTTGACCAAAAACGGCATGACACCGATTGTTCACCCCCCCTATTCACCGGACCTTGCCCCCTGTGACTTTTTTTTGTTTCCTAGACTCAAAAGGGACATGAAAGGAAAACGTTTTGGGACTGTAGAAGAGGTGAAACAAAAATCGCTGGAAGGTTTAAAAAACATTGAAAAAAATGAATTTCAGAACTGTTTTGAACACTGGAAAAAAAGATTGAACAAGTGTATTACAGTCAATGGGGGTTACTTTGAAGGTGATAAAAATTGTGTGTGAAAAAATTTGTCAGTAAAAAAGTTGTAACACAATTCCCGTTACTTTTGGGTCCCCCCTCGTATAACCCATTAATGCAGTTAAGTGCGTTTTTGTCTTCTCAATCAAGTAAGCGCACTGAAATCGTGTGTGAATAACTCCAATTCAGGTAAGCTGACGGAATGTCGAGTGTGAATAACTTGTAGTCAAGTGAGTGCACTCATAATTAAGTGTAAATTATTTTGCATCGAGTTAGCACACGAAAAACCTAGTGCAAATTATCAGAATTCGAGAGAGTGTACAAAAAAACGTGTGTGAATTACTCTAACCCGAGTGCGGCGCTAACTAAACATCGAGTGCGACTCACTTAACATCGGTGTGAATTACTTACATCTGGTGCAAAACACTAAAATTTGGATAAGCGCACTAAAAAGTTAAGTGTTTTTTGGGGTAAGAGATATGAAGCAATTAATCAAACAAATCCAAATATTAAACAATTTTTGAATTTCAGGCATGATCTTGTTTTTTTCAGCTTAGCATGCCCAAAAGAAATTTTATTTCCTTTCGTCTGGCGAAAGAAAATAAAAATTTGTTCCGGTGTGCAATTTTTGAAGGCTCAATTTTTAAGCACTGAGTGTATTAAAGAGGAAATGTGAAAATTCCGTTTCTTTTGCACAATCAACCTGCAATGAATAATTCGAACTCTCAAGTTTTGCACTATCTGTTAATTAACATACACCAAATAAGGTTAAACGATTTCCTAATTTCGAAATATAAATCACTGAACCTTCAAAGATACCATACTGATAAAATCGATTTTAAAGTTATTGTTTCACAGATGTTATGAGTTTTTTATGACATGTATTAGAAAATGTTTTGAAATGTTGGATACATTATGAATTGATAATGAATTACTTTCATTTTAATAAATAATTTTATAAATATACAAATGATGATTCAAGTAGTTTGAAAATATAATTTTAAAAAACATATAGCTAAAAAAATAAACATGATTGAGAAAGAAACATTATCATATATATTATTGTAACAAATTTGTCAGAAAATAAATTCATTTCACATAGTTTTGTTTTTTTTTTTTTTTTCTTGAAAAAGTAATTATGTGTAACGAGCGAGGTCTTTGCCACTCTTTTAGATATCAGAGGCTGCCGAAATTTCAAAGGAAATCATTTTCGATAACGCGCATTACGGCAACTTCAATCACCGTTGAAAATTAGCAACTTATTGCTTCGCAATTTGATCAACGAATTATCTGTTCCCCTCAAAGATAGACAAATGATTTTTGGCTAAAACGGAACCCGTTTTTGCTTCTACCTTTTTTTTCTTTCAAAATTCCCCTTTCGAAAAGCGTATATAAGCGCCGGATCCCGGCCAGAAAATCGGAAGAGGTTCCAAGAATTTCCAGTAAAAGCCTCCTCCATAGCTCTCACGAGTCCAAAAGGAAGCCCGAAGGAAACTCAAACTCTCTTCCCCGAGCCCTTATAAGGTGTCCGACCTGACGACGACCCTTCCTGCTCCATCTTACCTTAGAATGGAAGTAATAAACAGATCTATCATTAATGTTTCCCGGATTCATAAGATTAACAGTTCGTAAATGCATCTTTCTTTTACCCCGCAGTGCCTTTGGTTGAGGAGTTAGTTTACGCGATTAAAAGTGTCATTAGGCGAAAAGGAGTCAAGCCCAGTGAAAAGAAGTACATATTCAAACAAAGAGGGATACTTCATTTATATGATCGCCTCAGAATCCTTAAGAGATTAGATCCAAAAGCGAGGAATACTTGGGAGGGAATAGACAAATTATTGGCCCAAGAAGTTTCCCAACAATTAGGTTTCACCCTAATTACGCCAGCGAAACGAGTGACCACCACATGCAGTCATTGTGGCCATAAACAAGAGAACGATTCAGATTTGTCTAGAGTCGATCGAGAGCTTGAAGCTACCACTCAAGAAAAAGAGGTTTTTGAACCAAATAATGAACCAACGAAATTAGAACCCGCGGAAGCTTTAAGGATCGAGCTAGCAAAAATAGAAGAAATATGGTTCTAGGAAGCTTGTTGGAAATCAGCGCGTTTTTCTTTATATAATGCTCAGCAAATAGTTCTAATAAAAACTCATATTCTTCTTGGAAACGAATGATTTATTGTGAAACTGTATCTTTCTTAATATTGTGAATAATAACGTATTACTTTTAACTACAATCTTGGCATTTTCACTACACTAAAAACCTTCCCTCAACTATCCTTAAGAAACCCCCTTTCTAAGGGTCCTTTCGGGCAGAGTCTCCATTTAGGTCCTTTCTGAAAGAAGGTTAGCTGAAGGGGTTCTGGACCCCCCTATCCTACACCCATCACGTGTCTCCCCCCTCCCCTCCCCGCGTCGGTAAGGTAGGGACCTAAGATGGAGACGGTCGGTAAATACGGTCAGTTACTATTACCTGTGGTCGGTAACTATGACCTATGCTCAGTAAAACAGGGGTGTATCCACTGCCTTTTGAACAGAGGATATCCACCCCCGCTTTTAAATTTGATTTTTTGTTTTTGTTTAGTTTTTGTTTTTGTTTTTTTTTTGTTATTTTTTTGTTGATTTTTTTCTCAGTTTTTATTTACATTTGTTTTTTTTTTTTTTTATTGAAACAGTTTTGTTAGACAGTGTTTTGAAATACATTCATTTTTCTAAAGTGAACTCGCAGGCGTTGAATTCCCCTCCGAGAAGACGAAAATGCACTGGATTCGTCGACTTGATGGAAACGTCAATTTCTTGTAGTTCCTTCGGATCTTTCCTCTGAGTTTCGCAGATACTTTCTGGTAGAAACACCTCAAATGTCTCATCCAGGGCGATGACGAATTTAGTTCCAAATTAAGTGTCAATGGATCGAATCCCAGTCACAGGAAAGCTTTTGTTTACTTCCAACTCGGCAACCCTCTGCTTTGGGAGAAAATTTCCTCCACGGGCAACTTGGTTAAGCTTTGAGAAGTCCATGTTGTTCGTTCGAAAATTGTCTTTGGAATGACGCTCCCGCTCAGAGTTGTCATATTTTTAGCTATGCTGCGCATGCGTAGACGTGTGTGAAAGATTTATCAGCACCCATGCGCAGAGGTAGTAAACGCGGATCGTCCAATCGTAGCGCGCGAAGGTGGAAGATTGACCAATCTGAGCATGCGATGACGTCATCACGACAAGTTTAAACACGTTTATTCTAGGAACGATTACATCATCTCGACAAGTTTAAACACGTTTATTCTAGGAAATGATTACGTCATCACATTCCTAAAAGATTACATCTACTGCGCAATACATATTTGACCCTGAAAGTTACTTTTAGACCGATAACTGCGTAAAAGACGACAAGTCTCACATAAAAATTCTAGGAAACGATGACGTCATCACGACAAGTTTAAACACGTTTATTCTTAGCAACGATTACGTGATCACATACAAAGATGTCACTTTATTTCAAGTTTTACTGGGGAATAAATTACAATTAAATAATTTTTTTTGTGCAAGGGGCCCCAACCCGCCCCTTGCTGTGAGACTCATCCATCATTCACTCATCCATCATTTCAAAAAATTACAATTTTTCACGCTTACATCTAATACAATCTTTTATCATCGGAGCTATGCTAATACAATCATCAGACGTCGAATTCCAATGTTTTTCACATCGCGTAAAACCAACAAACTCAGTATCTTTCTGTAATTTTGACGGGAGCTTTTCCCAAGCTCTAGCGATACATTTTTGTTGAAAGTATAATAAAAATTCTCTCGGCAATTCAGCGATATCTTCAGAATCCAACTCGTGGAGGAAGACGGTGTATGAGAGTAGAGTAAATGATCTCTTCATTGACGGCGTATCACCAAATTTTTCCATTAACCATATCCTGAGACGGCGAGCATTTTCCGTTGCACAGTGATGAGTAGGCACAGGTCGATAAAAATTGTTGTAGGGACAAGCAGAGACTCGCAAATCCTCCAGGGACGGACAGCCCATATCCATCAAATCGATGATGATGGCATTTATGTAGCGCTTTAGCCATCGCTTTTTGTCCATTCCTTTGACGAATATGAATGTGCCATCCTTCAACTGGTTGCTCAATTCTTGATCAAGTTCCTCGTATGACACATCTCCAGAGTTTCAAGGCACACCGTGATAGTTTTGTGTTAGCCACAAATTAGCAGCCTTTACTTTTGGGCGACAAATCATCCCAAGCACATGGTGACTTGAATAATGTCGTGACAACACCAGCGTAGGGCTCAAGCCTTAAAACTGCAAGCTCCTTGACAACAAAGGTTTTTTGTATGGAGAAGCCCTGGATGTCAACGACGCACTTCATCTTGATGTACTGATGCTCTCCGACAACTCCATCGCCTTTTACATCTTTTCCCCCACCACCACCACCACCACTACCAACTACTTGAATCTCTCATACTTGACGTCCGACTTTTTATCATCATCCTTTTCCTTTTTGTCCGACACAGGTTTATATTTATCTGATGTTTTATCTTTGGACAAAAGACATCGACGATCATCGGTTAACCTATCCATCGCGACTGACGATTAATCAAGTTTGAACATTAATATATATGTAACCTAACCTTTTTATGTAGATTTTCACACACACACACACACACACACACACACACACACACACACACACACACACACACACACACACACACACACACACACACACACACACACACACACACACACACACACACACACACACACACACACATACATTTTATAGTTTTCTAACAACGCCGCTGATTGGTTGATACTCGACAATTTTATCATGTATAATAAGACAGTACGCCGCAGTTGCGGCGGGAAAAGCTGCTACTGATTCAAATTCGAGACGAACATCAACTGGTCCAGTAATCAATGAATCGTTTTGCTTTCCACAATCACAAATCACAAGAGGTGCATTCTCTTTAAATTGAGTTTTTGTCAGCAATGGAGCATTTTTCGTTCCATAATACGATGATTGAAAATTTGCAAACATTTCATATAATGTCGCAAACTGGTTTCGTTGAAAATCAATATTAAGATTTGTGTAAGGATAACACTGGGAATTTAGGTACAATTTCATATCGCGCAAATTACACGTATCAAAATTACTCATGTTTCCGGTTCTAACATTCTTTCTACCAGCTTGGAATCCAACGATAACATATCTTGGTTTTTCCAACTGTGTCGAAGTTTTAACGCTCCACACATGCTTAGTCGTTTGCGGCAACAGAGGATATTCGTAAAGTTCCCAGCTTCGGAAACTCATGGCGATGGTTGGATCCGTTGAGATGTAGTTCAGAAGACGAATTTTCTCCACATCGGAAACTTTGACGTACGGAATCAGCCATTCCAATTTACTGATTGTTATCTTGTATTGTTCATCGTTCGCAGCTTGCTGTAGGATGGCGTTCACGTCGGTGTTGGCTCGGAGTATGATGAATTCATGCTTGGCGTTGACAATCACTCGCTGATAGTCTTCGGTGAATCCAAAGATGAAATCCAGAGGAATGCATATATCGAAATATCCATTGTTGTTGATCAATCGTCCGGGATCGTCAATGATCCATCCAGCATTTTCCATGAGATCTTTTTGGTTAGGATTTTGCAAAACGTAGGCTTTCATTGTAGTTGTCAGACCAACGTTTTTCACCCTCTCGATCTCAATAGCGTTGAGCTCGTATCGAATCTCTTCGAATAAGTGAGCTATACCATTGTTTATTATAGACGAATGCTCGACATTGGCTACGCCGTCAGCTAACGTCAATCTTCCTTACACGTGCAGCGAGCTCTTACTCGGCAACATGTACGAATCCTGATTCTGGATACTGAAACGAATTTCATCGTTATTGTTGTACGTTGACGATGCGTACGGCTGATGCGCGTGCACTTCGTACTGTGCTATCGTCTCGTCGAAGACGATCTTCTTTTCGACGGATAACATGGTATCAGGCAAATTAAGCAGCAAATTTTCTTTCGACTCTCAGACCGAGACTTTTCAGGAACTGAACGTTCTGTGGTGTGAGCTGTTGAAAAGGTCGACTTCGACTGATAATTTTTGGCCATGTTGCTGGACTTTTATACTCTTCGTAGACGATTCCCATTATTCACTGTTTACATATAGTCGTATAGTGATAACTTCTCCTCGAAAATTCACTAGCTTTCTACTTTGATCGACTATGCGCAGCTGCAGATGATGTATTGCCTGTACGACGATTGGATGGTAAATGACGTGATTTGGCAATTCGATGATCTTATATCCTGGAGGCACCACTGGGAAGAACTCGTGGATGGTGTGTACACGCTGCTCGTTTATATACGCCCCTGCCGTGATGTTACACTCGATGCGTAAAGCGTTGACGGCGAGAATTCTCACTGGGGAATCCGACTTGTGCGCGACGTCAGCTTCAATGATTCTCGAATCAAAGCCCAGCAGTTTACCGATAGAGTCCTTGGGTTGGAAATCCATCTCCCGATTACATTTGATCTCACTGCGTAGTGTGCTACTGTTGGCCCGCAAACTCAGCTGAATATTTTTTGGAAGTACTTCCTTCAGATATTCCTCGATGTTTCCCAATTCGTAGCTTCCAGATGGTATAGTAATGACGTCATCACCAACATAAAACTTGTTTTTTCCCTCGTCAATGTTGGGTATGGAATTAAAAGTCAACAATTCCACTAGTCCAAAGGAACATTTTTTCCGAGCTCACAGCTCGATTGGTGAAAAGTAGTGAGCTTCCAAAACGGATGACGTCCCCGAGAGCGTTAATGTTAATGAGTCCATTGTCACCCGTAGACTGATGCGTGTTCACACCCGAGCAATACTTTTATCGAGTAAAAATTGTAGACACAAGTGACCGCAAATGACTGAGTCATAGTTTTGAAATTGATCGTGATTGTATTTGATTTTACTACTGAAACCAAAATAGTTTAAAAGTTCACGAGGCGGTTGTAGATTACCAAAACTGTCGAAATAAACGACTTGATTTTCGGTTTTTCTATAGACTACCCAATGCGTGCCAGAACCATTTTTATTATCCAAATTCACAATGGCGGCCTCATATTTTTTCGGACCATTTTTTGGTGAATCGTCGCGCATAAAAACACCTCGAAACGATACAATTTTCAATAATTTTATATATTTTAGTAAATCCATATCGGTGAGTGCTCGGTTCGGTAGCTCTATACGTTTTTTAAATGAAGTATCACACCAGCCCCCCCCCCCAGGTTTCAAGTACAAGCCTTTTCCCACGGCGATTGATTCCATTTTAAGGTTACGTCGCCTTGATTCATCCAATTGCCGCTTGGCGGCTCTGGCGTCGTTGAGGGCTTTTGCAACGCTAGCAGCGCCACCTGCCAAAGCCCCCGTAGCACTCAGTCCGGCAAAAACAGGTAGCAAAAACGCGGGAAGAATGCCTCCAACTTTGCTCGGTACAGGTAATACGCGAGGTACTCAACCTTTCTTCTTTCCTCCAGCTTCTTTCACAGCTGCGCGTGCGGCTTTTAGAGTTGATGGTATGGATCCAGTTGCTTTTGATGCTATTTTTGCAGCATCGGTGACTTTTCTTAAAGGGATTTTCTTCAATTTCTTCTTCAATTTCATCGATTTCTTCTTCTTCAAACCCATTCCAAGTTTTGACTTGACTTTCATGATGCCGGCAACTCCAAGAGCAGCTGCTGTTTCTCCAAATCCGGAATCCCTGGCGTAGATACGTTCGATCGCTCTTTTTGCGAGGACTTTGTCAGCTGTGTGTCTTGCTGTTAGATTAGTATTTTTCGAGTACGCGATATCGTGATCTCTGCAGGCTGCGTCCAGAGGGTTTATACCCTGGTCTCCACGCGCCAATCTTTTAGCAAGCTTGGTACCTGGCCCGCAAAATTGGTAACCCGGTATATGAAGTTCAACAGGGAGCTTGTTTACGAGAGTGTTGACGAGACCGTTACCTCTCACTGCCATTGCTCGACTGAGCTCGATGCTATAAAAGTCGAGTATTTATAGGTTTTCCAATCAGACGCGCGCGAGCAGCCATGGAGTTTACACAGCAAAACGTCAAGTTACCAGTCATCAACTTTGATAATGTAACGGAGAAGCGGGAAAAAATAAAACGTCATGGAAAGCTGCTACCAAACACGGTTCGCTCTATAATTTGCGGCCCTTCGAATTGTGGCAAGACCAACGCTCTTCTCACGCTCGTCACGCATCCTAACGGCTTGAGATTTGAAAACGTGTACCTCTACTCAAAGTCGCTCAATCAGCCCAAGTACGACTACTTGAAGAAAATCATCGAACCTGTCAAAAGAGTGGGATATTTTCCATATAGCGACAACGAAAAAGTCGTCAGTTTGGACAACGTCAAGCAAAACTCTCTGATGATATTTGACGACGTGGCATGTGAAAAGCAAGACAATATACGTGCATACTTTTGCATGGGACGGCATCGCGATGTGGATAGTTTTTATCTCTGTCAGACTTATGCCCGCATTCCCAAACACCTGGTGAGAGACAATGCCAATATGCTCGTGCTGTTTCTTCAAGATGACATGAATTTGAAACATGTTTACGACGATCATGTAAACACAGACATGACGTTTACACAATTTCGAGAACTGTGCGCGACCTGCTGAAACGACAAGTATGGCTTCCTCGTCATCGACAAGGATAGTGAAATTGATCAAGGTCGATACAGGGGAGGATTCGATTGCTTCTATAAATTAAAGGGATTCAATGACAATTGCATCAGTATCACTTGACCGTTGCTGAGGGTGACACCATGGAGCGTAAAGATGTACTACATCAGATTGTGCTAGCCAGTAAAGCTATCCGACGCAAACATCGTCTGCTGAAACGAGGAAAAGCTGCTGTTGAGACGTCGGTGCGATAAACGTTCAAGCCCATCATCGATCCGCTGCAGTCATTGACTGAACAGGATGTGGAAATGAAAAAAATAAAAAAGGAAGAAGCCAAAGAAGAATTACCTGCGATGGAGGATACGTTCGAGCAACAGAGTGAAGATTTCGAGAGCTTTGATCAAACCATGGGAGATCAAACCTTCACACCGGGCATCGCAAGTTCACCAGCTCTTGTTGACACTCTGAAGAAATACTTGAACATGTTAAAAAACAAGACGCAGCAAAAGAATCTCGACATGCAGTTTGGAGTACGGGCCTTGAAAAATGGGTTGTATATTGGAAACACACCAATCAGTTTCGTAGAAAATACTGTCCATGTGGGGACTGAAGAATTTGAGAAAACGCAGGGACTTATTGAACTTCTGTTTAAGAAAATACCAAACAGTTTGATTGTGAATTAAATTAATGTGGAAAACTATAAAAAAATTATTCAGCAAACGAGTGCAGACAGAAAAAATTATCTACCTGACAGGAGTTTGCGTCTTGGTAGAGATTTGAAGTATCTGACATACGTTGCTGACAAGAAAGTGAACCCAGGGAAGTGTATCCGTGGAATCTTCGAGTCGACACCGTTTGTTGTCAAATGGACTCAACGCCAGTTTAGTTTGTCGCACTGTATGGATTTGATGTAGCTTGGTCCTGAAGAGGTATTGCTGTCGAATCTGTGTGACGTTTTCCCGCAAGCATTGTACATAGTCGTCAAAATCAATGGTTCGCTTAACAACTGCAGCCTTTACTCCTTTCGCCTTTTTCATACAGTCCTCGCCTTCGACTCGTACGCTATACATCTTGCTGCGAAGCCCCACAAATTCAGTCATGATTTGACCGTTGCATTCGTCCTTCATCAAGCCGACGATTTTCTTGTTGGTGAGAGGCAGCTGGAATCTGTTATCCTTTGGGTAGTCGGATGTATCGAAGCAGTGGATGTTGTTCCGCATGATTTCGTAGATGTTTGAGTTTTTCACTCCATAAATGAGGCTGTCGGTGTCTGTGTAGAGCAGCTTGCAATCAACCGTCTTGTTCTTTATGAATCCGTAGTGGAAATCGTGAACGCAGGTTTTAGAAAGGTCCAAGATGGCGAATCCAACGTAGATTGGCTTGTTGAGGACAACTTGAACTTGAGAAAGTCAGACAGCTACCAAATTTTCCGCAAAGATGGAGCGAGCTTTGAAGTTGGGCCGGGCGATGAGAGCTTCCGCGCCGTGTCGTCTATCCCACTTCGTCACCAGCTTGACAATTGCTCGTTTTCGCACGTTCTCCATCGTCTTTCCGAATACGGCATTGTTCATGAGTTTAAATAAATTCTTTTCAAACTCGTTAGTGGCATGTTTCCTCATGTTGCTGTTGAGGTCGATGTAAGGCTTGAGCCACGATGATTGATTGAATTGTAGAATCCGATGAATTTTTGTGAGCACGAGTCCATGTTTCAAGGCCTGTTTCAAGTTGCGATAATGAATCACGTAGTGCTCTTTTCGCTCCAGGGTAGTCAGTAGCTTCCATTCTTTAGATCCTGGAGGCGCCTTTTGCTCGGGACAGAAGGGTAAATCTTGATGTTGGTCATGAATCTCATCAGGATATTCGAGATCCACTTCCAAAATATATCCAACGTCGGCGTTATCCTCCACAGCCCAGTTGACGTCATTATCGGCCCATTTGAAGCCATCGCATGGAAGGTGTTGCATCATGGCCCATCCGTAGAGATTGTTCACGTCATAGTAAACCAGATACTTTGTTTCCTCATTCGGATCGTATTCGGCCATATACGGGTTGTTGGCGTGGGAGTTTCGGTTGCTACACTGGCTCACTCCTCCCCTGAGTCCATGCTCAATGAACATCATCTGATCGATGTCAGTTAACAGCTCCAATTCCACGCCCGTGTATTTTAGCATGGCATTCCATAAGAGTCCCGGCGTTGTAAAGTAATGTGTGGGGTCCAAGCCGTAAACGTCGATGCGTTTATCGCGGAAGTTTTCAAACACGTCACTCAGTAGCAGTATATCAGTCTTCATATACAAATCCAAGTATTCCCCCAGCGTTTCGATGCCGAACGTATTCCAAACATTGCTGGCATGACAGTCAACAAATAAAAAATAATACTCATAATAATGATGATAATTATAAAAATATGAATAATGATAATGATGATGACAATAAGAATAATAATAATAACAGTAAGAAGAATGATAAAAACAAAAATTATAATGATTAACTTACGAGTAGTCTTCTACGGTAATGTTGCTTCCGTTGAGGTGACTGTAGAATTGATCGTGGGATGGTAATTTTTCTTCGTCGAGTTTGCTCCAACCGTCCATATATTCATACGGAAACACTCCTTTTCGCGTCAGCAGTTGAAATTCAGCCTCATTAAAGTGATTGAATTCACGACGTGTTATCGGTGTTTTGTGGAGATAGGATGCTAGTTACTCCAACGACGAGGGCATGAATCGAAACGTATCCAGAAACCTTAAAGACGCCTCACTCCCTCTGATGTATTTCATGAAGGAGATGTACTTTTCCATATTTTCTGGTAGCACGTGAACGCGTCCCTCGATGCAAGTGGCAATTTCTTTTATGAGCAGGTGACTGTCGTAGCCGGTGAGGTTGTGGAACATAACCATGATTGTTCGCGGATCCTTGTTGTTCAGGTTACATGCGTTGTGAGCAGGGCCTCGATACCATCCGGTAAAATGACAATGGTCACGAACTCTTTCCTTTCCAAGCGGTTTTTCACAAATGTGACACGTAGACGCCTGGATGAATGCAACTTTCTCCTCTTGAGTCAACGAATTCATGATTTTTGGATTGTCATACAGCCCTTCAAGCTCCTTGACCAAATTGAGAAGTTCTTTGGAGAACCAGTCGGCGGGTTTAATACCTCGGTAGCTTTCATAGTAGGACCGGCTCGCATCGAAACTACATTGAACAAAATATCCTACACTGTATGGTTCGTGCACTTAACAAACTTGTGTGTTTCCGTTATCGTTTGCTTCCACTTTTTTTAGCAGACACTCGAAATCGGCATACACTACGAACGGAACTCTTTCTTTGTTATTAAAGTTTGTGAATTGTAGAGTGTTTTTTCCCGGTGAAGGTAGGACAACGCCACACTTGTTGATTTTTTGACAATCCACGTCGTGAGCCTTCAACTTTTCGGTAGTTTGAAAGAAATGTAGACATCTATCGCAAATGTAGTGCTTGTTTTTGGATTTTGTTATTTACGAGCGAACAAGCCTGGAAAGATCCTTGATCCACACGTAATGGAAGATGAGTGGTTCTTCGTCGTCCTCTTCCTCTTCGTTCTCATCATCCCCGTAGTAGTTTTGAGCCAACAGAAGATTTACGTGCTGATCCTTTTTCTCGGCTGTCATGTATAAAGGTGCAATGATGAAACTTTCTTTCTTCTTTTCCAAAATGTATACGTTGATCGACACTGGATTTTGCTTCTCAAATTTTGAGAAATCCTTTGGTGCGACGGGGAAAGCAATTCCTTCAAAGTTCAACGTATGTTCATGTTTTCTGTAATTGTAGAGTCGATCTAAGTGTGTTTCTACTGGATGAATCGCCGAGAGTACAGCCCACTCGAAACACTTGTCGTCAAAGTTTTTCACGTTAACACACGCTTTTTAAGTCTTGATTGAGGGAGGAAGGTCGACCCAGAAGCTCCCGCGCATCGAGTTGTACTTGTTGATGTTGATGGATAATCTGACGATTCTGCGTAGACTCCAGCCGGATTCACGCTCCTGGACTTCACGTTGTCCACGAACCATTTCCCGAGATCTGTGCTCCGAAGGATTGGAATGTTTTTTGTGTTAAACGCTTTCAGTTCGAGCACTTCTTCGTCGATTTCACTATGCTGTACTCTGATTCAAGCATCGTGTTTACCTTGACCGCATTTTTTTCAGTCAAAATATTTTTTATTTTACACTTAAACAAATTTTCCGCTTCGTTTAAAAAGTCTTCGAGGTCTAAATGTCGCTCGTTAACTATTGAGCCGGTTTGGAGACGTCTCGCGAAAGCCGATTCGACGTCTTCCCACCCGATTCGATCGCAAACTTCACCACCGCCGCGCACTGTGCCGCTCCTATGCAGGAGTCTATTGTTTGTATGCAATTGTTGTATAATGTTTGCACACTGCATTTTCACGACATTGTTATCTTTTTTGAACTTTTGAAGTTCACGAACACTCGCGTTGGCTACCTCGATTAGGGCCGCTGCTTCGAGAGGATTCACGGGTTGCATCGATAAAAGTTGTCGTTGACGCCGCACCACGTCTTTGACTTTGTTTATAGCCATGATGATGTTTAAAAAAAAAAAAAAAAAAGCGACAAACCGTAGCGCGACAAACCGTAGCGCGACAACGTAGTGCGACAAATCGTAGTGCGAGACTAAAATGAGTTCACACAACGTTCACTCGACAATGTTCACTCGGTTATGATCGGGTATACTCGGTAATGTTCACTCGGTTATGTTCGGGTATACTCGGTAATGTTCACTCGGTTATGTTCGGGTACTACCACAACATATTACAACTTTGTATCATAAACTTTTTCGCTTTCGTGATTTCATATGAAATTATATCATCCGGGAAAACGTCACAGAAATCACCAATTATTTTATAATTTTCCGGAACAACTCGTTTTGCAATGGCTTTCGCGCAAAGGTTTCGGAAATTGCAATTCGGGAACATATCAGCGGCTCTATATAAATTTAAAACAGTGTCAAGATGATCCATACGAAAGTCCGCCTTCCCGGTATATAAAAATGATAAAAAGCGTTGAATAATATTACTCTTGAATTCATTAATAGTAATTTTGTTGTCTTCGGCTTCCTTTCATTTGTTGTTTAATAAAGTTTCAAAATATTTTGAATGTGATGCGAGAATGGCTTCATGAACTTTGAATTCTCTATCGGGCGTGATAAGAAAAACGAGGCATTAGGAACTACGAGGGTATCGATCAATTTATTCCAATCATCGCTGGTTGATAGAAGCCCGCTCGTCACACATGGTTTTTTCATTATTGTTTATCGATAATTATTCTTGATTGCTAAAAATATACATTCCGAGTTTCCTAATCAACGTTTTTTATGCGATGAATCAATATTCTATACGACCTCGATATTCCGGCTCCCGCTGAAAAATAGTATATTTCTCAACGAGTGCAGATTGAGCTTTTTCATCGAATATGAAGTTTGCAAGACGAGCTGAAGGCGAGTTTTGTAATGATACTTGTTAACTAAGCTCTTCTGCTCAAGTTGAGGACTACATTTTTTTCAACAACGTGGATAAAATGCGAGTTATGAACAATGAAGCTGTGAAGAAAATCGTATTTTGTCCACGGCGTTGAGAAAAAACTTTTGTAAGTATTAACAGAGTTCTATATTTGCATCTTTCTGCCCGGCCGAAACTCGACCTGCGAGGGGCGAGTTTGACGATTTCCGAGTCAAATCCGATATATCGAGGCCGTACATAATATATCGTATGGAGTAACAGTTCAATTGCAAGAGATGTATATTGACAAAGAAAATTGTGTCAATAATTGATATAAAATAACAGTGAGCTATCTTCAAGGTTCAATAAACTATATGTAACTGATCTACCTTGCGTGAGCTGGGCATGAAATTCAATTATGTATTATTGAAAGAAATTACGATTCTAATATAGTGCGGGGATAATTTTTATGTCACAATTAGAGTTTCATTTATAATTTCACTGTTTCCACATTTTCATTGACGCTTTGTGCCGTTTAGATGATTCAACTTCCTTTCATAAATTATCTGAAAATACGTGCATTTTTTGAAGTTCAAGAAAAATACTACAAACCTTCATTGACGCGAAAAAATCTTAAGTACGTATGGAGAAAAATTTTTTTTCAATCATAGCGTGCGAGAGCGGGGGATTGACTAATCAGAGTATGCGTCATCACGACAAGTTTAAACACATTTATTCTAGGAAATGATGACGTCATCACGACAAGTCTTAACACGCACATCTATTTTTAGAACTTGATCGATCAATCACAACCCCACTCCTTTCATTTGAACCAATTACAGAGCATTATTATGCGCATACGAAGTTAACCTTGCGCAGGCGTTGCCATGACAACAGCGCGCGATCGCAGCGCTATCACATCCCATAAATACGGAGTTCCCGAGCGGGAGCTTCAGTTTTTCTCACGAACGTCAACATGTCTATTAACGCAGCAAAACAAGTTGTACGACGCCAACGTCAGCTTTTGTCGATCCATCCAGTCGATCCGCTCGAGGCAACGACTTTGATCGAGGAGGCCGTCACATCCATCGCGGAACTGAAAAACTTTGCGCATCATGCCGCGATCCCGCGTGAACGACAAACAGTGAAATTACAGTGCGCGCAAATAATTTTACAATTGAAGAGCTATAATTGCTTGATAAGTGAAAAACTTGTACGCGATGTACAAAGTGAACAAGTACATGGTGGGGATCTTGGTGCGCGAAAAGTGCGTGGTGGTGATCTTGGTGCGCGAAATCCAGTGCGCGTCAAGTGGGAGGATGTCGATTCAGCTTTCGACAATCATCTCCAAACGGGGCTAATTGCGAACCTTCGGCATTTGGACCTGCGAAATTTTCTCGAAGAAGCTAAGGCGGTGTTTATCGAGAAGATCCAAAAAGTTCTCGAAAGCCATAACGCTTTGAAAGTGAACAACTCTCTCGAGGTCGAATTCAGTGTTGTCAAGGACGACAAGGAAGTCACCGAGATCAAGGCCTTCTTCACGAAAAACACGCTCATCCTCCAAACAACGGACCTGGGTAAATGGTTCACCAAACATGTACAGACTCAATTACCAAGAAAAATCGAGGAGTTCCAAGAGCGTGACTCTGAATGGACGTTGTGTAGCATCATCAGCCTTGCTGTGAATACAAATTCACACAACCCCATGCACGGGAGCTCTTACATGGAACTACCTCCATCCATCAAGAATAAGAAGGCTTGTGTGAATGTCAAGAACTTTGATGATCAGTGCTTCAAGTGGGCCATTCTTTCGGCGCTACATCCTGCAAAAACAAATATCGATCGTCTCTTCAACTACCAGAAATATGAGAATGATCTCAACTTTGACGGAATAGAATTTCCTGTGATGCCAAAACAAGTACATCTTTTCGAGCAACAAAATGACGTTTCCGTAAACGTCTATATACTTCAAATGAATAAAGGACGATATGACGTTCTCCCAATACACGTCGCAGCACATAAGAAAATACTTCACGTGAACCTTCTCTTTATACAATATTTCTATGTCGAAGAAGACGAGAAAAACGAGAAAGAAACTGAAGAGAATAACGAGCCTCTGCGTTTCCATTATGTC
This sequence comes from Platygaster robiniae, assembly GCA_028476575.1. Classification (NCBI taxonomy): domain Eukaryota; kingdom Metazoa; phylum Arthropoda; class Insecta; order Hymenoptera; family Platygastridae; genus Platygaster; species Platygaster robiniae. The sequence continues at coordinate 19,030,484 of CM052019.1, read as the reverse complement.
TGGATAAAGGACCTCTCTCGCCTTGTCAGCAAACAACTGTCCAAACATGATGGAAAAAAGTTTATATGTGATCGATGCCTTCATTATTTTCACACCAACGACAAGTTGACTGCACATGAAGTCCATTGCAATGAAATGAAGACGCAAGCTGTTAAACTACCTGAAGTGAAGCACAGTAAACTTCGATTCAACAATTTCAAGAATTCCGAGAGAGTGCCCTATATCGTTTACGCCGACTTTGAGTGTTTACTCAAAAAAGTGGATGAACAAGCTGGTCGTAACACAAAAATAGTTCAAATTCATGAGGCTTGCAGCGTGGGATACTACGTAAAGTGTAGCTATGACGACAAGCAATCAAGATATCAGAGTTTCCGTGGACACAACCCTGGTGAATGGTTTGCAAACGAATTGGTGACCCTCGCCCACGACGTGGAGGACCTTCTTAAAAAACCGAAGGCAATGACACCGCTCACTCTGGAACAATAACTTTGAAATTCTATTACGTAATCTATTTTTCGAATGTTATATAAGAAATAGAAACGACAGCTTTTCTTTTGAATTCATGAAACAGGAAACATCAATTTGCTCTTAGCCTATTTTACGTACAGAAAATTAGAATATGAAATAAGAAATATATTATGAAATAGAACCTTGAATGTATATTACGTAACCATGAACTCTGAAAGTTTGGAAAAGAAGAAGAATCAGTCAATATGGAAATTCAAAGAATAGAAAACATAATTTAGCATAAAATTTCAATAAGAAATAAATCAATTCAAAGTATATAAGTTGCGAATTTTCAAACTGGGATCAGAAGTCTGATTCAGAACGTTTCGAAGTTTACACTTTCAAACCATAACGCAAAATCGTCACAGGTCATAGTAGCGCGGATAATACCCACAATAGTTGGATTAATAAAACAGACATGTAGATAAAAAATTGTTTTATTCATTTCCGCACCACCAGAGCCCACATGGGGTTGTAGAATATGTGGCGCGTTTTTGGTAACGTGGTATCCCCAGTAGGCCTAATCCTCGATAGTTGCATTATTAAATGCAACTGACTGTACATATTTATATTTGCGTACATATTTACATATATATATTATTCATATGAACGCAGACATAAACGCTCGTTTATTTACAAACATAATCTATTCGAGCTCCATTAATTCAGGTATTTTGTAATGGCCGTGTGCCAAAGTGTCCGTTGTATCTGACAAAATAAAACGTTTATCATCAAACGGATTTAACGCGAGTTTATTTTGCTCGATTGTCTGGATTTCATGGAGGTGTGAACGAAACAGTCGTTGGGAGCAGAATTTTGTAACTTCGTTCTTCAAACAATATACATAGTCCATGAAATCCAGCGTTTTCACGACAATTGACATTTTGACACCTTTGGCTCTCTTAATTCTATCCTCGCCTTCAACACGTGAACTATACATTTTACTTCGTAGACCGACAAATTCTGTAATGATTTTCCCATTACACTCATCTTTCATGAGACCCACGACTTTTTTGTTAAGCTGTTGAATTCCAAATTGGTTGTCCGCGGGGTAATCTGAAGTAACGAAATGTTCTGCATGGTCCATCATCAACGTATATGGATTGAGATTTTGAATTTCGTAGATAAGACTGTCAGTATCACAATATAAAATTTTTGCCTGGCCATTAGTCGTGGGTCTCATGAAATCATAATGGAAAGCGTAGGGACATGTTTTTGACAAATCGAGCACGCTAAAGCCTACATATATTGGCTTATTCATAATGATTTGAATACGAGCTAATTTTATTGCCACCAAATTTTCATCAAAGATTGATCGCGCGCAAAAGTTAGGTTTTGCAATTAGGGCTTCAGCACCATATCTACCAGGCCAGTGGGTTACAAGTTTGATGTCGAGTCGTTTACGAACATCTTCCAAAGTTTTGCCGGACACAGCATTGTTCATTAATTTGAATAAATTTTTCTTGAATTCATTGGTAGCAGCTTTTCGCATTTCACTATTCAGATCTATGTACGATTTTAACCAAGTGGACTGTTTGAATTTCAATACTCGGTGTATGTGTCGCAGAATGAGACCATGACTTAATGCTTGCTTTAAATTGCGATAGTAAATAATATAGCGCGTTTTCGGATCTAAAGTTGTAAGCAATTTTGGATTTTTTGAACCGGGAGGAATCTTTTTCTCGGGACAGAAAGGAAGGTCATTGTGAGCATTTTGAAGGTTTTCGGGATACTTCAAATCAACTTCCAATATATATCCCTCCTTGGCATCATTAGCAACATCCCAAGGGAAATTTTGATCCAAGTTTTCTACCCATTTGAAATCCCCATGTGGCAAGCATTGGGTCATGGCCCACCCGTACAAGTTATTCACATCATAGTACATTAGATAGGTTTCGGCATCATCAGGGTTATATTTCGTGGGATAGTAAGGGTTGTTGGCAAAGGCGTACCTATTACTACACTGAGATATTCCACCTCGGATGCCGCGCTCGATGAACAACATCATGTCGATGTCAGTGAGAAGTTCTAAGATGATGCCTGTATACTTGAGCATTGCGTCTCACGTGAGTCCAGGTGTTGTGTAGTAATGGGCTGGGTCGAGCTTGTACGCCTGAAGACATTCCTCTCGGAAGTTCTCGAAGACATCGGTCAGTAGGAGAACGTCGGTTTTGAGGTAGATGTCAGAGTACTGCCCCAGTGATGTTATGTCGAAATCGTGCCACACAGCCTGCGCATGTTCATAGTCTGCATCTGAAATGTCTGCATCGGTGAGACTGCTGTGGAAATGTTCCTTGGTCGGAAGTTCGTTGTCATCGATTTTTTCCCATGAGTCCAGGTACTCGTAAGGGAACACTCCTTTCTTCATGAGGTGTTCGAGTTGCTGCTCGCTGTAGCCGAGAAAGTTTTTTCGGACGATGACTTTTTCTTCAAGGTAGGAGGCCAGTTTTTCCAAGGATGACGCCATGAAGCGGAATGAGTCAATGAAGCGCAAGGATATTTTACCGTCCTTGATGAACTTTGTGAATGCAATATAGCGCTCCATCGCCGAGGGCAGAAGTTGTATACGTCCTTCGATGCATTGTGCAATTTGCTTGATAATCAGGTGAGCATCGTATCCGCTGAGATTATGAAACACTACCGGAATGGTGAGCGAATCTTGGTACTGCAAATTGCAGCTGTTGTGAGCAGCTCCACGAAACTTCCCAGTGAGGTGACAATGGTCGCGGACTTTTTTGTCCTTTGAGGTAAACGGTTGGTTGCATATGTGACACTTGGTTACTGTTTTGAAGGTAGCAGCTTGTTCCGGAGTCAGAGGTGTCATAGCCTTGGGATTCTTGAAGATATCCTCCACGTTGCGGGCGAGGGTCACCAGTTCGTTCGCGAACCATTCTCCAGGATTATGTCCACGGAAACTTTGATGATCACGGGAACACTAATGTTTTTCAACCAAAAAAAACTTATCACTAAATACCACAACAATTGTTCAAAAGCACTATCAAACAACTAGTCAATAGAACTTTTGCGAGAGAACCAATGTTTGCCAAGTGTCACAGTATGCATCGCGCTACGGTATCGCGCTACCGTGTCGCGCTACAGTGTAGGGCTATGGTGTCGCGCTACGGTGTCGCGCTACAGTGTCGCGCTACTATGACCCGTGACGATTTCGCGTTATGGTTTGAAAGTGTAAACTTCGAAACGTTTTGAATCAGACTTCTGATCCCAGTTTAAAAATTCGCAACTTATATACTTTGAATTGATTCATTTCTTATTGAAATTTTATGCTTAATTATGTTTTCTATTCTTTGAATTTCCAAATTGACTGATCCTTCTTTTTTTCCAAACTTTTAGAGTTCATAGTTACGTAATAAACATTCAAGGTTCTATTTCATAATATATTTCTTATTTCATATTCTAATTTTTGGTACGTAAAATAGGCTAAGAGCAAAATGATGTTTTCTGTTCCATAAATTCAAAAGAAAAGCTGTCGTTTCTATTTCTTACATAACATTCGAAAAATAGATTACGTAATAGAATTTCAAAGTTATATTCGCATAATTTTTTCAACTGCTTGAAAACATGTTTTCTCTTCTTTGAATTTACATACTGTATGATACTTATTTTTTTCCAAACTTTTAGAGTCGTTAGTCACGTAATAAATATTCAAGGTTCTATTACATAATAAATTTATCATTGCATATTATTATTTTTGACGTATGAAATACACTTAAAGCAAAGTTATATTCACATTTTATTGAATTTTAAATATAAGCCGCCGTTTCTACTTTTTATCTAACGCCTAAAGTGATAGATCACGTAACAGAATTTCGAAGTAATATTAACGTAATTTAATTCACAGCAAAAAATAAATCAATGTTTTTTTCTCTAAAAATGAATGCATTTAAACTCGATGGAAATTTTTCATCGAGAGTAACAGATCTGCGTAAGTGAATTTATAACGAATTTCGTAAAATTTGAATATGCTTTTAAGACTTCGCGGATGATATCATGGGAACAGTCTTTTATGAATATTCCGAACTTGGTCAATGTATTGACATATCTTATACCATTTCCTGTTTTCTATCGTTGCATTCTTCAGCAACATAAATGGATTATCTTCGATTCTACTTTTACTTTCTTGTCGACACACGTGCTACATCGCATCACGTTGGATTTGCGGAATATATTAATTTACTCGGCGTCTAGAAGGCAAGCGTTTGTTATCGAGACATTAATCGCTCTTTCAAAATACATTTGTTTTAAAAAGTGAACGCTCGCACCGATCGCTTTCCTTGAACATCAGAAAAAGTGATTGAGGTAATAAGAGATCACGCTTCAAACTGATTTTTGTTTTCAATTAATTCTGTCCACCATCTTGTTTTAAAGGGAGGAAATCCGCGATAAGGGGTAGAAAAAGTTTGCAAAAACCAACGGAAAAGGGGTAGAAAACTGCGATAAAGGATTGGAAAACTGTTGAAACCGCGGAAAATTTGTGGAAAATTCCAGGAAATTTTGAGAAAACTTGCATGAAATTAGCGAGAAATCGCAAAGATTCCAAAGAAATCTAGGAAAATTGCGGAAAATTCGTGGGAAATTCAGGGAAAAATCTAGGAAAAATTCTAGGAGATTCGCGGGAAAATTGCGCAAATTTGCGGAAAACACCGGAAAAACGCGGGAAAATCCGGAAAATCCCGGAATAAAGCGGGAAAACCCCGAGGGGAGGGGAGCGGGTTGGGTCGGGGAGAGGAGGGAAGTCACGTGATGGGAGGAGGAGTGGGGGGGCAGAACTCTCTTAGCCGAACTACTTAACAATGATTCATTTTATCAGAATTTCGGGGAGTGTTTCAATCCTCAAAACTCCCCTTTGCCTACGCACCCGATCGTAGTTAATTAATTGTTTTTTTAGAAATTGTTAATAATTCGTATTGCATAATATTCTGAATGACTTGAATAAGAAAAAAAATATCGCGCTTCGAGTTGTATCAGCGCACACACTATTTTGCACTTATTAGTGTATGATTGTATATAAGTGTTATTATTATTAACGAATTGTCAGATTCGTTAATCGACATTACATGAAGAAAACAAAAGAATTAAATGGCAAACGTAATGTATGTAATGATTTTCTTTTAATGAGATCATATTCATCTTTCTAAAACGAATGAGGCTTTGTGTAAGGGGTGGTGCACATAATATGTAACGCGTTTTTTAGGAGACTTTAGACTCCCCTCTTACCCCTTCGTTACACATTTCTCTATAAGATCTATGATGGTTCGTCACCAGGGATGTTACGTGGTAAATTATCAGGAAATTTACTGGTTGTGACCATCCGTTACAGCACAAAAATTTTTGTTAATTTTGACTGTCAATTTATATCCCTGGTAGATGGCCGAATTCCATAATACGGTATATTCAGCGGTATTCAGCGGAATTGGGCGAATTCCGCTCGAAAACGTCGATATAAAAACGACTTCAAGCTTCTTATTTAAGCCAGGAGACAGAATTTGATAGCTCTCCGATGATTTTTTTAAAATAAGGACTTTCAAAAAAACATTTTTCAGAAATTTGTAACTGTCTACAGTTTTATTGGCATAAATAGTTCCTTTCGGCTTTATGACGAATTTTTTATGTAATGCATATAAGTTCGCCGAAAATTGAAGGATTTTGAAGTTTCTTTATCTAATTTTTGGTATAATTGTTAATAGCTTTGATGGAAAATGTTTAGAATTCCGAATCTATTGTTGTTGATTTTTTAATGAGCAATATATAAAAATAACAAATTTTGTCATTGAAGGAAAATAATTTTTCTTCAAAAAGTCATACATATCCCCGTAAAAATTTTCGAAAAATTCAAACTTCTTGAAAAATTTAAGACCAAACCAAAATATCTTTCGATTTATAAATAATCAATTGTTTGAAAAATCAAAATTTTCGGAAAATGGAGAAACTTGTGAAAAATTTGAAACCTTTATAAAATGCAAATTTTTGAAAAAATTTGAAATTTGTTGAATAATTGAAAATTTCCTGAAGAATTGAAAAGTTGATATATAGTTAAATATTTTTGAAAATATAATAAATTTTTTGGAAATTTGAAAACTTTTTTGGAAAATCAAAAACTTACTGAACCTCAATTTTTTTGATAAAATTATAATCGTCGTTTAAAGATACAGCTGTATGTAAACAATGTCATTTCTTTCGTGCAAATATTTAAAAAAAAAAAAAAAATCCAAAAATTTTAAAAGAAATATAATTAATACAGGGTGTCCCAAAGTCAACAATTAAAATTTCAGGGGTTTGTAGGTTGCGAAATTCTAAGACAATTTTCCAAAACGAAAAGTTTTTTTATTTATAAAAAAAAATTGTTTGACAATTTTCCAACAACTTTTCGAAAAATGGAGTTACTTTTGGGAAATTTGAAACCTTCGAAGTATGAAAGTTTTTCGAATAATTGAAAATTTTTTAAATAATAGAAAGTTTTTTACATAATTATTAATTAAAAAAAAAAATAGAAAATTTTCCAAAATATTAAAAATTTTTCGAATTATTAAAAATTTTCCAAAAAATCGAAAATTTTTAGAAAACTTGAAATTCGTTTAAAATATTGAAAATTTTTTGAAAAATCGAAAATAGTTCAAACTATTGAAAATATTTTAACTAATTAAAAAATCTTCAAAAAATTGAACATTTTTCGAAAAATAGAAAATTTTCCAAAAACTTGAAAATTTTTGGAAAAATTTAAAAGTTAATAAATAATCAAAGATTTTTTGAAGGATATTAAATTATTTCGAAATGTGAGGAATTTGCAAATAATTTAAAATTATTTAAATTTAATGCTTTTTCTCATTATATATGCGTATTTTTAGGAGCAATAGTTGCCACAGATTCGTAAAAAATAAAATTTTTCCTACTGCCCGGTTTTTTAGTTGCAAAATCGAGTATTTTCGGTAGTGGCATTCGGCCGTCCGCTAGGGAGTACTTGTTAGAATAATTGTGATGGTAAAAATAATACAAACACAAAGATTACCTGGAAAATTGTGCAACTTGTTCGCTATTACAAATTATTTTTTCGTCGAATTTTATGAAAAAATTGAATTAAAAAGTTTCGTTTCTGAGAAAATAAATAATATTATAAATACAATTTTTTATTTAAAACAAGTTTTTTATGAAGTAATAAATTAGGTCCTTTATAAAAATGTGTTGTTGATTGAGAATTTTCCTTTAGTATCTATATTTCCATGAAAATGACTATTATTGCATGTCAGTTTATTACACTGACATAAGTATATTGTACTTTTTACTGTAAAAATATTGTGATCTTTGATCAGTTTCTTATATTGCACTTTTATATCGGCAATCACTAATATTTTTTTTATTTTTACCAAGCATTGACAAATTTCGTAAATATTTGCCATAAAGGAAGTTGGGAATGAAAAGAATTTGTATCGAAAAGTTCTATGTTCGAGAATAAACTACGATTGCACTATTTTATGGTAAGAAACTTAATTTTTTTATTAGGGCATAATTTTGATCACAACCTAATCTACATTAATCAGCAATATGTACCAGTATCCCAAGACTTCCATAATTATCATTGACGACATTAATTTCTGAACATGAATATTAAGTTCCTGTTTTTTAGTTGTTGATGATGACAACATTAAGTAGCAAATGATACTACTAGTCACTTTTTTTTTCATTAAAATTCGGTCATGACTAGTAATTGCTCACGGAAACGAGCTCTGGCAATGAAGTAGAATTCAAAAATCTAGAAATTTGATTGTAAAGGACAATAAACGACCATCGGAAATTACTATGACCTGACTTTTTTAGATCAGTCAACAGATTACTCACATCCCTGTTCGTCACACTTGGACTGACCCCCCCCTTCTCCCTAAGAGTGTGACGTATTGTGTACCTAATCACTAATTAGTGACAATTTACATAAATTAATATAACAGGAAAAACAAAAAACAATTTATAATTAGATAGAAATGACTTACATTTGTATACACCGCCACTTTCCTTTGCATTGCACTTCAGCTGCAATAACAATATCTCGATGAAGCTGATGGAATGTACCATATCAATAATTATGAGGACCGGCTTTTCGCAACACCCCACAATTGGATAGATCGGTGTAAATCTTTTGCATATTTCCCCACAAACAAAAATACTTTGACAGTGACAAAATTGGCAATAAATCGGTCGCCCGTTCTCCAGAATTGGAGCAGGCATCCGATTCTTACATGCTATGGACTAGCTGGTGAGTCACTGTTTTTTTTTCGTGGTAGTTTTTAGTATTCAATTATAAAAAGTGATCACCTGCATTGATATTCAATATTCTGCAGCAACTATCCTAACAAGTTAACGATTTAGAGAACATTATAATTCCACACGAAAAATGTGCGAGAAGGCTTTGGAAAAGTTGGATGTTTCGGCGTCCGATGTTGATACCAAAAAACGAGGAAAAATAGGAAAGAGCGTCATTTAGGAAAGAAGACTTTGTATACGAAAATGAGAATTCTGAGCAAGAGATATCCGACGGAAGTGAAGGGTCCCTAATCTTGAGAAGGCCAAATCTGAAAACTTACAAAAATTGTGGCAAAAAAAAAGGTTTTAAAAAGTACAATGATAAGTGCTGCTGAATTGACCAGACAACCGTAACATTTTGTCATCTCGCGCAATAGCCTGAATGTACAGATTGTCTAGTCAATCTGGTGACAGAGTATAAATATTATTAAGCATTAATCGACATTGTAAATTGCAGTGATTCATAGCGATACTGATGACGAGAACGAAAATGGCCATGGGCTAACAGATGCCATACCCAAATGTCAACTAATGATAATTTCGTCCACTGATTTCGAACCTCCGAAAAAAAAGCAGAAACTCCCAAAAAAAAATCTAGGTGCATTTTTTGAAATATTTTATTACATTCATCATTTCTCGGCAATCCCGAATACATTTTTTAAAATTGAGATTCAATAGCTGGAAGAATATGATGAAAAAATGTTTCTATCCCTTCAAATGTATACGTCCCTGGTAATTTGGATTTTTATTAACTCTTTATGGTACCCCTTATACAACCTCGATTTTGTTATATGTATTACCGATTTTTTATGTATTAAGTGACTTTATAAGAATTACAAAGAATATTGCTTTTTTCGTAAAGTGACTTTATAAAAAAGCGGAATTTTATTAAAGAAAACGAAGATTTGATCACGAGTTATATAGAGTTTGTATAAAAACTCTAATCACTAAGGAGTGGATTGTGTATTTATATTGTAATTATTATACTAGTTACATTGCCAAGCAAAAAAACCAATGTTCAAAAATTAACTTGTAAAGATGCCTATACAATCCTTAACAAATGTCATATTTTGACTGTAAATTGTAACAGATAAAACTGGTTGGAACTTTATTATGTTTTCCTTTCAAATTTTTTCAGTTTTAAATAAGTTCACGTTTTCTAGATACATATCTAGATAGAATATCCGTATGATGCACTTGGCATTTACAAAGTTTGTAAGTTATCAGAATTGAAGGTCCGAAAACTCTCAGATATTGTTGGGACATATTTCATCGTACCTATTTCCGTTAATAGGTATATCGTGGTTCCCATTACTCATAAAGCTTAATTTTTATAATAAGAACAATGTGCACTGGCGTTCCTAAGCGCCCGTAAGAAGACCCGTAACTTACAGGTTTTCAAGACCACCAGGAAATTACATACCAACCTTAATAAATTCCATTTTTTTTTAAATTGTTTTTTTGCTAGTGTAAGCATAATAGTTTTCATACCATACTATACGTCTCAGGTAGAAATCCATGCGAATCCGAATATAGGAATTAAGCTAGAATAGTACAAAAAATTACCTTTGAAATGTAGGCGTCAAAAATGATTGAGTGTTATTTTTAAGACAATCGAGCAATGTCACGTAGCCACTAAAACGAATAACTAGTAGAATATTGTATTAAAACTCAGTTCTACCACATGTATGTACTTTGATTGAGCGAACTCATATTAAAATGCATGTTAATAAATTGATAGTCATATTACCGTGAAATTATTCTTTTTATTTTCCAAGATGTATTTTCCTGACGGACAATTTTCCCAACAAACACTTTTCGTAAGAACACTTTCCCGCCAGACGATGTTCACGACAAAAATTGCATGATTTAATTAGGTTGTATATTTCCCGACAGCACAGCACTTATCCACACAGACTACGTATTCAAAAAGAAAAAAAAAAAAAACACTACAAAAATGAGATGAAAATTTTCTTATAAAACGCGTAAGTATGTGTATATTATTAAATATATTCGTATAATGTATAATTATTAATATCCCTTTACCTACACTACATAGCATATTAATCTATATCATATTCAAGTTAAGGGATACAATAAGCATTATTAAAAATGTATTATTTTTATCAAACTATATTCATAATCATATTATAATCTAAATATAAAATAATTATCAGTATTTACCAATGTACTAATAAAATATTAAAAAATATTATATCCTGGAAGCTCCCAGCCAGCTACCAGGTCGCTACCGGGGCACTACCGAAAATGTCGTATAACGGACATTAGGAGGGCTGTGGGAGCTCCCTGGTAGTGCAGCGGTTGCCTTACGGTTGCTTCATGGGAGCCGAATTGCTAGTCTTGCGCTGACTGGGATAATAAATAAAAACATTTAAACAATAGTCCACATCATAACTGATTAATTCATCAATCCAATATTTTATTTACGTATAATAATATTATATTAGTTCTTAATATGTATCATTCATTTATTGCAATAATCATGATTAATAATGAATAATTATGTTGAAAATACATTATATATACTACACTTAATTATTTTTTTTTATTAATGAATCGTAAAAAAAATTTTAATTATAAGTATTTCTAAATATTAAACGCATATTTATTTATTCATTGGAATCATCAGTTAAATTTGAAATATTAATAATAATAAATGTAGAAAAAAAAATTTTAATATTAATCTAAATATTAATAAATATTGATAGATCTGTTAGTGTTAGAATATTTTTTATTGTAAATATAATCGAATTTTTTTATTGAATGTTGAGTCGATTTTATTGATTAAAGTATGAATTATTTCTCATAAATTGAAAATTTGAAATTATATTTAATCGTTAAAAAAAAAAATTAATGATGAAATAACAAATTTGGGAAATCGTAGAACGAATTTATAAATTCCTAAGACTTTTCATATTTCGGAAATGTATAATTTAAAAAAAAGCAACAATAAAAATTAATAACACGAACTTCTCGTCTGATTTACACTTTAAAAGGTCGATAACAATTTCGGATATTGAAAATTTCGAAAATATATTTTTTCATTATTAGCAATATATTGAATTTACGTTTTAATCGTGCATATTGTTCAGCAGTCAGTTCCGTGGCCTTGTAAAGTTGGGGATTACCGTTGACTTGAAAAAAAATACACAACCTGCGATTTTCGTCTTCATTATCTGGAAACAAGGGTTAAATTAATTGCCATGCGCTAATTCATACGTTGTTAATTCATCTCTGATACAAATTTTTCTACAGTTTATAAGTTACCTTCAAATTCGTTCATAGTCGGCGGTAAATCCAGATTCCAGAATTTTCCACAATCGCAAAATCCAAAATGAAAAGCACTTTGAAACAAACACTTTTGAACATTCTCAACAATTCTCCATTATTCTCCTACGACAATTCACGGCAATTGACGGCAATTAGCCAAGGCCAGTGCAGTTTTTCATGAACAGGTTTATCAAGGTTTATAGGGTCTATCTAATAGTAATATTCATAAATTCATAGACATAAGACGCACGTCAAGTTAAAAATCAGCGCACATATGGTTGATATTATTTATTCGGAGTTTAGACGTATTACGTATAAAAATAATATAATATGGTGTACATTTTGCCATTGATAATGATGTTATTAAGAAAAATTTTCTCGACTTGTGATTTTCCCTGGTTTTCAAAAAATTTCCAATTTTTCGGGTTTTGAAGGAATCATTCCCGATATCTTATCGATATCACTTTTGAATATCGATAGATCGGCTTCCTAGGGATATCGATAATATCGATAACTATCGAATATTTTCCACACTAATGCACGCAAATGCATGGATCATGGCTCAACACAGCTCACCAAAGCGACCAAAACTGTCACCAAACGTGAGAGAAAAGCTGAAAAAAGCCGTGAGTACACATTTTTTCCGGAAATTTAATATTTTTAGTGAGGATAGTGACTATTATAATGTGCATTTTTCAGTCTCGGGAAATCCGGAACTGAAATTGTCACAGCCGGGTTTAGTTAGAATTTCATCATGCAATTTTACATGCGCATTATTTAATTAAAAAATCGATTCATAACCCTCCCTCTGACTAAAATGTGCTTTCCATCAGTTTTTCGAACACCTTGTTTGAATAATTGAAATTATTTTTCGAACGCGTTTGACAGAGACAATGACCTTGCGACTTTTTTCAAATGACGCCAGCAAGTAATTACGTAATTGTCCCGTATCTTTTTTTTTTCAATAATGCATTTACAATAAGCTTTTTTTAATGGAATCTCACATAAGTCGATCAAATTTCGTTTAATGTGATGAAATGAAAGTACCAAAATCACCCAATCGTCACGAAAGAATACGTTACTCATTCTTCAACGATTATCCAGTCAAAAAAAATCGGTTTTTAACTAATCAGTGATTCTATGTAAAATTCATGTTTTTGCAATTTTTGTATGATTAGGAATAAGTATATTTCTCTTCCTGCATCAAATTATTGACAATTTTTATCATGATTGCATAGACCAGATCACTTTTATTACATGTAATTATTCACAATTTTTGTAATTCAATATGAAAAATAATCGTGTCATCGAATTGAAAAAGTTTGGAAAATAACTAGAAAATGAACATTGGAAATAAGTAACTCAATCTGAATAATTCTATTCACATATTAAAAATATATTGAAAATAATCAGTTTTAGAATCAAAATGTAAAATTCAAAATTGCATTATATTTTTTATAAAAATGATAAATCCGAAATGAATTTTTATGTACTTGATTACATTTTGTCAAGTACAAAAGCGAAGCGTTAAAATTGCAGAAAAAAGCAATAATTCGAGTGGGTGAATATTAATATTTGTAGACAAATTTTCTGAACTCAGCGTACTTTCTTGATCAGAATTTTTAATTTTGTTACATGATTTTTCGCCTCCATTACATTTTTTTACTATTCAAGCATAAAATTCAATCAATACTCAGAGAATGTTTTTGATCATATTTCACTGGATGTATAACTTTCTGCAAACTTGGTAAAATATGCAAAAATCTCAAAAAGTCGAAAAATCATTACAGGCTACTCAAAACAAAAACTCGAAAAAAATTTACGAAACCATGAAATGCAGGGTGTCCCGAAGTCAGCTGATTATACAAAAATTATCAATTACTCATGAAATCATTACTTTTTCCTTTGCATTTTTTGAAAATTCACGTCACTTAAACAGTTCTTAATAATTCGATTTCTTCACTGAGAAGTGGAAATAGTTCACAATGTGGATACGTTTTCAATTTCTGTTCAACACCTCACATGAGAATATGTCAACTTGTTACTAAGATAAGTATTCGTATTGGAACGAAATTGTATTCAGTGTGGCGATGTTATTGTCCTGGTAGGTATCTGATAGTGTTCCTTGGAGCCTCTGCCCAGATTTCTAGGGCAACAAAATAGTATTGTCTTTTGCAGTATCTTGACATGACATTTTAAACTCACGGTGTTCTACTAACTATTATGAGACGGGGCTTTTCATAAAAGAGACTCCTTCTCTTTCTTAGCTTACTCTTATGGAAATACTCGGATCACTGAGGTGTAGATAATAAAATGTAGATTATTTGCTTCTCTCATTCCTCTGAAAAAAAAACACAAAGATACCTCCTTGTAAAGGTGACAGTTGAACAAGAGAATATTAAAACCAAAGCATAGGCGAGTCAGAGTAGACATTGTTGGACATAGTCATTCGAGATGAGAGACATTATTAACCTACATTCCAACACACACCTTAATTACCCCTACTTTTCTATTAGAGAAAGTGTAGAAAGAGATGAGGTAAAAAGAAAAAGTGCTTCAATCAAAAGCCCCTCCTTGCTGAATGGTGATCAGACGTAACTAAATTATTAATTACCCTCCAAATTTTGCAAGTTTTTAAGATATTGTGAAGGAAAAAGTGTCTTGGAATTTCCTAATGCATCGATGGTTTCCTGATAAAACGTTGACTTGAGGACACCCTGTATTTTTTGGTGCTTTTCATTTTTCAATCCAACAATTCACTTTTTTGACCAAAATGCATGTAACAACTTAGTAACCGCTGAGCAAAGTTCGCTCGTAACAGCTAGTAAGATAAGAAAAATAGAGCGAATTCGTTATTTTAACTTGTTTCAAATTTTATTAATCTATTTGTTTTTTTTTAATGAATTCGCAAATTTTTCTGGACATGAACATTGAAACGCATCGCTATAAATGTTAAAAAGTCTTTTCGAGGAAATTTTTTTTTTTATTTTTTTTTTATTTTAATTGCATGCTTTATTATGTTTTAAAGTTTTTCTTGATGTGACGAGCGGACTCAGGGTTTTGAGATAGACCAACGTTGTATCTTCAATAATATCTCAAGTTGAGTCAACTCGACCAGACGAGGACCACGGCAGGAAACACTGCCCTGCGTGACCCTAAAGTTGGAGGTCTGAAAAGTTGTATTGAAGAAAAAGGGATAATAATAAGACAAGATTTTTATTATTTAAAGCGCCTGTTCGGCATTATTATTTTAAAATATTCAAATTACATTATTATTATATGAAGCGGATTACAATCTCGCAATGACTGGTCCTGGCAACATGTTATTCTAGTGGGAGTAACATTGGCGGAGGTGGCGCAAATTCTTTAGCTATTTCGTCTATACTTTTGTTCTCGAATAACTCAAAAACATCATCAAAACTCTTCCCTAATTCTACTTCCCACTCCTTATCAGAAACACCCTTTTCTTCACTTGCTATCTGTACTAAAGGTGTGTCCCTCTTGTAGGTTTGATTTTCCACACATTTTCCGCACTTCGCCCTTAATTTATGAGGAGGCGTGAGGAAGGGTGCCCTGTATAGATTGCTGGCGTGCTTAGCTGCTCGCCTATCTAATTCTTGGGAGGTCTCGAGTTGATCCGTAGGGAGGCCCTGCAATATTCTGAGTTGGACCCAGACTCCTAAAATACCTTCCTTTTGAAACAAATGTTCCCTTGGGGAGGGGGACAGTCCTTTCTTACGAGCGATCCTCTTCAACTTATTTATGTGTTCGCTTACGGTTGACACTTCAAATAAATTTTCAGTTATATTCTAACAGAGAGATTAACAGATCAGGATTCCTAGGATCTGAAGCAGGATAGAGAATAATCTCTATCGCCTGAGTCTGGTAACTGAACCGGCACAAGGACTTTGATTACCCCAAAAAAAATATTAATATATATTTCTTACTTGAGCTTGGGCTTCATTAAAAGCGTGAGGCTCTGAGCTTAGGCTTCGTTAAAAGCGTGAGGCTCTGAGCTTAGGCTTAGTGAAAAGCGTGAGGCTCGGGGGTGGAGGCTTCCTGCAGCGGTTGCTTGGGCTTAGTTAAAAGCGTGAGGCAGTGCTTGGCTAGAAGGTGACTCCAGCTTTTGCCTCGGTTTGCAGGGGTTTATATACTAAAAGGAGTTATACCATATTCGCAAAAATGAAAGAGGAAGGGGGAAATTATCTAAAAAAAAATGTCTTTTATTTCGCAATACTTAATTAAAAAAAGAAATCATTTATTGGGTTTTTCCAACTCGTTATTTTTATTGTCTTTTAAAATGTTCGTCTGAAGTATTGTCTATTGAATTTCATTTCTAAAAATAGTAGTGTAACAATAGAGATATAATTATGAGACATTATATTCGTTAAAAGATATAAAGGGATCTATTAACTTATTTTTGAAGCATAAATCGTGCTCATTACTTTATTGAAAATTGAATTTATTTCAATTTTATTTCTAAAGATAGTAGTGTAATAATAGCTGAATAAAATGAAAGAAAAGATCCAATTATGAAACTTCTATTCGTTTTTGAATTTGTATGCTCTTATCGCTGATAAGGCCGTGCGCTTTATTATTTTTTAAAGTATCTTTGAAAGGTGATGTTAAACTGGGTTTTTCCATCGAATAATGAAAAATAGGTTGTTTCTTCAGTTTTCATATTTTCATGTTTTCTTGAAGGAACACGAGCGAGCAATGACCCCGCTCGTTACATTGATAAGTTTAAAAATCATCAAGTTTAAAGAGGGTGATTCGCTGGCTGGGTCAGAAGTGACTGTTACATTCACGTGATATTTTGTACTTATGATGACGATTAATACAATATGCTCTTGCATATCGTGTAGCTCGCAAATATTGGAACATACACTAAAGATTAAATAATTTTTTAAATATAGAAATAAATCCCCTAATAGTAAATCATAAAGTGATCACATCTTATCTTTTACTTCTTGAATCAATTAAAAAAGTAGGAACATGAAGACGGTCAAAACTCGATTTTCAATGTATTGCAAATCATAAGACAGAAATTTTCATTCATCATTAGGCGTATGTACTGCAATTTTTTGATATTTTGAAAATGACTTCATCGCACTATCATTCAGATAAGATTCACTGTGTATTCATGGCTCCTTCAATTTGTCAATTTTCACAAGTGCAAATTGTAAAATGTTCAAAAATTAATTCGAATACAGTGTGTCCCATATTTATAGGGCCACCTTATTTTTTAAGGATAATTTTTTTTCTATTGAAACAAAATGCACCAAATTTTTTGAGTGAATAAATGAGTCGAATTAACGATTTTTCCTAAAATATGGAGCTCGCAATTCCATTCGTTCGTTTATTTGGACATTTTTTCGAAAAAATCGGTGTCCCAAATTAATAGGGCCACTAAAAAAAAAATCAATTTTTCCGAAAGAATTCAATTTATTCAACAAAGTACATACATACAAAAAGATTTTATTCGCATAATTAGTAATTAATAGTATTTCCGTCATTTTTGAATACCATTTTCATTCGCTTAACCATCGATTTATTAAGATTTTCGAGACTTTTCGCGGTGACGTTGTTCCATGCCGATTTGATCGCTTCCTTCAGCTCTGCGACCGTTGTGTACTGCTTTCCGTTGTCATACACATCGCGTACCATCATGCCCCAAACATTTTCCATTGGGTTAAGGTCTGGAGAAACCGCTGGCCACGCGAGTACGGGGATCTTTGACTTTGCCAACCAATCCTTCGTAGACTTGCTCGCATGTATGGCTGCGTTGTCCTGTTGGAAAGTCAATTTTGCAGAGCGGAAACGTCGAAGGTAGGGCTTGAGATGTTCTTCTAGCACTGCCTGGTAATCTTCGCTTTTCATTTTATGAGAAATAAAAGCTAAGGCCACTTTTCCGAAACCGCTGTATGCCCCCCCATACCATGACGGAACCGCCTCCAAAGTTTCGGGTTGAAAAATAACGAGGTTCATGTCTCAGATCACGCCAATAATAACGCATTCCGTCTGGACCATCTAAATTAAATTTCTTCTCGTCAGACCAGATAATCTGAAAAGCAAGTAAAAGACCCAAGCTTTAATTACATAGGCTTGAAGGAACTAATTATTTATTATGAGAAAAAATGCACTGTCTATGTACCTTCGACCATTCGTGCGTCCAATGCAGCTTCTCTTCTGCAAAATTGTAGCGTGCCTGCATATGATGAGGTTTCAGTTTAGGCGCTTTTTGCATTTTTTCACATACTAAATTTGGGGAATCCTTCAATACTCGATGCACTGTACTTTTGGACACTTGAGGAGCCACTTCATTTTTTATTCTTCTGCACTTCTTAGTTGTTTGCGAGGCGGCGGCAACTATTTTTCGTTTGTCACGATCTGAGAGCTTTGGCCGTGGTCCACGTTTCTTCTTAACTATTTCATTACTTCTATTCTTTACATACAGGTAAATAGCATTTCTCGATCGGTTTATAAGCTTCGCTATTTCACGTTGTGATTTCCCACATTTTTCATACGCATCAATTGACGCCTTTTCTTCTGCAGACAATGCTTTCCCTCTTCCCATATTTGTTTTAGTTCCTCGAATGTTATTAACGCACAAGCACAATTGAACTGGCCAAAAATGCGTTCGGAAGCCTGTTTATACATGCCAGGTAAAGCGGGAAAAACCCGGGAACTCCCGCTACTTACGGGAATGCCTGCAATAAAAATAGGAGAAATATTTATTTCGAACATATTGTGGGAATGTGCACTTTTAAAATAGGGAAAATACGTCGATAATCTCTATAAAGAATGTGGGAAAGTACGTATGTAAAAATTCCTTGGGAAAAATTTAAATTAAAAGAAAAACACAACTGTAAATTACTTTGGGAATTCACGCACAATATTTATTTTGTACATATAGTTAGTACATATATTTTATGACATGTAACAAGTTAAATTTTAATATTATATATTTTAAATTACATTACTTTACGAATTATTTATTATTCTTCAAAAAAATTGAATTTTTTTTAGTGGCCCTATTAATTTGGGACACCGATTTTTTCGAAAAAATGTCCAAATAAACGAACGAATGGAATTGCGAGCTCCATATTTTAGGAAAAATCGTTAATTCGACTCATTTATTCACTCAAAAAATTTGGTGCATTTTGTTCCAATAGAAAAAAAATTATCCTTAAAAAATAGGGTGGCCCTATAAATATGGGACACACTGTATCTCTGAAACACATGATTATACCAGCGTTCTCGGTTTATAACTGACAAGTTATGCACACAGAGTACCATGTAATATATGTTAAAATTCATAATGACTAAATGTTCATCCAGCATGATGTGCCTCCTCTGTAAAACACGAAGGCAGCGCTGAAAGTCAATAATCATGAAAGATTCACATATTAATGCACAATGCCTTCATGTTACATACCTGGGAGGATGTGTCGCAATAGTTAAGCATTTGTAGAGCATAATATTTTCCATACATATGAATATTAACTTTTTTTTATACTTACAATGTAGGCGGAATCTAAGCTTTCAAGCAGCTGCTATGTTATTTATAGGGATATTTTATTGTCAATCAATTTTTCTAAAAACTTGGATATTCTTGACCAGGCAAAAAAAAATTTTTGAATACTTGTTCTTTCTTGCCTGCAAGGGATTCTTGCCATATTCTATATGAAGTCCATTATCCAAGATGAAAATCTGGAGATTTCACCAGGGATTCTGTAAAAAAACTAGTCGAGAAAAATCTAAGTTTTTGATGCTGTGTGATCCCTCTATATAAAAATGTAAAAAATTTCATTTAATTATTTTAGCAAAGCTTTTGACATGGCACATCTGTCTACAATGTTTTTACAGAAGCTTATTGTACCTTTACACATTGATACAGAACTATTTTCAGCAAGATTTAGGTATAGAACATCTTATATTTTATGCATCTTGCATCTTCTGTTTCTTTCAAGTTTATTGATATTATAGTTATCTCTTGCTGAAAAATTGTAGATAGGTTTTTATATATAGGTATAGGCTATTACTTAAATTTTGTTTAGATGACAATGAAAAAAAAAAAAAACAATTTAAAGCGTCTAACTAAATGCGCAAATAGAATAAAAATTTATATTATATCGTAATAATGACGAAAAAACCAGGCTATATTTGTGTACGTTATGTAATAGTATCTGTATGAGGTGGTTGATGAATTTCAGGTAATAACTATAGGTTTCCAAATACTTTCTATTAAAAAGTTTCCAGTCAGTATGCTGAAAAAAAGTATTTTTATCTATTCTCGAAATATCTAAAAATGAAAAAATTATGTCTAATAAGTATTATAGTTTATGCATTCTGTGTTACACTATTAAAATGATCTCCTGTGATACACTATTAAAATGATCATTTTTTACGTACAAGATTCACAGATTAATGCTGAGGCTCTGAAAAAGCAAAATAACTTCATTGACTGTCATCATTTCGATCATGTATGAAAACGAGTTCAGTACTTGCTTATCACAGAACCATGGCATTAATGTACCCATACAAAAAAAAATGTATGACAATCTGTCGTACAATGCGACAATGACAGTTTTTACGGATATCGCCACAGTTCCACTCCGTGTATCTTTTCTGATGCCAAATGTGGTTTTTCTTTTCTTCAAAGAAAATTGTGAATCGAGAACAATCTGATTCTCTGCAAGTGTTTTCACTGTCTGATACTGACAACTCGTGAATTTCGTACCTTCTGATTGATCTATGCCAGCCTTTTTCATTGCCTTAACCAGCCGAAACAGCCAAATGTGAATCTTGATAAAACTTTGACCTAATTGAATGTCGGAAAAAGTCGTAATTTGAAAATTTGCATTTTTGAAGGCAGCGACATTGTTCGCAAATAGTTAAGAACAGGTTCTGGAATCTCTTAAATTATAATACATAAAGGGCATAAAAGTATGCACAATGTGCAACATTTTTTTTTCCTCTGATACACTTACAACTATTTTGCTGTAAGTGGATGTCAAATTCACTGCCTCATACTTCATGTACACCCTAGTCCAATACATAGTAGACCCGTATGGATCATAGGGGTCTATGATTCATTGGACCTTGGTGTACCTCATACATACTGTACCCCCGTTTCAGATTGTATTTGGCGTGAAGACAGCTGCATTTTCAAATTCTTATTCATTTGTATAACATTCGCTTATTGCACTGACATGATTTTTATAAATGGAGTTGAGCAAAGTTAATGTATGCAATGCAATTTTCACAAAGTCGCTTAAGAGTTTAAAATGCATTTGTTTTACGGCGATTAGAATCATATTTCTTATACACTGTTGAAAAGTTAAAAATAGTATCTTCCTGGCTACAATTTTGCTAAGAATTTCGGCGAATAACTGGTAAACGAATATAATATGTACATTTCGCATTCTTGTGCATAATAGACTAATTCTATTTTATTGTGATTACATAAGCGACGTTTTCAGAAAACAACTCAATATTTGGTTTATATCACTTGTTCAGAAATCCGTTGGGAATTAAAAGTTATAATCAATTTCATTTGAATTTGCAAATTATTATAAGACTACATTATGACATAATTGAGAATATGGTTGCACTGATGTATTTGGTTTATATTGGCTTTCCAAAAATTTGGTTTTACAAAAAAAATAACAAACTTGTTATAAGTCTAGAAATGACAGATTTTTGTGCCATAGAAGTATTAAGCTTGTAACAAATTGTTTGCGTTTATAGCTCGCACTATCACATTTCAACTTCGAAATATTGTGCAGTTAGTTACTTATCTCTATTGTCTTGTAAATTTCTTTGCTGTTTAAGAATCTGTCATTCCATGATAACTTCGAATAGAAATTTTCTATGCTAATTTGATATTAGGTGAATGATATTAGTTTTATTGTTGTTTTCTAAAAGATAGTACTTATATCTGTATGTAATAATATAATGATGCCAAGTTGGTCGTTATTTGCATACAGCAAAACAGTACAAATTCTAATAAAGGAAATTAGTATAGGCATCCATAAGGATATCGAGTTTGAAAAAACATCGTCGAGCCAAAAAAGACCCAGCCTGTAAATCACCTGGCAAATGACAAATCAATCAATTCACCTTCAATTGTGTGCTTGTGAAGCGTGAAGCGACATTTATTGATTTGCTCATACAATTGCTAAGTTTTTTATTTTCATTTTTAGTGATTACCTAATATTACTTGTTGATTTTTCTGAAGAAATGAAAATTGCAACTGCTGTAAGCAATCAACAATCAGCGACAGTAATCAAGAAAGCATACTCTTAAAATTGAACGGTGTAAATATTTATAAAAAAATTCTTCGAGAAATAATCTAAAAATTCTATGTAGTAAGAATCAAAAACAGCAGAAAGCATTTTCAGGAAAAAATGATTCTTCAATAATATGTTTCGACACATACTTCGGGGTCATGCATTTATGTCACACTTTTGAGAGTGGGGGTCAGCCTGAGTGTGACTAACCATCTTAGCTCATATAAAGAAATGTGTGACTGTAACGAGTAGACTCATTCCTGATTAACCCACGCTGATGCAGTTCTAGAACGATTCACACTCATACAGAGAAAAGGGCCAGTGCGGGGCAACTGCCCTGCGTGGCCCTTAAAGTTTGAGGAGTCCAAAGGATTTCGAGAGTATTAAAAGAAAAGTCGAATATAGTATTTTAATTGCCCTTGGGGCTTTTATTCACCAATAAACATCAATCTTAATACAAAACCTTTACAAAATAGAATAGAACGCGCTCTCCCATGTAGCTCTGGCAATTTTAGGCTATCGCAGGCAGTTTTGGAGGGAGAGGTTTCAATTTTTTTGACATTCCCTTTTCTAAAATTCTGTCAGAACTTTCTTCACAAAAATCAAACGCCTTTTCAAAATCCTTATCTAGCTCATTCTCCCAATCGCTTAATTTCCTTTGTGGCTCCTGTTCATGGTCTATTTCCCTTTTCCCTACTTCAGGGTGGTCCCTAGAATAGCTCGACCGTTCTCCGCATTTAGCACAAGTGATGTTAATGACCTGGTCGAGAAACTGGAGTGGTAGCCCGAACAGTCCACTAGCGTACTTGGCAATTCAGGCGTCTAATTCTCCTTGAGTTGTGCGTTGATCGGGAGGGAGACCCTTCAAAATTCTTAACTGGACCCAAAACCCTAACTCGCCTCTTCTCTTGAAGGTCACCTCTTGAGCCGAGGGTTTAAACCCTTTCTTTCAGGCACGTTCCCTTGTGATCTGGGTCAGCTTTCTCACTAAATACACTACTAGGTGTACTCCTAATTAATTTCCAGTTTTTTTGCAAATAAAACACATAATTCCAAAAAAACCGTAACTATCATTTTATTCAAAGTATTTTCCATCGTTTTCTACACATTTTTCCCACCTTTCTGGTAAATTGTGGATACCACGCCAGTAAAAATCATTGCCTTTGGAGGTGAACCACTCGGTGAGCCATTTTCGTACATTTTCGTATGAGTCGAAGCGCTGCTCAGAAAGGGCATGGCCCAACGAGGCAAAGAGGTGGTAGTCGGATGGCGCCAGGTCTGGTGAGTAAGCCGCATGATCAAGCACTTCCCACTTGAGCCTTTCCAGCGTGTCACGAACGACTTCCGACTTATGCGACGGCGCATTGTCGTGGAGCAAAATCACCTTCTGTCGTTGTTGATATTCTGGTCGGTTTTCCACAATGGCTCGGCTCAAATCTTTCATTTGCTGTTTGTAGCGAACGGCATTCACAGTTTCACCAGGTTTCAGCAGTTCAAAGTATATAACACCGGACTGGTCCCACCACACACACAGCATGACCTTCCGACCGTAACGATTTGGCCGTGCCGTCGATGTCGACTGTCGACACTTTTCATCACCAGTAACAATACGATGCAGGAAAGACTTTCTTTTGTATCGTTGAAGCAGCATTTCACAGGTCACTTTTCGATTCTCCATTTGTCTCTCGGTCAGTTCATGGGGCACCCACTTTCCACACTTCTGAATTTTTCCCATGGCTCGCAGACGTTTGGAAATTGCTTGCTGTTGAACTCCCAACGCATCTGTAAGCTGTCGTTGCGTTTGCGTGTTGTCTTCATCTAATAATGCTTGCAATTCGGCGTCATCGAACGATTTTCGCTTGCCGGAGCGTGCGGCGTTGTTCAGGTCGAAATCTCCATTTTTGAACTGTCGAAACCACGTTTCACATGTTCGAAGTGTTAATGCACGATCACCATAAACTTCCACAAGCGCACAGTGGCTCTCGGACACTTTTTTCCCCTGATTGAACATGAAAAGCAATGCATGGCGCATATGCTCAAAATTCGGTACAAAATTCGACATTTTTGAAGCGCAATAAAAACTTACTGGAAGATTTTTTCGAGAAAATGTCAACGCAGTTCAAGCACTCGATATGACTGAACAAAATGACATATGGTATGTGTTACCAACAGCGGTACAAAACAGAACGCCATCCATTGAAAAAACCGGAAATTACTTAGGAGTACACCTGGTAGTTGTTATCGGCAAAAAGTCACTTTTGCGAAAGAATCTTTAAGATTATTTCGGATTTTACAATAGAAGAATTTAGTTATCTGCAAAAAGTCATTTATGCGGAAGAATCGTTTTGTAAAAATGAGAAGATAATTTCGGATTTTGCAATAGAAGTATTTAGTTGTTATCTGTAAAAAGTTATTTTTAGAAAGAATCGTTATGTTAAGAAGATTATTTCGGATTTCGCAATAGAAGTATTTAGTCGTTACCTGTAAAAAGTTATTTTGAGAGAGAATCGTTATGTTAAAATGAGAGTCATCGGTATCATTGTACTTAAAAATTGAATGTTCATTATAACCCGTCGTTCTAATGGCTCTTGTGCGGCTATTGAGAGATCTAAACGAGGGGAAAATGACTTCGCTCGTCACAGGTACAAAGAGAGAGAGAGGGGTCGTCAAAAATGACCAAAAATTTCGTCAGGTCATATGCGGAGAATACATAGCAGTACTAGCTCCGGTTAAATTCTGTACTCATTCGGGTTACGAGGAATGCATTAGATTGGGTTTTTGATTTAGATTTTCGGTTTAGATTTAGTTGTTGATTCTTATGCTAAGGTTGTCCGACCCTTGAGTGAAAGAGTTAACCTCGCCAATGATACTTTTTTCATTATTAGAACTAATTACAAAAATGCTTTAAATAACATCTGCACTTTCTAAAGAATTGTACAGGAAAAAGGTAATGCATTTAGGTGTGCAGTATCCAGAGACATTAATTTGAACGATACAGTTTTCATTTGGAAGGTAGCATGGTTCATGTATCTGTCAAAGAAGTTAATGAATTGTTAGTGTATTCTGACTGGTTGTCTCATCAATGAGAATAGAAAATGAAGTGTTTTGTAAAATGTTTTTAAAACAGTTGTCTCTGACAAAAGCAATAAAATTTCTAAGTATATGTACTTGAACATATAGCAGAACATATAGATTCAAAATAGAAATATTTAGTTGAATGCATAATGAGCCAATCTGATCCGCCAGATCCCTTTTCATTCAGACAAAAGATTTCCTATTGGCTTAGTAAAACTGATTTTTGTGTGTCAATGTACTTGTCTCATTTTTTAAATAACTTCTTCATGTGCGAAGCATTCTCAGCATGTATATGAACTTGCTAAGTCCTTTTCCTACCGGAACGATAAACTTGAAAACTGTCGAAAAAAAGTTGATGTCCGTTGTTAAATTCTTCTTTTTTGTGGGAAGTTTGCTTGCGCTTGCATATCCCGTCACTGACTGCTAGTAATTTTTTCGCGATGGCGTGGTCTAGCCTGCTCCAGCATAGTAGAATTGAATATTTTACTGCGTAATTGACCTTTAAGGTCAGGGGATAGGAAATAAAGTAGAGCATATTTTTAAAGATCTAAATAGTGTTCATCATGTTTTTAACAATCTGCATTACAATGCTTTTCTTTAAAAAAAAATTTCATAAACTTGAGTATTTTTCAAAAATTTATTCATGCTACGCCAAAAAATATTCCGTAATCATTAATTTGATACTGGGAAACCCCGTTTCCTAAGCGGTGAATGTAGAATAAAATTACCATTACATTAAATGTTTCGGCTTCAAAGCTAATAGCTATTTAAAATCCCTTACTATTTTTACTAGTTATGAAAAATGTATCTCTTTCCTAAGATTGTGAGGACTATATTTTTACTAAAAGTAATTGACTGCTATAATTATATACTTTCAGAGCTACTTGTTACACACTGCTGAAATGTACTCGCAGTTATTTACGAATTTTTCGTTGTTAAAGATATTTCTGCAATTATCTTACATTTTTTCCCTGGGAACCACTTTCAAGTATCGTCTTCTCCACAGCAATCACATGTCCATCAGGTAAAAACTTAACTTTCACTTCTGGGATGACGCACAGCTCGCACATCTCTCCACGCTGTTCGGACAATCACAGAAGATAACTTTTACAAACTGTTGCACACGTTATTTAAATAAACATTGTTTCTGAATATTATATATGACTAATACTCCACAAGCTCCTCATCATATGAGTCAATCACCTCAGTAATGATTGATTCAGGTTGCTCAGTGTCTCCAACTTCTACACAGTAATTCACATTTTCCTGTCATGAAGAACAATATTATTTTAACCAATCAAGAAATAAAAAAAATTAATAATTATACAAAGAAACGAAACTTTGATTCGATAATACCTAAAATATCGATTTGTTGAAACAGTGAACGTTCTTCTATTCTAACGCTCGTTTATCTTAACTCTCACCTATTCCACCTCGAAACGCTCAAATATTCCAACTGGGCAAATCCTCTCACCTCTCACCACACTACCAGTACAGCCTCGCCCGCTCGGCATTTGGGCTAATTGGGAACCATCAGGAAGAGATTTGAGGAGTAGGAAAACCAGGCTTTGTGTCTTGACTTAATTTGCAGCTCAAAAAGTAAAATTGTAGCTCACAAATTAATTTCATGAATTTCATGATACAAATTTAAGCCTCATTATGCAGTGATTTGCATCCGCACAAAATCATTAGCAACGAAATCGCAACTCGATTATTATTCTCGACCTGGTTGCTTCTTGTTCAGCAAATTGTTTCGAAATTCATTCAAATGAGTTACGTTGAAACGAAAGTATTTTTTATAAGTACAGTACAACTTCTGGATAGGGCGCCATTCTGTCTTTACTCACACTTATAAGGCGTTAATGGAAATAGAAAAAGAAAACCAACGCTCTACTCAGAGGTTCTACTGTAATAAAATAAATCTGGGAACGTTAAAGTCTCAGAAATTTTCTCTATTACTTAAAGAAAATGCAATTTTAGTCGTTGTGTGCAATTCTGTACAATACACTGAAAAAATTATAAGTAAATTTTATAGAGAATGCAATCTCCATACATGCAATTGCAGTAAAAAAGGAATCTTTGCGGCTTTTTTGATATCTTTAATATAAAATTCTTAATAATTTAAGGTAATTGTACTCAGCTGATTGGAAAATAGCTACAACTACCACTCACTCTGTGTTTTTGTTTTTCGCCTGCAGCTTTCTCCCGTCGTATTCCTTTAATGTCGGTGGAAGCAAAGAACAAAATGTTTGATGCTTTTGCACTTTACACTATACACTACAATATAATATACACTGCACAATGTTACAGATTTAACATATATATATATATCATATACATACTTTTATCGACTGTATATCGATACTGTATATCATATATATACTTTCACCATATCACTCTATACTACAATCTGCACTTCACAATGTAACTGAGAAACGGTACAATTTTATAACGCTGATGCTTTCCATGGCCAGCTAATGATCACTAATGATCAGCCAGTGGTTGCTTTTACATGTAGGTATAATCAGGGATGTGGAGCCGCTCCGTTGAAAGCTCCGATCCGGGGGCTTAAACGATCCGGATTTTTTAAACAATTGGTTCTTATTAAATAAATCCGATCCGGATTCTTTTACAGTTAAAGAATCCGCTCCGCGGAGCGGATTTGATAATTGGATTCGATCCGTATTCTTAAAACGTTGAAAAATCCGCTCCGCGGAGCGGATTCGATAATTGGATCTGATCCGGATTTTTTAAGCGTTAGAGAATCCGACTTGTTGAACGTTTTTGATAGCCATATTCTTTAAGAGTTGAATAATACGCCCGATCTCTGTAGTAGATGCGGCTAGTAGAACACTGGCATTTGATAAATATTCGGCCCTAACACTTCTGTGACATTATATAATTCGGCTGAAAAAAATTAAAGACTCGGATGTTAAGAAGGTATTATAGGTAAAGGAAGCTACACGATTTTCACGTATACAATTTTTCGATATGTAATGATGATAATTTTTTCATATATAATGTGAGTACTGTCTCTGAAGTCGAGTAATTTAATTTTAGCTCAGACAAGCTCGGGCTGCTAGAATATGAAATATTTCCCAAATGTAAAAATATACAATCAATTCATATATATTCGGTTTAAAGTGCTTTTTTTCTACATATTTTGTGATTTACATAAGGCGTGATTTCTAGAAAAAATTTTTTTGAACTACAAATTTTTAGAAAAATTTATAGTCAACTACAAAGCATACTTTGAAACCTACGTATTTTGGATCAAGATACTGGGCTTTGACATCTTGCAACTGTATTTCTCATTTCAAGAAAAATCTGAAAAAAATTTAAGAAGATGCAAAAAGTTTTCTTAAGTAAAGTTTTGTGATTTTTTCCGATTTTCTGCGATGGTGAAACAACTCGATTGAATGATGGTACAATTATTCCTCAGGGAAACGTATTTAAATCATTATATACTACTTATATTACATATATAAAAAAGTATACACAGCAATTTATGTACATTTTTTTTAATGAGCAATATTCACTTTGAAACTGAAATAAAGGAATAGCATAAAAATCTCAAAATTATTATTTTTTCTCTTTTTGATTTCTTTTTGATTTTGCTTTTTGATTTCGGCGAGAAACGGAGTTGGAAGGGTCTTTGCAATACCTCGAACCATGTTTAGAGAAGTTCATAGCTGATCTTTGAAATCTTACATTGTTTTTCCACACTGAGAGAAATGCATATATAATCCATCCATATTAATGGGTGATTTTCGCCTACCCATATCTATTGGTGTTGCACCCATATTTATGGAAAAAGCCCCTATTTTTATGCGTGGTTACTCCATACACTTGGGTAAAACACGAAAAAATATGGGTTCAGCACCTATTAATATGGGTAGGCGAAAATCGCCCATTAAATACAGGTGGATTTATACATGCATTTTCCTTAGTGTGAGATTCGAAAATATTGAAAAATGCTCTCTGAGGCAAAAATCAATGTTTTTAGACAAAGCTTTAGATATGTGTTTTTAGAACCACAAAGTACTTTTTGAATATTCCAATTATGTCTTTTAAAGTAAAAGCACTAAAAAATTAAATACACCAAGAAATCTGCGGTGTATTGTGATATAAGTTAAAAATGCGCAGTATGACTTTTGCAAATTGAAGAGCTTAACATCAAAAGCTGTTAAGCGACATTTGCATAAGACCCATTTTCCCATGTTTTTACATAGGAAAATAAGCCTAATGTGAAATGTCGCATAGTAGCTTTTAATATTGAACTCTTCCATTGAAGTTCGCACCTTTCATTATTTCTCAACAAAAAAAAAAAAAAAAAAAAAAGGACAGAAAATAGAACGATGACGTAAAAATTTCTGATTTAAAGATTTTTGCACATTTTTCGTTTAAGTTCGAAAATCCAGCAAAACTTCGAGGAGTATGTACATTATATTATTCAGATATTTCTTACAATTTTGAGCAATTCAAACGAAAATCACTGAAATTCATAAATTTGCCGATTTTCTTACTTACCTCAGGAGCATTACAGTAATAAATACTTACTACGGTGTCCTTACATCTTTCAAAGAGGTTTCAATCTGTTGTCCAAAAAGAAGTTTCTTTACGTTTACGAAAAACCACAAAGGCTCCACTTATCGAATCCACTACTCGTCGGATTATTTAACGCTTCAAAAATCCGGAGCGGATTCTTTAAGGTTTCAAGAATTCGGATCGAATCCAATTATCGAATCCGCTCCGTGGAGCGGATTCTTTAACGTTTTAAGAATTCGGATCGAATCTGATCCGCGGAGCGGATTCTTTAAGGTTTCAAGAATTCGGATCGAATCCAATTATCGAATCCGCTCCGTGGAGCGGATTCTTTAATAGTTAGGAAATCCGGACCGTTTAAGCTCCCGGATCAGATCTATTAACGGAGCGGCCCCACATCCCTGGGTGTAATTATATTTGATGTTATACAATGTTACACTCTGCACTTCCAAGCTGACAGTGTTAAGAGATGGGTGGGGACGGGCTACATTTTTCGTTTTTCGCTCCAGTTAAGTGAGGAACTGACGTCACAAAAATCCCAAGTTCCCCGCTCGTCTCCGCGTATCCCGCAGTGAAAAAATTCTGGGCCTCGGAACCTGAAAACCGGGAAGCTGAGCTTCCCAACTAACGTCCATTCCTACCACGGGCCCGCGACGCGCCGAGTGATGCAGAGGGAAATACTCTTGTGCTCCTTATTTTCTCACGTCATTTTTTCGTCGATTTTGTCTTTAGGTAAAATTTTCTTTGCTCGAATTTGAAGCGTGACCGGCCTATTTCAATTTTTTCGCATGTACAATATATGTTCGAATTTCTCAATAAGTACAATGGAAAGACGCAAAATTTACGGAAGTTACGTTTTGTTCGATAATATAAAACGAAAATCTAGTTATTTATTTGACGACACTTATAAACTCAGTATGTAAACACAATCAGTATGTATTTTCAAATTCAAATCCTACATTTATAATTCTTTTAATGAAACAGAATTTAATCAGTGTTGTGTACATAAAAAAATTGGTTTGTGTGTTAAAGAACAGAAGTCTGAAGTGAAACTTGTAAGAATAGTACCCCTCTCCGAACATCGCTAATGTATAAAAGCTAGAATTAATATAAATGTCACACCTTATGAAAAATATTCAAAATTTCTACCTCCTGATGCAACTTATATGATATACGATGCCTACAAAAATAATGTAATTTTTACGTGATAAACGAAACTTCTTAATATACGTCGATGAACAATCTTAGCAGTAATTGCAATTGAACGTAATGAAAAAACTAAGAGACAACAGCAACCTTTACAACAATTGTGAGAGACGGTAATGAAAAAAGTAAGAAGCAAAAGCATTGAAATCAGTAGAGAATTAATATGCAAAGAAAGTTTTACACTGATAATCAATCATAGTGAAATGTAAAATACTTAGTTGAGAAATATTATTATCACGTATTGATCGAAAGCGTATAAATATTTTTTAATCACATACTGTCTATGAAAAATATGAATAACTTAAAAAGTAGTTGCGAGATAATATGATGAAAAAAGGAGATTGAAAAGTATTGAAATCAGTACTGAATTAATATATAAAGAAGGTATGGTACAGTTGAA
The DNA here is from genome assembly GCA_028476575.1 of Platygaster robiniae. Taxonomy (NCBI): domain Eukaryota; kingdom Metazoa; phylum Arthropoda; class Insecta; order Hymenoptera; family Platygastridae; genus Platygaster; species Platygaster robiniae. Next base: position 18,998,855 of record CM052019.1, on the reverse strand, counting down.
ATGAATTTCGTAATGTCAGGAAAGGGTATGTTGCCTTCATATATTCAAATCCTGCATACATTATGTAAAACGCCATTATACTTGGGCGATGAAAAAAAAATACCGGGCCTTACAGTTTCTCATGGAATACACACATGGTTTAAACTTGCTCAAATTAAAGTTTTGTGAAAATCTAATGGTCTCGAAAATAAAAGCAGGATAAAATTAATTCGTGGGCTGCTGTACAAGAAACAACCTCACTCATGTTAGAAATAATGCTCGTCACAGCATAAAATATTATATTATTCAACTCAGCTTTATTACTAAGCAGTAGCTATTGATTTGTACCTCTATGTTATACGTATGTAACTTGGAGATAATAACTCTAACACCTTCAAAGTAATATGAACTCGGTGAAAGTCACTCACTGATTTTTATTGTTTTCGCATAGTCATTATTGAATGTTTATTATATTATATAGATTAATGAATATTATACAGCTCTTAATTCAAAAGCTTTCACCGCATTGTTAAGTTCGTAATGTATCAATTCAGAGATAATAACTTTTTATGGGGACATTTATTAACCTCATGCCCTAAGAAGGTGGAGGGGAAGCGGTCAGATCAAAAGTTGCGCTCCATGTTTATGGCGAATTGCATCACGAGGAAGAGAGGGTGGTTCGAAAAATTTAGTAATTTGTGTTACATATAGAGTTAATGAAATGTCTCTACGCAAAGAAAATAAGTGATAATTAAACGTAAGAAAAGTTCGAGAAAAAAAATATTTTTAACCATACCCAGTTACGCTACTTTATAGTTGGTTGTCGGCAAGTCTTTGCATCTTTGTAAGCTGCTGTAGACGTGCCTATGACTTTCATAAGTTTCTGTAACTGACAGTCCTAAGTCTGCAAATGGGAAGGAAAATATTGTATTTCTCGTAATATGTAAGGGGAATTCTTAATACATTTTTGGAACAAATATTCTGAGTACACTAGAAACAAAAAAGAAAAACATCGCGTATTGCCATTGGCGTCTTAGAGGGTAGCGATTTCAATGAACAATTTCAAGGTATTATTGAAATGAGAGTTATGCTGCAAAGCATTTGAATTTTCATAGCAAAATTTTTCATCAAAGAAAATCAGTGATTGTTTAAAAAAAGAATGGTATTTCATTATCACTATATAAAATGCAGAAGAATTAATGCTGTAAATCGATACTAATCTGTATAGGTAAAACTTCAGGGAATCTAAGTATGTATTAGTAATTAAAAAGAAATTAGTGTACAGAGGACCTCAACGAAAATCTAGTATAAGAATGTAACGTAGAACATAACCGTGTGCTTTTATCTAACAAAGCGATACATATCTATTGTCTCTACGAGTTTTAACCAACTCATTCACGATAGCGCACTAGTGTCCGAATTCACGTGAAGAAGAATGTACTTTTCATTCTTTGGATAATGCTTTACTGTGTATATATGTAAAGTTTTATCTCGATATAAAATATTGCTTAAATATGCATCTGTTAAGTTTCATATAACAAAGCAAATTCGTAAATTCTTGAAATATAAATCTTGACGTGTAACATAGCGGTACAAATCAATAGCTACTGCTTAGTAATAAAGCTGAGTTGAATAATATAATATTTTATGCTGTGACGAGCATTATTTCTAACATGAGTGAGGTTGTTTCTTGTACAGCAGCCCACGAATTAATTTTATCCTGCTTTTATTTTCGAGACCATTAGATTTTCACAAAACTTTAATTTGAGCAAGTTTAAACCATGTGTGTATTCCATGAGAAACTGTAAGGCCCGGTATTTTTTTTTCATCGCCCAAGTATAATGGCGTTTTACATAATGTATGCAGGATTTGAATATATGAAGGCAACATACCCTTTCCTGACATTACGAAATTCATTTCAACTGTACCATACCTTCTTTATATATTAATTCAGTACTGATTTCAATACTTTTCAATCTCCTTTTTTCATCATATTATCTCGCAACTACTTTTTAAGTTATTCATATTTTTCATAGACAGTATGTGATTAAAAAATATTTATACGCTTTCGATCAATACGTGATAATAATATTTCTCAACTAAGTATTTTACATTTCACTATGATTGATTATCAGTGTAAAACTTTCTTTGCATATTAATTCTCTACTGATTTCAATGCTTTTGCTTCTTACTTTTTTCATTACCGTCTCTCACAATTGTTGTAAAGGTTGCTGTTGTCTCTTAGTTTTTTCATTACGTTCAATTGCAATTACTGCTAAGATTGTTCATCGACGTATATTAAGAAGTTTCGTTTATCACGTAAAAATTACATTATTTTTGTACGCATCGTATATCATATAAGTTGCATCAGGAGGTAGAAATTTTGAATATTTTTCATAAGGTGTGACATTTTTATTGATTCTAGCTTTTATACATTGGTGATGTTCGGAGAGGGTCGAGGGGGGGGGGGATTTCATACCTTTTTTCATTTTTCAAAATTTGTTGTTCGAAAAAGTCTTAATACTTGTCAATGGAAAATACAAACTCTATCGTTATAATAATGTAATTTGATAGGGCATTGTCATTTAATGATGGAGTAGTAAAGTATACTTTTTTCAGCAACTACAATAATCAAGTGTTTATTTCCATTTCCTATACAGAAAAAATGCTATATAATATTGATCTGTATAGGAAGTTATGATTCATGTTATCTATTTATAATGAAATATTTGATATTAGGCAATTTTCTTATTTTTGGCGTTGTAAAAACAAAATGTAGACAGTTTTTGCATTTTTCGGCCATTTTGATTCCGTAATTTTTTGATTTTCAATGTATTTCCATTTTGACTTAGTGTCTGCTACAAAACATGTATAAACGCCTGTATTTGGAAGACTTCTATTATGAAATACAGCTGCAATTACTTTAAACTGTACTGTATGTATCATTAGCTTTTGAGTGATTGCTGAGATTGCACATTTTTTTTGATGTATGGTCAAGTTCATCAGATTCAAAGAGTAAAAATTGAATAACGATGCAATCTGATGTGTTCATTTCTATTTTTGTTACTAATGGTTTAGAACATTTTGGGCATAGTTTGTCTGCAACTGGTTTCCAACCTAATGGTACAGTGGTATTAATAAGAGTTTGTAAGGATGTCGCTTTGCGAGTGATAGTTTGAGATAAACATTTAACAAAAATTTTAAATATACAGTCAATTTTTTCAGACAAGACTTTGTTTGTGCATTTTTTGCATTGCACGATCGTGTTGAATGTGAATTGAACGGCATCTCTTAATGCTACTGATTTTTCGCATAATGCACCTAAAAATATTGCTGCATCCGATTGAATATTTTGTATAAATTCATCTCCTGCAAAATGTTTCACAAACGTAGTGTCAAGTTTTTGTCCTTGATCTAATTCAAAACAATGCGGCCATTCCGCAAAACAAAATATCTGACTTTCAAATTCATTTTTTTAGAATGATGTTTTTTAAACTTTATATTAGGATTTTTGAGATCCAAGATTACGAAAATAAAACTTGAATCCAAAATTCAAAATTATGAATCCAAAATAGTAGATGTTTCATTCAAAAATGTAATATTATGTTTTCTTGTTTGATTAGCTGTACTTACATATTTTTCATACTCGTAATATTCACATTAAATTTGAGTAACATTCGACTTAAAAATTTCGAGTGTAATTTTTGTAATCAGAGACCGCGAAAACCCCTATCTTAAAAATTTGATCATAATATGTCATATTTTTAAAACAAACGTTCAACCATGTTAGATCCGGTATTTTGAATTCCGAATTTTGAGAACCATTTTTGTAATCAGTGATCTTGAGAACTCCAATGTACTAAATTGAATGAAAAAATATCGCAGTTTTTGAAAAAAACGTCAGACATATTGGATCTGCCATTTTGAATTTTCAACTTTAGGTGTTATTTTCTTTATCAGCGCCTTCGATGTAACGAGCGAGACTGAATGAATAATGAAAAATTAATTAAAGTAGAAGAAATGTCTGAGTTATATCTAATCCTGTGGAATATCTATTAATCTCGTCGTGACAGAAAATAACCTTCCATAGACACCGGCCTATGGTGACCTTTAATTCGACTTTTCAAAAGGGAGTCAAGGAATTGTTTCAAGGATAAAAGAATAACTCAAATTAAGTTTAAATACACCTTATAAGGTCTATTATCCAAAATTGTCTCTGGTATACATAATTCTTACGACTAATACAATCTGTGTGAATTTTTATGATCATTATTTATTTGTCTGTTTTTTTACTGACAACTTTCTTCTAAGATCCCTGCTCTCACGAACAAATCCCTTTTTACATCTCCATAAGGATCTTTATCTGATCCTTCAGAATTTCTCTGGTCCGTAGTTATAATGCGATGAGATCCTAATTCTTTATCTAGAGGAGATTTATTCAATCTTTTTTCCTGGACCTCTTTGCATCCCTTGCATTGAAAACTAATTTCCCTTTTTGGTAGAATTAGGGATATTCCGTATTCGAAAGAAGCCTTTCAGGCTATCTCTCTCTTTACTTCCTTTAATGTGATTTCTGCGGACGGGGGAAGATTCTTCAATACTCTTATCTTACGAGGGGGGACCCAAAAGTAACGGGAATTAGGCGGTGGGGGGACCGCGGAGGGGGGGATCGGGTTCTCCACTGGTTCTCTTCCAAGCTGCTACTCTCCCAAGTCAGTGTGCAAAGTTCATTTGCTGTGAGTGCATTCGTTCGTCCGTAAAAATTTTTCTAGTGAAACGACTTTTTCCGTTTCGGCGAAAACGTGAAATGGCTGAGTGCGGAGAGCAACGCGCGGCTGTAAAATTTTGTTTTTTGTTAGGAGAAACACCCGCGGAAACCCTTGTGATGCTGAAAACAGCTTATGGGGATAATGCTTTGAGTAAAACGCGTGTGTACGACTGGTTTTCGCGTTTCAAGAATGGAGAGATGTCAATAGAAGACCAACCTCGTTCTGGGCGCCCCTCGACTTCAAGAACGGACGAAAACATTGAAAAAATCAACACTCTTGTTCATGAAGACCGTCGCCGAACCATCGATCAACTTTGTGAGATGTCTGGATTGTCATGGAGTTCAATTCAGAGGATTTTAACTGAAGATTTGAGCATGAGGAGGATTGCAGCCAAATTTGTTCCTCGCCTTCTCTCCGACGATCAAAAGGAGCGTCGACTTCAGGCCTGTCTTGAGCTGCAAAATCAGTTGGATGAAGACCCAGATTTTTTTCTCAAGGTTATAACTGGCGATGAATCATGGTGCTATGGCTACGACCCCGAAACAAAGCAGCAATCAAGCCAATGGAAGACACCTCTCTCGCCTCGTCCAAAAAAGGCACGCCAAGTGAAGTCCAACATCAAGACATTGCTCATTTGTTTCTTCGATTGCAGAGGTATTGTGCACGCAGAATTTGTTCCTCCAGGCCAAACGGTCAACCAACACTTCTACTTGGAGGTTTTGAAAAGGTTGAGGGAGAACATCCGGAAGAAAAGAGCGGATCTTTGGCGCACAGGAGATTGGTTCTTCCACCACGACAATGCACCTGCCCACACAGCGCTGTCCGTGAAGAAATTTTTGACCAAAAACGGCATGACACCGACTGTTCACCCCCCCTATTCACCGGACCTTGCCCCCTGTGACTTTTTTTTGTTCCCTAGACTCAAAAGGGACATGAAAGGAAAACGTTTTGGGACTGTAGAAGAGGTGAAACAAAAATCGCTGGAAGGTTTAAAAAACATTGAAAAAAATGAATTTCAGAACTGTTTTGAACACTGGAAAAAAAGATTGAACAAGTGTATTACAGTCAATGGGGGTTACTTTGAAGGTGATTAAAATTGTGTGAAAAAATTTGTCAATAAAAAAGTTGTAACACAATTCCCGTTACTTTTGGGTCCCCCCTCGTATGATAGATTCCTAGTTGACCCTTTTTCTGGAATACAGCCTTTTTTGCACTAGGTTTAACCCTATGGGTTCTGGCCAGACTCTTTAGAATCCAGAGAAGATCCTGAGTGGTAGACACTGTTATTAAAGGAAAAGTACATGTATCTATTCATTCGAAATCATAAAATCAGCAACTTGACGATACCTCTGAACATAGGCAACCCGAATGTTGTCTCATTGCATGGGTACAACGGAATTTCGTTTCAGAGATTGTGATTGCTTTTCAGGTTGAGTATGGGAATCTACCTCAGCAAAGACGAATCTCTGCTCCTGAATAGCAATTGTACAATTTCTATAAGTATTATTCTCTCAATTTACCAAGATCACTATACAGACTGAGTCTGGGAATCTACCTCAGCAGAGACGAAATCTCTGCTCCTGAATAGTGCTAGAATGAATTTGGAACTTACTTAGAGCTCTAGTACTGTGCGATAATACACTTAGAAAAAAAAAAAAAAAAATTAAATAAATTATTTACTTTCAATGTTATCCAAATCTTCAATGGATTACGTACCCAATGGAAACCCTTGGGTACGTAAGGAGACGTAAACGGACCCTTTTTTGGTCCGTTTACGTCCGGTTGTGAAACTAATTTCGATTATCACCCATCGTTAGATAACAATTCTGAGTCTAGCCTTGAAATGGAAAAATCATTGTCATTTGTTAAATTGTTCTGTTTCCTCTATTCGAGTTATTTCTTATCAAAAGTTGAGTGACCGGGAGAATCGAATAAGGTAGATAGCAAAATAGAAAGTCATTTTCATTTATTAAATTGTTCTGTTTTCTCTATTCGAATTATTTCTTATCGAAAGTTGAGTGACAGGGGGAATCAAATAAGGTAGATGATCGCCGGAAGAGCGAATTTTACCCCGCTAGTAACATCTAAAACCCCTGTATACTAAATTTCACAAATATATAATATTTTCCAAAAAAAGTCGGCTTTATTAGATCCGCCATTTTAAATTTTGAATATTAAGTGTTATTTTCATAATCAGCTACCAAAAAACCCTTGTATACTAGATTTCACAGAAATCAGTTATTTCCAGAAAAATGTTTGGCCATAGTAGATCCGCCATTTGAAATTAAATATTTTTTAGTGTTATTTTCGTAATCAGTGATCTCAAAAACCCCCCTCGACTAATTTAAAATACTTCCCTACTAAGCGCTGCATAGTATCCGTACCAAGATTGCTCGGGTGAGAGTAAGGGTAAAATAGGGAAATATTTTCTCGCTGTATCAAGGAATTTTTTCTCGTTGTAGCCAGAGCTCGCTATAGCAAGGGACTAGTGTACATTCTTCACAGGTTTTGTTCCCAGCTTGCTCATACTTTGCATGTCAAAATCTGTTTTTGTAGCAATAAGATCAAGCAAGGCCTGCAAAGAGTCATCGTTCAGCCAATTAGTCGGATCAATTTGACCTTTTCATTCACGACTATGAGGAACATTCAGGACGATTTCTGATGGTTTGGCGGCCACTGGGTTTCTTGATGTGTTCTAATTCATTATCTATTTTAGCATAATCAACGACTGACTTGTCTTCTGCTGACTGATGGTCATCATCAATTTCAGTAAGGTTCACTGTGAGACCTTCGTAAACATTATCCGTTCGTTCTTTCTTGGTTTAAACAGATTTTTTCTTTTTCAGTTCCGGTTCATCGAGTTGCTCGGACTGAATAACTTTTTACTTCGTTTCATTTTTCGTATTGCGTTTTTTTAGGCGCGTTTCGAGTTCGCTGTCTTTCGAAAAGTTTATTTTTTGCTCCGACTATTGTAACGGGCAAAAACCCCTGCCCGGATTTTTCCACGTTACCAAAATGAGAAAAATTACGTCCAAACCCCATGGACCGAAATCCGCGATGAAACAAACCCCGACCACCAGCCCCGAGGACGGCGCGACCCCCGCCGCCCCCGGTGAAACCCACGACGACAAAGGAACCTCACCCGGCCGATGCCGGAGAGGGGAGTGCGCAAGGAGATAATGCAACTTTTCACACCCAACGCAATAAACATTAATCGTATATTCCAAATTACACTACAAAATAACCCCTCCGCATACATGAAACATACCCCCCTCACGCGCGAACAGTCCTGGACCCCCCCCCCCCCAAAAAAAAAAAAACCAGTCACCCATCCTGGAGGCCCCCGCCTCCCGACGACGACGACGCCGCCATGGCCGAGCTGCTCCTCGTCGCCCTCCCGCAACGACCCAGGTACCCTGGTCGGCCATCCTGGTCGGGAAACTCACTGATGTCCTCAAGCCCACCTTGCCCATGTTCCTTCCAGTTGTTTCCGCACTCTCACGCCAAAGAAAGGATTGCCCCCACGAAAACGCCACGCGTCCACAATACCACCAAACCAAGAGAGAAAAAAAAAACAAAATCTCGAGAAACCCGTTCTGCTCCACTTAGCTGACTCAAGCGAATTGGCGCGACCGTGGTCGCGCGCGTGAGGTCCTTCGTCTCCCCACCACCCCGGGCACCCATAGGCGTAGGGGGCGAGAAGAGCAAATCATCTTTAAGTGACAGTTGTATCCATGCAAACCGACCCAAAAGAACTTAAATTCTTCCAACCGTCACACTATATAAAACGGATCTCGAATTAGCATGTTCCGTTTTTTACGACTATCCACTAATCGGGGTCCAGACAGCAAACAAGCAATAATCGTACTTTGCTATATGCAATTGACCCTGAATCTGATGGAAGTAATCAAGATTGTCGTTCAATTCATCTGGATCATTCTTCTTCGTCTAGTATTTTAAAGTCGATACCTTAGCTATTGCTTCCTTTGCAGGCAAGTCACTACCTAAATGAGGACACTTAATTTCGACCAGACCTTATGCGTTGAGTGTCACTCCTTTAAGTGTACCCTCGACAATCAAGCCGTCAGGAGATTCACCCAACCGAGGATTTTCCACATCAATGGATATTCCACATGATTCAATTCTTAATCCATTATCATTGCAAAGAGACCTATTAAGGTGGCACAGCACTTGTGGCACACATTAATTTTACTTATGTAATTAATTAAAGGTAATTAATCGCAAATTAATTATGGTTAAAAAAAATTTATCGCATGATCTGTTAAAAAGTTATGGAAGTGTGTGTCAGCTTTAGACTTAAACTAGTCCACATCGATCGAATAATACAATTTTTTGTTTTTTTCGATACGCTATGATGAATTATAATTAATTACACAAAAATTAACGAAAAAAACAACATGTGTGCCACCTTAAGACTGAAGCTAGCCCACATCGATCGAATATGGGACTTTCTGATTTTATTCGATACGTTATGATTAATTATAATTAATTACACCATTATTTTGTTGCAAAAATAATTAAATAATTAATTATAATTAATAACGCAATTACAGGCGGGAAAAGCAACATGTATGCCATATCAAGACTTAAGTTAGCTCACATCGATTGAATATGGAAATTATCGATTTTATTCGATACGTTATGATTAATTATAATAAATTACATCATCATTTTGTTGCAAAAATAATTAATTATAATTAATAACGCAATTACAGGCGGGAAAAGCAACATGTATGCCATATCAAGACTTAAGTTAGCTCACATCGATCGAATATGGAAATTCCCTATTTATTCGATACGCTATTACACAATTATTTTATTGCCAAAATAATTAAATAATGAATTATAATTAATGACGCAATTACAAGCGGGAAAAGCAACATGTATGCCATATGAAGACTCAAGCCAGCCCACATCGATCGAATATGGGAATTTCTGATGTTATTCGATACTTTATGATTAATTATAATTAATTACCCCACTATTTTGTTGCGAAAATGATAAAATAATTAATTATAATTAATAACGTAATTACAGGCGGGAAAAGCAAAATGTATGCCATATGAAGACTTAAGCTAGCCTACATCGATCGAATATGGGAATTTCCGATTTTATTCGATACCTTATGATTAATTATCATTAATTACATCATTATGTTGTTGCAAAAATAATTAAATAATTAATTATAATTAATAACGCAATTACAGGCGGGAAAAGCAACATGTATGCCATATCAAGACTCAAGTTAGCTCACATCGATTGAATATGGAAATTATCGATTTTATTCGATAAGTTACGAATAATTACAATTAAATACACAAAAACGGGTGAAACAATTTTTTTGTAATGGACAAGTGTGCGTACTTTTGACTTAAGTGAGCGCACATAGATCGAATTTAGAAAATGTAGATTTTATCCGATAGATATTGGGTAACTATAGTTAATAACGCAATAAAAAGCGTAAAAAATTATAGACCATCAAAAAGAAAAAATGAGTGTTGCGCCATATACGCTTTGGTGTATCCTACATCACTAAAAAGTGGTAATTCTTGATTAAATTCCTGGAATGTACTTCAGCGCCAAGTTTTGATTGAATCTTGTATATTCACTGAAAAAAAACATGATTGAGACGTTTTATCGTAGGACACAGAAAACGTGAAATCCATGTCTTCAGACACGCTTTTCATGTATTATTACTGAAGACATCTTTAAACGTCTTAGAAATGGCGTGAAAAAATGTCTTGTGACAAGACATAATTTTTTGCAGTGTTTTCATCAATAATTACAATTGATTACACAGAAATCGGCAAGCAAAATATTTTTTTTTTTTATATGGACATGTGTGCTAGCTTAAGACTCAAGCAAGCACACATCGACCAAATATGGAAATTTTTGAGTTTATTCGATAATTTATAGTTGATAATAACTAATTACACAAAAATCGGCACAAAATTTTTTTCTTAACCCTTTTCGTCCCGAAAGTCCATAATTTTGACACGACTTTCCGTGCTGTATCTTTTGATATAATCCTCATCAAAACTCAATCAAGTAGGCCAATATTTATGATTCAAAGTCTCTTCTTTCGATTTCAGTAGTCAGAATCAACCTATGACTACACTGAAAAAGTTGCGGCCATTTTTTTGGAAAAAAATGCCCGTTTTGTTTACGTTTTTTTGCAAAAATCTTTAATTTCCACATCGAAAATTCCATGAACGACTATTCTAAAACATGCTATCCGCGTATTTTTGATCAGACCTTTCTTATTGCACCGGAGTTCATTCAAAGAAACAAAATGGCGGTTCCAAGATGGCGCTCGGAACTTGTCGAAAATATCAATTTTTGCTACAAACTCAAAAAATGGTCCTATTTTGTCAAAAATGTGTTTCAAGGGGTTTTCGAGGTCACAGATTTCGAAAATGAGCTCAAAAATTGAAACTTCAAAATGGCTGACCAAAAATGGCAGACTTTTCTCGGAAATCGTTTATTGTTTTTGTTTCAGTGTTGTAATATACGATCTATAAGGTTGCTAATTTCAGGAATAGGTTCAAAAATACGAAATTCAAAAAGCTGACATGAAAGGGCGTAGCATCTTTTTTTATTTTACCGTGTGTCAGTGGAAAATTGATAATTGATTTTTTTTTTCCATTTTATAAATAATGTGGGCTACAAAATCTCATCTTTGGAATAACTGTCACCAATTTTCCGTATTTTTTTTGTCATCCTAGTTTAAAAATCGATGTGTATGATCCTATAGTTATTGTATTTTTAGATAATAGTAGAAATTATATCAACATGCATAATCTCTTTTATGCGCACGGATATCGATTACTATACCAGTCCACGCTTATAACTATTATACATGTACATGATAAATTAGATGAACAGTAATAAATACTTTCTTTTAATTCGACGCTAGAAGATTATTTTCCGACTATTTAACATTAGACATTTATAGAATCTATAAACACACATTTATTGACATTGCGCCCTTTAGCCATCAAAAATTTATTTTGCCGTTGCCCGACTCTCACCACGGGGAGGTAAACGCTTTTTGGAGAATCTTTTGCTTTTTTTTCTGCTTTTTTGGTTTTATGATTTTTTTTTGTTTTATGATTTTTTTGTTTTTTGTTTTTGTTTTATGAATTTTTTTGTTTTTTTGAAGTTTTTATATATGTATTTTTAAAATTATTAGTCTTTCTATGAACAGCGCATCAAGTAGCTGTTACATGAAAAATCTATTTATGAAGAATATCGAAACATACTTTGCAAAAATGTTTTTCACATTGAACACAAAAAGATTTTGTTCGTTTCTCACATTTGTCTCCAGAACAATATCGTCTTGACTCCACATTCTTGAAAATGTGGGTCTTGAAATCGGGGTCAGATTTTCTTTGCAAATATGTTGTAGCAACACTTATAGCAAAGTCTTTCATACTTGTTTTCTTTTCCTTTTGCCTGCAAGCATTTGCCAAAATGACAGCATTAGTCAAAGATGATTGAATCAATCTTGCGAAAACTGAAAATGTCCATTTTTTACTCCGCATTGTTGGCAAAACTTTACTGCAATACTGATCGTGAACATCTACTCCACCCATATGCTTATTGTACAATGAAAATGCAGCTGGCATCGGTATCTCTTTCTTATTTTTCTCCTCTTTCGAATAGCGTCTTGCAGTTTTCATAGGACTCACTCCTGCTGCAGTTGAAAGTATCGATACTTCCTTGTGGAGTCCATCAATGTAATGTAGTTCAATCCACTATTTTTTTCATGCTTGACAACGTGCGTTCCTCTGACAGCTTTTTTCTCCAGGTCATTTTTTTCTCTTACCCTATCTTTCCTAACGACGCCAGTTGCTTGCATGCCAATCTTTTGAAGGTGTATAAATAAATCAGGGCAAGTGAAATAGTTGTCACAATACAAATGGTACTGAGACAACTTTCTGTGCACTGTTTTCATCAAGAAATCTTCTAGAAGATTCATCACAACTCGACTGCCCAAGGCAATTTTTTGCAGTTTGTCCTGTGTAAAATTTTTTCCGCCATATATATCGCAATCAAACATGAAACCATCAGCCCCACAGAGAGCCCATAATTTTATGCCAAAACGAACAGGTTTATTTCGTATAAATTGATTGATTGATAGTCTCCCAAAAAATTTTACCATCATCTCATCTGCAGCAAGAGCAGTTTGGAAGTATCCAAAGCGCTTGATGTTTTGTCTGAACATCTGAAATATTTTTCGAACGCGCCAAGCTGGGTCACTCAAATCGGCGTCAGAATGTTTCGAATACTTTATTCCGCCTTTCAGAATCCAAAAATCATTTCTAGACATAGCTGACCTAACTATTGGACATTCAAGCAAAGGGTTAGTTGACCAGTAATCTTTTATTGCATCGCGCTTATTGAAGGTAGACAAAATTATAATTCCGAAAATGTGTGTAAATCGGACATTGACATGGTAACTCCATTTTCAGCCGTTGCTTCAATTATGTATGTTTTCATTTCAGTAGAAAAAAACATTTCAAACAACTCAGTTGGTGACGATGGAGAAATTTTCTGTTTCTCAGATTCCTTCAATAAAAATTCATTGACAGGAATTTGGGCACATGCTCTTTCACCTGATGCCCATTCATACACATGGTCATTTTCAAGATTTTTCTGAGTTGATGAGTATCCTTCATGAATTTTTTTGTAAGATAACATGTTGCAGATATTATTACCATATTCTTCATCATTGTTTTCATCTCCCCCATCGCTGCTGTCTGATTCAGTTTCGAAATCTGAAGTTTCTGCAATTGGCGGCATCGAAACATCAACATGATAATTTCGCTCTGACATCTCACATGAATCACTTTGAAAAATTCTCGCTGTTGATTGGGCCAGTGAACCTTTTCTAGATCTTTTTCTTGAAGCCATATTTTCAATATTTTCATCAGCATTGATACACGGCAACTAGCTGAGAAAAAATATAACCGATGCTGGTCTGTGATGGCAGACTAAATAACCCCTCCAAAAACCCTGCATGCTTTCTCGCACTGCTATTGGCTCAAAACGTGCCATTCGCTTTAACTGTTCTATAAGTTAGTCAGGAATAGAAAAAAGGACAAAAGAGACTGGGAAATTTATGACTACGCGATGATTCTATGTTTGAAGGTTGACGCATTGAAAAAAAAAAAATTTCCAAAGCTTTTGAAAAAATCTCGAGTTTTGTTTATATGGGATTCTAAAATACAGTGCATCTACCTTGAAACAACAGCACCTATGTAAAAATGGTATTCTTTTCCTTTTTTTTTGAAATCCGACTTGATCTGTATGAATCAGCTAAATACGTGGGTACCCTTCTGAGAGGCATTCAACCAGGCATGTGGGTAAATTTTTGAATGGTGAGAAATGTCCGCAAGATAAAAATCCATTGAACGCCCAAAACAACATCTTTAGAAATGGCAAATACACAAAGATTTACCTTGTCCATTTGCGAGTTTGATGGATCACCGAAGATTTTCCGATCATATTTCTACCACGGATCTGGCTCATTCAGCCACTTGTGTGGGTACCCTTTGAGAAGTAAAACTGCACTAGGAAAATCCATTCAATGCCTAAAAAAACATCTTCAGAAATTCCAAATGGGCAACAAGTCACCTTGTCCATTAGCGGGATTGACGGATGACCGAGGATTTTCCGGGTAAATTTACAATCATCTTTTGAATGAATGTCATTTGCTTCTATCTTCTACTTTTAAACACAGTTTTTGGCTAGGTCAGTCAGGTCAAATTGGAAACCAACGGAAAAGAAAAAAAATCGCAGGTTCCCAGGTGTAACAATGAACGATTTTAGAGAAAAGTCTGCCATTTTTGGTCAGCCATTTTGAAGTTTCAATTTTTGAGCTCATTTTCGAAATCTGTGACCTCGAAAACCCCTCGAAACACATTTTTGACAAAATAGGACCATTTTTTGAGTTTGTAGCAAAAATTGATATTTTCGACAAGTTCCGAGCGCCATCTTGGAACCGCCATTTTGTTTCTTTGAATGAACTCCGGTGCAATAAGAAAGGTCTGATCAAAAATACGCGGATAGCATGTTTTAGAATAGTCGTTCATGGAATTTTCGATGTGGAAATTAAAGATTTTTGCAAAAAAACGTAAACAAAACGGGCATTTTTTTCCAAAAAAATGGCCGCAACTTTTTCAGTGTAGTCATAGGTTGATTCTGACTACTGAAATCGAAAGAAGAGACTTTGAATCATAAATATTGGCCTACTTGATTGAGTTTTGATGAGGATTATATCAAAAGATACAGCACGGAAAGTCGTGTCAAAATTATGGACTTTCGGGACGAAAAGGGTTAATATAGACATATGTGCGAGATTCAGATTTGAGTTAGTCCACATAGACCGAGCATAAAAAAATGTAGATGTTATTCGATGGATAGTGTACAGTTATAATTAGTTAGGCAATAAAAAGAATAAAAAAATGAAATACTATCTGTAAGAGAAAATGAATTTTGCGCCATATGCGCTTTAAGTTATTCAACATCACTAAAAAGTGGTCATTATTGTTTGAATAAAATTTGAGGCAGTGAGAAGTTTTAATGAAATTATATGCATCATGATTAACTCCAATCAATACCCCAAAATTAGTTATAAAAATTTTCTTTTACTGTACTAATTACCATTAAAAAAATTATTGCATGTTTTTCTACTGTTAGGAACACTCTAATTTTTCAAAAGTGGCTCTTCTGTTGTGTTTGAACTTTTAACAGGTGTATTTTATGTAACTTCAAAGTTATGACACTCTGTGGAAGTTAACTGACTCAAATAATCAAAACGGTGAAAAATAAACCTTTTTCGGAAAAATTTAATGTATTTCAAAAGCGAGGGAACATAATAGGCATAAGTAGTAGACAGTCTGATAATTTTCAAAATTCGTAGTTTTTATTCAGTCTATCCATTTTCAAATTCATGATTTGCCTTTAAACATTTTTATAAACCAGTAGACTCGGAACGACTTTTAATGTTTCTTTGCACTTTTGACTCTTGCATGTTACATCGTCATACTGAATCCAGCTGTTGCCTCTTTTCACAATCGCCGTGTAGTGCCCCAGCTGGTTCAATGACGAGTCAAAAGTGTGATTTGACATTCCGTCATCCGTTGATGTCCGTGTCTTGATTATGCCCATTTTAAAGTTTACAACTCTCACCAATTTCATTTCTTTTCCGAAATCGAGCGGATTAGCCATTTTTGTCGAAAGCGACTTCAATGCGACGGAAAATTCCTCTTCCGAGTTGGCTACATCAACGACGAATATTGGGCCTGTAATCATGAAAAAGCATGTATAGGCAGAGGAATATTTTGGAAAATTTCTCTTAGTGTAGTAATTTATCTTTGTGATGATTCGATATCTTTAATGTAGAATTATCAATTTATACCCGTGTTTCCCAGAATGATTCTCCGTTTCCCACAGCATCCGGATCTGGTGCAGCATTTTTCCTCTCCTGAAATGCATTCAGCTGCCATCTTTGTCGAGGAGTCTTCTTGTAAAAACGTCTGGATAGACAATTGCTTCGTTGCCAAAAAAGTATCTCTCTTCATACCGCATTGGTCACAAGTTGAAGACTCTGTGATGGTGGGGCAGTGTTTCAGTAATTGTGCAACTAACCAATTTACTACCACTGCACAACCAAGGTTGTAGAAATTCAATTCTACGTTTGTACATTTCAGCTTGAAAATCGTCATCAGGATTTCTGCTCTTGTTTTATAAGTTAAAACATTGATTCCACTCGATAGTACCTTATTTATGAGTCGAAACAATGGAACGTTGTTTTCTCTGGAAATGAACTGAAAGAATTTTCGCATTAGGAAACACTTTAATTTATTTGAAAATACTTTAATATACAGGGTGTACCAAAATCCCCGTGCCAAAAAAATCCGATATTCTTTTTTACATTTCGAGTCGAAAAGTCCTTTACCACTTTTTACGAAACTCAAAATTAAAAAAGTTATTCAAGTTTGAAATTTGAACAATAAATGACCTCCCTCGACATGTGGGGATAAAAACCTTGAACCAAAATTTTCCTGAATTTTCTTCATATTTTTCTGAGTCGAAAAGTCCTTTGCCACATTTCGCAAATCTCAAAATCAAAAAAGATATTCGAGTTAAAAATCTGAGAAATCTGATTGGTTAAAACTTCTAACTCGAATTTCTTTTTTGATTTTGAGTTTTGCGAAAAGTTACAAAGGACTTTTCGACTCAGAAAAATATGAAGAAAATTCAGGAAAATTTTGGTTCGTGGTTTTTATCCCCATTTGTCGAGAGAGCGCAGTTATTGTTGAAATTTCAAACTTGAATAACTTTTTTAATTTTGAGTTTTGTAAAAAGTGGTAAAGGACTTTTCGACTCGAAATTCAAAAAGGAATATCGGATTTTTTTTGGCACGGGGATTTTGGTACATCCTGTATTACGTTATGGGCGTTTGTTAATGACTAATGTTCATAGAAAAATTCAGAATCGCAACGTGAATTCTAATGAAAAAAAATGACATGCAAAAACGTCAGCAATTTTGATGTCCTCATATTCTTCGTCAGAAAATTTGCAAAAATTTATGATGATGCACAATAATGACAATTAGCAGGGTGAATTTTTTAGTTATCCAGGAATATATAATTTAGCTGAAATAGCGTAAAACCTACAATTGCAATAGTTATCATTAGAAAGCTATCAATAAATATCATTAGATAGCTAAAAATAGATAACGTTAGATAGCTATCAATAAACATATGATAGTTATCATTAGATGGCTATTACTTAATAGAATTACTCTTTTAATATGGCGGGGCTACGGACCTAAAAATTTTCGAAAACTTTTTTGCTATTAACTTACATATGGTAAATGCAAAGTTTCATATGGTTGGAGGGAAGGTACTTTTAACATGGAAAACTGGCTATGCAATTCAATTTGTAATCAGAGAAGTTGTAAAAGTATATTTCAATATTTGTATTCTGAATAGTGATAATACATATTATTTCAATGAGGCACAGTGCAAATTTGTAATAACAGACTATTTCTCAGAGCTATAAAAAGTTGAAGTTTCTATTGAATCATTCTTGGTTGTATGTAATAATAGCTCACCACATCTTTCAAAGAAGGGTCGTCAAATGCAGCCACTAATAGAATCTGGGAAAATGCATCGAAGGCACATGTATTGGTCAAAGAAATTATTTTGCCATCAATGCGAACTGGATGTAGCTGTAAACTGTTCGCATTTTTTAAAATAGGGACATCGCCTCGATTGGCCCAGGCAAGAGCTGAATGCACTTTTTCTTTATTATTTCCAAGATAAAATCCACTTGGCTCGTTTTGCTTCGCTAATCCCCCCCCCCCCCCAATTTTCGAGTGGACCCACACTTATGGCAATTTTTGAACTTCCGCTCAAATGGCAGACGTTGCATATACGTTTTTGCCCATATCCTTCTTCGCCGAATGCATATGAACCTGATTCGATTGCATGGACGGGCTTCTTGCACACAATGCATAAATGAGCACCACCGGGTTCATCGCCATTTGCACAAACTGGACACTTTTCATTTTCACCCACACAGACATCAGAAATCTCCATAGAAAACGCATTGTGGGTCTGTAAAATTCATGAATTTAAGTCGTCAACACTAAATAAACACTCTAAAAAGTGAATCTTATTTTAAGATGCAGCAAAATCAAAGCATAATGTGAAATTCAAATACCACCTCTAATTAAGTACATGTTCACAATTTATTTCAAGGGCGAAAGTCTTAAATTAAGAACATATATCATAATTTCAGGAAACCATTCTTGATTCAAGGCATATCCTCTTAATTTAAGACTTGCTTACATAAAAATAAATTTGGACATGGACTTGATTGAAGATAGTATTTGAATTTCAAATCAAGCCTTAATTTTGTTTTATCTTGAAACAAGATTGACTTTTTACAGTGAACTGATAAATGAATTAATAAAGTGTATCGTTCAAGAGACGTATACAAAGTTTGTGGAAATAGTACAATAATGTTCATCTTGTGTTTTTCGTTCCAAAACTCTGAAAGTTGTTTTAAATTGAAAGAAATTTTTTTTTCCTTTTTTTTTAACAAATACAATCAATGTCAATACAAACTTTTTCGGATTGTGCGGGATTTCTCGTACTGATTGTAACGATACCACGCAAGTATATGTGAGAAAAACGTTCGTTTGAAAAATTTCTCAGGTTTTTCAAAATATTTACCTGTTCTTGTTCTTTAGGAGTTGAAAAGGTGGAGGTTTTATCTCGTTCTTGAGGGGTCGATGATTTCGGGGCTTCATCTCGTTTTTGGGAGGCTGGTGATCTCGGAATTTCATCATTATCGGAATCAAAATCTTGCAGAGCTTCATCCAATGCCGCATCCTTGATTTTCGAATCGCCTTCGATGTGATTAATATGTCTCTCGATGAATTGATCAACTCTATTTTTACCGTTCCGAAACAAGACATTTTTTAATTTGTTGAATTCCCCTTCACTCCCAGCGGAAGTCGCAGGAATTCGTCCATACCCAAATTCATCATGATGAACGTTACCCCAGACAGGAAAAAGGTTCAAGTCTTTCAATAGTTTGTTGATCAATTGTAGAAGGTAGTGAGCATTAACGCGGTTCCCTGAAATATAATGTTTCTTTAGAAAACGTAAGGGTCATAGCCGTTCTATGGTGATATAAGAAGTTCAACATTATTACATATCGCGCATTCTATAGCGATGGATTTCAAAGTTTTAAATAATTAATTTGCTTTTTCAACTTTAAGATAATGTAGTAATAACTGATTTTTTTTTGCGTACCGGTCTCATTTCCGACATAGCTAGTTTTATCTACGATTGTCTGACCAATGCGTGACCAAGTACTTTCTTAAAATGTTTCCGAGTCGTTTTCAAGAACGAAGTCCCTATCAGTGTTATCAGAATTTTCTTCGTTGTTTTCTTCACTTTTATCCAACACTTCATCAGATTCCTCAGAGTAGGCTGGAAATTAATGATACATTATTTTTTTGTGAAATAGTTTGTAGATTTTTGGATTATTTATTAAGTATTGTTAGAATATTTATTACCAAAAAAAAAACTCATTTGCTAGATTGTCCTGGTAATTTCTAATACATACTAGTAAAATATAATACTCAAAATTTTTGAATAATTTGAATATAATAAACATCTAAGAAGAAACAACTTTCAATTAGATGTTAGTGCTGATTGGTTGACATAAAACTCAAATATCTTTACCAATCTTAAGTTTCGCGGAAAGTGGCAAAGGACTTTTCGTATCAGAAAATTACAAAGAAAATTATTATGATTTTTTTTGCGTCGATTGTGGATCACCTGGTACATTCGAAAATGAATGGAATAGGTACTCGTATGAGTAAATGCCTAAAATAATGCAAATACCTGTGATGAGAGAATTTAGTTTGTTCTTGTGTCTTTCACATGTCGTCAGGGTTCCATCTTCGAGCTGACCTTCAGTAGGACTGCTGGCTACTATGATTATAGATTTCAAAATTTTCTTTGCTTTTTTGATACAAGTGCAGATTATGAGTTGTGCGATTGCAGCGAGCCAAAATGTTTTTACCAGTTTCATGCAATTGTTGCGTTTAATAAATTCATGGTACGTTTTAATAAAATGGGCTACGTCAATTCGTATATAACATTTAGGAATTTCGAGCTGTGATACTGCATTAGCATATTCATTAATATTTTCGTGACGAGTGAAAACCCTGGCTAAAGCATTAAGGGGGATCACTACAGTAACTGTAGGTAAATGAAGCTCGACTTTCAATGCTTATTTTAGGAAAAGTAAGTACGTTACAACATTTTGGATTTTTTCTCTTTGTTTATCTATTATTAACAAATAAAAAAGTGATTTTTTAAAAAAATATTTCTTTCAAAACGACGATGTAGCAGCATTTTTCCATTTGATGTTTTTTGTGGAGGGGTCCTACTACCGGAAGCTTTTCTCAGAAAACCTGTAAGATAAAGCTTGAATTTTTTTTTTTCCTTTTTTGTTAACTTATTATCTAGAGAACACCGTAGGTTTTTTTCGATATCGCTATTTTTATTCAAATGGCGCATTTTTAATAAAAAATCATCATTTTCGGCCGTAAATAGACTGTTATTTTTGTTTCTAACAAAATAATTTTTCAAGATACAGAAATAAGGCTACGGTGTTCCCTAGAAATACATCCAAGCAATATTGAGTTTAATTTTTATGGAAATCAGTCGAATAGTTTTTGAGGAATCCTTCCGGTAAGGTAGGAAAAAATTGTTTCGAGAAAAACGCGTTCAAAGTTTTAGACGAGAATATTTTACTTGTAACTAAGCGATCCGATGATTTACCTTTAATCAGCCATACCAGCTCCATATTGGGGTCCTTCTGAGATCAAATTCGCGTCATCTTGTTGTTTACGATTCGACAAAGATGTTTTTCGTGCATTTTTGGAGGCATCGGTCATCGAGCGTTCGGCTGCAGCGATGCGTCGAGCGTCGGCTTTGTCACAGAAAGAGAAGCAATTCGGTCCTACTTTTAGTTCCAGCCTATTCATTATGTGCATGGCACTGCTTAGTCCATCGTTGAAAGTACATGCAGCAATATCGGTTGCAATATCAAGTACAGTTTTACCACTCCAAACTGCTTTCGGCGCCATGGACCAAATACGCGCGTTGAATGATTCGTTGCTGTTTTGAGTAAAACCACCTATACAGCGGGTGAGCAAATCGTCGCGACTCAAATCCTCGTAGATGGGCTTTATAGCCTTGAAAACATCTGAATCCATAGCTGGCTTATGAGTATAATCATCCAATGAATTCAAAATCCTTGCTTTCTGCCAGGAACACCAAGAGTCACCTCCCTTGGGACAGTTGTTGTGTTGTGGTTTGGAATCTGTTGATATTTTGTGGTAAAGGGTAGCCCAGATTTCTTTCCGCATTTCTTCGACCGAGTGATGATTCCGACGAATAGCTAATCCATAGTAAATGGACAGTTCATCAATTAATTTTCCTGTCAGCTTGCCACGGCCTCCTAATCCTTTCACCTGCTTTTTCACATTTCGTAGACGAGTGCCCATTCTCTTCTGTACATGATCGATACATTCTTTTTTTTGGACCACAACATTTTTGTATGGTTTGGCATCTACGATAGCTTTGTGAGTCTTCGAATCTCCATCGCCGATGTAACATCTGTACTGAAGACCATGAAGTTGTTCAGATCGCGAAAACATTTCAACAACTCCGTCTGCTTCCATTTTTCCAGAGGAACCGTCATGGTTTGAAAGGCACTCTTCACGATGTGATTCTTTCCAGTCATTGTATTCTTCGGTCCCTTGCCGCTTCTCCCAAATCTCGTAAGCCTTGCAAAATTTAGATTTTACTATGACATCCAATACTTTTCCTGTGTACCATCCAATGAGCGTTATCACTCCGAATAGCGATGCGAACCCTCGTTTCCTCCATGAGCCATCACCCGACACAGTCACGCCAGTTGTACTCTTTTCTTTTAAAGCTCTCTTCTTTTCTTCTTGGGCCGCATTTTTTGTTGATCTTTCACGGATACTTGAAGTTGCAAGAGAAATTTTTCGGACGATTTCATCATAACACTTTTGGTAAACAGGGCGCGGCAGGTCCATAAATGCACAAAATTTTTCCAATCCACTCAAACCGATACCCAATAAACGCATTGCGAAAACCGCCCGGGAATTAATTTCATAAGCGTTGCGAATCAATGGACAGCTTGAAATGACCGTTTCTTCACATTCAGCGCACTTGATAACAATTTTGAAGCCAAGACCACGCACGCTGGATTCGGTAAACTCCACATCTTTCGCGCACTTTCGACATACAAGGGCAGATGAAATTGCCGAGAAAACGGTGTAAAAATTGATCAAACGATAGCTCAAATTTTGATCTACATCAACTTCATATTCATCTTCAGACATTTTTAACTTTTTAGCCGACGCACTAAACTTTTCAGCCGAACATTCCGTTTCGTATCGATTCGGAGGTCGCTTTATTTTCGACTTACGTCTCGCGTAACCGGAACTCTTACTTGAGCCTTTTTTACTCGCGCACGATTTCTTTTGAGTATTCATTTTTTGAAATGAAAATCTATATTCGGAGCAAAATTAAAAACTGAGTGGACAGTACAACGTCTCAGGCCGAACTGAAATCAGAATGCGACTTCAACAGCAAATAAAGATGGAAAAGTTTTGATAAGGGATTTATTTTTTATAAAAGATAGTAACAAAAATACCTTTTCATTCAAAATCTACAAGACTATCTGCTATGTCAACAAGAACCCGTGACAAAATGCCTTTGATTCATCGTTTTCCCGGAAACACCGTCAGGCTTCGAAACGCACAGAAATCGACCATGACAAACCGTCAGAAATCGGGATTTTATTCTCAAAATCAACCAAGATATGCATTCTTGTATTGAAATTCGTATTTCGGAGGGTTTAAACTATTGTTTAAGCAAATAAAAAAAAAATTTTTTACTGTAGTGATCCCCCTTAAGAAAAGCTCTCGATGAGTCAACGACAATCTCATTGGGGCATGGCGCCCCTGAGCGAATCCACATTTGTAACCATTATTGAATGTCGTCAGTCCGGTGACACGTCGATAACATTTGGCCTACTGCGAACTGTTTTACATGATTCACAACAATTTGATACAAGAAAACTTCTTTCGATTGTATTTTATCGCAAATTCCTCTAGTGACATCTATGGATACTATTTTGATCCCCGAACTATAAGACTTTTGGAACAAGTGAATTTGACTGTTGGACCAATAGTGAACACAAAAAGGATCGTACCAAATACTATGTATGATGTTTACGTATCGTATAGATTTTAGTATTGCTATAGCTTTAATTGGTTCCATGTCTACATATTCTTCTTTTTTTTGTTTAGATTTTAAGACGTGCAGAACATTCGATCTCGCCAAAGTTGGTGGTTCCGGGTCACCGCGTCTCATTTTTTTATTTGCTACGCGAGCTCTGTAAGCGTCCACGTTCTCATTTTCTAGTTCTTTATATATCTTTTGGCGTTCCGGTTTTCTGACGTAGTTTTTTGAATTGGAGCAAATTTTATAGTATTTCCCATCACCCGCATCAGGCCCGGGAATGATTGAGCACGAGATCGAGATGTCATCCAGGCCATTACTGGACAATTCCCCTTTGAACGCGTTCCCGCATCTTGTGTAACCTATAAAACGTTGAAAGTACAAAAAACTTTTGCTATAGTCAAATTTTGTAAAGCTTTGCTTTGCAAATAATCATAGAAAAAAAGATAAACGTGGGAAAATGGAAAAAAATTGAACGGTATTTTAATGTCTCACAAGAAGGGTGCCTAAAGTGTCCGGCGCCGATTTCACTACATTTCAAACGTGAGGTGGGAAAATGAAATCTAAGTGACACGTATTGTTTTTTGCCAGAAAACGTTTTTAGTAGTTACACCCCTCAAAGATGGCGGTGAAAATGCCGATTTCGCTATTTCTTACATACAAAAAAAATTTGATACAAATTTTTTCAAGTTGAATCTTGACAATGAAATGGAAATAAAAAAATTTTTTATTGTTCTAATGATGAATCTTCATTGTAACGAGCGAGACTCGGAATTATTATTATTTTCTCTTTTTTTTTTATATTGTTGGGCTATGCGCCTAGGAATAATCATATTCCTTAATCTCGTCGAACAGAAAAAGGACCCTCTGTAGACAACGGCCTACAGTGACCCTTTATCCGACTTTTGAAGGGAGTCGGGAGAATGGTTTAAGGATGGAAAAACAAACGCGAGAATCTTTCAAATGTCACCTGTGTGATGTTATTATTAACCTCTTACTGTGCATTTATTTCGTTCCTTATAATTCGTAATTCTTCTAAGGATGACTCTGGCAGATCATCATCGGACGCTGGAGCATAAGAGTATCCCTCACTTAAAGAGTCGTAAAAATCCCGATCTGCTATCCCGGTTTCGACCACTGGAGAAACAGTTGTCGCAATTTCTTTGTCTATCGGGGCGGTGTTCAATAAAAGGCTTTGAATAGCGTTACACTCAATACATGTGAATTCTAATTTCCCCTCGGGAGGGACTAAAGGAATCCCGTAGTCTAAAGAGGCCTTCTTAGCGATGAGAGCATCTATTTCCTCCAAGGCAAGGTTTTTATTCGAAGGCAGACCTTTCAATATTTGTAGATGGTGATACAATTGGATGAGTCCCTTTCTTCTAAACAATGATTGTTTCGCGCTAGGTTTAATTTTGTGACACCTGGCTATACTCCTCAAACACCATGTCGAACTCTCTACGGTGGGCACTGAGGAAGTATTATATTACAACTCTTTAGTTGGCAAATTCGACCCTTTATACTTCGGTGAAATACTTTTCATTACCCTTTTGCTCTTTATCATCATTAATTGAGTTGGGTTCGGAAACTTACCCTGCCTGAGACAAGTCTCGACACTCAAATGATTATAATAATGAACCCAAAAAGGTTCTCATAGAGAGTTTCCTCAAGAATACTTTAATATTTATTCAAGTTAATTTATTCAAAAATATATGTTATATTTGTAATCCCTTGTCCTTTTGCCATCATTAATTGAGTTGGGTTCGGAAACTTACCCTGCCTGAGACAAGTCTCGACACTCAAATGATGATTGGGAAAAGTGTCCAATATGGATTTTATCTAATATGAAGGAAAATAAAAGCTTACTATTGTTTTTCTATCCTTGAATTGGCTGATCATGGACCTCAAGCATAGCTTGGGCTTTTGCGTCAGATCAATTACTAGGCAAATGAGGCTATTGGGCTGTCGTCAGGTCGAGCCCTCTTGGACCTCAGAGAAAAATCGTCTTTCGCTTATGGAACCCTCTTGGACCGTCTCCAAAGAGAGGCTATCGGGTAGGAAGCTCGAGAACGACTTCTGCTCTACCAAAAAAACTGCGGGTTTATATACGGTTCCTAACGGAAACAATTAGACCGTTTTCGATCCATTTTCATCCGGTTGTCATTAGATAAAAAGGTGTGAGTCATCGTTGTTCAAAAAAAATAACTGTGTCTTTCATATTCTGAAAAGAAGCTAAATGACCGAACTTAATGACCAGGTTAATAAGTCTACTGTAAAACGGTGATTCGTCAAGGTCTAAATGATCGAGAAATTATCTTTCGAAAAATGACTTTATTTCTCGTATTGAAAAGCTAAATGGTAAGAAAGATAGTAATACTATTATTATGTGAAGAATAGCTTTATCAAAAGAAACTCGTTACCATTTGGCTATTAACGGTATATTATTTCCCAGCGCCAGCGATATCGTAATGATTCTGATATCACCGCGCATTATCGTTAACTCTGAAAAAATGTAACTTTAGAATTGTAAGTCGAAATAATATTTCGAATTTATATTTTATTTTCTATTCCTAGACGAGGGGAAAAAACCCCGCTCGTCACATTATTATCATTATCATCAAATAAATCGAGTTCGTTTTATCGAATTTCTGATTGTCTCTATTATTACCAATTTAAACATACTTCGAGTAAAAAATTCGAAACATTTTTTCCCTAAATCATATTTTACATTGTTTAAATAATAAACAATTTGACAACAAGATGATTGACCATCTTAGGGGGCTGAGAATATTCCTAAAAATTTTCTTATAGTTTCCTGTCAAATGCAACTTGAAAAAAATTTGAATCAAATATTTTTTAGGCGATACTTGGGAATTCCGACTCCAGCCAGAAGTAGTTCAAAAATAAGTTTTTCTTTCCGAGCCAAGTATTACCATTTTTTGTATATGAGAAACAACAAAATGAGCACTTCCACCCAATCGCGTAAAGTTGGCACCCGAATTTCTAAAAAATTATGTAGCTCCCAAGATCGAAATTCCGATTGCTTAGATTTTTGGATATGTTAAAGTTGATCAACATCTAAGCTATACGTGTTTTTTTTTAAGTGCTCTGAAGCGGTTTTAAAAGTAGTTTCAACTCGTCAAAATTAGGTTGTTAAATATCGATATGCGCATATCTTACAGCCAAAAAAAATATTCGAATAAATTCTTTTATAAAACGAAGTATTTTGACGAGAAACTGGAGGAAAAAAAAAATTTTGTGAAATTTTCCACTTTCTGGGAGGGAATGAAACAACCCTGTATTTTTTGGCGTTTCCTTCAAAACTCCGAAATGCAGGGTAAAATTCTAAAAAAAAAATGTATAATCTAACTTTTGAAAAGAAAAAAAACTTACCTATTCTCAATTCTCACTTTTAACCGAAAAAATTTTTTAAGGGGGTAGCTAACCTCTTTCACATGTATATGTACATACAATGCGCGTATCACATTCTAATAAAAATATGTCAGTCCTTCTTCCGGGAAATTTACTGCTAGTCAAAATCAAAGAAAAAACAAATATTTTTAAAACATTGAACGCTCATACAAGGGGTGAAAACTACCCCTAACGTACTTTTATTCAACAAAAATGCTTATTTTTGCAGTAAAATTTGCGGAAAAACATATATGGTACTTTTATCCATGAAAGAACTGAAAAGATCACTTATTACATTCTCAACAATTTTCAAAGAGGGTAGCTACGCCCTACTACTCGTAAGCGTAAAAGTACACTTTTTTTTACAAGCTACTAAAGCTAAAACAATCTTTTTATTTTTTTAATAACTGTTCATATGTAATCATAAATGTAGAAATGAACTTTTTCCATAATTTCTCACCCTTATACAAGTGGTGAGAATTACTCTAAAGGGAATGTTATTTTCCGAAAAAGCTTATTTTATTAGAAAAATGTCGGGTAAAAAATAATTGGTACTCTACTTAAAGGCTAAAAAAAGAACATGATTTCAAAATAACTATTTGAAATTTTTAAGGGAGTAGCTACCCCTACTACCCATATGAGCACAAGTATACGTTTTATACCAGTAAAGATAAAAAACAAAATATTTCTCCATTAAATTGACTGTTAATGATCATGAATTGCGAAACATACTTTTTTCAAGCTTTTGGTCCTTATACAGGAGGTAAAAACTACCCCTTTCGGATTTTTGTCCTTAAGCGAAGTTAGAATGATCATAAATTTCATCCTTGAAGATTATTCAAGAGGGTAGCTACCCCCTACTATACATATACGCATAAGTACACGTTCGAGGTTCGAAGGACGAAGCCTCTCAAGTACTAATTGGACTACTGTTTTATTTAAAAAAAGAACAATTACGTTAAATTTATTCACTAATTTACTTCACCATTAGAGAATCATTTCATTTTTTTGTTATTTTCGCGTTTTGAATATAATAACCATGCACGAGTCGAAAAATGGAGGTCCGAAATAATATCTGAGCCCTCCGACACACTCTGAAATGCCATCTAAACCCTCTGACCCACTCTGAACTTTCCTCTGAACTCTCCGACGCAATTTAAATTTTTACCGAACTCTCTAAATAGTCATTCGATTTTCATATCTTGTGTTCAGAGTGCCTGACTTGAATTCATTGCATCTGATTTTACCATCTGAAATACTATTTCACTCATCAAAGTTTGTTATAATTTATATATTTATCTATTATTATTTATATATTATTTATATATAATTATATACGTATATGCTTGCGAAGTATTTTGCAGAAGTTCTTAATATGCGAAAGTATGGGAATTTTTCTACTAAAATAATTATTATGTTAATTCATTATTATCCTCTTTGCAAAAAACAGGGTGATTTCTTGTATTCGCCTAATTTACGATTGCTATTGAATATTAATATTAAAATAGTTCTAAACATTCTATAAAAAAATCCTTCATTCAAGAGATTTATAGAAGTACAAAAATTTGTTGTCTCGAGAA
This sequence comes from Platygaster robiniae, assembly GCA_028476575.1. NCBI lineage: Eukaryota > Metazoa > Arthropoda > Insecta > Hymenoptera > Platygastridae > Platygaster > Platygaster robiniae. The sequence goes on along the minus strand of CM052019.1, from coordinate 18,970,217 downwards.
ATTCGTACTTTTAAAAAAAACGGTATCAAAAGTAAAGGAAACAGAAAAAATTGAAGAATTTTTAAATTTCGGACCTTTGATTTCCCATTTCCCTTCCGAGCTATCTGAAGATAAGAGTGCTCAAATATTATTCCGGACCTCCATTTTTCGACTCGGGCGGTTTCTCTAAACTCTTTTATCTCTAATAATCATTTCCCTTCCAGACGACAAAAAGTAATGTAATGATTTATACCACAACTGGAAACTTATTCATCAAAATAAACAATGACGCATCGGCAGATGAATTCCCTAAGAATTCTATAGCACTTGCATTGAGACGAAAAATTCTACTTAGTCATTGTACCACGATCAAAAACGTTTATCACCGCTTTCGTGTTTTCAGATATTCATTTTAAATTAGAAAGGACGCTCCATTCTTAAAATATGAGCTGATTCTTACTAGATTGAAAATAATCAAAATCATCCAGAAAAGGTCGAAGTAGCATAAATTGAGGGGCAGCCAGCAATAACTCGCCGAGCGCCCGACGTCAAAAATATATTAGTCCTTACGGCCCTCATCGGGTATGAAAAAAAAAAGTTTTTGTTTCTTCGAAAAAAAAAATACTATATCATAAAACTTACGAAAGTACGTATTTTTTTCCTTCAAACATTTTTTCTGGGAACAAAATTTTCTATAATAAATTAATAAAAACAAGGTTTTTTCGATTCTCGAAAATCAATGTTTTTTTAAACTTATTTCATCAAAAAACAGTGTTAAAATGAAAATTTTACATCGGGCTTCAACATAGATATGTATGAGACTTTGCCGATCCAGACGAAAGCTAATTACAAGCAAAAATATTCACTTGATCATGTTTATTTAATTATAAACTATACCGTCAAAATAACGTGTTTTCCATTTTTCGGTAAGCGAGGAAGTTTTTTAATTTTCAAGTGTCATCAAACTTCCCGTGAGAAAGTTGTCACAAATTGTATGAACCAGTTTTTGTGAAAGTTTCATGTCATAAAAATCAAAAGTTTTCGAGTTTCTAATTTATTAAACAAAGCGCTCCGCGTGTTCAGAACGATGCGCTGATGAATTGTATACAATTAACTTATGTATTTCCTAAGCGTTAGATCAATAAGTAAGTACAACAGAAATATCTTATGTTTGATTGTTATTCATTCCAATAACGCCTTTGAAAATTTATGATTACACAACTATTTTTACAACACTTTGAAACTAGAATTTTAAGTTTATACATTTCGAACGAGACAGAACACTTTTTTCATTATGATATTGTATGCTTTTACATTTTTTTATTGTAAAAATAATAAATTACTTATTTTGAACATGTAACGCTTCTATGGATCAACGGCTTTGGTAGTATAAATAAAATGTGAGTTCCAATCTACAACACTTAGTTTTTATTATTTCGAAATTTCACTTACATCCAGAGTATACATTTCTGGGTGCAATCTTAACTATTTTCACTTATATTTGGACGAAATTTTAGATTTGATTTTAACACTTCGATGCATTACATTGTAAAATTACTTGATAAGTTTACGCTATTTTGTCTGAAGCAATGTCAAATTTTTCCAATATTTCATTGTAAAATGATTTTCCTTTTGGACTCAGGTAGCGAAAAAGAGTTTGTAAATCTTTTTTTTTTCATTACTTATACCAGTGATTTTCGACAAGGGGCAACTTTGAAGATCATCGAAGGAAATAGAATTGTTTACTTTGTAAATACTTGGTTTTCCATCATATTTTTGGAACACATCAATATTGCCGTTGGGAAAATAATCGATTTTCACAGCCTTACTAACAAAAAAATCTTTCGGTTTCGCAACTTTTTCTTTCAATAGAGGTTCAAAATCTTTCACAGAAATGTCTTTTAACTGAATAACTCTGAATGCAGGCTTTTTCGAATTTTCAATTAAATGAATATAATCGTATTCCGTTTCAATAACTTCAGCTCGTTTTTTCGCCTGACTATGCACGGCAAAATTCCTGTCCCATTGACAATAAGAGTGTCCTCTCACGAGATACAAATGCTGAATTTCGACTTGAAGTATATACGATAATGAGGACAGGAAACTAACCATTTGATAATTTTTATTTTGACCCCCACATGAGTCGGAAAATAAGAAAATCTTGTTGAACATTCGTGATTCAAATTCTTTTGTTATTGCGTGTAGCAAAAAATTGCAAACCGTATTTGCGCCTTTTTTCAAAAACCCTTCTAAAAAAGTATACATGTAGCTATCTCTTTTCTCTCCAAAAACATGTACATTAAAAACATTGAACCATAGTAAACGACGGTAATATTGTTCATTTACAGGCAGTTTGGGTAAAGGGAGATTAGCACCAAAATCAAATTCACAGCATAAAACACTATTTTTTTGGGCTAACATGGACTTTTTCAAATTACTGTACAGTTTTACTTCACTTTTATGTAGCTCGTAGTCTTCTCTCATTTCCGGTTTTTTTTCATTTTCAAAACAAAAATTGCAAACATCTGTTCGTGGATTGCTGAATGAGAATGGAACATTGTAATTGAAATATTGCTTATAAGTGGACAATGTCAATGGAATGTTTCTATCTCCTGTGATCGCTGAATAATAATCAACAAATAATTCATAAAGTATTTCAAAAGTGAGATCTGGATAATCAAAATACTTCAATTGCGAATTGGTATAATGAGAAGTTGAGTGGGGTAACGTTTCACAATGTTGAATTATTAGTATTTTTACCGTTTCGGTCAATCGAATATCGCGATTCTTATGTTTGTCACGTTCATCTTGCAAACCACCACTTTCTAAAATTTTTTTTTGCACTGTTGCAAATCTTCCCTTAGTAATATTTAACAATTTATATAAAAATTGCTGGCACATAATTTTATTTCTTACATTAGAATGAAAATTGAAAAATAGAAAGAACAATTTTGCTGTTGCTCTGAGCTGATAGCTCCTTTTTCCTCATACATCCAGCTAAAGAAACATTTTGAGCTAAGTAATCTCCATACTGGTAAAATTTGTTGTGACATTCTTCTTGTTCTTCGACCGGGATATCTTGAAAATAATTTTTTTGGCAGCATGCAGTGACGGTAGTAAAATTTTTTGCTTCAATTTTTTTTCCCGAAACATTACTGTATTCTCGACCCTATAACAACAGTATCCTTTGATTAGGTTTTCATATAAACTACAAAATTGTAAATAAAAAAAGTTAGGAATTTTGTTCGACATTATTTAACTGCTGACAAGAAATATTTATTGGACATTTTCTGAATGCAAAGTCAACAAAAGAAATAAATCCAAAATCTTTTAGTTAAAAACGAGAAACTCACACTAATTTTCTTCGAAAATAAAACCTTGGAAATTAAAAGTTTGGTAACCAGAATTACAGAATTTGACAAAATAAAAAAGCAGTTAACATGTTAATGCTAATAACTATACATTTTGCGTGATTATTTTTTAAATTAGCAAAAACGTTCAAGAATTTGATTAAATTAATATCATTTTGGTTCGAAATGTGTTGTATTTTTTGAAAATTATAACATTCTAATGAGGAGTATCGAAAATCTAGGAAATTAGGAAAAATTCATGTTTAATTCTCTGCGAGAAAAAACTTAAAGCACATACTTGAAACGATGAGAGAAAGCAAACGTAAAAATATTTTCGTAAATATTAACGTACCGAATTTCTTGCTTCTTTATTGATTGTCCTTACCCATGCTTCAGGATTTTGCTTACGTTTACGACTGATTTGTAAATACTTGTCACACATTATTTCACGCAAAAAAATATACTGCAAGTTGCATGAGGAAAAACTTCTGAATCGGGTGAAAAGCGAAATAGAACTGAATAGAAATTAACTACAGTTTTCAGAATGCATTTTTTGGAGAGATTTCTAACTTGGCTTATCTTTTAAGGTAAAACAAGTTTTCTTGTTTTTCTAAGCCAACAATAGTCTGAAATTTTAATGATGCTGCATGGAGCATCGAATCAATGTTATCCCACGTTCGGCACCGGTGAGAATAGTCAGTGCATCGTTCTGAACACGCGGAGCGCTTTGTTTAATAAATTAGAAACTCGAAAACTTTTGATTTTTATGACATGAAACTTTCACAAAAACTGGTTCATACAATTTGTGACAACTTTCTCACGGGAAGTTTGATGACACTTGAAAATTAAAAAACTTCCTCGCTTACCGAAAAATGGAAAACACGTTATTTTGACGGTATAGTTTATAATTAAATAAACATGATCAAGTGAATATTTTTGCTTGTAATTAGCTTTCGTCTGGATCGGCAAAGTCTCATACATATCTATGTTGAAGCCCGATGTAAAATTTTCATTTTAACACTGTTTTTTGATGAAATAAGTTTAAAAAAACATTGATTTTCGAGAATCGAAAAAACCTTGTTTTTATTAATTTATTATAGAAAATTTTGTTCCCAGAAAAAATGTTTGAAGGAAAAAAATACGTACTTTCGTAAGTTTTATGATATAGTATTTTTTTTTTCGAAGAAACAAAAACTTTTTTTTTTCATACCCGATGAGGGCCGTAAGGACTAATATATTTTTGACGTCGGGCGCTCGGCGAGTTATTGCTGGCTGCCCCTCAATTATCCCCAAAACACGGACGAAAAATCTTCCATTACTAATGTAAAATCGGGCGGATATTTTAAAGAATATAATTTCAATAAATAACTATGTTTTTTCAAGTTCCCAGATCATTCCTCAATTTCTACCAATTTCAACGTTCTACTGTATTCACCTTTTATGTTTAAATTTTTTTTTCTCGAAAAAAAAATGATCATTCAGGCCAAAAAATATATTTTTGTTACATTGGAATAGAAAATCATGACTGGCGCGACTCGTTTTTTTTTTTTTTTTATTTTTTTTTTTATTAAATAGATCAGCTACTTTTATTGAACTCAATTAAGTTCATCCATTACTAAATAAATCTACGTACCTTGAATATAACCATTGTCACCATTCAGGGATAGATATTGGTTCCGAAAATGAATTGGACATTTATGGTGAGTTTTCTCCCATATTTGATCGCAAATTACTGATTGGTATGCTCCTGGTATGAAAGTTCTCCATGAACGCCTTCCTTTTTTCCTCAGGTTCTTTTCCGAATTCTTGTACGTCACAATGCGAGTTATTTCTTCGAAAAGACTCCTGGTGATTGTCACATCGAATGTTATAGTTTTGGGGTCACTCACATCGAGATGGTCTGTAATTCTTCCAGAAAAACTCTCATCGTACTCTTTTTCCCCGTTTTCTTCTGACTCGACTTCAGATTCCGGATAATCATCACGCAGTAAACTGAGAACCCCGAAACAATTACGCAGAACCATTGCATGTAGAGAAGCTGGTTGCGCGTCAACAAAGAGTTCTTCTTTCACGATGGTTTCCCAAACTTCACTAAACTTTGACACAACTGATTCATCTTCTTTTATTATTTCCGATTTGTACTTCATGCAAGCATCAATAAACGGGTCCTTCATAATTTTTCGCGGTCGACCAGCGCATTGAGAGAAATTTACAAAACAATGAAACGTCGCACAACAAAGAAAAAACTTGAATATAAGCATGTTTCCAAATTTGAAGACTAAGACGATTTTTCACAGTACACTCCGCGACCATCAATTTAAGTTAGTTTTAGATGAAAATTTTACTGTTTCACTCCCGTATTCGTGAAGTTTTATCCAGTGTACGGAAAAAAATTGACTGGGCGACTTCAGTCTCGACCGGAATCGACAGGAAAAAATCTGATTATACCATATGACTTATCAGAATATATATGGCATAAAGACCATACAGATACAACCAATAAAGAGACATCCTTCTCAATTTCTCAGGTATTTTACCCAAACGATCAGCCCTGCGAGATCTATATATTCTTTTCTAAGAATTTAGAAATCTCCAAATAATAAAGAATGGAATACCTAGAAAGAAGATAGACTTCTAAAAACCTAAAATTTAGAAATGCTACAAAGGCAGTAATTCACCTTCTTTCTACATAGAATGGACTGATGACCATTATTTTTGACATGAATTTCGAATTCTCTCATATAACGGTTGCATGACCACTTTTTAGTGATGTTGGATACGTCAAAGCGTGTATGGCGCAAAATTCATTTTTTCATACAGATCGTATTTCATTTTTCTACGCTTTTCATTGCCTAATTAATTATAATTGCACAATATGAATCAAATGAAATCTGAATTTTTATTATTTTATTAATTTTTGATGTATTGAAAAAAATTTTTATCACCCGTTTTTGTGTATTTAATTGTAGTTATTCGTAACTTATCGAATAAAATCGATAATTTCCATATTCGATCAATGTGGACTAGCTTAAGTCTTGATATGGCATACATGTTGCTTTTCCCGCCTGTAATTGCGTTATTAATAATAATTAATTATTTAATTATTTTTGCAACAAAATAATGGTGTAATTAATTATAATTAATCATAACGTATCGAATAAAATCAGAAAGTCCCATATTCGATCGATGTGGGCTAGCTTCAGTCTTAAGGTGGCACACATGTTGTTTTTTTTGTTAATTTTTGTGTAATTAATTATAATTCATCATAGCGTATCGAAAAAAACAAAAAATTTTATTATTCGATCGATGTGGGCTAGTTTAAGTCTAAAGCTGACAGACACTCCCATAACTTTTTAACAGATCATGCGATAAATTTTTTTTAACCATAATTAATTTGCGATTAATTACCTTTAATTAATTACATAAGTAAAATTAATGTGTGCCACAAGTGCTGTGCCACCTTAATAGGTCTATTGCAAAGCTGTTCTCTGACAATTTTCGCATTTTTCCTGCCCCACTAAATGGCTTCACATTCGGCTTCACGGGCATACACAATGGCTTCAGCAAGATTGGCGCACGACCTTGTGATTCTACGTTTGCAAACGATTCCGAAATAAGAAGCGATGAGCATTCTGCGTCTCGTTGTGAACTATTTATTGCATTTGCCTTGCCGAGCAATATCTCGCTCCACTTCCTCGGACGGTTCCGCTTGTCTTTCGAGAAGATCAAGTCCTGCGACTTGGAGTATTTAAATTTCATTGAGAGACGCATCTGATTATTAAGAGTTTTTAATATAACTTTCAATTTTATCCGCAGAAGGTCTGCTAGCCACATCTTTTTTATCGGCATTTTTTCAAGATGCATTTTTCCTAACCCTGGCTGCTTGCCGTTGCTTTTTAAGATCAGCAATTATAGTGGATGTGCCATCAAAAAGTGTACGATGCATTTCTATCAGAACTTGGTGTGTATTTGACTGAATGATTGCACTATAAGCTCGAGCATTTTAATAGCCTCCAGCTCCAAAAAATACGCGTTTTCCAGGAATACATTTTGCAACGATAGGCATAAATTCTTCGGCGAGATTATCTGTCATATTCTGTATCATACTTTTAAATATTTGCTCGAATATTTTACAGCGTCGTATAATACTCCGAAAAAACCCTTACTCTGTATATTCTGCCATGCTACTATTATCAGCATATTTCACGCAAAGCTTTTTACAACCAGTATGATCGCCAAAATGATAGTATGGAATGTTAAATATTTTTCTTTGCAAATCGGCAGAACGCTCATCTAAAGGTATCGACGTCCCTTTTCGATACACCTCTGCAATCTCTTCTACGGCATCTATTATTGAAGAAGAGAAATAAGCCAGTTTCCGCGCTTTAACAAATGATAAGCAACGTTTACCATTTTTCTGCGCAATTTTCGCAATCGCTTCTATTTTCGAGCTCAAATTGCGATACAAGTGATTCACGCACTCGATTTTCTCCACAACTATATTGTACTTGTCATATGTTTTGGAATCGATTATTGCTAAATATGCGCTGCTGTCGTTATCGCTAACCAGCTTTTTGTAAATGAAACTGCGTTGTTTCAAAGTGCATAAAAATCCTTCTGCAACACAAAAAATATTGGTTTTTTATACCTAGGTATCAAATTTGTTACGTTCGTACCCCGACTATTACGACTAGACCGGAGAACAAATTATACTGCCGTCCATAACTTCGGTTGTCCCATCCACCATCTGCGACTAATTTTTGCGCTGTCACCTTCGCTTACTTCTATAACGTCCTTAGCTTCTACAGCAAGTTGTTTTTCAAGCTGTGCTGTTTGACTCATGCTTTCACGTGCAGCATCATTCATTTCAGCGATCATATTGTCTGTTCTCACGATACGTCTCGTCTGACATATTTTTCAATTGCGTCAATGCAAGAAATTCAGTCATTTGACGGTTTCCGAATCCAGCTGTTATAATACCTAATACAATTGCCGTATTGACGTTCCATTTTCCATTTTCAGGCTGAGAATAAATGTTCGTTGTGTATTTAACCATCTTGCATTCGAAAAAGTATTGCATCGGTAAGCCTTTGCGGCGAATTTTAGGGAATTGCCAGTGTTCAATGGGAGAGGTTTACATTTTATTGCGTTCCACGAAACATTGTTGCGATTTTTTTATGAAATGTCTCGAATATTCACCAGAGACGCTTCATCGAGAAAATTTTGAGACTATTCGATTCCACAAATAGTTTTAATAGTAAATTCATAGTCAGGCGCTTCTTCAGGATCTAACGTATTCTGTTTGTCTGTAAATATTGAAACTTCTTCAGAGTCAAGCTCATTCAAATATTCAATTTTTGATAGAGTATTATACATAACGGCTTTTCGTTATTGTCTGAGTTTTTTATACAAATGATGCATCGCGCATCGATTCGTAAGATCCATTCCGTTCAAATGAACTTCGAAATAGACTCGTATTTTCGATATTTACATCGTGCTCATTATCTCCGAAATCATTTAACATGCAGTTATTAGGCCGACGTTCAAAATAATTGGATTCTTTTTTTTTTCCATGCAACAATGTATTCATCTTCATTAGGAAAAAATAAAGATGCATTGCTTTCGTCATGGTTTGAAATAAAATATTACTTTCAAAAAGATCATTAAACTTGCAGCTATTCAACTAACGTTCGAAATGATTAGATTCTTTTTTTTTTCGATATAACAATGCATTTGCCCTATTTCAAAAGAGATAGATATATATTGCTTTTATCAAGGTTTGAAAAAACATTACAATTACCGAGATCATTAAGAACCAAATCCATAGATTAGCTGCCAAAATAATGAGTTTCTTTTTCCTGTTTATTAAACAAATTTTCCGCATCATGCGTGCATTCATCTTGAATTTTATGCAGAGATGAAAATGCATCAGGCTGCGGCAAGTTACAACTACCTGAAATATTATAATAAGAAAAAAATTCGACACTTATTGAAGCAATTGCATAGAAACCCGAACAAATGGGCAATATAAAAATAATCGGTACTGCTTAAAAAAATAAACAGATAAGAATAATAAACAAACATAAATTAACAAAAAATATAAATAAATAACAACAATCAATGAACAACACCAACAACCACTTTTATAAGAATTTTAATAGTAAACAAAAATCTAAAACTTGAAAAACATGTCACGTTAACAATAAAAATAATGAGTAAATACAACAACAAATGAATACCAGCAATGAATAAACAACAACAATTTCTCCATTCATACAAATTGTTATAGATAAAAAATAATTAATTGAAAACTCGACAACCACAACTGGAATAAAATATATCGACAACCGAAACTATGAAAATAACAATTAATAAGTAACAATCATAAAAATAACCTAAAAAAGATTATTTTGGCAAAAGAAACAATTTTTCACCGGGTATACATAGAGCGTAGCAGCGCTTACAAGGAGAACAGCAGCCAGGGCCCGATGGAGTTTACCCTGACGCCTCGGAAGGTGCCGCTGGCACGAACACCTTAAATTTGCTGCTTATCTCCCCTACCTTCGATGTTTGGAGAAAAGCCCGAAGCCGAGAAACATTTTCTGCGATCCATTCTTTGTGACTAGGAACGAAGTCCCTATGTCGGAAAATCACCCTTACGGCATTGCACAACGCAACGAAATATGCTGTAACGTTCCGATGGGTATTCCTCGTGACCCAATAAAACATAACAGTACATAAATTTCAAAAATCCTTCTTTATTTGGGCCAAGAAAAAACGTGATTCCATTCCTTAGCGTCGTTCACTGAACAATGTCGGATGAAATTCCACGTCATGAGTCAAAACCAAGTCCATCAGTAGAACAATTAAAATCCTCACGCTTGCAATTAAATTAGTCCTAAAAACATCCTTGACAATTGAAATCCGGTCTTCACAATTTTTAGAAGGGAAACCGTGGCTAAAACGTCCAGAATGGCAAAGCAAAAATATGCCTGTTCCGAGAGCATCTAAAAATTACCAAAAAAAGCGAAACAAAAATCAAATCACGACTGTAAAAACAAATCATGTCCCGAAATCATCGAAATCACACAAAATCATTAGAAAATATGAACTCTCCAACACTCGAAAGAATAAACAAACTCACCACGTCCATTTTGAGCGTGCTCCCGATGGAAAATTCACATTTTGATCAAAATCACTGAAGTCTATTTACTATACGAGAACTCTCAGTATCAATATATATGCCAGAGACGCGTTCGTCCCGAGTTCGAAGAAGAAAGGCATCGCGCATGCGTGTCGATTATAGGAAAACTATCGGATCGATTTCTATCGACCCTTCAAAGAGATAATTCAAATCGAAGCCTGGCTATAAAACCGACTGGTTCGCCCAGGGCAGGGGGGTGACATTCCTGTAGTTCCGTCGGTCATTAAAAGTAGGTGGGATGGCGCCGGCGTTTGCTGTCAGTTTTTGCGGTAAAAAGGTTGAATTAACAAATATATTAAATGAAACAACGCAATTGTTGAATTTCCGACTCACTTTTAACGACGATATGTATTTATAAAAATTATAAAACAAAACGTGAAATACAAAAGAAAACGTTCCAGTCCCTAGATACCGTGACATGTGACAATATTTTGTAAACAAGTGAAAGAGAGATTGAAGGATTAAAGTGCAAACACCAGCGCCATCCCACCTACTTTTAGTAACCGGGAACTACAATGCATTTGAGATGGGAGTGTCACCTCTCTGGCCCAGGGTGTCGTGGTTGAGTATCCGTAAGTAGCCGTGTAACAGAAAAACACAATTTGAACATTTTTACAATAATTTTACATGTTTTTACCGATATTTACTTACATGTTTGACATTCGCGACGCAATTGCCGATCAGCTGTTCAAGTCCAGTCACAACACGCTATCTATCACAATTGTTTGTGAACCGTCACAACCCACCAACTTATGTGAGATTTCGACGGAAATTAATTCAAAATCCATGCGCTATTGATCTTCGTTAGTAGATAGACTAGGCGGGTACGGCCCCACCCTAGCGGTGACTCCGGGTGAAGTCCCCTTTCTCTCGAAGGTCCCCGCATACGTTCTCCTTACCCCGTTGACCTCCCACTATTTCCCAGATCCCTGTTAGCATGACCTTTTTACTCAAGCCTTGCCACCTTGCCTTTCATTTCTGTTTTTGTTTCGTTTTGTTTCGTTTTGTTTTAGTTTAGTTTTGTTTTTGTTTTGTTTAGTTTTGTTTTGTTTTTTCTTTTTTTCATGAATTTCCGTGAGTTTTTTTACAATTTTTTCCAAAACTTTATGTTTTCCTCGCTCTTTAACGGAGAATGTCCGGAATTCAACTAGTTAATGAATTCCAGTCGAAAAATAAAATTTTTCCGCTGAAATTTTTTAGAAAAATCTATGTATGTAGACGTGCGATAGCAACACTCTCTACCAGCCACTCAATACACTTTTATTCTAATATTTTCGAAAACGTTTTCTCGAAATTCTATTTACGCACTGAAAATGTCTCGCGATTCTTGGTAACAAGCTCTTCGAGAGACGGTATCCGTGCACTTAAAAGAAAAGTCTGCCGGATCTCGAAAACTATTCCGTTAGGCGTTAGATACACGAATACCTGCCGTCTAGATGCTGAGTTGGTCAATTTTTGTGAACCCAAAGTGACGTGTGGAATTTTTGATTTAGCTACGCGATGGAGTACGTGTTACGGTATTAGGAAGGTAAAAGTACCATCGAAAGTGGTCGATTCATGATGCTGAAGAATGCGGCGATAGAAAAAGAAAACACGAAACGTTAGGAGATATGGCGACACATTGTCTGGGTCCGGAATAAGAGATCGTTTTCATAATATCCTGGAAATCTTGAAAGCGTACTCAAATGTGACGAAATTAGTTTTAAAGTATATTACGTACCTAGGACATAAATTTTTTATTTACGAGTGTGAAGTTTGTAGACCGAGGCGAGGTTGAGGTTTACAATCACACGAAAAATATGTATAATGTAAAATATACTGACGAAAAATATGACTCGAAATCTTTTTCTTTTTAGAAATTGTAGTTAAAAAATATATATATTTTTATTATAACGAATCATTACATTGAAATCAAATAATATTATTATCATATTCATTTCTTCATGAAATAATTGTTTATCTATAATTAGTAAAAAGTTTAACTTTTTTATAAAAACTGTAAGGGAGTAACACAATGACAACAATGTATTTTCATTATTATTTATATGTAATAAATAACGATCATACATCCATTTGTCTTATTCTACTTCATCGCTTTATTCTACATAGTATGACTCTAGTTCCGAAATTGTTGAGTACATAAAGTAAGAACCATTTTTAATGCTAATTACTTTTAATACATTTTCCTTATCTTCCGTTTGGTGCATGTGTCTAGCCAGACCATTTTCATATTGTATATTATTGTATAAAACTAGTTACTAATGAAAAATTAAAAAAATGTAATTGCATTAGTAATATATGTCAATGTACCACCAAAAACAAAAAATATTTGTGTAAATACATAAGGTTCTTGCCAGATTACATGCACCAAACCAAAAGGTGTTTTTGACTCGTACCAAACGGAGGGTTAAAATTTCACCTAATATCTAGGTACTGTTTCTTTACGGACAGAAATTCCAAAATATTAGAGCATGGAGTCATCGCATAGTATTTATAGAATATGAGAGATCAAGCTATTAAAATATGAATTACGCCACTCACACCGTGATGAACTTCAGTGGATTGAAACCTTGTAGGTCGTACTCTCCTAACACATATGTCAAACTTTCGGAGCTCTAACCCCTCCATACAATAGTTTGACTGCTTCTTCGTTCGATTTGTAAGAAGAATATAGAATTATCAGGTGAGCTTCGAGTAATGAAGATTAGAAACTCAACTCACATTAACGTGAGTGATCGGTGGTTACTCAGCTTTCACAGTCTAAAAAGTTGAACTCTATAGGAACAGACCGTGGGTACTGCTCACACATGTAGTGCCTCCAATCCTAGCACTATAAATATTAGCATCTAATCTACGACAGTCAAGCAAATTAAACCATCATTTTAAAAGCATTTATCACGTGATAGATGTTTGGATTCAGACGTTTAGTCTTTTTTTGCAGGTAGCTTTATCATGATTTGATCTCGTTAACAGAGTCGAGAGGATCTCGCTGTACTAAAACCTGAAATTTCTTTCCGCGTATTACTATTATATCTTCTGTTTACATGTACGCTTACGCATAATATTTTTTATAATTTTTTTTTTTTACAGTTTATATGTAAAATTAGCCATGAAGTTCTGTTGCTATATATTCCTTAAGTTACACTTAATATCTTGTGTTTCTCTCAGTACTATATCTTCTGTTTACATGTACGCTTACGCATACAGTTTTTATTTATCTTATGTCACTGTTATATTTACTGCTTATATGTAACATTACACGAAGTATTTTTTTCTGCTGTGTTTTTCTAAAGTTACACTTAAGGGGACACAGAGGCCGTTTTCTCCGCCTCCTTGCGCTCATTTGTTTTTCGTTCTATGCATCTTCTTCAGCACTCTCTGTGTCCTCTTATTATCTTATTTTTTTATCATTATACTCGTTCGCCTCTATAATGAAGGAATCGCCTCTATACCTAGCACGAGTGAGGTCCCGAATCCTAGCACTAGCGCGCGAGTGGAAGTGCGTTAAAACCGGGTCGTGCAGCCCACGATACAATAGGTACCATGGTGCGGCCAGTGACCTTGTATGACAAGTGATGTGAACTGTCGTAGAAATGAAATACATATTGATTCACTATATAATGGAGTAGGGGTTAAGGGAGCTCGTAACCTAGGTGACCAGATTGAGGAGGCTGCCCCTCCCGTATAACCCCCTCCACTGCCCACAGTGCCCACCACTTCTTCATAGCGAAAGGCCGCGGCTGCCGTTTTTGCTTTATTTACGCTGGGCGGTAGGAAAAAAAGGCCCAAAATCAGAGTAGCTTGGAATAGCGGATTTCGTTTCCGTAGTCGATCTTATTGAATTTTCATTTTTGAATATTACAATCTAATAGGTCATCTAGTAATATATCCTTACTTAAAACAATTTTCGAACTTCGAATCTTTGTTATAGTTAGTCCGAAATAAAGTTTGAAAACTAGACCATTTATTGAAAAAATTTGTACTTAGATAATTATAAAATCTTTAAATTGCACGCAAATTTAACGAAGACTTGACACAATATGCTTCTGAAAAGTAAGCTCCTATAATAAGAATGACTTGAATGTTTTTATTCAAAAGCAGAAAATGTAGTGTATATTAATAAAAATGTAGAATATAAAAATTCTGTGATAAGGTTAAAATTTATTTCACGCTGCATAATTTTTTTCATTTCATTTTCAAATGAAAATGAAACTCATTACAATTCCAGCACCTATGCTTACAATAATGTTACGCCTTAATCTTATACTACAACAGTCCAGCAATACTTTTACTTAAGAAATTTTAAGTTTAAATCTTATCCGTTACTAAGCACGTTATTTGGAAGATTTAAACTTATTGGATATCAAAATTAATAAAAATTATTCCATTGTTCAAAAATAATTTCTCAAAATCGAAAAATTGAGTAAAATCCTCGTTCACAATAAATTCGAATAAAGAAAATCAAAATGATTTTTTTTGAAGAATCCATCAAATATAACATAAAATGTACTATTCTTGGTAAATAAAAATGTTTACTACACGAGATAGCTGTGAAACATCGATTTGCGGTGTCGTAAATACAACTGCTAAGATCCAATTGCACCAAAAAATTTTACGACACAGTACTCAAATACAATCCATCGAATTTGTCAGGAAAAGCTAAATTTTCAGTTTCAATAAAATGAACTCGAAAGATTGCTCGTCCGAAATGAAAAAGTAGATATTAACAGAGTTAATATCTCTGATTCACTAGATATAGAAAATTGGAATTCAAAGAGTTAACGATTTTAAATGTAATATATATATGGTTCATACTACAAAGATTTGATCACATAGCTTAAATAGGTTGACTGGACAATTTGAAATTTTAATAACTCGATACTGCATGTTTCCTGAATAAAACACTGCAAAGTATTATATTAATGTATTATTTGAGATTTTATACTTGGGAGGGTATAAAGTTTCATATTTTATATTCTTCATTCATTTTTCAGATAACTATCTACAAACTTCATTTTTTCACTTTTTTTGAATCTCAAAAAATAAACTTGTTTTTTCTACACGAAATTTTCGAAAAAAAAAGTTTTAAGATATTTATCAAATGAATAATGAATTGCGTCAAAATAAATAAAAATCCTTAATCGCTGCTTTTCCTCTTATAAAGTGTATCAGATGTCATGAGTTCTAAATGGCTTTCAGTAATTTTGAAATTCGCAACCGGTTGGCCACTTGATCGTATAGCAGATTTTACTGTGCAAAATGCATCTAACAGTTCGTTCGAAATGAAATTTTTTCTGTCAATTCTTTTTGCTATTTGTATCACTTTGCTCACTGTTTTGTCGCGTTCTGTATCGAAGAAAAGGATGTCCGGTCTCAAGTAGCTCAAATTGACAAAAAATTGATCATTAATGTAATAAAAATCAGAAATTATTTTTTTCACGGCCACTACATAAAAATTCAAACAGTTCTTCCGAATTTCCATGACTAATTCTGTGTTTCCTTCTTCAAATTCTTGTAAATAAAGTTCACAATCGATTCCAAGAGAAACTTCTGTCAGTGGTACATGGTATTTGCTATCAGAAAAATCAGTGCAGTATATCATATTCAAGTCAAAACTGTTGAAATCTTTAACAAAATAAGAGGGTAGTGTTGTAAGTAAGCCCAAGCATTTTGAGTGGAGTTTGTGAACCAAAGTAACCTGTGACTGTTGGAAAAACAAATTCATCGAATCAAGCAGAGCTAAAGAATGAGATAAAAAGTGAAAATAAGCGAGGGTTTCAGGTTTTTTCATTTCGGTTAGGAGATATGTAGCAGTTTTATTTGATTGTGAATCACCTTGGGCTGTGTCGAAAATCATTTTTAAAATAAACCAATGTTTTATGATCGATCGAATGGATGCTAAACGTGAGAGCCAACGTATCTCCGACCACCGCTTCAAAGATTCTTCACAATTTTCAAAACGTTTCTGTAATTCCAAAAAAATTGAATTCCTTTTCGGACTTTTTGTAACATAATTTACACATTTCACCATGAAAGATTCGACAAAGGGAGGTAAAACACGACTAGCACTACTCGAAACAAGGGCCAACATGTGACAAACACAAAAAATTGACAACAGATTTGGAACCCGACTTTCAAAGAAAGTTTTGAAAGATCTTTTGACACCCTTCATCACTGAGGCATTATCGGAAGAAACTGCAATGGTGCTAGCGATCGGTACATTGTTATTTGTTAAACAATTATCAAAAGTTTCCATTAATTTTGGAGCAGAGCAATCTTTTGAGTCCAAATCTATAAGTTCCAAAAGTTCGACTTTAACATCTGAAGTTTCTGGCTCAACAAAACGTACAACGCCGGACAAATACTTTTTGTTTTGATGAGTCAACTCATCAACAAGGAATGAAAAACAATTTTCACGTAGTACAGATGCTATTCGTTCTTTCTCAATTTGCGCCAAAGAATTCGTTATGATACTCGCGATTTTTGTGCGCCCCAACTTTAAATTTCCTATAACACGTGTATCCTCCTTGTGTATATCCTGAATAACATTCAACAGTTTTTCCGCAGCCCGTAAAGATATGTTGTAATTCGCGATACATGCACTAATTTTTATTTCGGCTTCTTTCACTTTGGTGAGCAAAGGCTTCGATTCGTCGAAACTATGCAAAGGCACAAGTTCATTTTCACCCTTTCCACCGACCGCATTTTCCAGGGCTTTCTTATGACTTGCTGTTTTTGCATGGTCGACAACTTGGGTCTTCCCTGCACTGCAACTTTTATTGCACGCAGTGCAAGTGAACTTGCTTTCATCGTTTGGATTTTTGCAAAGCCAAGACGTCAAGTTGAACTCTGATAGGGTTGGGTCGCTAAACCACGCATCTTGAAAAGTTTTTCTCCTTTTAACCGCTGATTTTGATTCAGGAAGTGAACTCATTCTTAAAAAAAAAAAAACTATGATGAAATAAACTGTTAAATTTAAGCTATTTTTAAATATTTACGGTTGATTGTGCCAAACAACAAGAATTGTTCAACTAAAACAAATGTTGAGTGCTTGGGTTAAGAACCCCACAACCGTGTAGTATTATTCGCATGAAATTAAAAAAAAATGGAACACCCTTCATTTTTATCTATAATACGTTATTGTATATCCTAAATTGAAAATAAATAATTAGACATAGAAAATTTAAACTTCAAATGTTTATAGCTACAAATGTGAAAAATGTAACATTCCAAGATTAGAAAAATAAAAAATCCGTATTTCAAATGTTACTTTCCAAACATTGGGTAAGAATTTTAAAAAGCTTCTTTATTAAAATAAATGAGACAAGCATTTGTTCTTTTTGCAATTAACTAGTTAGACAAATAAACAAAAATGAGTATCAATTTTTAACAGCCAAAATTCGTATGCTTGATATTTTTAAATTTATGAGATTAAACATTCAAAACACACAAATTTCAACTAAAACATTTTTAACTAAAACATAACAATAATAAATATATCATTTATCAAACAGTCATAAAAGTCAGATTGAATTACATTCAATATTGAAAGGAAAAATAGCAATATAACAATGTATGAAGATTTACTTTAAAATTGAGAAAATTTGAAAATAGAAAAGGTTGCCGGAGATTAGAAATTGCAAGATTTAGGAAAATAGATACTTTTATAAGAAACACACATAGAAAATGTTTTTCGCCTTCACTCTTGAAATAAATTTCCATCACAACAGGTAATAAGAAATGACAAAATGAAAGTTATAACATATTCTTAATCATTAAAATGACTTATTTCTACATAAATAGTATTTGACAACACAAGCCGTAGTGGAACCCATCCAAAACTTGAAAAACGATATACAGGGTGTTTCCAATTTTCAGTGCCAAAAAAAAAAAAAACATTTATTATTGAATTTCTAGTCGAAAAGTCCTTTACCACTTTTCATAAAAATCAAAATTCAAAAAGTTGTTCAAGCCGAAAGTTTAAACAATGTATGCGCTCTCTCGACAAGTAGGAGTCAAATTCACTGAGTAAACTTTCCCCAAATTTTTTTATATTTTTCTGAGCCAAAAAGTCCTGTGCCACTTTTCATAACACTCGAAATGAAAAAACATATTCCAGTAAGAAGTTTCAGCCAATGACATTTCCTTAATTTCAAACTCAAATATCTTATTTCGAGTTTTATGAAAGTGGCGCAGGACTTTTTGACTCATAAAAATATGAAGAAAATTTGGGGAAAGTTTGGTCCGTCAATTTGACTCCCACTTGTCGAGAGAGCGCATTTATTGTTTAAACTTCCGGCTTGAATAACTTTTTGTATTCTGAGTTTTATGAAAAGTGGTAAAAGACTATTCGACTCAAAATTCAATAAGGAATATTGGACTTTTTTTTGGCACGGGAATTGGAAACACTCTGTATATGAAAAGGAGTAAATATGATATGAATAATACTACAAGGTAACACTTGTTCTGAAAACTGAAGAAACATAAAAGAAAGGTTAAAAATTCGCCTTGAAACTTTATTTTTTGTATAAATTTCAGTCAAATTTATATCGAATTCATACAAGAACGACGTATATTCATGAAAAAGTTATACAAAAAATAAGTCACGTAACTGCAAATGATACATAATTCTCGTGAAATTGAATGAATTTAACATATAATATTTATGGATTTAACGGAGGAATCATTCTTTGCGAATTTTACTCAGCTACTCAACATTGAACAATTCTTCGCCTGATTGTTTGTACCCAACCGTTTATTTTCACTGTCAAAAAAGATTGGTAAATTGTCAATAAAAATATTGCAAGTTTTTTAGCTATATTCTGTACAAGATTTTTCCCATCAATAACTCTGGATATTTTCCATACGCTATGGAACTCTTCCATAAATTATGAGAAAATCAGAATATGGGTCTAACAGAATATAGTGAACAAATTTCCATATTTTAATTGAAAAATTATCAATATTTTGGAACTGTGTTGTTAAACGAAGAAATACACCCCAAAAATTACCTTGAATCCTTTAATCAGCATGAGACGATGGATGAATGTAGGAATATTATTTAAACTTTTGCAAAAACAGATATGTTACGATCTCACTATTTTAAAGTTTTTAATAACCGGAATACTTTTGAGAAACGTAAGATGTTACTAGCTTCGAAAGACGATGGGAAATGAAAGAAAATTTGAGATAAACCTCATTGGTGACGTGGAAAAAAGTAAGGCCCGTCGACTTTCATCCCAAAATGCTTATTAGCTTACCTTAGATAAGGTTCGGGGAATGATAATCACAGAGCTATGTACGACTTTCTAAATTTTTTTCTACGATAAAAACTTGTACTAGTTTTTTAGTATGAAAGACATAAATTGTTTATCATATTTTCAATAGGTTCTATTAGGTTGGAAAGTAAGTTTGTTCAGTTTTTTTGTAAACATTCAATATGTAAAACCCAAAAAACTTACTTTCCAATTGTTTTCAACCCAATTTATACTACAATAATTATTGTAGTCAAATACTGTCCAGTGATTCTTATATTTCCGTATAAATTTTTTTCATTATATTTTTCAACTTTCCTCATTGTCAGTGATAAAAATTTCTTTTTATATAAGTAATTCACAATCATGTTGCTCTTTTCCTCGAGAATAGATTTTTGCACTAGTTGGAAAATTCTGGTTGTTTTCTACAATCGACTGTGAGTATGAAGTTGTCTTGAAATAAATAGTTTATAAAATGCTAATTTTTTTTTAATGAGTTCACTTCTTACAATAAAATCAACGAATAAATGGAGGAACAGTTTTCAAGTGTTATAGTGATCAACCTTCATAGTTGTTACACTTTGCATCTTGGCTATGCAAAAATTCGAATAAAAAAAGCTATTTTATTTGCACTGCGAGCATAAAAGTTGCAATGCAGGGATAATCCAAGTTGTTGCATACACAAAAACAGCAAGCGACAAGATAGCCATAGAAAAATTAGTCTAGTGGAGAGGTGGAAAAGCAGTTATAACTATCTATTTTTTGTCGAATCAAAAGAAACAGATATTAAATCTAGCGCATTAATTACTGATACATCTTGATGTACTGCCAATAAACATGTGAGTATAATTCAGGATATAAATAAAGAAGATCATGTCACTGTAAAACTAATATAGATAAGAAAGTTCATTTATAACATCAGTTCAGAATTGGTTTTTTTATGATCAGTTTTTTAAACTTTATTTCGAACTAACTATAACAAAGATTCGAAGTTCGAAAAATTGTTCTAAGTAAGGATATATTACTAGATGACCTATTTGATTATTATATTCAAAAATGAAAATTCAATAAGATTCGACTACGGAAACGAAATCCGCTATTCCAAGCTACTCTGATTTTGGGCCTTTTTTTCCTACCGCCCAGCGTAAATAAAGCAAAAACGGCAGCCGCGGCCTTTCGCTATGAAGAAGTGGTGGGCACTGTGGGCAGTGGAGGGGGTTATACGGGAGGGGCTGCCTCCTCAATCTGGTCACCTAGCTCGTTACAGAGGAGCTTCAGCGCTCGTTACTGAGGCTGCTTGTTATAGAGGCGTACGTTACAGAGGCGAACGAGTGTATTATAAATACCGTTTATATATTCACTGACGTATGGTTGTTTTCTTTTTTTTTTTTTTTTTATAGATCACATATTAGAGGTGTGCAAGATCCCGAACTCGGGACGGAATGGGATTCCGAAAAATTCGGAAAATCCTGAAATCGAGAGTTCCCGTCTTGAAATCAGGATTTACCGTCCCCAACTTGATATTTCCCGATTTTCGTGAATCCGTCCCATGTCTCTTCCCGTCCCGTCCCGACTGAACAAATATATCTTTTCATATATCTCTATTATATATTATTCCCATAATCATATGTATCGCGCTCTGACCAAAGGAACCTTGGATCCAAAAATGAAAGTTTTCAGGATTGGTGATCAAAGTTCGCATATCATAGAAAATTGTGTAGTAACGCTGTACTGTGTTATGTATTAGAACATCATAGGCGTTTCCAATTCTTGGAAACTCTCCACTTTTTGGAGAGGGTGTAGTCAATGAAGACACGATGATGAATGATAAAGTATTCGTATTTAATCGATGTGACACAGATTTGGTATTCTGCAATATTATCAATATTATTATAGGAGTTCTTATTATCAATATCATTATAGGAATTCTTAAATTTCGTTAGGCCGTGAGTTCCCCCGTCTCCCAAATAGTTCCTGCCAACTGGGGAGGGGCGGTAAGCCCTGGGAAGACCTCAATTCCGTGGGGATCCCGGTTGGGCTTCCCGGAGGAGTGGAGGTGTCAGACTCTGGCTCCCTTAGAAGGCGCTTCTCGGAGCGGGGCGAGAGAGGAGGTGATGAAAGCTCCTCTCTTGATCCGGTGTGTTCCTCTCGATGGTGAGGGGGGGGGGGGGCAGCAAGGCTCCCAAATTGTGTGCCTCGAGCGCCCTTTGGAAGTGTTCGGGAAGGGCCGTGGTAGTGACCGGGGTAGGGGAGCGTTGCCGCGAAGTTGACGGGCCCGGCAATGGGTTCTCCAGATAGTCGCGCAATGTGGGGATTCCCGAGCCCTGAACGGACAACTGTGGTGGAGAGTTCGAGGGTTCGCCAGTCAAATCGATTATTTCCACCACGACAGGAGGTCGTCGGTCCCACCGAGGCTGTTCATCTCGTACGGGAATTGGCTGGTGGTCAAGAGCCTTCCTGACCACCGGAGTCACCCGTGCGATCGGTTTTTCCGGGACCGTCTTCCTCAGGCGTTTAGTTGGAGGGCAAACCTCTTGGCCGGGGACTGGGTCGCCAGGGTCGAGTCCCACCTTGCCTCGCTGTGCATCCACAATCCCTGGTAGTTCTGATTTCAGATCCCCAGGTAGCGCAGATATCCCCGGAATCTTTCCCTTATGGAACTTCAGGTACACTAACCTCCAGGGCTCCCCAAGAGTCCAATTCCCGAAATCCAGCTTGTGGTGAAATTCGGAGCGATTTTGCTTGCTGTTTTGCCTCCTGATAATTTGCAGGAACCGGAAACACCACTATTTGGTGGGAGGGGGAATAAACAAAGATATCTTTATGTTACAAAAACCTGACTTCGAAAAGCATAAATGATTCGAGTTTGAATAATTCAATATGAAATGACTGTGAACTGGTTTGACTTTGAAAAGTCTTGTTGAACTGATTTGATTCCGCAAAGTTTCATACGAAAATGACTGTGAAAATATTTGACTCCGAAAAGTCTAATAATACGGATTGACTTCGAAAATTCAAATGACAAGAAACAAATGTGACTTCGAAAAGTCTAATGAAAAAATATTTAACTATGAAAAAATATTTGACTTCGAAAAGTCTAATAATACGGATTGACTTCGAAAATTCAAATGACAAGAAAACAAATGTGACTTCGAAAAGTCTAATGAAAAAATATTTAACTATGAAAAAATATTTGACTTCGAAAAGTCTAATAATACGGATTGACTTCGAAAAGTCCAATGACAGGAAAACAAATTTGACTTCGAAAAGTCGAATGAAAAAATATTTGACTTCGAAAAGTCTAATAATACGGATTGACTTCGAAAAGTCCAATGACAGGAAAACAAATTTGACTTCGAAAAGTCGAATGAAAAAATATTTGACTACGAAAAGTCCAATGAAAAAATATTTGACTTCGAAAAGTCTAATAATACGGATTGACTTCGGAAAGTCTAAGGACAATAAAACAAATTTGACTTCGAAAAGTCTAATGACAGGAAAACAAATTTGACTTCGAAAAGTCGAATGAAAAAATATTTGACTTCGAAAAGTCCAATGAAAAAATATTTAATTATGAAAAAATATTTGACTTCGAAAAGTCTAATAATACGGATTGACTTCGAAAAGTCCAATGACAGGAAAACAAATTTGACTTCGAAAAGTCGAATGAAAAAATATTTGACTTCGAAAAGTCCAATGAAAAAATATTTAATTATGAAAAAATATTTGACTTCGAAAAGTCTAATAATACGGATTGACTTCGAAAATTCAAATGACAAGAAAACAAATGTGACTCCGAAAAGTCTAATGAAAAAATATTTAACTATGAAAAAATATTTGACTTCGAAAAGTCTAATAATACGGATTGACTTCAAAATTTCAAATGACAAGAAAACAAATGTGACTTCGAAAAGTCTAATGACAAGAAAACAACTGGGACTTCGAAAAGTCTAATGACAAGGAAACAAATGTGACTTCGAAAAGTCTAATGACAAGAAAACAAATGTGACTTTGAAGAGTCTAATGAAAAAAATATTTAACTATGAAAAAATATTTGACTTCGAAAAGTCTAATAATACGGATTGACTTCGAAAAGTCCAATGACAGGAAAACAAATTTGACTTCGAAAAGTCGAATGAAAAAATATTTGACTACGAAAAGTCCAATGAAAAAATATTTGACTTCGAAAAGTCTAATAATACGGATTGACTTCGGAAAGTCTAAGAACAATAAAACAAATTTGACTTCGAAAAGTCTAATGAAAAATATTTAACTATGAACAAATATTTGACTTCGAAAAGTCTAATAATACGGATTGACTTCGAAAAGTCCAATGACAGGAAAACAAATTTGACTTCGAAAAGTCGAATGAAAAAATATTTGACTTCGAAAAGTCCAATAATTGGGAACAATTGATACTAACTATTTGCAGCTCCGTTTCCAACAGGACAGGTGAGTTGTCGTTTTTCTTTCAAAAGACTGGATACTGGGGTGGGCTATTAACCGAAAATAACTGGCTGTTAACGAGTTAATTGACTGGGGTCGACTGTGCTGTTCCGCAGGGGACTTGCATTTTTATACCACTTTTTCCTCATGGGAGGTATGGCATTCCAATACATTTCCTCGAAATGAATCGTCACCCAGTCATATTACATACGAAACTCAGTCAATCAGCACGTGATTTCACTCGAACCTGAGAGGTGCATCCGCCGTGATTTGCCTGGGCGGTGCATTTATCTTATCAGCGCGTAGTCTAAACTTCTTTCGTGCATTCTTTCGATGCGATTTATTAAATTTTATAAGATTATAGATCCGAAAATATTTCATACCTTCGGATATATAACAACTGTAAAAATTCATGACATCATCAATTTTTGAAGATGAAAACTAATTAAATATTCCAAAACATCTTTTTTTCCTTTATTCAGAAACACGACAATCTACAAAATCTTGTTTTTTTCATCTTCTCATAATTTTGTTTTCAATGAGGAAAATCTTTAATTTTGTCATCAATTTGTCTTCTTTTTATTCATTTTGTGATTTCAATTTCCGAATATCTTCTTTTTGTATTAAAATTTTCAATCCTGATACAAAATACATGTCTGAAATTATATCTAATTCATTCAAAATTTGTATTGAAGCTGTGGGACTTAGGGGAGAGTGGGGCGAATCGTTACGCTTTTTTGCAAGCCTAATATTTGTTATTTGCGAAAAAAATTTTTATTTATGTTATATATCGTTTTGAAGCCTGTTCTTTCGCCCAACTTTTGATTATAAATACTAAGGTGAAGAATGAACACGAAAAAAGTTATGTAGATATTACTGAAGTGTCCGAAAAATGGCATTTCCAAAAGTGCGGGGCGAATCGTTACACTCTCTTTTTTCAAGTTTTGAGGCGCTGAAATAGAAATATGTATAAACGAATGATATTTCAATTGTGTTACTTTATTTGTAATAGGAATAAGAATACATGTTTGATGGTTAAATTGGCCAACATGACAAAAGAAAATTATGGAAAAATATATAAAAAAATTGAATACAAAGTTGATTTTTAATCGAAATCTGACTCAACATCAGCATAATCAATCGCAGCGATGGCGTTTTGACGCTGGCTCTTGCGTTTCGGTGCTGCCTCAGATGACTTAGCTACTTCTTTTGTCTTCTTTTTCATATCATCTTTCTTCATTTGTCCAGCCAGTTTTTTTGCTGCAGCCTGCACCTTCTTCGTTACAGCTTCTTCTTTTTTCTTGGCTGCGGCTGCTTTTTTGCTTTCGGTCGCTGTTTTCTTGGCTTCTTGAGAAAAATGCTCGGATTCAACTTCGTTGAATGATTCGTCTGATGTCAAAATGGAAGTTTTTCCTCGCTTTCTGCCGCGTTTGGTTTCAGTACGAGCTGGCGCCTTTGGATGTGGTAGAATATCCAGTAAAGAATTTTGTAAGGAGTCTGTAGGTGTTAAAGTGTTCCATTCATGACTTTCCTCATCACGGCTTCCGATTGACTGATTAACAGGAAGTTCAATGTCAGCACCGATGTCAATTTGTGATGCATTCGAAGGGTCATACTCTATGTCTGTTGTTTTACTTGGTGCGAAGTCGATTTCTTGAAAAATCTGTCTGCCGAATGGACAAATTCCACTTGCACGGAAACCAGATTTTATATTGATTTCAGTTGCGCCAATTTCGAGTGCACGTGCAAAAACGGGTGGCAAATCATAGATGTTCATAGTCCGCCCAGGATGTTGTCGAATCCAATCCTTGCACAATGTGTTAGCCGCTGTTTTGAAAGCTTTAAAGACACTTACATCGAGTGGTTGTAGTCGATGACTACAATGCGGCAGGAAAGAGAGCACATGGATACCATTCTCGCGGCAAAATTGGAGCACGTCATAATTGCGATGAGAGACATGATTGTCCAATAGGAGTAAAATTGGATTATCCTTCGAACATTTAGTGAATTGTTTGAACTTCTTTATAAAATCAAGAAAATTTTCAGAATTCATAAAGCCTGAAGGGCTAGCTCCACCCCAGCAACCAACTGGACCGCCATTCAAAAAGTGCTCTTGAAATCGTACTCTTGGAAAAACCAGATACGGTGGTGCCTTCATTCCATTCGCATTTATGGCTAATGCCATTAAAACAAGCGTACCGCGTTCAGCTGATGTAATTTGGCCCACTTGTCTACGACCACAGCGACTGATGACACGATCAGGCTTATGAACTGCTGTGAGACCGGTTTCGTCTACATTCCAAATTTTGTATGGCGCAAAATCCACTTTCTGAGCCACTTGTTCGTAAAGATTGAAAAAAGCTTCCACGTTTGCTTTGTCAAAAGCAGATGCACGCGCCAAACTTGTGGCTTCAGGTGTTCGCATCGACAATTTTGGATGGCGGCGTAAAAATCCCCGGAACCATTCGACTCCAGCTATACCATTAGATGCCCAAGTTGATGGATATCGTATATGCAATCGGTCGGCGATTTGGAAAGCCATCTCTCGTGCCTGAATCGATGTAATGCCAAAATAGATATCGGAAGCATGTAGCATATAATCTTCCATGGCTGCTTCTACTTCGGGTGAAAAAATCTGAAAAAAGCACACAAAGAATGTTTAAGTAGATTAGATTACGTTCTTAAAGGTCGGGTCTAGACGCAAAAGTATTTCTTTGAACAGGATTTGTGCCTCATTATCTTTGGAAAAAGCAGACAAAAGTAAATTCTCGACAGTCAGAAACAATTAATCACTCGAAATGACATTCGTAAATCACGTACCATGACTACAACAAGATTAGTCAAGAATACGAGAGAGATGAAAGTCATGGGATGCCAAATTAGTTATGGTACATGATTTACGAGTGTCATTTGAAACGGTAAATATTCTCTCAATAATAAGAAATCTACTTTTCATTCGAAAAGGTGTTTCATTAAAGATCTTACTGTTTGGCCACCTCGGCTCTTCATTTCAATTGCAGAAAACGTTCGTTGCTCATGAGCTGATAAAGTTGACGGTGTTGGCTGAACTACCGATGAAGTCGATGCTACCGCATCAGCAACTGTCGAAGTCGAAGGTGTTGGTTCAGCTGATGTTGTAACTGTTGTTGTTGAAGTCGACTGGGTTGACACAATTGTGGTTTGCTGAGGTACATCATCCACATCCAACAATTTTTTTCTTGCAGAATTGCGGCGTTGCAAAGTCATGATGCCCACATTGAATTCCCTGGCAGCCGCACGAAGAGACATTCCAAGAGAAACAGCTTCAGAAGCACGATTGATAGTGTCGGTGTCAGGTTTTTCTGTCTTACGAACATATTTTCTAACCATTTTCACAAAAATAAAATCTCTGTAGACACAAAACGAAACAAAAATATATGAAAACAATGAAAAGTTGTAATAACATAATGAAAAATATCAACAAATTACTAAAATTCTGCAAAAAATATCATGACGAACAACACAGATGATTTTTTCACAAACACAAACAATAACGCAGTCTTGAATATTACGTGAGACGCTTTGATGCATAAAAATGACTGTCACGATTCGCCCCGTATGAAATGTAACGATTCGCCCCACTGTGACATTTTTGCTATTGAATGGCTTAACAAAGACCCGGTAACAATATTTGCAATTTTCTTTTTTTGCTCGAAAGGCAACGAAATAAAAGTAAAAAAAAACATATACTTTTGATTAATCACAAAATAATTTAGCACTGAATGTTGAAAGTTCGTAGACATCCAAATATAAATCTCACAAGTCATAAAACACGTCTTACCCTGCCAAGCGTCAGCACTCTACTGAAAATTGGAATGTCACCTAACCAAATGATCGGCTGAAGATAACGAACATTTAGCTATATGACATTTGATATATGGTGGTGCCATTTTCAAGATATCGCTATGTAACGATTCGCCCCATGTAACGATTCGCCCCACTCTCCCCTATTTCGTTGTAATAAATGAATTTTACTAATTGTCTCAAAGTTTCTCCTTGTATGTTTTTGAAAACAAATTTGCTTTCAACAATTTCTGACCATAAGTTATTAAACATTGCTGAAAAAATGACACTTCTTGCTGCCAAAATTGATTTATGAACGTAAAAATTAGTCGCATCTGATAAAATCAATATGAAATCTGTGTGAATTTCTTGTTTCTGTGCATTCTCGAGGTCTATTGTGATTTTGGAAATATTTTGTAATTCTTCTATAGTCTTTTTTTGCTGTAAATGATATGTCTTTTCCATGACTTCCTGTTATTTGTCAAATGTATGGCGATGGTACCGTCAATGTAACATTCACTGTATTCTATGTCAGAAGTTGTCGAAAGTAATTGACCGTCTGCATTGGAAAAACAGAAAATCTTCTTTACTTTACTTTCCTCGTATCAAGTTTGAATGTACAAGTCCACTTCCACGGTACAGCTCCAGTTTTTCTTGTACATTTCATTGCTTTCCGGAATGCAGTGAATTTTCGTTGTGATAGCTCCCGGAGATTTCGTCGTTGTAAAAAAAAATGAAAAAGTTTCCAATAATGATATTTTTACTTCTATTGATTTTTTGATTTTCTATCATGTATGACAGAACTATTTGTTTATTGATGCTGGACATTTTTATTGACTTTTTATACACGTATTCTGATTTTAAAAATTAGGAGATCTCAATGGGTACGTTACTTGTCTGAGACTGAACGAATTTCTATCAAGTTCTT
Source organism: Platygaster robiniae (assembly GCA_028476575.1). Lineage (NCBI taxonomy): Eukaryota > Metazoa > Arthropoda > Insecta > Hymenoptera > Platygastridae > Platygaster > Platygaster robiniae. Next base: position 18,941,234 of record CM052019.1, on the reverse strand, counting down.
TATATATGAAATACTTGCACTAGTTTTTGGTGACCTATTTTCCTTAAACTTACCTATCTCTATTTTTTCTACTCCTTTTGAAAGTCTACTTTGGTAGTATAAATATGAAATTCCCGTAAAATTACTGTTATATCTGATTATTTCAACATCGATAGTTTTCTAATTCAGACGTGATTTACATACTCGAGATCTTTTCTATAATACACGTATATTACTTTGTATTTCAATCCTCTTTCATTCTCCAATCACTACTAAATAATAAAAGTTTAAATTGTTATAATTAATATCAAATAAAACCTCAAATTATCATTTCTCATCAAATTAAACATTACGATTTCTGATTTACTTAGTTTAAAATGCAATAGAAAGTTATCTTTCCTTTTTTCCATCTTGTATAGGATTGAATAAGATTAAATCGAACTGTTGAATATTTTTGTCGTTTCGTGGTGGCTAACAAAACCTCTTAGGATTCAAACCTATTATCATAAATGATGCGTATCGCAGATTCCGAATGTTTTCTATTTCATAAGTTGCATATGGTCAGCGTTGACTGATTCTTTTGGGAGTTTGAACGATCTTCGACATTGGGATTATGCAGTACCCAATAACGCTACTTTTCTCCTCTGATTGATCTCATTTTTTTCGAATACTTAGAAATACTAATTCGCCCAATGAAAGTCAATTTTTATTTACAGTTACGTGATGCTGTATTCCGATTGATTAATATTATTCTTGCTATGGTTTGAATTATTTCATTTTGAATAAAAAAATCTGATGAATTATTCCTTTTTTCATATGGTTTTGAAAAATACTATATTTTTAATTTTTTCTCTGTCTTTTTATTCTGAATTTTTCGTTATTTTCTTATTTCTCAATTATCTCATCCGAACCTTTTAATTGAAATCCATATCATTTATTAAGGGCTTATATCCTTTTATTCCTCTCGTTTTCAATGGATCTATATCATTCTATCCACTAGGATTTTTTCATCGTTCTGAAATAATTTCTATATTTTCATCATCTTTGAAATTTGATTCGATAAAGGATTCTACGTGTAAGAACTCACAAAAGTGAAACATTCGGATTTATATCTCGTGAAAAAGTATTAAAAACCTTGGAAATGAACTTTATGTAAAATGGCTGGGATTTGATAATACCCACAATAGCTGGATAAATAAATCAGACATGTAATTAAGTGATAATATACATTTATTGAAACATATATTGGTGTATACATATTTTTTCCTAACCTACAATCATTTGATATAAATTTATCTATTTTATAACGTATATAATTTATGAAGAGTTACATTTATTCTTCATCAGTTATAATAAGATTGATTTAAGTTCAATCTTAACGTAAAACGTTTTTTCTATGAATTTGAAGCTCAAGGATAAATTCATAAGTTATTTGTCAACATCCATATCGAAACCCTTAATTTGATTATGACCATGTGCCAAAGTATCCGTTGTGCTTGGCAAAATATACCTTTTGTCGTCGGATGGATTTAGCGTTAGTTTTGTTTATCTGATTGTTTGAATTTCGTGTAAGTGTGATCGGAAAAGATGTTGTGCGCGGTACTCTGTTGTATTGTAATACAAACAGTTGACGTAATCGATAAAATCTAATGTTTTCGCTACAACGGATGCTTTGACTCCCTTAGCCTTCTTAATCCAATCCCGACCTTCAACGCGCAAACTATACATTTTTGACCTTAAACCTACAAATTCAGCAATTATTTTACATTCGTCTTTCATGAGACCAACGACTTTCTCATTTTTCAACTGAATTCCAAATCGGTTATCGCGGTTATAATCGGAAGTATCGAAGTAATCTGAATTGTCTTTCATTAATTGATATGGATCAACATTTGTCAATTCATAAATCAAACTGTCTGTATCCGTATACAAAAGTTTCGCGTTGGTCTTTGATTTCATGAAATCAAAATGAAACGCATACAGACATGTTTTTGAGAGATCAAGAACGCAAAATCCAACGTAAATCGGTTTGTTCATAGTGACTTGAACCCTATCGAGTTTGATACCAACTAGATTTTCTTCGAAAATTACTGTCGAGTTGAAATTTGGCTTTGCGATGTAGGCTTCGGCACCGTAGCGCCCAGGCCATTGCGTCACAAGTTTCATGTCCATACGTTTTCTTACATCTTCCATTGTTTTGCCGTATACCGCGTTGTTCATTAGCTTGAACAAATTTTTTTCGAATTCATTTTTGGCACCCTTAAGCAACTCACTATTGAGATCGATGTAAGTTTGTAACCAATTCGATTGTATAAATTTCAATATGCGATGAATTTTGTTCAGAATTAGGCCATGACTCAACGCTCGCCTCAAATTTCGATAATGAATGACTTATCGCGTTTTTGACTCTAAAGTTGTGAGTAATTTAACTTCTTTTGATCCGGGAGGGGCTTTATGTTCAGGGCAAAAAGGTAAATCATTGTGAGCGTCATTTAAAGTTTCCGGATACTCGAGATCCACTTCGAGAATGTATCTTACTTCCGACTCATCAGCTACATTCCAATTAAAATTTTCGTCAATTTTGTCAACCCACTCAAATTGACCGTGAGGTAGGTATTGAGTCATAGCCGAACTGTACAAATTGTTTACGTCATAATACATGATAAATTTTCTGTCTTCATGAGAGTCGTAGTCGCTGTACGAATTGTTGGCGCGTAAATAACGGTTGCTGCATTGGCTAACTCCACCTCGGATACCACGTTCAACGAAAAGGAGTTGGTCAATGTCAGTGAGGAGTTAGGGCTCGATTCCGGTATGTTGTAGCATAGCATCCCAGCTGAATTCTGGTAGTGTGTAATAATGTGCCGGATCCAAGTTGTATACCCGCAAACAGCTCGCTCGGAAATTCTCAAAGACGTCCGCCAGGAGGAGAACATCCGTTTTGAGATAAAGATCCGAGTAGTCACCTAACGTCTGGATGTTGGAATTGCTCCACACTGCCTGTGCATGACTGAAATCATAAAAATAAAAAATTGTATTCAATTTATCATAATGTTTATCTTTTCGAAAAATTGAAAGTTTTGCCCACCAGTAGTCTTTGACGGAAATATCACCATCAGTCAGGGTGCTGTAAAAGGTTTCCTTGGGTGGCAGTTGATTTTAATCCAGCCTTTCCCACGAATCTAGGTATTCGTAAGGGAATATTCCCTTCTTCATCAGGAGCTGGAGTTGCTGCTCTTTGAAGTCAGTAAATTCTTTTCTCACAATGGCCTTGTCTTCCAAGTAAGAGGTCAGCTTTTCGAGGGATGAGGCCATGAAGCGAAACGAATCGATAAATCGAAGTGAGATCTTGTCATCCTTGATGTTCTTGGTGAAGGAAATGTATCGCTCCATAGTTTGTGGTATTACGCTTACTCGTCCCTCGACGCATTTAGCGATTTTTTTTACGATAAGGTGACTGTCGTACCCACTTAAGTTGTGGAATATAACCTGAAACATAAGAAATTCCACATCCACTAGCTCTCCAATCTGTATAAATTTCTTTTATTATTTATAAATATATTAAAAAATAATTGAAGAATAGGTCAGCTAGTTAGAAAAAATTTTCTAGATCAAAAAAAGAAAATATATCGATAAATGTATAAATATATAGGTGCATTAATATATAGATACATCAAAAAATATACATAGATACATAAATTATCCTAGGAAAATTTCTTTTGAATAATTTACTTACGGGTATTGTGAAGGTGTCTTGATACAAAAGATTGCATCTAGCATGCGCGACTCCTCTAAATTCTTCTGTCAAGTGGCAGTGGTCTCGAACTCTGTCATCTCCCTTCTTGTTGGTCTTCAGGAACGGCTGCTTGCAGATGTGACAATTTGTATCAGTGCAGCAAGACCGCTCTTGGTCCGGAGTCAGTGGAATCATGGACCTCGGATTGTTCATCCTTTCTTTTACTCGATGTGACAAGGCTACGAGCTCGTTGGAAAGCCACTGCGCGGGATCATGACCTCGGTAGCTCACGTAGCGGGACTGTTTTTCATCGAAACTGCATTTGACGTAGTAGCCTACGCTATACGACTCATGAATTTGAATGACTCTGGTATTTTCTGTTTCAGATTCAACTTTTTTAAGAATGCATTCAAAGTCTGTATACACAACATATGGCACTTTAAGATTATTTTTATCATTGGTAAATTTGATTTTATCTTTTCCTTTTTCAGGCAATTTCACACTACATTTGTTTATTTTTTTGCAGTCAATGTCATGTTGGAGCAACTGCTTTTCGGTTCGAAAATAATGTAGGCACCGATCGCAAATGTGATGTTTACTGTTCGTTTTAGAAAGTTGATTGGAGACTAAGCGGGATAGGTTCTTGATCCATACATAGTGAAATACCAGGGATTCGCATTCACTTTCATCATCATCATTTTCATCGACATAATAGTTTTGTATGAGAAGAAGATTGACGTGTTTGTCCTTTTTATACTTGGTAATGTGTATCGGTGCTACAATGAATTTTTTTTTCTTTTTTTGCAATATGTAAACATTCACAGACACATCATTTTGCTTCTCGAAAACTTGTTTTGGTATGATTGGAAATGAGAGTCCAGTAAAGTTCAATTCATCATTGTAAGGTTTATAGTTGCAAAGTCGACCCGAATTCTTCACATTTCTTCCAGTTGGGTGTAGTGCCGAGAGAATTGCCCATTTAAAACATTGGTTATCCGCGTTTTGAACGTTGATGCAAGCTTGTGTCTTTTTGATAACTTCTGGGAGTTCCACGTAGGAGCTGACACGCATCGGGTTGTATTTATTCATATGAATGGCCATGCTGAGAATTCTTCGGAGGGTCCATCCAGAGTCTTTATATTCAAATTCCTCCATATCTTGAGGTAGGCGAAGCTGAATGTGTTAGAGATACCACTGCGACAAGTCCGTCGTCTACATGATTGGTGACATTCAGGTAAAAAAGCTTTTCAGTTCGGTCAATTCTTCTCCGTCTTTGATGATAGTGAACTCAGCATCGAGTACAGCATTCACTTTGATGACATTTTGGCGCTGAAGAACTTCCTCGATTTTGTCGACGAAGATGGCTCGTTCTTCCTCCAGGAACTCATGAACATCCAAGTGATGTTTATTGACGATGAGTCCAGTCTCGAGGTTGCGATTGAATGCCGTTTCGACATTTTCCCAGGAGATCCCCAGACCCCCACCACGTACTAGGTATTTACTCAACTCACAAATGTAACTACGCAAATGAAGAATAGTACGCGTGAACTGAAGTTTTTGTTCTGGTCTACAATTTAGACCAAACTTTGTCAATTTCCGGATACTCGCGTCAGCATCCTAAATCGAGGCCGCTGCCTCGAGAGGGCTGACGGGTCGCGCAGCGAGAAGTTGTTGTTGGCGACGCACTAAGTCTTTAGCATCGTTGATAGCTATGATGATACTGAGATGCGAACTCGAAAAACTTAATATTTATATTGATCTGATAATGATATAACTTGTCACGAGTTGATCGTTACTCATTACTTATGAGTTACTCATTATTACTCATTACTTATAAGTTATTCATACACACTTATATAGTAGTCATCTAGTTACTCATTACTTATAAGTTATTCATTTCTCATAACAATTATTTTAAGTTTTCGCACTGTACTGTCACGCTACAACGTTAAATTTTTCCAATAACTCTCGTGATCAAAACGACTATAGAGCTGTAACCGTTATCGTATATTCAAGTGTGTTATAGTTTTACATTTAAACGCTCGACAGGCATTAAATTTTAAAGTTCAATCTATCGAATTTATAAAGTATGGAATCGCTAATTGTGAATTCAATGATTATTAATATAATTTCCAGATAATATATCAGTATTGTATAAATGCATATCAAATGATTAATGAATCGTGTATAAAAAATATTTAATGTCATTGATTTCTTGCATAAGTTCTGGAAGATCGAATGTTTGACAGAAGTTTTCGAAAATTCCAAAATTTTCTCGAAAGACTCTACAGATTAGGGCATCAAGACAAACTTTTTCGAATTTTTCATCAATAAACATTTTCGATACTTGATATAACTCTAAAATGATGTCAGTAGAAACATATTGAATTTCGCTTTCATCAGCATACAACCATTTCAGAAATATTTCAATTGATTCATCAGAAAAATCTTTGATAAAAATTTGATTCTCACCTACTTCTTTCCATGAGTGACTGAAAAGTGTTTCGAAATAGACATTTCTTGCTGATAAAATGCACTTATGAACCTTGAACTCACGATTCTGTGAAATAATTGAAAAATCGCTGAGATTTTCGCTATATAATAAGTTCTTGAAGCTCTTTGATAATGATGAATAATGAGGTTCTGAATAATGAAAGTATGCTTTCGGTGTGATACGAAATGAAATTGTAACTTCTAGTTTTATTGTGTCATTTCGATCTTCAGGACAGTTTTTAAGATAGAAATCACCTCTCAAATTCTTTGAATGAAATACATACGCGTACTGCGTGTCATAACCATTTATAACAGCATCAACAACTGCTAAAATACGCTAATATTGATCATAACGACGCTCGCTAATTCGACGACAATGAACAATAGGCTGTAGTTTGTTTTCCTGAACTTTTTTCACTGATATTTGAAAAACAAAACCAAGGGACCAAATTTCTTCAGAAAACGCTCCCTCACTAACTTCTTCCAAATTATACTCTTCCGAAAAGACGATTGATGACATCATTCATGATTCTACAAATTTTGAAAACTTTCACTCTACGATATCACACTATCATGTCGCACTATGGTATCGTGCTACGATGTCGCGTTACGTTTCACAAGTTGAAAACGATCACGAGTTCAAAATAAGACTGCTGATTTCTGTTAACAAATCCTCATCTTATAATCAAAAAATTTGCTCATTTTCAATTCAGATTTTGTGTGAAACAGTCTGAAAGCTTATTCATGTTTCCGATTCTTGGAATCCAAACAAAACATCCTTCTTTATTTTTTATCAAACGCTAACATACATCTATTACGTAAAAGACTTTCAGTATTAAACTTCATAATAGAGTTCTAATTTCAGATTCTCATTTTTTAATGTGTGAAACTCACTAAAAGCTTTATTTTATTTTGAATTTTAAATAAGAGCTGTCGTTTCTATTTTCTATTGGACGCCTTACGTGGTAGATCAATTTATAGATTCTCGAGGTAATATTAACATAATTTATAGCAAAAAATACATCAATGTTTTACTTTAAAGAAAAAGAACTTGATAAACTCGACGGAAATTTTTCATCGGGCGTTAGTGAATTTCAAACGAATTTCGTGAAATTTGAATAAGCTTTTAAGATTTTGAGGATGATATGGAAACAGCTTTTTTTGGCTATTACGAGCTTTATCAATGTTTCAATGTCATATTCTCCAGCATTATAAATGGATCACCTTCGATGCTACTTTTACTTTCCTTTCGAAACATGTGCTTATTGTGTAACGGACGCAAAAATTCCATGCATCACGTTGGATTTATGGAATATATTATTCAACTAGACGATGAGATTTTGTTATCAAGACATCAATCTTTCAACACGTGTATTGAAAAGTGAACGCTTGTATCTATGGCTTTTCTTGAAAATCAGAGAAAGTTCTTAAGGCGATAAATGGAAACACTTTAAACTAAATTTGAAACATAGTGGATATTCAGAAGTCTGATGAAACCACAATTCATGAATATATCAGAGGTGGCCTTCTTTTTCTAACTAGAAACTTTTAAAAGTGATCAATCGTAAGGTCATTTATCGAAAACATTAGAACCCCCCCCCCCCTCCACAAAATTTAGTTGAATAAATTGATGCTAGCTAAGATGAAATCAGTCACGGCTTCATCATGAGAATCATAACTGACCAAAACGTTACCCATGAAGAAGTAATGGGTTATATAAAAGTGAACTTACTCGGTTATCGTATGAATCTGGTTAAATTTGGTAGAAGTTTGGCAGCAGCAAAATTTTATCTCGATCAGTGGAGTGTAACAGAAAGAAAACATTTCATTCAATGGTAAGTCATTCATTTAACTTTTTACTGTGAGAATTTTATTTTGACTACATTTGTTGATTATTATGAATTGTTTCATATTGAGCATGTATTTTAGAAAGTTCGTTTTATTGCTTTTGATTATACTTGATGATTATGAGTGTTATTCATTATCGGGAATTATTTATTCATTGATTAAGTGATTTTTATAAATGGTTATTTAACAAGTTCTCTGTAATAATCATACTAGGTATCGAGGTGAATTCAGGAAATTTGAACAGACGTTCCTAAAAGCAGTCAAAGAGACCTTTCATCATGTAATGAGCCACTTGAGGAATTTATTACAACAACGAATTAAAGCTGGCACAACGGTACGTATCAGACAGAAGGATGGGAAGGAGGAAATCAAGGATAGCATCCTAAGGAGGAGGTCCAGGAGGATTCAGAACAAGAATCAGAAACCTCCATTCCAAAAATGCAATTGTTATATCTAAATAATATTAAGCTTATTAAAAAAGAAAAATGTAATTGAAAAATTAATCAATGTTTTTATTTCGAAAATAAAGGTGTTAAAACTCGGCGGAAATTTTTCATTGAGCGTAAGTAAATTTGAAACGAATTTCGTGAAATTTGAGTGCGCTTTTAAAATTTCCAGGATATTATGAAAACGATCTCTTATTCCGGACCCAGACAATGTGTCGCCATATCTCCTAAGGTTTCGTGTTTTCTTTTTCTATCGATGCATTCTTCAGCATCATTAATCGACCACTTTCGATGGTACTTTTACTTTCCTAATACCGTAACACGTACTCCATCGCGTAGCTAAATCAAAAATTCCACACGTCACTTTAAATTCACAAAAATTGACCAACTCAGCATCTAGACGGCAGGTATTCGTGTATCTAACGCCTAACGGAATAGTTTTAGGGACCCGGACGACTTCTCTTTTAAGTGCACGGATGCCGTCTCTCGAAGAGCTTGTTACCAAGAATCGCGAGACATTTTCAGTGCGTAAATAGAATTTCGAGAAAACGTTTTCGAAAATATTAGAATAAAAGTGTATTGAGTGGCTGGTAGAGAGTGTTGCTATCGCACGTCTACATACCAGGTGTACTCCTAATAAATTTCTGGTTTTTTTGCAAACAAAACACATAATTCCAAAAAAACCGTAACCTGTATTTTATTCAAAGTATTTTCCATCGCTTTACACCCTTTTTCCTACCTTTCTGGTAAATTGTGGATACCACGCCAGTAAAAATCATTGCCTTTGGAGGTGAACCACTCGGTGAGCCATTTTCGTACATTTTCGTACGAGTCGAAGCGCTGCTCAGAAAGGGCATGGCCCAACGAGGCAAAGAGGTGGTAGTCGGATGGCGCCAGGTCTGGTGAGTAAGCCGCATGATCAAGCACTTCCCACTTGAGCCTTTCCAGCGTGTCACGAACGACTTTCGACTTATGCGACGGCGCATTGTCGTGGAGCAAAATCACCTTCTTCTGTCGTTGTTGATATTCTGGTCGGTTTTCCACAATGGCTCGGCTCAAATCTTTCATTTGCTGTTTGTAGCGAACGGCATTCACAGTTTCACCAGGTTTCAGCAGTTCAAAGTATATAACACCGGACTGGTCCCACCACACACACAGCATGACCTTCCGCCGACCGTGACGATTTGGCCGTGCCGTCGATGTCAATGCTTCACCTGGACCCACCCACGATTTGTTGCGCTTAGGGTTCTCCAGGAAAATCCACTTTTCATCACCAGTAACAATACGATGCAGGAAAGACTTTCTTTTGTATCGTTGAAGCAGCATTTTACAGGTCACTTTTCGATTCTCCATTTGTCTCTCGGTCAGTTCATGGGGCACCCACTTTCCACACTTCTGAATTTTTCCCATGGCTCGCAGACGTTTGGAAATTGCTTGCTGTTGAACTCCCAACGCATCTGCAAGCTGTCGTTGCGTTTGCGTGTTGTCTTCATCTAATAATGCTTGCAATTCGGCGTCATCGAACGATTTTCGCTTGCCGGAGCGTGCGGCGTCGTTCAGGTCGAAATCTCCATTTTTGAACTGTCGAAACCACGTTTCACATGTTCGAAGTGTTGATGCACGATTACCATAAACTTGCACAAGCGCACAGTGGATCTCATACGGATAAATCCAAACAAGCCTGAAAAATTTCCATTCAACTCAAAAATTTCATTTTACTCTTATAGAAAAATGTCATTTTTTTAAATAGTGTATGTGCGCGCGTTGTGTGTGTGTGTGTGTGTGTGTGTGCGTGTGCGTGTGCGTGTGCGTGTGTGTGTGTGAATCATAGATGAAAAGATCGATCATAGGTAAAAAATATCGTAAGTCATAAGTGATTATCTACAGTCTGTCACGTAAGAGCGTAGCGGTGATTATCCGGAATGGGTAGGTGATATCGAATTAATTTTTACATAGTATGTATGTGGAACCCTTACCTTTTTCGCAGTGTTACTAGTAAGTCGTCCAGTCTCCCCCAGCATCGATTATTGCCTGACACTTATGAGGCCCGCTTGCGACAAGATTTTCGGCGTAATCCTTTGGGAAGGACCACCAAATTTGACGAATTTGTCGAGAAAGCTGTTTTAAATTGTGAGGCCGTCTTTTTCAAAGCTTCATCTTGATTACAGCCCAAAAATTCTCTATTGAATTTGCATCAGGTGACTGAGACGGCCAATCCAAAGTGACGATGCCATTTTCCTCTTCCTACAACTTGCAGGCTCGACTCTGATGTTTAGGATCATTGTCCTCTTGTAGGATCCAATCATCGTTTTTTGCTCCATACATACGTTTGGCGGAGAGTATCAAAGCTTTTTGATAAATTTTATTCATTTTTTCGGCGTTCAAGTTGTCCGTGAAAAGGTACAAAGTCCCGAAACCCTTTTCCAAAAAGCATCCTCAAACGTGGATCTTAACAGGGTGCTTTACGGTTCGTTGAAGCAATCTGCTTGTGGGATTTGCTCAAGCATGTTAAATACTCGAAGAAGCCCAAAATGATGCTTCGTCGGAAAAGATGACTTGGCCCCAATCACGATCTTTGTTTTCTTGAGCCCACGCAAGACGTTTGGTGACGTGATTTTCACTCTGCAGTGGTTTCATCAATGTGCTCCGATATTTGATGTCGTTTTTTCGCAGATGCCTGTGAATAGTTTCGTAAGATATTTTTACACATTCTTTCGCTAGTTTTTCAACTCCTTCGCGCAAAGTTAAGGTTGGGTTTTTTGAAAACAGAGTCAAAATCGCTTTTTCGGCCTCCTGAAACACCTTGCAATCATGCCCACAATTTGGATAGTCATCGACATTTCCGACATTCAAAAACCGATTCACCCACTTGGTAAAGAACTGCCGCGATACTTTCATATATTTTGAAGCAGCTGTATGGGACATTTTCGGTCCACGCGGGTGCGTACACAAGAAAAGCGCCTCGTGATGCTTAGCGTAAATTGCACTCATTTTCTTAGCGATGTCTTAATCAGACTTAATCCAAAAAACAGCTGGTTTCTGCTATATTGCGAAAAAGGTAAGGGTTCCACCTACATACTATAAAAAAATTATATCGATATGACCTACCCATTCCGGATAATCACCGCTACGCTCTTACGTAACAGACTGTATCAATATTGACATCAATTTTAAACTTACCGCAATCTTGTTGACATTTATTGTCACATCGTTATCTTGTTTTACCAAGGATAAAGCCTCTGCAGGTAAGGGTTTGGAAAAATCGCGAAAAATGTGTACGATTCACGGAGTAGGGGGTGAAAACTTGGGAAAAGGGGTGAAAACCTGCGGAGATGGGGTGAGAAACACGAGGAAATTATGAAAAATTTGCACAAAGGTGTGGGATAGACCACGAAAAGGGATGAAAGTCGCGAAAAGGAGGGTGGAAACCGCATAGAAAGAATGAAATAAGTAAAAAATTGTAAAAAAACTCACGGAAATTCATGAAAAAAAGAAAAAACAAAACAAAACGAAACGAAACAAAAACAGAAATGAAAGGCAAGGTGGCAAGTGTTGAGTAAAAAGGTCATGCTAACAGAGTCCATCATCAAGATATAGTCCCTCTTCGCATAGCCTGTTGCAAGTACCACGGTACTTAAGCACCTTCGGAAAAGTAGCTTTACATTTTCCTACAGGCGGCATCAACTTATAAATTAAACAGAGAAGAAACTCGCGAATAACAAGCAACAATTTTTTGAAAAACGATTTCCGATAATACGCGTTGAAACTGTGGGGACTTTCGTAAAATTGCGACGTTTTGATTGTTTTTATTTCACCCTTCTTCACTTTCGAACAAAAAAAAAAAAAAAAAAAAAAACGGCACATAAAAGCCTTCGATACTGTATCGAACCGTACTGATTTAAAATAGAGTTAATTTTTTTTTCACAAGTGGCACTTTTATAAATCTTGATAAAAACGAACAAGGGATATTATTATGATTAAACAAGCAAAAGAATTGTAAACATTGTTCAATTTCTAGTACATCGATTGATCATATCATCACTCCGTAGATAGAAAAAAAAAAAGAATGAAAATAATGAGAATGGAATAAAAGAATGTGAATTTCTAATTTCTAACCATTACAGAACTGCATTTGCTACTAGAACTTCAGAAAAATATTAAGAGAAGTTTAAAAAAAAAGGTTTTGATGAACACATGAAAAAAGAAAAAGGTTATTTTTCCTTACGAATTCGTGTTTATTACTGGTTAAAATTACAAAAAAAAAAAAAATTGAATGATGAAATAAGAGTAAATAAAGAAAAACAGAAATAAAGATAACTTTTTTTCTTCCTCTCATTATTTAAAACTATGGATTAATGAATGTACGTGGTTACCATAAGAATTTAAAAAGTATTAGGAATTTAAAAAAATTTTTGGAAATAGTCATTGTTGATCTTGATTAAATAAAACATTATATGAATGATAAGTTTTAGAATAGCTCGTATGCAGACATACGTTTTATAAGAGGCAGGGGTGTACGCCGAAGCGCTACAATTAAGAATATAATTTTTTTTACATAAAATTTGCAACATAACAAGAAATAATTAAACAGGAAATAATACATCGATAAAAGACAGAACACAATTTTATTATAAGCCCACGTGGACGCGTGCACTTGAAGAGGCAAAAATGTCACGTCCCGAGTGCGTGGGATAGAAATTGATATATATTTAAATAAAAAAAAAAATTTTACTTCTAAAACGAAATGAAGCTCAACGATAAATTTAAAAGAAAAATTATAGTCGGTAAAAATGGATTCGAATTCGTAGTTCATTTATTTATACACATAAATCATTCTATTTTTCATATTTAATATGTTCATTGAGCTAGGTCTTGTTTTTCACCGTCCGGTATTATCCGATTTCATTACTAGGACGCGCGAATGTTCCAGCGCGTCCTTCTAATCTGTTTTTGCGTCTAAACAACTTTTGATAAGCTAGCGTTAATTTGGGGCGCTTGTTGTTTTCTAGCTGTCGCAGACGGTAGATTATTTGGCGTTTCGGTTTAAAGGATTTCTTTGATTAGTTTTTCGCGTTTTGTGCGCGTTTAAAGTGACACAGAGCCGTTTTCTTCGCCTCCTCCTTCCACTCATTTGTTTTCCGTTCTATGCGTTTTTCTCGCACTTCAGCAGCCTCTGTGTCCCCTTAAGTGTAGTTTTTCATCAATATCGAATAAAATGATGTGAATTAGAAAAAGTGTTTTGTTTATTTTCAAATATTTTTTTCGTGTTCGGTCACGTTACCAAACCCAACGGTGGAAATCGAGAACAATATTGAAAAATCTCTATCATCAACAACCCAAAATCGTAACAATATGTATTTCCAAAACGTGTTTTTTTAGAGTGATATAAAAATGTCATTCACAGTTTCCTCTTTTCAGTTTATATTCTCATCGTATTTTTTTCAGATCGTATTAGGTTAACATAAAATGTATAAAAACCTGAATTGTCGAGAATTTAGTACAAGATCTCTTGCCCAATGACACCTTATCCCTCTAAAGAAATTTTCTAGTCTAAATTTTATGTACTAACAGTGCCAGTTGTGAGAAAGAAAGTTTTACTTCAAAAAGAAATTCGAGCCAAAAGTTTCAATTATTCACATCTATTGTAACTTGACGCTCGAAGACAAATTTTTTCTTTTTCAGTTTTATAAAAAGGAATAAGAAATATTTAATACGTCTGGTAAATTTAAATCCAAACTTTTATGAACTCATTCTTTTCCGAGCAGTTCTTCACTCCATAAAATTGATCATTATATTACTCTTAAGCTAAGTGTATTGTAACCAGGGTTTGAGAACGGAGCAAAAAAGGAACCGAGAACGCTAGGAACCGCTCGCATCTCGCTGGGAACGAGAACTTTTGGAAGGTATAGGAACGGTTCCCGGAGCGGGTCCTCACGAATATTAGAGGAGCGGCTCCCGAAACGGGTCCTCATGAATGTTGGATGAGCGGTTCCCGGAGCGGAAACTCATGAATGCTGGAGGAGCGGTTCCCGGAGCAGGTCCTCATGAATTTCAGAGGAGCGGCTCCCGGGGCGTTTCCCGGAGCGGTTTCTCATCAATATTGGAGGAATGGCTCCTGGATCTGGAATTCCAGAAAGTTGAAGAGCGGTTCCTGGAGCGTGAACTTGTGTAAATTCGTGATGGTTTACCAGAGCAAGAACTTTTGCTTTTTATATTTCCGATGATAGGCATTCCAGAAGAAAATCCAGTTAGGTATAACGAAACTGATGAAGTTTTTTTTTTGCATACAATTAGTGTTAATAAAAGTTTACTCGTAGACATGGTATACATTAACAGCATTTTCGTGATTACGTCAATCAGGTTGACCTAAGCTTTGCGTATGAGTCAAAACACTCCAATTCAAATCACGATATTCCACTACATTACATAATTTTGAAAAAATGAGTGTTTTGTATAGTCTTCATGTATTTTCTTCATATTTTATGTACTCAACAAACATCACATACATTCACAAACTTTAGCGCACGCGCACTCTTTTAGTTATTCAATATCTAACATTTTTTTTTGCTTTGCATACATAGGTGCTATAAAAATTTTTTTTTCAATAAATTAATCATGTCGAGTACAAATGAAAAATACAATAAACAAACATTTTAAATTCATTACATTGAGTTTTGTGATTCCTACGTTTTGAATAAATTATTTTTCTCATCATTTTTCATTTAAATAGACGGTTTTTTTTATCGTAAGGCAAAGATTTCAATTCAATGACTCTTTTACAGATTTTAAGCTCTTTCACATCGAACTATATTCAATCATTTATGATGCAACTTACCTTACGAACAAAATTCTTCCATCACATACCCTATATTGATGTAAATGGAAAATGTAATATAAGTATTTTAAGCATAAGTGTGACGTTTTTACGTTTTTGAATGATAAAAGTAATTTTTAAGAATCATTATCACTTGTATGTTTTTGAAAATTTCAGAAACTTGACGGGCTGCATGGTTTATACGGATTCACGATTTCTAACTTATAATAGTAAACAGACAAGCTAATTTTACGATAATCTATCATTGCTCATAATTCGCATGACATTAACAGAAAATGCTAATTTTCTGTTAATGCTAATGATTTAAGCTAATTTAAATTAGCTCAAATTATGTAAACATGAAAAAAGTCAATGACATCATTTCAACAACTCAGTATTGATATATAAGTTTTGTAACACCAAACGCTTATAAAGAAAACAGTATCATCATTCGGGAACAAAAAAAGCCTGCGACAAAAAGAGAAAACTAAGCTTACTAGTGAAAATTTCAAACGACTGTTTCACTACCTTTCTCTTGAAAGTAAAAACTAAAATAATCCAAAGGAAGCATTGAAGTTCTTTCAAATTATGAGCTTTCGAATGCAAGAAGCACTTGAGAATATTAATTTCATGATGGTATGTGCATCAAGAAATCAGCACGCGATTATACATAAGGTCGAAATTAATAACCCCCCTTTAATATGACCTGCACTAAAAAACCGAATAATTTTCAGGTAGGACAAGTAATACCAACGTTTTAGCTCAAAAATATATATTTTTGTTTAAAAAAACGTAGCACTTTTATTGTTACATGTATTTTTTAACATTCAAAGCAATAAAATTTTTCCAATTTCCGTATTTGGACCTCACATTTTTGAAAAGGATTATTAACTCGACTGCTCAAATTTAAATGTATGACTCTTTGCCCGAGATGAACGCAGAACCAGGTCTGCAATAAAAGTTAGTTCCGCAAGTATTAAAAAAATGATAAAAAGATAAAGTCAGATGCGTAGCCTTAAAAAAAATGTTCATTTCAAAAACGTGAGGAACCATAATTTTGTCGAAGTCATGTATTTGCAATAATAAAATATTTTTAATGACGAAAACGTTAAAATACTTATTGTGAAAAGAGAAAAATCTATATACAGGGTGTTTCAGAAAGAACGGATGGATTTAAAAAAAATGCTATGCCCAAAGTAATTGCAATAAACAAATTGTTTTTTTATTTAAATTATTCACAAACATGGGGAGTTTCAATTACGTAAAAAAGTTTTAGGTTTTGAAGATGATGTCATTCAAATGACGCCCTTGTGCCGCAATACAGTATTCTAGGCGCTCCCGGAAAGAGCGGTTCGCGTTCGCCATCATCCGCCTCGGAAGTTCTCGCACCGCTCGCCTGATTTCCTCCCTCAATTCATCAAGTGTCCGCGGCTTGTTGATGTAGACTTTCGATTTTAGGTACCCCCACAAGAAAAAATCGCATGAAGTAAGGTCGAGGGAGCGGGGGGGCCAAGGAATGTCACCAAATCGCGAAATTAATCTGCCCGGAAATTTTTGACGCAGAACTTCCATTGACGTCCGAGCTGTGTGGGATGTGGCTCCATCTTGTTGAAACCAAGTGTTCCTTAGACTGACACGCCGACGGCGAAGTTCGGGGAAAAAAAAGTTCTTAAGCATATTCACATAACGGTTCGCATTGACAGTCGTTGTTTGCCCGACGTCATCTTGAAAAAAGTAAGGTCCAATGATGGTCGTTGGGCTAACTGCACACCAAACTGTGACTTTGGGGGAATGCAGGGGGTCGTGATGCAAAATTTCAGGGTTTGTTGGGGACCAGTAACGACGATTTTGTTTGTTGACGTAACCGCTAAGATGGAAATGGGCCTCATCACTCATTAACAAAATCATTTCGTCATTGTTGTCCATGAGCTCAATCATTAGCTGTGAAAAATTCACTCGTTGTTGGTAATCCCCTGGTAACAACTCTTGGCAAACCTGGATTTTGTAGGTGTGAAACGATAAATCGTTTCTTAAGATCCGATGTACCGTTGATTTATGCATTCCAAGAGAAGCAGCGCGCAAACGGACAGAACGGTTAGGGCTCCGCAGCGTATCGACTCGTACTCTCTCAATGTTTTCAGGGGTTCTCTTCGTTCGATTTCGGCCTTGAGGTTTAGTTTTCAACACATTTCCTGCTCGGTTGAACGTAGTGACCCATCTCAATATCGTATTGCGGTTAGGAATCGCCCCACGATGTGGAATCTGATAATGAGTCCGGAAATCTCGCTGAGTCTGAACAACACTTTCGCCATTTTTGAAGTATTGCCGTACGATGAAGACACGATGCTCGACATTCCACACCATGATGGATAGTGAAACTCCCTCGTCTCCTCTTTCGAACACGCCATACCCCACCAAAATCGGACCACCCCACCCCGAGTACTAACCGTTTAAAAAACATCCGTTCTTTCTGAAACACCCTGTAATATAAATAGTAGTCAAATGAATTCTAAGTTATAAGGACCCGCTTCGGGAACCGCTCCTCCAACATTCACGACGACCCGCTCCTCCAACATTCACGAGGACCCGCTCCAAGGGCCGATCCTCTAACATTCACGAGTTCCGAATTCGGAAACCGCTCCTCCAACATTCACGGGGATCCGCCACGGGGACCGCTCCTTACATTTATAAGTTCTCGTTCTCAGTCAAACGGGAGCGGTTTCCGATTTGGGAACCGTTTTCAAACCCTGATTAGTAGATAGGCAAAGCGAGTCCGGCCCTCCCTCCACTCCTCCACCCATCACGTGACCTCTCCACCCCACCACAAACATTTACATTATGAGATAACTGTGAAATCTACTTACGATTTAATCATTTTATCCATGTTTAGGGCGATTTCGGAGACCGTCCTTTTTGTTAAAAGTAAGAACGTGCGCTTTTGGTTGGAAGTTTGGGGATAATAAATAAACTTCCATCACACGCACTCGCACAATTCTCTTTGAAAAATTAGAAAAAATCACTGGCACTCGCGGGCACTTATTATCGCGGTCGACGAGTCCAGCACGAATTATTGATTTTCGCGATTCGTGTATCAATTTGTCGTTAACCAAACAACGCGTTTTGGGTCTGTCATTTTTAGTAAATAGCGATCAGCTGATTGATAATGACTGATGATTGAAAAAAACAACAACGGCGCTCCGTTCGCTATGCTTGAGGTTGAGCACACTTTCCCTCTAGTCAAAGCTGCGCGCTGATTGGTCAACTTGATACGCGTTTTTCTCCGGAAATTTTGAGTTTCGCGAGAAGTTGTAAAGGAATTTTTGGCTTAGAAGAATCCGAAAAAAAATCAGGAAAATTTTGGTCCGCGGTTTTTGATACACCCTGTATAGAGAAATGATGACGTCACTATCGAGTCCCCACTGCTCGATATGAGTCAGAGATGTTGACTTTGTGGTTTTGAGAATCAAGCGATTGCCTCTGTAAATAAAGGAATCAAATGACTTCTACACACAGTTCAAAACAGGATACTCAAATTACAATTGTGCTGAAAGTGTAAACAAAAGTATCAAATGACAACTGCGCAACGAAAAAATATCATGATCATATTACATCTAGGACCGGAAGTCTTACTACTAGAAAATCTACTACTAGAAAAATCCGAAAAAAAATCAGGAAAATTTTAGTCCGTGGTTTTTGACACACCCTGTATAATATCTCCTGATTTCCCTATCATCAGTCAGTCACATTTTTGACATGATCGCGAGTCACTCAATAATTATCGCATCGTTAAACGATAACTTGGAAAGATTTTAAGTGTACGGGGTTATTTAAGGGGGTAGAGCACAGTAACGGGCATGGTTTGTGGTTCATTTTCATTAATTTATTGCTAACTAACTAATACTGCTACACTTATAATTTTTTTTTTTATTATCTTCTGTACACTTTCAAAAACGTTGAAAAAATTTTTTGTTATGAAAAGAAAAAAACTTTTTTATATATGTTGCTTCGCACATCCCTATGATTTTCACCCATTGTTTGATGGTGTACATGATTCTGCGAAAACCAGTCGTCTGAAACAAAATAACCAAATATTCTTATCATCTATATGGTATTGGCTATCGCGTCACGTAGTTTTTTTTTTTAGCATTTTTTGGCAACGAGAAAGAAATTCCTGAATTATAAATACGTTTTTTCGGAACAAATTTCATGTTATGATTGTTAATAATTCTTGAACAAAACAAGATATAGACAAAATCCTACGTGACGCCAGAGGCACTTATCCATGAAAGAAGAGTGTCAAATTTCAAGTCAATTCGTTAATTAAATCTTGAGATATCATGTACACTGTTTTGAAAAACATCGTTTCGAGAAAAGCGCGTTTGAACATTGCACTGTGGGACAGAGTCCCAAATTTCTGGCCAAAACGTGAAATCTTGATTATTTTGTGATGAAATTTCTAACAGGGGGGTTTTCGAGGTTGCTGATTTCAAATTTAAAGTCAGATTTAACAAAAACAAAATGGCGGACACTCTTCAAAAATTTTTGTCAGATCTGCATGAAACTTGATATACGTAGGTTTTTAGAGCTGCTGATTTCAAATTTAAAGTCAGATTTGACAGTAGCAAAATTTTGTCAGTTTTTTGTCAGTGAAAAAATTATTTAAGCTTCTTACCTTTAATCTGCCATCCCTGCTTCATAAAATGGACCGTCCTCTTCTAAAAAATGTTCTTCTAGTTCCATTCTCGTCGCTCTTCTTTCGATTCTTCCCTGTTTTGAGTCCTAGAATGATCGCTTGTTGGCTTGTTGAATCCTCATGTCATTCACCTCTTTGCACAGATCAAGAGCACTCGGTCCAACGATTATATTCATAACGTGCATCATCTCCAGAAGACTCTCGTAACATTTGTTGAAAATACTCGCTGCCAAATACGATGCGATTTCCACAGTCTTTACTCCGCTGAACACTCGCTTTGGAGCGAATGACCATGTGAAATTATTGAGGCTTTCATTTTTGTTTTCCGTAAATCCTCCTTCGCACCGCTGTAATAAATTGTCACTGCTTAGATCTTCGTAAATCGGAGTTCTTGCGCTCAACACGCTATCGCTGATAGCCGGTTTATGAGAATATTTCGCCAGTTTCCCTTGAGCCTTGGCCTTCTGCCAGGTACACCACCTGTCATCCCCAGGTGGACAGTCATTGTGCTGCGGATTTGGATCAGTCGACGCCTTGTGCTTCAACGTAGCCCAGATTGCCGTCTTCATGTCTTTTGCGGAACTTTTGTTTCTCCGTATTGCGAGGCCGTAAAAAAACACTCAACTCATCAATAAGCTTTGCTGTGAGCTTGCCCTTACCACCGAGGCCCTTCGTTTCTTTTTTCAATTTTCGAAGTCGCGCTCCCATTCTTTTTTGTACGTGACCAACGCATTCTTTTTTCAATACCGTGAATTTTTCGCCATACGGTTGAGAGTCAACAATGCCTTTAAAAGTTTTACTATCGCCGTCTCCGACATATGAAGCATATCTAATTTCATGCAATTCTTCTGACCTTAAAAACATTTCGACAGACGCGTCCACCTCCATTTTTCCGGCACTTCCTTTGTGATTCCCGCCACATTCGCCTGCATGGGATTCCATCCATTCCTCGTATTCCGTGGTGCCTTTTTTTGGCTTCCAGAACTCACACTGTTTACAGTACGAATTTTTGACAAGAAGATCGAGTACTTTTTCCGAATAATTGCCGATCAACGTTGTCACTCCTTGCAACGACGAAAATCCTCGCTTTCGCCACGTTCCATCGCCAGAGACGATCAATCCAGTGGGCTCGCAAACGTTTTCAGCATCTTTCGTCAACTCTCTCTCTTTAGCAACAGTTGCCGAAAACAATGAATTTGCCATGGCTTTCGACGCACAAAGCACGTTGGGTAAAATCGACTGATATACTTTTTTGCCGAACAATTTAGGAAGATCCATTAAATCGCAAAATTTTCGAATGCTATCGTAACCGACACCAAGAATTCTCATCGCAAAAACGATACGCCTGTTAACTTCGTAGGCATTTTTTATGAGCGGACAAGAGTTGATGTAGCGAGGCTCACAATTAGCGCAATTAACGACTTACTTGAATTTAAGTCCACGAATACTTGTTTCAGAAAAAGCCAAATACCCGTCGCACTCTTTGCACTTCACCATTTCACTCAGTAACGAAAAAAAAAAAATAAAACGTTATCAGACGATATCCGTGGGCAGCATTTACTGGCACTTTCACATGGCCCGTTTTGAGTTTTTCCGCGGAAGCACTTGTTGACAAAGTTTCACTCTCGAGAAAATGGCGATTTTTCGGCGGCATTTTTTTTTTATTTCGTGAGGGTCGTCCTAGACTTTTACGCAAACCTTTTTTGTCACTCGATGACTGACCCATATTGAATGAAATTTACGAATTTGGAAGTGTCTACGATACTTTCAGCGGCGCGAGAAACAGTGAACTGATTACAGATGTTTTAACTTTTTACCATAAAATTACTCAATACTGCTCTGCTCTCTAATGGAAAATCTTCGAACTAAACATAAAAAACTTAAGACAAAACCTTTTTGTGCATTAGAGAGATAAAAAAGTGAATGGCAAGCCACTATCTTGAACCTGCCGAGCAGGTAAACGATTAATCATAAGAGCGCGGTTCGGCGTTTCAGAGCATTTCAATGCGCTCGAGTGATAGCTCGAAATTCCTAAGAAAATGACTTCCGGTGGGTATGAGATCTGTTGTTTCTGATTCTAGAAGGTTGAAAGGATTTTTTAAGCAAAAAAAAAAAAAAAAATTTTGAAAATTTTACTGCACTCAACCCCCTTAAAGGAAATTTTTAGACAGTGCGTGACGATAGACGTGAAGATAGACGTGGCAACAGTGCGCAGGTTCGACAACCTTCATCACGAGTTGCCATGGAAACAGGGTGTAGTTCACCGAGAGAAAAATATCATTCTGCGAAATCCAAGATGGCTACCGCAAAAATGGCGGAAATTTTAAAAATTACAATTTTTCAATAAGAACGTTTTGATTCGACTCTACACATGTTGCTCAGGAGGTGCAGCCCTCTGTTTTATCTTCTCAGTGGCTTTTCGGCCTTCTTTAGAGGTGGATCGTGTATCGCACGCGCATCAATGATAATTGTTTTCAATTGATCAATTAATTAATTACAACATATTTATTCGGTGATCTGGGTTCAAATGCTCGAACAAAACAGCGATTGATGAGATTTCGACTATTGGACTATTAGATAAGTATTGGGCTTAAATTCTTAAAACAAGTGAGTAATGAGTGATAAATAAATAATTTTTGAATTAACGCGAAAACAATAACGTATATTTAACATCGATTTTCATTTTTTAACACTAAAATAACCAAAATAATCGTGAATAACCTGAAACGTCCCATGGATAAATATAAATAACTCGAAGTATAACCTAAAATTGTACTATTGTTCAGTAAATTTTCAATATTGTTAAAATTTGTTGTATCCCACACATTCGCGAATCAATGCTAAGCAATAATTTCCACCCTTCTACTGTCAAAGTATAGGGACAGTCAAATATTTATTTATTTATTTTTTAGTGCCCGTCTTTTCCTAAATAAAATAATGAATTTAATCACGTTATTTCGATATAAGTAAACATGAAACGTAAATAATTTTCAAAAATTAATAAAATTGACAACCACCTGACAAACTTACCACGGACTCCGTTTACTTTGTGGGAATTTTTTTTTTTCCAGATATTGTTGAAAAGTACAAGGTATGCTCCGGGAGCTTCAACTGCATAATAAAAATCGACATTGGAAGAGAAATTCGTACGTGTCAACATTTTATAAGAGTATTTTCAACATATTATAGTCGTAGTATTACAACATACAATAGTCCTAGTAAAATCATCAATTATTGCCCGATACAGAGTTTGTATGTACTCGATTCTTTAATAATGTGTTGCAATATTTACAATCTGTTCCTATCTGATATTAGGATACATGTATTCAACTCCATTCTAACAATTTATTTAGATTCATTTATTCCATTCATTATTTTCAACCCGCTCTTTCAGTTTACAAAAATTTCTTTATGATTTTCTTTGTACTTTCTAGTGGAAAAACGAATTTCATCCTCAGCAGCGCCCAAGTTATTTTTTCCATTTTTTTAAATTAAAATTTACTCAAAATACTAAATCAATGATCGTCGCAAGGTTGAACATACTTAATATTCAGCGCCACATAACTGTTGGTATAATTTCTAATTGCAGTTACTATTTTCATTGTATAAGTGACTAAAAATTAATCATTAAGAATTTGAATCAGTTGTAAAGTAATTATTTGACCCTGATGGATATTGATGCACGTCGATTGCACGTCATATACCTCTGAGCATAAGAAATTTTATTTCATACTTCTTTTTTTATTTAACATGTATTGTGGACTCAAAGAAGGTTCTTACCCAAGGGCTTCTATCATTTTTTTTTTTTTTTTTGGCACGAAAATTCATTCATATTGTTATCACAAGGATCAGCGCTAAGTTACGTAAACTCATTGTTCGGAGTATCTTAACTGTCAATTTTTATTTAATTCCCTATTGCTATCACCATTAGATTGTGTACTACACAAATAACATTTATGTAATAAGTACCTAAATTATTTCCTAATTCTGGACATTAATGCCCATCAATTGAAAGTCATATATCTCCGAGCTTATGCAATTTATTTGCTAATTTTTTTTTTCATTAAACACAAATTTTTAACTCGAAAAACGGTTCTTATTCTCGGTTGTGGCAGAGTTTTTTTCCAATATGCAGAAAAATACACTCACATTATTCATAAATTAATTATCGCAAGGTTATTACCCGGTGGATATAAATACTGGTAAATTGCGAGTCATATATCTCCGAGTTTATTAAATTTTTTTGCAAAATTATTCTTTCATTAGGCATCGTTTGTTGACTCAAAAAACGGTTCTTATTTTCGGTGCTGCCAGAGATTTTTTTATTCTATAAAAATTTACCAATATTGTTCATTCATTAAATATAGCAAGGTTACTCGTACACATATTGCGTATAATCTCGTTAGTGTTTGTATTATTATTATGCTAGTTGCTGTTGATTTTAGCTCATGCACTATACAGTGATTATTATTTCCTGAAAAACTTGAATTACTTGTTATATAATTATACTATACCGATGCATATAAATACTGGTAAATCACAAGTCATATATCTCCGAGCCTATCAAATTTTTTTGCAAAATTCTTCTTTTATTAGGCATCGATTGTTAACTGGAGAAACGGTTCTCATCTTCGGCGCTGCCAGAGTTGTTTTTATTTTGTTAAAAAATCTACTTACATTACTTGTAACAAGCGAGATCAGGAATAACTTATTATTATAATATACTTTCCCCTTTTTGTTCATCTTATACGCCTAGGAATTATTATTATTCCTTAATCTCGTCGAAAAGGAAAGGACCTTCTATAGACAACGGCCTATGGCGACCCTTTATTCGACTTTTAAAGGGAGTCGAGGAAATTGGCTAAGGATCAAAATAATAACGCACTAAATACTGTTAAACGTCGCAGGGTGACATTATTATTATGCTTTCCTTCTTACAAGTGGCTAATTTTAAATGCGATGTTTCTCAGGCCAAGTTCTGCTCGCTGATTTCTTTCCTTATCGCGCGAAGTTCTTCGACATATAGCTCTGGCAAGTCATCTTCAGAATCTGCATTATAGAAATAACTCTTTTCTAAAGAATCGTAAAAATCTTGGTCAGCTAAATTTGATTCTCTTGTAGTTGAACGTTTGGCCTTGATTTCCTTATCTATCGGGGTTTGTTCTAGCTTTAATTTTTGGATTTCCCCACACGCCTGACATCGCAAAGTGATCGTGCTTTCGGGAGAAACTAGAACTATTCCGTAGTCCTTAGACGCCGCGCGAGCTATTCTTTTGTCTACTTCCTCTAGAGAAATCACCAAGTCAGAAGGGAGAGTCTTCAAAATCTTAAACCGATGATAAACGCTTAAAATACCCTTTCTCTCATAATCGCGTTTCCACGCACTAGGCTAAAGGCGGTATTGCCTAACTACACTCTTCAAATTCCAAGTTAAATCTTGTACGGTATGCACTAAAAGGAATAGAAATCTATTATATCAGAATCTCGAGAGAGTCGTAAAAAACAGGTATATTAATATTCGTTAAGTAAATCTATTCTGTAGTTGGCAAATTCGATCGTGATTTGAATTTATTTTTATTTAAGTAGATTCTCATTTACTTTACTTTGTTATTCATAAATCATTAAACAAGTTGGGCTAGGAACTTGCCCTGCCAAGACCAGGTCTCGACACTCATTACAATGATAATGAATATTTTGCAAAGAAAAATGGTCGAGATATATTATTATTATTTATACGTGACAAAGGGCTTACTTTTAGACATGCTTTTAAGTACCACAGGGCCTCGAATACAATTCGAGCTAGGTTCGCTTAATTGCAAGTAGGGTTAAGGAAGAGTCAGTTTCGGCCGTCTCGAGGTCGGGCTTTCGGATTCAGGAGGGGCGGAAAGGAAAAGGCGGCTTTTTGCTCTAGAACAATTGGACCCCTAGAGGTGCTTGCGGTTCTACGAGCGGGTAGCAACTCCGATATTCTCCGTAAAGCTCGGGTTTTTATACCATTTCAAAATAGGGGCGGTTTAGAAAGGGGGAGGAGAGGAGGTAAAATGAGTCATATAAGTCGCATTATTTCGAAGAGTTAAATTATATAAAAAAAAGAGGTAATTGTAAATAGAGTCATTACACAAATCGTCTCGTTTCTGCTTACTCATTCCAGTCTAATTTACTTGAAAGAAAATGGTTTTATCTTCTGCATTAAATTATTAAAGAAGGCGAAAATAAAATCGTGAATGAAATTGTTCTTTTATATTTTTGAAGCGAATAATGTTGGAGTATTTAGATAACAAGTTAATAACTTCCAATATTTCATTATCGGAGCATTGGAAATTCTGAAGAAAATGATTCTCGATATCTAAGTTTCATGCTACCGTTATCGCCTGCGCGTTAAATCCAACTCGAAATATTTTATGAAATAAAATGTTCTGAAATAAGACGAGCGAAAATACCTCGCTCGTCACATACTCATTCATTGAATATCGCAAGGTCCAAAAAATTTCTAAAATCCCAACAACGATCAATATAATTATAATCCCTTTTTATAATTGTGTTCTTTACTCTAGTAAATGCCAATCAAGTGATTTTAAATTTTTAGAATACATATTTCTTAGATTTAAGAACTTTTTTGTATGTTCCGAGCTAAAAAATTGAAGATAAACTATCTTAGATCACAAATATGATTGATGAAAATATAATCCTTTTTTATTATTGTGTGCTTTACTCTACTGAATGCCAATCAAGTAATGTCAATTTTAAGAATACATATTTCTTACATTTAAGAATTTTTTTTAATGTTCCGTGCTAAGAAATTGAGAATAAAATTTCTTGAATCGAAAATATGATTGGTGAAATTATAATCCTATTTTATTATTGTTATCTTTGCTATAGTAAATGTCAATCAAGTGACTCCAAATTTTTATAATACATATTTATTACAATTGAGAATTTTTTTGTATGTTCCGTGCTAAGAAATTAAGAATAAAATTTCTTGAATCACAAGTATGGTTGATAAAATTATAATCCCTTTATATTATTGTGCGCTTTACTCTACTGAATGTCAATCAAGGGACTTCAAATTTTTATGATACACATTTCTTACATTTAAGAATTTTTTTTGATGTTCCGTGCTAAGAAATTGAGAATAAAATTTCTTGAATCGAAAATATGATTGGTGAAATTATAATCCTATTTTATTATTGTTTTCTTTACTCTACTGTATGTCAATCAAGTGATTTCGAATTTTTATAATACGTATTTTTGACATTTAAGAATTTTTTTGATCAAATGATCATGGAACAGAAGATAAAAATTTATTGTAATGTTTTTTCTTTTGTGTTGGATATGTATATTTTGATTTTTCGTATCTTGTGTGAGTGCAGGAACAAGTCCTATTTCATTCTTACAGCCGAGAAATTCAGTTTTAGCTTTTTTTCAAAGATCTTGTTAAAATGATTTAAAAAAAATGAAATTTTATTAAATGAAGTATTTTGCAGTAATATCTAGTGATGTCACTACTGAATTATGACGTTAAGAAAATGGATTTTCTTTTCATTCTTTAATGCAATTATATTCTTCACAATTTTTTCATAAAATAGTTTTCAGTGTAACATTTTAGTTATTGAAACAAAATTCCTAATCAGGTTTGTATATACTTATTATACTATAATTATAATATAATGTGGTATATACTAATTTGGTATAATTGTTGTAATAATTATTGTCAAGTTTGATTGTAATTATTTATATAACATAGTAATGAGTATCATATTATTAATGATCAATAAAGATCAAAATCATTCCAATTTCATTGAAAATGATATACATATTTACATGTGAAACATATTTCTACATGTATAATTCATTTATATTTGTAACTTATTTCAGATCATATATTGTATAATTATACTTGATAAATATTTTTAATTGATTACTTCAAAGAATGCGAACATATCAATTTACTGCTTACACAATATTTGCCAGTCCAAATTTCTATCAAAAAATGTCGCTTCATGCATTTCTTTAATCTTGAAATTTCTATCATGCTTTACTCAGACTTATGACTATAACTTTTGCCGATTTTTATCTTTTTACATTTTATTTTGATGTTTTTTGTGTCGCGAATGCGATAAAGAATTCGAACGGAAATTTCTGTAGTTGTGAATCTGAAGAACTTGGTTTTAGGGGATGGTATGAGTGAGATTGTTTTTATAGATTTATAAGTCGATTTCCTAATTTTTTCTGTAATACTTTTCCTTATTAATGTATCATTTATAAAAGTGTTTATAGATTTTACGATTCAAAACGTGGTCATTTAGAGCGGCGGGGGCAGGCCACGGCCCACTTTGTCTCCACCCTGCGTATGGCCTTAAAGAATTGTCCGATATAAGAATGTACGGCCAGACTTGACATTGATATTATTGTTTGACGAAGAAAAATACACAGTATGTCGGTGTAAGCAATAAGATTTCAGTTTATTCTCACATTAGTATTGAATTAACATGTCCAATTTATTTTCAATCGCTGCATTTAAATATTTATCTTTGTCGGTTAGTTTCAGCAACTTCCATTGTCCGAGAAGCTTTTCTCGAGCAATTCGGCTTTGTTCTGCATATAAAAAAATGGCCTGAGCGACTGTAAATCGCGGTAAAGGAACCTGTAATAGAAAGTGTCATATTTCGTCGATTATTAAAGGTTCAAAAATTAGCTTCGCACCAACCTTTTCATTCCTCGGATAATATCTAATATTCAAAAAATCTTCAGAATATTTCACCTTTGTCTTCAATTTTTTGGCATCTTTCTCGGGTACGCTGCACAACTTGATTTTGTGGTCACCGGGAACTGTAAAGATTGTATTACATCAGTTAAAGTGATGTTAAGCAAGTTTTGCTTCTTTCTTTTGTAAAATAAACTGCTGTTACGACTTAAGTTTTCATTGAGGAAGGTAATATTAAGATTGTTAGTTGACTACACGAAAAACTGGTTTCACAAAAACAATACTGTATGATTGCATGTAATAATGGCTAATGAATCATTGTCGACAAATTGTTAGAATTCCTGTTGAAACCTACTGAAAACCTTGAAGTCCCCTGATTCCTCTGACTCCCATATCTGCCCCAACACATGCATCATGACGCGAATTTCGATGGCCTCGACATCTCCGCCGTGATCGGTCCCAACGAAATTGCGGTAAAATGGATGTAGCCTTGGGTCTCCATCCTGTAAGTAATAGGGTCAAATTGACTTTCATATAATTCCAAATACTGTATATGGAATAAACGGTAGACCATTTTTGTTAAAAGCATAATTCTTTCATCGTTTAGTAATTTTGTAATTTAAAAATCTTATTTTAAAAATCCAGATTCTTATTCCTGAAAACACACAAATACGTTTTTTGAATATTGAAAACCTCTCGAAAATTTCCCAAGTCGTCAATGAGTTTATTACATTGAAAATAAATAACCGAAATGCATACAGTTTGATACAATCTACATTAAAACGATCAGAGATAAACTACTCACCACACTTTCAAATAGATTGACGTCATCATCAATCTGCCCTTTTGACGCCACGAAAGCATCAAGCAAATAACCTCCTCCTTCCTCGTCCTGTGTTCTCGAGGAAGCTTCGACATCTACCACATCATCGACGTACGGGTCTTTCAAGCAAAAAACTTAGAGTAAACTCCCCTCCACGCTCGTCCACATCCGAAATTCCACGCGTATCACCATTGACCACTTGAACATGTTTAAAATAATAATTTTAGCGGAACACATTGAACGATATCCAACACTATTCGTAATTTTAATATCAATTTTGAAAGTAGTAGAAAAAAATTTGAAAAAGTTGGCTGAACGCTTCACATTTTTCCATCATATTACACAAACTATCAGGATACAGATAATGAAATAATGTGGCATCGTATGATGGAAAATATTTCTAAATGATAGAGAATCGTTTGACAGAATAAGTTTCACACTTTTACAATTTTCATACGGAGCATGTTACACAGATAATGTAAATATATAAAGAATCTTTCGAATACTTTCGTCATGTGGATTATGCAAACATTAATTGTGACCATCGAATATGTTGCACGATAAAAAAAATCATTTCAGCATCCACTTATCCTACACTTCAAAAATAATGAAAGAAATTATATGTTTCATACATGACAAATGACCCGTAAAGCGTCGATAGTAGATGATCTAGGCCGGTACGAGATCCCCCACTCCTACTCCCATCACGTGACCCCCCTCCACTCGCAGGCCCCGCCCACTTCCTCCTCCCCTCCCCGCGTCGGTAATGCAGGGATCTAAGATGGCGGTAGTTAGTAAAACAGGGGTCATTTACTGTCGGTAAGGTAGAGCGTGGTCGATATAACCTTATGTAGGTAATACCTGCGGTCGGTAATACCTGAGGTTTTTTTGTTTGTGTTTTTCATTTGATTTTTTTTGGTTTTTTTTTGTTTGTGTTTTTTTTTTAATTTTTTTTGTCTGTTTTTTTGTTTTTTTATTGATTACATATTTTTTTTCATTTTTTTTTTATTTTTTATTGATTACATATTTTTTTCATTTTTTTTTAATTTTTTATTTATTACATGTTTTTTTTAGTTCAATACTTGTGACGAGCGAGACTCGGAATATAAAGTTAAATTATTATTATTTATATATTTTTTTTGTTTTGTTAGGCAGTACGCCTAGGAATAATCATATTCCTTGATCTCGTCGAAACGGGAAAGGGCCCTCTGTAGACAACGGCCTACAGTGACCCTTTATCCGACTTTTTCAAGGGAGTCGGGAGAATTGTTTAAAGGTTAAATAAAGACACTTCAAATTTCTATTCAAAGTCACAAGGTGACATTATTATTATAACTTCCTTCCTTTTTACAATTATGATTTCTTAATCTAAAAGCTGTTGTCTTATTTCTTCCCTTATCTCTAATAGTTCCCTTCTGTGTGACTCTGGCATGCCCGAGAATGTATTGGAAAATTCCCTTCCTCTAAGGGTTCATGAGAGCTGGAGGTTGCTTCTATGTCTGATACTACACGCTCTTGTTGCTCTAGTCCTGATAAATATTCCTCGAAAATCCCTGCCCTTACTTCTAAATCATCTTTCATCGCTTGGAAAAATTCCCCATCGGCAATTGTGGCCTCTTCTAATTCTTCTATAGGAGTATTTTCCTTTAAAAAGTTCTCTCTTGCTTCTATAATCTTTTCTTTTGTCCAAAAAGGACGGGGTTGTCTCAACTGCTTTATTTTGAACTTCTGAAAAGCCTTTCTACCTAAATCTTGGTACTTATAATCCAAATCTAGGTTCCTTTGGAATTTGAAATAATTTGGGTGAGAAGATTTGATTTGAAGGGACTCTCGCTTTCTTATTCTTTTATTGGCCTCGCACCCTCGTACATAAGTCCGGAAATCCTTGGAACTCACTACCGAGAAGAATGATGGAAAATTGTCTTTAATATTTGATGACCTAGTTAAACCGTATCGATTAATAGTTGTTAAATGCTTAAAACATTCTAGTCACTTTCTTTCTATTTTGTAAAAATCTTTATATGGTAAAATGTTATTTTAAATTCTTATTTGAGTTTGTATTTATTTCATTTCCCAAATACTTGTTGATTGCGCTTTTTCATGCTAAAAACCTCGCTTCCTTGGTTCGGAGTCATTTGGAAGCTATATGAGGATGAAGTTGTGAGACTTCATCACCAAACCAGGGGTGCGAAATATAACATAAAATAGACGTTTGTACAAGCAATTGGTTTTATCGTTAATGCCTACTTAAGAAACTTTTCATTAGCTTGAAACTGGATTTTCACAAAAAAAAGGTGGTGGTTTTACTTTTATTGAGAGTAGGTCTATTTTAGCTTTTGTGGAGAGCTGGTTGTTTTAGCTTTTGTGGAGAGCTGGTTTTTTAGCTCTTGTGGAGAGCTGGTTTTTTAGCTTTTGTGGAGAGCTGGTTTTTTAGCTTTTGTGGAGAGCTGGTTTTTTAGCTTTTGTGGAGAGCTGGTTTGAATCGTTCGGATCAGATCGGATACGATTGACTTCCAGTAAAAAGTCCGGGGTTTATATACCATTCTAAGAGGATGTAAACGGATCTTTTTTCGTTCGTTTGTATCCGGTAGTCATTAGATAAAAAAAATAAGAATCATCGTAGCACGAAAAATAAGCAAATTGAGTTGATAAGGAGTTAAGAAATCGTTTACTCTTTCTAAAAATAGCGAATAGAAAAATGATCGGAGAATTCATTATTGAAATGATTTTATTCTTCATTCAGAAGATAGGAATGAAGTATTACTCTTATCTTGCTCGAGCGTTAGCTCTAGTGCCGGTGAAATCGTTGATAATCGCGCGCTATCTAATTATTAGAAAATAGCTTTGTGAATCTCAGCAAGTAAAACATTCCTTTTACTTTTGAAATAATTTTCCAAGACGAGCGGAAAACCCTCGCTCTTTACATACTTCTACTTCACCTTCATCATCCGAACCTGGGAGTCTTAGTTTTTCCTCCATCTCTTCACGTTCTTCCAAAAGCCTCACCTTTCGTGCAACACGGCCGTACAAACGCTGCAATAGAACAATTTTTGTCATTTTCTTGTTTTTTCTAAAATAAATGTTAAATTTATACTCACAGGAACGAGGTATCCGCCTTTGAGTTCATATGTTGAACGATCAATTTTTATTTGATAGTTCAAGGGATGCCTTGCGTAGAAATCCCGGATTTGTCTGACTATTCGTTCTTTTTGATGAGTAGATAGTATTCGCGTATTTTGTGGCAAAGTAA
Organism: Platygaster robiniae; assembly: GCA_028476575.1. Lineage (NCBI taxonomy): Eukaryota > Metazoa > Arthropoda > Insecta > Hymenoptera > Platygastridae > Platygaster > Platygaster robiniae. The sequence goes on along the minus strand of CM052019.1, from coordinate 18,908,448 downwards.
CTTCTCCTCCTATAATTTGAATTTTCCACTCATCGGTGAAATTATATTCCATCATGATGATGACAATAACGATTGAAGAATCAAATCATACTGACGTCGAGGCATAATAGGCATTTTGATGGAGTCAATGTTTCATATTTTTTTGGTCCCGATATTTGGAGATGAAATTTGAATACCGCGCGGGAATTCATAAACACCGCGCCGTCTAATCTCGCTGCCCGGGCGCGTTATCTTTTTCTCGCGTTCGGAAGACGACGACGAATGATTCGAATCATTCTTTAAAAACTTTTAAACGCACTTTATGCGAATTAAAATCTTCATTTCAATAGCTCATCGGTAGACCATTGTATTAATAATTTTTATACGCTGAAGGATTTTTAATTCAGTTTTTCCAGATGAAAAATTTTAAAATATTTTCCATAACTTATTATAATTATCATTGATTGAGGATGAAAGTAGTTGATACTTTCAAAAATGTTGCAATACATTGAAAAAATTATCAGCAGTTAATTAGATACCTATAGTTTTTAAGTTACTTTTGGTCGATAAGTTACCTTTGATTGATAAGTTGATAATTTACTCTCAGTTGTTAAGTTGCCCTCAGTCGGCAAGGATGATTTCTCCTACAAAATACTAGCGAGTCGTTTAGGTAGGGAACTGCTTTATCGACACTTTGTTAAACAAACCTTCAATTGTTGCATCACTTTGAACTTACGATGAAGATGTAATAATACGCCAATGAAATTTAACCCGCGTTGAAGTTCTCACGGTATCGTATGTGACTACGTAAATGTAATTCGAACCTTGATCAATTTTCTGCAATTGCTTATGTTCTGAAAGTTCTAAAAATATGACACTAAGATAAGCTTTACTCCATTTGTTTATAGTATCAAGTTTCCGGATGTGAATGTAATTTGAGAATCAACCAATTTCATGTTATTATTTATGTCATGAAAGTTCTGATAATATGAAACCGCGATAAAATTTGCCTCATTTGTTTATAGTATCGAGTTTCCGGATGTGAATGTAATTTGATCTGAGCTAAATATAGAACCAAGTGTTTACATGAAAAAATTGCTGCGTAAATGTTACCTGATACCTTTGTTTAGGAAAGTCACTCGCTGCGTAGATGTAATTCAACCTCATTGTGAATATCCTGCACTATTTACAACTCGGCATCTTTGATCGTGACAAATTTATGACCTTTGTTTACAATCTGACTTCCGCTCCTAGATGTAATATGATCATAGCGTTTTTCGCTGCGCAGTTATCATTTGATACTTTTGTTTACAGTTGTAATTTGAGTATCCTGTTTTGAACTCTAAGTAGAAGTAATTTAATTCCATTATTTACAGAGGTGATTATCTTTATCGATCAATTCTCAGAATCCATCTATGACTCATGTTGAGGAGTAGGGGATTGGTGATGACGTCACTTACCTCTATATAAGTCTACTCAATTTTACCATAATTAGTCAGTCGCGTTTCATGCATTACTCTGAACATCTTACTATCGCTTTGTCGCGCTACGCTTTGTCGCGCTACACTTTGTCGCGCTACAGTTTGTTGTGACAAAGTGACATTCAATTTTCGAAAAAATGGTGGAATCGAAACTCAAGGCCGCGTATGAGGTGGTAAACATGCAAAAACAAATTTTGACTCGGGGTGATGCAGTGAATCCCGAACAAATTCAGACATTGAACGATAGAGCTGTCAAGAACATTGATGAACTTCGAGTGTTGAGTGAGAAAAGTCTTGGTGGTGTTGTGAAAATTCAGTGTGCGCGGGTTATTCAAAGACTACGCAGTTACATCATCCAGTTGCGTGGTTTACTCGTGAGTGGAGCTGGATTACAAAATGGTGTGCAATGGGAAGACCTTAACAGTGCTTTCACGAATCACATTCGCACAGGAGTCATCGTCAACCTCAAACATTTGGACATCACAAAATTTTTAATTGAGACACAAGAAGTTTTCATTGCTAAAATCCAAGAGGCTTTGAAAACTGAAAACACTTTAAAAGTAAATACTTCTCTGGATGGAGAGTTCAGCATTGTAAAAAACGATGAGGAGGTGGTTGAATTGAAAAACTTTGAGACCCGCAATGCAATCATCACTGGAACAACCAACCTCAACACTTGGTTCAGTACGAATGTGAGAGATCATCTACTCAAGAAAGTTGAACAGTACCAAGGTCAAGGATCCGGGTGGACGCTGCGTCGGATCGTGAGCCTTGCTGTTCATATATATAAGTATAATCCTATGCGTGGAAGTTCTTTCATCGAACTACCAGGACCAATAAAATTAAAACAGGCATGTATGAATGTAAAACATGTCGATGATGAGTGTTTGAAATGGGCTATTCTATCAGCACTACATCCCGCTGTTAATAATGTTGATCGACGTTTTAACTATGAAAAGTTTGCTAATGACTTAAACTTTGAAGGCATTACATTTCCAGTCATGCCGAAACAAGTTTCTTTATTCGAAAAACTGAATAATATTTCAGTCAATGTTTATATACTTTTGAAGAAAAACGATTTTTCAGTCGTTCCACTTTATATCACAGAACAAAAACTGAAAAAACATGTCAATTTACTCCTTATTCAAAATTATTATGTTAATGAAAATGGTGATGATGATGATGAAAGTGAATGCGAACCCCTCATTTTTCACTATGTATGGATTAAAGATCTTTCACGCCTTGTAAGCACTCAGCTTTCCAAACGTGATCACAAACATTGGATTTGTGACCGTTGTCTTCACTACTTTCGCTCTGAAGAAAAACTGATCTGTCACGAAATCGACTGCAGAGAAATAAATAATTGCAAAGTGAAATTTTCAACAGAGAATAACAATATTCTTGAATTTACAAATCATAAAAATAATCTAAAAGTTCCCTACGTCATTTATGCAGATTTTGAATGTTTATTGAAAAAAGTTGAGTCTGAAAAAGAAGAAAACACTCGAGTCGTGTAAGTTCACGAAGCCTGTAGCGTCGGCTATTATGTCAAGTGTAGTTTCGATGAAGAACAGTCCTGCTACGCAAGTTATAGAGGTCACGATCCCGCGCAGTGGTTCTCCGAAGAATTGATTAGGCTGACTGAGCAAGTTCAGGAGAAGATGAAAGATCCCAAGCCTATGGAACCTCTCACTTTATCTGAGAACGAGGCATTCCGCAACTCTACCAACTGCCACATTTGCAAAAGCTCATTGAAGGGTCAAGTCAAAGTCCGAGACCATTGCCACTTGACTGGGAAGTTCAGAGGAGCAGCCCATCAAAAATGCAACCTTCTATATCAGGATGCTCTCACTATTCCCGTAAGTAAATTATTGTAAAAATCTCCGCCAAGTAATCTATTTAATAATTTTTATCAACTTATTTATTTCTGCAGTACTTTAAAATGAATAATTTATGCAGATTCGAGAGAGATAACGGATATTATTTTTTGTTTTCAGATTATATTCCACAATTTGAGTGGATATGACAGCCACCTCATCATCAAACAAATCTCCAAGTGCGTCGAGGGACGAGTCACTTTGCTTCCGCAGACGATGGAACGCTACATCTCTTTCACGAAATACATTAAGGACAGCAAGATATCCCTCCGATTCATCGACTCGTTCCGTTTTATGGCGTCATCCCTGGACAAGTTAGCCTCATACCTCGAAGCAGACAAAAAGAACATCGTCCGACGAATCTTCAGTGACTTTAACGAAGAACAACTACAACTTATGCAAAAAGGTGTCTTTCCTTATGAACACCTCGACTCTTGGGAGAAATTGGAAGAAACTGAGCTACCCCCGAGAGAAGCCTTTCACAGCACCTTAACCGACGATGACATCTCCGACGAGGACTATAAGTAATTAAACTATTTCAATTTTCGATATATAGAAAAAAAATTTTCAAAAAAAAAAAAAAAGTTTATAAGTTTTTTACCAATTTCAGTCATGCGCAGACAGTCTGGACAAAATTCAACATCCAAACACTGGGAGAGTATTCAGACTTGTATCTCAAAACCGACGTTCTTCTCCTAGCGGATGTGTTTGAAAACTTTCGAGAAAGCTGTCTGAAATCATACTCGTTGGATCCTGCCCACTACTACACAACACCAAGTCTCAGCTGGAATGCGATGCTGAAACACGCCAACATCCGACTAGAACTTCTCACCGACATCGACAAACTCCTCTTCGTTGAACGAGGTATCAGGGGAGGGATTTCGCAATGTAGTCATCGATACTTTCGCGCAAACAATCCATACTACCCTGCTGATTACAATCCTGAATCTGACACCAAATATCTTATGTACTACGATGTAAATAATTTATATGGTTGGGCCATGACGCAATTCTTGCCTTACGGTGGTTTCGAGTGGGTTGAAAATTTTGATGAAAATTTCGATTGGAATGTAGCTGATGACTCGGAAGTAAGTTACATCCTTGAAGTGGACCTCGAGTATCCACCGGGAATTCATGATTCTCATAATGATTTACCTTTCTGTGCTGAACACAAAACTCCACCTGGTTCAAAGTGTAAAAAGCTTTTAACAACTCTTGAATCCAAAAAGCGATATGTCATTCATTATAGAAATTTGAGGCAGGCATTGCATCATGGACTGGTTTTGCGTTGCATTCATAGAATATTGAAATTTAAGCAATCTCCATGGTTGAAATCATACATTGATTTAAATAGCAATTTACGCAAAAATGCGAAAAATGAATTTGAAAAAAATCTTTACAAATTGATGAACAATGCAGTATATGGAAAAACCATGGAGAATGTTAGGAAACATGTAGATATAAAACTTGTCATGCAATGGTTGGGTCGATATGGCGCAGAAGCCCTGATTTCAAAACCGAATTTTGCCTCACGAACAATTTTTGATGAAAATTTAGTTGCTATTAAATTAGCTCGCGTCGAGGTTACAATAAACAAACCCATTTATATAGGTTTCTGCGTTCTCGACCTATCCAAAACATGTCTTTACTCTTTTCATTATGACTTTATGAAACCTGCAACAAACGCGAAAATTCTGTATACCGATACAGACAGTCTGATTTATGAAATTCAAAATCTTGATCCATATAAAATGATGAACAAAAACAATGACCGTTTTGATACCTCAGATTATCCCTTACCTAATCGTTTCGGAATCGAATTGAAAAACAAGAAAGTTGTGGGTCTCATGAAGGACGAATGCAACGGAAAAATCATAACTGAATTTGTAGCATTGAGAAGTAAGATGTACAGTGTTCGAGTTGAAGGTAGGGATAGAATTAAAAAAGCCAAAGGAGTCAAAGGATCAGTTGTGGCAAAAACAATAGATTTCGATGATTATGTTCATTGCTTTTACAGTAAGAGTACAGAGTGTCGAGTTCAACATCTGTTTCGATCCCATCTGCATGAAATTCAAACAATTCAGCAAAGAAAAATCGCGTTAAACCCATATGATGACAAGCGTCACCTGTTGACAACTACAACGGACACTTTGGAACATGGCCACTATAAAATAAAAGAACTGATGGATATCGACGAGGAATTGTAAATATCATTTAATGAAACTGTAAATATTAGCGAATAAGGCAATACTATAGACAACTGTCTATTGTTCGATCGTGGATTAGGCCTACTGGGGATACCACGTCACCAAAAAAGCTCCACGAATTATACCACCCCACGTGGGCTCTGGTGGTGCGGAAATGAATTCGGCGTTATAAATTTAATTATATTTTTTTGGTAAATAAAAACAACTGTTTTATATATCATGTTCTTTATTGACTACATATCCTTCTCATTTATCCAGGTATTATGACTACTGTAAAATCCCAGCCATTTTACAAAGACTTTATTTCCACGTTTTCGTAGCACTTTTTCAACGAGATATACATCAGGATGTTGCACTTTGGCGAGTTCTTCGATGTAGAATCCTCCTTCGACGGGCTGGTCCTGATAATCCTTGAGTTTGTACGTTGTTGGATGTGTTGGTTTTACAGCAGCGATGGTGAATATTTCCGTTGTCCAGTTCGGTGTGTATCCCTTTTCAAAGACGTGCTTGTATTTGCTGATTCGAACTTTGTCACCAACGTCAAATTTTCTCTGCTCTTTTTTATATTTTTTTGAATAAATTTCACGAAGCAGACGACTTTCATCAGCTGCGGTAACATCTTTAGGTTTCATCTTGATTGTTCGATGTTTGGTAGAGTTGTAGCTCGTCATCAAATCAGGTAATATGTCGATCTATTTGTAGTGTCCTTTGAGAGAGAATCGTTTCCACATCCTACCCTTGAGTGTGCGATTAAAACGTTCACAGCTTGATGCCTTCATGCCGCTGAATGTAGAGTACATATTGATACCATGTTGTTTCAGGAGGGCCTTAAAGTCCTTGTTGTATAATTCTTTGCCTTGATCGACGTGTAGATTCTTAGGTTGTCGGTCCTTTAGCGCAATCTTCATAGCAGCGGTGACGTCAGGACCGTTCTTTGATTTGATTGGTACAGCCCAGGCGTACTTGGAGAAAACGTCGATGACGGTGAGCAGAAACTTGTGGCCTTTATCCTTGTAAGCGGTCATGTCAACGAGATCGGCTTGCCACGTTTCATCCAATCCTCGCATATCAACATGACGACGAGGATAATTTCTTCTCGCTGGTTTGTGAAGTTCTTCCACTAGTGCTTCCTTGAGATCCATGGTGGTAATGAATGGTATGCGAGTTTACACGAGATTTTATACGTAAACGTCTTTTTGTGGTGTAACATCGACAAACACTTCCTTCTCGATATGCTTCAAACGATTCTGTATCGATCAAATTATTGCAGCGTTTTCAGTCACATGTTTTTGGTACATGTTAGTCAAGGTTTCCAACGATTTCTTCAACTGCTCCATTCCCGTTGTCAACACTTCTTAAAAATCAATCATATTTTGATACGAAGCACCATCCGTCTCGTAATCACCCTTTGCAACGTTGAGTAATTTTTTATGCTGGAGATCGTAATGACCTTCGGGGGTTAGTTTGAATCCAATACCCGGTGGCCCACGTATTTCGCGGTTTTTGGCTAGATGTCTTCCAAACACGTCCACACTTGCCATTGTCCAGCTCTCGAATGAGATTACGGACTCTGAGATTTTTAATATATAATCCCAGCTTCTCTCAATTCTTCGATGATTGAATTAATTTCGTTGGTATGACTGTTGTTTCCAGCAGCTTGAGATGCAAGTATAAGTCGCAAGCGATCAACAAGTTCGTTTGGATCATCCCAATGCACATAGTCGATGTCGCATCCACGATTAACTACGTTGTAAACTCCTGAACCCGTTTTCTTGTCAGCAACGTATGTCAGATACTTTAAATCTCTACCACCTCGCAGGCTCCTGTCAGGTAAGTAATTATTTCTGTCTGCACTCGTTTGCTGAATAATTTTTTTATAGTTTTCCACATCAATTTTATTCACATTCAAACTGTTTAGAATTTTTTTAGTCGAAACTATCTAACTTAATAACTATTAAACTTAATAGAAACGACTTATCGAAATAATAGTTCGATAAGTCCTGCTGTTTTCTCAAACTCCTCAGTCCCCACTTGAATGTTGTTTTCTGTGAAACTGATTAGTGCGTTTCCAATAAAGAATCCATTTTTCAAAGCCCGTACTCCATACTGCATGTCGAGATTCTTTTGCTGCGTCTTGTTTTTTAACATGTTCAAGTATTTCGTCAGAGAGTCAACAGGAGCTGGTGAACTTGCGATGCCCGGTGTGAAGGTTTGATCTCCCATGGTTTGATCAAAGCTCTCGAAATCTTCACTCTGTTACTCGAACGTATCCTCCATCGTAGGTAATTCTTCTTTGGCTTCTTCCTTTTTGATTTTTTTCATTTCCACATCCCGTTTAGTCAATGACTGGAGCGGATCGATGATGGGCTTGAACGTTTCTCGCACCGACGTCTCAATATCAGCTTTTCTACGCTTTAGTAGGCGATGTTTGCGTCGGATAGCTTCACTGGCTTGTACAATCTGATGTAGTACATCTTTACGCTCCATGATGTCGTCTCGATCGTGGTTCAGGTTATACTAATGCAATTGTCATTAAATCACTTTAATTTATAGAAGCAATCGAATCCTCTCCTATATCGACCTTGATCAATGTCACTATCCTTGTCGATGACGAGAAATCCGTACTTGTCGTTCCAGCAGGTCGCGCACAGTTCTCGAAATTGTGTAAACGTCATGTCTGTGTTTACATGATCGTCGTAAGTATGTTTCAAATTCATGTCATCTTGACGGAACAACACGAGCGTATTAGCATTATCTCTCACCAAGTGTTTGGGGATGCGAGCATAAGTCTGACAGAGATAAAAACTATCCACATCGCGATGCCGTCCCATGCAAAAGTATGCACGTATATTGTCTTGCTTTTCACATGCCACGTCGTCAAATATCATCAGAGAGTTTTGCTTGACGTTGTCCAAACTGACGACTTTTTCGTTGTCGCTATATGGAAAATATCCCACTCTTTTGACAGGTTCGATGATTTTCTTCAAGTAGTCGTACTTGGGCTGATTGAGCGACTTTGAGTAGAGGTACACGTTTTCAAATCTCAAGCCGTTAGGATGCGTGACGAGCGTGAGAAGAGCGTTGGTCTTGCCACAATTCGAAGGGCCGCAAATTATAGAGCGAACCGTGTTTGGTAGCAGCTTTCCATGACGTTTTATTTTTTCCCGCTTCTCCGTTACATTATCAAAGTTGATGACTGGTAACTTGACGTTTTGCTGTGTAAACTCCATGGCTGCTCGCGCGCGTCTGATTGGAAAACCTATAAATACTCGACTTTTATAGCATCGAGCTCAGTCGAGCAATGGCAGTGAGAGGTAACGGTCTCGTCAACACTCTCGTAAACAAGCTCCCTGTTGAACTTCATATACCGGGTTACCAATTTTGCGGGCCAGGTACCAAGCTTGCTAAAAGATTGGCGCGTGAAGACCAGGGTATAAACCCTCTGGACGCAGCCTGCAGAGATCACGATATCGCGTACTCGAAAAATACTAATCTAACAGCAAGACACACAGCTGACAAAGTCCTCGCAAAAAGAGCGATCGAACGTATCTACGCCAGGGATTCCGGATTTGGAGAAACAGCAGCTGCTCTTGGAGTTGCCGGCATCATGAAAGTCAAGTCAAAACTTGGAATGGGTTTGAAGAAGAAGAAATCGATGAAATTGAAGAAGAAATTGAAGAAAATCCCTTTAAGAAAAGTCACCGATGCTGCAAAAATAGCATCAAAAGCAACTGGATCCATACCATCAACTCTAAAAGCCGCACGCGCAGCTGTGAAAGAAGCTGGAGGAAAGAAGAAAGGTTGAGTACCTCGCGTATTACCTGTACCGAGCAAAGTTGGAGGCATTCTTCCCGCGTTTTTGCTACCTGTTCTTGCCGGACTGAGTGCTACGGGGGCTTTGGCAGGTGGCGCTGCTAGCGTTGCAAAAGCCCTCAACGACGCCAGAGCCGCCAAGCGACATAACCTAAAAATGGAATCAATCGCCGTGGGAAAAGGCTTGTACTTGAAACCTTAGGGAGCTGGTGTGAAACTTCATTTAAAAAACGTAAAGAGCTACCGCACCAAGCACTCAGCAACGTAGATTTGTTATAATATGCAAAATTGTTAAAAATTCCATATTTTCGAGGTGTGTACATGCGTAACGATTTGCCAAAAAATATAAAGTTAAATGAGGCAGCCATTATCAATCTGGATAATAAAAATGGATATGGAACGCATTGGGTAGCCTATAGAAAAACTGGTAATAAAATTGTGTATTTTGACAGCTTTGGTAATTTACAACCACCTCGCGAACTTGTAGACTATTTCGGTGTCGGTAGCATAATTTAATACAATCGTGATCAGTATCAAAACTATAATCAAATTATCTGTGGTGACTTGTGTCTAAACTTTTACTCGATAAAAGCATTGCTCGAGTGTGAACACGCATCAGTCTACGAGTGACAATGGACTCATTAACATTAACGCTCTCGGGAACATCGTCGGTTTTGGAAGCTCACTACTTTCCACCAATCGAACTGTCAGCTCGGAAAAAATATTCCTTGAGATTAGTGGAATTGTTGACTTTTAACTCCATACCTAACATTGATGAGGGAAACAACAAGTTCTATGTTGGCGATGACGTCATTACTATACCATCTGGAAGCTACGAATTGGAAAATATCGAGGAATATTTGAAGGAAGTACTTTCAGAAAAGATTTCAGCGAGATCAAATGCAATCGGGAGATTGATTTCCGACCCAAAGACTCTATCGGTAAACTGCTGGGCTTTGATTCGAGAATCATCGAAGCTGACGTAGCGCACAAGTCGGATTATCCAGTGAGAATTCTCGCCGTCAACGCTTTACGCATCGAGTGTAACATCACGGCAGGAGCGTATATAAACGAGCAGCGTCTACACACCATCCACGAGTTCTTCCCAGCGGTGCACCCAGGATATAAGATCATCGAATTGCCAAATCACGTCATTTATCATCCTATTGTCGTACAGGCAATACATCATCTGCAGCTGCGCATAGTCGATCAAAGTGGAAAGCTAGTGAATTTTCGAGGTGAAATTATCACTATACGACTACATGTAAAAAGTGAATAATGGGCATCGTCTACGAAGAGCATAAAAGTCCAGCAACATGGTCAAAAATCATCAGTCAAAGCCGACCTCTTCAACGACTCACACGACAGAACGTTCAGTTCCTGAAAAGTCTCGGTCTGAGAGTCCAAAGAAAATTTGCTGCCTAATTTGTCTGATACCATGTTATCCATCGAAAAGAAGATCGTCTTCGACGAGACGATAGCACAGTATGAAGTGCACGCGCACCAGCCGTACGCATCGTCAACGTACAACAACAACGATGAAATTCGCATCAGTGTACAAAACCAGGATTCGTACATGTTGCCGAGTAAGAGCTCGCTGCATATACAAGGAAGATTGACGCGAGCTGACGGCGTAGCCAATGTTGAGAATACGTCTATAATCAATAATGGTATAGCTCACTTGTTCGAAGAGATTCGTTATGAACTCAACGCTATTGAGATCGAGAGGGTGAAAAACGTTGGTCTGACAACTACAATGAAAGCCTTCGTTTCGCAAAATCCTGATCAGAAAGATCTCATGGAAAATGCTGGATGGATCATTGACGATCCCGGACGATTGATCAACAACAATGGTCATTTCGACATTTGCATTCCACTGGATTTCATCTTTGGATTCGCCGAGGACTATCAGCGAGTGATTGTCAACGCCAAGCATGAACTCATCATACTCCGAGCCAACACCGACATAAACGCTATCGTGCAGACAGCGGTTGCAGATCCTGCAGTTCCAGAGGAGTTTAAAATAACCCTCAACAAAATAGAATGGCTGATTCCATACGTCAAAGTTTCCGACTTGGAGAAAATTCGTATGCTGAACTACATCTCAACGGATCCAACCATCGCCATGAGTTTCCGAAGCTGGGAACTTTACGAGTATCCTCTGTTGCCTCAAACGACCAAGCATGTGTGGAGCGTTAAAACTACGACACAGTTGGAAAAACCAAGATATGTTATCGTTGGATTCCAAGCTGGTAGAAAGAATGTTAGAACCGGAAACATGAGCAACTTTGATACGTGTAATTTGCGCGATATGAAGTTGTATCTGAATTCACAGTGTTATCCTTACACAAATCTTAACGTTAATTTTCAACGGAATCAGTTCGCGACGTTGTATGAAATGTTTGCAAATTTTCAATCATCGTATTATGGACCGAAAAATGCTCCATTGCTGACAAAAACTCAATTTAAAGAGAATGCACCTCTTGTGATTATTGATTGTGCAAAGCAAAACGATTCATTGATTACTGGACCAGTTGATGTTCGTCTCGAATTTGAATCAGTAGCAGCTTTTCCCGCCGCAACTGCGGCGTACTGTCTTATTATAAATGATAAAATTGTCGAGTATCAACCAATCAGCGGCGTTGTTAGAAAACTATAAAATGTATGTGTGTGTGTGTGTGTGTGTGTGTGTGTGTGTGTGTGTGTGTGTGTGTGTGTGTGTGTGTGTGTGTGTGTGTGTGTGTGTGTATGAAAATCTATGTAAAAAGGTTAGGTTACATATATATTAATGTTCAAACTTGATTAATCGTCAGTCGCGATGGATAAGTTAACCGATGATCGTCGATGTCTTTTGTCCAAAGATAAAACGTCGGATAAATATAAACCTGTGTCAGACAAAAAGGAAAAGGATGATGATAAATATAAGAAGTCAACCGTCAAGTATGAGAAATTTAAGTAGTTGGTAGTGGTGGTGGTGGTGGTGGTGGTGGTGGTGGGGGAAAAGACGTAAAAGACGGTGGATTTGTCGGAGAGCGTTAGTACGTCAAGATGAAATACGTCGTTGACATGCAGGGCTTCTTTATGCCCGAGTTTGTCGTCAAAGAGCTCGCAGTACTCAAAATGTCTACTGACCTCAAAACAACTCTATTCCAACCTCCGTGCAGCTGGGAAGATTTGTCTCTGCGGCAAAAACACACAAATAAATGGTTGACAAAGCATTTCCACGGCATTCCGTGGGATGCTGGAGATGTGTCCTACGAGGAGTTTAACCAAGTGCTGCAAGATCAACTCGAGGATGCCAGCTTTATTTTCGTCAAAGGCGTGGACAAGAAAACCTGGCTGCAACATCATCTGCACTCCGACCCCGTCATAATTGATATGCATGAAATGGGCTGCCCTTCACTCGATAAACTGCGCGTCTCCGCGTGTGAATTCAACGCGTACCATCGACCTGTGCAACATCATCATTGCGCTGTAGAAAACGCTCGTCGACTCAGAATGTGGTTGATGGAAAAATTCTGGGATACACCATCAATGAAGAGATCTTTCACCCTACTTTCATACACCGACTGGTTGCACAAGTTGGATTCCGAGGATATTGCCGCACTCCCACGAGAGTTTTTACTGTACTTTCGGAAAAAATGTATCGCTTAGACTTGGGAGAAGTTGCCACCGAAGTTGCAAAGTGATAAAGAATTTATTAGTTGTAAGCGCTGCGAGAAACATTGGAATTCAATGTATGAAGATTGTGTTGGTATTGCTCCAATGATAAAAGATTGTTATAAATGTAAGAATGAAAAATTGTAATTTTTTTCGGAAATAAAAATGGAGGGACTAACATGATGGTTGTGTCTCACAGCAAGGGGCGGGGTGGGGCCCCTTGTACAGAAAAAATTATCGTTGAATTTATTTTGAAGTGTATTTCCAAGTGAAACTAAAAATCAAAAAAAAAGTTTCCATTCTATTAATAGATTGTTATGTCATTGCTTAAGAATGTGATATTTCCGAGAATTGTCATGCAGGTTTGAGCCTGTTTAGAATGACGTCATCCGACGTGTTTCAACTTGCCTTTATGACTTCATTGTTTAGTCTACTCTGTTATCGGAGTATCAAATTACTTCTACGCATTCGGACGTTTCAAGGGCAAGCGTGTTTGTCGTGATTATATCATCGCATAGGACTGTGATGACATCATACGGCGACGTGTCGAAGCTTGCTGTGATGACATCATCGCTAACTGCGCAATAGATTTTCAAGGTCAATTATTCCTTGAAATACGGGCGCGCAAACGTCAAAGCGTCACTGCGAAGACGAATTTTGAACGAGCGACATGGATTTTTTTAAACTCAACAAAGTGGCTCGCGCCGAGAGTTTTCTCCCAACGCGGAAGGTCGCCGAATTGGAAATCAACAGGAGCTACGATGTCAGTGGAATTCGCTCCGTCGTCACCAGATTCGGACCTAAATTCGTCGTAACACTCGATTCGGCATTCGAGATTTTCCTACCAGAGAGGATCTGCGAGATGCTTCGAGAAGACCCCGACGAGCTACGGAAACTGGAAGATTCCGCAAAGTCGAAGAAACCGGTGAAGTTTCATCACCTCGGAGGAAGATTCAACGCCTGCGAATTTTCTGCATAAAACGATATATTTTGTTAATGTCACAATTGTTATTGAAAATTATGAATGGTAATAAAAATTAACAAAAAACAGAAAAAAACAAACAAACATTATGACAATACCGACCGTAGATACGCCCCTGTTTTACCGACAGGAGGCATTACCGACCGCGTCCTGTTTCACCTGCCGCCGCCATCTTGGTATTCTACCTTACCGACGCGGGAAGAGGAGGAGGAAGTGGGCGGGGTCTGCGAGTGGAGGGGGAGTCACGTGATGGGAGTAGGAGTGGGGGGATCTCGTACCGGCCTAGATCATCTACTGTCGATTCTTTCCTAACAAATTTCCGGCCTCTTGTAAAAAAGTTTTTACATTCACTTCTGAACTTTCCCATCTCTCCCACAAATCTTTTATGGCCTTCTCTTGTTCAACGGTGGATGCGCTCTTCTTCCTTACCTTCTCCATAGCCTTGGCATTTTTCCAATACAAGTGCATTCGCACTGTCAATCTAACAAGTTTCTCTGTAAGTAACCGAAAATTCTATCAAAAACCCCGTACGGTTTTACAGGAACTTTACCGAACTGATAAATGCTAAATATTTTATTGTCATACGAAGTCATATCAGAAACTCTTCGATGCTGAACAGTCTACAACTTTTGTAGATATACAGGGTGTTCCAGAAAAAGTAGAAGTACCAAAAACTATGGATTCCTCATGAAGTTATAAGGCGATTTTACTTTTGCCATTTTGCACTAAGCTCGAAGTAAAAAAATATCAACGAGTCCCTGCGAAGAGTTATTTTAGGATAAAAATTACAGATCAAAATGAATGCTTAATTTTCTCTATACTTTTCTCAATCGAAAAGCCTGCAGCCACTTTTTACCAAACTCAAAAGCAAAAAAAAATATTCAAGCATAAAATATATAAAAATTGATGGGTTGAAACTTGTGACCCGAATATCTTTTTTGATTTTGAATTTGGTGAAAAGTGGCAAAGGACTTTTCGATTGAGTTAAATAAAGAGCAAATTTATTTCTCATTGTAGTCTGTTATTTATATCCCCACTTCTCACAGGAGCTCGTTGAATGGTTGAACTTATAAACCCTGTCTGAAACACCCTGTAAAATATCTACGCATAAAAGTTAACTGCCTAGTTATAAATCGACGATCGGGCCATTGTCGAGCGAATGACAGCATTAATTTTCGACCATTGTCTTCGATCGTCGGTGTTGTGCGAAAATGATAACTCCGGTGAATGTCAGACAAACACTGGCATCCAGAGTCACTATTCCACCTATCCTTGATGGTATTGCAGGATATTCATAATTCAGACAATGATTCATTCAAAAACATATCTAAATTGAACAATGCTTACTCATGAACGTTTTTTTCGGCTGGTTTTTCGTCATCAATTTATTGATTTGACGAGGATGCGCCTCGAGCACGTTATCGGTTCGAGTGCTCTTTCGAAAAATTGAGTACTCCGAAAAGTCAACTTTTTCAACCCACTGTTTCTTAAAATATTCGAAAAATGTCGTTATCCTCGTTTTCAGACGAGCCAAATCTTCCTTTTTTGGGGAAGATTCGTCATGAAAACAAGCCATTCTCAAAATATTTTCGGTGTTATCTAGTAACGATAAGAAACCCGTCCCCATTTTACTCTCCGGAAGGAATGGCAAAGCCATAAACTGATACAAGATAGTTTCCCAATTTCCTTTGATGAATTGGAGCATACCCTGCAACACGGTAATACATAGAGTCAGGGGGGAGGGGGGTTGTCATTCTCAGTTTCTTGAAGGAAAATGTCACTTCTGGTTAATAATCTTACAAATACTGTTGTTTATTTAATTATGGTACATCTAGGAAACAATTTTTACTATGCTATATACTGAGACATAAGTTAGGTGCTTTTTATTCCTCTCGTTTGGTACTGTGCAGTGGAATTTTACATTTTCTTCAAATTGTGAAGATAAGGTGTTCGTTGAAGTTATTGTAATTAATTTGTGAATGATCCCCAGTTCAATAATTTTTCTAAATTTTGCAAACGTTTTTATTTAACTTACATCGTCGTCGCATCCATCGACCAGTTTTCGTAGGAGTTTTGGTATTCCAATTTTTTTTTTTCGTCTGTCCAAGGCCTGCATGATACAAAACGTAAGGTTTGGTATTACATATTTCAAAATTGTACTGAAGAAAAATCCCATATGAGTGAAACGTTTGATGTATCATGTATAAAATTGTTTGAGATGATGATGAATAAATATTATAGTAAACATTTATTGCGCAAAAGGAGGCGAGTACGTACGTACTACAAATCTATTCTTTTTTATCTACAAATATTTTCTTCTGCTCAAATCTGTTCTGATGTTCAATACTTGAAGTTATATAATTCATTTCCAAGGTACATTTGGTGTTACAGTACGGATTCATTTTTTAAGCGAGTTACTAGGCAAATAGTGTTATGCTCGACGCAAATAATTAAATGTACATACTTGACAAAAATGAAAATGGAATTTTTCAATTGAAATTCCCGGGTACGCGGTCGCGGCCCCTTTACCGATTGCCGCCTCAAAGTCGGTCATTACGGCTTTCGCATCCAAATCCGGCGTCATTTTTTTGAAAAATGAAAAAGTAGCAGCGTATGCAGACATCGTTTTTTTTGGCATTAAAAAATGCATCATCGCAATGTTCTGAAAGTATAAAAAGGAATTGAAAGGCGTACATGAAATTTGGTTGAAGTGTGAGTTGATTTCACCTACATAAGAATTATAAATTGCTTTGAAATTGTGAAATGGTACTGACTTTTGAGAGAGTTACATTAACACAAACGTAAGTGAGTCATAGTAAGTCTGAGAGGGGGAAGTAAAAAAATTTTGCTTTACATGAAATCTGTGATTGTATGGCTACGACCATTTAGCTTTTACAAGAGCAATGAATGTACAAAACAATTCAATAAAAGCAATATGCAGAGTCAGTATATACCCAGTCGTTGTGTGTAATCATCAATGTCAGAAATTGATTTCCTCTTTTTTTTTTTTCAAATAACGAATGAGGCACACATTTGAAGGTGCAGTCTGCGTGTAAGGTTACATTCAGGGATAGCTGACGAGCCTGCAAGGTTATGTCGGCCAACAATGAAGGGCTGTAAAATGCCACAATGGGGTCCCTTTCCTGCTCCTCGAATGTTATGACCTCGGTTTTAAGTTGGCCGTGAATGTGTTTGATCGGGTGGGAGTTAAAAAAGTTGCCAAAATTTTCATGAGTTTCCGGCCCCTCAAACTCAATGTTTCCCCCTAACCATCTGACCAGTGTTGGCCGAGCAACTTTTAACGGCCATCAAGTCGCTGCATCCCTAAATCTATAAGACATTTTTGATATAGGTATAACAATACTATAATCTATTTTAAACACAATCAAGTCTTATCCCTAGAAGTGCCTAATTCCCTCAGTAACAAACAACTATTGAAACAGGCTGTTGTAGGATAAGCATGTCAAAACGGCCCAGAGAAAATCAAATTTCACTTTGCTAAGCGTTTCGAACATCTGATTTTTCATTTTCACACAATTCAGAACCCAAGTCCCACCAAAAACCTCTTTCATTCATTATCTATCACAGTAACAAGAAAGTATATCATTCCTTTCCGATTACGCATTGAGAAGCCCTAGTAACTCTAGTTTTTATAAAGTTTTTATAAAACTTCTTATAAAATCCTTAATAAAATAACCCTATACAGTGATTTTATAAACACTTCATAAAAACTTAATAAAATTTTTCCAGCCTTATAAGAACTTTATAAAATTTCTCCCAAAATACTTTAAATAAATGTTAAAGACAAAGGAGCTCTATTATTAGGTCGAGTCAAACGAAGTTGAAAATAATAGTGAATCCCATTATATAGATTTGCAAGCCTGAAATACACATATAATAATGAAAAAAAATCTTGCGGCAGTTGGTATTCGAACTCAGGTTTCTCCGGAGTACACGACTACGACAATGCCACTGAGCCACTTCGACTTATTGAGCTAATAGTAAATGATCCAATCGTCAATAAGTCAAGACTCGCTGAAAATAGGCGTTAAGCAACTTTTTTTGATCTTACGTCAGATATAACAAACATTGAACATATTCTTATAAGGTTTTTCATCTCCTTATAAAAATTTCTCATCTTACAAGGTGCTCTTCTATTCTTATAAGGCGCTCTTACATTCTCATGATGCGCTTTCACAAGTATAAAATCCTTAAAAGAATAGTATAAGGCAGCCTTAAAAAAAAAATCTTATTAGCAGGTTACAAGGTCACCTTATAAGAAATGAATATCTTTTGAGGTAGCCTTATCATAAATCGGATTCTTATAAGAATTCTTATGATAAACCTTGTAGGGAACATGTTCACATTCACGGTTTTATAAATCCTTACGACTTGAGAAAAGGAAAAAAAAAATATTTTTTTTTTCGACAGTTTATTGTTACATGAAGTTTTTAGTCACTGTTCAAATTAATACATTTTCTTTATAAATTTACCAACTGATCGTGTTCTGCGCTTTGAAAATTTTTTTTTTTTTTTTAATTTTTCCAGATTTTTAAAAAGCGCAGAACACGATGATAAATCATTTTTTTATAAAAAGTTGTTAAAAAATAACGTAAAAAAATTTTTTTTAGAATTTTTCCAGTGGTTTTTTAAACTTTATTATATTTTACTGTCAATTCGAAAAGTCCATTGAAATCAGTTGGTTAATTTATAAATAAATGTATTTATTTAAAAAGTGACTAAAAACATCATGCAACAATAAACTGTTGGAAAAAAAAATATTTTTTTTCCTTTTGTCAAGTCATAAGGATGATGGCGACCTATCTTTTTTTCATAATTTCAATGAAAAAAAAAATTAGTCATTTTTTTGTGGCTTTTCCAGGAATTCTGACACAATATGTACATCTTTAGGAGTTAAGATAGGGACTTAGGAAATTTTTTTCTGGGTGTCCTTTAGTATGGTATAACTAATGCAGTATTTGATTTCGTTTGGTGGCCGTTGTAATATACATATCCTGCTTGGTACATTCATTAGCCTACACGGAGAAAAATTTCGAGGTTTAAGATTACGGAAGCGCTTCATTGTATTTTTCGAATGTACGCGTGGAATAATATGACGGAGTTCTACATATTACATCTCATATTACGGCTATAGCCGTGTTGAAAAATTAACACGAGCGTGATATTATTTCTCGCTGTCTGAGATTTGAAAACAGCTGCGTCGAAGAATAAAACTACGAAAAACTCGTAGACTTCAAATCTCGGAGTTCATCGTTTTAGATGTAAAAGCTTGAGACTTGAAACTTTTAACCTCGCCCACCTCCTTTATAGCTGCCGAGGATAGTAGGCGTGGCTTGAGGACTCAAGGTCTCGAGCTTTCCGTCTAAAACGATGAACTTCGAGACTTGAGATGAAGAGATGCTGCGTGATTTTACGTCTCGCAGTTACGACTACCTAAATCACAGACTCTGAAAAATAAAATTACGAATAGCATCGACAGTTCATGTCATGACTTCGTAGTCTTAGTTCTCGTCGGTCGCTACATACTAGACCACGAAAAGGTTTCGTAATCTTAAACCTCGAAATTTTTCTCCGTGTAATATTATCGAAATTTTATATGATTGTACTTGTACATCTATCGTTAAACAATCCTTCAAAATCCTAAAGTCACATAGTTTCTGTTATGAAATAATGCAAGGATTTTAAGAAATATTGCACCTTGTCAGAATTTTCAACTATCGAAACCATAAAAGTTTATTCCGTTCAACAACTTCCTCTGAAAATGATCGTGATTTTTCGATATTGATAATAAAGTATCATGATTTCATGATATCGTATAATCACAAATAATAAATAATATTTCGTGAATTTAATTTATGTTTTTTCTTTTCGTAATTACTTTTATTTATTTTTTCTACAACTTTGTATACTTGTGTATTATAAATATGTATGTTATTTTTCTGCGTGTTTTTAACACGAAAAAACATTCAGAGAAACAGTATACAATAATTACGTACTCTGGCAAATGCGCTGCAAGTTCGTACAGCTCTAATAGCGTCAAGTACGCAAAACGCGCAAGTTCGGCCAAAGTTCCTCTAAACTGTAAATCACGATATGCCTCTTCATCTGGCTCATGGCAGTCCTGGTGGTCTCTGAGGGTTTTGCCATTAAAGTACCCCCATTCTCCACCTTTTGGTTTCTTAATTGAAAAATTACAGTTCGGGCAGTAAGCGTATCTTTGAAAAGAAACTGGTATGTCATTGTTTATACATTAAAATATATGAAATTAATATAATCAAAAACTTCTTAATAAGAATAGTATATTTCTTCACTAGTGTAGAAAAGTTCTTTTTAACGAATCTGAAGGTTGCAATGCTAGCCGAAGGCGAGCATTGTAATCAGATGAGTTAAAAAAACTGTTCCACACTAGTCAAGAACGATATTTTATTCAACAATGTTTGGAAATGCGAATTTAAGTTGGATTACGCCATCTGAGAAACATAGAAAGTATAACTTTTTTCTAACGATTAGGAATCAGTGCTAATTTATTACACCCAGAAAAACATACGTCACATCAAATTTTCGTGAAAATATCGATACCTAATCTTCACGTGCTAAGTTAAAGAACAATCTAGCACACTCTGTATGAATTTTAATATTAAACTAGTCTACTAAATTACCATATAAACATTGAGTAATGGAAAAAAATTATCTCAACTTAAGTTGTTCATGAATATGAATTCATACTTATACTTAAGGGTATGCTTGTAGTTATTTTAGGGGATATTCCGTAACAGGTATTATTTTCAAAAAAATTGATGTTTTTTTTTTTTTTTTTTTTTGTAAGGCGATCCGAGAAAAAAGATCGCCTCACACAAATGGATAGTAGGTCCCTATTATCGGATAGCGTAACATATGATGCAAAAATATATATATGCAAAATAAAAATTAGTAAATCCGTGAAAGATCGAAAATCAACACAACTTTCAAAACGAGAACATCGAATCCCAGAAATTTGTAAAGAAAAATTTTGAAATATCGAATGAATCTTTATATCGTAGAAAAACTGACGAAATACGAAAAAAACCGAAAGAAATAAAAATCATCCAAGACCATGCTCTCTGAAACATCCTTTGGAATACGAAAAGTATAATGAACTTTGAATTTTGGAGCTCGAAATTCTCGAAAAAATAGAAATATATATAAGTACTAAAAACACATTCAAAAATCTATTAAACCCAAAAAAATATTTAAAAATAGAGAAAAATTGAAATCTTTCAAATAATTAAATCGTAGTAAAACTAAAAAACCATAAAATCTAAAAAAACATAACCATCTTTATAGACACTACTGCTCTGAAGAATCCTAGCAAACACAGAAATACACAATAAACTTAGAATTCCATCGCATGAAATTATTGAAACCTAAATAGCTATGTTAAAGAAGAAAAAAAAGTAAAAATTTATGAAAATACCAGAAAATCATGCAACATTTTGTACATAATGAAGAATACAAAAAAAAAAAAAAAACGTCTAAATATCAAAAGGTGGATAGAAAAGACTCCTTTAAAAATCGAACTGAATTAGCAAAATTTGAATGATGTGTTATGTAGAAAGACTTAGAATTTCAAAAAAAAAAAACTATACCAAAATTTGGACAATCTAATTTTTCTCGGCGTCGAAAAGTACAAATTAATAAAAGGTTTTCTTCACATCATGGTGGGCTTGTCCTAGCAAAGATAATGATATAAACAGCGAGATCGTTGATATTGAATGAAATTCATGATATGCAAAATAAAATACACTAACCTTCCTCCACGATTATTTTCGGAGGTCTGTTGGAAAATATACATGTCCACAGTTGCCCTTGACTCGAGGTCAAATGCGACACATCTTTTTCTCATCGTCACTTTTGTACTCATTGCAAATGAGTATTGAAACGGAAAGAAAAAACAAAAAAAAATTGAATAAATTATAACAAGTAAGTGCTTTTTGAACTCGAACTGAATCGAAACTACGCACGGAGAAGAACTAGAGAAATGGATTCGGAAAATTTCTGGAGCTTACTGATGTGAAAGATAAACTGAAATGCACCACAGATCTATCCAACTTTTGTCTATGAAAAATTTCCTTGTCATGCTATTTCCGGATCTTTTAATCCGTAGTCCCTCGGGAAAGTACAAAAGATATAAAATGCCAGTTTTAAACAGGTACGTATGGTATATAGACAGATGTTGACCTGTGCTAATGTAGCAACTGCGAATGTGCATTTATCTTGAATTATCGAACTTTAACAAAATACTTTCTCAGTTCCGATTCTCAAAATATGAATTATTCCATCTATAGTAACATTTAAGCTATGAGAGTAAATAATTACTTTGTATTCTGCTAACAGAAGTTTAACATATTTCAAAAATGACAGGCTTAGAATGAAAACGACAGAATATTCCAAAGTAAGGATAAAAAATATGCGGATTCCCATTAGTATATCTCACTCTTAACAATTTTTTGTTTTTTCCGTCCTAAGCCTGTCAAATGAGCATTGCAAAATTATTGTTTTTAGATGTCATTAGTTGCAACTTATCCAAATGACAATCATTATATTTGAAAATGCAAAAGATAGGAGATGTATGACTTGCAGTTGACAGGCATTTTCATCCATCATGAACAATGTAAGTGAATTTTTATAAAAAATAAAAAAAACTCTGACAGCACCGAAGATCAGAACCGTTTTTCAAGTCAACAATCAATGCCAAAAAGAAAAAGATAGAGGACAATAGAAATTTCAAGATTAAAGAAATGCATGAAGCGACATTTTTTGATAGAAATTTGGACTGGTTAATATTGTGCAGGCAGTAAATTGATATGTTCGCATTCTTTGAAGTAATCAATTAACAATATTTATCAAGTATAATTATACAAAATATGATCTGAAATAAGTTACAAATATAAATGAATTATACATGTAGAACTATGTTTCACATGTAAATATGTATATCATTTTCAATGAAATTGGAATAATTTTGATCTTTATTGATCATTAATAATATGATACTCATTACTATGTTATATGAATAATTACAATCAAACTTGACAATAATGATTACAACAATTATACCAAATAAGTATATACCACATTATATTATTATTATCCCTTACGAAAAAACACTTCACAACACTACACAAAACTTCGAATATCACCTGTAGTATTTCAATAGTGCTCTGTAGTGTGATCTGGTGTCAACGACTTAACCTGTAGTGTTGATGTAGTGTTATTGAAGTGTAAGCGTGATACTTTGAAAAATTGAAGTGTTCAGTGAAACTTGGAAAAAATTTTAGTATTGCTGTAGTGTTGCAGAAGTGTAACGCGGGACTTGAAAAAATTGATGAGTTGCAGTAGTGTTGTGTTAGAGTCAATCATAAATACAGTTTAAAACTGACGAACATATAATTATGGAATATGTTCTGAACTGCATGTATGTAATAAAAAAGTTTAATATAAATATGGGAAAATAAAAAATATACGAATATAATAAATGATCATACATATGATAAACTTAAACAATCTAAAACATTCTTTTATATTCAGTTAATAATGCAATTACAATAGAAGAATAATAAAATGTTCGAATATTTAAATAACATTGAAAAATATTATATTATAATAATGCGATCTATATTTATAAAATACATATGTATGTAATAAATAAATAAAATAAAAATTTTGAATTCATAAATATTGTGTAAAAATATGGTCATTATTCTCCAACGTATATAATTTTGGGGAGAATCGGAATGGTGAAAAAAAAACATAACTTTTGCATATGTTACCACGTATTTATTCTAACTACTAACATACAAATAATACATGAATTTTTCATTTGACAGTTTTTTATTTCGCGTGACAGTTGCGCGTTTCTGATAAAAAAGTTACATGATGAAAATAATTAATCTCTTTCTAGGTGATTGATAAGTGGTGCAATACAAAACTTTTCTGCAGAAGAAGGTAGTTTCATGCATTTTTTTGTTATGAATTGTGGCCGAACAGCTACAATATCATTTGTTTCGCTGAAGATTGGTAATATCTGGTTAGAGCTGATGTGCAACGATCTATCAGAAATAATTTCCATGCTGTTTTCTCTCCTCAAAACTTTCGCGACAACAACGTACTCATTTTCTTCGTTTTCAGTCATCATGACTTCGAAAATTCCTGTAATCTCAATGAAAGTATGATCATGAACTTCGATGACACTGTTATTTCTCTTTTCTAATCTTTTGTAATCAATGGAGTGGTACAGAACATTCTTGTATATGAAACGCTGATATTTTCTTGCATTTTTGTCGATGGAAGCTTCAAGTTCTTGTTCTATTGTTAGTTTCATTCAAACGTCGAGCTCGACATTCACAGGTTTTCCAAACATCCGAAGAGAAGGCCCAAATTCAACACAATTTTTTGATACCCGAAGATTTTCAGTCATTTTCAAAAAAAATTCTCTAGCAGAGTGGTTACAATTCTCTCGTGAAAAAATGATTTTTCTTTTTTGTTCAACAACTCGGCAACGCAAGTACAAATGACATATTTGTTCAAGTACATGATTTGATCTGCATTTGATCAAACTCACTAACACTCCATTGCAACTTTCGAAAGGAAACGCCGACTAAGCCCACAAGGAGCCATAATTTTGAACAGCATCACATAAATGGAGTAACAAATGCGAATTGAATGTGCAATACTGAGGCCGATAAAGATTTTCGATTTGGGAAACGAACTTTCCCAGGGCTTGTCTTGCTCTCAGTATATCATCCTGTGATACTTTCATCCTTAGTAAACTTGAAATACCTACCTGTAACAAGGAGAAACCAATGCCTTAAATATTTCTCTGGTAAGAGGCCGTGAAAGCAATTCAGAGAGTAGTATAGAAGGAAATGTTTCCACTCGGAAGCTTTCCACAGCCCTCTCTCTCTTATAGGTCTTGGCGTCCTAGTAATTTCAGTGCATGGTTGCATATTTCCGAGTTTTTGCTCAATGACATCAGCGATTCTTCCCAAGTACCATTCTTGACCCGCATTTGAGGAATCGAATATAGCGCATACAAGGGTCTTGACAATACCCAGCAAAACAGCATGCATGTAGTCAGGGACAAACGACGGAATGATATTGAAAATTGATAGAGTTGCTAGCAAAGCAGGCCCATGAACTCCATTTACAGGTTCTTCTCGATCAAGTGCAGCTATGGAATCTCTTTCGTGCTGCGCGGAAGTTCTTGGATCGTGAACTGGGCCTTTATAAACTCTAGCATGGCCTCTGCCAACTTCAATCGACTCACCAGGGTGCAGACATAAAGAAAAACCATAACGTCCATTGTACTGCATGATATTCTGCAAATTTTTGTAAAAGCAAATACTTTGATTTAAAGACTTTTGATGGTTTGTGAAAGTTGATGAGTTCAAGCAGATCTTGAAGCGCTAAATTAGTCAAGTTGTGTCTTGAGACGAAACTCAGAATCAACGATCCACTTTCTTCCAGAGTAATTTGGCAATTTTCATACAGCGGAACCCTCTCCTAATTATATTCAAAAAAATTCAAAAATTTCATTATAAAACTAATGTATCACAAAGCACGTGTGAAATTTTATAAAAAATTTATATTACATTTTATTAGAGAGTACGTGTATACCAAGTGATCATATTTGACACGCTCAGAGCTAAAAATGGACAAGTCAGACACAGACTATGTGAATCTCCATAGTTTCCATCCTTACTCGTCCATGTTTAGCTCTGAGCAGTGGCGGATCTAGGATTCAACGTTGGGGGAGGGGGGCTTAAAAGTGTTGAAAAATGTACAGTCATGTTTTTTTTGTGTGTAAACAGTAAAAATTTTCATATGGATAATATCACCATCAAACAGATAAGACACGTGTTTTTTTCTTTTTGCTTGAAATTTTTTAGTTCAGAAAAAAACAATACAATAGGTAGTTATAGTACACGAATTTTTACTAAAAAAACGAATCAAACCGATGCTATGTTAAAATTTTTAGCTTTGAAATTTTTTAATTATTTTTTCATGATACCCCAAAAACTTTATAACTTACTGAGCTTTCAAAATTTTTGAATAATCTTTCATTAAAAAACTTGACATTAAATCATTACGATTGAACTACTTTTAATAAAATTATGATATTACAAGACAATATCGCATTTCAAAAAACTGTACAATTATCGTTTTGACTTTCATAAATCGCAGTTTCCGAAAAATGATTTTTTTTTTCAAAATAGCTGAAAGTAGTTTACTAAAGTAACTTGTAAAAAAAAAAGGAAAAAAACCGATTCTATATTGAAATTTTCAGGATAATAATACTCTTATTTCTTTTCAGTAATTAAGATCAAAAGAAAACTTTTTCTACAAACTTAAGTTACGAATTTCATTCTCATGTAGGGTGAAACTCATCTGATTAATAAAATAAAAATAGAACAATGCACCAATTATTAGCTGTCTTACTACATTATACAGAAAAATTGATATGTGGCACAAAAATTGACTTACTGTAGAATGAGCGTACTGTGAAATCTTCAAATTTTGGACCTTGGGTTTCATGGCCTAGGGGAGGGGGGGGGGCTTCAGCCCCCATCGCCACCCCCCTGGATCCGCCACTGACTCTGAGCGTGCCATTTATGCTCATGTCAACTCACAATTAAAACATAGTGAAATAAAAAGTTGATAATATAATATTACAAGTAAAATACAATACCGGATCAGGGTCATTTCCAACACCAAACAGAGGGTTTTCTTCCAAGCCATGCCTGATTTCGCCATCGCAATAATTTGAATTATTTTCATCTGATTCTTCATCTGACTCCTGCTGGTTCTCGAGTTGAATCTCTAAGTCTAATTCGTTCTGACACTGATAGTCCTGTAAATCACACGGGTTGTCGATTTTTGCAAAGTGTCACGTCCCGAGTGACATAATAAAGTAATATTATATTTTTGCTAGTCACCGTCCGTGTCGTAGCATATCACAAAAATAGAGATTATATTATCTTTTGCTAGTCACCGTCTGTGACTTAGCATATCACAAATAAATATATTAGAAATAGAGATTATATTATCTTTTGCTAATCACCGCCCGTGACTTAGCAGGTTTTTTATACATAAGCATTTTAGAAATAAAGGATTATCGCTTTCAGCCACTATTATATTCTTGCTTATCACCGTCCGTGATTTAGCAATATCTTAAGATATCAGCATTTCGCCGCGATCATGACTTCGCGAAATAAGAAATACTGATATTCTTTACTATAAAAGCGGACCTCGCGCCTAGAATACTGTTCTTTTCGTTATTATTTTGGAGTTACTGTCTGTCGTTATTATTTCGGAGTCCGTCTTTTAGTAGTTTGATCTTTGTTCGGTCGGATTTCAGCGCGAGATTTTTAGTTTGATTCGGGAGTTTGTGCGCATTGAATACATTGTTTAGCCTACCGTCAGGCGCGCGTAATATTCGTATCGATTTGTATCGTATTGACTAACATACTTGAATAATATAATATATGTATTATTGTTATTTTGGACATTTATTCTTGAAAAACAACCTTTTCCCTGCGCGGTATCGGTCGGACCCATAAACCGATACGTTACACAAAGTGTTTCAGCTTTTTGCAAATATTATTCTCAAAGTTATTTTAAGTAAAAATTCGTGTATGATAATTTTTTATTTGAAAAAATTTTCTAGCAATTTTTATAAATATTGTACATGTAGCTAATAGGTACCCTCATGTAACACATAACTTTTGCAAAGTAGAATATAAAGTATTAGTGAATTTATAGGGTCAATTCATGGGAGATTTACACTCAAAATTTTTTTTATTACAAAATATATTTTTTTGCTTTCTTAATTCAAAATCGACACGTGTTGTTTTTTCAATGTCATACTTGAAATATTTGAGATATGATTTTTTTAAGTTAGGAACTTGGGAAAAAATTTTTTTTTAACAGCTTACTGTACAAGAAGTTTTCGATATAGAATGGAACCCTTACACTTGAAATGCTTGGAAGAGTATAAGCTTTCAGAGAAAGTACGGCGCTTATTCCGTTGTTTATTTCGTAATAATAATATAGAAAATTGTTATAAACAAATTAATTTTGTGTAAACTTGGAACAAATTTTTTTCGATTTTTTTGTTTCTCAATTTTTGTTCGATTTTTTCGAATATGCTGGCGAAAATTTTGGAATGGGCTGTAACGAGCGAGATCGGGAATAACATTATTATTATTATTTATTATCATTTTCTTTTCTTTGTTAGGCTATATGCCTAGGAATATTTATTCCTTACTTTCGTCGAAACGGGAAAGGACCCTTCATAGACAACGGCCTATGGTGACCTTTTGTTCAACTTTTTAAGGGAGTCGAGAAAATTGTTCTAAGGATGAAATAACAACGCGAGAATGTTACAGTTAAGAGTCGTAACACGACATTATTATTGAATTTCCTCTTGCATATAGTGTCACTGCTGTCTCTTAAATTACTCTTGATCTTGTATCTCTTTTCTTATTTCGCGTAATTCTTTAAGGTATGGCTCCGGCAGATTGTCGTTTGACTCGGCGTCATAAAAATACCCCTTTTTCAAGGAGTCGTAAAATTCCTGATCAGCTGATTGAGGTCTTCCCCGCTGGGGAAGAACGTCCCTAATTTCCTTATCTAAAGGAGGTTGATCCAAAGTCGCATTCTGTATTTTCCGACAAACCTGACATTGGAATGTTATCTTCTGATTGGGAATGACAAAGACTAAACCGTATTCCCTAGATGCTGATCGAACTATTCTTTCATCAATTTCTTTGAGGGAAATTGTTATGTCCGGTGGGAGGGTTTTCAGGATTTTGAGCCTATGGTAAATACTCAGAATTCCTTTTCTCTTATAGTCGCGTTTCCATGCATTTGGTTTCAGATGGTGTCGCCTTACTACCTTCCTTAAAATCCCAATTAAGGTCTGTACGGTATGCACTGAGAATATGGAAGGAAAGGAAATAATTTTACTATGTTACGAGTCTCGAAATAGTCGTGAGTTAGAAGTAACAGAAATAGCTCTTGATTCTTTTATTGGCAAATTCGACACTTATCATTTTACTGTGATTCTCTTTCTTTGAATATCCCTTATTCTTTTGTCTTCAAAAATATCCCTCGTTTACTTTCTTTGTTATTCATCATCATAGAATTGAGCTGGGCCCGGAACTTGCCCTGCCAAGATGAAATCTCGACACTCAGTATAATGGTAATGAATTTGGTTCAAAGAAAAGTGTTTGAGGTATGGTTAGTAAATGTAGTACATGGCTTACTTTTATAATTAGGTTTTAGGACGAGTCAATTTTGGCCGTCTTTATTTCGGGCGGGCAGACTCGGGATAGGCGAAAAGGAAGGTTGGATGTCTTTTTGGTTCTAGAACTATTAGACCTCGGAAGGTGCTTCTGGTTCTAAGAACGGGGAGCGACTCTCAAGTTTTCTGCACGGCTCGGGGTTTTTATACTATTTCAAAGAAGGGGAAATTGTGAAAAATCAAGAGAGTAGGTAAAATGTGTCATTTAAGTCATTAGAGATGCTCGTATTATTTCAGAAGCTAAATTATAGTTTCATTATTCAGAAGTAAAAAATAGAGTCATTATTACACATTACCACGTTCCGTTTATTCGCGCTAGTACAATCAAATCGTTATCAATTGAAAAATAGTTTTTAATAAAAGGACTTAAAAAAAATAAAAGAATCATTAATAGTTTTCTGATGCTAGTAGCATTCAATCGAATAAAGTTGAGTGATAAAAAAAAAGGTGAACAATAAACTAATGTGTCTTCTTTGAAAAAGCAAGGGATTCAGGTGACAACAATTGTAATGATCCAGACGTGTATTCATTGAAAGCTAATGTCATAATGATTCTGATATCTAACTTCGTATTATTACTGCTATCTTGAAAAGCTATTCTGTTTGTGTTAACTTATTTTATGAAGTGAAATTTCTTTACTTGAAAAACTTCGAAATAAAACTTTGAAAATAAAATTCGAAAATAAAACTCAAAAATAAATAAAACGAGCAACAGTACCTCGCTCGTCACAGGGCAAATGAAAACTGTTGGTAAAACAAATATATTAAGTCTGTGTCGCTTGTTGCAGCGAGCGAGTTCCTGAGCGCACTTTGACAGCATGTAATTCTGTACAAAAGCAGGTAACTTCTCTACAATGTTTAAGTCCAAATTTTTATTGATTCATGATAAAACTTCAATTTGAGAAGGCTTGAGCGTAGTTGCAGCGTGCAAGCTCGCTCGCTGCAACGCGCGACACAGACTTAATATACTTGTTTCACCAACAGTTTTCATTTGCCCATTCTAAAATTTTCGCCAGCATATTCGAAAAAATCGAACAAAAATTAAGAAACAAAAAAATCGAAAAAAATTTGTTCCAAGATTACACAAAATTAATTTGTTTATAACAATTAACTATATTGTTATTACGAAATAAACAACGGAATAAGCGCCATACTTTCTCTGAAAGCTTATACTCTTCCGCGCATTTCGATTGTAAGGGTTCCATTTTATATCGAAAACTTCTTTTACAGTGAGCTGTTAAAAAAAAAATTTTTTTCCAAGTTCCTAACTTAAAAAAATCATATCTTAAATATTTCAAGTATGACATTGAAAAAACAACACGTGTTGATTATTTTTGAAGCAAGAAAGCAAGAAAATACATTTAGTATTGAAAAAAATATTGAGTGTAAATCTCCCATGAAATGACCATGAAAGTTCATGTATGAACTTTCGAATTGTTGGAATATGCTAATTGTGAGAGTATTTTAGTTCTAAATTATAGTATTCGAAAGTAATGATTTACTCCAAAGTATATTATTATTATTTATTTAATTAAAATGATGAAAAATTTGAGGTAGGATACAGTGACGAATAGTTGATGAAAAACAATTGATAATTAACGAATGAAAAAAAATATTTGATAGTCAAAATTTTACATTATAACATCTCCTACTGCAACAAAGTTATATTTATTACAAGCATAAAATTATAAACATAAAAATAAATTCAGTCAACATTGATTTTTCAAGAAAAACTTTCTACCTCGAGTCAACTTAAATACACTTAATCAGAGAAAACTAAAATATAAAATATAACAGCTCCAAGATGCGACACTTTGTACGTAAAACAAAAAATTGTTCAATTTCACTTACAGTTTGTCAGAATGAATTGATTCGCGTTTTGCCAAAAGAATTTATTCAAGATTTTAGTGTATCACGTTTTTATCGAAAATGGGAAATTATAAAAAATCAATTTATTTAGTTGAATCGTATCTTCAGCAAATTTGCCATAAGGACAATATTTGTTTAAAAAAAAAATATATTCCTTTAGTGATTAGGAATATGATTAAGGAAATGCATTTAATATACATAATGAACTTGAGATGAATGAATTGACGAATATCTATACATTTTAATTGCTCTGAATTCCACATGAAATACCGAAAGAATTTTTTTTCTTTTACCTTATGATCCGAGCATGCATTCTCAGCGTTCTCTAAATTAACGTTTTCAGCGATGTTTTGCTCCATTTGCAGGTCGTCGAGATTATTATGCTAAAAAGTATATCTAAATAAGTAAATTTGCAGTGTTGTTTGCTTAAGTATTACGGGTTGTCAAAAAGTTTGCAAAAAATACCTGTTTCTTATTGTTACGACAAATTGCCGTCGTTCGCGGAACTTCCAAGTATGGGTGGTTAATATACTGCCTATATACACGGCCACGATTTTTCATATGATCCTGCAAACTGTTGTTTATAAAAGTTATTGCGATTGTGTTGCCACATGCATACAAAACTTGCGTTATCTCATATATGGTTTTCTTGATCAGTCAACAACTTTATGAACAAAAATATCACTCTATAGTACCTCGTAACTCTTGACATTTTAAGGACTATATCCTGATGATGGTCGATTAAAAAGTGTATCAAAAAATGTTGCAAAAGAAAGTCTTATCTTATCTTATGGAAAATCTTATCCGGTCTCATTAAATAATGTGATTACTAGTCTGCATTTGCTGTTTTTGTTTACAATTTTCAACTTGTCGGCATCAGCTGATGCGACCAGATGCGACTCAATGCGGCACGTGATTCGCGTCATGTACATGCACATGTGCATTGTGCATCATAGTAGATGTGCATGATATGTGTGGGTATGTGTATGCACTGGTATGCACTGTGCAGGCTGTGCAGCACTGTGGCACTGTCACGTTCAAGTGTACCTGAGCTGAGTGTACCGTACTAGCGACAACCAGTGAAAAATTTATAATAAAATTCGTTTATCTCAATCGTCAAAATGACAAACAAGTGTTTATTTGCGGAGTTTTTGAATGAAGAAGGCAAATTCGCCATTGCCTATAGTGAATGGTTGGAAGAAAACGTGGAAAATCTGGAAAATATTGTGGCCGGAAAAAAACCAACGATAATTAATTGGCCCACGTGTGGAACAGCGGAGCCGAGCAAAATAAAAAAAATGTGTGCTACACCTACAACCGAATGGAAAAAATGCGTCGTTCGCATTCTTGCGTTTGGAGGTACGTGATTTCCATTGAGCAAAGGGGCAATCGAAACATTTCCGTGGGGTGGGGGGGATTTTCAGAAAAAATATGTATATATATTTTAGTGTTTCATAACTTTCAGTAATTGTTAAGGACATTCACTGTCTCAATAAATGGGTTTCAAAAATTTTAGCGGGTTTAAAAAAAAAAGTAACGTAAAATTTTTATTATTATTTGTATATAAATAGATAATGCAATTCGATTTTTGTTATTGTTAAGTGACTGAGGTTCAGACTCTTTTTTTTGCTCTTAGTAGTTTTCAAGATGTTTTTTTATGATAACGAATTTTTATACAGCTTTTTAGTATTCAGTGCTCTAGGAATCGAAGGTCTACAAAATTTTTATATTTTTGTAAGTGTTACAGGTTTTAATATCTACAAAGGTTTTCGAAAAAAGCTGTTTACAAAAATTTTCAACTATTTTCTGGCATTTTTTTTTTACTTCCAGTACTTTCATTAATCGCTCTAAAGTTTTCTGGAATCGGATGCTACAGTAATAAAAATGTGCATAATTTAAAGTATTTCACTGAATTAACAAAAAGCAGTCTCTTTTATAAGGATTTCTTATGGTTTCTATGGTATTTTTTTTTATTTTAAATGTTTATTGATATCAAAAACTTTCTAATAAATTTATGTTCATGAATTTATAACTTGATTTACTAGAATTATATGCTCTCGGGTCAAAAGTTTTTGATGAGGAAATGTAGAATTTTCTAAGAAAATGATATCTTTATAGTTTTTAAGCAATAAAAGATTTCTAGTATTTTTGTGCTCGTTTAGTAATGAAAATTACATAAAATTATGTCTGAGATGATTTGAAAACCTTAAATATTTATATTTTTATCGATTTCAATTCAGTTAACTATAATTCAACGCTCGAGGGTTAAAAAGTTGAAAAAATTTTTGCATTTTAATTTGTTTTAAATTACTGTTTAACTGGGTTGAAATATTTTTTTAAATTTCAGTTACAGAATAAAAAATTTATGTTTAAAATATGTCCAGTAATTATTGAGAAAATAATGTTTGATACCAGATTTGAAATACTTCCGAGTAAACTATTATTTTTGTTCTTCATATTTTGTCAGGATGCATGAAATTTTATAGTATTTTCTTGCATACTTCTAGGTTGCCAATTTTGTTATTGATTGCTATGTAAAATTACAAAATAAGATGCTCTTCACTTTGAAATTTTATGAATTTTTAGTACTTTAAATGTCTGAGCAGGGCAGCTTATACTTTAATGTAAGGTTTTTCAAATTATTGTTCTTGATTTAGCTTTTTTATATACTTGGAAAATATATAGAATTCATGTTTTTCATAAAGTTCGCAGAGTAACATGTTCTCGAAAAATTCACCCAACGTATGAAATGTACACAATTTTTTCGATTTTGAAGTTTTTATTTCT
Organism: Platygaster robiniae; assembly: GCA_028476575.1. NCBI lineage: Eukaryota > Metazoa > Arthropoda > Insecta > Hymenoptera > Platygastridae > Platygaster > Platygaster robiniae. The sequence continues at coordinate 18,874,430 of CM052019.1, read as the reverse complement.
ATCATTTGAATCCATCACTATAATTATTTAAAGTGGTCTTATGGATTTTGAGAAAATTAAATCTGCATACACTTGCTGTATTACATTGACTGCTAGGATTTTCAGGATTTTCGGCAGTCAATACTATCATACAATGTTTATATTGATATATATTTTATACTTTCATACTTTTTACATATTTATAGTATATTTATAAATTATCCAATAGTTTTTGCGAATCCGACTATCCATGGATGGTCGAATTTTTCAACTCTGTGCACAGAGTTGAACAATTTTTAGATTTTCATTGTTTCGAAGAATGATTACAAATAATGTATTTCGTACGAGATCTAGTATTTCATAGGTTTCCAGTCATGTTATTACTGTATTTTTGAAAAATTTTCAGTTCAAACAATTTTTTTGCATTTTCATACATGTCTCTGCTTTAAGATTCAATTTTATATAGATTTTCAGTAATATTATAGTTATTTCAACAAATAATACATCTCTATTTTAGTCTTAAAAAAATCTCGAAACTAAAAATGTTTATTACACTTTTTTATTTGAAAAAATTTTCTAGTAATTTTAAATCATTATACAGATATTAGCCAATAGGTACTCTCATGTATAATCACTCACAACTTTTGCAAAGTAGGATGTAAAGTATTAGTGAATTTATATATATGAACTTTCAAATTGTTGGAATATGCCAATTGTGAGAGTATTTTAGTTTTCAATTATAGTATTCGAGAGTAATGATTAACCTGAAAGTATATTATTATTATTTAATTAATTAGAATGATGAAACATTGGAGGTAGGATACAGTGATGAATGGTTGTTCGAAATTAATTGACAATTATTTTTAAACTATGCTTCAAGATTCAATTTCATATAGATGTTAAGTAATGCGACAGTAATTTCAACAAATAATATATCTACATTTATTTATCATAAAACTACTCGATAATAATTTCTTTTCTAAGAATAATGGCATACTTTAGACAACCCGTCGCAATGTCAAAATCTTAAAATGATCTCAAAACCAGTTTTTATAATACAAGTGAGATGATATAGCATTATTAATTTTTTTATAATTTTGTTTACGGACGAAAAAAATTCATCAGTCAATTATTTTAATCGAAAAACGATCCCATTAACTTTTTTATTGTAACTGACCAATTATTTATTCATGAATAATAATGAAATACAATTTTATTATGTATTTATTTTGTCCTTCAAATCTTGATGAATCTGAAAGGGTATTTTAGACACATAAAACTTAATGATTATGATTATTCAAGCTACCCATAGGCAAAGATGTTGAAGGTTCCTATGATAAAGTATATAATGTCTACTTGTTTGTTCCATAGATTTGATTGATATGTGCCAAAAGCAAAAGCTTTGGGAGCAGTATGGACAGTTGGAAGGCTTGAAGGAAGATCGGAGAAAAATTTTTAAAAAACACGACCCAGACTTCCATTACTCCCAACCAAGTGATGGATCCCATGTCGATGAAGAGGTACGTTTCCAGAACATATCTCTTAACCGTTTTGTATGATTTGATTATATTCGCACTCACATGGTTTATTACAGAAATGGGAATGGCTGAATCCTCCCCGCCAACAAAACAAGCGCCTGAGGGATGACAAAAACCAAAGGTTACTTGACATATGCCAACAAGTGCAGAAAGCAACAAATGAGAAAAAGGTACTCGAAAAAGGATATTTGCACGTTCACAATTTTATTGAACAAAAAATGATACTTTGGTCGTATTTTTCTTTAGGGCGTCCCAGACTTAAAAACATCAAGTTCGCAGCGTGCAGCAGGTGGAATAAGCAGTGACCAGCTCATAAAAAAAATTGAAAAACTTGAGGCTGAGAACGAGAAACTGCGCAAAGAAAACGCTAGCCTGAAGAAGGTGGAGCATTGTAATGAAGGTAATCAATGAAAAACCCATCTTGAAAATTATGAGAATTTCAGTGTAGTGAAAGTTTTATTTTCAATAGGTATATGACAGGCTCAGAGGCAAAAGAACACAAGAATATCCAAAGAAGGATAAAAAACATGCCGATTCACATAAGTCCGACTCTCTCTTGGGAATTCTTGTGTCGTTTTGCCACTGAGCCCGTTATATATCTTTTGCCATAAAGTTATTATGGAACTAAATTATTTTTTTACACAACTCAGTGGAGCAAATGCTCATGTTCTTCACTCCTAATTTTCAAAAATGCGAATTTACTTCACCTGGTTGTGTAAAATATAGTCCTCAGTTTGTGCAGAAAGGGTTTTTTAGCGAATGTGATTGCAAAACTTGCCTTCGGCTCGTTTTGCAAACTTCACATTCGGGAAACAAGCTCATTCTGCACTCGTTCAGAAATATACTATTTTTGAAAACCGAAGGTTTCGTTGATAAGTGACGTAACCATCTTCAAATTAAGGGGGAAAGCGGTTCTGAATCCCTGTACATCTGACTGTGTGTGATATAAGGGGATGTTCTCGATAATGTGGTGTCACAAATATAGCAGGATTTCGAAAAAAGAATTTACTTCATGTTTTAACCCAGCAGGATTTTCAAAATCATATAAAATATTTAGCAACTTATTTTTTCTGAACTTTGATTCCAAATGAAATAATTACTCTGTTATAATAGTTTTGTTGTAATTTCTGAACTTTTTTAGGTATACAGCATACGTCTGGTGATTTCATGAAACTCATGAACGATGTCCAGGTGCTTCGCAATGTAAGTCATTTTTTTAATGCCGATACTGCTCTGTAACTTTCCTCGATTGAAAATTATGCATCGTAAAACTTATGATTGTACAAATAAATCTCTGGCAGGATACTCGCTCTAATGAAACTTCACTCATTTTCAAGTAATGATTCAATCAAAAGTAGAAGCCCTCGATTTTTACTTTTTTCGTCGATTAAATTTTCGTCCTTGAATGAATAAAATTCGTCCTTTAATTTCATTTGCTGGATTACCATATTGTTTTTAAACGATGTACCTAAAAAAATTAAGAGAGGAAATTCAGGCAGTACATGATGCAAATAAATGTAATAATAAATAAATACAAATTATAGGACGTAACTGAAATTAAGGAAATTATGAGGAAGAATGCGGAAGTGCCTTCGAAAATTCTTCTTGAAAACGAAAAAAATAGAGGAGCCTTGGTCGACAGTATGGTAATATTTCAATTAATATATCAAACTTTTTCAGGTGCAAGTTCGATACCATGAACTCCAGTAGAAATCTCACTCTAATAGAACTACATTAAATTTTTTGCCGAGTGCTACTTTACTCGAGAAAAATTGGCTGATTTCCGTATTTTTCCTTAGAAAGTTTACTCTAATGAGTAAAATTACATTTTTTGATAATCATGAAAGACGTTCATTTTTTTAGTTAAGAATCAGAGTATAGTATATAGAGTATATAGTGTGTACAGAGAAAATATTATATATCACCTCCCGAATATTACAGTTTGATTAAAAATATACTATATTATTGATAAAAATGTAGGTCTTTTCCAAAAACGACAACGTTATCCCTAACATCATCGACTTGCCTTTTGTCATTGGTTCTGACAGCGAAGAAAAGGACGCGACCACGGTCAACAGTGTACTGGTAATCTTTTAATGTAGATCAAACAATTTTTTTCGGTCAAATTCTGTATTGCGAACTTAAGTGATTTTACTCTAATTGGGAAAAATTTTACTTGTTCCGGAATCATTCTCTACTCGATGAAAATGAGTGAATTTTCAGTTTTTTTTTTCGTTTGTAATGTCACGCTTGAAACTAAAGAAATTTATCAACTTTATTGCCTAAATTTATTGTCAAACTAGTCACAAAATATTCTATTTCCCAGGTTGAAGACTTTAAAGAAATTGTGGATGTGGCCTTGTCTGAAAGCAAGGTTCAAATCGATAATTCTTTATTGTCTGGTGATGTTGAAGAAGAAGATGAGGAAAAAGTAGTGGAGATAGAAGACGCAAAAAAAGAAAATGCAAAGCCATTGAGGGTAAAATATTTGTAATAATCGTTAAAATCTTTCGTAACAGAAAATTTGAATTTCAATAATTTTGAATATCTTAGCTAGTAATTATAATGTGTTAGCAGTGAAACAATGGGATTATTTGAAAAAGAAAAAAACCGCACTTGCCCTACGGTGTGTGAGCATTGTTGAATACATTATATTTAAATTTTACTCCACATGACTGACATACTTGGACACTACACATCTTAATTTCATTTTAAGCTTTAAACACTGCAGATTTTTCCTTGGTCACCACATTTTTTTGTTTCACTGTAACGTAGAAATTTCATCGTTTCCTGCTGTGGCCAAGTAAAAATGTTAATAATTCAAAATAAAATTCATTTAGTTACTACTATTCTTTTTGTGTGTGGTTGTTTTTGATGAATTTTTAGAACTAAAAAAGCTAACTTCACGAATATTTTATATTTCGAATCCGTTTCATCGTATGCATTCAAAAAGGATTCCTGAATTCGATCCTAAATTAAAAATTATGTTTGACTACAATTTTATAGCGAAACGAGCATAGGACCCCTAAAGAGCAAGCAGGGAATGTCGAATTTGTTCGAAAAAACAGTAGCATGGATTACCGACACGACAAGATCGACAATCTTATAAATGATCTTTTCTCAAAAGATGAACTGTCGAAATCATCATGGACCGGAGGAACGACAAATGTGCAAACAAATAATTCGAATCCAAAACAGCCTCTTGACCAAAAAAGGATAGGACATATTGAGGGTGCGTACTTTTTAAAAAGAAGATTTCAACGCTTCTGTCCGATTTTCCGATATAATAATTATTACTCTCGCGTTTTACAGATTACGCCGCAAGTGTTTTTAAAAATTTAGAGAAGTCGGAGATTGCCCAAATTGTTGAAGTAAAAGCTAAATACCAGTGCAACAACGCTGCTGGTAAAAAAAGGAACATGGAAACGTATCAGAAATGGGTGCAGGAAAGGAAAAAGCAAAAGAAGCAATATCTTCTGTATTTTCACTGCAAAAATTTTTTTTAATAAATGGTTTTACAACCAATACAAAGCTATATAAGCTCATTTTGATTTACACTACACTCGACACTATACAACACTTCACAACACTATACAACACTATCAACACTACACAACACTACACAACACTATCAACACTACACATTGCCATCAACAATACAACACAATATCAACACTACACAACACTACTGTCGAAAATACTACACAATACTACAAGAATGTAGTGTTGTAAAGTGTTGTGAACTGTTTTTTCGTAAGGGATATTATAATAAGTATATACAAACCTGATTAGGAATTTTGTTTCAATCACTAAAATGTTACACTTAAAAATAGTTTATGAAAAAATTGTGAAGAATATAATTGCATAAAAGAATGAAAAAAAAAACCTATTTTCTTTACGTCATAATTCAGTAGTGACATCACTATATATTACTGCAAAATACTTTATTTAATAAAATTTCATTTTTTTAAAATTATATTAACAAGATCTTTGAAAAAAAGCTAAAACCAAATTTCTTGGCTGTAAGAATGAAATGGGAATTGTTCCTGCACTCACACAAGATACTCAAAATCAAAATATACATATCCAACACAAAAGAAAAAACATTATAATAAATTTTTATCTTCTGTTCCATGATCATTTGATCAAAAAAATTCTTAAATGTCAAAAATATGTATTATAAAAATTTGAAATCACTTTATTGACATTTACTATAGTAAAGAACACGATAATAAAAAAGGATTATAATTTCACCAATCATATTTGTGATTTAAGAAATTTTATTTTCAATTTTTTAGCACGGAACATACAAAAAAATTCTTAAATGTAAGAAATATGTATTCTCAAAATTTGAAGTCACTTGTTTGACATTCAGAAGAGTGAAGAACACAATAATAAAATAGGATTATAATTTAATCAATTATATTTTCGATTCAAGAAATTTTATTTCTAATTTTTTAGCACGGAACATACAAAAAAGTTCTTAAATGTAATAAATATGTATTCTAAAAATTTGAAATCACTTAATTGGCATTTGCTATAGTAAAGAAAACAATAATAAAATAGGATTATAATTTCACCTATCATATTTGTGATTTAAGAAATTTTATTCTCAATTTCTTAGCACGGAACATTCAAAAAAATTCTAAGAAAAAATGTAAGAAATATGTATCCCTGCCGGGCTAGGAGCGAGGATATATCTTCGCCTATCCTCGCCTATCATCGCATAGCATAATAAAGTCTCAAAACATAGTTTGGATTCGGAAAAAATGTTCAAAATATCAACGGATACTGTTATTCACGGTATTTACGGATTTTAGGGAATTCTGTCAAAAATGGTAAAAAAAAAATGGTTTTTGCAAAATATTGCATATTTTTTGTAGAATTGAATTCCGTTGGGGGAAGGTGGTTTTTAATGATAAACAATGAATAACATAAAAAAACGATTGTTGACAGGGCACTCGAACTTTGACCATTTTCAGACTGAAAAGACTGAAAAAGTTGTTCAAAAAATCATGAAAACCTATTTGAAGTGCTCTCCAGTCACTGAATGTACATTTATGTATAAGGAAAAAATTATTTACCCGTAAAAAAACGAAAATAAACTTTGTTAAAAAGTTAGGCTATGTTGCACCCACAATCACCCACGCAATTTGGAGATGGTCTGATCGATAGTGTACATCGATTATACGACAGTATTTTTCGACAGTGTTTGTTTAGTTTCACTGAGTTTTACCAAGTTTCACTTCGAAATTTGAAACGTTCCTGAGTTTTCATCAATTTTTAAAGACAATGTCCAAGTCCAATGGGAAAATCGACGAAACCCTATTAAAAGAGTTGTGTGAAGAAGTTTTAATCGATATTGAAAATGAAAACAAACAAAAAGTGAAAGAAGAAAGTGACAATAATATGGAAAGTTGGTGCTTAGATGTGGTTATTGACATTGAAAAAGAAAAAGAGGAAAAAAGAGATCAATTTTGGCAAAAATTTCGCGAGGATCAATATTGGGAAGAAATGAAAAACAATCCATAGGCTCGATTGCAAGAAATGATAGGTTTAGCGCATAGGTGGCCGGATTGTATCAAAAATGCTTTTTTCAATCCAAAATTCTGCCACAAAAATCGCATGATAGTTGTGCACTTTTGTTATTGTAACGGGGTTCTAGAGCATATTCTCCATGAAGTGTTAGAACATACTTTGGGAGAGAATTATAATTTTTTACGACGAAAAAATGTAGAAGAGCGATTCGAATTTTTAAACCACCCTACTCTAGGCCCACTTCGTCGCAGCCAAGCCCATTCCTACGATGTATATCATGAAAAACGAGTTTATGTTGATGATCGTTTTTATAATGAATAATGTTATTGATAAATAAATGCTTCATTCATACTTTATATTCGAATGTATAATCATGTCATTTTTATACAGTCCCAAAAACCCTTGGCATATTTTGGTATAGCAAGTTTATGATTAATTGAAGAAAAATAATAAATATGACTTGAAATTAGTAATATGGTTTAGGAAACAAATATTAGATAATTCAAAAAAAAAATTTCCAAAAAATTAGGTTTCACTTGGGTTAGGTGCGGCTCTTTAGGAACCAAATATTCGATAATTTAAAAACAAATTTTCAAAGAACCAAATTTACAAAGGTTAGGTGCGGCTCTTTAGGGACCAAATATTCGATAATTTAAAACCAAATTTCCAAAGAACCAAATTTAGAAAGGTTAGGTGTGGCTCTGTAGGAACCTAATATTCGATAATTTGAAAAAAAATTTCTATTTTATAATTCCTAAAGAGCCGCACCTAACCTTTCTAAATTTGGTTCTTTGAAAATTTGGTTTTAAATTATCGAATATTTGGTCCCTAAAGAGCCGCACCTAACCTTTGTAAATTTGGTTCTTTGGAAATTTGTTTTTAAATTATTGAATATTTGGTTCCAACCCAATACAAATTGCAAGAAACAGTCCTCCCCGCCATAAATATCTAAGCTAGTGAAAGGTGGTCCATAAATAAAATAGTTATTACTTTTTTATTCTTTTTTATTATCTAGATACTATAGTCACAATATTAAATTCTCAATAAAATCTTAAATCCAAACAATCAAAAACTTTATTTACAAAAATTCAGTTGGATGAAGGTACTTCTGTCGGGTTTTTTTCATTTGGCTGTGCCATGCTTTGGGGACCTGGATAAACTTCGGCAGTTGCCCGGAAAATTGCGTGTACCCTGTCCAATGTGTTCGGGAAAGCGCGAACAAATAAAAATTCCGACAAGTAACCCATAAAATGATCTGCTGAGCGTCCGTACTTGGGAATTTTTGATTTGACTTCTCGCCATGCCCGTTCCACATTTTGGGTGTGGGCTCCTGTGGTGGGGTCGACAAAATTTTAGGAGTGGTTCACAGTTTCGCGCTGGAAGCCCTCACTTGGCAAGGTGAAATAGGCTTTTCAACAGTCTGACATGATTTTCGTCCCAGGGAGAACTTTTTCATGCAGGATTGAACAAAGAGTTTCCCTGTCCCTGTTTTCGACAGGAACAACGAAAAATTTTTTTGAGCCCCTTTCAATCCCCCCAAATATCCATTGTCCTTCGACCATTCGACCTCTATTGTATTTTCTCTTCCCGCATTTCGATTCGTCTATCTCTACAATTTTTCCTTCCCCCCCAATTTGCTCTTGATTTTTCTCCACCCAAATCAGCAAAACTTCCCTAATAAAATTACTCCAATCAACAACTGTGTGCGAATCTATACCTAACTGCTCTTCAAGAAAATGTTGCTTTGGAGAACCCCTCGTAATGAAATGAACAACAAATAAAGCAATTGTGTCGAGGCTCAAATGAGACCCAGAAAAAAACGTATCCTTGAAGTAGCTTATTTTGAAATTGCATTTAATTTTCATTTTCTTTTTCCCATTCGCAATGGCATGATTTTTTTGGCTCATCCAGTATTCTTTTCCTTTTTCATTTTCTTTGTTTTTCAATCTTAAATGAGAACATTCCCCTCCATGTAAGCATTTTAAATTTTTTAGTAAGACCCCATGTTCAATCAAAAAATTTCTTAACTGCTCGTCATTCATACGAATGAATTCATAAACCCTTATTTGGCATCCCACGCACAGGTCACCCATAGTCTTGATAAATTATTGACGAAAAGGCTGTCCTAAAATTATTTACAAAATTTGGATTATTATTTAATATGACTTGAGCATTGGACGTTATTTTATTTTATATTTTATTTATTATATGTATTATTTATTATTATTTTATTTATTTTATTTGATATAAGTCATAAACTTTTATCATGTATATAGAATTTTGTATAAAATAAAATTTTTTTGGTTTTGGTTTTTGTTTCATCAAGTAAACAGTATTTTTTCCGAAAAGTAATCATTCATATTCATATGCTTTTTATCGTTTTTTTAAATATTATTATTAACAAAAAAAAATCTTACCTTCAATAACTAATTTTTTTTTGGAGTTGTTAGTCTATTTGGAGATTATTATTTTTTATTTACTTATATTCACTTAAAACCGGCAAAAAATGAGCTCGGTTAGAAAATTCTGAACTGAAAAAAGCACGAGAACGATTTATGAAGAAAACGAGTTAAGACAAGTCTTCGCCAGTTGAATTGTGTAGTAGGTTGTCTGGGCACATGTGAATAAGGCATGAATATCTCGAGTGACAAGGTCGTATAATCGATATGCACTATCGATCATACCATCTCGAAATTGCGTGGGTGATTGTGGGTGCAACATAGCCTAACTTTTTAACAAAGTTTATTTTCGTTTTTTTACGGGTAAATAATTTTTTCCTTACACATAAATGTACATTCAGTGACTGGAGAGCACTTCAAGTAGGTTTTCATGATTTTTTGAACAACTTTTTCAGTCTTTTCAGTCTGAAAATGGTCAAAGTTCGAGTGTCCTGTCAACAATCGTTTTTTATGTTTTTCATTGTTTATCATTAAAAAAACCACCTTCCCCCAACGGAATTTAATTCTACAAAAAATATGCAATATTTTGCAAAAAAGCATTTTTTTTTTTTGACCATTTTTGGCAGAATTCCCTAAAATCCATAATTACTTTATTCACTTCATGAGCATTATTTTCGTGTTAAAAATATGTCGAATATTAAAAATATGGCCAAAAAATCGTCTTTGCACAATATGCCTTAAATAATTCGTCGGTAGGGAAGGTAACTCATTGCAATCGAGGATTTTTGCTTGAGCCATCATGACAAAATGTCTGTCTTATCGATTTTTTGAATTTGGGCACTTTTGAACCCACTATGAACTGAATTCTATTTTCGCCGCCCGCCGCAGGCGCGTCAGTGTTGCGATATTCTGGGCTCGGAGATCCAGCTCGCTACGTTACGAATTAACGCACGTTTCCGGCGTTTTCTGCAGGGCTTGATTCGTGACATAGCGAACTGTATATCCTCGGAGCACGGAATAACGCAACATGTGAAAGTTTTGCGGATAATGAAATAGTTTTAAAGTACTTGATTCAAACCGAAAATAAAAATTCTTGGTTAACGGCATTCGAAAAATTTCATGTAAGATTTTTGACCCATCACAAACTAATAAAAATAAATTTCGGGCGAGTCATTTTGTGAAATTTGTGAAACAATAAATTAAAAAATTATTTATTTCAAATGAGTTTCAATTGACGATATACAAGCTTCAACAATCCTGCAGCAATTGTTATTTTTTTGAATTCTATTTCAATCTTTTCTACCTGAGACGGTAGTGAAGATTTTTTTTTTTAATGTCAAAATCAAGCTGATATTTCAATTTTTCATTTGCAACATTTTCTGCTATCAAAATTTTTTTTTTCCGTAAAAAACTTGCAAAAATATCGCTTTCTTGACGTATTGACACTCGAGCCTTTTTAAAGATTCTGATACAAAAATTTAACATTATTTGAAGCAATCTGATTTCTCGCTATTGCTTGAACTCAGGAATAGGAACATCAAAATAGTAAGTATTTTTTTTTACCCTAAATAGAAGGGAAATGCTATTTTTCTGTCCCATTTTCGTTTTTTTGCTATAGGGCAAATACATTGTCGACAGTGACGGACTGAAATTTTTCATTAAGCGTTCCTTTAATGCTCGCGAGTGATTTCGAAAATGGGGAACAAGCGCTTATTCCCGATGTTGCCGATTTCCTAATCACTCGCATGCATTTAAGGAACGCGCGTCCAAGGAAAAATTTTACTTGTTCACTCTTGTCAACGAACTTGCTCATATACAATATTTAAAAGAAAGTTTTTGGCGTACCTCTAGCTTGAACGAGAATCATAATATATTTCTAAGTGAGCTTAAAAAATGTTTAACCATTTTCATCAGTGGTTTTTGATATGTGCATCATAACTGCTACTTTGAGAAATGATTTTGAAAAAAACAATACTGATTAGAAATATTTCGAGTTTACTTAGCAAATGTATAGGTGTATGTTTAGCTGTCGCCCTAATAAATATTTTTCCAGGAGCTATAATTTAAATATAGTTTTTTATGTAAAATCAACACGAAAACGAGCTTAAAAACATCAATTATCTTGAAAGATGAAAAAAAATGTAATAATTTAGTTGGTTCATTTCAAAACATCCTTGTAACTCATATTAAGTTTTTTTTTTGCATGAAATTTTCTGTATAGCTTTTGCATGAAGAACGATGAGATATGTATTTTTTCTTATGCGCTCTAATTACTGTTGTTTCGTTGTATAGGGGTTCCTCAAAATATCGGTTGAAAAGTATATATTGTTCAATTGCAACACGTTTTCTTTTTTTTAATAATTCAACAAAAAACCTGGCCTGAAAATATCGGATTATTATAATTTTCTTTTCATTCTATAGATGAAATTTCATTCAAACAGAAAACAATTCTAAACTTAATTTTTTTTAAGGTTATTTTGTAATTATGGTTAAAAAAACACATGTAACTCTACACTAATAGATTTTTTTATCACTTCGTTTTTTATTTGATTTTTTTTATTAAAACCAGTTAATGAAATAAACAGCATTAATTACAAGTCTCAATTATCCAACATATTTGTTGTTGGGGAACTACGATTTTTCTGAGTCAAAATGTTACTTTTCCATTCTTTTACGGTTCATTTTCTGGGAATCCTTTAATACAATGGACGAATAAGTAGTACGTCAGAAACATCACTGAAAATATCATTTATTTCAAGAAAAGCATTCAATTCGATGTATTTTTAGTAATCTTATACTAACTAGATTTTAATTTTTTCCATCGTTGATACATAGCTCGAAGTCTTTTCTTACAGATTACCGTATGTCATTAAACACTTTCTTAAGTTTCCGTAATTCAAACTTATTCTTCGTAATGTTTCATAATTTCATGAAACTTACAAACATTAATTTATTCTTAAATCGCTGATAAATGTATCAAGTAAGAAATAATAAAACAACTTGCCCGAATTGGACCCCAATCACGCACCGAAACCGCAAGGTGCGTGAACAAATGCACGTTGTATCTCATTCTCCTAGGTCCAAAATGGATTTAGTACCCGTCCACAAAATTGCGTAGGAGTCTTTCGGCATCGTTCAATTGTTGCGGTGTGATGCAGTCTTGGTTCAGCAAGTAAGCTGCATTTGTCAGTGTGGCCAGGTGTTCAATGTACACCGCATCAATGATTCCATCGAGGCATGGAAGGGCGAAATAGAGCAACCAGTTCCTCCACTCGGTTGCTTTCCATATCCTCCAGTAGTCGATGTCGCGTTGGCATCGGGAAAGGCTTGTTGATCTTTTTATTGCTCCCATTCTTAGATTTATCTCCGCTTTTCTTGCAGCACAACCAATGTAATATGGCTGCCCAACGCTTGTCATCATCAATAAAAAATGGTGCTTGGCAACTCCTTCAAACACGTTGTGGCAGCTTTCAACTATGACGCCCCGTGCTAAGTTAAACATTGGAAGACCGATGAATATGTTCCAGCCCTGCACCCCGTTCACTTCCTGTCTTGTGGCCAGCGCTGCTCTCATGTCCCGTTCAATTTCTTCGTGAGTTCGCAGAGGTTGTTCATTTTCTACCGGGTACCAAAATTGCTTGCCTTCTCTTGACGGCGATGTGTAGCAAAAGGTACACCCATAGATACCATTAAATCGTTTCCGCGACAACACCTGGCATCGTCCTACCGAATCTGCTGAAAAAATGACCACTGCGAATCGACTTGTTACAATCTCCCCGGGACGAGGTTCCCATTGCACTCCTTCATGAAAAAGTTCGACTAATTCGTCTTGAAGTGATGACAAGATTATGTTGAAGTTAGGGCACTTCTTACCAGTCCAGATTCCCGCCAGTATCATGTGTTTCTTCCTGGCATGAGGTGAGAGTTCATTGACCTGCAAAAAAACTGGGTAGGACGATGACGCCGATGATTTGAATTTTTTAACTCCATCTATCCATATCGTAAATGTGTAGTTGTTTTCGTTCGCCAGAAACCCACCTTCAGCGCACATTTCTCTGTAGAGCTCTCCATCGTAGATGTCGTCTATGGTGTCGGGGTCGGGCTTCGCACGATTGAACCTATATCGAAAATCCTCCCGTATATTCGGACGCTGGAGCAATTCTTTTAGTTGCGTCTTAACATTTACATGAGCAAATGTGCCCAGTTTTTTGTTTTTCATGCCTGGTCCACATTGCAAGCATTGTGCCTTGCATACTCGCGTCGGTTTTTTCCCCTCGCCTACTTCAACTTTACAGTCGGAACAATACACTTTATACTTCACATTCATTTTGTTTCGCCCAATCGCTCTCCACATAGCTTTTTTGTTTGTTGGGACTGCGGCTTCAATGTAGACACTTTTGATCCAAGTCATGGCCATCATCAGTTGTTCGTACGGGTTTTTAAACCGCAAAAACATAACAAGGAACACAAGGAGATAGTCAAGAATGGTGATGTTGCCATTAGGTTGGAGTCTCCGACGCAAACGACGAGCTTGTTCCCCCATATTAAAAAATGGAAATTCATCAACTTCTTTGTCATCTGAAATGGGCTCTTCAACATCGTCGTCATCGGTAGAATCGTCCTCTATGCCTTGGTCTCCATCCTCGTCGTCTTCATCACCCTCATCATCCTCGTCAACGTCGACGTCGTCTTCATTGTCAACGTCGTCTTCATCGTCAACGTCATCAACGCTGGCGATATCATGGTCACTGCCTTCTTCAGAAGAATTCTCCAAAACTTCATCTCCATTTTCAATGTCTTCTATTTCCTCCCTATCGTCTTCTGGTTCTTCCATTTCCATTGCGTCCATCGCGATCTGAAACACATAATAATACTTGCACTTGTTAATATTTAAAAAATGGATTACAAGAAATAACAATGGTAACAAAAAGAGGCGTAGCACTCAAGGGCCTCAAAAAAGAGTGACTTATGAGGAGCACGGATCATAGGCAGCATAATACGAGGGGCGTGATTTAGGGTACAATGTAACCCTGTAGAGTCTCAGGAACAGGAAAGAACGTAGGTAAAAGTTTGTCGTTTTGATCAAAAAAAGACAAATAGTTTTTTCAATAATTCAGTGGCTGAGAGCAAAAGTGAACTAACGCAAATGTATTTTAAATAGGCGTGAGTTCACTTTTGCTCTCAGCCACTCAATTGTAAAAAATTTAATGATGAAACCGCTTTATACTTTCCTATACTACATGATTGATATTTTTGGGTACTAATTGCAAATTTATCAAACATTTGCTTCATATGCGATAATATCTAATATCATTTGGGGAGTCTTGTACCGATGTGGTTCCGAAAAATGGACTTTTTGATGGCAATCGTACAATAACGTTACAAAATTATGATATCTTACATTCATTATTATCGATAGTAATAACTTTAGTGCTGCTTATTCCAAAAATTTGCATTGCAGTTATTAAAAACTTCCGTAAGTAAATAAACTTTGAAGCTGCTCTTTATTCAAAAAAAAATTTTTTCTCCAAGTTTCACACATCAACGTGGCATATGTTCTGTGAAACTATAACATCAAATATTTTTTTTCGAATAGTAATAAGAACAATAATAAAATAATAATAATTAAATTCATGATAACAATAATTATAAAACTAATATTTATTAACATAATGAAAAGACCGATGATAAATAAGTCTTACATTTAATGATTGTAATCATCATAATGAAGTTCATTGAGCACACCGATCGAATAAGGGCCTCTCCGCTCGAAACTGGGTAGAAGTATTGTCCGTTTCGCAAACCAAGGCGAAAAAAAATTTTTTCGAAAAAACGTTGAAAAAAATACAGCTGTATTCAGCTCGATAAAGGGCATTTTTTTGTTTTGTAAATATTCTTTTCTGATTATTTGTTTATCTGCTATAAGAAAAACAATCGGTTTTTGAGCAAAGCTGTCTTAAAAGCCTCTATTTTTTCTCGCTTCGCAGGCAAAAATCGGTTTTTTCTCCCACTATGATAAAAATAATCACTTGCACCATGGGAAAAAATTAATTTCTCACTAAGTTGAATATATCCCTCGCCTTCAGCTCGGGATATAACTTACACCCTCGTGAGAAATTTCATTTTTTCCCTAGATGCAAAGTGTACTATTTTCATGTCTTCGAAGATCAATGCCGCTCGGAACTGTAATTGCTGAATCTCAACCAATATTCAACCGATTTTGTTAAAATTTCGCGTACTAAATCCTATTAAGCTATACTTGCCACCAAAGTCGTCGAATTTCCGAAAAAATAATAAATTCTTATTGTTAATAATTTATCTACCAGCAGCGGTTTAAAATGATGTAACTTTTTTTCGACATGCAAGAAAGTTTTTTCTATTCAGGCTAGAAAAAACTTCCAGCGGAGAAGTTGGTCAGTACAGTTTGAAAAAATTTTTTGGAAAAAATTAGGTTGATTGGAGCAATACTTGTTGAGATATGGATTTTTAATTGAAAGCGCGAAACGTAATTCGACGCGCACGCTACTTGAATTCGCTCGCGCTACGGTTGTTCACGTGCCCGTATCTGAATAAATACACTTTTTTCGCGTGAAATTTAATGATAGTTGTTATAAAATCAATTTGATACATTTAAAATCCTATTGTTAGCTAGTTAAAGGCAAAATAAATTGCGTCCTTTCCAGCCGAATTCAACTTTTATTAATTTCTCCTTGAGCTTGATACTAGTGAAGAATTACAAAATATGCATTAGTAAGTGTCATTATTGGCAAATTTCCATTGTTACAACATTATCGAAAAAAAAATTTTTTTTCACTTTAAATCTTGACATACGAGGGGGGACCCAAAAGTAACGGGAATTGTGTTACAACTTTTTTATTGACAAATTTTTTCACACACAATTTTCATCACCTTCAAAGTAACCCCCATTGACTGTAATACACTTGTTCAATCTTTTTTTCCAGTGTTCAAAACAGTTCTGAAATTCATTTTTTTCAATGTTTTTTAAACCTTCTAGCGATTTTTGTTTCACCTCTTCTACAGTCCCAAAACGTTTTCCTTTCATGTTCCTTTTGAGTCTAGGGAACGAAAAAAAGTCACAGGGGGCAAGGTCCGGTGAATAGGGGGGGTGAACAATCGGTGTCATGTCGTTTTTGGTCAAAAATTTCTTCACGGACAGCGCTGTGTGGGCAGGTGCATTGTCGTGGTGAAAGAACCAATCTCCTGTGCGCCAAAGATCCGCTCTTTTCTTCTGGATGTTCTCCCTCAACCTTTTCAAAACCTCCAAGTAGAAGTGTTGGTTGACCGTTTGGCCTGGAGGAACAAATTCTGCGTGCACAATACCTCTGCAATCGAAGAAACAAATGAGCAATATCTTGATGTTGGACTTCACTTGGCGTGCCTTTTTTGGACGAGGCGAGAGAGGTGTCTTCCATTGGCTTGATTGCTGCTTTGTTTCGGGGTCGTAGCCATAGCACCATGATTCATCGCCAGTTATAACCTTGAGAAAAAAATCTGGGTCTTCATCCAACTGATTTTGCAGCTCAAGACAGGCCTGAAGTCGACGCTCCTTTTGATCGTCGGAGAGAAGGCGAGGAACAAATTTGGCTGCAATCCTCCTCATGCTCAAATCTTCAGTTAAAATCCTCTGAATTGAACTCCATGACAATCCAGACATCTCACAAAGTTGATCGATGGTTCGGCGACGGTCTTCATGAACAAGAGTGTTGATTTTTTCAATGTTTTCGTCCGTTCTTGAAGTCGAGGGTCGCCCAGAACGAGGTTGGTCTTCTATTGACATCTCTCCATTCTTGAAACGCGAAAACCAGTCGTACACACGCGTTTTACTCAAAGCATTATCCCCATAAGCTGTTTTCAGCATCACAAGGGTTTCCGCGGGTGTTTTTCCTAACAAAAAACAAAATTTTACAGCCGCGCGTTGCTCTCCGCACTCAGCCATTTCACGTTTTCGCCGAAACGGAAAAAGTCGTTTCACTAGAAAAATTCTTACGGACGAACGAATGCACTCACAGCAAATGAACTTTGCACACTGACTTGGGAGAGTAGCAGCTTGGAAGAGAACCAGTGGAGAACCCGATCCCCCCTCCGCGGTCCCCCCACCACCTAATTCCCGTTACTTTTGGGTCCCCCTTCGTACAATAACTTCTGACCAGGGTGAGCAGATTAGGAACGAAAAGTTGTGGCCAAGCACGTATACTATACCTATATATAACGAATATATAGGTATGTTATAAGTTGTACGTGCATAACTAATGTTGAAATCAAAGCGTGATCTAGTCTTTTTTTTTATATAGTTATCACATTCATAATTATATGCTTTTTTTTCAAGGAATATAAGTATAGGATAAAAATTAATGTACTCACATAGTATGTTATTTCGTTATCAATATTTTTAAAATACAACAATCCTGTTGTTTCTTTATAAATTTACTTAAGAAACATTCATTTGCAATTAAATTGCATAATTTGCGATGCTCTTCGAATTTCGCAATGTCAGAAGTTGTAATGTCTAAGTTTATTATATGGAAACTTGCCAATGATGAAACTTACCAATAATAAGTTTTAAAATGTATCAAATTAATTTTTTAACAACCTTCTTCCAATTTCACGCGAAAAAAGTGTATTTATTCAGATACGGGCACGTGAACAACCGTAGCGCGAGCGACTTCAACTAGCGTGCGCGTCGAATTACGTTCCGCGCTTTCAATTAAAAATCCATATCTCAACAAGTATTGCTCCAATCAACCTAATTTTTTCCGAAAATTTTTCCGAACGGCATTGATTTTCGCAGACATGAAAAAACCTATTGTTCATATTATAGCAGATATACAAATAATCAGAAAAGAATATTTACAAGACAAAAAGATACGCTTTATCGAGCTGAACACGACTGTATTTTCGCTTAACGTTTTTTTAAAAAAACTTTCTTTGGCCTAGGTTTGGGGAACGGACAATACTTCTACCAAGTTTTGAGCGGAGAGGCCCTTTTTCGATCAGTGTGCTCAATTATTCTATCTTGTGTTATACAATCTCTCGCCTACGGCTCGAAGTATGAACTTTACACTCCGCAGAATTGACTTTTTCTTTCTACGTACATATATGTATACTGTATGAATTCATTGTCAATCTTGTTATTCAAGCCACATCTATTATAATTATTTTAAATTATTATTACTCACCTCAATCAATTATTACACCTCAATCAAATCGAAATAATATTTATTTGCGATCTTATTATTAGTGGTATCATGCATGTTATTATAGTTATTATTATTCAGATGTTGACCGTTCTCATTATTGTTTTCACATAGCATTTACCTCTTAAATGCGTAAGACCAAAGACTTGGCGAAAAAATAAATTTTTTTGAAAAATTGGCCGCATAGAAATTTATTCCCATGTGAAATTTGGTAAGAAACAGCAAAGAACATTTTTTCAATAATCTCGACCGAGGTTATTACAATAGTAAAATGGTCAAAAATACCAATAAACGAAGGATATTATTTTTTTTTTTCACATTTTCTTACAGTGGCTATATAATTTCCGCAAAAATTCTGTGTTACACGTATCGAGAAATAGCTTAATTTGTATGATTTTTGGTTTTTCGACCTTGATCTTACGAAGAAAGTACTGATTCAAAGACTTGATATATTTTCTTATTATACCTCAAGTATAAACGCTAATTTACCGCCTTGAACTGATTTTGAAAGGCATTTTGATGTCTGAAAAAAATTATAAACTGTGCTTGGGACAAAATCCTACCTTACTCAAATGGCAAAAAGAACGACTACTGACAAGGGTTCATGTTGTTCTAGAAATCTTAAAAAAATTCAGGGATCATTTTTTATCTATTCGGAAACGATGTAGAAGGCGCATTATCGAAATTCAACTTGGCCCACGTTAACCAACACCGTAATTCATACATCCAAAGACATAGTATAAACTCAAAATATACGCGAATTGAATATGGATTATCCAAAACATTATCACTTTTTTCCAATGAAACCTAAAAGACGGGGAATCTGTGTTTTCTACGTGAACTATTTTTGAAAATGTTATTTCTTGAAACTGGGATTTTCAGAAATGGAATTTTTGAAAATGACATTTTTATTAATAAAAATTATCGAAACTTGTAAAGTAGTATGTTCTTTAATATGTTCAAGCAACTTAACGGGTAAATTATTATATAATTAAAACCATTTGGATAGTGAAAGATAAACTTCGAATCATAAGCTTTCTTTTCCTCAACAAAAATCATATTTTGTTTTTCCCAACATATTTTCGTGTCGCTTTCTGACTCTTTTTTTCCGGAAAATCAATCATTACACACAATTAATTATTGATTTTTTAATTGAGAAAAGAAGCGCATTCATGTCCCAAGAGTAAAGATATTGTTTTATCATACATATTTTTTTATCATACATCCTCACTTTTTCGCCCGCTTCGCGAGCAAAAATCGGTTTTTACGCCCGCTACGATGAAAAAAATTTTTCGCAACATGGAAAAAAATGAATTTCTCCCTCGGTTGAAAATATACCTTGCCCTTTAAGATATGGCTTTCTATTATAGGATTTTTGATATAAGTTGGTTCATTGCCTGATAGTACGGCAACAAATTCGCCGTACTATCGCGTACTTCGCGTACTTTCGCCGTACTTCGCGAAATATAAAATTTTCTTTGGCGTCGACATGAATGGCTCATAATGGATTCTAGGAATACAAAATAAGGAAAATACGAAGATCTTTACTTTTTCCTGAAATGATAATATAATAAGGAAAATGTTGTAACATATAAATTTGTTTTCCTTTCGTATCGACAATAGAGGCCTACAAAATATGATACACTGTATATTGGAGGATTTTTTCTGTTTTCGAAAAATCTGTTTTCGCGAAGCGAACGATAATGTAGAATTATTTCATATGACCAGAGTCGTTGGTTAGCATTTCACACCGATGCCACAGAAAAACATACCTATTTTTGTTTTGCCTAAATTGTAAGCGTTCTTCAATATTCCAATAATAATATTTATATGTTACACAATAAAAATAATATTTCATTCTGGAAAACCATCCTGACACGATTTCGGGGAGGAACATTATCCTTGAGCCCACGTGAGCCGCATGAGAGGCCTCCCGATTTTCCAGACCTATTTTCTAGCCTTCTTTCCAATCCAATCGTGACCGGCACCAGCGATAGCTCGGTGATTCTTGGATAGTGCAACGCGTTTAAAATATATTGGGTTATTCCGCGAGTAGATAAGTGTAGGAGGTTATTTGTAACGTTCGCGAGTGAAAAAGTGCAACACAATGTCGGACCAATGTCCAGCTTGTAAATCCCAGCGAGCTCCAGTTCCTAAAAAACTATGGTCACCAACAACTAGCCCGAAAAAAAAAATGGCATTTAAAGGAAAGCAGGAACAGGACAGAATAACAAAAACAAGGTTAGTAAATAACTGTTTTTTGACAGCATTTTTATCTACTACTTTTCTTCTCCCAATTATCAAGTTCTACAAAATTTCACGCAATCATCCGCAATTCCTGACACTCTTAAATTTCAGTTACTTTTTGGAGCAATAGTTTTTATCACCTTTCAAAACGATAGACTTGTTTTGAATTTTTTTTTTTATTTTGTCCATTTTTCAATTTTTTTGGTATATGACAAATTTTAAAGCACATATGAAATATGTACATGTACATGAGTTAATACAAATAAGCTATACCTTGAAGTTTTCCAATTATTTCCGACATTTTTCTTTAATTTCGAATAATGGTTGCAAGTATTCTAAAATTCAACACTTGACAGTAAAACAATGTTTTAAATTTCAAATCGAAATGACCATCACTGAATCGAAGTCATTTGATACTAATTTATCTTGCAATTACAAAAAATGTTTTTTATTTATATTTTCCATTTCATGCATTACCAGTATTAGTTAGAGCAAAGACGCCTAATGAATATTTGTAAATTGCCACATGTTTGACCGAAATATTTTTGGTGACCCTAATTCATTCAACCACTTAAATATTATCAAATCTTTTGAGGACCAACATTGATTCCGTACTTTTCTGTATAATCTTATTAGTTTGGCAGTTAACTAGTACTATATTATTGAATGAATTTTTTTTTAGTTAAAAAGCCGAATGGTAAACGAAGCACTATGATGTGTATCATTATGGCCCTAAAGTCTTAAGCGTTTAAAAAATGAACGGAAACGATTAATAAATTACTTTTTAATTTTCATCCAAGGTCGATGCGGTAAAAAAGAAGAAACATCCAATAATTTTTGATAACATATATATTTACATTCATTACTTTAGCTAAGGAGGTAACGGGAACAATTGATTTTTGGTTTTTGTTTATTCTTAAACGTTTGAAACATTATAAACATTTTATTTCTCATATAAAATTTCATCAAATCTAATTTTTCACGTAAATGAAGTTTGTTTATGACTGTGAATGTCACTTTTTACGAGCAAAAAAATGAGCAATACATGTAGCGGTATTTTTTCTGAAACCATAGAAAAAAACGGATGCCACATGATCCTAAAGAGCGCTATTTGGAAGTAATTTAATAGTTTTGAATGAGTTTCTGTACATCAAAATAAATTTTTATTTTACTTAATATTTTTCACCATGACAATATTACTTGTTTATTATATGCTAATGTAAAAATTTGATACTTAATCGGTCCCTTTAAACAACTAATTTCGAAGTTACGTTGAATTTATTTCATTTGCAAAAACTCAATTCTCAACTATATATTTTTTTCACGCAAATAACAATTTATAAAAAAACACTCTTACTTTGAAAGACGTTCTTAAAATAACAATTTGTAACTCTGTAATATTTATTAGTATAAAACCGTTGGCGATAGATATCTCAATCGTTCTTTTCAAAGCACGTGGTGTGCAGCTTCAAGAAAGCCAAAAAATTCCAAATGAGTTCTCAACTATTTCAAATTTTCAAAAAAAAAGGTTCAAAGAACTTTTTCCGCTGAGAGCCCAGCAGGGCCCATTAGACCATTCGCATCATGTCTTAACGGCTCCCAAGGTCAATATTTCTCTTTTTCATTCCACCGCTCCCCCCATTTCCTAAAAAATTTGAAACTATGAAAACCGTGTAAATCATGGTGCACTATTGAAAAACGAAAAGAACCTTGCAATTATTTATTTGAAAAAATTTACTGCGCTTATGTTGTCATTGATCTATGGTTAGCAATGGGAAAAATAATGGCAAACCTAACCATATAATAGGAACTTTGATTGTTTGAATATTTTTTATCAGAAATTGTTGGTCAACATTACTGATACCGATTTGATATTGGTTATACAAAATTCTGCAATCGCCAAAACCATAAAAATCACAACGTAATGAAAAACGAATAACTTTTGCAAAAGCTTGTTTATATAAGTTAATGTTACTAATGTGAAGTCATAATTGTGAGCAGCCAATTGATTAAATTAAATGGCAAGCCATTAAATGCCCTACCGGATCCGGAGTTTTTCCTCCGCATTTTTAGCTGACATCGCGTGTTAACATTATAGTCCAGTGCCTATACCTGGCTTGCAACACGTGGGTGAAAGTATAATAGGCAATACAAATTTCACGGCAATTTCACTGTGCCTTTCAATTCTTTGAAAACGCCGAAACAATTTTCTTTGTCGGGCCTTCTGTTTCCCACATTTTCGGGACCCATTCCCAAGCGAATTCTCAGCCACACACTCTGCCCCCGCCTACGCAAACCTAAAAGCTCAAGGAACGGCACGTCGGCACGGCTGAGAATGCAATCGCAAGAAGGTGAAAAGAGCGGTTTTCGGGGTCAATAATGGCAGTCACTGAATTTCAGGATGAGTCAAACTCTAGGAAACAGATTTTCGACTTCCGGAAAATCCGGATAAAAAATAGATATCTTGACGCACTTGAAAATTATTCGTTACAAAACGTTCCTCTACGTGATGTTAACTAATTCTTATTGAACACAACAAACAATGATTAAATTGCTCCTAGATTGACTTGGAAACACAATAATTTTCTGAATTACTTTTAAAATAATAGTTATTGTGAACTCTGAAAAGTAAGAGTCATGAGAACTTTATACGGAAAAATTATATATCCTGCCATTAATGTAGCTTTCAAAGCAGCTCACTTAAGCATTGTTCCTTATGAGAAATAATGTGTAAGATATTCATTCCAAATCTGCTTAGCAATAAATATGCGGTTTGGAAGAAAAATATGGTTTTAGCGAAATGTCATAAGTTACAATGATAAAATTTGAAATTTTGAAAAAAATTTACATTCAAAAACAATTTCACTCAAAGCATTAACAACAATAATTCTAGTACATTACGAATTAGTGAATAATACATGATTACGGAAGCATCTTTTTCAACCTTTTTACAGTTTGATGATGCATCCAAAGTCGAAGATCGGGATTTTATGAATTCATGATAAATTATTCATAAATGAGTGATACATCAAATTTTATTAAATTGAAACATTTCCAAACATTCGCAATGTAGTGAAAAACCGAAACGAAAAACTTATAAAATTTGTCTTCAAGAACGAAAGTTACTTTTTTTCCGAAAACCATGTATGAAAAAGTTTTTTTTAATTAAATGTACAATGTTAAATAATTCTATGATTTAGATTCTTCTCTACAAAACTTCATCGAACGTATAAAAATATTATGTGGTTCAACATATTTCTCCGTAAAAAAAATACTGACCCGATTTCATTAAATTCTTACAGAAAGTACATATTTGAGTTACAAATTATTTCCGCCAAATTAATACGCGTGGCGTTGGCCAGACAACGACAACAATCAGGCTCTGTCCACTGTTTGGCAGAGATTCTCAACATGGAAAAATAAAATTTTCACCACAAAAAATAAAATACTTTCACGCCTCTGTAGACCCTTCAATCAATTCATTTTACGTTGATGATAGTGTGAAATGAAAAATATATACTTTCACATTCATTTTGATGCCGCATGAGTATATTCCCATCACTGTATAATACTGAGAAGAATTGTTTAATATGCATTCCAACGATAGTAAATACGAGATATTTATTGTGCTATAAAAGCTAAATTGACGATTTGTCGATCGAGTTTTGCAATGTTAAACTTTTTTTCATTGTTTTAAAAAGTGCGACACTTTTGTGACCCTAAAATCTGGCACTTGTAGTGCATTTTATTCGTCAGGGGTCAGGGGGGATATAAAGAAGAGGCAATTACCAAGACCAAAAAATATCATTCAATAGTTTTTTTTCCGATGATGAAAGAAATTTTATCAATTCATTGAGCTCCAACATTTCGCTTGTTTCGAAATACTGACTGATAAAAATACAAGGAAATCGGTATAATCCGATAATTTTTTGTAAAATTATAGAATTAAGAAAAATAGCATACCAATATCTGCAAAATATCATGATTTCATTCTACGTTACATAGTTTGCAAATAACGAATTTCGGCGTGTATAAAACAACAATGTGCTGCTTAGTCCACCAATTTGTTTTGAAAAAATTAATGGAAGATAAGTAATGAAATATCAGAAATGCTTCATAAAACTTTATTTAATAAAACATCATTTATTAGGTTGTCCAAAAAGTTCTGCGGTTTTTTCTAATACATCTATAGAAGAAACAACCGCAGAACTTTTTGGACAACCAAATGTTAAAACGAATAAAAAAAAGGTTGTTTTGAATAACTTTGTAAAAAGTTCGTTTATTATTTTATACAAATTACGATCGGAAGAAAAGTTTTTAACGAAAATTGGATGCAGAATTTTTCTTTTTAATGCTAAAAGCTTTGAATGATGAAAGTAAACTAAAAAAAAAGGCCGGGAATGTTCAACATGTATTTTTTTTTTGTTTCTAGTTTTTCCAAAAATGAATGATTCTGAAAAGGGGTGGCAGCCTCCCACCATCAGTTACTGGCAGCACGTCTTGAACAATGAGTTTCCTTTTTGTCGTAGCTCAACGAATTAGGTTTTCAAATTTAAGAACTATGTTTTTTAATTCCTCCGTTTTCTGATTTCGAAGTTAGGCACAGTAAATTTTAATAAAAACGCGGAGGACGAAATAGGGCTCAGCCAACCGGAAACTAATGATTATTGTTTTATTAGAGATGTTGAAAGTTCAAGCTTTTGGTTGAGCACATGTGTTCAAGCAATTATTTTAACTTCGGAGACTGCAATCTCTGAAAGAAAGATTTGAGTCTCTACGACATTGGGTCATGGAAATAAAGATTCAATTTAATTTCATTGATCTTTCGTTATCATCGGAACTGTGAAAGACTTGATAAGACTAGAGAGATCGCCAGAGACTGTCATAGACTCAAATAGAGACTAGAGAGATTCTGTTTTTTCATACCGGCTAGTTCGTGTTTTTGAGTGATTAATGAAGATGGTTTTTTGTTACGATGAGAAAAACTATGAAACTTGAATATTATACAATAACGACGTGTGGGCCGAACAATTCAAGGGTTGTTTATGATTATCGTGCAGATACACAACTTATTGCAAGTTTTTAAAAAGGAACGATCAGTATGATAATAGTTGTTGAATGAAAATAGGTTTATATTTTAATTGCTCCGTTAAATATCAAACCGTCGGTATTTGCAAGTGTAGAAGGACCTGCATTTTCTGCGGCAAACATCGTGGTTGGCAAACAAAAAAATGTAATATCTTTTAACATTTTCAATTATGTTTAAAATGTACTGAGAACTTTCTTGCTAAATTAAAAACATTTTGAATGTTTTTTTCTGGCACGGTTATTTTGGTACACCCTGTCTAAAAAATAATGAAACGTATTTTACAATAATTGAACGAAATAGAGGTTATCTGCTTGATAACTCATACAACAAGAAAGGAACATAAACTAGAATGAACATCTTCTTGCATAATGAAATTCATTTACTCATTTTTGAAAGCAAGATATACTTTGGATTACAATTTGTATTTATACAGAACGTGAAACTCTTGAATATTTGATTCATACAAACGCATGTTACTTCCAGCAACCAAAAAAATCGACGGCAAGCAGATATGACTACGATGCTGATTACGAGCTTTTCGAAAAGAACGTCAAGCAAAAAGTACGTAATGCTTTGATTTCATAAATACCAAATAAGCTATAAGGGAATGTCTTAAACTGTCTTCATTTACGTGTATCATTTATGATCGATTAGGTCATCAATAACTATATCACCGATTTATCTCATTTCTAGTGAAGGAATACAGAATTATTCATTAAATATTTTGAATTTTTTCTGTCAGAAATCAGTTTTATTCTTAGATTTCATGAATTTAAAATTTTTCATCCAATTAACAGTAGCCTAACTGTCAGATAAAAATTTTTTTAAAATCTTCATTGCTCATAGGAATATCAATGGATTCCAGTCATTTTTCTCTTTTTTTGCAATCGCTTTCAATTGCACGAAATTTTTAGCCATTGATTGTAAGTATTTCTTAAAGTGTTTTCGAATTGTGAGCGTAAACGAAAAATGTGTAACAAATTTTTGAGATGAACATTTCAATATTGCGCCACGTTTTTTCTTTCCGTTTCTTTTCTCGTGAGTATGCTGAAACGTTTTATTCATAAGTGACAAATTTTTTTCAATGTCTAACTGTCTCCAAGCTGTCCTTTACAAGTAATTGCGAAATTTCGCTATATTTACATTGTCTTGATTTAATACTTTTTTTTTTATTAACAATGAACAGTAGAAACGAAACAGTTTATTAGATTTTTTGTAAAATTTATATTAATATATTTTCTTTCATATCTATCCACCGAGAAAAATTTGCAGCACTTATTCCAATAGTTTACATTAAAATCAGTGTATCGAGCATATTTTAATGATCTGTGATATAGAACTTAAGAGTTTTTCTCATAGCTTTTGTGCTATTCCGTCAAAAATGTATGGTACTTCTGAAAACTACGGGAAAAACTCGCAAGTACTATCTCGCAGATAACCAAAATGCTCGATACAACTTGAATGCAAACTATAGTTTGCTATTTACATGATTATATGTAATCATGCAAATTTATAAAAAATTTTTATTGTTGTCAGTTCATTATTGTGCGTGAATCTGATTTAACCTGTTGAGGCCACACCTCCTAAAAATTACATTAAAGCTATGTTATGAACTGACAGAACAGTTTCACAACAACGGTTATGACGCGACGGATCGGTCCATCCCGTTCACCTCCTCCTTTTAATGAGCGAGGGTTTAATCAAATAATGATAACCATGAATACATTTCGGAAAGCCATATAATTTTTATTCAAATAAAAACCATAAATGATTCTGAAAAGCATACAGTAATTCTACAGTCTAGTGCTACAATATAATGTAACCCGATTACATAGATTATAGTAGATCGCATATTTTATATGTTTCATAATCGTAATCTATATAATATCTAATCTAAATAGACAAACCAAGGGGATTGTTCTGGGACGGAATAGTTTCCCAGTTTAAATTCTGAGGGAGAGTAGGTAGGATCAAGTCAATGGGCGTGGGGGTATATTCACCCCCAGGTGGAATGGCACCGGCCACCGGGACGGGGTAGTAGGGAGAGGGTTTTTGATATGGCTGGGTATTGTTCCTATTTGCCTCGCGTATTTTGGAAATAGGGATAGAGACCCTTAGATTTCCCTTGGCCGGGGAAGTGAGAAGAGTATCTTTCTTTGTGAACAACTCAGATGGAGTGGGGAGTGAGGGAGGTTTGGGGATGGTTAGCAAAGTAACGACAGGGGTGGAAGGTTTCGTAAAAGTCTTCGCGTAGGTTAAATGTCTCTGCGGATGGCGTGAAGGGTTCAACACAGCTTTGCACTTTAAAGGCCGATCACACCGATCGCATCTTGTGTGTATGGTCGGAGGTCGTGGAGGCGCGGTGTACAAGGGTATTCCAAAAACCCTACTAGCATAACGAGCTACCACGGTATCAGCGTCTAGGCTCCCGTCGTAAGGAAA
Organism: Platygaster robiniae; assembly: GCA_028476575.1. NCBI lineage: Eukaryota > Metazoa > Arthropoda > Insecta > Hymenoptera > Platygastridae > Platygaster > Platygaster robiniae. The sequence continues at coordinate 18,845,983 of CM052019.1, read as the reverse complement.
CCCGGATAGTTTATCATTGGCATATTGAAATTTTGCCCATAAGCCCAATAATCCCTTTTTTTGATACAGTAGGGCAAGGGAGTTTTTCCTGAGGCCAAATGTTCTAGCCGTGTTTACGCATTCCTTAGCTAGGTCCGGGTTTCCCACTGGAAGAAAAGAGAGTGACAAAACCCACGCGATTAATATTTTTCATAATTTCCCCATGAACATTATTAAAACAGAAGATTATTATATATTCTTTTATTCATCATTCTTCCTTTTAATTGCCATTCAAACAACCATATATCCACCCTTCTGATTCGATTATTACTTTATTCCTTGGTCTATTTATTCAATAGTTTATTGATCCATGAAATTATTATTCCTTCATTAAATGTTTTCTATAATTATTTCTTTATTTAATCATTTACTTCAGATACTTAAATTTTCCATATTCATTATCATTATTTATCATTATTATTATATTATTTCCTTTCATAGTCATTTATTATTTATTGACTTGGTTATTTATTCTTTTATCATACATTACTGTATACATTTATTTAGTTTCTATTTTATTTATTTATTCAATCTTCATGTTTGGATTCATTCAGTTATTTATTCAATGACCTAGGTATTCATCTATTCGCTTGTTAATTCCTTTATTTATCCACTCTTTAATTTGTCCTGATTTTCTATTCGTAACTGTTTTCTTAAATTTAAATTATGTATTAATCTATGTTTCATTAACTATTTCCATATAATTATTTTCACATAAATATTCTCATACATCTATTTACTTGGGTTTTTCATTGTAATTTTCTTTCAAAAATAAAACATCTATTTAAACCAAGGAGTTTCTCATTATCAACGATTCAATCAGCAAATCAAAATTTGTCAGAGAAAACTAAACCAATTGAAATGAATAGATCGATTACGGGATATGTTTTACAATTATCTGTAATTCATCCCAGGCTTTTGACAATGTGCTTGTCAGGGCCCGCAAGTTTGGGGCAAAGCTTGCCCATTTACCATGCACTCTTTTTAATGACGAATACACGTCTGAAAGAGTCACAATCAATCATTCGATCTCAATTAGCTAGTACCATGTAACTTACTGATTCTTTGAAGGTACGATTGGCGGATCCAACGTATTCGCTCAGCAGTGACAGTGGCACTTCTATTTACTTTGACTTTAATTCAAATCGTTAAATCACCCGAGTGATATATTAATTTAATGACAACTAGCGTCTCAAATAGTCTCGAGCTTTTCTTGACGACTGGGCGTCGGAGGTCGGAGGAACTCTCTACCCCTTTTTCCAATCTTCACACGCCTTTTAATATCATAAAAAATCAAGGGGAACTCCAAAGAAAAGGAGTGGGATGATTGCACTTGCAATTTTTTAATTCTCACGCCAAAAAGCGCAAGCTTGTAACTTCCTCCGAGACGATGAAGCGCGCGAGCCTAGCTTTGACCGCGTTTCTCACGGGGCATCAGCGCTTTTGCGCTGAGCGCAGCTTTTTGCCACCCGTGAGAAACCCTCGCTGGCGAACTCGCGATTTCGCGTCTCGCGGAATATAACAGCTACATGTAATGTGGGGTCTACTGGACCCCAATTGGACTCAACGGGTTAATGATTTTATACTTGTTTTCATATTGTTTCGAAATAGTTACTTTAGCTGATGGATCAAATGCCATCAAATGCTTTCAAAATGCTGAGACATTCGCGAAGCTGATGAAAAAATACACGTCGGATGTTTTACTTTTGTATTGAAAACCTAAGAAATGTTAATTGAAATAGTTGGAAACATGTAAAATTTATAATAGATGAATTTTATTCTAAGTAGTCATGTTTGAATGGAGTAAAGAAATGATGGAACTCATCACATATTAATTGGAAAAATTGAAAAAATTTGTAATAAAAGTTTGAAAACATTTTCTTACGACAGGGGTTTCTCTAAATTGTGCATCGAGAACGAAAAGTTGTTTTCCAAGTTTTTTTACTGATAAATTGATCTCACAATGTGTTTTTTTTTTTCAAAGTCACATGTTACATAATGATAAATAGACAACACACTAAGAAAAATGTTTATTTACTGAAAATAAATGTCTTACTCATAAGGTAAATTCTGCACTTGAAAATGGGCAAAAAAACTAATCAATTTGGACATGATATTGAGGTGTGGCCTACATGCAACGTGATTCAATATGACCGCCGTAAACCAAATTTTAACCAAATGTTAGTACAAGAGTATATGAATAACTTGATTTTATTTGTAAAAATTTTTTCATGTAAATCAAAAATGATTGTGACAATCAGTGAACTTTGTAAATGGGTGGAAGCGGAACATAACAAAAGAAATTTTAATCATAATCTCTAGCTAACAACCTCATTCTCAAACTTATACTATGCATTTTGTTGATAATTGTTAAAAGATTATTAATTACCGTATGTGGCTGTGGTGCAGTTACATGATTTCGCGTGTTTTCTTCAAAATCATTAGGGTAGTCTTCAACAACCGAGGAAGGTACCTGCAATATTACATTTTTCGTTTTCTACTTTTATCGAATATTATACCAATATTCGTAATACGCGTAAGTATCTCGCTCGCACTACCGTGGCGCTCGACTCGCCGCAACAAAACAGATTTTATCCTAGTTTGTATTTCAATGAAAAATTATTTCGAAATTCTATCATACTACAGTTACCTTATGAACATTTTCTTCTGATTCGAAGTCGTCGTACTCCCTGTATCGTCTTTTTGTCGTGATAGGGATCTCATCAGTGTCGTTTTGATAATATTCTTTATATTTTCTTTTTACATATGATATCATGAATTGCTTCAACGTTTCTATACTTTAATACTGTTTGGTTTTTTTCCATACAGAATCACTGAAAATTAAGATAAAACACTCAGTAAATCATCCACCTAATAGAAATTAGTACACACCACTGATTAGATAAAAATGATTTTGCTATAATACCATTAATATCCAATCAGTGGGTAGGTACTATATCAGTGGTAAGATATGATTTACTGAACAATAAAAAAGGTACTTGTGGAAATTTTTCGTGATGCAGTCTACATATAGTTCTTCTAATGCAAATTTTTTGTATCCTCTGCCGATTGCTGAGCTTAAAAATATCGTAACTTAAAATATGAAAACTTATAAATGTCATTTTCGAGCATTCTGTTAAATGAATCCACACTTTAATCCTACAGCACCTTGGTTATGGTTGCGACCGCTCCCTTCATTTTTCATACTATTTTAAAACGTTGGAAATCAAACAATCTTCAAATATTCTGCAAGTATTCAAGAATAGAGCTGAAATGACTAGGAAATTTAAAAATTTAATATTTTTGTGATCTGCTCTGAGCAGTAACGTTTAATTTTATCAAAATTGACTGACTCTCAACTTGAAAATTTTATTATTTTACTTCATCTATATATATAAAAATGAAATGCTGACTTTGAGCATGACTTTGAACATAACTAAACAATGACTTTCCATAACTCAAGAGTGGCTGAATGCATTTGCCTAATTTTTTTTTTATTTTGTTCGTGAGGATCTGGATAAGGTTTATAGCAAGAAAAGTTTTTAATTTTTTTCAAGTAAGGTATTGTAATCAGCAGTAGACCAGAAGCATGCACACACACACACACACACACACACACACACACACACACACACACACACACACTTTTATGTGCGTGTGTTTTTGTTTTAATTTTGTTCATTATACTCCGTAAAAGATTAATAGCAAAAAAAAGTTTGAAGTAATTCTAGGACGCGTAGCCAGAAATTTCATTTCGGAGAGGCTTAGGTGTGAGTTTTAACTCACATTTATTTCAGGGAGTTACAAAATTATAATCTTCATAATATAGAATTATTAATGAATACTTCCCAAATTCTCAGGATCTGCAAAACTGTTAAAAATCTCTTAGGTTTTCTAAATTTGAGAAATTCTTAAAATTGTCAAGATTTTCGGGACCTTCAAAATGTTTCAAATACTTCAAACTCTTGCAATTTTCAAATTCAAAAAAATTTTTAAATGTTCGAAATTATCAATCTTTTCAAAATTGATAATTCTTAAATCTTTCTAATTACTAATAATTATAAATAATATGAAGTTTCAGTCTTTGAAACTTTTTAAAATGTCTGAAATTTATGAAAATTTAGAAATGTTGGAAATACTAAAAATTTTCAAAACTTTGTCATACTTTCGAAATATTTAGAATACTCCAAACTATTTAAATTTTCAAAATTGTTAGAAATCTTAAAATTTTGGAAATTATCATGTTTCTTAAAATTAAAGAAATAAACACGACTTTTCAAGTTTCAATTATCATAAATATTATACATTTTCACAGTTTTCTGAGCTTTCACAAATCTCTGACATTTATAAAAAATTCGGAAATACTTTGAGAATATAAAAATTGTCAAAATTTCCAGACGTTCAAAATTTTTACGATAAGCTTTCATAATTTGGTAAATTGTTAAAAATCTTACAATGTTTGAAATCATCAAATTTCTTAAAGTTTGAGAAATTCTTAAAATATGTGAAATTTCAATAATATCATGAATTATATAAATTTTCAGAATTATTCAGACTTTCAACATCTCGGAAATGTACGAAAATTTCTAAATTTTTGAAATTCAGCAAATTTTTTAAATTTTCTGGACTTTGAAAATGTTTCAAAAATATAGGTTCAAACTTTTACACTTTGGAAATTGTTAAATATCTTACGATTTTCGAAATTATTAACTCTTATAAAGTTCAAGAAATTCGTGAAATTTTCGAAATTCCAATAATTATTAATGTAAATTTTCAGAATTTTTAAAAATTACACTAAGCTCTAAAATTTACGACGATTTTGAAATTTACAAAATTCAAAAATTTGTATAATACTTTCTTTCAACTCTGAAAATGTTTTGCATTGTTGAACATTCCGCAATACTTAGAATGTTAAGAATTTGTAAGATTGTCGTAATTTTTATAATTATATTGTTAATTTTCGAAATTTTTTCGAAACTCCGCAATTTTCAAAGTGCTTAGCGTTCTGATAATTTCTGATTTTCAAAAAACCTGATATATTATCATAACTTTCCAAAACTCAAAAATTACTGTAATCGTTCATAATCTTAAAATTATCTATATATATAAAAATGAAATGCTGTGTGCTAGACTTTCCATAACTCAAGAACGGCTGAATGGATTTGCCTAAATTTTTTTTATTTTGTTCGTAATGATCTGCATGAGGTTTATAGCACGAAAAGTTTTCAATTAGTTTCAAGTAAGGTATTCTAATCAGCAATAGACCAGAAGCATGCACACACACAAATACACACACTTTCATGTATGTGTGTGTTTTTTTAAAATTTTGTTCGTTATACTCTGTAAAAGATTAATATCACAAAAATGTTTTAAGTAATCCAAAGACGTAGCAGGAAATTTCATTTTAGAGAGGCTTAGGTGTGAGTTTTTACTAACATTAATTTCAGCAAGCTAAAAAATTATAATCTGAATATTAGAGAATCTAATAATGAATACTTTCAAAATTCTCAGGATCTTCAAAACTGTTTTAAATCTCTCAAGTTTTCGAAATTTGTGAAATTCTGAAAATTGCCTAAATTTTCTGGACCTTCGAAATGTTTCAAATACTTCGAACTCTTAGAATTTACAAAATTCTCGAAAATCTTAAAATGTTCGAAATTATCAACCTTTTCAAAATTTTATCATCCCTAAAACTTTCGAATGACTAATAATCATAAATAATATGAAGTTCCAGTCTTTGAAACTTTTTTAAATATCCGTAATGCATGAAAATATAAAATCGTCAAAATCTTTTAGACTTTCAAAATGTTTAAAATACTACAAACTTTTAAAATTTGCAAAATTGGTAAAAATCTTAAAATTTACGACTTTTTTAGTTTCAATGATTATAAATATGATATATTTTAAGAGCTTTCGAAACTTACAATTTTCTGACATTTATGAAAATTCAGAAATTTTTGACATTCTACAAATGGTCAACATTTTATACTTTCAAAATTTTTAAGATACTTCAAGCTTTCGAAATTTTTTAAACTATTAAAAATCTTATAATGTTCGAAATCGTCAATTTTCTCAAAGTTTGAAAAATTCTAAAAATTTTTCAAACTTTAATAGTCATAAATACTACAAATTTTCAGAGTTGTTGACATTATTTAAAATCTCTGAAATTCATGGACATGAAAAAATTTTTGAAATCCTAAAAATCATCAAAATTTTTTATACTTTCAAAATGTTTAAAATACTCCAAACTCTTAGAATTTGCTAAATAGTTGAAAATCTTAAAATGTTCGAAATTCGCAACTTTCTCAAAATTTAAGAAATAATTACGACTTTTTAAGCTTCAACAATCATAAATATTATGAATTTTAGAGTTTTCGAAGCTTTTACAATTATATGAATATTATAAAAATTTGGAAATTTTTGAGATTCTAAAAATTGTCACAATTTCTAAGATAAACTTTCAAAATTTCGTAAATTGTTAAAAAACTTACCATGTTCGAAATCATCAACTTTCTCAAAGTTTGAGATATTAGTAGAATTTTCTAAATTACAATATCATGAATATTATAAATTTTCAGAATTTTTTAGACTTTCAAGATCTCGGACATACACGAAAATTTGTAAATTTTTGAAATTCAACAAATTTTTGTAATTTTCAAGATATTGAAAATGTTCAAAATAGTACTTACAAACTTTTACACTTTGAAAAATTGTCATTATCTTACGATGTTCGAAATTATTAACTCTTTAAAAGTTTAAAAAATTCGTAAAATTTCAAAAATTCCAATTTCCATTAATATGACTTTTCAGAATTTTAAAACATTATACAAATCTCTATAGCTTATGAAAATTCTGGAATTCTCCACATTCTAAAACTTTTATAATACTTTCTTTCAACTTTGTAAATGTTTTACATTGTTAAAAATTCTGCAATATTAAAAATGTCAAAAATTTGTAAAATTAACGCAATTTTGAAAACTATAAGAATATTGTTAATTTTCAGAATTTTTTCAAAACTCCACAATTTCCAAAGTGCTTGGAGTTCTGATTATTTCGGGGTTTCTTAACACTTGGTAAATTATCAAAATCCTCGAAATTGTTCATAATCTTAAAATTATATAAAATAAATATTGTGTCTCGCAAAGCACAATTTATACACTTCAGACCGGTCCTGCTAATAAATAAAACAAAGAACTGCACAAAAAAATTCTTTCTAATAATTGATTTATTCTAATTTACTGATAAAAAAACTAATTATTAATCGGCAGAACAACGTCTGCTGGGTCCGCTAGTATAAATTAAATATCGTGTATCCCAAAGCATTAATACCAATAAAAACAAAGGTGACAAAGAAAATTCCACAATTACAGTCAAACAATGCGAACATGTAGTAGAATGCAACAATTTACAAAAAATACTCGGTGGATCGTAATATACCTTTTTCTGCAGGCACAGCCATTGTATCAAGGATGTTACGGGTGGTTACGGGATTGATGGATCATATGAAACCGCAAGTAACCACCAGGATTCTGCGGGATTCGCAATTCTCATTTCACAGCATTTCGGAGGGATTCGTTTTGACCGTTTTGACCAGTTTTGACGTTTTGTACAGTTTGTATGTACCTACACACAGGGCTCCGCGGCTCACGGGTTATTTGGCTGCATTTGGCTGCCTACACACTGCTCCATCAGAATCTGCTAATCTGGCAACACTGTGCTACACTGTACATCACATGCAACGACAGAGACTGACAGAGACGTGCGACCGCGTGCGACGAGAGTAACAGAGAGTAAACAGAAGTGAACAGAACAGGAATGAACAAGAAACAAAACACGGACGGTCTCGTACAGTCTCGTACATTTGATACTTTTGGTTAAATTTTTTAATTAAAAGTGCTTCAAAGTGCCTACAAAAGAAAAGAATTGAACTTAAACATCCGCAACCACCCATAAAATCCCTGATACAATGGCTGTGCCTGCAGAAAAAGGTATATTACGATCCACCGAGTATTTTTTGCAAATTGTTGCATTCTACTACATGTTTGCATTGTTTGATTGTAATTGTGGAATCATCTTTGTCACCTTTTTTTTTATTGTACGACTATTTGCGACGATGAAAATTGATCATATTTAGTAATGATATTGCATTTAGGGTTGCCAAGTGGCCGGTTTTTGGCCGGCCCGGCCGATTTTTCAGGTGCAAAGCCGGTGGCCAGTCAAATAGCAGAAAATAAGGCGAAAAGCCAGTTTTCTGGTATCAAAAGTAGTTTTACCTAAAAAATTTGCAACTTTTGTCAGTTTTTACAAAAAATTACGTGCTTTTTTTGATATAACGAGGCATTTTTTTATTGACAACGATCTTACTAACCAATAAAGGTTTTTCAACTTTTCAGACTTGGCAACCCTAATTGCATTACTAAATATAGTTTCCAAATCTACATTAACAACACTTGCATTTCCTTTTTGAATTTCGATTAGCAAGTGCTTGGAAAAACAAAAATAACTTCGTGACCTTTATATTTTTAATAATTTCTGTTTTTAAAAAAAAGCCTTAAAAATAATAAACGACTTCAAATTTTTAGTGTTGAAATAGGTTTGAGGTTTGAATCACCTTATTTATATGCATATTTAAAATATAATGGTAAATTTCATTTATTTGAAACCAAAATCCTGAAAATGCTTACTAAATATTATGAGTGACAGAGATTTTATGATATTTTCGTCTTTTCGTGTGGTTGTCATTTATTTGTTCAGAAAACTGCACTGAAAATGATTATTCAGAGCCAACGTAGAAATTTTGGTAAAACGAATAAAATCCTAAAATTTGAAAATGAAATGCAAGTATTGTCAATGTAGATTTTGGAAATTATTAATATTTTGTAACGAAGTTAGCTTGTATATTGTAATAATATTGGCAGATTTCATTTATTTTTAATGAAAGTGAAATTTAGTCGAAGAATGCTGGAATCCGAAAAATGCTGTCGCATCATAATCAGCAAGCAAGATTTTATGATTTTGACATCTTTCAATATGGTCGTTATTCATATATTGAAAAAACTGTAATATGAAAATGAATATTCAAAAGGTTGGTGTCAAAATAGAAAATTTTCATAAGCAAACAAAATCCTAAAATTAAAAAATTATATAAGTGTTGTCAAAGTTGATTATTTAACTTGCAATGAATTCCTTATGAATTAGTTGTATGTTAAAATGTTAAAATATATATTTTTAATTTTATTAAAAAGATAAAATTTGGATAGGAGTTAGATCGATGTTGGAGAGAAAAGTCTCTAACTTCTATTAAACCACATTTGGTAGGGTGATTCTAAACTTGAAAATTGCAAAGTTTTATCTTATTATTTTTAAATACACGTTAAAAACTTGAAACATGAGCATGAAGTTTTTGCCTGATGTAGATCACTTGAATATTAAATTTTGTCAAATGTTTAGTAATTCTGATTGGAATAATTAAGAGCATTGTATAATTTTATAAACATGTCATAATTAAATACAAAGTGTAAGTATATATTTTTATGTACTGTAACGAGCGAGACTCAGAATATTAAATTTGGAAATTATTATTATTATTTTTTTTTGTGTTGTTAGGCTATGCGCCTAGGAATAATTATATTCCTTGATCTTGTCGACAGAAAAGGACCCTCTGTAGACAACGGCCTACAGTGACCCTTTATCCGACTTTTAAAGGGAGTCGGGAGAATTGTTTAAGGGTTAAATAAAGACACCTCGAAAATACAGTTTGAAGTCACCAGGTGACATTATTATTATAACTTTCTTTTACAAGGTATAATTCCTTAAGGGGGGATTCGTTTTTGTTAGGTCAAAAAAATCGATTTTTTTTTTTTTTTTTTAATTGATGCTGATAACACTAAAGAATCGTTTTGTAAAGTTTAATCAAAAAATATTGACAATTGCGAATGTGGTGGTCAAATTTCTGAGAGCCTGCACGCAGCGGCTAGAACTGCAGTTCTAGCCGCTGGGGTGCAGAGTACACCTGCTTGCTTCTTGCTTTTTTTTAGGAAATATCCAAGATTAAATATTTAAGATTAAATATCTAAGGTAAGATTTACCAAGGTCGTATACCAAGCGCAGGTGCACGACCGAAAACCGAGATAAATTTTCCGACAAATTAACTACCGGAAATGACTTTCGTTCGAGCCTTTGTTGGAATTCGAGACATGTAGTGTCATGATAGATAAGAATTCACTTTCGAAAGTAAAAAATTGAAAACCTTTAAAGCTCATATCCAGCAGTTAGTATTGAACTTTCAAGCTTCGAGGATCGTGATCTTTTCTAAAAATGCCTGATACTAAAGCAACTAAATACGATACATATCGTCCATCGAAACCGCGAAAGAGATGTCCACCAAAACGTAATTTGGACAGTTCCCGAGAAATTTCAACGTCCGCTAAAAAATTACGGAGTGCAAAAAAAGAAACTGCGACAAACAATACACTAGCATATCGCATCATTGAATTCTTCAGTGTTTTTAACGCTCTTTCCGAAATGCTGGCATGCAAAAAGTGTAGTGGAAACGTTGTTTTTGGCGAAACAACGAATCGAGGTTTGGGTTTCAAACTATCGGTTTCGTGCAAGTGTGGTGTATCAACTATTCCTTCAGGCCCATATGAAGTTCAACGTGGCTACGAAATAAATACAAGAATTGTTACAGCTATGCGATTACTAGGAGTTTGCTTGGAAGGTATCAATCTTTTTTGCGGAATAATGGACCTCAGTCAAGGCATCAGCAACAGCATGTATTACTCCATAGTGAACAACATTCATACCATCTCTAAGAACCTTTTCGAACGTTTGCGCGTAAAAGCAATTTTCGAGGAAAAATCAGAAAATGAAGCTAGGGGTGTAAAACCTGAAAATTTGAGTGTTTCCGGCGATGGAACATGGAAAAAACGTGGTTTCACGTCGCTCTTGGGCGTCGCAACGCTTATTGGATCGATCACGAAAAAAGTTTTGGATTTGGTCGTGAAAAGTAGCTTGTGCCAGTCGTGCAATATTTGGAAGAAGAAAGAAGGAACTACTGAGTATAATGAGTGGTACGAAGAACATAAAAAGACGTGTGGAATTAATCACGAAGGTTCTGCAGGAAAGATGGAGGTGGATGCAATGAAGGAGATGTTTTCAAGGTAATTTTTTGTCTTATCCATAATAGTTTTACAACCATTCGAATTTAACATGATCGATAAAAAAACTTGACTAAAATATTTATTTTTTTTAAAATACAATAATATTGATATAGAACTAAATCCATCTCGTATTCATTTTTTTTTGTGTATAATTATAATTATATATTTTCCAACATAAGTTTCAATTAGACTCTGAATAAAAAATACAACGCTACGTCAATTATAAAGCAGTGTGTTACTACCCGAGAACGATGTTGTCCTGATTTTCAGATCTTACGATTTATTTGGTGTGAGATACATAAACTACATTGGCGACGGAGATTCGAAAACTTTTAAGGCTATTTCTGACATGAAACCCTACGGAGACGATTTTATTGTAAAAAAAAAAGAATGCATAGGACACGTTGAGAAACGAATGGGTAGTAGATTGAGAAATATTAAAAAGGAAAAAAAACTTGGCGGGAAAGGGAAACTTACTGATGCGCTGATAAAAAAATTGACCAGATATTACGGTTTAGCGATCCGTAGAAATTGCGATAAAAATGTCAAAGAAATGAGAAATGCAATAATGGCGACCTACGATCATATGACTTCAACTGATAAGAAACCGAAGCACTCGAATTGTCCACCAGCGCCTGAAACTTGGTGCCAATATCGCATCTCAGAACATGACAAAAATTTACAAAATTATCACCACCCACAAGCACTAGACAAGGGCGTAGCAAAGCATATTTTGCCAATTTATCAAGAACTGTCGAAGAATGAATTGCTAGAGCGATGTTTAGGAGGGTATACTCAAAATGAAAATGAGAGTTTTAACGGGTCGCTTTGGCGCATGGCTCCAAAGCACCTCCATTGTGGACCTCAAACAGTTGAAATTGCCGCATATATTTCCGTTGCCATTTACAATGAAGGTTTTTCACCAATCTTGACCATAATGAAGGACCTTGGAATCGGCATCGGCCGAGTTTGCACAGATTACATGGAAAAGAGAGACTAAAGTCGGATCAAGCGCCAAGAAATAAGAGCATATGAGAGAACGAAAGAAGCTCGTTATGAAAGAAAAATTGCTCAAACGAACAAAAACGAATTGAACATGGAAGAGGGAGAGATTTTGTATGGCCCTGGAATAGCAGATTAGAATTTTTGCAATAGTAAGTTTGTAATTATCAATGACACAACTTTAAGAGCGTTTTTCTTAAAACACTATTTTTCAAGTTGGCGTGAAATATAGCGTAAAAACTACACATCCGAATCACACCATACGCAAAGCTTTTTTATAAAATTAGTTTTTGCACACCTTGACGAAGAAAAAACACTAAATTTTCATTAACAAATAATTTTTTTCATCAGTCAAAGGTAAAAAAAATTCTAAAAAATCGTTATTTTATGTAAAAATGTTGATAACTTTTGCAATTTTCGTTAATCTACAATTATAAAAACGTCAAGGTATAGATTAAACATTCAATAAAAAGAAAAAATTTTGTTTCGCTGTTACAGATCATTATTGTGGATGGGAGAGTGCACGCCAATTGCCCATGTTCTGAGCACGCATCGATAATAATTGTTGTAAATAATAATTATGGTAAATAGTACGACAATTTGAAAAATCTCTTAAGTAGTTTTTGATATTAACTTTCGGATACAGAAAGAATTTCACAGATATCTATTATCGTTTTTGAATAAAAAAATGTTGAAAAATGACCTTTTTTTTGCCTGACAAAAGCGATTCCCCCATTAATCTAAAAGTTGTTGTCTTATTTCTTCCCTTATCTCTAATAATTCCCTTTTGTGTGACTCTGGCATGTCCGAGAATGTATTGGAAAGATTCCCTTCCTCTAAGGGTTCATGAGAGCTGGAGGTTGCTTCTATGTCTGATACTACACGCTCTTGTTTCTCTAGTCCTGATAAATATTCCTCGAAAATCCCTGCCCTTACTTCTAAATCATCTTTCATTGCTTGGAAAAATTCCCCATCGGCAATTATGGGCTCTTCTGGTTCTTCTATAGGAGTATTTCTCTTTAAAAAGCTCTCTCTTGCTTCTTGAATCTTTTCTTTTGTCCAAAAGGGGCGGGGCCTTCTTAAATGCTTTATTTTAAATTTCTGGAAAGCCTTTCTACCTAGATCCTGGTATTTATAATCCAAGTCTAAATTCCTCTGGAATTTGAGAAGATTGAATCTGAAAGGACTCTCGCTTTCTTATCCTTTTATTAGCCTCGCACCCTCGTATATACGTTTGGAAATCCTTAGAACTCACTACCGAGAAGAAGAATAGAAAACATCTTTAATATCTTCATTTAATTTACTCTACCTAGCCGGACTGTATCGATTAATAGTCGTGAATTCTTTATACCTTTTTCGTCTACAATGAGTCGTTATTCTAATTGCTTTCTTTTAACTTTACTTCCCCGTAGTATTGCTGAAGATTAGTGTAATAATTGTTCTTTAATTCTTTACTTCAGCTTGTATAATATTTATTTATTTTCTTTCCTAAATACTTGTTGTTTGCGCTTTTCCATGCTGAAACCTTGCCTCCCTTGATTCAGAGTCAATTGGAAGCTATATGAGGATGAAGTTGTGAGACTTCATCACCAAACCAGGGGCGCAAGATATAGCATAAAATAGACGTTTTATACAAGTACCAGGTTTTTGGTTAATGCTTACTTTCGAAATGTCTATTAGCCTTGAAGCAGGTTTTTTAACTTTTGGGAAGAGTAGTGGTTTAGCTTTTTGAGAGAGCAGGTTTTTTAACTTTTGGGAAGAGTAGTGGTTTAACTTTTGAGAGAGCAGGTTTTCTAACTTTTGGGAAGAGTAGTGGTTTAGCTTTTTGAGAGAGCTGGCGTGAATCGTTTGGATACGACTGACTTCCAGAAAAAAATCCGCTGCTTATATACCGTCTTGAGAGGAAATAAACGGATAATTTTTAGTCCGTTTGTATCCGGTAGTAATTTGGTAAGGAAGGTAAAATTTATCATAACACGAAAATAGTAAAATGACAAAGCAAGTTGAATCGATAAGGAGTTAAGAAATCGTTTATCCTCTCTAAAAATAGCGAATAGTAAAATGATTGAAACGGAATGATTTTATTTCTTATGCTGTAGATAGGATGAAGCACTACTCTTATCTTGCACGAGCGTTAGTTCTAGTGCCGGTGAACTCGTTGATAATCGCGCGCTATCTAATTGTTAGAAGATAGCTTTGCGAATTTCAGAAAAGTTCAACATTTCTTTTTCTCTTGAATAAAAAGTTTTTAAGACGAGGAAAAAAAAAACCCCTCTCGTCACAGTACCTCTGGCATAGAAAACGCATTTCTCTGCCAGTTCAAAATCTCAAAATTCTTTTTCTAGCCCTTGGTACATAAAATATCGTAAATAAAAAATTCGCGTCCTAGGTACGTAATATACTATTCAAGTTTAGAGTTCTATAAACTTGTGAAATTATGAAAAGTGTCCAAATTTTCTGAACCTTCACAATTTTCTAAATACTTCAAACTCTTAGAGTGTTCAAAATTTAAAAAAATCTTAAAATCTTCGAAATTACCAACTTTTTCAAAATTTAAGAATTCTCAAAACTTTAAAATTACTGATAATCATAAATAGTATAAAGTTTGAGTCTGTGAAACTTTTTAAATGTCTGAAATTAATGAAAATTTAAAAAAGTTTAAAATAGTGTGACGAGCGAGATTAGTAGAACTCAAATAAGAATGGTTTAGAGAAGGGAATGTTAGGCAATCGTATGTGCCTAGGAATTTCTTCCTTAATCTCGTCGAATAGGAGGAGGACCCTCCGTAGACAACGGCCTACGGTGACCCTCAATCCGACTTTTGAAGGGAGTCGGAATGGTGCGGGAGTTGCCTTGAGGCAGATAAAATCAATACAAATCCGTTTACAAATGTTTCTTTATTCATAATTCCAATCAGCAACTATTTAATACATTAAATCATTTATTTGGCTCTGGCAATCTAAAAGACTCCTTCGTCGCTGAAAGGCTCTAAGGCCGAAGGAGGGGGGGCTAACAACCTCTCTAATTCTTCCCAACTCTCTTCAAGTGGTAGAAATTCATTAATTAGTGTGGGTATTTCTTCCCGCGGTTTTTTTTGCAAGTCTCGCTAATGTCTCGATCTTTTCGCGCGTCCAGTATGGCGCCGATTTCCTCAAACCCTCAATTCTGAACCTCTCGAAGGCCCACTTTCCGCCCTCCTGAATAGCATAATCCCTGTCTAGATTAATCTGAAATTTCAAGTAGCCAGGGTGGTGGGGGGGAATTCGCGCCCTCTCTCTCTTTGCTATCCTATCACTAGCAACGGCTCCCCTTTTGTACAATTTGAATAATTTTGATTCCACAAAAAGAAATAAAAGAGCTAAATCATTTAGGAGTTTTATAGATTCGTGAACCCACTCGGGAATCCTCTCTTTGAACCAGAAAGGGGTGCTCTGGATCTATATAGCTGGATGGGATATTATCCCATCACCCAACCTTGGTCCTTCGAGATAAGCCCTAAGAGTATTCATCGCTTTTAAGAATTTAATTTACTTTTACTTCGCTGAATCTTTAGACTTCTAGTTCCAGAATGTTTTAAAGTGCAGTTTTGCTATAAAGCGGAGTTTTGCTATAAAGCGCAGGGAGAAGTCAAGTGAAGACTGCTGCTTGCTACGATTTTTCTCTGGGTTATATACCCGAAAGAGCGGATGTGATAACGAAATGTATTATTGAAAAGTATTAGTAACGATATTGTCTATTACGTAGTCTATGATATTGGATATTGCAATATATTTTCGGTGTTGGAAAATAATGACATCAGCTATTGTAACATGTCTTTGGTTTTTTTCCAAAGATAATTACTTGAAAAGAGGTCGTAATGATATTGATTTCTGCTATTGCGAAATATTCCTGAAAATAGAGTTATTTCAAAAGAAGTTTAATTTATTTGAAAATGAGTTCACAATTTACAGGTATTCACAAGCAATGACTATTAGTGAGTTAAATTTCAGAGCGTCGTTAACTTTAATAGTGAGTGATAAGGAAAGAATGGCAAGAGTTTAGAATTTTAAAGTAAAAATTTTAAGATGTATAGAAGAAATAAATAAAGTGAAAAGACGAGAGGGTTTTGCCCGCTCGTCACAATAGTAAGAATTGTCAAAAATTTTGTTAATTTCAAAATGTTTACAATACTCCAAAATCTTAAAATTTTTAAAATTATTAAAAAGCTTAAAATGTTGCAAATTCTCAACTATCTCAAAATTCAAGAAATAAGTACGACTTTTAAAGTTACAATAATAACAATAAATATTATAAATTTTTAGAGTTTTCAAAGCTTTTACAAATCTCTCAAATTTATGAAAATTCGGAAATGTTTTACATTTTAAAAATTCTCGAAATTTCTAGACTTCCGAAGTTTTCAAGATAAGCTTTCAAAATTTTGTACATCGGAAAAAATCTTATCATGCTCGAAATCATCAACTTTCTCAAAGTTTCAGATATTCGTAAAATTTTTTTAATTTCAATCATATCATGAACTAGCGGTCCTGGCAGGCGTTGTTCTGCCAATTAATAATTAGTTTTTCATTAGTCAATTAGAACAACAAATCGATGGAGAAGAAATTTTTTTCTGCAGCGCTTTGTTTTGTTCATCAGCAGGACTTGTCTGCAGTGTACAAATTGTTACATTCAATTATTAATGTTTTCGAGTACACAATATTAAATTTATATACTTAATTTGAAGATTATGAACAATTTCGGCAAATTTTAAGTTTTGGAGGGTCTTGATAATTCACCAATTTTTTAAAAGACCTGAAATCATCAGAACTGCAAGAACTTTCAAAATTGCGGAGTTTTGAAATAATTCTTGAAATTAACAATGTTCTTACCGTTCTCAAAATTACGATAATTATACAAATTCTCAACATTTTTAATATTGTGGAATTGTCAACAATGTAAAAAATTTTTCAAGTTGATAAAAAGTCATTATGATGAAAATTTTAGGATTTTGAACATTTAAAAATTGACGTAAATTTTTAAGATTAGTATAATTTTTAACAATCATGAAAATTTATACCGTATTTCCTCGCATATAAGCCGCACCGTTTTTTTTTTTTTTTCAAAAGCTCAGAAATGAGAGTATAACTTATTATTGCGCGGAAATTTTATTCGGATACAAAGAACAAAGTAGAAACTTGATAACCAAATACAATTTGTTCATAATAATAAGCTATACTTTCATTTCTGAGCTTTTGAAAAAAAAATAAACGGTACGGCTTATATGCGAGGAAATACGGTATTATTGTTTATTGGAATTTTTAAAAATATTACGAATTTTTTTAACTTTTAAAGAGTTAATAATTTTAAACATCGTAATATTTTCAACAATTTTACAAAGTGTGACAAATTGTACCTACTATTTGAAAAATTTTGATAGTCAATGAAATTAAAGAAATGTGTCGTGCTTCAAAAATTTACAAATTTACGTAAATTTCCAAGATCTTAAAAGTCTAAGAAATTAAAAAAATTCATAATATGCATGATGATACTGAAATTTCGAACGTTTTACGAATTTCGCAAACTTTGAGGTAGTTAATGATTTCGAACCTTGTAAGATATTAACCAATTCACCAAATTTTAAAGGCTCATTTCAATCATTTCGAGAGTCTAGGAAATTTTCACAATTTCTAGAATGTCAAAATTTTTTCATTTCCATACGTTATACAGATTTGTTAAAGTTTTGAAAACTTTAAAAATTGATAATATTTTTCATTACTGAAACTTAAAAAGTCGCACTTATTTCTTCAATTCTTAAAAACGTTTAGAATTCCGAACATTCGAGGATTTTTAAAAAATTCTCGAATCTAAAGAGTTTGTAGTATTCTACTAATTTTGAAAGTATAAAAAGGTTTTTCAATTTCTCGTATTACAAACATTTTTATTTTTATTAATTCGAATGTGTTAGCGATTTCTTAATACAAAGAGAAATGATATAGATGGAAATATACATATGGTATATGTATACAAGGTGTATTAGAAACTACGGAGGATAATTTAGCTGATTATTTTTCAGATTTTTCTAAGACTAAAAGTCAATTCAATTCAATTCAATTCAATTCAATTCAATTGAAAAAGACTAAAAATCCTTTGCCACTCTTTACAAAACTCAAAATTAAGAAATATATTAGAGTTTCGAATTCAATCAGTAAATGCGCTCCCACGAGGGGTGGTGATGAAAGCCGCGGGCTAAAATTTACCGAAATTCTCTCAATATTTTTCTGAGTCGAAAAAATCTTTCACACTTTCCTTAAAACTCACAGTCAAAAAAGATAATCCAGTTTAAAGTTTTAACCAATCAGATTTCTTGAATGTAAAAACTCGAATATTTTTTTTTATTTTCAATTTTTTGAAAAGTGGCAAAGGACTTTTTGACTCGAAAAAATATGTAGAAAATTTCGGTAGATTTTGGTTTGTAATTTCTATCCTCACTCCTTGGAGGAGCGCTTTTTTTGGTTAAACTTCAAACTCGAATATCTTTTTTGATTTTCAGTTTTGGAAAAAGTGTCAGAGGACTTTTAATCTTAGAAAAATCTGAAAAAAAATTCAAGCAAAGTATCCTCCGTAGTTTTCGATATACCCTGTATATATATAGAATGATCCGAAGTCCTCGTATCAGAAGAAAACCTGAGAAAACCATAAGTTCCTCATGAAATTCTAAGACGATTTTCCCTCTGCCATATTTCACAAAACTCCAAATCGAAGGAGATGTTCGAGTTTGATATTTCACCATTAAACGCGCTCCTACGAGGAGTGGGGATAGATATCACGGACCAAAATTCATCGACATTTTCTCCATATTTTGCTGAGTCGAAAAGTACTTTGCCACTTTTGACAAAATTCAAAATCGAAAAAGATATTCGAGTTTCAAGTTTGAACCAATCAGATTTTTCAGAGTTCAAACTCATATAGGTATCTTTTTTAACTTTGAGTTTTGCAAAAAGAGGCAAAAGACTTATCGACTCAGAAAAATATAAAGAAAATTTTGACAAATTTTGGTCCGTGGCTCTTATCATGAGCTTTGAAAAATATTAAATTCTCAGGAAGATAACAAAATGAATCAGACATAAGAGTTAACGAGTTTAAATAACGCATCATAAAATGCAGACGCGCGTAGCGCGTACCATCTCTAGTGTTTAAAATAGTAGGTACAAACTTTTACACTTTAAAAAATTGTTAAAAATCTTACATTTTCATTATGGCATTTCATTATACGTAAATCTGGACTTGAGCATTTCCAGTCACTCACCTGCCCGTTTTTCCTCACAAATCGTAAGTCCCAAACTTTGGTGTTAACTGTTAATCAGGAACAAGTGGAAGAATGAAAAGGTGCTTATAATTTATACTGGTCACTGAGGGTTTATAGTCAAAAGACAATTATTTTATTCTCGATTCTCGTTATTCAGAAGCGAGGGGATAAATATGGCTGTCGTTTTGAATTGCTCAAAATTGATAGTAATGTAAATATTATTGGATTCTTCATTGTTTTTCGCAAGGAGGTGGAGAAGAATAGGATGGCGCTTTAAAATGATCAATATACAACATACATTTGTAAAGATGAAAATATTGTAGGTATGTATCATTACTATGATACAGAAGCAAGGGAAAGAAGGGGGTGGACGCTTCTAAATTATGTGAAATTCATGCTAAGAATCTGATTAGTTACAATAAATAACCTTTGCAAGTCATAAAAGCGGGCAGGTGAGTTACTGGAAATGCTGGAGTCCAGATTTACTAATAATGAAATGCTACGTATGATCATCTTATGATTTGAATTTTAGAAACCTTTCAGAAAAAAAGTTATGCGTCACCATGTCACTTTTATCACTGTAATGAATATTAGCCCTTACTGAGCGTATGCGGAAGATTTGGTTTTATTTTTTGGTACGTTTTTGAAACGAGAGCTCTCACCTCCAAAGTTTTACATTGGAAATGTTTTGTTGGGAGGATCATCATTAATATGAATTTTCATAGTTTTTAAAAATTATACAAATCTCTAAAATTACGACAATTTTGATATTCTCAAAATTTTTAAATTTTTATAATACTTTCTTTTAAATTTTAAAATGTTTTACATTGTTGAAAATTCCGCATTATTAAAAATGTTAAGAATTTGTAAAAATGTAATTTTGAAAATTATAAAAATATTGTCAATTTTGAGCATTTTTTTTCAACTCCCTAATATCCGAAGTGCTTTGAGTTCGGATAATTTCTGATTTTTCAAAAACTTAGTATATTATCATAACTCTCCAAACGTCAAAAATTCCCGAAATCGTTCATAATCTTCAAATAATATCAATTAAATATCGTGTATCCTAAAGCATCAATAATTGAATGTAAAAATTTGTACACTTCAGACCAGTCCTACTGATGAATAAAACAAAGAGCTGATTCTAACGCACACAGCCAACGTGAAAATATTAGATGGTCAAAACTTGAATTCAAACTTAATGCGTTTGAATACTTTTCATGGTGGCACTTTGATCTTTTATGAAAAGTATTTTAAGTCCTCGATTTGGAGTTCAAGTTTTGACCATCCAATATTTTTTCGTTTGCTGTGCAGGTAACATAACGAAAGCTTACGTACGGTACGTCATGGAAATCACTTGGAGGAGGTGAATGTTGGTAAAGTTAAAGAATTTCGATGCGAAGAAAATCGACCTAAGGATAAAACTGATTTTGATCCCAAAAAAGCTTATTTTGTAAAATGGGATCAGGACAACACCTACTACAAAGCGCAAATAATTTCTTTAGGCTGTACGTATAACAGTCGTGGTTTTTGTACTACCTTTTTCAATTGGTGAAAAATAAACATGTATTTTCTCTGTAGATACCAATGATGATTTAGAAAAAGGGGCGAAAAAAAAAGAATCATCAAAAAAAAAATTTGACGGAAATTTGTCTGAAGTACAGTACAGTATTTCAACAGACATGGAAAAAAATGAAATGGAGGGAGCAAAAGTAAGTGTGCACTCAGAGAAAAAGTGAGCTTCTCGAGCATGGCAGTGCCCCGCGCGTCCGAAGCGCGCTCTGTTAGAAAGTATTCACCGCCCCCCCCCCCCGAGCATGATAGACGCTTTTTAATCAAGCGTCTGTGCAGAGGTTCCATCGAATTCAATAAACATAAAAAAATTCAATGTACAAAAAAAATTTTAATTCTCTATTTATGCTAATTAATTGAAAAATTTCTAAATTTATATCAACAAGTGGTGAATAGAAAAAGGATCAAAAAGATGTAAATAATGAAGAATATACTGAATGTAATTTTTGTATTATTCTGAAAACTGTAATATCGACAATATTCCTCATAATAAATTTGGATAAGTGAGCTAAGAATTGAAGTGTGTTGTATTGATACACTTATGGTTTCAATTTCAATCGACAATTTTGGCACATCTGAGCGTGTATTGGGTGAAACATAACCTGTCATTTCAACACTTTGACACTAGACAATGGTCAACTGTGTTCCATGACAGGCAAAGTGTCACTTGATACATGCTAAAGTGTGTGAAATGTGTGTATCGTAATCGACACAGTAATTGCGTCAGCTTGGCACTTAGATTTACACTTTAAATTTGCGGTAGATTCGTAATTTGTTTCAAAATGAAGTGATTATGTATCATACTTTCTTGTATGCAACTTAATTCACCGCAGATTTCGCTAGTTGTAAGGTTTGATATTAGTTTGCTAATAACTCAACTAATTGAAACAATGTTATAACTATCTTATCGATTCAGAAGTAAAGTAAAAACTGTAGGAGTACAATGCATACCATATGTTTAACATTTTTGCTGCAACTTGAATTGTTGCGAAAAAGAAGGAAGGTAAACGAGGCCGTCCAAATATTGAAAGAAAACAAAAATGCGGACCGTGAACAATCATCCTTACATGAAATATCCTCTGAAGACGATATGCAAGATTTATCAAGAAAAAAAAAGATGCTGGCCAGACCGCAATTACCGTCAGACGAAGACACATCGGAAGAGTCGGATGAGCTTTCGGGATCTACAAAAATGGACTGCAGTTCAACCGATTCTGACAAATCTGACAAATCTTCTCGCGAATCGACTGGAGACGCGTTGACTGCACAGGCAAGGAATGAAATTCCGGAAGATCAAGGAAAGCCACAAGAGACCTTGGGCGATAATATAACCAGTGGTGAAAACAATAGCGGTACCATTACGCACGAATTGACTAGAAATTCATCAAATGTCCCGAAAAGCGCTGCGGTTTTAGAAGATGCTCCGAATACATCTCAACACCGATTGTCAAATGATGCGTCTGTTATAAACGCCAACATGTTGCTTCCTGATAATGGAAAAGAAAATGAAAGAAGAAAACACGACGAGTACGATTTTACTGATGATAACCTCAGCGATGACGACATCACAAATCGTAACATGAGCGAGAAATCAAAATCCCTGAATAGTGAGCAATGTCAGAACTGCCACGAATCGCTTGAGAGCCTTAAAATTGTGAGAGCGTCATTGACATCAAAAATTATTGAGAATCGTCGATTGACAACTGAGAACCAAAAATTGAAAGCAGAGCTGGAGAAAGCAAAAGAACGTAAGTTATCGGATCATGCACATGACAAAAATTTCATCCTTGCATAGTTTTTCCTATCTTGACGTCGGTTTCTTCGTGGCACGTCACACATGAATGTCCATGATGCAATCTTAAACTACTCAACTGCATACCGTAACATCTATCCTCTCCATTTTCGATAGACCTTTGCCAATATTTTAAAACATCAAAATAAATCGATTAATTTACAGTTATTTCGTCGAGCAGTGATGAGGCGGAAAGCTACGAAAGAGTGTCGATTAGCGATGGGGAAATCAACGAAGAAAATTTGTACGAAGTCAACGATAACAAGGTTTGTCAAGTTTGTGACTGATTATGTCTCTAGTAAAAAAAAACATTACTGCGCATGATGAACAGTTTGTTACAGTAATAAAGTAGCGACTGTTTTACTCCGCAATCACGATGAAGACATAATATGTGATGCGATCTGAGAAAAGGTACCTTCTAAGCAAAAATATAAGTATACACGGGGCGCTCTGGAAGGTGCAGAAGTCCTATTTAAACCCGTGTAAAAGCAATTTATCATACATTTTTATCTTGTTGAATTACTGAACTATCTGAACTTTTGATTATGCCACATGCAGGTTTAGTTACAGAACTTATAGAGTCAAAGATAATCCTAAAATTGATTTTTTGCCGAAAAGGCCCTTTTCTCGGATCGTGACACAATTATAATTGCATATAATCGGCTTCTTTATTTGCTTTTGGCCTCTGTAATTCGAGAAGTATCATGTCCCTCGCATCACCTGTTTTAACTATCGCTTTTCTGACTCGCATAGATTTATTTGATCTGTCATAAAAGCATTGAAAAACAGTTGATCATGAACAAAATGCAGTGTTCTTATAATTCTCATTGAAATCTCACTCCTTATGCCTTATTTTGGGAAGCACAGAAATACATTGAAGATCATAATAATTTTTTTAAAACAGCACACGGTTACGTGCTGTTACGCAAAACTACTTCTTCCAATTGTACGTAGTCAATTTTTATTTGTAACGCCATGAGGTTATGGCTGGTTTACCTCACAATCGAGTTTCATTAAACTCGGATTTACTCACGTTGTTAAACAAAATACAGTGGTCTGTATCACGATCGCAGTCCTGAGAGCTGCGGTGAAAGTTTTTTTCTCCGCGCGTCTCTCAAAGCTGCGGCGCGCAGTCGTCAGAGTCGCGCTTTCTTCTCCGTGTAGTTCTAACTGAAAAAGAAAAGTTAAAATTCTGTAGTCTTGGCTTTTCTTACAGTGTCCTACCTACCACATAAACTATATCAAATTTTCGAGATGACGTCATGACTGTATTGGGTGACAGCTATGTAACATAACCTCAAAACACTACATTTGACCAATATAGGGTCGTGGCTGCGTTTGGAAATTAAGATATGATTTACTGCACAGTTGCTGAAAAAATATCCACAACTTCTATTGTCTTCTTTCACTCGTACTCATGTTTTCGATGCGGAGACCTTGTTTTCGAAAGAATAACCTCGTTTTTAGGTTAGTTTCCAATGTCTTGATGTTTCTTTTGACAGATCAATTTGGGATACGGCGTTTTTTTAAAAAACGAAACTTTCGAACTGATTATGCGAAAACAAAAAGATTCCCTTTGTTTCGGGGATATGGCTTCTGCTATTTGAGGGGATGATGAACTAATACACGAATGCATGGATACAAGAAGGGCGAAACCTCGAGTACCTGGACATCCACAGCGACGCAAAATTCAAAAGAAAAAACTCAAAGTTCTACGGAGTAAGCAAAATTTGTTCGACTAAGAAGCAAAGTACTAGTCAATACTTGTTAACTGACAGTAACCAGTAATTAATATAACTTGAAAAATGATATAATAAAAATAATAATTAAAAACTTTTTGGATAATGTTTTTCGGATTTGCGATCTGGAAGTTAGGACTAGTATTAATATGAATTTCAGATTGTATGGTAAAGAAGCGATTTCAAACGAGAAACTACTCTCGTGAAGATCTCCTGAAAAAAAAATCGCAGGTGTTGAAAGCTGTCAACTCCAAAATAAATACGCTGAACAAAAGAGCTGTGGAAGAGAAGAAAAAACAAGGTATGATAAGTTTCATAACGCATAAAGTCATATCCCTTTGTAAATCTCAATAAATAAAAACACCATGTTTTGTTGTCGTGAACGTAATTTTGGTTTAGATAAAATTACATATTTTTTAACATGTAAGAAATTTTCATCAACTAAAACGATGGTTTTGCTAAGATTTGAATACAGAAGCAAAGTTAGTATTCCCTTTCAATGTTATTTAACAGCCGCACGGGACGCGAAGAAAAAAAAGCGTCAGCGCAAACAACCGGAAGGCCCGTTGATGGTGGAGGACAATTTAATAGATTTTTAACAATTGGAAAAGCTCGTGACGGAAATTTTTTTTTCCTTATAGCAATCATTGACAACTCTAAAGTTAAGTGTTTTTTTAAAGACTTTCACAGTTGAAAGTAATTCATTCATACTTTGAAAACTTGGTTCAATTTTCCGTCCCAATTCGTAAAGGAATCCCGTTTGAATTGGCGTGGCGCAATTTCTAGATAACTTCGAGATTGCACCAAATGTTGGTTTTTTGAAATATGTATCAATGTAAGAGTAAAATTATATTTATATAATTATATAAAAAAAATATATTTATCACTCCCTATGTTACTTAAAACAGATCAGCTATTTAATTCGAGACAACAGTGAGCAAGTACTTTTAAGAGAGCGTTAAATCTTTTACTTAAATATGCTGACTGCGACACGTGTTCTATGCTTCCGTCCTATAGCAAGTTCCGCGTCCTAATAGGTTAAGAAAAGCGAATCACTGTGATAATTCTCTTTTTCTGACTGTGCTACAGACGATCACATGTGCTATTCATCGACAAAGTTTGTGATTTTGAAAGTCAAAGTTCAATAAAACCTTTGAGACTGTGTAGTGCTAATTTAAATAAGGTCGTTCTATGTCGAGAGTTTGAGATTTAAAATTTATGTATTGGTGTCGGGGTTGGGTGTCGATTAAATTTTGATCATTTTTGCACTACAAATAAATAATCTAAATTTCGTCACAGAACTGTGAAATTTTCTCTATAGATGTATTTTTTTCTCTATTTTTCGGAATTACAGTGAAAAAGTATGCGTTACAGGGCTTATCACACTCGAATTACAGAAAAACTACTCAAAATTACA
Source organism: Platygaster robiniae (assembly GCA_028476575.1). Lineage (NCBI taxonomy): Eukaryota > Metazoa > Arthropoda > Insecta > Hymenoptera > Platygastridae > Platygaster > Platygaster robiniae. The sequence goes on along the minus strand of CM052019.1, from coordinate 18,819,978 downwards.
GATTTAGTAATCTAAAATAGGTTTTTCTGTAATTAGGGTGTGATAAACCCTGTAACGCATACTTTTTTTATTGTAATTCTGAAAAATAGAGTAAAAAATACATCTGTAGACAAAATTTCACAGTTATGTGACGAAATTTAGATAGTTTATTTGTAGAAATTTAGATAGTTATTTGTAGATTTATTTACATGTAATCGACGCCCAACCCTGGTTGGTGTTCATGCGTAACTTGTAACGTGACAAATTTCTGCCAAATTCACAAATCGATTACTCCCTATTAATTTGGCGAAATCGCACGAAACCTTCGCCACCTTTCCGGGAAATGAAATTAAAATTAAATCAAAAATAATTAAATAATTAAAAATCGTCCAAAATCTACAAAAAAAAAACACCTTCACCATGTCCCAAAAATATACTTACAGGATCGCCACCTCATTTTTATTGAGAAGGTACGAGGAACCTTCAATTCTCCAATGATCCTCCAGAATAAAATAATTAATCTACTAAGACCGCCAATGAAAATTAAATCCTAAATCTTAGAGAAAAAAAATAAACTAATAATTCTAATTAAAATAAGAATTTAAGCCAAAATCATGAAGGGAAAATTGAATAAAAAAAAATCAGAATTCACAAGCAAAAAAAAATTTAGAAAGAAACCTAATAAAAAAAAATCAGAATTCGCAAGCCAAAATTAAGAACGAAATCTAATAACCCCGGAACGATTGAAACGGAACTCAAAATTCTCCAAAATCCACGCAATGGAACGCCATAATTCCTTCCCAAATAAAAAAAAAACAGATTCCAGATAAGTGGATTGCTTCTGGGAAAATAAGTACTCGCAATTCTACAAAAATGGTCCCTTATTTATTAATTATCAAAATATCAACTACAAACATCTGCCACAAATATTCCGCGATAGCCGGAAATCCAATATAATTAAAATCAAAAGAAATTATCTCCATAACGACTATAAATAATTAATTGATATATTTATCAGATCCGTGATATAGCCGGAAATTAAAGATAAATCACGTAAAAGAAAACATCCCTATCACTAATATAAATAATTATTCCATATTCCCATCAAATCCGAAGCCCAGCCGGGGTTTAATTAATTCACAAGAAAAATCCCCCCTGGCAACAGCAAAAAAAAAAACCAGGTCAACAAAAATGGCGGCGGCCCGCTCGTGGTCAGAGAGTTTACTTCTCCCAAGTCAATCCCGGAATCCATCCTCGACTCTATCTCTTTGCGACGAACCGGCGCTCCCGCGCCAGGTTTCGATACTAAAAAAAAAATCGATCAAAATGGCGATTCTACGGCCGCTGCCTAAAAGTGTAGAATTTGGCCACGGTATAGCGAAAAAAAAACCCAGGGCATTTAAATCCATAAATCGAACCCCTAAAATTTCACCAACTCGGGGCATTTAAATCCATAAATTGAACCCCTAAAATTTTCCCAACCCGGGGCATTTAAATCCATAAATCGAACCCCTAAAATTCCACCAGCCCGGGGCATTTAAATCCATAAATCGAACCCCTAAAACAATACCGGAATTTACCCTCTGACCCCGAGAACTTTTCCCCAAACCGACCCCGTTGCAAAAAAAAATCCCTTAACTCGACTCTGTTGCCAACCCGACCAAAATCTATGACCCGACTCGGTTGCTAACCCGACCAAAATCTATGGCCCGACTCGGTTGCTAACCCGACCAAAATCTATGGCCCGACTCGGTTGCTAACCCGACCAAAATCTATGGCCCGACTCGGTTGCTAACCCGGAATTCTCCCCGCCTGTTTTTCCCAACTAATTAAACATCTAACCCATTTTCTCTACGCTCGCTCGCCCGTGACTCGCCAAGGATTTTACTACTCCATAACGGAACTCGCGCACATCTTAACAATTAAAATCACACTCCCAATCATTCACTCAATTTCTCCAAACTCCCCAAATCAATAAATTCCCCTTCCGGTATGGCAAATCAATATCTAACAAGACCAAAATCGAATCCAGAATCAATTAAAACTCAAAAACCTCGAAACTCGCTGTACCCGGGAATCGGCGTCGAGGCGTCGCTTGTTGCCAGGTCAGCTCCGTGGCGGGACTTCTTTTCGCCCTCCAAGAACACGTCTGCTTCGTACAATGGTCGACGCAAGAAGCCTCGAGTAGTAACAGCTCCAATTCTTCCAACCCTTTCTCCGGTGGTGTCGAGTGGGGATTCCCAGCCAATCAGCGGAGGCCAGCGTTGCGAATCGGTGGCCGGTCACGTAAAAACCCGCGGATTTCCGGAAAGGCCCGAGCATCCCCGCCAAGGTATGGAAGGCGAGGGGGGCCCCGGTATAGAGACGATAGCGGTATCAGTTCGTGAAGAAGGCCAACCTGGGAAATGTGACGTCGCTTCGACCACCACCAGAGAAGGCTCTCGTTCCCTCCAAGATCGGACCCCATGACGGCGCCCGGGATGAATCCTCTGGCCCGCACCACCTTCCCGACGATCCCAAATACAGCTCACAAATTTCCTATCTCCCTAAAATCCCTCATCTCCAAAATACGCCTATACCGGAATATATAACAAAAAATCCATACGCCAATACAATGAATCAGCAATCAATTGATCAATCAATAAATCCCGCGAAAGATCCAAATGACACTCCCCGTATCATCACAAAAAAAAATCCACAAATAATTCCTATCACATAAAATACAACTGCCTCAAATCATTTACCCTCTCACAAATATATCAATATCTAATTAATTCCTTGGCGGTCCTTCGAGAGCAAAAAAAAATTACCAGGAGCCATATCATGACCAATTAACGAAAAAAAAAATCCACTTACCTCGCCGTCGAAACCCAGGGCAGAGAGCTTCCATTTTCACTAATTATTCAAAAAAAAAGAAAACCCCGGCCCATCAAAACTTTGCCATATTCCGGAACCAGAAAATAATTCCTTAAAAAAAACACATCGAGCCACGTTTTAACGGTGAAAATTTTTCACCGTTTCAAACTGTAAAGGGGACAGACCAGCAATAAATTATAGCGCGTGCTATTGTCCAGACTTAAGTTGACTATAATAATATTTGTACTGTTCACTGTGAAAATTCGAAGAATAATTTGCAGAATTCACTGCTCGGAATCCTGTACGCACAAAATGCATTGTTGAATAATAAAGAAAATGTTTCAGTCATTCGACTACTTCCATTACTTACTTATTATTATATACATTACTATTATATTACATTATACTTACTATTCAGTCATTCGCGATTCAACTACTACCATCGCGAAATTATCTGCATCACCAAAATCGAAAATGTATACCATTTTCTACAGTAAGTGAGGTATGATCATGTTTTCCCATAAGAAAACCAGTCTTAAGAAAAGATATAAATACATGGATTCCATAGTGGAATTTAATTTACATTTTCCAATTGGAAATCTTGTTGGATTTTCAACTGGAAATACACTCAGACTTATTATTATATACATTACTATTATATTACATTTTACTGACTATTCAGTCATTCGCGATTCGACTACTACCATCGCGAAATTATCTGCATCACCAAAATCGAAAATGTATACCATTTTCTACGGTAAATGAGGTATGATCATGTTTTCCCAAAAGAAAACCAGTCTTGAGAAATGATATCAATACATGGATTTCATAGTGGAATTCAATTTACATTTTCCAATTGAAAATCTTGTTGGATTTTCAACTGGAAATACACTCAGACTTTCAACTTGAATTTCATTTTACATTTTCCAACAAGCAATACAGTTAGATTTCCAGTTGGGTTTTCAATTAGGTTTACAGTTAGTTTTCCAATTAGGTTTCCAAATAGTTTTTCAATAAGTTTTTTAATTAGATTTCTAATTAGTTTTTCAATAAGTTTTTTAATTAGATTTCCAATCAAACTAGTCAAGTAGTTTTCCAATTAGATTTCTAATTAGTTTTTCAATAAGATTTCTAATTAGTTTTTCAATTAGATTTCCAATTTGACTAGCCAAATGGAAATCCAATCGAAAATATGACCATTTCTCCAATTGGATCTCCAATTGGAAATCCAATTAGATTTTTTCAGTAGGTTGTGATCTGGGTTATTTCAGTTTAGCAATTATTTTACAAATTTTATACGAATAAAACAATTGAACAATCACATTATCATTACAATTTGAAGCGAATAACATTTCGATAAAAATAAGTTCATCCATGATCTGCGTCATTTCAATTATTTTACAAATTTTATACAAATAATTCCAGTAAAACTGGATACATGTATTTTTTAAAAATGCTACTCCAGTCTACTTCTTACATTATTTGCACTGTAGCAACAATCATGAATATAATCCCAGCACGTACACTAACTGTGATCTGAGTCATTTCAGTTTAGCAATTATTTTACAAATTTTATACAAATCATTTCAGAAAAACTTGGGTATATGTACTTTGTGAAAATGCTACTCTCGTTTACTTTTTGCATGATTTGCATTGTAGCAACAATCATGAACATTAAAATTCCAGCACCAATACTAATTGATGTATAAATCTTAGCACATCCATTATTCGTTACCTGGGCGAAAATTGTTTGTATAGAGCTCCGCGCGCAAACCACAATTTAGATTTTTTTTAAAGTTTTAATTCATAAAAGGATTGTTTTTTTAATTCTTATACACTATATTCTGAAAAAAATTGCCGCCACTAACGCCTTCAATATTTAAGCAACTATCAAGCATTAGAAGTTTTACTTGGTAGTGAGTCATTAGAAGTTTCACTTTATATTGAGCCATTAGAAGTTTCACTTTTTAGTGACTTAGAAGAAGTTACACTTCATATTGAGCCATTAGAAGTTTCACTTTTTAGTGAAGTATAAGAAGTTTCACTTTATATTGAGCCATTAGAAGTTTCACTTTTCAGTCAAACATAAGAAGCTTTCTAGTGAAGCATCAGAAGTTTCACGTTTTAGTGAAGTATAAAAATTTTCATTTCATATCGAGACATTAGAAGTTTAACTTTCTAGTGAAGCATCAGAAGTTTCACTTTTTGGTGAAGTATAAAAAGTTTCACTTCATATTGGGCCATTAGAATTTTCACTTTTCAGTGAGACATAAGTAGTTTAACTTTCTAGTGAAGCATTCGAAGTTTCACTTTGTAGTGAAGTATAAGAAGTTTCACTTTACATTGAGCCATTAGAGGTTTCACTTTTCATTGAGACATAAGAAGTATGATTTCATAGTGAGCTATTAGAAGTTTCACTTTGTAATGAAGCTTTGTATCCGTGGGCCAACCACCATTAAGGTTTTTTATAGTGTTAATTTATAAAACGAGTACTTATTTATCTTTATACCCTACAATCTAAAAAAACTTGCCGCTGCTAACGCCTACAAAATTCAAGCTACTATGAACCATTAAAAATTTCACTTCGTAGTTAGCCATTAGAAGTTTCACTTTTTAATAAGACATAAGAAGTTTCACATTCTAGTGAAGCATTAGAAGTTTTAATTTATATTTTACTTGGTTCATAGTTGCTTAAATTTTATAATATAATTTCATATTATTATATAGACATATAATACAAACATATCAGTCGATCCACCTGTTTTTTAAACTGAAATTTTTATTTTCCTGGGCATTCTTTTTTCTGGTTCTACATCAAAGAACATGAGACAAGTATATTTTTCGAATTTTTTTTACATAATTTTGGAAAATCTTCAGCTTTTCAAATTTCATTTTTGAGTTCTCGTACCTCGAAACCTATCAGTCACATGAAAAATTAACCTGATCATGAAAATTAGAATTTTGAGTCTAGCTTTGGATCATGATAAAATTGCTACGAATATTGGGAAAAATGATCATGAAATTTGCGATCAAACAACAAAAAATGTAATTTCGAAGCAAAAGGTTGTTTTCTTTTTTTCACCAAATAATCTGCAAACAGTTATGGGGAATTAGCAAAATGTCAACAGATTTATTGTTAGAATCGTGATGTGCGTGGATTTTACTTTAGCAATTATGTAAAGCATTATTGTATTGCAATTCATTCTACTGACATCAGGGTATATTTTTGAAGAATGATATTCTTGTCTACTTTTTGCATGATTTGCTTCATCGAAAAAATTATTAACATTCAAATCCCAGCACGTATACCAATCGTGATCTGGGTGATTGTAGTTGAGCAATTATGGCACATTTTCGAATATAATTAATTTCAATTATATCAGGATATATTTTTGGAAATTGCTACTTTGACCGTGATTTGCATTATCGCAACAATCAACAGCATTCAAATCCCAGCACTCATAGTAATCGTGATCTGGGTGATTTTAGTGTAGCAATTATGTAGAAAGTTACATTATTTCAAACTCGATTGTATACAAGGTTTACAAGGTTTGGCGTTGATTATATTTTGATCATTTTTACACTATGTACTAATAAACGATCTAAATTGCGTCACAGAACTGTGAAAATTTGTCTGTAAACGTATTTTTTCCTCTTTTTTTCATAATTACAGTAAAAAAGTGTGATAAACTCTGTAACGCATACTTTTTTACTGTAATTCTGAAAAATCGAGTGAAAAATACAAATTCGAACAAATTTTTACAGTTCTGTGACGAAGTTGAGATAGTTTATTAGTAGTCCAAAAATTATCACAATATAATTGACGCCCAACCTTAACTGAGTACTGTCAATACTGTACTCATTGCAGTTGACACCGTAGTAATTATATATTCCCAGTACTCAGTCAACTCATTCACAAAAATTTCTTTTCCGTGTAAACAGTGCGGTAAATTTTTCTCAGTACACTTCATTCAGTATATTTCATTTGAAATATAAGAAGCTGTATCACTTTTAATTATAAGATATCATATTATGCGTACTATTGAATATAATATTTTATATATATGTATAGATAAACATCAATCACCAACTTCGAAATTAAACAACAACAAAAGAAATTTTTAAGAAAAAGGTTGTTTCCTGTTTCCATTTCCTTTTATTTTAACCAAATTATCTGCAGAGGATGTTACTCATAGTTTTCAGTTAATTTGATTGAAAAAAAAATTCAGACAATTTTTTAAAAATAACTTCACGTTGTTGCATTGCAAAAATGGTTTCAATTTTTACAGTATGATAAACAAATTTATCATATTCCGAAACTATTATTACAAAAACTCGCAATTTTTATCATCAGGCAGATTCTTGGTGCAATAACGCTCACTAAATATTGAAGGATTTGAATATCTCAAGATTTTAAAAAAAACATCGTAGCAAGAACGTATGTACTGTTTTTTTATGGAGAATCAAGAAATATTATGCTTAGGAAATTTTCAATTTTAATATAAAAAAAAGGTGGAAAGACCTACTTATAAAATAATTTTTATGTATTATGTTGATTTATCATGCATGTAACACTAAGTAACGTATTGCTAAATTTTTATGTTTTTAAATTTGGAAAAAAATAAATGCAGCAAAAATGTAAGAAAATATTAAAACACAAAATTCAGAATATTTAGTGATGTATAACTTCTGAAAAAGTTTTCTGAATTGCCATCGTGTAATCTATAAATAAAAAATTTACGAAAACATCAAAAAATTCATAATAAATATGAATATTGATTTTAAAAACAGAACACTTGGTACATGGTCAAAAAATTTTTGGAATCTTGTACTTTCAGTATTAAACTTTAATTTTTTTGTAAGTATAAACAAGAAAAAAATGTTTAACAAAATCAACATAGTTACTGATCAATTGTTTTCAAAAAACGTCGACACAATACATGCAAGGTATGATTGTCTAATTTAATCATTCTTACAGTCGAATTTTCATCATATAATAAACACGTACAATTAATAACTATATGAATGTAATGACTGAAACAGTGAAAATTAATACCTATGTACACATTATGACGACTCGGAACCTACAGTAGTACGAGAGAGACGCATAGAAAATGAACTAATTGAAAGAAAGAAAGACGAAAAGATAAAGTCTTCCGAATCATCTTAAAACCAAAGAAGAAACTTCAATAAGTACAGTATAAAACTTGAAAATTGTATAATCAAGGGAATAATAAACTGTAAACGAATGTAAATGTGTAGTTTTACCTTTTTTCCTCAAAATCGCTCTAAAAAAATTGTAATAAAGTCCACACTACCTTTTTTTGATGTAGATTATAAATCTATTTGCGCCTCACCAATATAACCATTTTTTTGGTTGATGATAAAAAAAGGGTCGATGGATTAGTGCCCACTGTATCACTGTAAATTCAATCTCGAAAATCTGTGCCCACTGTAAATTAAATCTCGAAAAAGCGCGATAAACAATCGAAATAACGGAAAAATTAAAAAAAAACCGATAATATGACGCAATTTGACGCGCAGTATGTAGCTGTCATGTGTTCACTTGAGATCAGTCGAGTTATATTGCCAAGATGGCGGATGGTACTGGAGACAGAGAAAGAGAGAGAGACAGTATCGTCACAAACCAACACGCGCCCCGCGCTGCCCCGCGCCTATCGGTGTACTGCGGTGTACTCTCATGTACTCCGAACTCCTATCTGATGTCCGAAATCGCAACATTGGATTCCGATATTATGATGATCGGATTTTATCCCTTGTGACTTAGAATTTTGTAAAAACCTTATAAAATCCTTATAACACGTTTTAAAAAGTGACCTTGCACATATTCATAAGGATTTTATAATGTCGGCTTATAAAATCCTTATGAAACAAACTTCACATTTTATAAGAAAATGGAAACTTTATAAGGATTTTGAAATTTTATAAAGATTTTCTTCATAAGGATTTTAAAAAGTCACCTTATAAATTCCTCATAAGGATTTTAATTCCTTATAAAGATTTTATAAGGTTGCCTTATAAAAATCTAAAATTTCATAAGGAAACTTGAATTTTTATAAAGATTTTATTTCTGTAAGGTCTAAAGTTACAAGGGAAGTTTTATGAATACCTGCATAGATTTATAGAATTTCATTCTCCAAAATCGGAAATGTTAGAATTATTCTAAGTATATTCACAAATTACTCAGAAATCGATATTCTTATAAATTTTTTATACATTTCCCAGCTTTCTAGTTCTTTCAGTACTTTTTGTACATTTTCGATATGTATACGATTTAAGAATTTTATGTTATGATTCAAAATTTTATGGTTTTTAAAGTATTTTTATAGGTATTTGAATAAATCATGTCTTCATAAGATTCCAATATTTGATGAATTGCTAAAATATTTAGAGTATTTTAATTTCTAATTCTTATAAATTCATCTGGTAATTCGGTCGAATGACTTTGGCGTATCAATAACTTGAATAATTCTACAAAATCCTACAGAATCTGAAAAATACTAAGAATATACTCCATAAGAAAACTATATGTAAATACTCATAATCTGTGAAGATACAATTTACTCAAAAATCTATAAAATTTGTTACAATCTATAAATCTTGGAATCCTACCATATATATAAGGTATAAATATACCATGAAATCCATTTATTTATACAGGTACATACTGAAAAATTATCAACCGTACCAGAAAAATATGAAATATACGAAAAATATGAAGCTACTATTCATTGGAAAATAACATGAAATATTAATTATCTACAAATTTTTATATTATTTAATTCTGGAGCTTCACTTCTAGAAAACCATAAAGATATCAAAAAATTCTTCAAGTTCAATTATAATGAGTAAAAATTACGAAAGCCCTTGTAACTTGGAACCTTATGGAAATCCTAATAAAGACATTTTACAAAGTGAACTTATACAAACTTTTTTAAGAAATTGAAACTTCATAAGGATTTTGAAATTTTCTAAAGATTTCGGATCATTATAAATTTTTATAAGGTTGCCTTTTACAAATCTAAAATTTTATAAGGAAACTAAAATTTTTTTAAGGATTTTCTAAGGTTTTTCTAAGGAATTCCAAGTTCCAAAAGAGATCCAAAAAAATTCCCAATAAATCATAATACAATATTTTCTATAAACTTGCGTTACAAAAATTACAATTATTATATTTTAGAACTTTGGAAATCTTGTACATATCCTTCAACTATCAAAATACAATTGTATTGAAAACTTGAAAAATGTTATAGGCAACTATTTAAATAGTTGTCTATAACATTTTTCAAGTTTTCAAGAATCCATAATATGATATTCTTTACACTTATTAAAATTTTGATATTAAAAAAAAGTTATTTTATCATTTAAAAATTACAGATCTTCAAATTTGATGTTTTATAAGAATGTAGATGTTTGTTGCATCAGTGTCTACATTTTTCAATATTTATCATTGTAGTTCAAAATTTTTATTCTGAAATACATAATTCAATCACTTTTTGCATTTTCATGTATAGGAATTTTGTATTTATTAAACCTCCAAACTCGAATATCTTTTTTGATTTTGAGTTTTAATGAAAAGTGCCATAGGACCATTCGACTTAGAAAAATATGCAGAAAATTTTGGTGAATTTTGATCTGTGGTTTCTATACCCACTCCTCGGAGGAGCGCGTTCATTGCGGTTAAACTTCCAACTCGAATATCTTTTTCCATTTTGAGTTTTTCAAAAAATGGCAAAGAAAATAGTATATTAGATTTTTGCATGGAATCTACCAATTGTTTTTGTATATGAGAATCTGGGACAGTGCATTTTTTACTCAAGACAATTACAGCACGGAAAAAAATGTTTCATTGCTCCAACGAAAATTTTTATTGTCCAAATATCAAACACATATTTTTCATAGGGGTAAGTAAAGTTTTCTTAGGACTAATGACCGTAGTGTTTGGTCCAACAAAAACTTTACTTACACCAATGAAAAAAATGTGATTGATGTTTGGACAATGGAAATTTTCATTGGAGTAATGAAACATTTTTTTCCGTGAGAATGTGTACTTTTCGTACGATAATTCGTTTGTGTTTATACATATATTAAGTTATAATTATTAATATGGAAAATGAAATTTATAAAATTTTTGGAAATGAAACCTTTTTTTTCCAAATATCTTGGATCAAACTGTTTTAATGAACTTGTTTTAATTAATACTCACCTGGTTAAAAATCAAGAGACACTAATACTTTTCTTCAAATAAAAATATTTTATAATTTGAATACATCCGATGTAACAACTTTAACATACATAAATTACAAAATCTTGAATTCAAAACATTTAAAAGCTTCTAACGTCAACCAAATGAATTCAATTTTTTTGATTCATATACGTATAAGTCCGCTATAAATACAAAATTCCGCTACATGCGAAAATGCAAAAAGTGATCGAATTATGTATTTCAGATTAAAAATTAGGAATTACAATGATAATTATCGAAAATTGTAGACACTGATGCAATAAGCATCTATATTCTTATATAAAACTTCAAATTTGAGGATCTGTAATTTTTAAATGATGAAATAACTTTTTTTAAATATCATAGGATTTTATTTCAATTAAAAAAAAAACTACTCTTTACATCTGAATAAGTGAAACTTCACTGTTTCGTAGTGCATATTCACTTCCTAGCAGTAAGAAGTCTTCCACCTTAGAAATAGTGGATATGCATTGTAAAAACAGTGAATATGCACTATTTTCATCAGTGAAATTATTATTTTAACTAGTGAATCGGTAGAATTCCACTAAATTAGGTAGTGCATACTCTCTTTTTTTGAGGGGTAGAAGATATTTCACTTTTTCAAGTTTAGCGATTATATCTTCAAATTTTTGACAAGTGTAAAAAAAATTATGCATTCTTGAAAACTTGAGAAATTTTATAGGCAAACATTGTATTTTGGTAGTTTAAAGATATTGTACAAGATTTTCAAAGTTCTAACATATTATTTGTTATTTTTGTAACGCAAGTTCATTGGAAATATTGTTTTACTATTTGTCGTGAATTTTTTTGTACCCCTTGTAACTTGGAACCTTTAAAAATCCTTATATGAATCTCACCACGTGACTTCCCAGTGAACCTGTGAGCTCGCAGCGTGTTCATTATTTCCCACCTATTTTGAGCTTGAAATAACGTGAAAAATTTTGAAAGAGTGTTGAAAAAAAGACCTTCCCTACGAGTTTTCATTGAGTTTCCATCGAAAAACAAGAATTTTTTGAAAAAAATCGCGGCGCACTCGCATCGCGCTAAATGCGAGCTCACGACTAGCTTGCAGCGCGCTTGACGCGAGCTCGATGCGTGCTCGAAATAGGGTGGAAAGTCCGAAGAACTTTTGGACTCAAATAAATATCAGAGAGCGCATTCCTTTTTTTTTCTTTTTTGGCCTTTGTGACGAGCGAGATCCGAAATATAAATTAGTAGCATGAATATTATATTATTATTATTATATTTTCCTTTTTTCTTCTATGTTAGGCAATGCGCCTAGGAATAATTATATTCCTTAATCTCGTCGACAGAAAAGGACCCTCTGTAGACAACGGCCCACAGTGACCCTTTATCCGACTTTTGAAGGGAGTCGGGAGAATTGTTTAAGGATTAAATGAAAACTCTTTTATTCTTAATTCAAAGTCACTAGGTGACGTTATTATTATAATTTCTCTTTCACAGTAATTATTCCTCTTAAACTAGGAGTTGTTACTCCATCTTTTCTTGCTCTATTTCGTGCCTTATTTTAGCTAATTCTTCTTTGTGTGACTCTGGCATATCGTCGTCGGAACAAGCATCGTAAAAATACCCTTCTTCCAGAAAATTAAAGAAACTTGAATCGACGTTCCCCGCAGGGGATGTAAAAAGGGGTTCTATCCTAATTATGGCCTGTTCTTGCTGCTCATGCCCTTCCAAATTATCCTCCCTCGTCTCTAAATCATTTTTGATTGGTTGAAGAATTTCCCTATCATCAAGTTTTACCTCTTTGATACCCCCTACTGGAGGGTTGTTTTCAGAAAAGATTTGCCTAGCCTCTCGGATCCTTTGCCTTGTCCAGAAAGGACGGGGTCGCCTTAGATTTGCTATTCGAACCCTTCTAAAGGCTTCAATGCCCAACCTTTGGTTTTTATAATCTTGGTCTAGATTCCTCTGGAACTTGGCGTAACTCGGATGGGAAGGACGAATTTGAATACTCTCTCTCTTTTCTATTCTGGTAGAAGCTGCGCAACCACGTTTATACAACTCGAAGTTTTTAGAGTGCACTATTAGGAGCAGACCGGAAAATTAAATTAATACTTTAACTATACCAAAAATTCATTGATTTATGAAAGTCGTTATTTTAGTTATTCTGATTCCACGCGGTTGAAAGGGCATCAATGTTTTTGTACATGTTCATTATTTGAGTCCGAGTGATATTTATTTTACTTTCCTAAATATTTGTGAGTATCGCTTTTTCATGCCAAAACTTCATTTCCTTGATTCAGAATCTTTTGGAGGGTGTAAGAGGATGTAAGTTGTGAAACTTCATCACTAAACCAGGGGTACAAAGTATGACATGAAATAGACGTTGGTACAAATATTAGGTTTTATTATTGAAGTTTTTGAAAATAGTAGTTCAAGATTTTTACTTTTGTGAGTAGGTTTGTAACTTTGAGAGTTGGTTTGTAACTTTGAGAGTTGGTTTGTAACTTTTGAGAGTTGGTTTGAATCGTTCGGATCGGATCGGATGCGATTGACTTCTGGTAGAAATCGCAGGGTTTATATACCATTTTCAAGATAGGGGAAGTTTGCAAAAAGTAAAGGAGGAGGTAAAATGAGTCATTAAAGTCATTAGATTATTTTCGCAACATTTTATAAAAGTTGATTCATAATTAAAAAGGGGGGAAATTATCGCGAGTTCATTACAATGATTATTGCTTGAAGAATAGTCTTATCAAAAGGAATCATTATTAGCAATATTTCGTAATATGAGATGATAGTCATTGTGTGATTATAACTTGAAAAATAAATTGGAGTCTTTTGTGCAATATTCGCAAGTTAAATTACAATTTTAACATTTGAAGAAGTTAGAATAGTTATCGGTTCAAGTTGAAGATTAGTCTAATCATTTCGTAGAGTAGAATCGTTATTGAATTGAAATATTAATGAGCTTTGCGATGAAAAGGAAATCGTAATGATTCAACTAGATTTCGTCTTTCTAAAGCGGCATTGAAGTATTATTAGTGTTAGTCTGCTATCGTTGAATCATGAAATGAGATGTCTTAGTTTTGAAATAAAACTTTTGGAATAAAATTTAGAAAAATGAGCGAAAATACCTCGCTCTTCACAGCCTTGAATAACTTTTTCAATTTTCAGTTTAATGAATAGCAGTAGAAAATTTTTCAACTAAAAATTCAATAAGCAATCTTGAGTTTTTTTTTGGTTCAGAGATTTTGTGACACCCTGTATTATGGTAATCCAAACAAAATAGCAATTACGAAACTATCGTATTCGATATTCGATAAAATCATAAACATCACATCAACTGGCACATACATTAATGCGCATGGTGCGAATTTGTATTAAATTATCATGTAATACTATTTACAGTTAAATAATATTAAGGTCGAATCAAAATATGTCTTTGAAGGATGCATGATAAGGCAGGATAATCTTGAATATAACTCTTTATAACTCATATATCTTACGTAACACATGAAATTGTATATATTATTTATTTCAAATTATACATAAGTGACATTATAAATTATTCAAATAACCGTTACCGCGTCACCCAGGAGGTAGGCTCATTTTGTTTTTCATAACAGTGTATGAACACTAAAAATGGAGAACAAAACTTTAGACTCACTTTTATTAACGTGCTTTCCCACGTAGGTCTATTGCACGTATTTCAATCATCTGCACGCCTTCATTTTAAAGTGAATGTGGACAAATGATTGAAATTTGTAATTTCAGAGACACAATTTTTGAAATTAAATTAATTTTTAGTTTCAAAATGAAATACAGATTTAGTGGTATGCGCGAATTACAATGGAAATCTTGCATGTTTAAAAACAAACTTAATTTCATGAGACTTATGCTAGTAATCGCGTTGAGAATGAAAAATTGCTCATTGCAATTTAATAATTGGCGTCATGTGCAACGTTGTGAATGTCAATAATTACACTCATGGGAAGAGTGACAATTCCCATTGTCTAATAATTGACACCAAGTGTTCTCGCCAAGACTTGTAAAGTGGAGCACTGTCTTGATCAGGTCTCACAACTTCGCATGGATTCTCGCCCAGAGCCAAGGCTGTTGCAAAAGCAGCGGAAAACAAACCGCAAGCAGAGCCACCTATTTGCTGCTGAACCTTCTCATACACATAGTCTTTAACTTTAACTTTGTTATATCTAGCTCGAAGATACTCTATCTCTGTGTGATGAGGTTTCAGGTTCGATAAACTATTGTATATAAACAGTTTCGAGCCATCAAAGTACACACAGAAAAAATAAGCTGACTTTAGACCACCTACGATCTGTACACTTCTTTTATTCGAAGCGCACGGTCGCACATTTTCCACAGGTTTCGTACCTAGCTTGCTCATGCTTTGCATGTCGAAATCTGTTTTCGCAGCTATAAGATCCAACAGTGCCTGCAAACCATCATTGTTCAGCCAATTAGTCGGATTAATTTTCCCTTTTCTGTCACGACTATGACGAACATTCAAGACAATGTCTCTGTACAACCACCAAGGTACTTGATGATTTGCCGGCCACTGCGTTTCTTGCTGTGCAGCCAATTCGTGATCAATGTCAGCATACCTTACTTCTGAATTGACTTCTGCCAACTGACAGTCCTCATCAAATTGTGTAAGGTCTACTATGGCACTTTCGTCTACACTATCTGCTTGTACTGTTTTAGAACATACAGATTTTTTCTTTTTCAATGCTGGTTCAGCAAGCTGTTCGGGTTTCACAACGATCCTCTCCGTTTCATTACCCGTATTGCGCTTTTTAGCAGCGTTTTGAGTTTGCCGTCTTTCCAAAAGTTTATTTTTGGCTTCGACTATGTAAGACGGTTCTCTAATTGGCATGTTCCGGTTTTTGCGACTATCGACTATTTCCGGCAACATGCAGTGATGATAAAATCGATTTAACAGAGGCTTTTTTATCCTCCAAAAATCGTCATCTCGGAAAACCACTTAAGTTTTCATACTGATGGGTGTCCAGACAGCGAACAAGCAATAGTCAAACTTTGATATATTCAGTTGTCCCTGGATTTGATCAAAGTAATCATGATTTTCGTTCAACTCATCAAGATTATTCTTTTTCGTCAAATTTTCTAAGGTTGATACCTTAGCTATTGCTTCATCTGCGGGTAATTGACGACCCGAAAAAGGACACTTTATTTCAACCAGACCTTTTGCGTTGGGAGCAATTCCTTTAGGTGTGCCCTCGACAATCACCCCGTCAGGAGATGCACCCAACCAAGGATTTTCCACATCAATAAAGATTCCACACGGATCTATTTTCAATCCGTATTCTTTGCAAAGCTCATTTCTGGCAATTTCTTCATTTTCCTTGCCCCATTGTATGGCTTTACATTCGAGCGCGAGAGGATAAACTATGTCTTTCACAAGTCTAGCGCACGACGTTGTGGCTCTACGTTTGCAGACGGTGCCAAAGCGAGAAGCAGTGAGCATTTTTGATCTCATCGCCAGCCATTTAAGGTTTTCGCCTTGCGACACAGTTTCTCGCTCTACCTCATTGGACCGTTGCGCTTGTCGTTTGAGACGATCAAGTTCAGCGGCTTCGAGTATTTTCATTTCTGTTGGAGAAGCATCTGGTTTTTGGGAATTTTCACCATAAAACTCATCTTTTCCAGAAAAAGCTTTGTTGGTCACATCTTTTTTCGGCATTTTTTCGGGATAAATTTCTTCTAATCAATGCCGCTTGTCACTGCATTTCAAGATCAGCAGCTATAAGCGATGTGCCATCAAAAAGTTTACGATGCATTTCTGTCAAAACTTGGTTTGTATTTGACTGAATGACTGCAACATAAGCTCGAGCGTTATAATCTCCTTCAGCTCCGAAGAATATGCGTTTCCCAGCAATAAATTTTGCAATTACGGACATAAATTCTTCGGCAAGATTATTTATCATGTTCAGAATGATACTGCTGGAATATTTGCTCAAATATTGCACAGCATCATATACTTTTTCAAAGAAACCCTGACTTTGTAGCATTTCAACTATGCTACCGTCATCGACACATTCCAATCCCAGATCTTTACAACCAGTATGCTCGCCAAAATAATGGTATGGAATGTTAAGGATTTTTTTTTGCAAATTGGATAAACGCTCTTCTAGAGGTACCGATGTATCTTTTCGATACACTTCTGCTACCTCTTCTATGGCTTTTCTTATGTTCAAAGATGAAGATGAGGCCAATTTTCGGGCTTGAACGAACGGGCAACGTTTTCCATTTTTTTGGGTTATTTTTTCGATCGCCTCTATTTTTTTGCACATATTGCGGTACAAGTGATTCACGCACTCGACTTTCTCAACAACCACACCATACTTGTCGTAAGGTTTGGAATTGATGATTGCTTGATATGCGCTACTTTCGTTATCACCAGTACCAGCGTTTTGTAAATCAGGCCGTGTTGTTGCAAACTGCATGCAAATCCTTCTGCAAGAGTTTCGCTCTCCATTGCAGATGAACCTCGATTTCTATTAGAGTTTTTAAAACAAGTATGTGGTTTAAATTGTTCTCCGCGTCTATTCGCTAGATCTCATTTGTAACAGTATTTGTTTTTTATACCTATGTATAAAATTTGTTTCGTTCGTGCCCCTATTATCACGACAAGTCCAGAAAACGAATCATACTGCCTTCCATAACTTCGTTTGGCCCATCCACCGTCTACAATTACAGTGATGAAAGGTATGCTTTCGGTTATGTCACCGTTACTCACTTTCAAAACATCTCCAGCTTCTTCAGCGAGACGTTTTTCGATCTGAGCAGCTTGACTCATGCTTTCATGTGCAGCATCATCCAGCCCAGCAATCAGATCGTCACGGTACTTGCGATACGTCTTGTCTGACATATTTTTCAATTGCATCGATGCAAGAAATTCAGTCATTTGTCTGTACCCGAAGCCAGCTGTCAAAGTACCTAATACAGCTCCAGTATTGATATTCCATGTTGAATTTTCAGGCTGAGAATGAATACTTGTCGTGTATTTGCACATCTTGCATTCGAAAAAGTATTGCATCAATAAGCCCCGACGGTGAATGTTACAGCATCGCCAGTTCTCAATAGAAGAGTTACACATTTTATTGTGTTCAACGAAAGTCTGTTGCAATTCACTAATGAAATGTTGCATATTAACCGGAGACGTTTCATCGGGAAAGTTTGAAGATGATTCAATTCCACTATTTTTTTCAACAGTTAATTCATAATCGGACAATTTTTCAAGCTCGAACGAATTTTTTTGTTTTTCTGTGGATCTGGAGACCTGTTCAGAGTCGAGCTCACTCAAACATCCGATTTCTGATGAAGAATTAACATTTGAATCATGTTCTGCACGAGATCCATCGAAAATCGAAGCATTTCCTATTTCGACATCGTGCTCATCATTACCAAAATCATTGAACTTGCAGTCGTTTGACTGATGTTCAAAATGATTGGAATTCACTAATTTTAATGCAAAAATACATTCATCTTCTATGAAACGAGATGAAGATGCATTGCTTTGTTTGACGTTGAAAACAAAATTATTTTCACCCAAATCATTGACAATCGAATCAGATTTGCTGTCAAAATGATGGGATTCTATTTCCTTCTCATCAAGGAAACTTTCCGAACCATACATGCATTCATCTTCAGATGAAATGCAGCAGGTTGCGGTATGTTACTACTATCTAACTTATTTTCTACATTATTACTATCTACATTATTATTATTACCACTGGATGTCTTCTCCTTGCCAACTTCTTATTGCTCCCTTTGAAACCTGTAAGTCAAACAATTTTTATCAGAACAATTATAAAAAGAAACCTTAGATGATCATGGTTTTATAATGTCACAGAAGACAGCAAGCATTCTGACGACTAGGAAGACCTTATCTTTTTGTCTCTAAGTAGTTTCTGTCAACGCGTCTTTCTTACACAACGGTAGCTTCCGAGCCATCTTAAGCATTTGGACGAGTTAATTTTTATTACAAACTAGCGGACCCGGCAGACGTTTTTCTGCCGATTAATAATTTGTTTTTTAATCAAATTTTAATTATTACGATTATTTTACAAATTATTAACATTTTCAAAATTGTCGAGTTTTCAACAATGTACAACATTTTCGAAGTTTAAAGTATTATAAAAATTTTTAAATTTTGGAAATTTCAAAATTGCTGTACATTTTGGAGATTTCTATGATTTTAAAAAATTCTGAAAAGTTAGATATGGTAAGTTAATTTCGAAAATTTTACGAATTTCTAAAACTTTTAGGAGTTAATAATTTCAAACATTGTAAGATTTTCAACAATTTACTAAATTTTGAAAATGTCAAAAGTCTAAAAATTCAGAAAATTTTTAGAATGTCAAAAATTTTTGAATATTCATTAATTTCAGTAATTCGCGAAGCTTCAAAAACTGAAAAATATTAATGTTTATGATTATTGAAACTTAAAAAGTCGTAATGATTTCTTAAATTTTGAGAAAGTTGAGAATTTTGAAAATTTTGAGAGTGTGGAGTACGCCAAACATTTTGAAAGTTCAAAAAATTTTGAAAATTTGTACTATTTCAAATATTGTTGAATTTTCGTGAATTTCAGACATATTAAAAAGTTTCCAAGAATGAAACTTCATGTTATTCATTATTATTATGTAATTCGAATGTTTTAAGAATTCTAGAATTTTAAAAAGGTTGATAATTTCAAACATTTTAAGATTTTTCAAAATTTGAAAATTTTGAGAGTTCGAGGTATTTGAAACATGTTGAAGATCTAGAAAATGTAGACAATCTTTAGAATTTCACAAATTTAGATAACTTTACAGATTTAAAATAGTTAAGAAGATCCTGAGAATTTGGAAAGTATTCATTATTAATTCTCAAATATGAAGATTATCATTTTTCAATTTGCTGAAATTATTGCGAGTAAAAACCCACACTTAAGCCTCTCTAAAATGAAATTTCAGGCTGCGTCCTTGAATTACTCAAGACTTTTTTGTGCTATTAATTTTCTACAAAGTATAGCGAACAAAATTGTAAAAAAACAGACACACATAAAAGTGCGTGTATGTGTGGGTATTTTTGCATGCTTCTGGTCTACTGCTGATAACTAAACCTTACTTGAAAATAATCCAAAACTTTTCTCGCTGTCAACTTTATGTACATCCTTACGAACAAAATAAAAAAAAATTAGGCAAATCCATTCAGCCGTTCTTGAGTTGTGGAAAGTCTAACACACAGCATATCATTTGTATGTATATAAACAGAGGATTTACCGAAATTCACGAACCCACAAAAAATAATACTCATTATTGATTTTTGGATTACAAGTTTCTTTATCACTTTTTAAAGAACTAAAAATTGAAAATGTTATGAAAGCTCAAATTTTAACCGATAAACGCGCTCCTACAAGGAGTGGTGATAGAAATGACTGCCCAAAATTTATCAAAATTTTTCCCATACTTTTTTTGAGTCGAAAATTCCTTTGGCACTTTCTACTAAACTCAAAATGAAAAAATATATTCGAGTTTGAAATTCAACAAATCTAATTGATTGAAACTTTTAACTTGAATATCTTTATAAAGATACATATTTCGAGTTTTGTGAGTGTCAATGGACTTTTCGACTCTAAAAAATATAAAAAAAAATTGTGTAAAGTTTGGTTCATGAATTTTATCCCACTTGTTGAGAGAGCGCATTTATTGTTCACATTTAAAATTTGAATAACTTTTTCAATTTTGAGTTTTGTGAAAATTTAAAATGAAAACTCTCCAGATTCTGTCGAATGTTTTAAATTTATGAAATTCTAAAAATCATCAAAATCTCCTGGACTTCGAAAATGTTTTAATCATTCCAAGTTCTTAAATATCACAAAATTTTTAAAAATCTTAAAACGTTGAAAATTATCAACCTTTCAAAACTTGTAGGATTCTTGAAACTTCCAAAATCTCAATAATGAAAAATATAACAAAGTTTCAGTTTCCGAAACTTTCACGAGTCTTTGAAATTTATGAAAATTTGAGAATTTCTGACGTTCAAAACATTCTCGAAATTATTAGACTTTCAATGATACTCTACGCCTTTCAAATTAGTAAAATTGTTAAAATCTCCCAATGTTAAAAATCATCGACTTTCTGAAAGCTCGACAAATGCGTAAAATTTTCGAAATTCCATTAAACATAAATAAAACTTTTAAGTATTGTGAAAAATTACAAAAATCCCTAAAATGTACGAAAATTTTGAACTTTTCCCAAATTCTAGAATTTTTTAAATACTTTCTGTTAAGTCTGAAAGTGTTTTTCTATTGTTGGAAATCCTGCAACGTTGAGTATTTTTAAACTTATCGTAATGTGGAGAATGATGGATGAATGAGGAATCGAGTGAAATTTAGAGAGTACTATCGGACCTACCTCATGCAGTCTCATATACACGAATAAATATACAAGGTGTCCCATAGTCCGCGCGTCAGAAAAAAACCATGTATTCCTGATGAAACTCTAAGACTCTTTTCCCTTTGCCATTTTTCAAAAAACTCAAAATTAAAAAAGTTATTTAAGTCGAAAATTTGAACAATCAACGCTCTTTCTTGACAAGTAGGGTTCGAATTCACGGACCTAATTTTCTCTGAATTTTTTTCATATTTTTCTGAGTAAAACAGTCCTTTGCCATTATTCCAAAAACGCGAAATCGAAAAATTTATCCGAGCGTGAAATCTAAGAAATCTGATTGGTTGAAACTTGTGACCCTTATAACTTTTTTGATTTTGAGTTTTGGGAAAAGTGGCAGAGGACTTTTTTACTCAGAAAAATTTGAGAAAAATTCAGATAAAGTTTAGTCCGTAAATTTGACCCCCACTCGTCAAGAAAGGGAGTTTATTGTTCAAATTTTCAGCCTAAATAACTTTTTCAATTCTGAGTTTTTTGAAAAATGTCAAAGGGAAAAAAGTCTTAGAATGTCATCAGGAATACATGGTTTTGTTCTGTCGTGCGGACTTTGGGACATCCTGTATATTACAATTATAACATAAAAAGAAACCCAATGAAATATACCCATTCCAAGAAAATTAGGCTACGGTGAACTCGTGGCCCCGTCACTGCTTCCAAGTTACCCTTTTTCTTTCGTGAGAGAATTAAATTAAATTTCGTTAATTCCTACTCGCGATACTGAAGTATTTGCAACATCCACATGCCTTCCATGGTTATTGAAACTGCTGGTCATGAAGCTTATGTCAGAATCGCAAATTTCATCTGTAAGATTCGTTTGTCGAAACAAATCCTGCATAAAAATAAAACTGTTCGCAAGATGCATATTTTTACTATGATTACTATGTCACATGATTACGGACATCATATTGAGAAAACTCATTTGTTTAAAACTATTTTTTTTTAACAGATATGTAAGAAATAACAGTTACTGTTACATGCGTAACATAGGTCTTATACAAAATGTAGGATAACATGAAAGTATATATTTTACGCTTCTTGTTATTTAGAGATACGAGGCAAAAATTTTACATTTTTATCATTCATGAGAAACATGTGCAATGTAATGCAATTCATCTTGCGCGTAGTTATTTCAATACAATTTTCAGAAAAAATTGTTATGTAGTACAATATAACAATTGAACTTCGAAAATTTACATAAGAATTAGTAATGAAAACTTTCCAAACTCTCAAGATCCTCAATACTGTTTTGAATGTAAGAGGTTTGCAAAATTTGTTAAATTCTAAAAATTGTTCAATTTTTCTTGACCTTAAAAATGTTTTGAATACTTCAAACTTTTGAATTTCGCAAAATTGTTAAAAATATTAAAATGTTCGAAATTCTCAACTCTCTCAAAATTTCAGAACTAGATACGACTTTATAAGTTTCAGTAATCTTAAATATTATAGATTTTGAGAGTTTTTGAAGCTTTTACAAATCTCTGAAATTGATGAAAATTCGTAAATTTTCAACATCCTTACAATTGTCGATATTTTAAAGAGAAGCTTTCAAGATTTGGTAAATTGTTAAAAATCTTACAAGGTTCGAAATCATTAACTTTGTTGAAGCTTGAGAAATTCGTAAAATTTACCTAATTTCAATATTATGGAAATTATTAATGCACTTTGAAAAAGTTTTGAAAATCTTATGATATTCGAAATCATGAACTCTTCCAATGCTTACGGAATTTGTAAAATTTTGAAAATTCCAATAACCATTAATATAACTTTTCAGAATTTTCAAAAATTATACAAAGCTGTAAAATTTACCACATTTCGGAAATTACAATATTTTTTTATTATTCTTTCTTGCAACTTTGAAAATATTCCACATTGTTGCAACAATGATACCATATAATGATAATTCCGGCATATTAAAATTGTTAAGAATTTACAAAATTATTGTTATGTTGAAAAATTACATTAATATTATTCATTTTCAGAATTTTTTTTTGAAACTCAGCAATTTTCAAAATGCTTCGAGTTACGATTATTTCTGACATCTGAAAAACTTTGTAAGTTATCAAAACCCTCCAAACCTCAAAAATTCGCGAAAATGTTCAAAGCATTAAAATTATATGAATGAATATTGTGTATTCCAAAGCATTAATAATTGAAGGTAACAATTTGCACACTTCAGACCTGTCCTGCTTATAAAAAAAAACAAAATACTGCAAAAAAAAATTCTTTCTGATTTATGTGTTGTTCTAATTTATTGATGAAAAAACTAATTTTTAATCGGCAGAACAACGTCTGCCGGGTACGCTGGTTTTTATAGAAAAATTGTTTTTGAATAAGAGTTTTACACGATTAATTTTTCAAATCTGACAGCAGATTCATATTCAGCAGCTTAGATACCCGTGAATAACATGACTCTTGCAAAAGTTTCAACTAAATAAGAAAACAGGATCTTGTGCCTCCTATAACGATTTTACAGCAAACGAGAAAATATTGGATGGTTTGATTATGTTTGAAATTAGTGAAGTTTATAAATGGGTACTTTTTTCATTTTTCATGTATAATTTTTCGTTCATCAATCATTATATTATCAATTCGTGGAAGTTTTCGTAATAATTTTAAATCACTTAATGACCAGCTTATAAATTTAAAAAATTTCGAATTTATAGTATTCCTTCAAATTCTACGTGATTGCATGTAATTTTGAGATTCTCGGAATGCATTGAACAATTTTCAATAAGTTTTCGGAAAATGTGTATATTTTTTTCCTATTTTCGTATTTTTAGTAAACTTGAAAAATGTTGAAAATCTCAAAATTCATTCTTGATTCATCAGCGTTTGGAGAAAACTTTAATGCACTAATCCCCCACTTATCGTGACCCTCACCTATCGGAACCTTGTTCCCTCGTTTACCGGGAATCTTTCAATGGGTGCAGCAGTGGTGGGAGGAGTCCCGATAAACGAGGCATTTACTTCCGAGGGCCTCCCGATAAGTGGGGGATTAGTGTACAATGCTGCTTTATAACAATGATAATAAATAATACATCGAACATAAAATAAACACCACAGTGTTTCTCGTATCTTAGGATCATAGAAATATATTATACATGCATAAATTTTGTAGAGAATATGTACAAAATCGTAATACCTTGATGACCTGAGAAAAAAAGTGAAAAATTAGAGAACTAACTTCAGTAAGTTTATGGGTGAGGGAAAAATGTATGAATGAGCCTGCAGCCTGCGCCCCACGAGAGTTGGCGAGAGTCAACTCTCGCGAGCGTTTCGCTAAAGAAAATAAAGATCTCAGAAATCTTTGAGAGATATTAAGATATTTCCAAAAGCTTTTATGCCAACGAGGAGACGATTATAAAAATTATTAAAAAATCGGAGAATAGATAAACATAATCTAAGTTAGGGAATCCGTTTTGACTTTTCAAACTCAGAACTGCCTGACAAGTCAAAACTATCATGAACTGTGCAAAAATTTACAAAATCGTAAGCAATATTAAGGGTGTTAAAATTAAAATAAAGATTATTCTTACCTTCTCCTGGCTCTGGACGCCTTTGAATTCGATTTCCTGGCCACGGACAAAGCTTTACGCTTAGATTTATTTGATGCGCCCATTCTGAAATTAATGTATTACCATATTATGAAATATTTCTGAACTCTCCAGTTACAGCATTACATATTGATTTGATGTATGATAGAAATTGTGATATTTCGTGATAATTTATTGTGTAGGATCAACTAAAAGTACAATTATTTCCGACGAAGTAATAGAAAACGTTATCTTTCGCATTCAAATTCTATTGATTAACAATTGTTTTCTCTACACGTTTATTACGTATTCTATTGATATGAAAAAAGTAGGTTGAAACCAAAAAATTACCTATATTTTGAAAAGAACGTCAATAACTGGTGTAACAAACAAGGACCTAGCCAGAAAATTCGTTCGGGAGGGTCTAAGGTGTACCTTTTCACTCGCATTTATTTCAGCGAATTCAAAAATTATGATTTCATAAAAGAAGTATGAATGAAAATTTTCCATATTCTCAGAATCTTTGAAACAGTTTGAAACGTGTCAAGTGGCCAAAATTTGTGGAATTCTGCAAAATGGCTAGATTTTCTGGATTTTCAAAATGTTTAAAATACTCTTCAAGTTGGCAAAATTGTTAAAATCTTACAATATTCGAAATCCCAAGATATTTAAAAAAGTAAAGATGTTTAAAAAAGTGATTCAAATTATTGATTGTTAAAAAAAAAACCAGAATTTACGAAAATGTTGAAAATCTACGAAACATTGAACTTTGAAGCATGGAATTCTAGAAATTTGAACAGATATTCATAAAATTAATAAAAAGTATTTCGAATCATATACAAACTCTGAAGAAATACTAAAAGTTTCAGTATTCTATGAAAGAACTGTGTCATGAAAAATCTTAACAAATACGTACGATCTATGAAACTTGGAATTCTAGACCATCGAATTCTAAAAAAAACGTATATAAAAATCTACATAAATATTAGAACTGCCAACGTGTCAGAGTGCGCCGCGCGGATATCAGAGAGTTAAAAATTGTACAGCGCAACTTTGAACGTGGATTGGTAGGTGACAAATTAACCGATAGTGATTATTTTTTTTTAATACGCAGAATTAAGTCTTTTTCAAAACGTATAGGGTGTATGTAAGGTCGAAGATGCACTGGAAAAGAGCTACGCGCGGAAAAATCAAGTGAAAGAACTTTTGGCAGACAACTGTCAACTTTAGACGCTTGCATCATTTTTTCAGTAAATCTGAGAGTGAAAGTTTATAAAGAACCAGTTATAGAGTATATCATTATAAATCGAAAGAGTGCAATTTCATCGCTCTGTGATAATTAAAACGCGAGATATAAGCGATTGCAAAAAAAAAAAATATTGGAAGATGGCGGTGAAAGGGTTAATTTGCAGAGTGCGCAAATTGAGAGTTAAGCTCTCTATTTAGACAACTATGGAAAAAGGAACAAAAGAAAAAATGTACCCGAAATTTTTAGGTCGATTTCTAAACGCACTGTACTAACTTCCGCCACGGCTCGAGAAGGTATTTTCCTTGTCTCGCGCAGAAAAAAAATCGTTAAAAAATGGAAAACGAGCGATCGCCAACTCGTGCAATTCCAGCACTCGCTCATTTGAACTCCATAGGGTAACTAAAATTTTACAGAACTTCAAAATTTTTCGACTACTACAATCCACAGACACATTGAATAATTTTATCATATAAACAATGTTACGGAATAGTCAAACATTTCAGGATGACGGATTTGGGAACAATTCTCAAATTTTCCAAACCATTGCGTTTTCAATACATATTTTTTAGAGACTCCCATTTCCTGAGTTTCCAAAATGCTTCTGATTTTCGAACATTTCCAACTTCTCAACATTCCATTTTGGAATCCAACACGGAATTTTTCGATACTTTATAATTAATCGAAATTCTGACAATGTAGAAAATCATGAGAATTTTGTAAAGATACAGAATCGTGAAAATTTTGAGGATTCTGGAAATTTAGAATAACTCGAAAGTTTCTAAAACTCTCGAGTTTTTATATGAATATATCAAAATAAACAAAATTTGTAATCTTGTACGTTCTGAAAATTGTAATGCACTACAAACTCATCAGTTATAAAAAAAATTTTAGTAT
Organism: Platygaster robiniae; assembly: GCA_028476575.1. Taxonomy (NCBI): domain Eukaryota; kingdom Metazoa; phylum Arthropoda; class Insecta; order Hymenoptera; family Platygastridae; genus Platygaster; species Platygaster robiniae. The sequence continues at coordinate 18,792,762 of CM052019.1, read as the reverse complement.
TTCAAAATAGAATGGCTATCACTCTTAGTCACGCCATAAATGTAACGACAAATTTAGGGGAATGTGTGTTTTGGGTGATAATTTGTCATCGAGTCATCAGTTTCAATCGGTTCCGTCAATTTGAAGAGGGATAGATGACTACGCACAAAACAAGATAAACACTACGGGCGACGTGACTGCTTTGTAAAAATAGAAATGGAGCCACTTTTGGGCCTTTTATCATTAATATAATTTGGGATTTCGAATACACTCATCAAGCCTCCTCCGGCGCCTGGAAGAATCTTGTGCGCCCCTCTACGAAGTGTTTGTTTAGGCCTGTGTAGTTACGTATTCTAAGCAGTGTATCCAGGAGTAACATAAAGAATAGTAACGAAGGTTAGGTCGCATCGCTTCCTCGCTCTCCCACCATGCCTACCCCTTGTAGCTCTTACTCGCTCAAACACAGTTGTTGTCTCGCTCACTCGTCTCCGACTCTGACGAGTCTGACGAGCCAAAATTTCCTGTTACTAATGAGCCGTAAAATTGGGCGAGAATTTTCAATTCATATCCTCTCGTCGCCGAGATTTTCGGTTTTCGAGTTCGAGTATTTTTTCCTTAGGCACCAAAAAGAAGAAAACGACGATATGTGAAAATAGATATAGTATCTATGTTCCAGATGAAATTTTTTGTTTGTTTGGCTTTATTATATTAAAAGAACAATTGTTATTGACACAAATTTTTACTATTAAAAAAAAAAACAGAATTCTCTCGTGAAAAAAAAATTTTTTTTTGTATGAATACACTTGGTGAATTTTGATGCATAGACATTGAAATATTTCACCGGATCATTGACAAAAAAATTTCTTAAAAAATTTGAAATTACAAACACTAACTTTTAGTTTACCAGAATTCACAATCCTTTTGTTGAGTAAGAATTCTGAATTACAAAAATATATTCACATACGTTAATTTTTATAACTGATATGTCCAATGAAACTGTTTTGCTAGAACGAGTCAAATATTACTCATTTATCTAACACTGTCAAGTGTCAAACAACTTTTATGAAAATAAATAATTTTTTCAATTGTTTTGCACGAAATTTTTCAAATCATTTGTCGTTGACTCTATTAATATTGACTTTTATAATACAATAATTGTTGTTGTTCTAGTTTTCCTAACTACTCTTGCTCAAATATTTTTCAACATTTTCACACTCAAAACGATTTGTAATTGTTTTGCAGTTAGCTTCTATTTTTTCCAATTATTTTTTCGTGCGATTTTACTGGGAAATAATTTTGTTTAAGGAATTTCCGCGAAATGATTTTCCATTTTGAATTGTGATTTATTTTTTCGTCCTTTATTCTCAGTAGTGTATTGCACTTAACAAAAAATGTTTATTTTAGCTCATATCAAATTTAAATGAAGAAACAATATATTTTTAGATTACCCATATTATTATTAATTTATATAAATCAATTTGATTCCAAGCCTAATTACCATATTACTTTTTTTTTGGAGCAACTAAGATTCTTGAACATACTAGAATGTTTTTGAGTTTTCACTTGTAAGACATTAATTCAAATTGCGATTTCGAAAAATCGAACAATTCGATCTATGAAGGTAAAAATAAAATAATTGAAGCTATATGACATAAAAATTGAAAGGACCATCAATTATCATTTTTTTTAATTATCTATAACGTAAAGCTATATTGAAGAAAAGGCGAAACTTAAAAAATAATATAAAATGAAGGATAAAAAAAATTTCGAAAGCTTGAAGGAAAATGGAAACTTTATAATTTTCGTTTTCAAAAATAAATGAAAAACTTTTCGTTCACTATTTTGTATAAGTCACTGTTCAAAGTGTACTTTCCACAGATTTCGATCTTAATGTTAGTAATTTATTATTTTTTAAGAAATTTTTTTGTCAATGATCCGGTGAAATATTTCAATGTCTATGCATCAAAATTCACTAAGTGTATCCATACAAAAAAAAATTTTTTTTTCACGAGAGAATTCTGTTTTTTTTTTTTTTTAATAGTAAAAATTTGTGTCAATAACAATTGTTCTTTTAATATAATAAAGCCAAACAAACAAAAAATTTCATCTGGAACATAGATACTATATCTATTTTCACATATCGTCGTTTTCTTCTTTTTGGTGCCTAAGGAAAAAATACTCGAACTCGAAAACCGAAAATCTCGGCGACGAGAGATATGAATTGAAAATTCTCGCCCAATTTTACGGCTCATTAGTAACAGGAAATTTTGGCTCGTCAGACTCGTCAGAGTCGGAGACGAGCGAGCGAGACAACAACTGTGTTTGAGCGAGTAAGAGCTACAAGGGGTAGGCATGGTGTGAGAGCGAGGAAGCGATGCGACCCATACTGCTCCCCGTTGCCCACCTTCAACCAATCCGAGCTGCTACGAGCGAGCGTGGAAGTGGTGGGGGAGCTGGCCGACGCTTTGGGTCCGTATATCGGCACTCATCAGTGATTGTCAGTGATCGGCGCCGCAGACCAATCCAGACCAATTGAGACCGTTGAAACCAGTGCAGACCAGAGTAAGAACGTAAGAAGCAGTAAGAAGTATTAGAAAAGTCTACTCAAGGGCACTCAAGGGGGACGCAGAAAAACTTCTTATCAAAACGCAAAGCAGCGGCTAACTCGAGAACAGCGGCTAACAGAGAATAATCTAAGTGTTGAAAATGTGAGGGTTGAGAATTTTTTGTAGGTTATGTGATATTCATGTATAAAGTGATGGGGTTCTTTCTCAAGTGAAAAATTTTTGTGTTGTAAAGTATTTTCACTGTGCTCTAATGACGAATTGATTTTTGAAATTGAGAGAATTTCCGAACTGTACATTCGTATAGCCTGGTAAACCCCTATTTCAAAAACTCTTAACTAATCGAGGGCTAAACACTGAAGTGGAGGGTCTAACCATTATTTTTCGTTGGTTTTATCCTCAACTTGAGGGTTTTACCCTTGATTACTTGAGCGAATTTCTGAGAAGGGCTAACGAAGTATTGAAAAAATACTCGCTATTGCTTTTCATATAGATAATTTCATAATCATCAAATGTCGTCCACATTTTACTTATGAATGTAGGAAAATCGTTAGCAATGTAATATGTTAAGTTCAGTGAAAACAAGTGAAATGGTATATATTTTCAGAATATTGTAAACTTTTGGATGTTCATAAATTTTTGACACACATTTGAATTTTAAACATGTAAGGACGATAAGAGAACTCTGAAGACTTGAAAAATTTGTGAAATGCCATAAATGTTGAGAATTTAGGGGGTCGAGAAAATGTTGAAAGCTTTAAAATTGTTGAAACCGTAAAATAATTGTACAGTTTCAACATTTTCGGAATTGAAATTTGTAAAAAGTTGTTTGAAAAAAATACTTTTGGAATCTTGTGATTGCAGAAATCATAATTATTTTTCTAATCTTTTCCAAAATGTAATATAAATTCTGAAAGTTTTAAGAAATTCGCAATATATCTTTTCCAAGGAGAAATAATGAAAATTCTATTTCGTCTAATTACATTAGAAGGCAAATTTCCCATTCAATATTAACTGCGGTAGTGCGAAACTTTCCATTCCGTTTTGTCCAGGGGCATAGGCACGGGGGAGTGGCAGGGGGACATCGCCCACCCCCCTAATTTTGAATAATAAATGATTCTGTATATCTATATATATAAATTTATTATAAATGTCCCCCTCAATGGAAAACCGTGCCTACGCCCTTAGTTTTGCGCACTCCGTTTTTTCCACTATTTCTTTCAATGACCATTTTTACAAATTCCCATTTTTTAACATCCACCTTTTTTTCCATTAGAAGAAATAAATAGTGGAAAAATTATGAATTATTATTTTATTATTATTGTTATTTTGTATTTTTATTTTTTTTAATAATTTTTTTTCAATTATTTTTTTTAAATTTTTTTTCACTTTTTTTAAATTATTTGTTTAATTATTTATTTGATTATTTTTTTACAATTTGATAATTCATATATACCATTATTTGTTTAATTATATTTTTTTTATATTTGATGCACGATAATTTTGATCGACTAAAAATTTGTAGAAACTTCTAAGTATTAGATGTAAAAAAATTGTTTGCTCGAAAAATTTTGGGTGGAAAAAACGGTCAGTGAAAAAAATGGATTGGAAATCTGGCGTATAATCAATAACTACTTACGCTTTGTAATTCATACTCAATAATTCATATATTATATGAAAGAAAAAACGATTGATAATTTATAATTAAAAATTTAAATATTATCTTAGATTTGGTCCATGGTCGAATTTACTTTCAAGCAAGCCAATTTTGAATCAAGAGAATGTCTTGAATCAAGAATGATTTCCTCAACTTGAGGCGTCCCATGCAATAAGAGAATATATATACACTACCAGTCAAAGCTTTAGGTTCAGTGCTTCTAATAATTCATATTTTTCCATGATGTATGCTTCATACTTCCAGGGATCCAATGTAAATACATTTTTTCATGAAACTCGTATGCTTTGAGTCAAAGAGACTTTTGAAAAATTCAGATAAATATCCATATTCATTTCAAAATGCAAGCTGTTTTGTGCGTTAGATTACTTCTTTCGAAAATGACATTTTTGAACAAGTTTCACACTCAAACCAATCATTGTTTCGTCTTTAAACTTTACAGTTTTAGTTAAATTAAGCTATAGGTGAAACTTGATAAAATTTATTTGAATCAGATAATTAAGGGTACAATTATCAACTTTTTCAAAATCATGAAAAATGCATTTTTTCATGTTGTTTCTCGTTTCTATGCATATTTTATGATTTTTTTGTATCCAAGAATTATACTTTTAACCAAGCACGTAGCCAGGGAGGGGGCTAAGGGGGCTGAATCCCCCCCCTTGAATTTTGGAAGGATTTTGATAATTCACCAAAGTTTTTAGAAACTCAGAAATAATTAAAACTCTAAGAATTTTAGAAATTGCGGAGTTTCGGAACAATTCCGAAAATAAACAATATTCTTATAATTTTTAAAATGACGAAAATGGTACGAATTTCGAACGTTGTGAGATTTTTAACAAATTTTCCAATCGTAAAAGTTTGTACTGTTTTAAACATTTTCAAAGTTGAGAAAATTAAAAAAAATTTTTGAATCCCGTAAAAATTATTAATTTTCGTACATTGAAGACATCTTAGAAGTCCTAAAATTGTGAAAGTTAAAAATTTTCATGATCATTAAAATTTCGAACATTGTAAGATTTTTAACAATTTTTCAAATTTTAAAAGCTGGGAGTATCTTTAGAATTTTGAAAGTTTGAAAGTCTAGAAAATTTTGACAATTTTGAGAATGTCAAGAATGTTTGAATTTTTATTAATTTCAGAGATTTATAAAAGTTTTGAAAACATATAAAATGTATAATATTTATAGTTATTGTAATTGAAAAATTTCAACTAATTTTTTTAATTTTGAGAAAGTTAATAGTTTCGAATATTGGAAGATTTTTAACAATTTCGCAAATTTAAAGAGTGTCGAGAATTCTACACATTTTCAAAGTCTAAAAATTTTCGAATATTCATGTATTTCAAAGATTTTTAAATTTTTTGAAAACTGAATATTTTCAATATTCATGATTTCGAAAGTTTTATGAATTCTAAAATTTGGAAAAGATTGATTATTTCGAATATTATAAGATTTTAACAATTTTGCCAACTTGAAGAGTATTTTAAGCATTTTGAAAATCCAGAAAATCTAGCCATTTTGCAGAATTTCACAAATTTTATCCACTTGACACGTTTCAAACTGTTTCAAAGATTCTGAGAATACGGAAAATTTTCATTATCACTTCTTTTATGAAATTATAATTTTTGAATTCGCTAAAATAAATGCGAGTAAAAAAGTACACCTTAGCCCCTCCTGAACGAAATTTCTGGGTACGTCCTTGCTTTTAACTACCTGATTCAGATAAATTGTATCGAATTTCATCTGTGGAATCAGTAGACTTGAGCTGCAAAATTCAAAGATGAAATAACGGTTTGCATGAATTTGACAATGGTTTAAAAATGTCATTTCTTGGAAGGAGGAATCCGACGCACAAAACAGCTGTCATTTTGGGATTCATATATATATATATATATATCTGAACTTCCCTAAATTCTTTTCAACTCGAAGCGAACAAGGTTAATGAAAAAATTCATTTATATTGGAATTCTAGGAGTAAGAAACATCTATTAATTTTTGTTTCGTATGAAATAACAGTAAGATAATATTAGATGTTTTTTAGAAAAGGATGTCTGGGAAAAAAACCAAGAAAGAAGTTGCGGCTGGAAAAAAGAATAAAAAGGAAGTTGTGAAGTCGACCAGCGAATAGCGTCAGAAGCCTCCTAAACCACCTCAGCAGCCTGCGTCGCTGCCTCAACCGCCTATGACGCTGCCTCAGCAGCCTGTGACGCTTCCTCAACCGCCTCAACCGCCTCAGCAGCCTGTGACGCTGCCTCAACCGCCTCAGCAGCCTGTGACGCTGTCTCAGCAGCCTGCGACGCTGCCTCAACCGCCAGTGACGCAGCCTCAGCAGCCTGTGACGCTGTCTCAGCAGCCTGCGACGCTGCCTCAACCGCCAGTGACGCAGCCTCAGCAGCCTGTGACGCTTCCTCAACCGCCTCAGCAGCCTGCGACGCTGCCTCAACTACCTGTGACGCTGCCTCAGCAGCCTGTGACTCTGCCTCAACCGCCTGAGCAGCCAGCGACGCTGCCTCAACCGCCTCAGCATATTATGTACCAAACGGAGAATCCGCCTTGGAAGACGACACAGCTGCTTCAGCAGCAGTGGCCCCAGCAGCCATTCCAACAGTGGCCCGAGCAGTCACCCCAGCAGCAACAACAGCAGGCACCCCAGCAATGGTCTCAGCAGTCACCCCAGCAGCGACCCCAGCAGTGGCCCCAGCAGCAACTGCAGCAGCCACCACAGCAGTGGCCTCAACAACCACCTCAGCAAGTGCCTTCGTGGATCCAAAAAAGTGCGGAATTTCAAAGTGCACTTCAAATGGAGTTGCAACGGCGAAAGCGCCAAAGCCGTGCGAGTAAAAGGAGGCACAAAATGAATTTGGGTTCTTGGGAAAAGTCTGGGGGTTATTATTAATGTACAAATGTATCGAAAAAATTTTTTTAGTACCAGTGTTAATAAAATGTTGTGGTAACACGAGCTATATGTCTTTTTATTCCTGCGAATTTATCAATTTTCTGAATTTTGGAAATGGATGTTGAAAAGATTTCATGCCGACGTACGTAAATATACTTCAATATTTTTTTTTCAAACTTATATGTACTTCAATACTCATTTCTAAATTTTTAATTTAATATTTTTATTATTTTGCATTAAAATTTTTTCGATGTCTTTCAATGTTTGAAAAAGTATTTTTCACACAGATAAACATTAATCACACAGAGATGAACAAATGAAGGAAGAATTCGTCGCCATAGTTGAACATCCTCGATGTTTACGGATTATTATCACGAAAAGATGCACGCTCATACTAACAACAAGGAGATGCGTTCTCATCGGAAAAATCATGTTGATCTTAATTATTTTCCTTGTTTCTGCATATTGTTAGTTGTGATTCTTTGTCCTAGAAACAATATTTCATGAGATCCATCAAAGTTCTTCAGTTCAAAATCCTCAATCAGCTTTGGTGGAAATGCTTCTTTTAGCGCAAGGGCAACACATTTACGATTTCCGCATAGTAAGTGCGAATTTGTGCACAATAAGTTATTCAGTTATTTACGTAACTAGAATTCCAACAAAATATTGGAGATATTTCAAATCCATCATTTCTTATGAATATAATAAATCCGCCGAATTTATAAAAAATCATGTTTTCAATAACGGCGATACAAAAAATCCGATAAAATAAAAACTTTCCTCGAATAAGCTCGTCGTAATGAATAAAAAAGAAAAAACTTCGATCAAGATATGATTTGGTAAACACATAAAATAAATAAACGACTTAATATTTTTGAGACTCAATTCACGAAATAGTTATTGTAAGCAAAAAGTCGAATGTGGCAAAATTCAGGTCAAGATGTTATCAATGTAGCATTTGTTTAAATGAGTTTGTTATCAATTTATTCAACACTATACAAAAAGGATAACTTTTATTTTTTAGAGCATTCAGAGTTACTTCCAGACGAATGAATGATTGGCGATGTTTTCTGTACTTTTATGCCAAAATTTAAATCAATGTAGAAAGTATCAAAAACACTCCTTTTTTTTTATTCTTTCCGATTATTTTTCTCCATGAATTTGACATTACTTTTTGGTTTGATACAATGAATTTATTACAAGTCAATGTATTAAAATTCTCGAAAAATCGACAAGTATTTGTGGTTATGATCGAAATATTCAATGTGGTACGACAACGATTACAAATTTTTTTTTTTTTTTTTATGAGGAAGGTTTCGAAAATATAAATAAAGTTTTAGATGCGTTAACTTTCTCATACATCTCTTCTCCACTGTAACACAGTAAAAGAACTAGGATAACCATTGCGCGCTGTTATCTCCGATTTTTACGAATTTTACGAATTTTACGACTTTTCCTATTATTACTTTGCGCGCTATTATCTCCGAAATTAACAAATATATTTTTATCAAAATTTTATTCAATGAATCGTGGGTCGTTTGACCCACGATTCATTAAAGGTTTTTTCAAGAAGTGCAAGAATGGAATTCAAAATGTTTTGATAATTTTGTTCAGACAAACTCGCAGAGATTGTCAACGACAATCACGTTAAGATGGAGTCGTATTTGAAAAACCCTCTCAAACAGGCAAAAAAAAGAAAAATCGATACTTTGAAAAAAGAGGATTTGGAAGCGGAGTGGAAGAAATTCGAAGATGGAATCGAAGGAGGAGAATCCATCGAAAAATGTTTGCGAAGTATGCTTCACGGACTCGGGTCTCTAGTAGGCAACTATTACATGGAAGGGAAAGGTAAGAATCCAGTAGACGTTCGTTAAGTAGCAAAATTACGAAGATTGCAATATTTTCAATTACGTCAGCTCATGTATGGGGAAAATTTAATTAAAAGATACTTTGACTTAACAGCTTCAATGAATCAACTTACTGTCAGATGATAGGTGGACGATAACTCTTTTTAAAACTAATAATCTGTTATTTCTAGCTTTTTGGAATGTTGATGAAAAAGAAATCGGAGAAACCGATCCGATGGAACCTTCCAAAAAAAGCGTCGATGCCAAGGATGAGGAATTGGGAAACGAGGTGTTTGAAAACAACCATGGGGTTGATTAAGTAGAGGAAGATGAAGAAGAATTCGTTGTGGAAGAGATGCTCGATCCAAATTTATACAACAAACTTGGCATCGAATGAAAATGGAAAAACAATCGATCGCATTTTTTCCACTTATATAAACTTACTCTTATTTTGAAATGAAGTTAATTCAATAAAATAAGCCTTCTTTTAAGCATATGACTCTGATGTTTATTAATATTTTCATGGAAATTCTTCTTTCTCTAGGCTAGTATCGTATATAAAAAAAAAAGTTTTCATCCTTGGCGCTGGTGAAAAATGCAATTGTCGCCATAACATATACTTTTATTTTTATATACTAACTAATTGCAAAGTTACGTAAATTAATTTTTGCCTATTCCCTCTTTGCTTTCAATTTCGATATTTGATATTGCTATGCATAACTGAAGTCATTATCGTTTAAATTTGAATGTCTATCAATATTGAACTTAGTTATTTAAAATATGGCGATCCAAGTGCGCTTATGCCAAGTCCTATATCTCTGATGTTTTTTGATATTTTCATAAAATTCTTCTTTCTCTAGGCTAGTACCGTCTATTAGAAGAAAGGTTTTCATCCTTGGCGCTGGTAACAAATGCAATTGTCGCCAAAACATGTACTTTTATTTATATATACTAACTAATTGCAAAGTTACATAAATTAATTTTTGCCAATTCCCTCTTTGCTTTTATTTTCGATATTTGGTCATGCTATTTATATCTGAAGTCATTATCATTTACATTTACATGTCTATCAATAGTAAACTTAGTTATTAAAAATATGGCGATACAAGTGCGCTTATGCCAAGTCCTATATCTCTGATGTTTTTCGATATTTTTATGAAATTCTTCTTTCTCTAGGCTAGTATTGTCTATTTGAAGAAAGGTTTTCATCCTTGGCGCTAATGAAAAATGTAATTGTTGCAAAAATGTTCACTTATATTTATATAGACTTCCTAATTGCACGATTCCAAGTCCTATCTATTTGAAATTTATTATTATTTTTGTGAAATTGTTTTTTCATGAGGCTAGTGTTGTCGATTATAAAAAAGGTTTTCATCTGTGGCACTCGCAGGGAAATTAAATCTCTGATTATCATTATATTATATAATGCATTTTGTTTACGGGAAGGACGATTGTTATTTCTTTTCAGGTTATATGTAGGAAATTTTCCTTCTCTATAATTATGACTTGTAAGCTCACTCAAGCTGTTGGAGAACACTCTTGCACTTCGCAACTGGAAACCTCTGCTGGTACTTCATGTAGCCTTGAAATAATAAAATAAACACAAAGTATCGAGTTCCAAGCACAAAACATTGAAATATTAAATTTACGTATAAACTTATCTGATAAATTTGTTGAATTCTGACGTCCGATGTTGTTTAAGATTATTATTTTTCATTTGAGACATATTGGCCGACGTTAGGGGAAGCAATCGCAAAACACATGTAGGTTTGTTTACGTTTTTTTATTGGCATTTTGACGTGTTTTGACAAACACTGTTTAACACCGGCTTTTTTTAAACAACCAAATAAAAGGCATTGACGTAAAAAACGATGCAAAATTTATGATAATTTCACGCGCGTTGACTTTAGTCACGTCCGATTCACTGGAAATTATTAATTACCAATAATTAATTATGCACAACTATATTGGTAATTTTTTTGTAAAGATCAATGCAGCGACACATCCTTCTTCAGTGATGTAAAATTGTTTAATTAGTTAATTCATAAAACATAATAAAAAGTACGTAAACACCGCGCGCGACACAATTTCTTCTTGACAATTCTTGACAATGTCAGCACATTCATTTTTTATTTTTACGAATAACGCGAATAACGAAGCTTATTACGACATCTACTTCCAGCGCATTGCACTTTTCCTGGTAAACTTTCTTACCGACACTTATGGTTCCCGTCCAACAAATAAGCATTCCAACGAAACAGCATTCCAACAAAAAAGTATCAGCCACTCAAGTCCGTTGTTTGGAGGATGGGTGCGTTTTTCGTGAAGAAGGTCTTGATCTCGGTGACTTCCTTGTCGTCCTTGACAACGCTGAATTCGGCCTCGAGAGAGGCGTTGACTTTTAAGGCGATATGGTTGCTGAGAACTTCTTGGATCTTGACGATGAAAACATCCTTGGATTCTTCAAGAAAATTTTGCAGGTCCAAATGCCGAAGGTTCACAATTAGTCCAGTTTGGAGACGATTGTCGAAAGCTGAATCGACATCCTCCCACTTGACGCGCACCAAGATCACGACCACGCACTCGTTCATTTCGGATACCAAGATTATCACAGCGTACTTGTTCATTTTGTACATCGCGTACGAGTTCTTCGCGCAACAAGCAATTGTAGCTTTTGAGGTGTGAAATTATTTGCGCGCACTGTAATTTCACTGTTTGTCGTTCACGCAGGTTCGCGATACGTTGCGCAAAGTTTTTTAATTCCGCGATGGAAGCGACGGTATCCTCGATCAAGGCAGTCGCCTCGAGAGGATTGATCAGGTTGATCACCAAAAGCTGGCGTTGGCGTCGGACTACTTGTTTTGCTGCGTTAATAGTCATGTTGACGTTCGCGAGAAAACTAATGCTCTTGCTTGAAAACGATGTATTTATGAGCTGTGTTGCCACTGCGATCACATACTGTTGTCATTGCAATGCATGCGATTTTAAAATCATGATTCACTTGCTTTAACGTAATGCGTTTTCGAGAGTTCTTAAAGCGCGTCGGCGACGCTTCATGGTGCGTTATCGCGGGGTCTTATTACACCCCGAAATTTCTAAATGCTATCGCTGGTCCTTATTACGCTACGTTATTTCTGAATGTTATCGCGGGGTCTTATAACTCCTCGAAATTTTCAAATTTTTTGGGTATTATATTGCATTATTAAACTTGTCGAAAAAGTTTTCGAAGCTAGACCATGGAACTAGTTCAGTCTTCTATCAAACATCATGGGAGTTGAACATCCAAGCGATTTTTTCCCGGTGCCCGATGTGGATATTGTTGAGTATCCGCATAATAACATGTACCCCACGGTGCATGTTAATAATAGGAGATATGCGTTACTAAAATACTACGATACTTATCGATTCAAGATCTGCAAGATCAAAAAAAAGAATTAAAAACGCAATTGAAAAAGGGAAGAAAATTTTCATTGGACGGAAGAAGTATAAAATTTCTGGAAGCTATATTGTGCCGGTAAGTATGTGAATATTTCATAGAATTAGAGAATATTAAAACAATTTTATTTCTAGACACTGTCACCAAGAGTTTAAAGAATTCGGGCGGCATTGGACGATGATCACGTTATTGTCATTGATTAGGAGATGTGAGAAATTTGTATTATAATTAATATGAAAAACTGAAAACTTGAAATAATTTTTTAATGTTTATTTAGGAGCTGACAGCATAGTTTTAAGAAAAAAATGTATATTTTTATTACCCTGTAAAAAAACAAATATTGTAATCTGGAAATAAAATTATAAAAAAAAACAAAACAAAACACATTAAAACAAACAAAAAAAAAGCTATGGAGAGGTCGTTTGTGTGGTTGGACCGCACATCTGGAGGCGAGGCTGGGGCCCTCAAAAAAACATGTACATTTTTATGTTTTTCAGGATTTGTCATCATGATAGAATATTAAGAAAAATTTCCGTTTCTTCTTCTTTCACGTGATTGGTCGATCAAGTTCTAAAAATAGACGTTTGACCTTGAAACTATGTAGAACATTCTAGAAATCATAGCGTCCGGAGAAACTGCGCAATAGATTTTCAAGGTCAACTCAAGGTTATCGATGACTTCATCACTTAGGAATGTGATCGTTTCCGGCGACGTGTTTAAACTTGTCGTTATGACGTCATCGGGCCTGCGTTGCCATGGCAACAGCGCGCGATCGCAGCGCCACCACTAGGACATAGCGCTGCATGTTACCGACAGCCGCCATTTTGTTTTACAAACAGGCAGTATTACCGAACACAGGCATTACCGACTGCACTCCTACTTTACTGATATGGGGTACGCCCCTGTTTTACCGACCGTGTCCCTGTTTTACTGACCGTGTCTATGCCTTACCGACGCATTGAGGGGAGGGGGACGAGGATGGGGCAGGGGGTCACGTGATAGTAGTCGGAGTGGGGGGCACAACTGTCATTGCTTATCTACTAATGTAAAAAGCTCTTAATAACTCTTGAACCGAAAAAGCGATACGTCATCCATTATAGAAATTTGAGGCAGGCATTGTGTCATGGAATGATTTTGCGGTGCATTTATAGAATATTGAAATTAAAGCAATCTCCATGGTTGAAATCGTACATTTATTTAAACAGTGAAATGCGTAATAACGCAAACATGAATTTGAATAAAATCTCTATAAATTGATGAGCAATGCAGTATACGGAAAAACCATGGAGGATGTAAGAAAACGTGTAGATATAAAACTAGTCATGCAATGGTTGGGTCGATACAGCGCAGAAGCCTTGATTTCTAAAAAAAAGTTTAGCTCTTGTACAATTTTTGATGAGAATTTAGTCGCCATTAAATTTGCACGCGTCGAGGTTACAGTGAAAAAACCCATTTATATAAGTTTCTGCGTTCTCGACCTATCCAAAACATGTCTTCACTCTTTTCTTTATGACTTTATGAAACCTGCAACAAACATGAAAATTCTGTATACCGATACAGACAGTCTGATTTATGGAATTCGAAATCTTGACTCATATAAAATGATGAAAGAAAACAATGATTAATTCGATACATCAGATTATTTCTCACCTAATCGTTTCGGAATCGAATTGAAAAACAAAAAAGTTGTGGGTCTTATGAAGGACGAATGCAACGGGAAAATCATAACTGAATTTGTAGCATTGAGAAGTAAGATGTACAGTGTTAGAGTTGAAGGTCAGGATAGACTTGAAAAAGCCAAAGGAGTGAAAGGATCGGTTGTTGCGAAAACAATAGATTTCGATGATTATGTACAGTGAGAGTACAGACTATCGCGTTCAACATCTGTTTCGATCACATCTGCATGAAATTCATACAATTCAACAGAAAATACTTGCGTTAAATCCATATAATGACAAGCGTCACCTATTTTCAACTACAACGGACACTTTAGCTCACGGCCACTATAACATAAGGGAATTGATAGATGTTGGCGAGGAATTGTAAATATTAATTAACATTGCTCTAGGCAAATAAGGAAATTGATATATATCATCGAATTGTAAATATCATTATACTAGGCTATTTAGATAGATCGTGGATTAGGCATACTGGGGATACCACTTCAACAAAAACGCACCATGAATTCTACCACCCCATGTGAGAACGGAGCGGGCTTTGGTGGTGCGGAAATGAATTCATACTGAAAGTATAAGTATATTTATTTTATATATGTATGTAAAGGGTAAATAAAAACACTCGATACATACGAATACACGTTTATTGATTACATGTCTGATTTATTCATCCAACTGTTGTGAGTATTATCAAACTCCAACTATTTTACATATAATTTTGTTCCACGCTTGCGCAACACTTTTTCAACGAGATACACATCCGGATGTTTCACTTTGGCAAGTTCTTCGATATAGAATGCTCCTTCGATGGGCTGGTCCTGATAATCCTTGAGCTTATACGTCGTAGGATGCGTTGGCTTTACGGCAGCGATGGTGAAAATTTCCGTTGTCCAATTGGGGGTGTATCCCTTATCAAACACATATTTGTACTTGCTGATCCGGACTTTGTCACCGACCTTGAACTTGCTTTTCTCTTTCTGTTGCTTGACATGATAAATTTCATCAAGCAGACGTTTTTCATCAGCTGCGGTAACATCTTTAGGCTTCATCTCTTAAACGTCAAAATAAAAGAATAAGACGTAAATAATGAGGTCCAGGAATAATGGTAATTGTTTATGATTTTCGACTCTCAAGTAGTCCTTTTATTAATGAAACAAATAGATTTTACAACCGTCGTCTCGTTTACAAAGATGTTTCTTAATACTTTCAAACGCGATAATAAACAGCCAGGAGAATTTCCCTCGTGGGCACAGACGCGCTGGCCAGTTGGCCGAGTCGTATCTTGAAGTTTATTTTAAATGAATGAACAGAATAGTATAGAATAATCGAGAGCCGTTGGCGGCTCCCGAAGAAAATACTAAGCTAGGTAAGTCAAGAGCCGTTGGCGGCTCCCGGGAAAGGAAGGTAAAAAGGTTGGAGAACCGAAAGCCGTGGTCGGCTCCCGACAACTAAGGGAAAGAGTTTTAAATATGATGGTTTCTGGTGAATTTTAGTGGAGGTGTTTTCGCTTCGAGTCGTAAACGATGATTGCCGGAGTCGAGTCGAGAAATCTCTGAGGGAGGTTTCCCACTATCTCGGGTTTTCTCTTGACCTGCGCACATGCATTTTTCCCTTCTTGGTCGTCCTCCCATGGCCTAAGTTTTGGGGTTTCCCTTTCCCGAGAGTTTTCTTCCACTTCCCACGAAAAGTGATTTTTGGGAAAGTGGAAGACCATTGTTCCCGACGACGTCGTTATCGCTGGGAACGATTCAATGATTCTATTTTTGGAAACCGAAAGATAAATGCTTTTTTGGCTGGAAAATCAGATTTGATAAGTAGGAAGGAATCATTCTCTTTGTGGCCTCAATTTCTCCCAATAATGACTTTATATTTAGAATTTGGAAAATCCAACGGTTAGTGTGTTGGATTTTCTTTTAAGATTCTACTCGAAACATGAAAAACTATTCATGTTATCGTCAGGGCGTTACACTGACGTACAACACATCTTGATTGTTCGATGCCAGGTGGCGTTGTAACTCGAAAGCAAATCAGGTAAGATGTCGATCCATTTGTAATGTCCTTGGAGGGAGAACCGTTTCCACATCTGACTTTTGAGTGTACGATTAAAACGTTCGAAAATGAACGCCTTCATGCCGCTGAATTTAGAGTACATGTTGATTCCATGTTGTTTGTTTCATGAGTGCCTTGAAGTCCTTGTTGTAAAATTCTTTGCCTTGATCGACGTGTAGATTCTTGGGTTTGCGTTCCCGTAGTACAGTCTTCATAGCAGCGGTAACGTCGGGTCCTTTTTTAGTTTTTTTTGGTACAGCCCACGTGTACTTGAAGAAGACGTCGATGACGGTCAGTAGGAATTTGTGGCCTTTATTCTTGTAGGTGGACATGTCTACGAGATCGGCTTGCCACGTCTCGTCGAGCCCTCGTATATCAACATGGCGACGTCGATAATTTCTTCTTGCGGGTTTATGGAGTTCTTCCACTAGAGCTTCTTTTCTCTTTTTGATGTCCGGGACGGTTATGAATGAGGAGCATTTGTATTCTAGCTTTTATTTGTAGACATCTTCTTGGGGCGTAACATCGTCAAATACTTCCTTCTTGATACGTTCTATACGACGTTGTAGTTTGGAAATGATTGCCGAGTTTTCAGTCACATGCTTTTTATACATGTTAGCCAAGGTTTCTAGTGATTTTTCCACTTCCTCCGCCACATACTTCAGTTGATTAATTTCAACTGTCAGCACTTCTTCGAAATCGATAATATTTTGATAGGAAGCGCTATCTCTCTCGTAATCACCCTTAGCAACGTTGACTGATTTTTTTATGTAGGAGATCGTAATGACCTTTAGTGGTTAACTTAAATCCAACACCAGGAGGTCCACGTATTTCCCAATTCTTGATCAGGTGTATCCCAAATACGTCTACACTTGTCATTGTCTAGCTCGTGAATGAGATGCCAAACTTTGAGACTTTCAATATATAATGTCAGCTTCTCTAAGTTCTTCAATGATTGAGTCGATTTCGTTGGTATGACTGTTGTTGCCAGCAGCTTGTGACGCGAGTATAAGTCACAAGCGATCAACGAGTTTGTTGGGATCATCCCAATGCACATAATCGATGTTACGTTCGCGATTAACCACATTATATACTCCTGTGCCCACTTTCTTGTCAGCAATGTATGTAAGATATTTCAAATCTCAGCCACCACCACGCAGACTCCTGTCGGGTAGATTATTTTTTCTATCCGCGTTTGTTAGTCGGACGATTATCTTATGGTTTTCAACATCATTTTTCTTCACAATCGAACTGTTTAGTATTTTTTTAAACAGCAGTTCTATAAGTCCCGGCGTTTTCTCAATCTCCTCAGTCCCCACGTAAACAGTATTTTCTTCGAAACTGATTGGCGTGTTTCCAATATGTAATCCACTTTTCAACGACCGTACTCTATACCGCATATCGAGATTCTTTTGCTCATCCTTGTTTTTCATCATTTTCAAGTATTTCTTTAGAGTTTCAACAGGAGCTGGGGAACTGACAATACTCGGTGCAAATGTTTGGTCATCGATGGTTTGATCGAAGCTCTTGAAATTTTCACTTCATGGCTCAAATGTAGTATAATCCTCCATTGTAGTTAATTCTTCTTTCGCTTCCTCCTTTTTTACTGACTCCATCTTCAGGTCCATTGGTTTTCTAGTCAATGACTGTAGTGGATCAATGATGTGCTTGAACACTTCTCGCACCGACGTCTCCACAGCAGCTTTTCCACGTTTCAGCAGACGATTTTTGCGGCGGATGGCTTCACCGTCTTGCACGATGTGGTGTAGTACATCTTTACGCTCCATCTTCTTTCAATGTTTACAACACTGATGTAGTTGTCACGAAAACACTTTAGTTTATAGTAGCAAAGCAATCAAATCCTTTTCTATACCGCCCTCGTTCGCTATCCTTGTCAATGACAATGAACCCGTACTTGTCGCTCCAACATGCTGCGCATAAATCTCGAAATCGTCCGAACGTCATGTCTGTGTTAACATGATCGTTGTACACATGTTTCAGGTTCATATCGTCTTGATGAAACAGTATGAGCAAGTTAGCATTATCTCGCACCAAGTGTTAAGGAATGCGCGCATAAGTCTGAAAGAGATAGAAACTGTCTACATCACGATGCCGTCCCATGCAAAAGTATGTGCGAATGTTATTTTGTTTTGCGCAAGCTACATCATCGAATATCATTACAGAGTTTGGTTTGACTTCCTCAACACTAACTACTTGTTCGTTTTCGTTATACGGAAAATATCCAACTCCTTTAACCGGTTCAATGATTTTTTCCAAGTACTTGTATTTAGGTTGCTCAAGTGACTTTGAGTAAATGTAGACGTTCTCGAATCTCAACTCGTTTGGATGCGTAATAAGCGAGAGCAGAGAATTAGTTTTACCACAATTCGAAGGACCATATATTATTGCGCGAACTGTATTCGGTAATAGTTTTCCATGCTGTTTGAATTTTTCTCGCTTTTCCACCACACTGTCAAAGTTTACGACAAGCAACTTGACATTTTGCGGTGTAAACTCCATGACGACCTGTTAGCGTCTGAATCGAAAACCTATAAATACCGCGTATTTATACCCTGTCGAAAAAAAAAGTCGAATCCGATGTCGATCCGACTGTCAATGGCGTCACGCTTGGCCGACTTCGGAGCGATGTCGGCCATTACATGTCGCTCTGACGTCGGCCATTGCATATCGTTCCGACGTCAGCCATTGTATGTCGCTCCGATATACTTTTACTAATCTTTAAAATTGGTGAATCGAATGGATCGAAAATTTTACATGGACTGCAGATTTTCTGCGCCCAAGATCCTCAGACTTTTGGAGCCTGCGAATGTTGAGTGCAGAAAAACTTGTCCCTGTAAGTATTTCGACCATGAGATCTCCAACTATTCAACGAGGGGATAAATAAATCAATTGTTTAACGGAAAGACTCATTTATTTCTTCTTCAACAACGGGATTATTTTTTTCACTAACGCGGCGATTGGTTCTCCCTGTTCCCCAATCTTTTGCTCTAGTTAATATGTTTCCTAACATTTTCAAATAGGCTTTTTTGGTCAACTTCTTCGGAAATTGTTCTTTTGCGATGTCTTTAAAAAAATTGCAAAATTGTTTAAAAACCCGGCTATTCATAACTTGTAGCAACAATTTCAGAAATGAATCTTCAGAATTATAGATTATTCATAACTATGCTTTTTAATTAAAAATTATGAAGCAAATTATAGCGACAGCGAACAAGAAGGAGAAATGGATAAAATACCTTCAATTAATGTTGACACCGAAGTATTTGAAAAAACCTTTTTCCCGGGTTTCTCAGCTCGAGCAGTAAAGTTGAAAGCAACATCGCGTGAAAATATTGCGCGAAACATGTCTCGGATGCAATTTTTTGGTAGGTCGGTTGCCTTAAATTGATATTTCAGGTATTCTCTCTGAGGAAAAGATTATATTGAATTATTTTCATGATTTCTAAAACTTGCAAATACTACATTATAAACAATATATTTCAACATACGATGTTGACCTGCATCAGTTTGTCAGTAGCCAATGTGGAGTCAAAATTTTCGAATTCCTCCAAGGAATTCAACAATGGCTCTTTACTACTGTGCTTTTTGAGGTCCCAAGGAAAATCTGATTTCAAATTTTCGTCAATTGGGACACTTTTTGTGGTTGCAATTTGCAAACGAAGCCTTGACATTTCTTTCTCCATACTGTGGACTCGATGATCAATTGAAGTGACTTTTTTTGAAATGTTTTCGAGTAGCCCGTGCATAGCATGAAGCAATTCTAATAATCAGAGAAAACGATTGTATGAAATTTAGGTATTTACAAATTAATACTCTTTTTTTTATGTATATCTAAATAATATTTTTTAGGTTTCAGAGAATGGTTAAAATTATTATACTGACATATTAATAAGGGTTTTCAATTAACTATACTAGTGGATAATTAATTGATAAAATTTGACCAAATTTTTACCCAACTTATATCGACTTATGAAGATGAAAATGTGACTAACTAAACTGATATTTTAATGATTTAGATCTATCATCAAAAATATTTTTTCATATTAGAAGTGTTAAAGTTTTCGAATTAGGCAGTAATTATTTCCAGTATAATTAGCAAGTTAGAAATAAATTGTAATACTGGATAATCGATAAAATTTGTCTGGTTTTTTATTCTACCAATATAGACTCATTCAAGTGAATATGCAAACACATAAATATTTTCATGATTGGAAATGATTATCAAAATAACTTTTCCAAATTTTCAGTCATAAGATTTCAAAAATTGGCATGAATTACTGTATGCAAAAGTTGCTCACAGTTATAAATAAATAATGGTAATGAATCAATAGAATTGATATTTGTTAACTCAAATATTATTTACTTTTTGACTAGAAATATTTTCAAACTATAAAAGTATGTTTTTCTTTTTGTATCTCAGTAATATTATTTAACTAATGTTTAGTCAAAAGTGATTTTGTATTTTTTTGAAATCGATATAAAACTTGGAAAATTAGATATTCAAACTGTAAACTTTTCGTGTTCATATATTATTCGCAATTTTATCATTAGAGATTGTTTTTATCATTCATTTTTTCTTGAATTGTTAAAAATTAAAAATTATATTCATTTCCAACTAAACCTTTCAGGAAAAACTCGAAAATTATTATTTGATTTTATTTACTTTTTTCATTAATATTTTTGGAAATGAACTCGTTCCATTACCATTAGCATTGAGAGGAGAAGAAATTGCTGGAACAGCAAGCTTTGAATTTCCCAATTGGTTGTCAGTTGAGGCCGGTAGTTTACCTACCTGTAAATCTATAATAAATATTTCATAATAACAAATATAAAGATCGAATATTGAAATCTATAAACCCTACATTGAAACTCGTTTTTATTGAAAAATTCTTCTGTAAATTCACGCCATCAAATATAAAAGAAAAATGTTTTCTTATGCCGTAATCTAAGTAATAAATAATTAAGTTGTTGCTTACATATAAATTTGCAAGTATACATAAATATCACCGTATCCTGAATATAAATGTTCAAGAATTCCTTCAACACAGTTTCGATATCAACACTTAACACAATTTCGATATTAGTAACTTTGATGCTTGTCTGAAATTTTAGAAATAGAAGAATATAATGTAAGAATGTCAGAGTAAATAATATAAATGTGAGAATTTCCATAATTGATCAAGACTTCAAAAGTTCAGCAATCAAATACTGAAATAGTGATAAAATTACCCTACTAAATATATTGGGAGTTTAATGAACAATCAATTATTTAATTCTAGGAAATAGTTGTGAGATTTTATTATAATTTATTACTAATTGTTCGGAAATTTTTGTCCTCGTCGGCTTAGGAAATGTTTGAAACATCCATTAAGTCTGTTTCAAAATGATTGTCATCAAGACTTCTCTCAGGAACAGACTTAGGGAGTTCCGGCATGGTTAGATGGTGATAAGACTCTTTACCAAGATATTTTATAAACTTGAGGGCGTCTTCATATGTATCTATTGAAAGAAGAGTGACATTAAAATCATTTGAATACAGACAAATCAATTTTTATAGATAATATCGGTCCATTAACTGTGGGGCAGCAGGAAATGATCACTACTAATGTTGATTCGGAAGCTTATTTCACGGTAAAAAATGAAAAATATATAAAAAAATAGAAATAAATAAATTAAAAAATTGAAAAGAACAGATATCATTTTGAAATGTAGACTTTTAAAAAAAAATATTGTTAACACACATTTTTGATTTATTTTAATTGTCCTTCATGAAAATGATAAATTTGGAACGGAGATTCCCAAAAAATTCGATCAAAACTACAAACCTGTTTCTTTCATTTAACGAATTTTTCGGAATGCTCAGGCGTTTTCTCTTTCCACTTCACTGTGTAATATTTTTTTGAACGCGCTCACGAATGACACTTTTGTCGTTTTCATTTTTTGGGATGGCAAAATATGAATAGAGTTGAGGTGGATTTCCATTGCTTGTACCAATAAATGCGGCACATGTTACGTCCACTACCTTTTTCGGGATTAAGACATTTTTCTCCGAATTTTTCAGGGATACATCAAGTAATTCGAATATTATAAATTGTGTGACGAGCGGGGTTTTTTCCCCTCGTCTTAAAATAGAAAATAAAATATTATTTCGAAATACTATTTCACTTTACAATTCTAAAGTTATATTTTTCAGAGTGAGCGATAATGCGCGGTGATATCAGAATCATTACGATTTCGCTGGCGCTGAGAAATAATATATCGTTAATAGCCAGGTTGTAACGAGTTCTTTTGATAAGGCTATTTTTCAGAGAATAATAGTTTTACTATTTTTCTTGCCATTTAACTTTTCAATACGAGGAATAAAACGTTTTTTTCGAACGATAACTTCTCGATCATTTAGACATTGACAAAATCACCGTTTTTACAATAGACTTATTTTTTCAACCTGGTATTTATTCATTAGCTCAGTCATTTAGTTTCCTTTCGAAATACGAAAGATAAGGTTATTTTTTTCGAGCAGTGATGACTCTCCACTTTTTTTTTTATCTAATGATGACCGGACGAAAATGGATTGAAAACGGTCTATTTCTTTCCTTTAGGAACCGTATATAAACCCGCAGTTTTTCTGGTAGAGCAGAAGTCGTTCTCGAGCTTCCAACCCGATAGCTTCTCTTAGGAGACGGTCCAAAAAGGGTTCCATAAGCGAAAGACGATTTCCAAGGTCCAAGAGGGCTCGTCCTGACGACAGCTAAATAGCCTCCCTTGCCTAGTAATTGATCTGACGCAAAAGCCCAAGCTGTGCTTGAGGTCCACTGTCAGCCAATTCAAGGATAGAAAAATCAATAGCAAGCTTCTATTTCTTTCTATTTGATAAAATCCATGTTGAACATTTTTCCAATCATCATTTGAGTGTCGAGACACGTCTCAGGCAGGGTAAGCTTCCGAACCCAGCTCAATTAACGATGGGAAAGGGACAAGGGATTGCAAATATGACATATATTTTGGATAAATTAACTTTTCATAACTACTAAAGCATTTTCGAGGAACCTCTCTATGAGAACCTTTCTGGTTTCGTTATAATCATCATTTGAGAGTCGAGACACGTCTCAGGCAGGGTAAGCTTCCGAACCCAACTCAATTAATGATGATAACGGGCAAAGGGTACTAAAAGGTATTCCACCGAAGTATGATAGGTCGAAATTGCCAACTAAAGAGTCGTGAAATAATATTTCCTCAGTGCCCACCGTAGAGAGTTTAACACGGTGTTTAAGGAGCGTAGCCAGGCGTCACAGGATTAAACCTAGCGCGAAACAATCCTTGTTCAGAAGAAAGGGACTCATCCACTTGTATCACCATCTGCAGATATTAAAAAGTCTGCCTTCGAATAGAAACATTTCATTGGAGGAAATAGATGCTCTCATCGCTAAGAAAGCTTCTTTAGACTACGGGATCCCCTTAGTCCCTCTCGGGAGTAAATTAGAATTTAAATGTATTGCGTGTAACGCTATTCAAGACCTCCTGCTAAATACCGCGCCGATAGACAAGGAAATTGCGGCAATCAGTTCTCCAGTAATCGAAACCGGGATAGTAGATCAAGCTTTTTACGATTCCTTGGAGAAGGGATACTTTTGTGCTCCAGAGTCCGATGATGATTTGCCAGAGACATCCATCGAAGAGTTACGCATTATTAGGAATGAGATGAATGAATCGCTTAAAGGCTTGTAATAAGTGTTACAAATAATAACGTCACACAGGTGACATTTAGAAGACCTTTGTGCTTTGTTTTCCACCCTTGAACAATTCCTCGACTCCCTTTAAAAAGTCGAACAAAGGGTCACCATAGGCCGTTGTCTATGGAGGGTCCTTTCCCGTTTCGACGTGATTAAGGAATAATTATTCCTATGCTCATGGCCTAACAAAAGAAAAGGAATATATGATGAATAATTCCCAATCTCGCTCGTTAAAATTGTTTTTTTAAACACGTCATTTTGCGCCTTGACTACGTACAATAAATTTTACTCTTTACTGTAAATTATATTCTTTTTCAAGTGAGTATTCAGTGAATAACTCGTGGAAGCACGTGGAGGAACTGCTGTAAACTTCGAAGTTTCGATCTATCGACCGTCACTAATCAATGACAATTACTAGCTGTGCCGCATTTATATTTATCGCGCGCCCTACACCTTATTGTCAGAAGAGCATAAAAGACAGTTACGAGGGGGGACCCAAAAGTAACAGGAATTGTGTTACAACTTTTTTATTGACACATTTTTTCACACACAATTTTTATCACCTTCAAAGTAACCCCCATTGACTGTAATACACTTGTTCAATCTTTTTTTCCAGTGTTCAAAACAGTTCTGAAATTCATTTTTTTCAATGTTTTTTAAACCTTCCAGCGATTTTTGTTTCACCTCTTCTACAGTCCCAAAACGTTTTCCTTTCATGTCCCTTTTGAGTCTAGGGAACAAAAAAAAGTCACAGGGGGCAAGGTCCGGTGAATAGGGGGGGTAAACAATCGGTGTCATGCCGTTTTTGGTCAAAAATTTCTTCACGGACAGCGCTGTGTGGGCAGGTGCATTGTCGTGGTGGAAGAACCAATCTTCAGTGCGCCAAAGATCCGCTCTTTTCTTCCGGATGTTCTCCCTTAACCTTTTCAAAACCTCCAAGTAGAAGTGTTGGTTGACCGTTTGGCCTGGAGGAACAAATT
Organism: Platygaster robiniae; assembly: GCA_028476575.1. Classification (NCBI taxonomy): domain Eukaryota; kingdom Metazoa; phylum Arthropoda; class Insecta; order Hymenoptera; family Platygastridae; genus Platygaster; species Platygaster robiniae. The sequence goes on along the minus strand of CM052019.1, from coordinate 18,767,914 downwards.
CTGCGTGCACAATACCTCTGCAATCGAAGAAACAAATGAGCAATGTCTTGATGTTGGACTTCACTTGGCGTGCCTTTTTTGGACGAGGCGAGAGAGGTGTCTTCCATTGGCTTGATTGCTGCTTTGTTTCGGGGTCGTAGCCATAGCACCATGATTCATCGCCAGTTATAACCTTGAGAAAAAAATCTGGATCTTCATCCAACTGATTTTGCAGCTCAAGACAGGCCTGAAGTCGACGCTCCTTTTGATCGTCGGAGAGAAGGCGAGGAACAAATTTGGCTGCAATCCTCCTCATGCTCAAATCTTCAGTTAAAATCCTCTGAATTGAACTCCATGACAATCCAGACATCTCACAAAGTTGATCGATGGTTCGGCGACGGTCTTCATGAACAAGAGTGTTGATTTTTTCAATGTTTTCGTCCGTTCTTGAAGTCGAGAGGCGCCCAGAACGAGGTTGGTCTTCTATTGACATCTCTCCATTCTTGAAACGCGAAAACCAGTCGTACACACGCGTTTTACTCAAAGCATTATCCCCATAAGCTGTTTTCAGCATCACAAGGGTTTCCGCGGGTGTTTTTCCTAACAAAAAACAAAATTTTACAGCCGCGCGTTGCTCTACGCACTCAGCTATTTCACGTTTTCGCCGAAACGGAAAAAGTCGTTTCACTAGAAAAATTCTTACGGACGAACGAATGCACTCACAGCAAATGAACTTTGCACACTGACTTGGGAGAGTAGCAGCTTGGAAGAGAACCAGTGGAGAACCCGATCCCCCCCTCCGCGGTCCCCCACCACCTAATTCCCGTTACTTTTGGGTCCCCCCTCGTATATTGGGTTAAAATCCGTTCTACCTCTTTAAATGTCATTTAAAGTTAATTTTTAGGATGCTGACGGTGAAAAACAAAAACAAAAAATTATTGAGTGTATCTAACTGCGTGCAAAACACGTTTAACGTTCGAATTCGAAAAAACTGGACTCCGATTAACACAGATCATTTATTAAATTTGTATAGTTGAATTGCGTCAATTAATGAGTTACTCATTATATTCGATGCCTAAAAAACATTTATGAGACATATTGATGTTGCCATAATAAGCCAATCGATAGAACAATGAAAAATTCAGGCGTTAAAAATATAAAAGATAGTTTGAGTGTGTAAAAATATTTTTATTGTGTTTAAATCATTGTATTCATTGAATTTTTCGCTCGTACATTACATGTTCAAGAATACAGTGAAGTTCTTTAATGCAGAAAACTAACGGAAACGACGGTTTTTAAACCATTAACGGTTGGTCTGATGGTAAATTTCATCAATTTTTTTTCACTCTCCTCAAATTCACCTGCACTCGCATCAAGTTTCGTGCATTTCTTAAATGATAAATTCCTATGTCCCTGGAGTTTTTAAGGTGCATGAAAAATGGCTCGGCTTGTTCCCAAACGAAACCTTCCAGGTTAATTTCGTTTTCATCAAGCTGCGAATGACGCATGTCACTAATTTCCAAGCAAACATCGTTTTCTAGCAGAACCATGTTATCTGGAAATTTATTTCGCAAAATTAATTGTCTGAATGTGATTTTCGAAACACGATTTTGAAGACGACTTTCTTTTATCACACTATATACAGCAGGAACTTGTGGGATTTTCCGATTTTCAAAAAACGTTTCTTGGAAACGATTACATAATTGCTCAAGGGGTTTATACCCGGAACGCAACATTCTCCTAATTTTTCCTAATAGATTTTCAAAGGGGAACGCACTTACAAAATTTACATCGCAACCCATGAAAAGCGCATCATCTGCAATATGCAACAAATTATGAAAATTCATTGCAACGGATTTCCGCGAGTAAATTTTCTCCATCATTCCCACAGATCTCTCCAGACACAATTTCGCTTCTCTGTTGTATAGACGGTACCACTCTGAACCACATAAGATTCTGAACGCAACAACCAGTAACAAAAAGTGCTTATACAATCTTTCGGGCAAGGTAAATTTCAGTACCACAGCATCACAATATAACAAGAAAAAACGATACTGTGTGGCTTTCCACGATGAAATTTGGTGCAACGGTTGTGGTTTTCGCTGAAAATCTCGCGGTATTTGCGACATTATTTGCGAAAACATGTAATCAATGTTCCTTATGCTACCCGCATTTAATCTGACACCAGTTGCGGTACCATGCATGAAATGATGAAGTAGCTTTTTCATGACTCCTAAAAATGCGAGATGCATGGAGTCCAACAAAAAAATGCTTATCATATCAACGAAAGGTAATCCTAGTAACGGGGAAAATCCAGTGTGGTGTGCTCGGTTTGCACTTGGAGCCTAAAGGATTCGTTGGTTCGCGGGGCCCCTACGCCGACGAAAAATGGTACATTGTTTTCTCGGGCTCCACGAATATCGCATCGCTCACACGCATAAAAACCGGTGTGCGCTTTAGTACATTTAATGCGAGCTCTTGCGACTGTGTCAGCAATAAAGCATTTTACAAGCACTTGAAACAACTGCCCATTAAAAGGATTCTATTTCGATATAAACGAAGCATTTTATCAATAAAGTTTTCGAGAAAAAAATTTATGTCTGTTGGTTTTTCGGTACCAACATATAATGCTACGGGAAAAGGAGCGTGAACAGGATATCTGCAATGTACAAGACACAAAATAGGCCAGAATTCGTTCACGCTCATCTGGTATAACGACGCACCGTCGACGTGGAAAATAAGGTGAATAATATTCTCTGGATGCAAATACAAATTAGCACACATTTTCAAACCCTTTTTAATACCAAAATAAACAAATTGAAGTTTTCTTTCAAAATCATTGTGTACTGTGATAATTTGGAAACTATGCTTGACAGATAATAATGATGCGGCAGTTTTTGGTAGATCGGGCATTGCTCGTCGTCGCAGTATGGTCAAAAGTGCAGAAATTTGTGTTCTTGGAATATTACCGTTTATGCACCACTTGCTCAGTAATTCAATATCGTCCACTTCTTCGACAGCTGCATTGTTGTGTTCACCAGCAAATCTTTTACCCTGTTTCTCGTGATCGCTGTCACTGCTTCGTTCATCATAATCGTTTTCTCCATCGCTATGACTGTAATAGCCTTCTTCTCGTATTTCCCTGTCTTCTTCTTCCACTTGATTTTCGTCGTTGAGGAACTCATTTATAACTCCTATAGGCGCATCTGCTTGGCCTTCAAAAAGAATAAAAATTGTAAATTAATCGTAACATGAGCAATTGTAATGAAGAAGATGATCAAATGAAATTAGTGGTAACATTATTTTAAAAACCGAAAAAATTTACAAATTCGCAGTTTACATATGTAACAAATATTTAAAAAAAACTGCAACCAAAGTGAAAATAAGAATTTTCAAAAATAAGGAAGAAAATGAAGAAAACTATTTTTAACTGTTCTTGCTATTACAATTCTTCAATTTTTAAGCTTCAACATTGGACAACTGAAAAACGCAATTCTACCGTCTGAAATATGTACCATTTAATTCGACAGCTTCTTCATCGGATGCAAAGTTGATGTTATCGTCAGCATCAAGAACAGCGTTCAATTCCGGAATATTTTGTTCAACTTCAGGTTCAATAGCTGTACATAAAACATTAATTGCACTTGTAACGAATTTTTAACGAAGAGGGAAGTCCGTTGAAAGATACAAAAAATATGTTTTAAAATAGTTTCTAAACTAAAAATATAATTTACTTAATTAAATCGACAAAGTAAAGATAAAACTGTATAAATTTACGTAAGTATTTTTTAGGAAATTTTGGTGAAGCCATACATCAATTAATAGGTTTATCAATTTGTAAAATTATGAAATTTTTCATACTGAGTTTAAAAAAAAAAATTGCTTAACATAAGCATGATAGAGTTATATTACTTAAACATTTCATTATTAAATAAACTATTTTTAGTTTCACAATTTTTAAGTAGTGATTTTGGGATTCTTTCAACATTTATTTCATTCCAAAAATAAATAAATAAAGAAAAAAAAAGCACTCGTTATGGCAGAGGATTAGTGAATACAATTTTTGAACGTTTTTTTTACAATTCACTTTAAAATTTTTGTAGCATTTATAAAAAAAAATTGTACATGCAGATTTTATACTCTATAGAAATTAATGGAAATAGGTAAAAATTGCATTATAATAATAACACAGATGTAAATAGTAAAATCCTTAATGCTGAGTATTAAGAAAATGAAAAATTTATAAATATAAAAATGTTGGGATTTGATCATTAAATCTATTATATGAAAATAAAAATTTTATTAGGTTTACGAAAAAATTTATTGAATTAATATGCAGATATCGATGAAAGCATATACAAATATAAGGGATACTTTGAGTTACCGGAAAAAATGTGAGGTACAAATCCACGTTTATAGAAAAAATAGAACTTTGATGAATACCAAAAATAAGTACACAAAATTCATAGACAAACAAATTTTAAATATTTTCTCGACACGTAATGCATAACAACCATTTTTTTTACCATTTATTTCTGCAACTGGTGCATGTCTAACATTAACATCAGGTATAAAATCGTTGTTGTCTGCTATGATTTCAACTTCAGGGACAACTATAAATAAAAATTTGTTCAACATTGAGTTAAATATTTTCATCAAGTACCAATAATAAAAAAATTTTTTTTCCGCAAAAAACTCGCTTGAATTATATGAATACAATAAAAATTTGGATCGCACACTGTTTTTTAAATTTCATATTTGTTCATAATATACATCAAGTAATTTTAGGCAATTTTATAAAATCGCTCCTACCCATCAGGGATTTCTGTTTGATAGAAATTCATGTTTCCGAATATATATTAAAAATTCTTCATTTGTAAAAAATTCTATAAAATTATATAATACTTACCATTTGCAGCATTTTGATATAAACCTTCGACCCCATCATCTATTCCCAATGCTCTATCAGCTCTTAGCCTGAAGATCATGAGATCCCGACGATTTTGCCGGTACACCCGGGCCCTTTGACGATCTAATTCACGTCGTCTTTCCATTACACAACATTTAATTTCTTTGTACTTTCAATTATACTTTAATTAAAAAACATAAGTAAAAAACAGTAAAAAAAAAAACACGATTTCAATATGGCCCCCACCCGCGTCATATTTATATTAAAATGGAGTCGATATACGATGGCCGACAGAAAGCCGACCTCGGATCGACATACCAAAGTGGATATACGGTGGCCGACGTGAATCCGACATCAAATCGACATACAATATACTGTGGCCGACTTCTTTTTTCGACAGGGTAACCACGAGCTCAGTTGAGTGATGGCAGTGAAAGGATGCGGACTCATAAACGCTATCATCAACACGCTCCCTGTTGAACTCCACATTCCTGGCTATCAATTTTGTGGTCCAGGCACCAAACTTGCTAAAAGGCTAAAGCGTGGGGATCGTGGAATCAATCCACTTGATTCAGCGTGCAGGGAGCACGATATCGCATATTCGAAAAATACCAATCTCACAGCTAGACACGAAGCTGATAAAGTTCTTGCAAAAAAAGCTATCGAACGTCTTCTCGCTGAAGATTCATGAGTTGGTGAAAAAAATGCAGCTCTTCGAGTAACTGGTATCATGGGAGTAAAGCAGAAACTCGGTATGGGATTGAAGATAGTAGCAAAGAAAAAAAAGATTCCCTTGAGAAAAGTCATCGACACAGCGAAAGTTGCAGCTAAAGCTATAGGTTCCGTGCAATCAACATTGAAAGCTGCTAGAGCCACGGTGAAACAAGCAGAAGGAAAAAAGAAAGTTCGAGTACCACGTGAACTACCTGTATCCAGTAAATTTGGTGGCATTTTACCTGCTTTTCTACTCCCTGTCTTTGCGGGATTAAGCACAACAGGAGCATTGGCAGGTGGTGCTGCGAGCATCGCTAAAGCTATTAACGATGCCAGAGCCGCCAAGCGGCAATTGGATGAATCAAGACGACATAACCTCAAAATGGAATCAATCGCCGTGGGAAAAGGATTGTATTTAAAACCATGGGGATGTTTGGACTGAGACTGCATTTAAAAAACGTGTAGAGCTACCACACCGAGCACTTACCAATAAAGATTTGTTGAAATATGTAAAAATGTTGAAAATTCTATCGTTTCGAGGTGTGTACATGCGTAATGATTTACCTTAAAGTGGACCTAAAAAATACGAGGCTTCCATCGTTAACTTAGACGATAAAAATGGTCATGGAACTCATTGGGTCGCGTATCGAAAAACTGGTAATCAAATCGCGTATTTCGACAGCTTTGGCAATTTACGACCACCTAGATAACTTGTAGATTATTTCGGTGTCGGTAGCATTATTCTATGTAATCATGATCAGTAACAAAACTATGATCAAATTATTTGCGGCCACTTGTGTCTCAAGTTTTTACTCGATAAAAGTGATGCCGGTGTGTGAGTGACCTTCAGTCAACAACGAGCAACGGTCATGGATACACTGACTCTGACCCTCTCGGGAGCATCGTCTGTCTTGGAGGCGTACTACTTTCCTCCTATTGAACTGTCACGTCGGAAAAATTATTCATTGGGCTTGGTGGAACTATTGACTTTCAATTCGATCGCCAACCTCGATGTCGGTAGTAACAAGTTCTACGTCGACGGTAAAGTGTATACCATACCTCCGGGGAGCTACGAGTTGGAGAGCATCGAGCGTTACCTGAAGAAAGTGTTGCCGTCGGATATCGAACTGTATCTGCAAGCCAATAGTAGCACGCTGCGCAGTGAAATCAAATGTAATCGAACCATCGATTTCCAACCAAAAGATTCTATTGGAAAACTTTTGGGCTTCGATCCGTTTATTCTCAAGGCTGACGTTGCGCACGAGTCTCAATCACCGGTGAGAATACTCGCTGTCAACGCCTTGCGCGTCGAATGCAACATCACTACGGTAGCGTACATCAACGAGCGTCGCGTGCATACCATTCACGAGTTTTTTCCCGTAGTGCCACCAGGATATAAGATTATTGAAATCCCTACACATGTCATTTACCATCCAATCACCGTGCAAGCAATACATCACCTACAGCTCCGCATTCTAGATCAAGACGGACAATTGGTGAATTTTCGAGGAGAAATCATCACTATTAGATTGCATGTAAAAGGTGAATAATGGGAATCGTTTACAGAGGATATAAAAGTCCAGCAACATGTCCACGGATTATCAGTCGGCACAAACTTTTCAAAGTGCTCACACCGCGAAACGTGCAGTTCCTGAAAAGCCTCAAGTTATAAGTAAAATTTGCTGCTGCTTGATCTGCCTGATACCATGTTATCCATCGAGAAGAAGATCGTCTTCGACGAGGCGATAGCGCAGTACGAAGTACACGCGCATCAACCGTACGCGTCATCGACTTACAACAATAATGATGCAATTCGCATCAGTGTACAGAACCAGGATTCGTACATGTTGCCGAGTAAGAGTTCGCTGCATATTCAAGGTCATTTGACAAAAGCTGATGGAAACGATGTCGGTCACACATCTATAGTCAACAATGGTATAGCCCACCTGTTTAAGGAAATTCGTTACGAGCTGAATGCCGTGGAGATTGAAAGGGTGAAAAACGTTGGCCCAACAACTGCAATGAAAGCCTACATCTCACAAAGTCCGGATCAGAAGGACTTGATGGAAAATGCAGGATGGATTCTCGATGATGCGAGATCATTGGTTGACAATCATGGATATTTCGATATATGTATCCCACTGCAATTTCTCTTTGGATTCGCTGAGGGCTATCAACGAATCATCGTCAACGCTATCCAGCAGACAGCAGTTGTAGCTCCTGCAGTTCCAGAGGAGTTAAAAATAACCCTCAGCAAAATCGAATGGATGTTGCCGTACGTCAAAGTGTCGGACGTTGAAAAGATTCGAATGCTCAGCTACATCGCGAGCGATCCCACTATCGCTATGAGCTTCAGGAGCTAGGAACTCTACGAATATCCTTTGCTGCCTACAACTACCAAGCATGTGTGGAGTGTCAAAACAACAACTCAACTGGAAAAGCCGAGATATGTCATTGTAGGATTCCCAACAGAGCGGAAGAATGCTCGTGGAGCAAACACAAGCGGCTTTGATACTTGCGCTTTGCGCGACATCAAGCCCTATCTCAACTCGCAATGTTATCCTTACACGAATCTGAATATCAATTTCGAGTGTTATCAATTCGCAGCGTTGTATGAAATGTTTTCCAACTTTTAATCATCCCATTACGGCAGGGAAAATGCTCCATTATTAACAAAAGTACAATTCAAGGATTTAGCACCTTTCATTGTCATTGATTGTGCTAAACAAAACGAGTCACTCATTACAGGATCAGTTGACGTTCGTTTGGAGTTTGAATAAGCCGTGAATATTCCAGCTCAATCTGCGGCTTATTGCCTCATTATACACGATCGCGTCGTTGAATATCAGCCAATCAGCGGGATTGTCAGAAAATTATAAAACGTTTGATTGTAACTACAGCGCATGTACTCGCGAGAGCTTAACGGTTCTTGATTGCAACTTTTATATTGTTGAATGATAATTGTTACATTGCAACGTTATCGATTATATTTCAGGATGTGTTTACATGTATAATCAAGTATATATAAATAAATATAATTACTTTGTTTTACTCAGTCGCAGCGGATAAGTCGAACGATAAACGTTGTTATCTTTTAAATGAAGATAAATTGTCTGACAAGTATAAGCCTGTGTCGTATAAGAAGGATAAGGACGAGAAAAAGCCTGATGTCAAGTATGTGAAAATGAAGAATTGATGAGTTGCTGGTGGTAGGGGTGGTGCTGGCGGTGTCGGTGGGTATTAAAGGAAGTGGATACGCGAGAGCGCGTCAGTGTACCGAGATGTAATACATCGTGGACGTTCAAGGATTTTCCGTGCAAAGTACGTTTGTCGTCAAGAAGCTGGCAGTATTAAAGCATGAGCCCTTCAACGCCGACGCTGACGCGATGTTATTTAAGTCACTATGTGCGTGGGATGGTTTGCCGCCAAAAGTTAAGGCTGCTAATTTGTGGCTAACACGAAACTATCATGGTGTGCCTTGGAACGCTGGAGATGTAGCCTACGAACAGTTCGAACAAGAGCTCAAGAATCAACTCGAGGATGCCAGTTTTATATTTGTGAAAGGATTGGACAAAAAGCGTTGGCTGAAGCAGTACACAAATGCGGTCATCATCGATTTGATGGATATGGGATGCCCGTCCCTGGATAATTTGCGCGTCTCTGCATGCCCCTACAACAATTTTCATCGACCCGTCTACGATCATCACTGTGCCGTGGAAAACGCCCGCCGCCTCAGGATGTGGTTAATGGAAAAATTTGGCGATACACTACCAACGAAGAGATCATTTACTCTACACTCATACGCCAACTGGCTGCACAAGTTGGATTCTGAGGATATCGCTGCACTGCCACGAGAATTTTACTTTATTTCCGGAAAAAGTGTATCGCTCAAGCTTGGAAAAAGTTGCAGCTGAATATGCAAAGTGACGAAGAATTCATGGCTTGCAGACTATGCGAAAAATATTGGAATTCAACTAGTGAAAATGATGTTGGTATACGTCCAATGATTAAGGATTGTAGCATGTGTAAGAAAGAAAAAACACATAAAAGATTGTAGAAGAATAAAAAAGGTAGAAGATTGTATAAAAATAGAAAAATGGAAGGGCTACTCTTGTGGTTGAGCCTCACAGCATTGGGCGGGGAGGGGCCCTTTGCAGGAAAAAAAGATGGATGAATGAATAAAATAAATAATTCAAAAATGAATTTATGAATAAATTCGTATCCCTTAAAAGTAAGATTACATCATCGTTTGATGACTCATTGTTTGCCTGATCAGAGAGATAAAGTTTCCAGGAATTCTTCACACAGTCATGATGATGTCATCGTTTCCGATAACACGTCTAAACTTGTCGTTATGACGTCATCACTTTTCTAACTGCGTAATAGATTTTCAAGGTTTTACTATTAATAGATAATGAAGTCATCGCTTGGGAATGTGATTACGTGATCGCTAAATGTGCAATATATTTTTAAAGTCAACTATTCCATTTATTTATGGTGACATCATCGCTTAGGAATGTGTTTACGTGATCGCTTAATGCGCAATATATTTTCAAGGTCAAATATTCTATTTATTTATGGTGACGTCATCGCTTAGGAATGTTTTTACGTGATCGCTGACTGCGCAATAGATTTACAAGGTCAAATATTCTATTTATTATTAATGGTGACGTCGTCGCTTAGGAACGTGTTTACGTGATCGCTAACTGCGCAATAAATTTTTGAGGTTAAGCGTGTTTCAACTTGCCGTCATGACGTCATCGCTTAGGAAAGTGATGACGTCATTACATGTCGCTTAACGTACGGATAAGCAAACTACCAAGCGTCAGTCTGCCGACAATTTTCGAACACGCAACATGGATTTTTCAAAGCTCAATGAAGTGGCTTGCGCAGAGGGTTTTCTCCCAACGCGAAGAATTGTCGAGTTAGAAGCTAGCAAAAGCTATGCCGTGACTGGAATTCGCTCCGTTGACACCAAATTTGGGCCTTAATTCATCACTCTGGATGAAAAATTTGAGATTTTCCTGCAAGAGAGGATCTGCAAGACTCTGCGAGAAGATCTAAATCAGCTGCATAAATTTAAAGACTCTACAAAGTCGAAGAATCCAGTGAAATTCCGGTTTCTCGGAGGGAAATTCAACGCCTGCGAGTTTTTTTTTAAAGAATAATTGTTCTTGTAAACATTGTTATTTGAGATGTATGAATAAAAAAAAAAAAAAAAAACATACCAAAAACAAATAAAAAAGAAGGTATTACCGACATGAAGCACTTCCGACATGAGTATTACCGAAAGTAGGTACTAGACAGAAAATCTAGTGAAAATGCAGGGAAATTCGGAAAAATCTAGGGAAATTTGAGAAAACCCAGGGAAATGTCGGAAAAATATAGATAATATAAAAATCTAGAGAAATTCCGGAAAACTTGCCGGGGAGAGGGTATGGACCAATCAGGACGCAGGGGGCGTGGCCTAGTGGAGAGGTGAACCAATCAGGGCGTGTGGTCTGGGGGAGAGGGAGGGGAAGGAGGCAGGGTAGGGGGGTCACGTGATGGGTGGAAGAGTGGGGGGCGGACCCGCTTTGCCTATCTACTCTGATTGTAACTCAAATTTCCAAAACTTTTCGGTACATTGTCACGATGAAACGTGTGAAAAATCACTCATTTAGAAAGAGAAATAACAATGATTGATCTACAGTGCATATGATGATTGAAATCTTTACCGATTGAGAAACGAAGGACCTGGTTTTTTTTAATTTTGAAAATGTAAGTTTTGAATGATAAGAAAAGGTTTTGGTAATGTCTATAATATGTCTATTGTCTAAAAAAAAAAAGAAATACGAAATGAAACCGAAAGAGATGTGTTTGTAACATTCGAACAACAATTTGAGAGCACTAGGGCGGGTGAGGAGGGTATTTTTTTATGAATTGTAGAATTTTCAAATTTCGTTCGTTATTTACGGAATCAAGAAATGGAAGAAGTTGAAATTTATAGTAAATTTGTAGAAGTTTGAAAGTTGATTATGTATTTAATGAAGAAGCTGAGTATTTTTTAACGATAATAAAGTATAATGGCAAATTGTACTTTTAAATTCGGTAAGTATAACTATTGCAAAGATGAAGGTTCTCTTTATATGTAAAAAGAAACGTATGGGAATCCCCGTGAAAGAGTTGTGTCTATATCAGTTGCCTTTAAAAAATATTTGTGAATAAAATACTCAACTATGTGAATCAAAAAAAAGGCTAGGCTGCGTACAACTCGTTTCGGTGAGAAAAATTTATTTGAAGGGATTAAAATAGTCAGAACATGTTTGACTGGAAAAATTACCAGAAACTATTGACTTAAACAATGAAAATTAAATCGATCCACCGAAAATCGAACTTGATCATGTAATTTTAGGAAATGTGGAGAGGAAAATGGAAAAAAATTACTGAAATCCCAGGGTATTCATTACAACATCAATTACTGATGTGTATTTTGGTTTGTGTTTTATTGTTTCTAAATATGCCAGGTACGCCGCCCTGTCCCACCTTTTCGTCAAACGTGTTTCGCCGAAATTGTTTCGTTGCATTTTCCCACCCAGCAAAAAAATGTGCACCCTTGTCGCCCCATTTGCCGTTACGTGAGTCAATTTTCCCGGCCACCAATCCCACTTGCTGTGCTTCGACCTCTGTGTACATGTCAATGGATGCCAGGGCATTGATCATGTTTTCATTAGCTTTCGAAACCGCGGCACGGTGACAAGAACGCGGTGATGCCGGACGGTCAGCACCAGACCGAGCTGCAATCGATTCGTCGGCACAATCGCCAGTTGGTTGTACCGTGAGTACCTCCAAACTTGAGTCAATCAAGGCTTCCTCACCGACTGGCTCGGTTTGGGGTGGAGCGTTTGGCGCCGCGTTCCCCTCCGCTTCGTCGATTGGAAGTGACTCGGTGGTTTCCGTGGCCCCCATGGTGGAAAAAAACTCCACCATTGAAGCCCCAGCAACCCCGTGAACTGCGTGTTGGGTTCGTAGAGTCCTCGGACTTGCAGCCAAAGAACCAATTGGCGTGCGCACCGGACTCGCGTTCAACTCAACCGGAAAATCAAGAAGTGCATTGTCGGTTGTGCCGATGTAAGCCGAAAGCGAGGTGGAAAACGCGGTCTCCTCGTTCCCGCCACACAGATGCATCTCCGAAGATACCGTCGTTTCAACAATGACATCCTCGGTCATTTTTGAGTCGTCTGCAACGCGTTGACAAGGCAGAGGCATCGCCGAAAAAGAGCTCACCGACCGCACAATCACGCGATCGGAAGGGACGTCCTGTAAAGGAAGCTCAACAGGGCCTTCTTTACATGACGTCACCATTGGAATGCGTGAACATGTTTAGACGGATGGGCTACTCGCCGGCGACGGGTCGGGCGGAGACGTCTTTCTCCGTTCAGGAGTCATCTCCAGGGCAGTGCCCTGATCATCACCTTGCAATGATACAGAAATCTGTCTCAGAGGATGAAAACCTGGAAATCGAACGACTTCGTCCATCGTATCGTTACCGTCTGTGAATTGTAGTTAAGGCCCAGTGTTCGCAACACAGAAATTTTTCAGTTTATTGCCGAAATAGTCAATGGGCGAGCTGATTTTTATTTTCAGGCGCATGTGAAACATAGTAAAAAAACAGGACGGAAAGTAGAATGAAAAACGCGGATGTGCTGTTCCCTCAAATCACGCCATTATGGAAACCAATGAAACTGATGTAAACAAAGTGAAATAGTCAATTACTATAAAAAACGGTAATAATTATCGCACTATTAGGTTAAGTGCAAATAATTGTCGTAAATAGGTATGTGCGGTGCGAACGGGTTGGATTTTTGGCAGTGTTATTTACGGGGAAAACGGACAAGTATCAATAGTTTTCTTACGTAAATAATTGAAGCTTGTGTATTTTTTTGGAGTTTATTTTATTAATCGAATAGAGTCAGTAACGGGCAAAAACCCCCATCCCAGACTTTTCCCACATTCACAAAAAAATCATGTTCAAACCCCATGGACCGAAAACTCGCGACGAAACAAACCCCGACCACGAGCTTCAAGGACGGTGCGGCTCCCGCCGCCCTCGGCGAAACTCACGACGACAAAAGAAACCTCACCCGGCCGATGTCGGAGAGAGGAGTGGGCAAGGGGATGATGCAACTTTTCACACACCTAAAATGCAATGAACATAAATCGTATATTCCAAATTAACCAAAGGAAAAAAAAATAGCAAAATCTTTCCTGATATTCGTGCACGGTGGACACATCAAAGTCATGATAATGTTGTCTCAGCTGATCTTTTTCGCTCTGCTTGAAGGTCGAATACTTCGCACTTCGCATGAATGGTGCGTGCTCAAATAAGTTAATCGGGATCATCTCCAACGATATCGCTTTGCGGTTTGACGTCGAACAGCCTCGACTCACGTACAAAGGCGAAATAATCGTTGCGACTCCCATTGGTATTCTCAAAGAGGCCGTCTTACACACGATATTATTCGGGTCAATTATTTTTCGAGTCGTATCAAGGCGTAAAGAAATGCCCACGCCTGATTTATGAAGGGAATTTGCTTCATGTTACCAAGTAGGTACATCGTCGAGCATCTCGTGAGTTGTGATATTATTATCACGTCCCCTGCGTGCCGCATTAAGGCCTCGTCCATGCAGACAACGTCATACTTCTTTCGGCAATTCAAAACGTAAGATTCGACCGTTCTGACGTTGTTAACCGAGGCCTTCGTCGGCTCCCTTCGGGATGAAATACGCCGCTTTAAATCATCCTTTGCCTCGCGCGCTGACGTTAGAATCAGGTCAAATGGGCTAGCGTTGCGGATGATATGCAACGTTTTCCCACAACCAGGAACGCCCTTTATCAAGACGATCTTCGGCAACACGATGGTTCGAATATACAATGTGTTGTATTTTCGTGTATATATTCTAGTCAAGCATTAACTCCGTTGCATCCGATACGAGAACAAGATGACTGTTAGTTTTCGTTGCTGAAGCAAGTTGCCCGTCTTTCAACCTAATGAATCCGGCACCGTCGTAAGCGAGTAGATGTTTCTTCTCAACGACGTGCTTCGACGTGACGATGAAGATGCCCAAACGCGTATCTATCACCCCAAAATTCCCTTCTGCGTTAGTTATGCTCGACCGTATGGAAGACGGAATAGGCTATGTCGTACTGCATTGCGCTATAGTTCGCCTCCACAGCTCGTCGTGCTGGTCGAAAATAACCGCCTTGCACATGCGCAACATGTCTTCGTTTTATTAACGCATTACGAGCAACATCGATCCGAGATCCCTGTATCACGGGCACATGTGCCGGCTTGAAGGTGCGATAACGCAATCATTCATATGCATTCATCCGCCAATAGGACTTCCGATCGTTAGACACGGACTGCGGCCCCAATGCGCCCTCAGCAGAGGGCAACTCGGTACTTAACGCCCGAGCGTACGTGGATCCCTTCCGGATGTAAACGTGCGTGACATTCTTTAATCCCTCAAAAACCGTGCGCGACGTGCAAAAATGGGCGCAGGAAAAACTGTCCTCATCCAAACATACCGTTGCAACACAACCACCAAGATCATGAGCAGCATAATATGCCTTCAAAATCCGAAGTGTCTCTCCCTCCATACAGGATCAAGGTCTTCAAGGCGGCAACTGATGCCTGATATGCCGTGTCACCCACGTCAAGGCAGGCACGCCCCGCCAATCCGCGAGGTATTATTTTCCCGCCTAATTTGTTCTTAAAAACATCTGGAACGAGTACGATTAAGTTCGCGCAACTGCTCGGGTACCCGAGCGAATACGTCACCTTATTATGCGCGCTCACGTCCAAAGTAGAAAACTCTATGAATCCGCCCGATTGCATCTGCGATCGCATATCGCCCCCGGCGACGGCATCAGTGACTTGCACCTGCGCGTCTCTGAACTGTGTCGGAGGAGCTAGAACGATCGGTGAATCGTCGTTGATGACGGACTCGCACGACACGCGCCGAAGGTCTGGCATGAAACACAGTCCATCACTTGCCGACCACGTGTGAGAGTCGCGCGGATCAATCATTGGTGGTGCACTAGGTATTTAAGCAAATCATTGTTATATTCCGCGAGACGCGAAATCGCGGGTTTGCCGGCGAAGGTTTCTCACGGTTCGCCAAAAAAGCTGCGCTCAGCGGTAAGGCGTTCGCACGGCGAAGAGTTTTGATGCGCCATAAGAAACGCGGTCAAGACTATGCTCGCGCGCTTCCTCGTCTTGTGGGAGTTTGCAAACTTGCGCTTTTTAGCGTGAGAATCAAAAAGTGCAAGCGCAATTCCCTCACCTTTTCTCATGAGGTTCCCCTTGATTTTTAAAGGTATAAAAGGCGCATGCAAATGAAGAAAGTTTAGATTCGGACTAGACGCAGAGTCGTCAATTTGATTCCGGGGCTGAAAACGCTTGTCGTCAATTTAGGATGCGGGTTGTTAGAAAAACCGTTTAGACGTTAATCGTCAAAAAACAAAAAAAATAGAGAAGATTCACCGTTAAATAAATAAAGAGGAGCCGAGTGTAAAATTAACAAGTGGTACCAATCACTACTGAGCCCAGACGTTGGATATCAATCTTCACCGCAAAGAATCAGTAAGCCTTTGTCCATTTGCCAATTCTGATGGAAAATATTGATCATCAGTCTCACATAGCGCACAGTCGCTAACACAGAGTATTTGGTACATGGCAAGTATTGCCAAATACCTAGGGGCCATGATAAGTATTGTCAAAAGCCTGAGATAAATTACACCTGGTTGTACGTAATATCTCATGGTCAGTATTTTTATCACAATTGTTTAAATATATATATATATATATATTTGAGAACCTCTAAATTCAGAAATTCACATGTTACATTCACAGTTTTATTTATATTTAGTTTTCTTACATGGAAAACTACAAAGGAAAAAATGTTAATTGAATAAATGACAAATAATTGTTAAACAAAAACTTTACATTTGAGAAACTCTAAATTCAGAAATTCCTATGTTGCATCAACAGTTTCAATTTATATTCAAGTTTCTTACCTGGAAATTATTAAGAAAAATAATTTAAATCGAATGTCAACAAATAATTAATTCATGAGACAATCGGCTTATTATACTGAAGCTAATTTTCGAAGTTGAATATTTAATTATAACGTCAAATAAGAAAAAATAGATCAAGAGGAAAACCTTTGAGAATTATTGAAGATTAAAATTAAAACGGAAAGGGAAAACACGAATAATAAAAGGAATGATTATCAGACATTGACATAAAAATATAACAAACGAATTCTAATAATTGTATTCTGGATTAAGAGTTGTTCACAAATAATAATTGAAATTTTAAAATCCTCATTCGACAAACTACATTTATTAAGAAAATCAAAAATAAATTAATCTGCAACCAATTCAACGACTGACGCTTCTTTTTTTCCAATAGTGGGGAATTCGAATTTAGCCAGGGAATGTATCCGGGCCGCCAAGGCTTTCAGACTGAGGAAAAATAATTTGAGCATACTTTACCAAAAAAAGGGGTTATTGGGCCTTTCGGTGAAATTACAATAAGCAAATGGGATTTTACCGAGGTTTCTGTACGACTCCAAAATAGACGTCGACACTGTGGTAATACGCTACGCTAGCACTCTATCTGGTCTGCCTCTCTACTTCAGTCCTCCGAACCCACCAATCGTCAGGACGACCTGTGATCGTTGCGGCCAGTCCTTAAGATGCCAGGTCGATTTGGATCCGCTATGTTACCCTCAAACTCATTTGGCGTACGCAAAAACTAAAAACCCCAAAACCCAGACGAAACCTACTGCGCCCCCAACTATTTTCAAACCCGCACCACTCCCCTCAGCCTCAGAACTATTCGCACCAAAAAGCTCTCTCATAAGCCCCGACAACCCACCAATGACAACCAAATCAGTTCCTGATCCTGTTTTAAAGAAACCAACCCCTCCCGGAGATTCATTGTCAAAACTCGGTTGCCCCATCAAACCAAAGTCCCAAGCCTCCAAAAGCACGAAAACCAAAATACGCCCTTATCGAAAACCATCCCTCTATCACCCGACCCCCCTATCAAACATTATCCTCCCCAACGTGGAATACACTCCCACCCCGCTAGACCTCATCTTACCCACCCTCCCCAAAGATTTAATTTGAGAAAATACCCTGACTCCTACTAATCCTCTTGGTATGACTGTTTAAGATTGTATGACACAATAATAATCGTATAAATAATCGTATCCTATATAATCGAGATATCTGAAATTATATCAAATATATTCGGTACTAATTCAACAATGTCCGGCGCTAAGTAGATTGAGGAATATTGTACTTCTAAAAACAGTTTATACCTTGCTTGAATTAATATTATTATATTTTTATAGAATATATTTTCGACTTATGATTTACTGATATAACCCTTGCTCATTGGAATCGCGGAAAGGACCGATCCGTCACGTCATAACCGCTTGTTGTGTAACTGTTCTGTCAGTTTATAACATCATCTTTAAGTGACGGTTGGGTCCATGCAAACCACGCCAAAAGAACCTAACTTCTCCCAACCGTCACAATACCCCCCCCCCTTCCAGCCTCTCCTTCCACCCTCGAACAGATAGAAAAGTATGTTTCACGAGCCCACCCTCCTGGTTGAGGAATAGGGTGCTAGAGATCCTCGAAGATCGCCCGTCGACTGGTCATTCCGGCATCGGGCCACATACTCTTGGAACATCTACTTCCAAATCAAGATGAGACAATAATAATGAAGAAAAACAAGGTTATCAGTATAAGGTCGTTTATTATAAGTCATTACGCCAACACAGGGCAACAAAAGAAGAGGAAACATAAACGCCCACAATCTCTCACACACATATGTGGATAAGAGTACAAAATTATAAAAGAACACATGTTAGGTTCGACTAGGCCACAAAAAAAAAATTAAGAGAAAAAGAATACAAAAAAAAACTAACAAACAAAACAAACGCCGCGATCCGACCTATGAGGACGGAGCGGGGGAGCCAGCCCCAGGCGGATCCTCATCGCGGTGTGGGGGTGCATTGGCTCCCAGCATTCCGCCCCTCACGGGCGAGAATGTTTCTTGCGGCAGTTTCCGCAACGCCTGGACCGATTCGGGTCCCTCCTTCCCCGGCGTTCCAACCTCGGCGGCTGGGCCACGACTGGTCCGTCGTCGTCCATCCTTGGAACCCGGACTGGACGCTCTGGCTCCCGAGGTGGCCTCCACCATCCCCTGGGACCCGGGAGGTCTTCTTCCTCCCGGGGATTATCAACCTCGGGTTCCCCGTCCTGGGGTCCTAGACCCTCCTTCTCATCGTACCAATCCACCTCGTCTTCCGGTGCCGGATGGATCTCCAGCACGTCACCCTCGTCTTCCTCGGCCGCCGGACCCCAGGCCCCTGGCTCGAGCCCGGGTGACTGGCCCGAGCTGCTCTCCTGCTGACCGTTCCCCTTCGGGAAACTGTAAGGAGCGTCGCCACTTTCCTCGGAGGGTCCTTCCTCCTCCAATCCTTCCGCCTCCATCTCTTTCTCCAGGTCCTCGACCTCCTCGACCGCCTTCACATATGACTCCTCGTCGGAGTCGCCCTCCTCGTCGATGGAGTACTACCACCGGCCCCAGACCCTTTCCCAGCTTCGCGGGACCTGGTGGATCCCGGGCTCCTCTATTGCGGCGTGGACCCTTCTGAGAGCCGCCTCCAAATTCAAATCCCTTAGGGGGTCCTTCTGGCCCCCCTCCCCCCCCCGAGTGTAAATGTCGTCCCCCTGTCTCTTTGCTCTGTCATCTGCAACGTCACATCCGAGAGATCCAGGTAATTCTCCCGCCTCCCCTTGCAATTCAAACATTGTGTCAGAGAATTTTTAGGAAATTTAGAAAGGACCATGATATGGGGGAACCAATTTACCTGACCGTTTTTCCACCTGCGAAGACAAGATGTGCTGTCTCTTCAGAACCTGATCTCCTACTCTAAATATCTCGGCTCGTTTACCCCGACTTTATCATTCTTTCCCCTAAAGATCTCGAATTTTCCATCTCCACTTCTAGGAAACCAGTTTCTGGCTCATCCCGATGATCCTTGGGCTGCTCAGCTCCCGGCCATAATTCAAAAACGTCGGACTGAACTGTGACGACTCCTGTTTCGCGGTGTTGATGCAATACTGAAACTGGAGCAGGTTCATGTCCTAATCTTGATGGTTTTCTTCCTTCAAGTACGCTTGCAGGAGGGTATTGATTACTCTGTTAGTCTTTTCCGTGGGATTGGCCTGTGGGCGGTATACAGGGGTCGTTGTAAAGTTGCACCCATGAGCTTTTACAAGGCATTTCAGATGTTTTCCTTGAAATTCTGTACCATTATCCGTATGTAGGAAGTCCGGCGTCCCGTGCCTCCAAATAATACGTTTTTTTAACGCCTGCCTAATCGTGTCCCCGGTGGCCTTCTTCAGCGGGATAAGCTCCACCCACTTGGTGAATAGGTCATTCAACGCCAAGAGTAGCGAAATCACCTCTTGCTCGTTGATAAAGGCCCCATGATGTTGGCTGACGCCCATGGCTTATCCACGACGCGTTTCCTCATCAGTCCCACTGGGCCTCTCTGGGAAATCTTCACCCTTTGACACGTATCGCAATGCCTGATGTACCTCGCCACATCAATGTACATCCCTGGCCAGTAGTATTTTTTCTGGAGTCGGGCAAACGTCTTGGCTACTCCCAGATGGCCACTGTGGGGTGGATTGTGGGCCCTCTGAATTTGCTTGATTCGGAGTTCTGAGGAGATGACCAATTTCCACGCATCGGATTCTTCGAAAAGCAAGCTTTTCACCCTATCCGGCTAATGATGGTAGAGGTGATCGGTCTCTACCATCCAATTCAGAAATCGCTCTGGATATTGGGTCTCCTCCCCCTTTCGGTGAAATACCAGCCATTCTGGGTCGCTATTCGAGTAGCTGCCACTCCTATTTCCTCGTCCTGGTCTTCATTCTTGGCCATTTCTTCGTACATCCAGGACAGTGCGTCAGGGACGTGGTGCATGGCCCCCTTTCTGTGGACCACTTCGAATTCGTATTCCAGCAATGCTCAAGCCCACCGGGTAAGTCTCCCCGTAGGATTCTTTATGTCTCTTAGCCACTTCAGGCTTGAATGATCCGTGATGACGGTGAATTCGTAACCTTCTAAATAGCACCGGAATTTTTTGATCGCCCATACGACCGCCAAACACTCTTTCTCCGTGACAGTGTAGTTCTTCTCCGCCGCGTTTATTGTCCGACTTGCGAAGGCTATCACTTTTTCCTCTCTCTCAATCGTCTGGGTAAGTACCGCGCCGAATCCAAAAGCAGAGGCGTCCGTTTGAAGGGTGAAAGTGATCTCCTAACACGGGCTTGCTAGAGTCGGGGCGGTGGCCAAGGCATGCTTCAGGGTAACGAAGGCCTCTTCTTGTTCAGTGCCCCAAGTCCAGTTACATTTTTTCTTGAGCAGTTTGTGTAACGGGGTGGCCAAGGTAGCGAAGTCTTTAAAAAATCTCCGGTACCAGGAGGCCATATCCAAGAATCATCGTAATTATTGCACTGTTCTACGAGTAGGAAAGTTTTTCACTGGAGCCACCTTGTCGTCATCGGGTCGAAAGCCATCCTCGTTCACCAAGAATCCGAGGTATCGAACTTCTTTCTTGCAAAACTCGCACTTCTCGCGGTTAACAGCAAACCTGGCCTTCTTCAACTTCTCCAGAACTTTCCTTAGCCAATACAGATGTTCCTCGAAGGTCTGTGAGACAATGATAATGTCGTCCAAGTAGGTGAATACGTATGGCCTCATCTCCGGGCCAATGATTAAGTCGATCGTGCGTTGGAAAGTCTCTGGGGCTCCCGTCAGGCCAAAGAGCATCCTCTTAAAGTGGAACAAACCCATCCCCGGTACGGTGAACGCGGTGAACTCCCGGCTACCCTCCTCCAACTCGATCTGTAGTAAGCTTGGCTGAGGTCAAGCGTGGAAATATATTTGGCTTACCTCAGCTTGTCTAGAATTTGACTTATGTAAAGCAGTGGATATGCATCCTTTTTTGACACCTCTTTAAGCCGTTTGTAATCCAAGCACATCCTGCTTTTCCCATAGGGGTTCTTCACCATCACAATGGAGGACGACCATGCGCTTTTGCAAGGCTCTATTACCCCTTCTGCCAGCATTCTTCTCACTTCTTTGTGTAATGCCTCTTGCACCTTAGGCGACACTGGCCGGTAAGGCTGCTTGACGGGAGCTGACTGTCTTTCCAGTTCTATTCGATGGGCCACAGAGTTTGCCAACCCCAACTTGAGCTCCTTCTTCGGGAGGAGTTCATCCAAGAGTGCCTCCAATTGGTCCCATTGCTCCTCGTCAGATATCTTAAAGCCCGCGCAAGCCATGAGCGCAGCCGAATTCGTGGACTCCGTGAAGGCTGCCGGGGGTCCCGGCGGTCTCAACGTCCACACCGACGATTCAAAGTCGATTACAAACCCAAACGCTCCCAAAATATCCACTCCCAATATCGTTCCAAAAATCAAGTCAGGCGATAAGGCGAATTCCACCTCGTTCTCATCTCCAAAAGTTTTTATTCTGACGCAGAGGCGTCCCTTCACCCTTCCCACGCTGCCGTTTGCCGTCCTCATGCTCCCCCCATCTGCCCGGGGGTCCCAATGCCCCGTGCCAATAACGGGTCGTACACCTTCCTTCCTAGTATGGAGTATGGAATTAATTTATCTGTGGAGACTATTTTATCCTTACTACCTATTCTTGTCTTAGTTCTATAATTATCAAGAATCTTTACTATTTTGAAAGGCCCATCGGCGTAATCATCAAATTTACCGACTTTCAACCCTTTCCGTAAAAATACATAATTATTTGCAGAGAGAGAGAGACCGGATTCAAGCAACGGTCGTAGTACCTTTTGTACTTTTCTTCCGCTTTGATTAAATTAAATATTAAAGGGATTGCTAGAAGGTGAGACCCCTATTTTTCCGTGAAAATCCGTGCAAATCCGAAGGCGAGTTGCCTTCTGTTCGGCGGTCAAATTTTTCGGGACCAATTTCGCGCAGACTTTTCTCATGTTCAAATCTTCCGTAATAATTTTGCGAACGGTCTCTCTGTTGATATTGGTGATGAGCGCGATCTCTCTTATCGAATAGCGGCGGTCATCTCTCAAAGCTAGTTCCACTTTTTGCCTAGAGGTATCGGTACGGGTATCGACTGGTCGGCCGGCGCGTGGCGCGTCGTTGCACTCTTCCCTGCCCTCCGTGAATAGCTTGAACCACTCGTAGAAGGAAGATTCGGGCATGAGATTATCGCCATACACTGTCTTTAACGCCGACAACGTTTCCTGACGCGTTTTGCCCGATTTAACGAAAAACTTCAACGCAACTCTCTGCTCGTAATAGTCGGCGCTCGACATCATGTAACACTACCGCTATAGGCAAATGTTCACTACACACGTATGAGTGAACGGATCGAGCTGAAACTTGACATAGTTGTTGTTGACACTGTTCTCTATGATATCTGAAAGTTTCGTGCCGATCAGTGTAGCCAAACGCCGCGCATGAAATAATTCCGGATACTTAATTGTCAAGCCTCGTATTTCATTCTGAAATCTCTCCCACTGGATCCCGTTTATAACTTGGAATCTTGGAAGATCTATGCTATTAATTTTATTGGTCTCTCAGTTCCCTAAGACCCTGTCTCATAGCCTCCCATATCCTATCTGTCTCTGTCCCGTCTTTCACAAAAACAAAAAAAGTAAGATTCTTCCCGTTACTGACTTTCTTCAAATTCTCGGTCGCCATTCCTTTTAGGTTTTGAACCTCTCTCTTTCTAAAAAATCTCTTGGATGACTCGTCGATAGGTTTACCTTGATCATCCACAAATAAAACACAATTGCTATGACTCATGAAAAGGTGGTACTTATTCTCTAAGATATTTATGCCCGAAAGAATTCTCTCTAAACAATCCGTTGGTTCCTCTTCGTCAGTAGTAGACTCTACTTCTGTGATGTCTCGGTCATTCATTATAGAGTCTTCGTTATCACTTGAATTTACGTTGACATTAATCAATTCTTCTTCGGATTCTAATTTTGAATCGATTTCCTTGGGTCTTTCCGCTATTTTCCTTTTTATTCTAGCTGATCTTCGAGGCCTTCTTGCTTCTTCTTCCTCGCTACTTCCATTTTTTCTTGATTCCGACTCCGAGGTTTTCCTTTCATGATCCTTAGTGGCGTCTTCATTTGTTCCAGATTCTATAATCCGCTTCTATGGTCTTCCTAATTTGGGTTTTTCTCGTTTTCCATTATTTGGGATGGGTTCTTCCTCTTCGCTAACTCTTGGGCGGTCTTTTTTCTTTAATATCCTTTTTTCAATTTCCTGCCGATATTGTAGGCCTTTTTCTGTAAGGGTTTTATTTGTTCTGGTTGAATATCTAGGTTCCTTTGTTGTGATAAGGTGGATACTGTCAGAAATGATCTCTTCAGGACTCGGATTCCGAGATAAAGCAACGGCGTTGACGTTGGTGGCACCAGCCTTATACTGCACCTCGTAATCGTACTCTTCTAGTTTCAATTTCCACCTAGTGAGACGACTTGTGGGGTCTTTCGCGGTCTTCATCCAGCATAAAGGTTTATGGTCTGTAACTAGGGTAAATTTCCTCCCATACAAGTAAGGTCTGAAGTGAGAAACGCAATATACTATTGCCAATGCCTCTTATTCATAAACCGAATAATTCTTTTCCGCCTTATTCAGCTACCGTGAAACGTATGCACACGGTCTATCCTTCCCGATTTTTCCCTACTAAGGATTCCACCTATTGCGTAGTGGCTAGCGTCTGTAGTTAAAATAAAAGGCTCATTAAAATTTGGATACTGCAAGACGGGGTCACTGCAAAGTTTTTTTTTCAATTGACTGAAAGATTGTTCTTGTTCATCAGTCCAGTCGAACTCTGTGTCTTTTCTTAATAAAGTGGTCAAGGGTTTTGATAGTCTTGCGAAATTGTCGATAAATCTACGATAGTAGGACGCGAGTCCGAGAAATTGACGTATATTCTTAACACTTTTAGGTCGAGGGAAATTTTTAACGGCTTCAATTTTCTTCGGATCTGGTTTAAGACCACCCTGTGTTATTTCGTGTCCTAAAAAGGTAGCTTCTCGTCTTAGAAATTCACATTTATCGGGTTGTAATTTTAAGTTTGCCTGTCTCAGCCGTTCAATAAGTAATTTGAATTTCCTTCTATGTTCGCTTAAGTCCCTGGCGTATATTACTATGTCGTCCATGTAGACGAATAGTTCCGTCCCTTGTAAGCCAGATAACACCACATGCATTAATCTCTGAAAAGTTGCCGGTGCATTTTTGAGACCGAATGGCATTCTAATAATCTCCCAATGTCCATGACTCGATGAAAACGCTGTTTTAGGGGCGTCTTCGGCTTTCATTTCAATTTGATGGAAACCGGAGGCCAAATCAAAGATGGAAAAATATTTGGCACCTCCTAATTAGTCCAGAATCTCCACGATGTTAGGCAAGGGATAAGAGTCGCCAACAGTTTTCTCGTTTAATGCTCGAAAGTCCAAGACCATCCGCCATTTTTGATTTCCTTGACTATCAGCCTTTTTAGGTACGATCTATACAGGGGTGTTATAAGGCGAAAATGAAGGTCTGATTACTCCGTTTTCCTTTAGTTCTTCAACCTGCCTATTTAATTCGTCCTTCCATTTTGGTGGAAATCGTACTGCCTAGTATTAATTGGGCGCTCATCCGTGGTGTTAATACTATGTTGATGAAGGTGAGTACTGGTTAATTTCTCGTCGGGAATATGAAAAAAATCTGCAGAGTCTCTGATTAAATTATGTATTTCCTCTTTCTCGTTTGGTGACAGGTCATCCAGGCAAAGTAATTCCTTCACTTTTTCGAATCGAGACCTTGTATCGATCTTGAACATTCTTGAGACCTTCTCGTTCTTTTTTCGTTTACGCTGGCTCTTCCTTATTCTGGGCCTTTGGATAACTTGTGATTCTTTAATCTCGGAGATCTCATTCATTTCTAGCTCTGGTTTCCTGATTCGCATGTCTTCTTCCGTGGTATTCGTAAATGGCAAGAAAACATCCCCACCAAAATTTCTTACGATTGCATTACCAGCGTATAACCCTTCTTTCATATTAATATTCTCTATAAGTTCGGTTTTCAATGGGGTAGGTTTTACCTTCAAACGAAATATCTTTTCTGATCGCGCTGGAATAGTCATAAATTCGTTATCAGTTGAGCCTTTGAAAAATAGAATCTTAAGGTTATTGAATTCCAAACAGTGGTCGGCCTAATTTATTTTTGCTTGATTTTTTGAAAAAAAGGTGTTTTCAATTAATGCATCATGTGGCTCTATGGGAAATGAATCCGGTACCACATGGAATTTTGACGGTACTCCAAAAATGTTCAATATAACTGTCCCAAGAATGGGAACTTCTCCTTCAGTGATGCCGACCAACTGGGTCGTTTCGTTCATGTTAATCAGATGTCCCATTAAAAATTTATGCTTTATTAAACATATCCCAGCCCCTGAATCTAACATAAAATTCAAGTCATTGTCCCCGATGTTTATCATTATGCATGGAGTGTCGACGCCTGTGGCAGAGACATTATAAATCTTTAGTTGTTCCTTGGATTTCTTTGTGTTGTACCTCCCGTATGCGGGAGGGCATCCCCGTTTTTTGGCTGTGAATTCTGAAAAGTGTTGGAAGATCCATTACCTTGCGGATGACTCTGAAAATTGCGATCGTTTCGAAAATTTTGGTTCCTGTGAGTCTGAAATCCTTGATTGCTTCCTATTACTGTGAAAATCCCGATTATCACGGAAATTTTGACTTCTGTTATTTTGGAAACCTTGATTATCTCAAAAATGTTGATTTCTTTGATTCCCATTATTTCGATAGAAATCGTTCGGGAATTCCCTGGTATTTCCCCCGTTTGAATAAAAGCGAGAACCAGAATCGTCCTAACGCGTGGTCTGTTGATCGTTGTTGAAGTTTGGACCATTAAATCTCGAAAACTGAGGCCCGTTATTCGGATTTCGTTGAGCCTGGACTACACGAATTTTTCGGAACCGGCAGTTTTCCGTTGTGTGGTTATTCATTTTACAAATTTTTCATCCACGGCTTCTCGTCGAAGGGCACACTGGTGCTTCATGCCATGGTAGCTTACACAGTTGACAGATATTTCGTTTAGCTTCAGTCGCGCAACCTATCCGAGGACAGTCGCAAGTCTCATGTTCACTTGATTTGCACAATATACAGCTTGAATTTGACCGACTCAATTTATCACGACGAGTCAGGATTTTCTCTACCTGTATTGCTTTAGGTCCAGCGATATACAACTCATCGGTAGCAGGTAGGAGCGACCTTATTTCGGTTTTGAGGCCGTTTAAAAGGCTTTGCAGGTCTCTTGTTCAATTTCTGTCTTTCTTACATTAGTAATTTTTCCGTTTATTTCGGCCTTGATTGTTTCGATAATTCGATTCCCCAAATCTTGAATTTTGAAGATAAAGGAAGTGACATCTTCTGTGGCACCCTGTACGGTCCGTGCCATGGTTCCGCAGAGTTCAAAGGCGCTTTCCAAAGGAGCGAAATTCTGTAGGATTCCCAAGAGCGAATCAATAGTCCTAGGAACCTCGTTTTCTAAAGCTCTAGAGGCGCCTCCGGTAAGTCAAGCAGATATCAATCCAGCAAGGCTAGTTTCGAGTTCATCTGGCAGTAATCTTTTAGCTTTACGACATGCCAAGGAAAATTCCCTAAAACTGGCACCATTTACTCCACCTGAGGACCGAGGAACGGTTTCTATGACGTCACGCAGTTTGAGTTGGTTATTGGCCATGTTTATTATCGGCTTATTCAGGTTTTCGGGTCTGTTTTTACTTAACACGTTGTCCTCGTTCGTAGTCTGTATTGCCACTTTAGATACGTCCTCCTGCTGATCCTGATTTTTAATTTCTTCTTTATTCTGCCGTTTCCTTGTATCTGGGGTCTGCCGTGCCAAATATTCCTGTTTTTCCTCTTCGGAGAGCTTGTCGAAAAGACTCCTGGTTATCTGAGAAGGTTCGTAACTAGGGTCGAAACCTTTAGGCATGGCTTACTTGCTGCCTTGTAAAATATCACAACTGCCCCCTTTTCTATCTCGTTGGCCTCTCCAACATCTACACGTTCTAGCCGCGATTGTAGAGAAATATACTATCATAAATCCGTCCTTTTTATCCTATAATCATTGAAATATTTAAGAATTATTCTAAGATACAGCCAAGGCTTCATATTGTCTAAGTAACGCCATTATACGAGCACGTTCCTGTTGTACACGTCGCTCAGCCTCAAGCAGGCGTTGGTATTCTCTTACTATTTCATTTACTTCCTTATCTCCTCTAGAAATCTCGTCTTTCCCGCTAATGTGTGCGCAACCACCGAGGAACAAAAGCAAAATGCCAAATGTCATAATTACTCGAGAGAAGAGAAATAAAAAAAAGGAAATTGCCAGTGTCAACCCTCAAAACAACTTATTATAACCGGTTCCTGCGATAAATGAGCTCTATTGTCTCTAGACCTCTAACTTGTAGTTAATCTAACTCATCAATCATTGCCATAAGTACGAGTTACATCACTTATTTAGTACCGAGAGCAACGCGGAAAGTATCGAAATTCTTATTGAAATAACGAGCCACGCGACTACAACAATCGTGAAGGACCTCCCAGGTGAGTGGTGCTTCTTCAAGAAACATACAAATCTTATATGCCCATTGAGCTACGCTTTCTATAAATTCTAAACTTTCTGGGACTGAATCCTGAATTGCATCCATTAAAAGTGAGGAAATTTCAAATATCCTTGTTCATTTCGTTCTTCAAATATTCTAACCAAAAATGTTTCTGATCCTTGAGACAATTTCAACCCTGTTGGCAGCGCCATTTTTTTTCCTGTTACGATCGAAAGTCGGAATACACAATATTTGTTATTCCTTTTTTTGGGGTTTGTTATGCGAAATGCCTAGGAAAATATATTCCCTACTGTCGTCGTGCACAGAACAGGACCCTCCATAGACAACGGCCTACGGTGATCCTGGGTTCGACTTTTGTAGGGAGTCGGGAAATAATCTCAAGGAACCAGACCAAAAATTACAATGAAGATATATAATTTATTAGTAAATTGGTACAAAAATTACTCAAGGCACTTAATTAATTAGCCCTGGCAATACTCTGCGAAGGTCCCCGCCCTAACGTACAGATCTTCCCACATAGCATTGTAAAATGACTCGTCCGCTATTTCCTGTGGGTCTATGCGTCCTTTTAGAGAAGTCCTGATTTCCTTTTCGGAGATCGTAGGGTTGAGTTAGACCTCTTGGTAATGATTACACTTCGTGCAATTTAAGGTAACCCTTTTGGTCGGAGTTATTAAAGTGACCCCAAACGCCTTAGATGCTTCCCTCGCAATACCTTCATCTACTTGCTCCAGAGTTATGTTGCCCTCATTGGGATAGTCTTTTAGATATTTGAGACGATAAAAGAGTGAAGCTAAACCCTTTTTCCTAAATATTTCCTTTTGCGCACTTGGTTTGATTTGGTGTTTCCTAGCTAAGCTCTTCAAACTCCATAAAAGAGTTTCCCGATTGGACACTGTTAAAATGTAGTTGCTATTAAATCATAGTTGTCGCGAAATCGTGTTTTAAATAATTATTTTATCGTTGATTAAATCCCCAGATTCTCTCTCTTTATAATTTGTTAATATTCTCAATATAGATAGTGAAAAATCCAAATGATCCTTAGCTATTAAAGTCATTAAGTCCGTTAAAATTCTCTATAAAAACGAGGAAGGGCTGCTCTGGAAACAGTAGCTGGATAAGGATAGAATCCTTATCACCCAACCGAAGTTTTTCCTAAATAACGTTCCCAATGCCATCAAAAAGATAAGTCTTTTTCCGATATATTCAATGAAAATCTTGAATAATTATTAGCTATTGAAGTTATTCGATCACTGCATTAGGCTCGTTAAAATTCTTTATAAAAAGGAGGCAGGGCTGCTCTGGAAACAGTAGCTGGATAAGGATAGAATCCTTAGCACCCAACCGAAGTTTTTCCGAAATAACGTTCCCAATGCTATCAAAAAGATAACTCCTTTTTTAACATATTTACTTTTGATTCAAAGCTAGTCTTCCTCCAACGGATATTGTCCTCAGGTACAACCTGGGCGGTTCGGTCCTATTGGAAAGGAAGCACGGGCTACCGGTTCTGTCGAACCTTCGGACCCAGAGAACGTTTTCAGTCTTTAAGGCCTTGGACTACCTCGAGGAGGAGCTGTTAGCCAGAAAAGTCTAAGAACGATTCTGATTTTTGCTAGAAATCCACGAGCTTATATACCCGAAAGAACGGGTGAATCATCTCGTGTAATTTCCGTGGCAATCGTCTATTGGTGCAAATTAATCTCTAGTTGTAAGAATCTCATTGGCTTTTGAAATCGTATTGTGAAATATTAGCAAATTATATTCGATTGTAAATGACTCTACTATTTCATAAATGATTTCGTATTCTTTACTTTAGTGTTGAAAGGTCGTTAATTTGAAAAATGCTTTACTCGTGTTCTTAGTGTTATCGGTTAATGACTCCTTGTAATAAAATGCTTCATTCTTAGTGTTATCGCTTAATGACTCTTTGAAATAAAATGCTTCATTCTTAGTGTTATCGCTTAATGAATCTTTGAAATAAAATGCATCTTTCTTAGTGTTATCGCTTAATGACTCTTTGAAATAAAATTCTTCATTCTTGTTATCACGTCAAAAAAAATTCTTCGTTAAAAATAAAAAATATAATGTACCATAAAAGAAAAACGAGCGAATGTAACCCGCTCGTTACATTTTACATACTGTTGTTGCAACACGAGGCATATCACCGATATCACCAGGAAATATGAAAATAATAGGAGGATTTTTGATCGTCAGGTTATATGGAAATCAAGAAACAAGATTCGTATTTTTTAACGAGATATTTTGAATTTGAAAATTCGAGATGTTAATTGTGAGATTAGATATTTGAAAAGTATTATTTAAAGAATTGAATGTACATTATTTTCTTACGTAGATCATGGGATTTTGAATGAGTTTTTTTGTACAGAATTCTTTTATATAAACTTAGTCAGAGGATTTTTCACACTCATTACTGGAAGATAAATAGATTACGATGTGAAAAGTACCACATTCTTAATAGTGAAAATAGTAAATTTTTAGATTATAATTGGAAGAAAGATACATCCTACCAATATGAGAATTCGAATACAAAGAATATGAATGAATGGGTTGTTAATTTGTGTGGAATTGAAATACCAGAGATTGTCAGGAGAATTATATGTTTAGGGGAAAGATTTAGTTATAATGTTAGAGAGGTCACGAGGGGTAATATTTTTGAATCACAGATTACGAAGACTCCGATAGATATTGTTGACCGAATTAGGGATTCCATAGTTAAGATTTGTAGAAACAATCTCAACCGGTCTTGTAACGAGAATTTTGGTAGTAAATTATTCAGAAATCATTTAGTTGCTACTATTCATTTTTTGAAACAACATAAAGATTTAATTTTTACCAAGGCCGATAAAGGTAATGTTACAGTGGTTTTAAATAAATTGGAATATGTTAATGGGGTTAAATTAGTTTTGAACATTGATAATACATATTTCAAAATAGAGAATAATCCTTTGAACTCAATGTTGAATTCATTAAAAGTTATTATGAAGAGATTATTAGATAGAGGTTATATAGATAAGTTGCAATTTAAAAGTATTTATCAGACATTTGGAAATCTGCCTCGTTGCTACGGTTTACCGAAAATTCCTAAAGTTAATTGTCCATACCGTATAATTGTTTCAATAGGTTCTCCTTTTTATAAGTATGAGAAATGGTTGTGTAAAATTATTACAGATAATATTGAACCTTCCAGTTTTAATATTAAGAATGGTTCAGAATTGGTTGAGAAACTTAGACGTAGTAAGGTGCCTAATATACTGGTTTCTTTTGACGTTGTGTCACTATTTACGAGTGTTCCTAGATCAATTATTTTTAAAGCTTTGAAGAAGAGATTTTATAAAATTAGAAGGTCAATTAATGGAGCGAAGAAATTGCCAGAGGAAGAATTCGAGAAAATTATGAGTTTAGTTTTAAATTAGACATATTTTTCATTCGATGGATGTTACTTTCAACAGATTAAGCGTATTCCTACGGGGTCCCCTGTATCACCTGTTTTTGCAGATTTAGTTCTGAGAGAATTGGAAGATTTCGTTTTTTCACGTCCTTTGAAGATTTATAAATATTTCAGATATTTAGATGATTGTTAATTGTTCATAAAGATTTTATTGGTCGAATTGTATAGAGGTTTAATGATTTTCATCCGGATTTAAAATTCACTTTAGAAGTAGAGAAACAGGAATCGTTGAATTTTTTGGACGTTACGATTTTGAGAAATGCAGATGGTTCTTTATTTACTGATTGGTTCTCTAAACCCACTAATTCTGATAGAGTTTTGAATTTTTGTTCGTCTAATTTGATTTATCAAAAAATTGCTATAGTATATAATTTGATTGATAGGGCTATTCTCAACTCAGAATCTTTTTTCCATCAGAAGAACATTAAGAAAGTAGAGAATATTTTGATTGAAAATTCTTATCCTAAAGATTTTATAAGGAAATATACAGGGTGTACCAAAGTCCCCGTGACAAAAAGAAATCCTATATTCCTTTTCGAATTTCGAGTCAAAAAGTCTTTTACCATTTTTTACAAAACTCAAAATTAAAAAAGTTATTCAAGTTCGAAATTTAAACAATAAATACAGTTTCTTGACAAGTGGGGATAAAAGCCACGACCAAACTCTACCCAAATTGTCTTCATATTTTTTTGAGTCGAAAAGTCTCTTGCCACTTTTCACAAATGTCAATATCAAAAAAGATATTCGAGTTTGAAATCTGCACAATCTGATTGGTTAAAACTTGACGTGAACCGTGGGCGTCTGTCGGGGCATCCGGTTCGCATCAAGGGGGGTTTCAGTAGAAAAACCGTAAGAGAGAAAGGCAGGATTCTGGCGCCTGTGTAGGTTACCGTTTTCTGGAACAGTGTACCCTGGAGCTGGTGCAAGTTACCAGAGGAGGTGGGGAGTTAGGATTCCTGGAGCCGGTGTGTCAAGGCTACCGTTTTTTTTTTTGGGAAAGGATACCCTGGAGCTGGTGCAAGCTACCAGAGGAGGGGGCGAAATCGGGGGTAGAGGGCGGTTTTCTCTGCCTTTCTATCTCCTTTTTTCTTCCCTTTTCTTTTCCCCTTTTCCCCTTCTTTATTTATTCAATTATCATGGGGGTTTCTGGGGGACATGCCGGGGGAGGGGGTTTGACGATGTATCGTTGCCTGAACTTCTCGATGCTGACGACCTGAGGTTTTTTCTTTGGCGGAGCAGGAGTGGGTACCTTCTGCGGCGGAGGAGAGGACGAGCGCTCGACCGACGGTGAAGGGTGGAGCTTAGTTCGCAGCTCCCGATCCTCTGCTTCGCGACGCCACTGATCCCCCTGGCTCTGACGCTGGACCCGAGCTTCCCACCGTTGTGCCTCCGTACGCCGCTTACGATCCCTGGACCCGCAACGTCGGGGCATGAGGAACGCCCGGAGAAATCGACAAGGGTGAGGGGGTGGGGGAGGGTAAATTTGGTAGTTGGGAGTCGGTGTGGAGGCTACCCAGGGAAATAGGAATACTGGTAGGGAAGTCTGGAGCTGGTGGAAGCTACCAGACGAGGAGCGGGAAGGAAGGGTTTTTATTTAAATTCAAGGCACCTAATAAGGTGAAAAAAGATATCGGTTTCGCTTTATTCTTCCAAACTTCGTACAATACGATGAGGAAATTGCGAGTGACCGAGTGTGTGTGGTCCGGCAACCCACGCCTACTTAAACCCCACGCCTCAATCAGCACGTTCGCGCAAAACTTCCCACGCGCCACCAAGTGGCGAGTCGCCCGAACCGGGGCTCCGCGGGGCGCGGCAGGGGAATGAACGTGCGCGCGGGCAGGGCCGTGCGCGCAGGGCCGTACGCGCACAACAAACTTCCAACTCGAATATAATGTTTGATTTTGAATTTTGCGAAAAGTGGCAAAAGACTTTTCGACTCAGAAAAATATAAAGAAAATTCAGGAAAATTTTGGTTCGTGGTTTTCATCCTCATTTGTCAAGGGAGTGCATTTATTGTTTGAATTTCAAACTTGAATAACTTTTTTAATATTCAGTTTTGTAAAAAATGTTAATGTACTTTTCGACTCAAAATTTGAAAAGGAATATAGGATTTCTTTTTGTCACGGGTATTTTGGTACACCTTGTATAAGAAATAGATTAAGAAAAATAGAGAATGATAGAATCAATTGTACGATTTAGAAGTTTTCAGACAGAATGATGTTGATTTTCGTGGTTCAAGAATTATTCTACCTTATTTTAATAATGTTTCAGGCAGGATTATTAATTTATTAAGAAGAAATAATATTCAAGTTATCAATAAACTTCCGAATAAATTGAATATTGTTATCAAGAAAGGGAAAGATATCTTATAATCTTACAAGATTAAGATTTTAGACTCAGAAATATATTTTAAACGCAGGATGATTAGTGAAATGTTACAGATTAAGAATAATCAAACAAGTTCAAATGCTATGAATGATACAGAAAAACTTGATAGATGTTACGATAGATCATTCATTTCAAATTATAATTTTTTTAGGGGTTTTATGATTCTTTAAAGGTTTTATTTTTGATAAGATGTGTCTTTTTTTGACTATGTTGTTTTTGGATTTTGATTTCTTATTTTTGTTTTGGGTTATTTTTAGAGATGCGGTATTTTCTTGTTTTAGTTTTATATGTAATCTTGTCGATTTGTGAAGGATGAAGTTATATTTGGGTCAGTATAAGTTCCCGCCTTAGGGCGAGGTAGCAATACTGTTTTTGATGATGTGTGAACACTAAAAGTTTTTGTAAATTATGCTGTTTTCTTAGGTGTGAGATTAATAAGATATTATATTATATTCATATTTTCTAAAGATCGACGTTCTAATTGTAATTTTTGGTTTTTTAACAGATATTTTGACCCTGAAGATGTTCTACATATTAAAAAACGAAACGTTGGTTGGATATTGAGAAAGCAGTCGTTATTATTTTCCATGAGCCGTTTTCACATTCCTTGTTTTTATGGAAATTTTGAGAGAAAGAGGACACATTTAAATTATTGATATCGATTAATCTAAAAGTCGCCTCAGAAATAAAAATAAGTTGAAATTAATTCATGAGCTGCTGTTAAGATTTACGAAAGTTACTATTT
The DNA here is from genome assembly GCA_028476575.1 of Platygaster robiniae. Lineage (NCBI taxonomy): Eukaryota > Metazoa > Arthropoda > Insecta > Hymenoptera > Platygastridae > Platygaster > Platygaster robiniae. Next base: position 18,732,929 of record CM052019.1, on the reverse strand, counting down.
ATGGAAAATGATACATGCATTTCGATGCTACAGTTGCTATTGTGTCTTTCGCATACTCTTCATGTTTCATTTCCACTTTTTGTCTACATTAACAAATTTATTACGTTAGATAGTGACACAAAAACATACTTGAAAATATGGATTTTTGCCATTACTGTAAAATTGATATCGATATTAACGATATCAGAATTTTATCAATATTATCAATTAATATCGATAAATTTCCCATCCCTAGTCAATTAGTTGCAACCAGTTGCAACCTCCTCAAACCTCCTTCTATCGCGTTCTCTTGTCATTTATCTGCATTCATCGCGTTGCAGATAATTGTAAACCTTAAATTTTCATCAATTGCGTAAAATATTTTCGTGTTAACGTTAAACGCCTCCGGAAACGATCGTGAGTGTAATAGGTTGAAAAGGTGCATTTTTAGGGCAAAAAATTAGTATCTGACAATTCTAGAGTGACGCTTGTTGCGGGTTCACCGGGGCTGGGGGGGGGGGGCAGAATAGGGAAATTCTGCCAAAACAGTATAAAAGTGTTCGTAAAAAAAGGAAAAATAAAATCTTCCACCCCCCTCCCCTCGGAAAAAGTCTCTGGAATAAAGTGCGCAATGTGCATATGTGACCCGATCTATAGAAACCTACCTAAGGACCAAATCGATAAGGTTGACTTTCTAGTTCAGTTGGCCTGACGAATAGGCTGAGTCGATTTGATCCATAGGTAAGTTTCTATAGATCGGGTCAAGGGCTGGTTACATGCGAGCGACTTGCAACTTGCAACCTGCAACCTGCAACTTGCGACTTGTGTAGAGTCAGGGAAGGGGGAATTGTCAAACGTCGACCACACTACTGTTGATTGTCGACATTGTCAAATCGTGTCAAACGTCAAATTTTTCAATTTTTGTATGTGACTTAGTAAGTAATTTATTCATTTTTTCTTGTGTATTTTTTTTAAATTTAGTATATACTTCTTCTTGAAGCAACATCGTTCGAGGTTTTTCTTTAATTTTCAGAATTTGCTTGTATTGGTGCTGTGTTTTATCATGATTTTTCATACTTAAAAGTAAAGTATTTTGTAAATTTTTTAGAAGTATTTCAGAATTTCACATTAGTTTTTCCATGTGTTGTGTATATAACATTTTTTATTGCAATTTTATACCTTATATCAGTTTTACAAATGAGAATATAGCTATGAGTTTTGAATATAAACAATATGAACATACAGTTTTTGAACCTCCCCAGATAGCAAAATGAAGTCATAGTGCGTGCAATATGCGACTCACGCGTGCGAGTTTTCCGCACGCGTTTTCTCGCACCAAGTTGAATGACATTGAATTTTATTTTTATTTTACTGAATGATACAATTAACAACGTTAAATATTAAATTGTTTTTCAAGAATGTAAGAATTTCAATGATGTATTTAAAACATGCATGTTTTTAATTGTTTTGATTCGTTTTTATTAGTCAATTACTGTGTTTGTTTTTATTATTGTTCATTTTCTTGATGTAGTTTATCCTGGTTAATTGTCATTCCAATTGTTTTTGTATTGTACCGTAATTTTTTTTTAATTTCTTTAATTTTTGTATGTGACTTGGTAATTTATTTTATCTGTGTGTATTTTTTGCAACATTCTTTATTATTTCTTGGGAATTTATTTTATTATTGGTGTATTCTTTGCAACATTCAGTATTGACTCTTGAAACAATATTTTCAGTTATTGAATTTTTTTGGAATTTTCAACATTTCTTAATTGTATTGTTTCATCACAAGTACGGCAGCTGTTTTATCATGATCTTTTATACATGAATGTAAAGTATTTCGTCAGTGTAATACAGTGGGTACTTTTTTAATGTTTAGAAAAATATTTAAGAATGTCTTTTTTTTTTTTTGTGAGGCTTTTTTTAATACAATTCGTACATTTTGCAGGGCGTTTGAGATTCGAAACATGGACTACGACACACAACAGTGGCTAGAGCAATGTTCAATCACAGTCACTCATGCTGTCAACGATCGTCGACGAAAAATTCTCGCAGCGGCCATTGCCATACTTACATATCATTTAGAGAAAACTCGCAAGCGTCAGCGTCGCTGTTGGGTTCAAAAACTGTATCAACTGCGTGAAAAATCAGGTTTCTATCATGCGATACTTCCCACTGTTAGATTGGAAGATAGCACTTTTCGCAATTACATGCGGATGACAAAGGAGAAATTTGATGAACTACTGCAGTTAGTTGGACCCACCATTGAAAAACTATATGTTGTTCGAAAACCAATACCTGCGCGGGAAAGATTAGCATTGACTGTAAGGTATTTAATAAAAAGTATTTTATTGAAGTTATCGATTCCAATCACGATTTCAATATCTGGAAGTTCTTCCAGTGTTCTTGCCTGTAGATGGTTACGAGCGATTACAAAGAAAATTTGCAATGCATAATAAAAACTGTACTAAACTGAATATATTAATGCAACTCAAAAATGACAAAATTGTACACTCTTTATTTAGAATCTAGTACAGTTTACTGAAAATGTCTTAGATCCTACATTGGTTTTCTACAGAGAGACAGAAGAAACTTATTTCGAAGTTATGCAAATTCAAATTTTTATGTTCAAGAAATGTGAAATCAAAATAAATCGAAGAGTTATAAATTTGAAGAAGGTTGTATTATTTAAAAAAAAAAATGGGAAATTTTGTGAAAAATAAGTTTAACAAGTAATGCAATTACAACGTTTGAATACTTACGTAAAAAATCTTCAGTACAGCAATGATTTTTTTTATACTATTTCTCACAGTATTTTCTGCGAGTAATCAATAAAATATGTTCGATAATTTCTTACTTTCTTTCAGGTTCCTTGCAAGTGGCGATTATATGAAATCACTTGTTTACCAATATTTGATTGCTCCGTCGACCATTTCAAGTATTATTCGCGAAAGCTGTGCTGCATTGTGGAATGTATTATCACCAATTGTTCTTGCTCCTTGCAACGAAGAAAAATGGCTTCAAATTGCTGATGATTTTGAAAGTAAATGGAACTTCCCTCACTGTTGCGGAGCAATTGATGGAAAACATGTTACTATTGAGGTATGAAGTGTTGCTTATTATTCTGACAGCAAAGTATTACGTGCAAAAATATGATACCCTCCAAAGAACTTCAAAAAAGTTGGGGGAATTTTCGACCACGTGAAACGTCGGTTCAACAAAGTTAAAAAAATAAAAAACTATTTGTAACATAACTTAAGGTATGTGATTTTAATTATCACATAACATGAATCGCAGAAGTTGCTTGTTTTCAAAAAAAATTTTCTACACATTTTGAAATATCAGTTTTTCAATAATACTACTTTTGTAATTCTAATTTGAAGTCAATGGTCGAATTAGTGATTGAATCTTTGCACATTGGAAATCAACAGAATGTAAGGATTCAACAAATTTCAGTGTCCAGATGGTGCCGGGTCCGAATACTTTCATTACAAAGGCACACACTCCATCATTCTAATGGCCGTTGTTGACGCAAACTACGCCTTCACCTGCGTTGACATTGGAGCGTGTGGTCGTCGAGGTGACGCTGGGGTTTTCAGCGATTGTGGTATAGGAAAAGCTTTAGTCGCAAACACAATCAATCTTTCTCAGCCGGCACCCTTGTATGATGGCGGATTTCCTTTGTCTTACTTTTTCGTCGGGAACGAAGCATTCCCTCTTTCAACATTTATTTTGCGCCCATATTCAGCGAGAAGCGGGCTAAATAATGAAAAAAGAATTTTCAACTACAGGTTGTCTAGAGCCCGCCGAGTAGTCGAAAATGCGTTTGGAATTATCGCGAGCCAGTGGCGGATACTTCGGAAACCAATGGAATCAGACGTTGAAATGGCTTGTGATGCAGTCAAAGCGATTGTTTGTTTGCATAATTGGCTAAGAAGTAATGACGAAAATGGCACATACATGGAGAAAAGACTAGTCGACCAAGAAGACGCGAACGGTAATGTGGTGCCAGGTCAGTGGAGGAATGTCACTAACATGGCGTTACAAAATCTCCAATCGAATCATGACAGAAGGTACACATATCAGGCGGAAGCTGTAAGAAATGAATTATGTCGTCTATTTAATGACGAATACGTTTTGCCTTGGCAATATTACTGTGTAGACATTGTTTAATAAATAATAAACTGTTCAATTACAGTGCAATTTCAATTAACATACAAGTGTTTTATTCTAAAGTAATAAAATTCTAGAAATTCATGACAAATGTTTGATTGTCTTTGTATTATCTTGTAAAAGAAAAACTTTTTTTTTTGAAATAACTGAATTTTGATGTTATGTTCTAAATACTCGAAATACTTTCGAAGTTGGTAGGGTATTTCCTTCTTTAAATTTATGATTTAAAGTCCTTTTCGATCACGAGTGATTTTTTAGTTGTTTTTATTACTGTATTTTGGAATACATATTCATTTAGATGATAGGCATGAATTGATTGTATTAATGCTGATATTTCAAATCAATAATATTATTCGTTTTACGAATTATTATTATTCGTCTATTGCCCGACGTAACAATCCTAATATTTCAATGAAGCAATTATATAACCTGTGAGATGGAACTTTTTCTAATCTGGCCCTTACGGTTAAAATCATGCCATCGATTGAGCTTGATATTTTTTTTTCCGGTAAGGTTACTTGAATACTTACTTTTAGTTACTAACTGTGGAGCTTCAGCTGTAGGAGTAGCGTCTGTTGTTTATATGTTTGTTAAAATGGAACTGTAAAAAAATTTCGTTTATGAGCAATCTATTTTGCAGTTTAAGAGCAAGAGAAATTCTTCTTTTGTCAATCTTAACAATAGTACCATATACTATATTTCTCATGATTAGTTCGTACTTCTTTTGGTTCGCCACTTAGTTTAGGAACAGCATCCTCTGGAAGTATTTCCATTCTTTTTTGGCAGAAGCTGCAGACCCGCTTGGTGGTTTTTTTTTTACTCGATTGAAGATCGTTGTGAGATCCCGGAATTTTTTTCGCATTGTTCCGGTGACCAATACCCTGAAAATTTTTGTAATTTAAATAACGCATAACGATATTGAGTCATGCATTCATCCATTTGCGTTGAAAAATAAAAAAGAATGCAAATATGCTTATTAATGATATCAAAGCTTTGGCCAATTGGCCATTCCGAAATTATGTATGAAAAATATCAATTTCTTCATAAATGTATACCTTGCAATGCGCGAGACACGGCCTCCCAGGCCAGCCTCCTGGCATCAACCCCTCGTTGCTTGATTGGCAACGAGTAATCCCACAGGACCTTTCTGAATTGAACTTCATCCAGAAGGTGATAGGTGATATCATTTTCCTCCGTATCAGCCTCCATGGACTCCTGTACCTCATCGTCATGCTCAGGTGGAGCGTTTTGGGGTGCTAGTGATGCTGTCTTCTGTTTCGACTCCCGTACCTTATCGTTAGGCTCAGTTGGAGCGTTTTGGGTCGCTAGTGATGCTGTCTTCTGTTTCGACTCCCGTACCTTATCGTTAGGCTCAGTTGGAGCGTTTCGGGGTGCTAAAGATGCTTTCTTTTGTCTTGCAATTGATTCCTTCAGAATTTCTTTCGATATCCATATAATATTCGATTTGCGGCTCGCAATAACTTTAACACCAACTTTGTTATCATCTGCAAATGTTGAAAATATTTTTGTTTTAATTACGTACTCGGATTCAGAAATTATGAAATTGAAACGAATCATAGTTCTAGATTACGTCAACTCTATTTAAACAAAATGTAAGCAACATGTGCAAACTTTAAACGTTGAATTGTCGTGGACATGTCTGCAAAGGACAATTTGAAGACGAAAAAAATATTGTACTTCAAAAATGTCAACAATATTCATAATAAATAGTATGTTATAATCGTGTGATTGTATGACTTGCCTTCGCCATAGCTTACAAACTTCACACTCATCAATATACACTTGTATATGATTGTATTTTTATGTATGGACGTAGAACGAGCCTGAAGTTTTAAAAGAGGACGCCAACTACGCGTTTCTAGGAACGTACTAAATTCTAATGGATTGTATAAGAAAACATTGTAATTCAATACTCAATAAAAGTTTTTGATTACAAAGTTACTATTGGCAAAATCAAATTTCATTTGCATCTCAGGTTGAAAATCGAATACACTATTTATTATTCCAAACTTTCCTTTTCATGTTACAAACTATGGTTTTAAAGCTTTCTATTGTTAAGTATGTGAATCATTGATTTTATATGCTTTTGCTTTTATGAACTTCCTATTCTGCGTTACTACTTTTTTTATTCTTTTACAATTGAAAGTCGTTCAATTTTACATCTGGAAATTGCCTCATGCTAATAAATTTCGATACTTAGATATTAACTTGTTTAAATTTGACAGAATTATTTTGCATTTTTTAAGTTTCCTCATTTCTCATGCGCTTAAATCGTACATTATCGATTTTCGTTGAGTTAAAAAATTTACATCAAAATACATACAATTTTGAGTTAAAAACATTCAATTCAAAAAATATTTATCATAATATTCCATTTCATAATTTGAAATTTTTGGGAAAAACTCATAATCCACAAATTAAAATTCATGAACAATTCAGATTCGTAATAAAATTCCTCAATAATAATTCTTAACTTTCCCTCTCACGTTACAGACTATTGTTTGAAAGCTTTGTTTTTTAAAATCAATTTTGATTATTTTCTTGTACCGCATGTTATTGTCTTCCTAATATCAATTGTGAAGTTGGAAATTTATTCACTGATATTCTTTTTTTCAAACTTGAGATTTAAAGTACAAAATATTAAGGCAATGCATAACAATCTTCAATTTGTAACTACGAGTACCTAATTCCCAAAGATCGATTTCAAAAATTTTTTGAAAATAAGATTTCAAAGTATTTCATTACAGTTATAACAATTGTACTTGAACTTTTCACAATTTCAGGAGAGAACAGGCTTATAACATTGATATTTCAATTACAAAAATGATTATAACAAAAACTTTAAATTTCATTGAAGCTCGCATCCATGCTTTTATTCTTCCTAATCACGTTTTATAAATTAATTAAATTTTCCTTATTCTCAGCAAGAAATCAGTGCATCCAAAAATTAACGCAATATGGAAAGATTTTTCAAGAATAAAAATTGCAATTACTTATTACCTGTATCTGAGAGATTATACTGATTCATGCACAAAACTTTTATAAGTTTTTTATACAAAACAGAAATTCGTTACAGAAATTCAGTTTTTCTAGGGTTAACCTTATAATATTCCTATATGAAAAAAATTTTTTTTAAAACGAACGATATTTTGATACAAGAAACTTCGAATTTCTTTTAAAATAATATTTAAACCCTGCATGTATCGTATAAACTATGGAATTACACATTTCTTGAATACTTTTAAACTAAATAAATTTTAAATAATTTTAAACTGTAGAATGGTATGAAATCTGCAATAGAAATTTTCCAACCTTATAAGATTGGACGAGTTACGTATAAAATCAACAGTAATATATAAATAAATTGAGAAATCAACTACATAAAAACTTTTTCATAAGAATGAATACAGGAAAAGTGTTAGTAGACAAAGATTTTTTCTTGTATGGGTTTTTCAAGGTCACCTAATAAAAAAAATGTTTCGTATAAGAATTGCATAATGTCACAAACGTGTATAAAAAATTATTATTTCATTCTCTTATAATATACTTAGAAAAATCAAAATCATCGAATTAGTAATCTCTATTCTTTTAAGACAAAAATTTTGTTTCATACAGTAATCTTAAGAACCTTGTATGTACAATTTTTTATAAAAAAATACTTGAGCTGGTACATTGCTTTTAAAATGTAAAGTTTTAATCAGAAATATCCCAATCTTATAAAAATGAATAATACAAAAACGAAATTAGTACTTCAAATGAATAAAATCAAATGTAAACCACATAAAAATTTGTATGAGGTCACCTTGTAAGAAAAACTTGTCCCATATGAATTTCATATTAATTTCAATGACATTCATTATCATATACTGTTATTAATTTTAACCATATTAATTAATTTCAAATCATAATTTTTTTGCATTTATTCAATGGGAAAATCATTTTCATCGAGAAAGAAAATGTTGAGAGAAAAAATAATAAACGTTTACCTCTCTCTGGATACATAAAATCACTCCCTGGCATCATCAGGACCCTGGGGTATTTCTGTATACACGCATGGCGTGGAATACTTGCTTGCTCCACTTTCCCATCACAGAAAATGCAAGTAAACTGTTGAAAAATGTGAAATAATTACATGAGAGAATATACACATCAATGCGCCAACGAAACAAGAATTGAGCTTCCAAAAATAATTTCAGGAGCAGATTCATGCTTCAAAAAATGTTTTCCATTTCGTTTTTCGACATGATCATAGTCCTTGCTCGAAAAAAATTGTTTTGACTGATTTTAGGCAATCCGAACCGAAAAAAATCATTGCACGTGCTACGAAAATCAGATATGCTATGACAATATGTTTTGAAATTAAAAAAAAAAGAAAGTACTTACCACCGAGGTTTTTAAATGCTCCGTCATTGTGTGTAATTCATGCACGTTAACGTTTATTAATTAAATAACAAATTAAAGACACGCGGATCTGCAATTTGCTACAATTGTTTTGAATTGTTTTGAATTCACAATTGTCATGCAGTTTTAGTTGCACCGAGTTAATGCGCATCAATCCAGCGCAGTTTTAGAGCCTTACTTGAAACCGACGCACTAGATTACTGCGCAAGTTGCAGGTTGCAAGTCGCTCGCATGTGAACGGACCTTCACATATTAGAAACGAAAAGTTGCTCGGCTGCTTGTAGACAAGCAGCCGAGCAACTTTCTGTTTCAAATCCACCACTGCATAGATAGTAGATACACACATCATTTCAACTGTATCAAATAAATGTTTCAAAATTCGTGTTATCAGTTTCGGGGTTCTGTTTTTTATATAATCTTTCAGAAACTTCATTCATATGAATAAATGACTCAATTTTGTGGAAACACCATTCAGTTCGTTCTTACACATAACATCATCTGCAGCCAACAAGGATTCGACACATCTTATCAGATAAGTATTATCCAAGGAACTCTAAAATTTCATAAAAGCTAAAATTTTCGAAAGTTAAAAATTTTGGCACATGATTCGGTAAAAAAATCTTCTACACATTTTTTAATTATCGTATAACTTGAAATTTTTTCTTTTCATAACAAAGTTGCCTAAAAACTATTTATGCAAATATAATAGAAAGTACACTGGAAGTTTTTACTGTGCATTCAAACATTGTGGTGATTTGAGTTTTTCCAAGTTTTCCATTGAAAACACTTGAAAATATTTAAATATTTTAACTATTACAAGACAAAAAAATATTGATGTAAAAAATGTTTACTTCAAATTTTTAAATCCAGGATATTTTAAACAATTCCAGTTTCTAAACCAAACCATTTGAAATATTAAAAACTCTTAAAAATTCAATTTTTTTTTCTCACAACTCAAAATGAAAAAAAAAATTCGAGTTTGAAATCTGATCAAATAAAACTTCAAACTCAAATATCTTTTTTGACTTTGAGTTTGGCGAAAAGTGGCAAAGGACTTTTCGATTCAGAAAAATATGAAGGAAATTCGGGCAGAGTTTAGTTGTAGTTTTTCTTCCCAGTTGTCGAGCGAGCGCATTAATTTTTTTAATTTAAAACTTGAATGAATTTTTTGATTTTGAGTTTTGTGAAAATTGATGAATGACTTTTCGACTCAAAATTCATAAAGGAATGATGGATTACATTTTTGTTTGGGGATTTTGGTACACCCTGTATTGTAGTAATAGTTTACTTGAACTAATTTTCACTTACAGAACCAAACGTTTAAAAAATATTTCTTCAACATCATTATAGAAATGAATTTTTTTTTTAATCAACATTTTCAGTCGTAAAACATGTTACTTTGTGAAATTTTATTTTTTCAGCGGCTTTTCGATGCTCCAAGCAGTTCTGCGTTCAACACTTGGTGTCACACTAACCTTTGACGATGTGTCTTACAACATAGAGAAAAAAGGTCAGACAATGCCTCTATTTTGATTTCAGCCACATTCATACTGAGGTAAATTTAAAAACTTGAAGTTAATTTCTGCGATAAAATATAGAAAACTATGATTCTCTTATTTTTTTGATCCCATTTTTTCTTAGCATTTTAATCTATCAAAAATGAAAATATGGTATTAGAAAACATCAGATTAGAAAAGTTCCTTTCGTCGTAAACAACGCAAAATTTTCAAACACATAGCAAGTCTGGCAAATTTTTCGGTATTCTTATGTGTAGAAAAAGTATCAAAAGTCTCATACAACTTTTCTACTTTCGTAGTTCATAATGATGTAAAATGATTCTTTATTTTTATCCATCAAGTAATTTTTAAAGTTTGATTTTAAGCCCTGAAAGTTTTTGGAATGTGATAATTTATGTAGATCAGCTTATCTACATTTTTGCAAATATGAAAATAAAAATTGTAATTGCAGAAACTTCAATATTGAGTAAACCTTATAACAACATTTGAAGTGTCAGCGGTCAAAAGGGGGGGGTTAACCCACTTTTCAATAAGGCGCTTTTCTTATGCATTCGGCGGAGAAAATAAGCCTTGTCAAAAAGCGGTTTAGTCCCTTTTGACCGCTGACCCTTCATTTCTAAATGCTTATTGTAAAGTTTTCAATAAACTATCGAGGTATCAGAAATCCGAGATATTGAAGCCAAAAAGCAAGGAATAAAATTTTTCCAATTTTTAATTTACACCGATTATTTATTTATTTATTTTTTTTGAATAACCTGCCTTACCTTTGTAAGGGATGTTAATTTTCGTCAAGAAATCGTTCTAATTTCAGCAAAAAGATTTCGAATACGTAGCTTGATAAATTTAATTCCTTTATAAATAAATTACTCAAAATGTTTCACATTCTTCAGACTTGCATTGGAACGTTTAAGTATAGAAAAAATTAAATATAAAGTATCTTTTACTAAATAATGTATTTTGTACTTAAAAACCCTATTGATCATTGCAATTTCGTACAACTTGATTTCGATTAGCAAATAAGTTCTGAACGTTTTAATTACAATTACTCGAAAGTCGAAATTTCCAAATTTTGAGATTTGTTTATTGTCACAATTCATTTTCAATCTAGTTATTATTTCTTTGATAAATTTTAACATTTGAGTCAACCAGTTTTAATATTGTTAAAACGTATTGTCAGTCTGTAAATGTATCGTATCAATTACGGAATTGAGAAACTTGTACATTTTTACTTTCGAATACGAAAAAAGTAAAAAACAAAAATCAGAAATTGTTGAATAGAGATAATTGACCCCACGGATGCAATAACTGGTCGCTCGCGTGGGACAGTTAGAGAATGAAGGAGATAAGTGGACTGAGCCAGCGGCGAAGGACGAACTTTCACCTGTATACGCGTTGAAAGTTCGGCCTTCGCCGCTGGCGCAGTCCACTAATCTCCTTCATTCTCTAACTGTCCCACACACACGACCAGTTATTGCATCCAGGGGCTCAATTGTTTTCATTCTGATTTCTATTTCCAATTCGAATTCCAAGAATTTTCACATTCAATACGATTGGACTATTTCTAAAAAAATACCTTTTTTCTCAATGAAGTACTTGAGTTCTTTCAAATACTCTAAGCTTGCTTTCGGAAATTTCAATGCCAAAAATTTTACAGGTTGTACTTGTGAGACTGTCAAAATTATATAAACTATGAAATTGAAACTCATTTCTCTATACATTTTATTATGCTTAAATTTAATTTGAAAAAATTTTCCGATTGATATTACTCACAAATGTAGATAAAAAAATAGATAAATAAATGCATAAAACATCATTAGGCACATTTCTAAAAATGTAACAATAAATGCGAGAAAAAATCATAAACATTTTCTGCAATTCTACACATGTTTCAGAATTACACTACTATAGAAATGTGTATAGTGTAGATAACAATTATATAATCATTCTATCGGTTTACCCTTTAACAACCTTCCGAAAATAATTGTTACACTTAAAAATTGTCACGAAATATATGACAGTAATTTATTACAATAATTGATAATTACAATAATAAACTTTATTTATTTATACAAAATACAAAAGTGAAAAAAAATTCCTGTGAAATATCTCATTATTAAATTGCATTCCTAGTTTTACCTTTCTGAAAATAAATTGTACTACTGACAGCTAGAATAAAATACATTATCGCAAAATAAACATTACATTGAAGAGAGAAAATATGCTTTTGAAATTAATCAAGAGTTTTTTTTTATGTAACGAGTTTTCTCGCTTTGCAACAATGAACAACTTTGCTCAGAAAAAAGTTTTTCTTTACAAATACTTGAAAATAGTTATTGAAAAATATTTAAAACTAGTGAAGTAAAAATTTCAATTTTAAAATGACTTGTATGTTTTATTTAAATTCTTAAATGTTAAGGTTTTCTCTGAAAAGTCACTTCCAACTTGAATATTGAATAATTGAAAAGATACTTATTTTGTCAATCATCAATATTAAACATTACATGGAAGAGAGAAAATTTGCTGTTCGAAATCTAACAAGTTTTTTTTAATGTAACGAGCTTTCTCGCTTTGCGACAATGAACAAGTTTGCTCAGAAAAAAGTTTTTCTTCACAAATCATTGGAAATAGTTATTAATAAAATAAACAGATAAGACTCTTATGTCTTATTAAAATTTTTAAACTTTAAGGTTTTCTCTGAAAAGTCACTTTCAACTTGAAAAATGAATACTTGAAAAGATACTTATATTGGTCAATTATCAATATTCAACATTACATGGAAGAGAGAAAATTCGCTTTCTGAAATCTAACAAGAGTTTTTTTTAATGTAACGAGCTGTCTCGCTTTGCGACAATTAACAACTTTGCTCAGATAAAAGTTTTTTTCACAAATACTTGATAATAGTTATTAAAAAATATCTAAAAGTAGTGAAGTAAAAATATAAATTGTGAAATGACTTGTATGTTTTATTAAAATTTTTAAATGCTAAGGTTTTCTCTGAAAAGTCACTTTCAATTTGAATATTGAATAATTGAAAAAATACTTATTCTGTCAATCATCGAAAATGAACATTACATTGGAGAGAGAAAATTTGCTTTTTGAAATTTATAAAGAGTTTTTTTCATGTAACGAGCTTTCTCGCTTTGCGACAATGAACAAGTTTGCTCAGAAAAAAGTCTTTCTTCACAAATACTTGGAAACAGTTATTAAAAAATATCAGAAACTAGTGAAGTAAAAATTTCAATTGTGAAATTACTTGTATGTTTCTTGTAAATTTTTCAATGTTAACGTTTTCTCCGAAAAGTCACTTTTAACTAAAATATTGAGTACTTGAAAAGACTTATTTCATCAATAACCAAAAAAAAATATTACATTGAAGAGAGAAAATTGACCTTTTGAAATCTATTACAACTTTTTTTATGTACCGAGCTTTGTCGCTTTGGAGCAATGAATGACACTTATTTCGAATATGAATTTCTCTTTACAAATACTCTCTAATTGAAAGTACAAAATTACTATTAATTTTTTAGGTGTAAATTTTTAATGAGTTCAAAGTTATTTTTCTGTATATTAATTTTAACGTTTTGTAAATAAAATAACTTTCAGATGAAATAATAAATACTTTCATTCAATGAATATGTCATTGACAACGAGTAAAAATAGAATTTTTGGACAGAAAAATTGCTACTTGATATTCATTAACTGTTTTTCAAAACTCACTGAACTTAGTCTCTTTTTGACAGTGAAACACTTTTCTCAAATCTGAATTTTACCAATACATTGTAATTTTCACAAACAAATAACTTGAAATATAATAGAAGGAAAAATAGGTTCCGTGGTATAGTGTTCAATCCACTGGCCGCGTGATCGAAAACAGAGTATGAAAATCTCTGGGGGAGGGGGGAGGGGGGTGAAGATTTTTGGAGACGATTATTTCTCGGAGTTTCCGAACACCATTACACATTTTTCAAAATATTCTTATAAACTAACCATAAAATAATATTCTATTTCTTGAAATAAAAATTTGCACACTAATTCATGTCATTCATTTACATTCCTGGCGGAAATATTTCGACAAACAAAAACCATTTTTCCTACAAAAAAATTATTCAATGAATTTACTTTATGATTCTTGACTTCGCGTTGTTTTCCGTAGTCAGGGTCCAATTTGCGTTAAAAGTATTTTTTTCGTAAAAATGTGCTACAAACCAAATTAACTTTATCACTGCTTGAAAATGAAAATCTAATTATACCAATATCCCTACAATTTCCGTAGTACTCCTTCCGTATTGTTGAAGTTTTGTTGTATTATTTTTATTGAAATGATTCACGTCGTGCGTTTCGCCGGCAACAACCAGGGGCAGTCAACTGCATGTAAAAAATTTGGCTAAAACTCTGAGCCAATCATAGCGTGCAAACTACTTTCGACCAATGAAAAAGCTTGACAGCGCCACCGTAGTAGTTTGCAGGAAATAATTTCAGCGCGAGATTTCTGATCCAAAATCCGTGATATGAAGTCGGTACTTTTGCTGGTAAGATAGAAATCCAGAACTGAATTGGAATCAATGTCAAATTTGACGTAAGTGATTTACGCATGTGACGGATATGTAATATGAAATGTCAAGGTTTGTTTATCGATTCGTGTTGATTCGTATTTTGACAAATTTTTGTAAGACACTACTCTAAATCACTTAAAGTGTTTTGAAATGGTTACTAGACATATGGGCTAAAAAAATTTTAATATTCTTAAATACGCAGACAATTTTTGAGTTCTGTGCTCAATATTCGCTACGTTATTACTTCCATTGTTTTTTTTAAATTCGAATGTTACGTTTATTATTTTGAAAAAATCTATAAAATCAGTTTTAATGACTACAAGTTAAATGTGATGAAAATCTGAAAAAATTGCATCGGTTTTCTAGCCTGCGCAGGATGATTTTGAGTTTTGTTTTGAATATTCACAATCTCATATCTGCATTTTAGAATATCGTTTGATACATTTGTAGTTAATTGAAAAAGTGATTTTTTAATCATTTCTTCTTAATTTGGGTAAACATCTGGAAAAATAACTTTCCTTTTTTAAGCTGCGAAGGACGATTTTCATGCTTGTCTTTAATATCTATAATCTTATTGCTTAAATTTAAAATATGATCATTTAAGATTTTTAATAGATTTGTCGTACCGTAAATCGGTACGAATAAAAGACTTTGTTCTTTTATATATTGAGTTTATTTCAATACGCAGTGTTGAACAGATTGGAAGCAAAATCGTCACTGGTTGCTAAAGGTGACACCGAGTATTTATATATCGCTGACAAAAATGAATACTGATAAAAAGCAGCACGTACAAAATCATTAGAGTGCGCTCGTTATAGATAGAGGTAGCACGTACAAAATCATTAGCCGGCACTCGTTGTATTAATAGTGTAAAGATAAAAAGCAGCACGTACAAAGTTATTAAAGTAGACTCGTTATGATAACTTACTAAGATTGTTAATAAAGTATTATATGGAAGGAGTCCTAACTTTACGACAGATTAAAAAACCGGTTTCTCAATGACTTCTACAGAAGTAGGATTAAAATATCTAAAAATGACATATCTTTTCTACGTTGTGCAGGCGATTTTGATAATTGTTTTTAATATTTATAATATCATTTTTTTTTGAGTGTTGTCATTCAATATTTTGTAATAAATTACGAAACCGGTTTTCCAGTGTTTTCTATTTAGAAGGGATGGAAATCTGGAAATATATAATCACTTTTCCTAGGCTGCGCAAGAAAATTATGATTTTTGCCTAGAATATTTATAAAGTCCTTGCTTCTTTTATAGATATTATAATTTTACATTTTGTAATTAATTACAAAATTAACGGTTAACCGGGTTCTTAATGACTTCTTACGAAAATCTTAAAAAATGACATGCTTTTTCTAGCCTCGGTTGGCTGATAGTAATTTATGTCATAAATAATTACAATGTCAGTTTCTTTTTTACCTAAATAGTATTCAGTGATACATTTCAAATGAGTTTTTCAATGGCTACAAACTAGTTGGGATGAAAATCTCAAAAAATAACTTTCCTTTTCTGGGCTGCGCAGGCAGATTTTTATTTTTGTCTTAATTATTCACGATGTCATTACTTCATTTATGAAAATTATAATTGATTTTTTTTTTAAATAATAACAAAACTGGTTTTTCAATGACTTCTACTTGGAGGGGTGAAAATCTGAAAAAATGATAGCCGTTTTCTAGCTTGCGCAGGCTGATTTTGATTTTTGTCTTGAACGTTTACAATGTTATTGCTGCTTTCTCGAATATCATTATTTAATAGATTTTGAATAAATTACAAAACCAATGTCCAATGCCTCTAAGCTTAGTGACAGGAGAATTTCAACAAATCATATCTTTTTCCAGCTATATATTAATAAAATTTTAATTTCTGTTCACAATATTTGCAATGTCATGTTGGCTAGTTTTTTTGTTCTTAATATTATATGTATATGTAGCGTGATATGAAGAGACTGACCTACCAGCTTAAAACAACAATTTTCGGATTTTGGAATTTTTTAATAGTACAAAACATGCCTTATCAAATGAGATAAAAATGAGGAAAGGAAACGATCCATAAAAACTTTTGTCCATAAAAACCTTTATCCATAAAAAAATGAAAACCTAGTTTTTCAGTGTGAGCACCTTTATGTTGTCAAATATCATTTCCATCGCAAACTTTAGTACTCTTTACTGATCACGTGTCAAACAAGATAAAATGTGCCCCGGGCGCCGAAAACTCTCGCGCTACCCCTGGTTTTATCGCACCGTATGAAGAAAAAATACCATTTCTTGGAAAGGTTACAAACCTGTAGTATATATATGTAAAAATTCTAAAAATTAGAATGATACGTTGAGTTTGGATATTTTTGATGTGTTAACTACATGGATAGGTGAAGCGAAAAAAAGAGACCACGACTAACAAATCAGCGTAATGAAAATTCGAAATCTTCAAAAAAATACGCGATCCCTTGCTGAAAAAAATATGAGCAGTTGTTTTTGCACTTAAGTTGTTTGTGTTTTACAGTGGTTTGCCATTGGGCCAAACGGGGGACCACTTAAAAAGACGAACCATGGTTCGTCTTTCACTACACTGTTGCACTTAAGTCCAAACTAACTACAGTGTTCCTGTTTTTCGGCAAGGCATAAGAATCATTTTTCAAGTATCCTGATAATCTGGAAAAAGGAAATTTTTTCATACAAATTTTTTTCTAATATTTCTAGCACTAAACATCCTCTTCCTCTAGGAATTAAACGTCTTCAACGTCTAAATATTGGATTTCATTTAGTTTGTCGGAGTGCATATTCTAGTAGTAATTAGTTTTTTTTTACGTCTTAAAAATTTGCACGTAGAGGCCATACACGTTTCAAGGGGTATTAAGAGTAGCTTACAAAACTTTAAATGGGAGAAGTAAGACATTGCAAATCAAACGCCAAAAAAATATTATACATATAAAAATCTTACCATTTTGGTCACCTGTTGTATTGTCCTATACTGTACCATCAGTTTTTCAAGATAGCTTAAAAGGTTAGATAGAGGAAAAACATTTCCTTATTCAATGCCGTGTCGAAAAGAGTATCTTTCCACACGCTCGGGCGATGCAAAACTTATATTCCCATACATTTTGGAATAAAAAAATTGTTTTTTACTAGTGTGGCACAGTTTTTTTAACTCATCTCATCTCATCTCATAACGCTCGCCTTTGGCTCGCAGTGTAATTGATTGTAACCCTCAGATTCTTTAAAAAGAACTTTTACACACTAGTGAAGAAATATACTGTTGTATATATTTGATTTTCTAAACGAGTTTGCTCTTTTGTCTCACTAAAGTCGTTTGTTTGGCGTTAAATATCAAAAAAATCAATAGATCTGTCATTTAATCGTTTAATAACTGTAACGCGCATATCTGTATTTCCAAAACTAAGTATAACACATAATGCATATTTCTTAAATTTCCATAAAAGTAACACATTCGCAAAATCACATTGTTAACTTGAAGCATGTGATGTAATGCCAATTCACGTGACACGCTGCTTTTTGCCACGCCGCAAAATAGATGGTTTTTTTTTTAAATTGGCGATCACCTTTTCTTTTTCCTTTTTGGCATTACATACTCCATTATTACATATTTCTGGAATTATTTCGAAATCATCACTCATAGGAATCAAATTTTGCTTCCTTGGCCTTTTTCGTTGCCATTTTTCAGAGTAGTCTTCAATTATGCTACTTCCAGCATCCACGTATTCAACTTCGTGTAAATCATTTTCTTCTTAGCTGCTGTCACTGTATGCTACTAATCTTGTGAACGCATTTTCGTTGCATTTGTGCTGTTTTTCCTACAAAAAATGCAACGAGGAATTTTTTCGCTAAGCAATAATTTCGAGACAAAAAAGTTTTGTCAGGAGTGATGACATTTCAAAATTTGTTGACGTGTCCCTTTTAGCTTAGTCCTAACCTTTCATTCAAATAAGCTTAGCAAAGAAATTTTCAAATGTACATGGTAAACACACTAATAAAATTATTGGATTTTTAAAGCCTGTGATACCAAACTTTTGCCTTTATACATTCATTATCACATAAATAAAAAAGCAAATGCTGTAGGATTAACTTCTAGATTCGTATTTATGGAAGGTATATAATTTAAGCTATTTAAATTATCATTGCAGCTTTCGAAAAGAATAGTATCGAAACTATTGCTAACTGTGCAAGCAATATTGTGCGAACCAATAAAATTATGACAATAACAAAAAAAGAAATTGTGCTTCAGTTACTGAAACTATTAAGACTATTTTAAGGAGATCATTGACACGATTTAATCTATTAAAGCAATATTATAAAAATTATTGAATCTATCAATTAAGATTAAAAGAATATATGTGTAAACATTGAAATTGCAAACGATTGTTAAAATAACTCAATAGCTTCAACAGTTTCTTTTATCGAAGATTTGTTTTCTACAAGCTTATTAAGTGTATTATAAGCTCACAGTGAGCTCAGCTTAGAGAAAACAATAGTAGTAGCAAGTTGGTGTAGATGATTTTGGTTCGCTTAGTATTACTTAATATGTTTATTATATTTCGTGTGGTTAGTGTCACTATGACACGAGATTTTTACTTTGATACACTTATTACTTCAAATGTTTGTTCTGCTTCTGGAAAATAGACGTGACATTCTTCGAAGTACACATGTGAATTTGGTAGTTCTTCATCAGACGAAAAGTCTGCATTTTCATTGTACATCAACATATCTAAGTAGGAAAAAAGACGTTTTACTGTACTGTTATTCCCTAATTCTTTTTTGATTATCAAAACATATTTCTCAGTTTGGGTCTTACTATCCGCCTCCAATATATCTGAGTCAGATATAAAAGACTTCATTGAAGTTGATGTAACACTTTCAGTGTCTGAAACATCATCTTCTTCATGGTTACTCAGTCCATCTGCCATTTCTCGCTCGTTTTCTTGTTCATTTTGAAAAAAATCTGCGAAATGTATTTTGTGCCGTGTAATAAGCAGAAACATTTGCATGAAATTTTTGTACACAAATTTTCGTATAATTTATATCCTTGTTATAAGTAATTATAAGTTATTCATCCCTTCCCTAAACTTTTTTTTGTTTTCAGATAAATCTTAGTTATGCTGCATCGCCTCAGATTCATTCAGTAAACCAAAGATGTCACTGTGACGTCAAATGGGACGTCACAGAGACGGTGAAACTTCCGCTTTTTGATGCAATGACAGTAACGTTACTGTAACATCAAAGAGTCGGTGAAAATACCGCTCTCTAGTGCGACGTCACTGTGACGTCTCAGTGATTGCATCAAAACCGGAGCTATATTTCGCCGTTTCTGTGACGTCACAGTGACATCTCTGGTTTACTGGGCTGGATTGGAACCAGCGTAACTAATAGTGGGTGAAATGCAGGAATGAAGTTTTTGTGCGTACAAATAAAGTAAAAATCAACATGTTCATCGTACGAGGGGGGACCCTAAAGTAACGGGAATTGTGTTACAACTTTTTTATTGACACATTTTTTCACACACAATTTTTATCACCTTCAAAGTAACCCCCATTGACTGTAATACACTTGTTCAATCTTTTTTTCCAGTGTTCAAAACAGTTCTGAAATTCATTTTTTTCAATGTTTTTTAAACCTTCCAGCGATTTTTGTTTCACCTCTTCTACAGTCCCAAAACGTTTTCCTTTCATGTCCCTTTTGAGTCTAGGGAACAAAAAAAAGTCACAGGGGGCAAGGTCCGGTGAATAGGGGGGGTAAACAATCGGTGTCATGCCGTTTTTGGTCAAAAATTTCTTCACGGACAGCGCTGTGTGGGCAGGTGCATTGTCGTGGTGGAAGAACCAATCTTCAGTGCGCCAAAGATCCGCTCTTTTCTTCCGGATGTTCTCCCTTAACCTTTTCAAAACCTCCAAGTAGAAGTGTTGGTTGACCGTTTGGCCTGGAGGAACAAATTCTGCGTGCACAATACCTCTGCAATCGAAGAAACAAATGAGCAATGTCTTGATGTTGGACTTCACTTGGCGTGCCTTTTTTGGACGAGGCGAGAGAGGTGTCTTCCATTGGCTTGATTGCTGCTTTGTTTCGGGGTCGTAGCCATAGCACCATAATTCATCGCCAGTTATAACCTTGAGAAAAAAATCTGGATCTTCATCCAACTGATTTTGCAGCTCAAGACAGGCCTGAAGTCGACGCTCCTTTTGATCGTCGGAGAGAAGGCGAGGAACAAATTTGGCTGCAATCCTCCTCATGCTCAAATCTTCAGTTAAAATCCTCTGAATTGAACTCCATGACAATCCAGACATCTCACAAAGTTGATCGATGGTTCGGCGACGGTCTTCATGAACAAGAGTGTTGATTTTTTCAATGTTTTCGTCCGTTCTTGAAGTCGAGGGGCGCCCAGAACGAGGTTGGTCTTCTATTGACATCTCTCCATTCTTGAAACGCGAAAACCAGTTGTACACACGCGTTTTACTCAAAGCATTATCTCCATAAGCTGTTTTCAGCATCACAAGGGTTTCCGCGGGTGTTTTTCCTAACAAAAAACAAAATTTTACAGCCGCGCGTTGCTCTCCGCACTCAGCCATTCCACGTTTTCGCCGAAACGGAAAAAGTCGTTTCACTAGAAAAATTCTTACGGACGAACGAATGCACTCACAGCAAATGAACTTTGCACACTGACTTGGGAGAGTAGCAGCTTGGAAGAGAACCAGTGGAGAACCCGATCCCCCCCTCCGCGGTCCCCCCACCACCTAATTCCCGTTACTTTTGGGTCCCCCCTCGTATATCGCTATTTCCAAAGAATCTACGTACATTCCAAGTAATTAGCTCTTTTGCCCATTAGAAATCCGACGTTATGAATAAATTTTGGCAAGTCTTTCTCATTTGATTCTTTCAAATCTTCCCAATATGTTTTCAATCGGGCTTCTTTCACGATGGCAGTTGGCTTTCGTACATGCCGTGGTACTGGAGATTCTCTTAGCTGTTTCAGTAGAGAATGGTACTTGGAAGCCAACAAAACCAATCCTTCTGCGTTTTGTAAGTACAATAGAATAAACGATGTTAGTTGTATGAGGGACTCTGAGGACTTGATATGTTTCTGTATATGCCACTTGTGTTTGGCATATGTCTTAAAAGCAAATAGATATTTTTCGTGGCATTAAAATGTTTTTCAGCGCCCTTAAATCAGTGACTTGCTTTCATGACATTGTAGGCCAGCCTCACATATGAACCTAACCTGATTTACCCTAAGTGAAATATTTTCTGTCTTAAAACATATGCTTGTGCCTTATTTTTACGATATACAGAACATCTCAGCTCCATACATTTTGTGACATATTTTCGCGATATCTCAGCCCACCCTCAGCTTTGTGTAACCTGACCTAATGTAAAATGAATCAAGACTCCCTTTCGTGATGTTTCTTCATTAAATTTCAACCACTCCTGATGATGCAAAAGCCTTGAGTAAGACGTGGTTCTACTTCAAGAAAAACTTACTCAGAAATACCCCGACTTTCGGGTTCTTGATCATCATTTTTACAAGTTGCCGATGATAGTTTTCAAGGATATTGTTTGTTCTTCCAGTTTTTTCAAAGCATGTATAACTTTCTGGAGGCCAACTTTTTATCCATGTTCTTTGGAAGTACGAGAAAAACTTGTCAAAACGGCTTTTTATATTGTACTCGCTTTCATTTGACTTCTGTGTGTTGCGAAAAAGAATTTCCGTCTTTTTCTTTAGCAGACAAAATCCTTTCTCGACGCAAGTTGGTGGTGCAAGTGGCAATGCCATAAATTGGTGAATTATGCTGCGGCTTTGTGATATTATAAAATTAGTTCTTCTCTGTGAAATAAACGCCATTCAATAGTTTTAAATGTTATATTTCTGTTTAAAATTGATTCACTTCATTATTTTAGTGAGATATGCTGATTGTTGCAAAGGCACTTTTTTAGACCATGTTACTATGTTTTTAAAGAAAACCGTATATTTATGCTGAGGCTGAACCCAGGATCTTTTATTTACAAAGCGATTTGTGTTGTTTGGATATTATTATGAAGAATATGGTTGTATTTGAACAAACCTTTTCTGCATCACTTTTCGGCATCAGTTTATTGATGGCTTGTGTCAACCCAAAAGTTCTAAATTTCTTGTAAATGCTCTGCAGAAAAAATGTCTGCTCTGATTACATGCTTTAATACATGCATGGTGGTATCCAGTTACAAAAAAAATTATACACTGTTAATAGTTTGCTGATTGTATTTGTAAGTTAAAAAGTGCATTGCAAGTAAAATCCATGTATTTTTTTTTTTTTTTTTTTTTTTTAGGTAAAGTTATCAACTTGGACCGTAGTATTATATTTTTTCCTTACTTAGTACATAGAAATTAAATATTGTTAAATTCAATTTGAGTTCTTACACCAATATAAAATTAAAATTCCAATAAAGTTACACACTTTCGTGTAAGTTAATAATTATCCTCATTAAATATGAGAAATACAAAGTTACTATTTCAACAATGTTCAGGTATACAGAAAGTAACAGAAACCACGGAAATAATTTTAATCACTTATTCTCATGAAATTGTAAAAAATTTTCTCCTCTGTCATTTTCTGAAACTCATTAAATGAAGATAGTTATTAACAATAAAATACCAAACAGCGTTATTTTATCGATTCAAATATCTTAAAGAATAATAATCGCTCGTGCACGAGTGATACATCTGCGAACGTGGGATTTTAAGACGAACATGCAGATGTATTTTTTTTGCATGAGCGATTATTCCTCGCAGACTTCTAGCGCTTATAAAAGTCTTCTTAATTTCATTACATGTTATAAGTCCATAGCCTGTCACTTCTTTTTTTCAGGAGCTTGTATCTTGCGAATCATTAAATGATACATCGCGTATAAATAAATGATACATCTATGAACTTGTTTTGATATTTTACTCTAACCTATGTATCACACGTAAATGAGTGATTATTATCCCTCGAAATGTTGGGAGTGATAAGGTGACGCTGTTCGGGAATAAATTGTTAATAACTTTTTGAATTTCGCGAATTTCAAAAATTAACGAGGGAACAATTGTCTTAGAACTTCATGAGAAATAAGTATTTAAAAAAATTTCCGTAGTCTCTACGGTACACTGTTTCAGACACTACTATGAATGAAAATTATATAGTTTTTCCAACAATGTGCATTCATGTAAATAAGGAACAGATTTTTTGTCATTAATAATGAATGGTTTTTGGAATATATCGCGTATACGCACTTGAGTAAAATGAAAAAAACATTTTTCTGGAACGATGTTTGGCCAAACGGTTTTTGCTGAATTTGCAATCGCGGGTTCGAAGTCAGTCATGATATGTGTGAAATTTAAATTGGGAGTCTTTTCTTTCACAAACTCAAAAACTTTTTTATACGATTCCATCGTTTTTCTTTTCATCAAGATCCACATAAATGGTAGCGACTGAATAATTAGTATATATGTATGTCACAGCATTTATTACTGGTTAAACGAAGACTTGAAAATCTTACGACATTGCGAAAGCGAACCATCATAGTCATGAATTGTTTTTTTTTTGGATTTTCGGGGAAAGAGTGCTTTTGGAACTCGACTGAACGTTGCGTCTGTATGAAGACAAAGTTCATCATTTTCACCGGTGATCGTGTCACTCAAAATAGCTTCCGTTAACTCTGAAATTAGGCTTGAACTCCAAAAAGCAACTGTCGTATTATCTTGATCATTATCAACGACATGCGATTCAACATACTCGTCATCCTCGACCTTCCCATACATTAAGTGCTTGTTTTGTAAATCAGAGCCAAGATCATTCAAATCTTTAGCCTTATTTCCAATTTTGAGTGATGATCTTAGCCAATTTGATATATTGCATTTTACATCTTTGAAAGTTACCTTCGAGCCGATATCAGGATATCTGACATAGAAAAATACACGGTACCCTTAGTAAACGACAACCATAGTATCACCTCTAGTTATGTATGTTTTCACCTATATAAGACCTATATGTGACCTACATAAGACATATAAACCATTTATAAACAATATACGTAAAACTTATACATATGTGTTGTATGTAGGTGGTTCATATGTCATGTATAAGTCACATATAGAGGTGAAAAACATACATGTAGGTCATGTAATAGTGATATATAGGTCGTAGTTCCTTAAGGGCAATTGTGGTATTTCCAAATTATTGATCTGAAAACGGTCGTATTGTTTTGAAAGCTGTACAGTTGTTCGAGCTCTAATGCGATAAGAAAAATATTGCTCATAAAAAATTCTACATCATTATATTATACATCTTATGCATAAGTAAAAAAGCGATACCGCGTCCACAAGAGCAATAAATAATAAAAGATTAGTCATTTTTTCTTGTGTTGAAATCTATGTAAACGTTGTGTGAAATCTATGTAAAGGTTGTGTGAACAGTTTGCGTTAACTCTTTACGATAAGTTTGCGTACACGGGTGGAAGCACTAGTATGTAAACTTTACGAAACTGTTCACACTGAGTGCGTAAGGTTTTCTGTGTAAACACCTTTGTAGACATATTTACGTACACGCAGTGCTCACACCTTGTTAACAGTTTACGTAAAAACGTATTTACGTAGAATTTACATGCTAGTAGTACGTCCGCGAGTGAATGTATACTTTATGTTAACAGTTAATATAAACTGCTTACCTGATGTTTACACTAAGTTTACGTGAACATTTTACGTAAACTTAGTGCAAACATCAGGTAAACAGTTTTCGTAAACTGTTACGTAAACTTAGTCCATACATCAGGTAAACATCTTTCGTAAACTGTTAATGTAAACTATTTACGTTAAGTTTACATCCACTTGCGGACGAACTAGCATGCGAATTTTACGTTAACATGTTTAAAGTGTATGTTTGCAAGGGATATAACTGTAAGCGTTACTGTACAGAATAGATCGAGTACAAAAGCGACAAGGTAATCAAAGTAGAAACAGACAAAATCTCACTTAATTTGTGTTGCGCGATATATCTCATCAGGAAAGCGGACTTCCTCTCGGCAACGTTGCCACAAGTAATACTTAAATCTAAGTCTGTCCATTTTTCCTTTGTGGGTTGCATCCAAAACGTGGGCATTGTAAGATTCATGTTTCTTTCCATAAGAAAACACGCCATCAACAATTTTCCTTCTGCACTTACAGCCATTTTTCATGTAAGAGCAAACAACGTAGCTTTAAAAATAATAAAAGTATGATAACATCATAACTTGAAAGGAAAAATGGCTTCCTGCATGATAAGTACCTACAAAGGTACATGTAAATAGTCAAAAAACAAAAAAAAGTACTGAACCTCACCCTCCTTTACTACTTTTCCTTCACAGCCCTCCTCCATGTCAGAGTAAGTGGAATTTCACTGATAATCAGTGGAAAGTAAACCATAAAGACTTTTTCTCGGTAAAAATTGGCACACTCTTGGATTACATTAGTGAAAAATCACTAATTCATAGAAGCACCTTTTCCTCTTTTTAAATTAATGATATTTCATTGATCAGGTAATGAGTTCTCACCAATAATTAGTAATTTTCCCCTAATTGATTAGTAACGATGTACTTATGAGTATTAATTTTGAAACGTTTAAGTAGTTGTTTTTCACTGATTAGTTTGTAAAAATCGCAAATTGTTGGCGAGAAGTCACTAATTGATTAGTGAAATATCATTAACTCTAAAAAGTAAGGAAGGCGCTACTAAGAATAAGTGTTTGTTCACTAATTCAATTTAAGAGAGCACGCACATACACTTCGAAGTAGACAAGTTTTTTATTACCATACTTGCACATTTTTTACTATTGTAAAAATATTGAAAGAATAAATACAGAAAACTTTTCTTGTTTTATACCAGGTATTCTTGTAGTATGTATGCCATTTTTTACCAGGTCAGAATATAAAGCAAAAGTGAAAAGTCATATGATCGAACAAATAACTAATGACAGATCATTAATTTTACTGCTTTATCAGTGAAAGGGGAGCCACTTAAAGATTTCCTAATTACATTTTATTTATATCACAATATTATAATGTGTAAAATATTACGCATGTAACTTACAATCCTTCAAATACGGTTTATGCAATATATACACGGTGTACGGAACACCACAGAAAATATGAAAACCACTAATTTCTCATGAAATTCTCAGACTTTTCCATTTGCCATTTTTTTGAATTCGCAGAACTGAGGAAGTTATTAGGACGTAAGAGTTCAATCTGTAATAGCGTCATTCAATTACAGCCAAAATAATGATCGCTTATGCACGAATGACACATGCTTAAGCATGGAACTTGCAAGACGAATTCATATAGGTATATAATCTATTGAAATGAAACGAGTAGTTTGCGAGCAACAAGTCTACGGAAAAAGGGGGCAACGGGTAAACTTTTAACATATTGAATGAAATCAACAAGATTTTCACAAGTGCTATAAGTCGGCGAGGAATGATCTATCATAGACGAATGATACAATTGCATGTTCCTCTTGGAATTCCACGTCCGCAGATGTATCACTCGAGCATGAGCGATTATTATTCCCTAAGGTATTGGCAGTGAGCTATTCGGGCTTAAATTGTTAATAACTTTCTCAATTTTGCAAATTTCGAAAAATATAATATAAAATAATGTATTTATATATTATTAATTATAATTAAAATATTATTATTAATTATAATAAACAAAATTCATTATATTATAATAATAATTGAATCATTTGATTTTTTGATTGCCTAAGACTGGTTTTAGTTAATGAATCGTCGGTTCTTTAGTTCGAATCAACACCCTTTCCCTACTTACACGACTTTTCTATTCATTTTATCGATAGCATGCGAATTGTGGTGAAAAATGACATCGTCATAGATCACTTTTGCGTCGACGTTAAATAAATATCTTTTTTTCTTCGCCGCTGCTTCGGGTATGAGTATCTCGAAATTCACGGGATTTTCCAACATTTGATTAATTTGTTCCACCTCTGCAATTCTTTCATTTTCTTCTAATGAGGAATTGCGATTCATTTCTTGTATATCCTTGTTTGATTTTTTCGGCTACATTTTTTGAAATTACTACAATTACTTTTCAAATGACTATTTTCAACATTAGAAATGTAAATTCTTACGTGTTTTTTATTTCAACTGTCAGCAAACTTTTTAAGGTTTTGCGGCTGAAATGACATTTCCAAAAAACATTTGAATAATAATAAAGGTGGGTCTCACAACAGTGCGAGTTTTTCTATTTTTATGGATTGAAGTTTTTATAGATTGCAGTTTTTATGGATCGTTTCCTTCCCTCATAAAAATCACATAATTGATTTTTTTACCTGCTTGGTCGGTTGCATATTTATACCATGCCACATGTTTCGTAATAAAATTCAAAAATTACTTACCAATAACTACTAGCTAAGGAAGATAAACATGTGAAAAATAAAATTCTTCATTTACCCACAGACATATTTCGATTTATTACATACAGTATTCGATCACTTGGAGCCGATAAATTGAATGTCATTGGCTATAAGTTAGCGTATATTGGATTTGACTTTTTGATGATGGAGGGTCATCTTTACTTTCGGATTTCTGTCTTCAATATTAGCTGTTTCATTGCTTTTTTTGCATATTATTTCATACTTTGTATTGCATCATAAAAACTGCACCCCATACAAAATTTTATAACAAAATGTAAATTCTTATAATAATCTTCGGTATGTTCATAAAAATTTATAGTTACAAAGGTTTTATTGCGCTTTTGCTGCAAAAAAAAGGCATTTTTTCAGATTCAAACTTTTTTATTTGTTATAAAATACACATATATTTACGTGCTAACTGAGAACAAATATCAGAGCTGAAAGAAAGGATGATTATCGCTGTATTCACATTACAGTCGCTGTTTTCAACAGGTATTTCAGTTGTTTCCGAACATTTGCGTAAATTCAACAACGGATGACCTGTACAATGATTGGTTATTAAATATAAAATCAATCATACCCTTGAACTGTCAGTTTTCATAAGTTTTTTTTACGGAGGTTGAGCTCAATCCAAATTTTCGACCATTTTCTCTGGATACAGCTTGTAAAACGCATGACCTTTCATAAGCATTGCCCCGCGGCCATACTCTTATCTTTCAGCTAATATTTGTGCATTCTATTGAAACAATTTTAGGTAATTGCATTTTTCACTTTAAATTCAATTTAAATCAATAACATTTTTTGTACAAGTATGAAGGATTGCTTTAATCTTCCTCAAACCTAGTTTGCTGTCTGGGTGTCAAACATCTGGATGTTTTCAGCTAAACGGCAATATAAACGATGTTTGCTGATAACGATGTCATAGATTTTTAAAATCAAAATAAAACACTACTTACTGAAGCTGAAGATTCAAACGAATACTTACTCAAACTTTTTATGATTTCTTCATGAATGAATGTGGGAAGATTCTGTATGCTCTTACGAAAAATTTGATGCGTTCCTCGCCTTTTTCCTACATGGGCATCACGGTAATTGATGTGAAACATGGTAACAGTGATAAAGATACGTTACTTGAATTCCGGAAGGATGAAGGAAGTATTAAGAGATATATGCTCAAATCATGCAGAAGACTGCTCTTGACTCTTACGCAAGTCTTGTTGATGCTTTTTACACTAACGTATCTGTAAAGAAAGTTTACCAACATTCTACAATTTTCGGTCAAGATAGTTTGGATTTGTCTCTCTGGTCGAGGTAGTGCCTTACGTTAAAGAAGTCCGACATTTTTGGTAGTGAATCTCAACCTTGATGAGTTCTCTTTTGTTGATTGCCTCCTAATGTGCAGGTCTTTTCAGTCTATTTAACTTAAAGGTTGGATCTTAAGAAAAACCGTACTACTTCGAATGAAGGAAATAATTGCACTATAAATAATTTTTATTTAATTTATTGTAAGCTTGTCGATTAAATGGATACTTCTTTCTCATACCTTCAGTGAATCGAATATGCGGATTACATTCAACTGAACTGTAATAAATTTACATGAAGTTTTATTCACGTCAGTATCTTTGCTTGGTTAGGAGGTGAACTCGTTCAAAAGAATGTTGCTTTTACTACTGTTCGAAAATTTATTAAGCTTATGCGAATGAATTTCATGAGAAAGTCCTGTAAACTTTATTATAAGCTTGTTTATAATAAAGTCTTGAAGCTTTTGCTAATCGAGCTACAATAAGAGATTCCGCATGAAACAATTGAGGAACTTTCTTACCATGTAACATACTTCATGAATAAAAATTTTGATTTCAGTTGAGTATACGCACAAAATAAACATTTTTTAGGCTAACGACTGTCTTTCACATTACGTGATTGGCAATTATCGAAAACCATTTTTTAATTCACAGTATAAGTGAGCAAAGTTCTAAGAGTAAAATTTTAGCTGCGTTATGCAATTTACCTTCAGACTCAAAAGAGACAAAAAATATCACGTATATGGTACATTCTACAGTTGAGCTTGGAAATATATGCGTCTAGTACACATTCCATTACGATAGCGATAACATGTATTACGCGCCAAAGACCAGCGCTCATACTACATTTATTAGTAATATTTCGTTTCACTTTACCCTATGCAATATCAATATTAATAACGCGAAGTTAGTAATTGTATCACTTTTACATATACAGAGTGTACTAAAATCCCCGTAACAAAAGAAAACCCAATATTCCTTTTTGAATTTTGAATCTAAAAGTCCTTTACCACTTTTCACGAAACTCAAAATTGAAAAAGTTATTTAAGTTTCAAATTTAAACAATAAATGGGTTTTCTCAACAAGTGGGCATAAAATTCACCGACTAAACTTTACCCACATTTTTTTCATATTTTTTAGAGTCGAAAAGTCCTTTGCCACTATTGACAAAACTCAAAATCAAAAAAGATATTCGAGTTTGAAATCTAAGATATTTGATTGGTCAAAACTTCTAACTCGCACATTTTTTTCAATTTTGAGTCCTAATAAAATTGGCAAAGGACTTTTCGACTCTAAAAAATATGAAAAATATTTGAGTAAAGTTTGGTTCATGGATTTTATCCCCACTTGTCGAGAGAGCGCATTTATTGTTTAAACTTTTGGATTGAATAACTTTTTCCATTTTGAGTTTTTTGAAAATTGGTAAAGGACTTTTCAATACAAAATTCAAAAAGGAATATTGGGTTTTCTTTTGGTACGGGGATTTTGGTACACCCTGTATACAGATAATATTTTAACATATTTTTCACGTGACATATTACAAAAAAGTTAGACTTATAACTTTTAAAATTTTTTGATTATTAAAATAGAAGGACGTACAAAAATCACAGATGAGACTAATTCCAATTCAAAAGCGTTTCTTATCAGAAGAGAAGCTTAACGAAAGAGTTTCGATTTTAAACAATCAAACGTCTACCTACAAAACAATGGCAAAGGTTTAAAACAAGAGTATGGAGAAAAAATTCTAAAAGCTTCTGGTAGCGCAGAACATGGTGTTAAGACAGTTGTTAATGCTATAATCGAGGGGAACGAGATGCTTCGCATGAGTTGAGCGGCCCAGCAGATGTTCGGTTAATTGAAAATTTTAATAGAAGCCTTCCGGAAGAAGCTACATTTAAGATAGTCTGTACTTTAAAGGGAAATCGGCAGAACTAGTGTTACCAAATAATTATGAATTGTTGTCTTGACGTGACTGCTTTGTTTAGTGATGTACCTCATGATTTAGTGTTAAAGGCAGTTGAAAAACAATATGATTTACTACCGACGTTAGAAAGAACGATACCAAAAACTGAATTGTTATGAAGTATTTCGTTGTTATTGAGATCATCTGGTTTTACGTATGAAGCACAGGTTTTGGAACACATACATATGAGAAGCCCTATTTCACTTACTCCCTCAGTTTGAATTAGTAGAAAACTACTAATTGATAGTAGAATTTCACTAATTGAAAAAGTGAAAAGGGAGCAACTAAAGTTTTAGTGAAAATCTAGTAATTGAATTAGTGATATAGCTTACTGATGAAATTAGTAATATTTGCCTGATGAAATGAGTAATATTTGACTACAGCAGAAAGTGTATAACTATCTTTAAACCGAAGTAGAAATCCACTTACTTTTTTGAGTAGTGATATGACATTAGTTTTTTAGTCATCTTATGAACTACTAATTCATTTAGTTGAATTCGACAACTTTTTTTTCATTTTAGAAACTACTGATTCGTTTAGTAGAATTTGACTATTTTTTTAGTCAGCCCGTGGAATTCTACAAATTTATGAGTAGATTTCTGACTATCGCTGAACTTCTAATCGAATTAGTAAAAATTTTACTAATTCGAACTGAGAGAGGGGTCTATCTAAAATTCAAAAAGATAATGTACCAGTTAGAGTTATAGCTTCTTCGATCGGAAGTCCACTTTATAATTTGGAGAAGCTTCTACAAAGGGTTTTAGAGAACGTTGTTCCAAAGGCAAGATCTTATATAAAAAATAGTTTGGAATTTGAAAAATTTATAAGAGGGATTAGATGTAAAATTTATCATAAATTAGTTTCATTGTACGTTAAATCTTTATTCACAAATATTCCGAAGGATTTATTAATTAAGAGATGAAGAATTCGTTGGAATCACATATCTAAAGGAACGAAAATTACACAGGAAGAATTTTTGGGAGCTATTGATTTGATTGTGAGTAATACCTTTTTCAAATTCGATCAGAATATTTATAAACGGAATTACGGTACACCTTTGGGATCACCTTCATCTCCTAATCTAGCAAACATAGAGATGGAAGATTTAGAGACTGTTTCGATTGAAAAGCTTATCTTCGAACGTAGGTTTTTCAAAAGATTTATGGATGACATTATAGCTTATATTCAGAATCATGAAGATGTTGAAATTTTAGAGGTATTCGATGATTATCAGAAAGACTACTATTTACGATTTAGAGGGAAAAAGAAAAGGGATTGGCATTTTTGGATACAATAGTAATGAATGGATGTGACAACTTGTTGAGGGATTGGTATAGGAAACCGACGAATACTGATAGATACATTAATTTTTGGTCAAAGCACCCAATGAAATATAAATAAAGTTTTTTAAAAGATGTAATTGATAGAACGATTTTACTTTCAAATGAGCAATGTAATAAGGAGAATATTGAGAAGGTGATGGAGATTTTATTGAAAAATTATTACCCTGAGAAGTTGATTAAAGATACAATTAGGAAAGCGTTAAACAGTTGACATGTGCCTACGATGCCCATGCATCTTTTTTTTGATATACAAAAAAACAGGGACTGCCCGTTATAGACACCGTAGACATTCGTTCGACAATCCGGTCGTTACACTTCAACCATGTTTTTTCATCCTCTTTGACATAACAGTAATAATGCCGGAATCCACCTGTTGCTTCTCCGTCGTGGACCACTATTCCTGTTAAATCGAAGTTGGAAAAATCAGTTGCAGTCCCGACCGGAATGCTAGCGTTCATGTGGATCTTCCTGTCATCTTTGACTACGCTTCGGGCCCCACTGACACTGTCCTTCACCACCTTCAAACATTCAACTTGGATCGTTACAGCCGCGGGCATCGTCTCAAACATAACGTTGGATTTTCTTGGCTGACAAAATGGTGTTGGAAGGGAATATTCTAAAAACTCCCGATTTATCGCTTTGCCAAGAAGACCAACGATGCTTGGAGCGTTTTCAACGTGCCCTCGTAAAATTGAAGTAGACTTTCGAAAAACGTGAGTGGTATTGCAACTGTTGCACTCTTCCGTTTTTCGGAGCTCCATTGACATCGGGTTTACCCCAGATTCATCATGGAGCCTCTTCACCAGTTCTTCATAGAAATCTACTGCGTCTTGCTGCTCCCCTTCCTTGAATTTGAAGTTAGTTAAGATATGTCGCACAAAAGCCTTGTGATCGACAGTGATGCTGTGCGAAGCACCCAAGCTTCTGAACACGTGATTTAAGTGCATGCATGTTTCTCCGATACCTACAGGAAACTCCAGGACCGCTTTTCGAACCAAAGCTACTCGAAACAAAACTTGCAGTATGCTATTCATATAGCAAATGTTGTTTGGATTGACAAGACCAGGTGGAAGCTTGTCTGGTTTGGGGAGAGTTTGAACATTTTGTGGTTTCGGTAGGTTTGCTATTTGAAAGATGAGTACAGGAGGTTGAGCTGGATCGGAAACTATGGAATCGGTGATGGATATTTAGGGAACGAAATTAGAAACTGCAGCTGTTGTTTGATGGTCATGTGGTGTGTGATTTGAAATGTGTGAGGTGACAGGTATTTTTCCGGTAAATGTTTTTGCTTTGTTCGCCTTACCCTTACTTCTGACGTATGCTGAAGGCTTCGCTGAAGTCGGCGAATTCTCTGGACCGGATGATTGTCTGTTCTGAAAAGCTTGAAAGCGTTTGTCGGAAATTTGTTGACAAATAGCATTATTTTGCTTCTGACACCGAAAGTACAGAAAATTGTCAGCAGCTACCCCTAGCAAAACATCTATCATAATTTCTTTGTGCGAAGAGCATTGCAGCCATCTAGTGTCAAAAACCTGTGCACCTTTTTTGACCATCTGTGATTTTAAATCTAGCCTGGCAAAGTTTAAGCGAACATCTGCTAACCAAAGTAAACCTAAATTTTCCAATGCCTTGCCGAATGTTGGTATCTGAAAATTGCTGAAACATAGTTTGTACGACGAACCTTTTTTTTTCCCAGTTTTGGTAGAAACTACCCCTAAGGTTGCATCCACTACAGCTTTAAGGTTGAAAATCCCGCCCAGACGTTGATCATCAACAGCGGGAGACTCATGATCGAAGGCCACTGAACCGAAGTCTGATATTGGAATCGTCTCTTCATCCTCATCATCTGCTAAATGTTCGATATCAAACAAAGATTCGATTACGCCACAATCTTCGCAGTTCGAATTGTGAATCTTCAGGGACATCATATTGCTGATAAGCAACGCCTTGCAATTTCCCTTCCACTGCTCAGCATTTGGAATTAAATTACAACCACCTATACCTTTCATTAAACCGAAAACATTCTCGACAATATCTTGATGGACATGTCGTCCTTCCATGTAAACGTATTCGAATTTTTCAGTTAAGACATGCAATATCCCTTCAAAACTTTCAATCGTTAGTGCGAGATCCCTGATGGTTGGTGTATTAACAACGGTGAAGTCACTTGGACTGAGAGTCTGTGGATTTCGATTTTCGGTCTTGTAGTTTACGAAACACATATTTTTGGCGACTCTTTTCATTTCCGTCCAAACCTCTGTATTCTTGCTCCTTACTCTTGTCCGGCCATTTATTGCGTCGAACCAGTCATTCATTAAGCCGAAAAACCACGCGCTATCTTTGGCTTCAAGCGATGTTGTGAAGAATTCTCTTCCTTCCTCTTCTTCGACAGCTAAATATGTTAATAAATATTGTAAATAACTGCTTGAAAATAATCAAGTTTTGTTGATGCAAAGAATATAACAATTTTAATGATCAAACGCATTTCTCATTGCAAGCATGGTTTCACACTAAAAGCGGAGTTGCTTTGTTACGGTTGTTCATATTATATTTAATAGGATGTATCAAAATTCTTCAAATAAAAAAACACAATATTCCTTATTAAATTTTGAGTCGAAAATTCTTTTACCACTTCTCATAAAACTGAAAGTTAAAGAAGTTCTTCGAGAAAAAAATTAGACATCTGGAATTCGAACCCAGACCCTTCGGATCTGCAGTCCAGTGGCATAACCACTGAGCTACCGATACGCTTACTAGTGAAAAGTATATTTCAAACAGTGCAAGTTTACTGCCAACCCCTTTACCGATAATTATACGCATTGATGTGTTATGTGTGTAATGAATTCTTTACAATACATAAAAATCCACAAACTGCATTTATTACAAAGAATAAGTAAATACGTATGAGTATAAGGTTCCAAGTATTTGTCAGTACAGACCTTCATAGCATTGGAAACGATGTTAAAAATGCTATGAGCTGTTTTTTTAGAAACTCTGTGATGTAGGTCCTAAAACAGAACCAGTTACCCAGAAGTACTCAAGACTTTTTTGGATTTTTTTTTTGACCGTAAGCGGAACAATAAGTTTTAAAATTTTCAGAAGAAGTTGAGAAAATAGAATTAAGTATGTCATAAAACTCATCAACAACAAAGAAAACCTCAAAAGCCAAAGTTAGTGTTTTTTAAATTTCTTAACAGTTAAAAGTCAAGACTTTCGCAAAAAAATGAAAAGTATACAAAGCGAATTGTGTGTTCATCGGATAAAAAGAAGATGAAGACAATCACAGTGTACGTGACCACGTTCCAGACTTCGAAGTTTCCAGTACAGAAATATGTGAATATGTATTAAAGCATATTGCAAAACATGTACTGCTAGCGGAAAATGTGAAAATTTGGAAATGAAATCACCAACTCTTATTGAACGAAGGCATTGCAGCTCAAAAAACAATAGCCAACCTTCCTACGAAAGTTACAGTTTTTGGTCACAAAAAAACAAAATGTTTTGAATAACACAAACGACTAACTACTTAAAAAATGCACTTCCCCAAAAGCAAGATCGACAAATTTTTACAAGGAGAACTGACCCTACTGCAAGGTTGAGTTTTCAACAGGACAAGAAATGATATCGGAACTCAGCCCACGTTTCCAAAATTTAAGAAACGATTTTGCTGTCTTACCAGTTTTTTACCAGCGTTGATGTATTCGAAGATTCTAGAGTCGATCTAAGAATAACATTTTTATTATTGCGATAAGAAACACCTAACCATTGTGAAATGCTTATTCCAAGAGTACGTGGATCTGTGAATAATATCATAACGTAACGTCGAACAGAGGTGCTGTTGCTTGAAAAGTAGTTATCTTATTACTAAAGGAAAGGTGTTTGTGAGAAAAGAAAACGTTAGAAGGACACGTGGTGAGTAAATGGATGACAGGCATATTTCTTATTGTAAGAAACGATTTTGCTCTCTTACCAGTTTTTTACCAGCGTTGATGTATTCGAAGATACCGAAGGCGACCATAGAATAATTCCCTTTTGAAAGTGATAACGAAACAGCCTATAATAGTGAAAAGCCCATTCTGGGAGTAAGAGTGAATCTGTAAATAAAAGCATACTGCGTCCTCGAACAGAGGCACGTTTTTGCTGTCTTACCAGTTTTTTACCACCATCGATGTATACGAAGACACTGTAGGTGACTAATATCTAATACTTGAGTAATCGCCCACTAAATTATTACGAAAAAACAAATTGTTGAATTGCACGAGACTATAGATTTCCATTTTAATAATGTCATTTGTGGACAACAGGCTAGAAAACTTGAAGAAAATCTGTTCCACAAACTATCTCACATTACTCGAATGACTATTTACTGTAAACATACCTGCTATGTCAGCTATCTGCTGCATGTAGTCCGCCACTTCCTGGCTAAAAATCTCTGCGTCGTACTTAACTCGCATTTTAGGGCATTTGTTTTTTTCCTCGTGAGCATCCTTCACAAATGCGAGTACAGCATCTAATCCTTTGGACTGCTTGTCGTAATCGACGATCGCAGTAAGGGTTCGCCAACTCACTAAACGTTTTCGTTGCCCTGGTAACGTTACGATCAAGTCATTATTCATTAGTAGATTTCTCAAACACTTGAGAATGTGCACATAGTCAAATGCGACATAGAGCTCTTGGTTTCCAATCAAGATAGTGTCTCCTGCAAACAAAGATTTTACGGAACACATAAATTCGTGGCAGGCGAAGGCGATTCTCGCAATTTAATATTGTCCCAGATTCTCCCCGTACCCATCAGTAATGTTATACATAAAAAAAAATATTTGTTTCAAAACGTACGTTCAGGAAGACCGCGACTTAGACGTTCTTGTTTTTGTTCAGGGATCCACTCCCTCAACGATTTTATATTTGTTGAAGCCTGATCACAGACGACTCCAACGGTGGTAAAACCAAGTTTCTCCAACTCGAGCACAACTGCAGACACTATTTCACGTATTTGGTGGACGCCTGTAGGACCGCTACTGAAACCGTAGAAGAGTGAAATTCGTTTTCCACTCTGCAAGCATCTCATCTTGCAGAGTATCACTTCGTTTGCAAACTTGAACGTCCTTGAAGATTTTAACGTCATGTTTCCCTAGTCATCTTTTTTCAACCGAAATCCAAAATCTTCGACCCCGACAATGTACCCTTTCTTTTTATCATAAAATAAATTCTGCTGGATGTACATTTCGTCAAACACCAAGACGACGGCCTTATCTTAGGGTTCATTTGTGGAACTTTTGTTTTCAAATTTGCATATATTAAAGGGTTTCTTCTTGGTTTCAGTGGAAGAGCCTGTATCACTTTTTTTATTGTAGTCAATGACGGCGTGAATGGGAGTTTGTTGTGAAGAACCCGGTAACCTCGTGGAGAAGATTTGCAGAGGATCGTGAACAGTTTCTTCTCACCTAACGTGTAACGGTACCCCTGTAAATATGTGTGTAAGGAAATATGTGTTTGGGTAATACAAGGACTTAGAAAAAATTGTGTCGCAAGTAGTTTAATGCATAATAACGAAAGTCAGCCCCAAAATTTTGTACTTTTTGTTGAATAACGTAAATTATAGTACCTGTATAATAAATTATAAACCAGTAGGGTAGATCACACGATTGAATAAAGACACCAATATCAAGTGTGACAGTAGGAAAAGAGACATATATATTGAGCTC
Organism: Platygaster robiniae; assembly: GCA_028476575.1. Taxonomy (NCBI): domain Eukaryota; kingdom Metazoa; phylum Arthropoda; class Insecta; order Hymenoptera; family Platygastridae; genus Platygaster; species Platygaster robiniae. Next base: position 18,694,535 of record CM052019.1, on the reverse strand, counting down.
CCTTTACTGATAATTCAACTTTGTACCGTGAAATCAGAAACCAAAACAAGACCTATTACTCATTTACCCATTGCACATAGTTAAACATTATTGATCAATTAAGTCAATGTTTGCCGAGCAAATCTTATGCGAAGCCTGAAAAGAATCGTCATATTTATTGAAACGAAAATTTCTTGAACACTTACTGGCTTAGCTCTTTTCCTGTTTCTGATTCCGGAATTCAGGATGTGGCGAAACGCTTCTGGAAGTTTTGGCAAGTCCTTCAAACGACGGTTGTTCTATACTAGTTCCTTGCATTTTTCTTTGAGTCTTCGTATGATTTTCATATCATTGTAACGTCGCGTGGAACACGGCGCCGATGCACACAATCCTTTTTTGTTAGTCCTTGGCTGTTTGTTGCATACTTCATCGTTTATTTCATTTTCATTTATATCGCAGGGGACTGGCAGAGGCCTTTTCGTTGTTAGTCGAAGAAGTTGAGGTCGTAATGGCGTCCCATCTACAACGTAATGCGGTTCAGCGTCGTTTCCGCTAACGTTAATATCCAGAGCATGGGCCAAGAAGGACACCCACGTACGTGATGGAAGGTCTTGCAGAGGCGGTGAGGGTAAAAGAGTAACAGGCGCAGGACCTGTATGTGTGATCGAAGCACTGAGCAAAGACTGAATTGGAGAATCGAGTATCAGACTTCGCCATCGAGAGAGCTGACCTTACTCCTTTTTCCGATTCGCGTCATTGATGTTGAACATGCGTTTTTCCCTGACTTCAGCGATCGTTTTAAGTGTCTTCCGAAACTAATATTAGGTATGTTTGGTGTTATTTTTATTATACCCACATCGGCTGATGAAGACAGTTCTTTCGGTGGCATTATTGCGAATCCGCGCGCGTCATTTTGACTCTCGTGGGTATTAGGCGCAACAAGTATCATGGCACCAACGAGTTTGAAGTTAATGAATTAATTAAAAAAAATATTGTACTTCAGTATACCCCTAAAAATGCTTAAAACCACGTGACTGGCTATGAAATCTCTCTCGACGCTGATGTTTCATGCTTGTCGCTTCAACGAAAATGCACTGTCATTACGGCTAGGAGCTAAACGCGGCAGCAAAGTCGGTGGACTACTCGTCACTATCGGGGGTTGCGCAGCTAATCGAATTGGCAGATTTGCAACCTGATCGCTGACAATCGTCGGACCCTTGCGTGCTGTCGCTGGTTGCAGAGCAGGAGTTGGTGATTGTACAGAGGGCAAACTTCGATCATTTGCTGGGGTATGCTGTAAACATCCATATTTGTGTGTCACAACACGGGTCATATGACACTTATCTCGGTATCACGCAGAAGTGGACTTTGCGGATGTATAGCCCCATCAGTTCGATCGAAACAAAAATATAGTTTGGCGAAGTGTGGGTCTCAGTTAATCCATGAATTATACCGACTTCGATGTATAATACCGGTCTAAATTTCGCCATGTAATGTATTTTACTTCGATCTGTTGTCCAAAACGTCGGATTTAGCCGACATCAGCCCATAAATTGTTAAAGAAAATACCGGTAGGCTGAAGAATTTTAGACTCGGAGCCAAAAACGAAAAACCGAATACTGATAGTATTCACTTATTACAGGTGTTTGTTGTGGCCAGAGGTAGAGGAACGCAAGGGGAGATAGTAAGTGTGCCTGGCTAAAGGAGGAGAAAATGAGCGGACCAGGGAATGAGGTCAGTAGTGTAAAGGCCTAATCAGACCAACTTTGGTAACAAACAGCAGTCGGAAATAAAAAGTGAATGGTTTATATTTAAGATCAGAAATTTTTTGCGGTTGAAATACTTGTACCTGTACATCAGTGTCCGTCAACGGTATCCAATTTGGGTTGTCTGGGATTAGCAAGGTTGGAAGTGCGCCATCTTGTAAGACTTTGTTCTTCAGCGTCGCTTTGTATGCATTTGGTTCAAAATGATTGCCGCATACATAAAATAAATGAAGATCTTGGGGAGGAACATCTAAACAGGCATTAATCGTGTATGAAATTCGTGAAAGTATATAGACGTACATTCATATGAATAATATACGCAGCGCTCGCACAAAAATCACAGAAAATTAATGTAAAGAGACCTGGTAGGCAAGCTTCCACACTATTCCATGTAATGTTCTTTACGTTTTTCAGATACTTTAACAATAAAGTCAGTAAATTATGTTTCATTCTCCAACCGACATATGTATAAGACAATAAAGTTAATTTTGTAATATATACATGTAGTATTTAAACGAATTATCATATAAACAAGCGGAACGTTTCTCGAGTATAGTAGGAAAAAAAAAAAAAAATTCTACCACCTGTTCTCTGCAGTGTTTTCCACTTTTTCAAATATTCAATACATGCAATTAATGTTATATTCTTAATTTTCAAACTATAAAATTAACAGTAAAAATATTTGTCTATTTTGAAGAAGCGAAAAATGCTTCGAGTGCTATAGGGAGAATTTAAGAATTTTCGCCTATACAGGGTGTATCGGAAACTACGGAGGATACTTTGCCTGATTTTTTTTCAGATTTGTCTAAGACTAAAAGTCCTTTGACACTGTTTCCAAAATTAAAAACCAAAAATGATATTCAAGTTTCAAATTTAACCAAAAAAGTCGCTCCTTCGAGAAGTGAGGATAGAAATCACAAACCAAAATCTACCGAAATTTTCTCCATAGTTTTTTGAGTCAAAAAGTCTTTTGCCACTTTTAAAAAAATTAAAAATCAAAAAAGATATTTGAGTTTTTCCATTCAAGAAATCTGAATGGTTAAAACTTCTAATTTGATTATCTTTTTTGACTTTGAGTTTTAAGGAAAGTGGAAAAGAACTTTTTGATTCGAAAAAATATGAAGAAAATTTTGGTAAATTTTGGTCAGTGGTTTTTATCCTCACTCGTCAGGAGAACGCATTTTTTGGTTGAATTTCAAACTCAAATTTTTTTTTCATTCTGAGTTTTGTGAAAGTGACAAAAGACTTTTAGTCTTAGAAAAACCTGAAAAAAATTAAGGAAAATTATCCTCCGCAGTTTCTGATACACCCTGTATTGTCCAATGTTGCGTTATTCATGTTTTTTAGATAACATGCGAATAAAGTTTCTCAAACAAATAATTTTCCACATTGAAGTGAAAAAGTCGAAGTAAAGAGAATTTTCTAGTTTTAAGCAGCTAAAAGTTGTACCAGTGTTTTAGAAGAAAATCAAAATTACCCTACACATTGTCCCATGTATTTGTTTTTCATTGTTTTTTAGATATTTTACAAATGAAGTTAATATATTAGTATAATTTTCCCATTAAAACGCAAAAAATCGTAATTTCAATCATTTTTGTAGTTGGAAGGAGTGGACAATTCTTCAAGTGCGGTAGGGAAAAAGAAGAAACGTCCCTCTAAATTAGCTTATGCAGTGGTTTTACCGTTTTCAACTATTTGAAATTCGTGTTGTTAAATTATTCTGCATTTTGAGAATAAAATGAAAGTAATTCTAGTTCCCGATTGAAAAAATAAAATTCATATGGGAATATAAAAAAAAAAGCAAACATAAACAAAGGAATGACATTACCAATATTGATGAAGATATCATTTTTTAGATGCGTAGCTAGAAAAAAGGATATTTTCCATGATTTTTGATGTATCTAAAGTTTCCAACGATGAAACTTCATCGAAAAAAAAAAAAAAAATTAACCAAATTCTAAAGTATTTTAATTGAAATCTGTAGTGTCCAAGTCATTGTAATGCCCAAAGAAATTTTATCGCAATTTTCTCGGTACAGTAAAACCAAAAAATATAGTGTCCAACTTGAAATCTGTAGTGCCCAAGTCATTGTACTTCACCTGAGAGTAAAATCCAAGTTTGTAATGTCCAAGTCTGTAGTGTCCAAGGAAATTTTATTGCAATTTTATTTGAGTTGAAATTTGTAGTGTCAAAGTCATTGTAGTGCCCAAGAAAATTTTTTTTTCAATTTTCTCAGTACAGTAAAACCAAAAAATGTAGTGTCCAACTTTAAATCTGTAGTATCCAAGTCATTGTACTTCACCTGAGAGTAAAATCGAAGTTTGTAGTGTCCGAGTAAATTTTATATTTTATTTTATTTTTATCTTCACCTGATAGTAAAATTGAAATTAGTAGTGTCCAAGTTTTTAAGTGTAAATCTGTAGTGTCCATTTTATGTTAATGTCCGAGGAAATTTTATTAATCTTCACCTCAGAGTAAAATTGTAATTTGTAGTGTCCAAGTTTTCTTAATCTTCACCTCAGAGTAAAATCGAAATTCGTAGTGTCCAAGTCTTTGAGTGTCCTTGGTAAAATTCACACTAAATGTTGCGATTTTCGCGGTACAGTAAAACCAAAAATTTCAGTGTCCAAGTTTAAATCTTTAGTGTCCAAGTCATTGTAGTGTCCGAGGAAATTTTATTGATATGTAAACATCTTTACTCGCGGTTAGCACACTAATTGTTGCAATTTTAACCGTACAGTAAAACCTAAAATTGTAGTGTCCAAGTTGAAATCTGTAGTGTCCGAGGAAAAACTATATATCTTCACCTCAGAGTAAAATCGAAATTTGTAGTGTCCAAGTCTGTAGCTTACTTGCTAAAAAATTATCTCTAAGTCCTAGTGATATCAAAATCATGTAGTGTCCTATTATTATGTAATTATTTTGTTTATATATTATTATTAAACTCTATTAATTTAAAATAAACTGAAAATAATACATCAGTAGGTACCAGCAAATCTAGGTACAGTGTTTACACATCAGAGGACGAGTACCCGCACTCTCTGTTTTTTTAAATGATAGAAAAGTTTTTATAAAATTGGAAATTTTTTAAGAATTGAACATTTCTCAAATTATTTAAAATTTATCAAAAAACTACAAATTTTTCAAAAATCTGAGATTTGTTTAAAAAATTGATAATTGTTTGAATAATTGAAAATCGTTCAAAATATTAAAAATGTATTTAAAAATAGAAAATTTTTGTAATAATTGAAAATTTGCTGAATAATTAAAAAATCTCCAAAAATTTCTAGATTTTTCAGAGAATTGAAAATTTTTCCAAAAATAAAAAATCTTACAAAGAATTAAAAATTTCTTAAATTATCAAAATTTGTTCAAAAAATTGAAAATTGTTCATAATATTAAAAATTTTTTTAATAATTCAAAAATAGAAATTTTTTCAAGGAATTAAAAATTTCCGGAAAAATAAAAAAATTAATAAATAATCACAGATTTTTTGAAAAATAATCAATTACTTTGAAATGTTAACAATTTGTAAATAATTTAAAATTATTTAAATATAATGCTTCTTCTCATTATATATGGTATGCGTATTTTTAGGAACAATAGTTGCCATAGATTCGTAAAAAACAGAATTTTTCCTACCGCCTAGTTTTTTCTTTGCGAAATCGAGTATTTTCGGTTTTGGAATTCGGCCGTCCGCTAGGGTTACAAAAATATCTAATAATAATATTAAAAAAAGAAGTTTCGAAAAAAGAATATCAGTTTTCTAAAATACGCAGAAAAATTTTGATTTTTGTCTTTAATATGTACAACCTTATTGCTTACTTTATGCATCGTATTATTTATTATTTCGTTATACAATAAAAAAAGTTTTGCAATTACTACTAATTACTACAAACTAGGTGCAAGGAAAATCTGAAAAACAATATCATTTTTCTAGTCTGCGAGGGCAGATTTTGATTTCTGTGTTGAATATTTACAATGTCATTACTTCCTTTCTGAATGTTATCATTAAATTGAGAAACCATTGGAAAACAATACCTTAGTGCAGTAACTTACCTCTTAGGTGATTATTTTTTATCGCGTTCGTCCTTTTAATCAAACTTTTAATCAAACTCAACCACATTAGGGAGGTTCATCTTATTTTGAAATTAGTCAACGACCTCGAGAAAGAAAAAGTAGCTGTGGAAATGCTGAGGAAAAAGTTTCATGATTATTACGCAACTTTGTCCCACATTCGAGAGGTCGACGCTAGTGTGAAAAATGACCATGTCAGAAGGACAAGGAACATTGTAAAGGACGAATTGTGATACAGGTTTTGCGAGCTTCGATATGCGTCGAACCATATTTTCATCAAACAACATTTATAGCATCAAAAGCGTTTTTTGTTCTGCGCTTTACATATCAAACGAGTTTATCGTTGGTTTGTCACATGACAAATCATGAGACGTTTAAGTTCACAAGTGCCCAACAACAATTTCACGAGTCCAATTGTTAAGTAAGTAAATTGTTTTCACAGCCTTGTTTTTTTTTTCTTTTTCGTTTGCTGGCTTTATGAGTGCCATGCCTGTAAAGCTTATATCCTTGTCCTTTTTTCATCTTCTAAACAAAATTTATTCCCCATCTTTATTGTAAGAAAATCATATTTATCATTGATTTGGAAAATATAAATCAATACACGTTTTTTGATTCACAAAGTCGATTTTATTACCATTCATGATTCGATTTTGCCATCATTCAAAGAGTTATCACAAATAAAAAAAATACTAAAGAATATATTACCTATTCATTGAAAATTTCTATATACTTTATCGTCTAAAAAAGAGCGATTTCTGAACAGATCGATCCCCAATCCTTGTTGAAACTAATGAGAATGTGGACTTTATGGGAATGGCACTTTAAGCACATTATGAATTTCTACTCCATGAACGCGTGCGAGGTGTTGTGATATAATAATTGTAATGTACATATTTTCAAATGGAGAGATCTAATATATGTATGTGCTTGGAGATATTGTATATTTTGGGGAGGGTAAGGTGATTTCTACACGTGTACATACATATTTGTAAGTAAATTTCAAGATTTTTTCAGGCTATTTGGGTTGAATGATTTTGGAAATTAAGAAGAAATTTTATTTTTTGAGAAATTTACGACGTGAATAGAACATATTTAACTTTTGTAGTTTTTGAATTGGTGCAACTCATGAAAGTTCCTTCTCTCTTAATTCTCTTATTCACTTGTGGTCCAATATACTATTACTATTGAATAGGAAAATTACAGTTCAGGACCCAAAATTAAACGATATATTGATTTCGTAGTTGACATCTTCCAACATTAATTTCAAACCTTTTTAGGGTAATTTGAAATCCATCAAAGTTTTCAAGAAAAGGTTTTAAATATTTTTTATTTCGTTAGATTGGACACGAAAAATTCGAGCAACTTGGTCCAAACTTTGCTCACATTGTATATAAAGCTAAGACTTTTATTTCAGTTGCTCGAATTTCATCCTCCAACAGCATGAAAATCTTGCTTTGAAAGCATGAGTCATTCCATACTTACTATGGTAGGCATATATATTGCTTGGAATCCATGCTATTTCAGGGTAAGGGAATGTTCATAAATTCTGTAACGCCCCTGGGGGAGGGTGAGGGAATGGTTCCAGCTTGATTAACATGAGAAATCGATGATAAATTTTTTATTTCAACAACAAGAATGCTATATAATTCAAAAATTCGAAAATAGTACATGTATTGAAGAAAACGATCACTATTCGAAAACAAGTAATTTAAAATTCAGAAGCGAACAATCAAAAACGATGGAGAAAATTAAAACTTGAAGTAATTTTGTAATATTAAGCCAAAATTTAATTAAATCGCGTACACTCCATATTTAAGTAATTCAAAAACACTCGAGAAATTTACAGATTTGTAGAATTTTGTACTCTTAGTACTTTCAGTATAATTATTTTCTAAATACCTCTAAAAATCAGTAAAATACAAAAAATTGAATCAATTTCTAACTTATTTTACCACAAATCGAAGTAATTAAATTCTAGATTCGAAAAACAAGAAACGATGACAAAATAGGTTATCACAAAAATTCAAAATTTTCGGAAAATTTAGCGGTAATAAGTAATTTATATAAGTATATTTATAAATCCTAAAATTCGCGTTACATACATAATTTATAGACAGGCCTGTGAAGCTCTGAAAGCATTTCGTTTCTTGCAACATGCAGTACGAGAGTATCGCTCGTATGAGCAATGTTTGTATGAGAAAAGTTTTATAAAAAAATGGAAAAATGTGAAGCTCGGTTCCTAACGGTGCACGAGTAACTGAGTTACTCAGCGTTTAATATTTATAAGATTCGGAGCGCTCGATTGATGTCCGAGCGTTGCTGGTGGCATTGAGCCGCGGAATGCGTTGCGTTGGAAAAGTCGAATTTATATGAAACCAAGTCATGCTTATTTTGTACAGCGCATTTGAGAAATTCTCGCGCTAGGGACGATCAGTGGAGTCGTTTGTGTCAACGTCCGCCGCCGTGACTCTCTTGTTGTGATTAAAGCGCCTTTTCGAGGCGCCAATCATCCTGTACTTGACCTCTGTACATAATACCATTGTTACGCTGTTAAATAAATTCGGAAATATACTTTCTTGATGTTGAGTTGGACGACACAGTATTTGTCCGTCACGAAAAAAATTAGGTGTATTGACAGGAGAGTTATTATTACACCTGCCACCTGCCAGATATACGGATTTTTCCGTATTATACGGTTTTTCGAGCCTATCCAGCAAATATACGGATTTGTATACGGATATCTAGTCAAATACGGATTTTTTTGAAAGTTATACGGAATTATGAAAATTTGAAACAATGTAGTCATTGATGGTATTTTATAGTTTCAAGCTGTAACTTTACTTCTTAAATACCTAATATTTAAGCGTTTTTGAAGAAATAAAAGTAGCCATGCAACAGTAATTCACTAACCACCAAGATGAGAACCTACCCGAGTAACCCGAGTTGAACTCGGTCGAGTTTTGGAACATTGGAACGCACCCCAGTGTATAAGTTGTTATTATAAAAATGAATTGATTAACGAGATATTGTTTTTTCTGTGAATTTTTACTTCACATTTTATTTTTTGTATGGTTTTAAAATGTGTTTTTTCAGAATGTTAGAAGAATTCATTTCTGAACAATTTGAAGCTTATTTTTTCAAAGTATTATATAATCGACTGCAAATATTTCAAAAGTTTTATTTTTACGAAAACTTAATCGACATAAAATGAAATTCATTCTACAAAAATGAAGAAACTGAAAAAATATTATAGTGTACATTTAATAACATAAATTTTTTTTTATATTCACTTATTTTCGGGTTTCATTCTATCAAAATGTGTAGATAGCATTTTTTACAATAGCTTAATGCAATGTCATTCTTTCATTGTAAATCTTTCTATAGGTATAAAGTTCATTTCTTTACAATAACGAGGTTGAATTTTGAATACCTTCCCAATCCTTAAGATATTCTTGCATAACAGCTGCTTTCCCTTAAATCCTGCTTGAGGATTGGGAGAAATATTTTTAATGCAGCGATACAGGCATATTGTTCCAATACCTTCAAGCATTACGCTCTCCCTCTTTCATTCGCGGGCAATCATATGTCACATATGTGAAAGAGACTATGACAGAGATACTTTTTTTCCAAATACTTGAATATATGCACTTACCTTGTTGCTGAAAAAATAATACATCTAAATGACCACTGAATTTACGCTGCATTAATAAAACTAAATAAATCAAGTGTAAAATACGGGGGGGGAGTGGAGAGAGAGAGAGAGAGAGAGAGAGAGAGAGAGAGAGAGAGAGAGAGAGTGGCCCGCGCGGGGCGCGGGAGGGGTAGCAGCAACAGGGCGTAGGGGCGGAGGGCGCCGAGTCCTTATTTGGAAGACCCTCTTACCAAGTTTCACACGAGGCTCTTGTCAGGTGCGGTTCGAGAAATGCCCTCACCATCGCCACCATAAATACCCATTGCCTCCAATAGGGCTTTTATTCCATCCAATTCCTTCGAGGATCCTTGAATGTTGTATTGAATCTTGTTGAATGTCGCTGCCACTCGCTAATCACAAGTATTTTTTTAGCGAAAAATGATTAAATATATATCGGAAATTGTTCATGCAACTTGACAAACGAAATAAAGAAAGAGTTGTTGTACGATTCGATAATTCACTTTCCCGATAATAAAAATTTTCTAATCCGTTTCCCCGAAAAACTCTTGTACATCCGAAACAAATTTTGGGTGTTATTTGCAATTTTAATGAATTCACAAGAATTCAATCCTTTTTAAAATTCATGAAATTGGTCGAATTTTATCGGACTAATCAGAGCGAGACTCTCGAGGCCTTGAAAAAACAGGCGAAAGCCACTCGGTGATTGTGATATTAAGAGATTGACTGCCTGGTCTTTCCACCACTACTGTCATGTACTTCTAGTACCTACCATTTTTCCGGATCATTCGTCCACCTTCACTTTGACTAATGATTTCAAGTTCACAATGACTGATAATCCTACGAATTCTCAATCTTCTCAATAAAATTTAATAACAGTTTCCTTTAAAAACATTGGAGTCTTGATAATGGGATTATTATTTATCATGCTAAAATTTAGAAAATTATAAAAACAATGCACGTTCTAATTAGTACCTTAGTAATTAGCTATTAAAACAAATACCGTGTGAAAAAATTGATGAAGAGGTGAATTTGTATAAACAAACCCACAAAATTTGTACGAATCAAGTAAATATAAATTATTTTGCATTTTATCTCTCAAACTGATTTTTTTCGTGAAATATACAGCAAAATAAAAGCTAAAGAGATAAGATGAAAATAAAATAATTAAAAGTAATTGTTAGAAAAAAAATTTATGATTTACATATTTTGAGTGTATTTTGTTTGGATTGATGTTATGAGAGTTAATGATCAATAATTTATATTTTCAATATGTCAACACGAATCCCTTTTTTTATGTGTATCTATGGTGATACACTTGAATTATTTTTGGAAATAGAACAAAATAATGATAATCGTATAAACACTGAAAAATAATTTAAGTACTGAATATCTGTACACTGAAACCTCATTTCTATCCTCTCTCTCTTTTTCACTCTACTCTCAGTTATATCTCCTATTTCAATAGAAATATTGGATATAACTGATGAGAGTAGAGCGAGAAAGAGAGAGATGACATAAGTGAGGTTTCAGTGTATTAAGAATACTGTTTTCTGAAAAATTCATTTCAACTCTCGAAAAATTTCAATTTTATATCATCAAATTCTAAAAACCCATAGAACTATTCATAGAAACACTAAAAATCTAAATAAAAAAAGTAACAAAAATACGAAAATTCTAGCAGTCCATGAAATACTAGAAAGCTGTATGTTATTTTATCAAAAATCTGCAAAAGTACTGAAAATATTTATACCTCTGATTCTTAAACGATTAAATTCTGAAAATCTTTGATAATCTTGAGCCTGGCCATATTATAGAAATCCATTATAAAATCGAAAAATCCTCCATGTTCTATCAACATTGAAAAATCACTACAAAAGTAGATACTAGAAATTTAAATAAAAAAATCTTAACTACAATGACTTGAAAGTGATCAAAATCTGATATCATGAATCAAGCAGAGCGATTAAAAATGCGCGGCACCATGAATTATATAACTTGATAATTAAGTCCCGAAATTCGAGAAAATTGAAAAGTCATAAAATCCTGATGAAAATAATAAATTTTCCTTAAGAAAACCCCTTTCGAAAATTGTATCTTACTCCCCTGAATTTGACCTAATGTTACAAGTGTTGGTGTCTTTTGCATTCCCGAATTCTCACATTTCATCAACAAATTTTCCATCAGACTTTTATGGCAATAAATATAAGCTCTTTGTCTATAAATAGGTTCTCGGCCTCTCCGCACCACGCGAAGATAAGATGAATGGACGCAAAAGATTTGTCGACAAGCGACGCCACTGTTCAATCTTGTTCTTTTTTTTTTATCACTTTCCCCTATCATTTGTTTTTCATTAACTAATTATTTCTCAACAACATGTTTCTCATACGTTTGATTACTCTTTAATCGAAAAGTATACCTATTTTTACATAAGTAACTTAAGTTCCAAATAAAATACAAAAAAAACGAAAAATTATTTATTACTCTTACCACTATCAGAGCTAATGGAAACAATTTTGGTTGTTTTCATTTATTTTTAAACGATTGCAACTTCAGAGACGTGCAATGGGGTAATTGTACATATAAAATCTAGGAAATTTTCTGGAATGTTACGAAATTGAATTAAGTGATTTTTTAAATAGATTCTAAAGAGTTCAAAAATTTTAGAATTTTTAGATGTATAGTTTAATTAAATTGTTTGGTGAAAGTAGTCTAATTTTTTTCTACCAAGTTTTCACAAGATCTTATAATAATATTCGTCAAAGCGGATAGAAATATCTCATTTCTGCATTTTTGAGTCTTGAAATCGTCGAAAAATAATGATTTTTTATAATTATTTACGTAATTTGTTCAAAGTTATTACTGCGCTTTTCTACTTCATTTTTCAGAGAATAAATAAGACTATTCAATTTAATTGAATGTTCAGTATTACATTGAAACCTCATTTAAATTCTCTCTCATAGTCAGTGGCATAACTTGGCGCAACTCGTGTAACTTGGTCAACTGACTGGCTGGTACTTTTTCCGTTCGGCTTTTATAGTCTGTAAGTGCGCAAAAGATTCTCAAAAAGCTGATGCAATGAAATATCAAAACGGATGTAAGCGGAGCTTCGAAAAGAGCTATCGCAGCGGATGCGATAAGTGAAACTATTATACTAGGTACAAAGCATATTCGTTCTTACAATATAAAATGATAATGAAAATCCAAGAATAGCTGGTAAAGAAAGCGATTACGCTTTTACAAAAATACCTTATCGAAATAAAAGGCGAAAAATAGCTGATGCAATATTCTCAGCCAATATCCTAGGATATTGCATCAGAAAAAACAAAATAATAATATAATAAAATTATGGGTTGTGGAAAACACAACATCAGTCTCACTCTACTCTCTCAGTTATATTTTTGATTTCAATAGATTTTGTCAATATAACTGAGAGTTGAGTGAGAAAAAGAGAGTGAATATAAATGAGGTTTCGGTGTGTTTGATGAATTTTTGGATCGTTTTTTTTCACTATTTTAGATGAGATTGAGAAAAATTGGTGAAGAGAAAATTATTCCTTCAAATAACAAGGTTTGAGAATCATTTTGAATCTACTGCGAATTGAAAAATTTCGGTTCTCGATACGTAATGTAAGCCGTTTTTAAAAGTATTTTTCAAATGACATGGAGAAATTTTGGATAGTTTTTTTTTTTTTACTACTTCTGATGAAATCTGGAAAAGTTTGCGAGTAGAAAACTATTTTTGAAAATCGGACCGTTAAAGAACCATTTTCCATTTACTGCATGCAAATTTAAAAATTTCGGTTTTTGGTACTTTCTAGTATTAACTGTTTTTGATAGTATTTTTTTGATGATATGGAGAATTTTTGGATAATTTCTTTCACTGCTTTAGATAAAATTATAAAAATTTCGGGAATAGAAACTAATTTGGGAAAATTAGAACGTTGACGAATCATTTTTAACCATTTGGAAAGTAATATCTAAGAAATATTTTTTCAAATTCCTCATGAAATTCCAAGATGAATTTACCTTTGCTATTTTTCGCAAAACCCAAAATCGAAGAAAATATTCAAGTTAGAAGTTTTAGCCTAAGAGATATCTTCAATTTAAAACTGGAAAGTCTTTTATGATTTTGAGTTTTGTGAAAAATAGCTATTATCTTTGATCATTCTTAGTTCTTAGAAGTCCCTTCAAGGGTTCTTTTGGGCGGAGTCCCCACTAGGGTCCTCTCTGGACTAGTGAACCTGAATTTAAACAACGATAAGAAGAAACAAGGAACGAAAAACAACGTTGGACTCGCCCAAATTTCCACAGTTTCTTTATCATCGTTGGTGATTGACAGCTCGCTCGTTACACTGTTGATATATCTTCCATTGGCCGATGTGCAATTATGCAATACGAATATTTTAAGAAATACTATACTGCATATAAATTATTACAATGCGAAAATTTTAATTATTACTAAACTGTATACTACAAAAATGCAATACGAATATTCTGAGCACTTAATACTATACTCCATACTACAATTGACTTTATTTCATCTCGATCCCCTATTAGTATATGTATATTCTAGTAAAAAGTAGTACATTTTTTTCTTTGTGCATATTGTTAGTAAAAATAGCTCTGTGCTACAAAATTCGATAAAAGTGAATTGTCTGATATTTCGACAACTAGAAACGAATATAAATGAACCTCATGGACTATTCTCTAAAGGACCTTATTGATCACATTTTTGAAAAAATTGATTGAACTCTAATTAATAAAGAAACAACGTTTGCCAATAGAGGGTTACTATAATGGGCTTCTAGTTTCGGACTCCACTGCCATTATACCCGGCGGTCGATGTGCCCAAGGCCGAACTTGTGGGTGCTTGTGGGCCATTTATCTTCGGTTCAGTTTTCTCTTTTTCACTAATGACTGTATATACTTGTATTCAATATTTCTAACCACAATAATGGATGATAAGATTTTTGGCTTGAATAGATATATAAAGTGAGAACTGTGAAACGATGATGAATGGCCCACTAATTCGGCCTTGGGGGCCTGGGGCCTTCGACCAGTGGATACAATGGCAGTGGAGCCCGAGACTAGAAGCCCATTAGTTGCGCTTCATTGACAAACTTTTTTTTCTCACTAATTCGAGTTTCATCATTTTTTAATCAGTTATTACAATAACTGACTCAATGACTGAATATTTCAACTGTGCATGACTCGATTTCAACGAATGTATTGGGGTAAAATTTTCACTTTGAAAAAGTCGATTACAAAACTGATGTACTATGAGCTGAATTTTTTGCTATAAAAAGTCAAATTGTACGGATTCACATGTTCAATTTTATTTATCATGATATTGTCAATTTCAACTCATTTATATATTACATAATAGTAAACAATTGTCAATGAAAACCTTTTTTTTCAAAAGTCGACTTGTTGTAAAATATAGCGCTGTCTTTTATTTATGCGACTTTTATTTTCTTTAGAAGTGGACGATGAAGGCCCCCTTCAGAAATTTTTACTGGGGCTACTGAGACACTCGTTCCGACCCTGTATACTACACTGATTATATAGAGTATAAATACATATATTTTCAGGTCAACCATGTCGTGCATCGTTGTTTAACACATTTTTAACGACAGCCTTTTCGTTTTTGGGAGGTTCATTTCATTATGATTTTGTAACGAGCGAGCGTCCATCAACCAACGATGATTATAATAACTCCAGAAAGTTGATCGATTCCAACGTGGTTTCATTCCTCGGCTTCTTGTCGCTGAATTGATTTCACCCCGCTTGTTCAGAGAGGACCCTAGTGGAGGCTCTGCCTAAAAGGACCCTTTTTCTGGGATTTCTTAGAGACTCGGAAATGTTAAAGAAAAAATAATAACCGTATTTAATTCTATAATACGATTTTTATTGAAGTAAACATTGTTCCATGCAAATTAATATACAATATTTAAATTTCGCAATTTGCATTCAGTCTCGCGTTCTGAAATTACTTCAGATAATTTTGTTTTCAC
This sequence comes from Platygaster robiniae, assembly GCA_028476575.1. NCBI lineage: Eukaryota > Metazoa > Arthropoda > Insecta > Hymenoptera > Platygastridae > Platygaster > Platygaster robiniae. Next base: position 18,679,048 of record CM052019.1, on the reverse strand, counting down.
AACACAATTTGTTCGTGTTTGTCTCTTATAGACTTTTACATTCGCTGTAATCGACTTTTAGTCGTTTCAACATTCTCGATAAATTGTACTCTTAGTATTTCTATGCAATATTCCTGTATTAATCTTCCTTTCAGTTCACGCATTCATTATTCGCACCACACAATTCACACTGTATTCATGTAATAATTTTATTCATGATCAAAATTATACTTTCGCTCCTTCGCTCGTCCGTTTTTAGAGACAAGGTTACAATTAATCGATTTTGCTTATTTATCTAACAAACCTTTCTTGATCATTAGGTGTTGTAGATATTCCATCTGTATAATTATCCGCATTCAGTTTTACTGCTACATTCACTCTCAATTGTTGGCCCTGACAACGTTGCTTAAAACCATACCTTTCCCATGTCTTCTAATTCAGACATTAGCGCTTCTGAAGGCTCTAGATTTCGTCTCTTCATTCCGGCTTCACTAATCGTAATAGGGTCTCTGGGTGCACATGTTTTATCTAAACTTGTCAAGGTATGCAACTCTCGATCGACCGGATCCAACTTTAGTCTATTGGTCTGGCTGAGACCACAATATTTGCATAACGTCGTTATCTGTTTTTCAGGGGTTACCAATGTGATTCCGAATTTTTGTGAAGCTTCTTTAGCTATCTCGTAATCTACTCTTCCCCAAGAAAATGGAGTCTTAGTGTCCAATGTCTTTAATATTCTTAGTCGATTATATAAATTTAGTATTCCTTTCTTTTCGAACACATGTCTCTTTGCACTGGGTTTTACCCTTTTTTGTTTTATCAAGCTTTTGATCGTCCAAATCAGTTCTTCCACCAAGGGCACTGCAAAATGACGGGAATGTTCCCTTTTATCCTGATCGAGAATTCTATAACCCTACACTGGCTTCCCATGCCTTTTTTAACGTGCTTAAATTCTAACTTCGCTATATCATTTGAAATATCATATTCTAATGCTGTTTAAAGCTGAAATATCCTCAACTGAATCTGAATATTCTTGACAGTCATATTCTGAAATCAGACCCCTCGAGCTTTAATGTTATCCCCTTTTAATTCTAAATATTATTCATCTACCATAAGTTCTATCTCTTTCTAAATACTATTCAGTCCAATAAAGTTTATTTCATTTCACTACCTTTCCTTTTATGTTAATGTTCCAACATCACTTTTCTGCGCTTCGAAGGGCGTAAGGTGAAATAAAAGATTACAAGAATAAGTGAGAAACTTCGAGACGAGTTGCCTTGAAACTATGGCTCAAAAGGGAAAAATCCCTTTCGCTCGAATCTTAGTCAATCAATATTTTTTTTTTGTATGAAAAATTAGTAAAAAATATGAAAATAACTTGTAAAGTCTTGTTATCCTCGCACCAACTGATATTGGGAACGGGAGTACAACTCCGGTTTTCTGTCAGTCGGCACTTGGCCAGTAATGATGGGGCAAAGAAGTCGTCGTGAGGTCGGACTTCTATTAGGGGCCCGGGGAAGAATCCTTTCAGTTTTTAGGCTTCCTGTCCAGACTCTGGGGAGAGCTTTGAGGAGACTAACTTCGAATTTCTTCGATGAACTAACGGAATTCGCGGGCTTATATACGCTTTTCAAATAAGGGGAATTGCAAAAATTGAAAGGAATGGGTAAAAACGGGTTCCGTTTTGGCCGCTTGATTATCTCGAATCATTCGATATCTCTATTCTACTCGAAGAAGCTAAATTGAAGTTTTATTTCGAAATTGTTATCACGACCCGTTTTTAGTCCGTTTGCATCCGCTTCGTAAAAGTAAAATTTATCGCGAGTAATTGTAAATCACGTTAGAAATTGCCGTGATTACGATAGCGTTGCGCGTTATCTTATTGTTCTTTAAAAATATAGTGTCTTTTAAAATTTCTAAAAATAACTTTTATGAAAATTAAAATTATCTCTTCTTTTTCCATTTCCTTTATAATTAAATGAAATTAAATAAGCGGTCGGACGCCGCTCGTCACAATTTGAAGTTTCAAATGCGACGAGGTAGCCAACAACACTATAATTTGTGTGAAAAAATTCCAACAGTTTCCGAAATTCAGGAAGCCAGATAACAATACACATGATGTTTTTTCGGATTTCACGTTAAAAAAAACTACACACTCTTTTCAAAAGTATTTTTTTCGTGCTACCTGAGCATCTTCTTTATAATAATATTCAATCATTTTCCAAAACACGTCGAAAAAATTTGTCAAGAGTACATTTATTGACTTGCAGACAGCCGTAAATAATTGCCTATTAGGAATGAGTGTTGCGAGTTATAATTTTAAAAATATCTTGTGTTTTAAAAACATATATTATTTTTTGTTGAGATTTGATCCATTTGATTCTTTATTCAAAAAATGTTGAAACCCTCTAATGTTGCACATGAGTTATTTGAAATTTTCATATTTAACACTTCTAATTTCTTCAATACAGATAAAAAGTTCTTTACTTGGTTGACAGCTCGGCTCACTTACACGCTGGACAACTGCACTGTTGGAATAATTATGGTATTTTTTCCATACATGTACAAGAAGTTATTAATTGATACATGTATGGAAATTTTCCCATGGCTTAACATGGAAAAAGTTTCGTAATCGAACTGGAAACTTCCAATATACGTGTATGGAAAAATTACGATTTTTTTTACCATTGTAGGTTTGAACTATGCAGAAACAAACTAAAACAGCTTTTACTACACATTAATACCATCAACTGTCTTGTGCCTTACTTATTATCGTCTGAATTCATTTCAGAAAATTGGAAACAAAGTATCTTTCCCATTAGGCTTATTCTATTTTTTATACTTGGAAAAAACGAATTTCTAATTTTTCAAATTTATCAAGTTCTAAATGTTGAAATGCACCTGCTTAAGACTACAATTTACTCTTGCTGCTTCTGTAAGAATGTTAATTTGTTCTACGTAAATATTTCAATTCAGAAGTGATGAAGATTGTAACTAATGTATTTAATTACTAAGTATTTTTGGTATACACATACTACAACAATCTACGTATTGGTAATCACATAAAATATCGAGTGTTTTGAATATTATTTAGAGATATTCCCAATTTTTCTACTACATTTTTTCTCGTTCCACTTTCAAAATTATAATGCCTAGAAAAACATGAGGGTGATATCAATTAGACGTCAAAACGAGATAATTGTAGGTAATTCATATCAAATTCGATCCTCGGAGCCAACGAGATTTAGATTTAATGAATATTTAGTGAAATCAATATCTCCTCGATAAAGTCATATTGATAGCTGTAATTTCATCCTTCTAATTTAATTAGCGAGTCAAAAGGGTGTACCACAAGTTTCACGATCAGCTACCCAAAATAATGTTCTTTCGATTTCCATAAGTAGTACAGATGATTTTTTTGCATGTTGGCGAAAAATGAAAAAGTTTAATACATTACCCTTGACTGCGAACGTGAAAATGTTTCGGAGAGTCGTCATGATAAACATCAATATCCACAAAATTTGAACTGAAGATGAAATTATTAAAATATTGTACCTCTGTATCTAATTAGATGGACATTTTTCATTTTCGACTTCCAATAGCAATGGTTTTAACGGATTCAAATGTAAATCTTATTAGACTTCAGGTTATTTATTTTAATGAAGAAAAAAATAATTCACATATATAATGTGCTACTTTGAATAGTACGAATTTCATATTACATAATGTTCAGGTTTTACAATTTAATAATAAATGAAGATCTTATACATCTGAATAGAATAATTGTCAAGAAAATAAAAAACTTTAAAACTAGGAAAAGTCAAGATTTTAACTCAAGAGTCCAAAAAAAAAAATGTACTTTACTAGAAAATCTACTTGAAGTTTCCCGTAAATGCTCAATTTCGTGAAATGGAAAAACTTCAAGTCCTGATCTGGAAATAAGTTTTAGATAGAATAGCGCTTCGGTTCAGAAAATAAATCTTAATGTATTTACTAATCTTTGATGGATTAAAAAAAGAAACGTAGACAGTAATAAGCTTCAACTGTAAAATGAAGAGCATAAAGGCAACATCCGTGCTAGTTCTATAATATTGCTGCGGTCTTTTTTTTTTATCTTAACAATTTTACTATAGAATCAAATTATTCGCATGAATAATAAGAAAAAAAAAACACTTCAGCAGTACGAACAAAATGACAACTCAAGTCTCAATACTAATTCTATCAATTATGGTCAATTGACCACTAAATTAACAACCATACACTTCTACTCTTTTTTCAATTATAACAGCTATGCTGCATTATGCTTTGGCGTTATGTACTTTCCTTGTTTATTTATTGTCCACTTCATGCTTTAATGTAATCTCATGTTTTACCAATATTCTATGAGAATACTTTATCCTTAAATAAAACACAATGGAAAAATTGTGGACGGATAAGCTTTAATCTCTCATTATTATTGTCACAAAGTTTCATTGATTGCTCTAGTAGTTCCATTGAAATATCTCAAGATATCAGGATATCACCAATGAAAATCCTAAAAATCATTTTTTTCGTTGAAAAAACTCTGGACTATGCACACGGAAAGACATTCCTAGCTATTATACCGCCGAGTCATCTCACGGCAGCATGGTATGAAAGGGTCAAGCTCTAAACGTGCCACCTCACGAGTCCACCGGCTTATATCGTAGACTCAAGCGTTTTCTCTCTTCTTCCGTTGCATTTTAGCTAGGAATTTTTTCCGGTGCATAAATACAAGATTTTGTCAATAAAAGAATTATTTCACTGTGTCCACTTCTGAGTAAATGTCAGGATATCGGGAGACATCCTCACAGGATGATGAAGGGGCCTGACAGGCATTCTAAAAACTTTTGTTAATTTTGCATGTTTTTATTCTTCTCGTGTTTGTTCCTTTCTTTTTAAATTCTTCTTCTGCTTTTCAATAGCTGTTAACAATTCGCTGAAGGCTGCAACTGGATACTTATTTTCACAGTAGAATAATCGGCTCTACACAATCAAGCTTGTTAACTTGACTTCTCCCTTCTCCCTTCCCCCGGAATAGTTTTTGTCATTTCCCAGAAAATAAACTGTTCTCCGTGGCACTCTGAAACGTATAAGTAGCAGCGTCGAGAGTCCCTCGCGTTAGATACAACGTTCGCGCGGTGCGTATCAGTTCCCATCGTTAATATCATTGGTCGTGTGCGTATTACGTTCGTCGTATTCAAGTTTCGCGGAGGTTCTTTCAAGTCTTCCGAAGCGTCGAGGGTGCAGAAAGTTTTCATAATATATTTTGAAAACAATCGATCAACAAACAATCGATCAACTTGGCCTGGTGTACCTATTTATTGTGCTGTCAGAAAATGTGAGTGCTTTTTTTATAGTGAATTTTCCCACTGTTTATAATCAAGATTGGCCACATTGGCCCATTTTGGGGATCCTATTGTGAAATACATATTCTGTAAACTATGGTTCCTCCGTTGTGCCTGTAACAAATTTTTCTTTTATTATGAAATACTTGAATTTTTGACGATTGTGGTAATATTCAGTGCTCTATAACAAAATAAAAATTCGTGACTGGTACAGCTCAGAATCTGATAACTTCAGAACGTTCTATTTCTGACGAATGAACATATTTTTTTGCACAGGGAAAATTTCAGTTGAATGGAGAAATCAGTGGTGAATTTACGGGGGCGGGTTGGGTTAACCCTCACCCCCTTAGTGATGGTGAGACATTTTTTTGCATTGTTCAAACACGATGTCAGTGATATTAATAAACTTTTTGGAGAACATACACCCCTCTCCCCCCCCCCAAAAAAAATAAGATTTTAGATTGGCCACTGTACAAAACGTTGTTTTGCAAATTACTGACATTTGGAAAATTATTATTTTTAGACTTGTACTTAATTATATGGATTGTGAACATCAAAAACTTTAATTACAATACTTGAGCTGCGATTATCTGGGAAAAAAAATTAAAAATTGTACTATCACACACATTACAATGTTCTGTATCATAACTTTGAAGATTCACTAGTCAAAGCTTGGAAACGATATTTTTTAGTGTGCATTTTGAGATATAAATGTATTTTATGTTTCTGAAAATCTGATTTCAGAAGCAAGGCATATTTTTCAACGAAATTTAAGGCCTTACAAAACTTGGGAATCATAACGATTCGATATATATTTCAGAAGGCAGTGAAAATCATAAACTTAGAAATCAAATCATTTTAAAAATTACGAACTTTTATATATATTTTCTGTAACTAAAAGGTAATAGTACATTAAAAAGCAATAGTTCGCAAACACTTGTGTCTGGTATCCCATAAATTTAATGGCACAAAATGTCCCTCCTTTCCAATCAAAGTTCCAAATAAAAATAATGCAAATCTCAGAACAAAGTTAACAACCCGGAAAATTTGAATATCTTTAAGAAATTCTTTGATATGTTTATTTTTATCGAAACGGTCTGAAAAGCCTCTTTTTTTGCCCGCTTCGCGGGCAAAAATCGGCTTTTTCTCCCGCTATGATAAAAAAAATCGTTTGCACCATGGAAAAAAATTAATTTCTCACTCAGGTAAATATATCCCTCGCCTTCGGCTCGAGATATAACTTACACCTTCGTGAGAAATTTATTTTTTCCCTAGATGCAAAATGTACTATTTTTCAAGTTGTCACAATTTTCAAACTTTCGTAAATATCTTCAAGCCCGGAAAAATCTCTTTTTGACCAGAATCTTAGAAAAGTATATAATATCGAATTTAGAACAAAAAATGTTCATACAACTTGTTGCTTGCGATTATAATCTCATTTTTCGATACTTGCATGATGCAAATTTTACATTTTTTATAAAAATCTGTAAAACTTGCAAAGTATCAAAAAATTACGATAAAATAAAATAAAAACGATAAAAATAATAAAATCTAATGTCTCGGACGAATTTTTAATATATTTTTTCACATGTTTGACTAGTTTCAGTATATGTTCGAAATTTCAAGACTTTTCAAGAATTGAAAAATGTTGAGCTTTTTATATCGTTTTTCGAAATTGGGAAAATTAGTAGAATAACAGAAAATGTTCATAAACTTTGTCAATTGTATTCGTCATAATATCAATTTCTTCGACATATTTTTCACCTGTACGTAAGTTGTTTTGTTAAATGGAATTTTTTCGATATCGGCTAAAAAGTTTATTTGCTTTCACTGCTACGTGTCAATTTTTCTTTTTGTCCCAGTCGAAAATTATCCGATTTCTACCTTTGTTTAATATGGGACTAAAACTGCATTTAAACGTAAGAAAAACCTAAGCTTCATAAAAAAAACTTTCCTTGCAGACATGATTTTTATAAAAAAATTTGAAATGTAAAACATAAAAATTTCAATTTTTTTTTTTCTTTTTTCCACTTTGTTTTTCTTATTATTATCTTCTTTACAAGCGGTTAAATACGCAACATCCAGTATTATTATATATGAGCTATGATTGAAAATATTGTTCACGAACTGCCCTTGTAACTTGTAATCTTATAAAAACCTTATACAAATTTTATTTTACTTATAAAATTTTTGATTCTTATAAGGCAACCTTATAAAATTTTTATAAGGATTCAAAATACTTAAAAAGTTTTTATTTCCTTACAAAATTTCAAGTTTCTTATAAGGATTTTATGAGGTGACCTTATAAAATCCTTATAAATTAGTATAAGGTCACTTAATTAAACGTTTTATAAGGATTTTATAAGGTTCCAAGTTACAAGGGTTTTTTTTTTTTTCAAGTAAAAATGTCATTTCAGCAGTTAATACTATGCTGTCTTTCGTTTGAATTTCATAGTCCTTGGATTATGGTGAACAAAAAAATCAGCATTTTCCGAATCGACAGTTTTCATACCGCGTCGGTATTTTTATTCTTTTCTTTCTACAATTCTTTGTTCGCTGCTACTGTATCATCTTGGAATGGATTTAGAATGTTTGATTCTATTTTGTACTGTAAAAACAATATGTTTCCGTATCTTTGGTACTTTCGGCAAAAAATCTATATCAGCGTAAGATTGTTGAACAATTATAGATCTCGATTCAACACAATATTATTGTTTAAGAATGAAATGAAATTGCAATAGTGAAATCGAATTTACGGCTTTAATATTTGTGAAACGTCAGAAATGAAATGTGCAGAAAAAAATGCGCGTTAAACAACCCAGCATTATTCATTTCTTGCAACAACGCTACAATTTTACTTTCATAGGAGTTTTCCTATCGATAAAAGGTTTTTAAGTTTTTTTTTTCTCAATACCTACAATTAATTTTCAGTATATAAAAAAATAACTTTCTTTACTTATTGGAACTGATGAGTTTGAATAAATCGAAATCGAAGTAAAATAGCAAGGATGGTAGACGTTCAGAGTATTGAAACTCGACCTTCGAAAATACTATTTATGCAATAATTAATCACATAATCTTATATGGTATAGTAAGGGGAGTATGGCGATCTTTACCCATGGACGTCGCAACCAGGGGTCAGGGGGGGCAGCTGCCCCCCCAGAATTTCATCTATCGCTTTGCCCTGTATATCTATATATATATGGGTTTGCCCCCCCAAGAGAAAATTTCTTAGCGACGTCCCTGTCATTACCATGCCATCATTGTGTATAATATGATATGATGTGATAGTAAATGCTAAAAATTACGGTTAACATGCCATAAAACGTGGTCATGATTGCAGTACTAAGTCGTTTGGTATTGTCTTCTGTGTTTGTAATAGGATTTATTACGATAAGATTTTTTACAGAGTACAGAGCAATAAAAGAGAAATTTCAACGTATGATTGTAGGAAAAAACCCACGTTCATTTTTGATTCCAAATTGCATGTTCAAACAATGAACAATTGTTTAAAACAATATTAGCAACGGTATTCATATAACGCATGAGGTATACCGTTTGCAGTATGTATAATATATATGCTGTTGGGATTCGCAGGGATTTCTTCAATAATCACAAAATGTCACGAATACACTTAGTTTTATTAAACACAGCTTTATTGCTTACACAACGTTTAAAGTTTTTTTCTGGTAAAAGTTCACAAATTCTGTGAAGAGTCAAATCGTGAAAACACAACGAGCGATTTCGCGGACAACTGCAAACAACGGATAGTGAATCGCGAAACTGAACTTGGATTGTGACTGACTGACTAATGCCGAACTGATTCAAGACTTTTTCTGAACTGCTCGCTCCCGAATTCGCTGGCTTTATATACAGTACGGAGTCGAATATTCTAGAACGTTTCCGATCGCATAAATGACTAATGATATCGTACGGAGTCGAATATTCTAGAACGTTCCCGATCGCATAAATGACTAATGATATCAAAAGGAAAAATACGTGATTCGAAGCATGAGTCGGCATAAAATAGCAATTTAGACAGGAAGCGCTTGAGTAATTAAATGATATCTATTTCTGTCATAACTACAATATTGCTTGTTCGAAAATGTATGATGAAATATTCTTCGTATATTACAAATATGAATATATGGTTACAACATTCCTCCCCCCTAGGGTAAATTGAAACGTAAGTTTCAATTTTACAAATCTACAATTTTACAATGATTAAAAGGGGGTTCGTCGAGCATACTTCTTCATGGATGTCTTTACTGGAGTCCCTGCTCGTTCAATAGGCATCAAACCAGTACGGGAAATTTCATGAATACAGCTCTCACCTTCAATCTCGTCTTCGATTTGAATCTCTGAATTTCGTCTTCGTATTACAGACATTTCTCTCTGAAAATCATTATCTCGATGCCGAGGTTCGAAGCAACAATTAACAAAATTTTTTATCACGTTTGTTCCATTCTCGCTTTCAATTCTTTTACGCTGATTATTCCTCATACAGTTTAACAATCTCAGGCATCCACAATTATAAAGACAACAAAGTAAGATGACCGCTACAACTATTCCGATTGTTATACTTATCCAGCTAATGTGTCTGACAATGAAAGGAGTTTTCAATTGATTTGTAATTTCTTCATCGAATTCTAACAATTTCTTTTCTGCGTATTTTAGATCTGCTGTGTTCAAATTAGAAAGGTGCATTGGTTCGAGTAATTCAAAGTGACTTTCTTTTTCAGAATATTTAAGACAACAATCATCTTCTATGATACTACTAGATTGTGGTACAAAGTATGATATGTTTACGGCATCAAAATTAAAAGGTTTTAACATAAACGAGTTTGTATATCCTTTACAATGTTTGTCTAGACTGATCATACCAGATCCAGTGAGAGGCACGTCGAATATGGTTTCCTTGTTGTTGAGTTTGCAGATGCATGTGAGGCTCAATTGTTCTCGAAGTATGTAAATCCAATGATTTCCATCGATGTTGGTCCATGACTCCATTTTGGCCTTGATCGTTGAGGTCTCACAGTCATCGGGAATTCTCGTGGTTTGCATGAGTGAAAATTCGCAGTTTGCGTTGATGGTTGACGTCAAAGTGTTGAGTTTGTAACAAAAATATCTTCCTCGTTCGTACTCCTCGCAATTCGACAAATCTTCCAGAAGTGAATATTGGGTTTTTGCTTGGGATACTATCAGGAAATCGGATTTTGGTTTAATATAGGGATAAAAATTGGATTGTCCTTTGTGGCGCATTGGTAAAGGAATCATGCGGTATAGATCAAACTTAGCTTTTTCTACTAATGGAAATCTAATGGCAAAAATGACGCAATTTCTTGAATACAGTAAATGCACATCTGCAGTATTATATAACAATTTTATATTCTCAGTTTCCGGTTCAATCAATAATGTATATTCCCCTTGATATTTTTGCAATTCTTTCAACATAATTTCAGGAGTTATGATAAGACTTGGCATCATACCATTTCTACCGAGATCGATCGCATGGATGTAATTAGTGCATAGAGTGGATACTTTACCAATTAATGACCTGAGCATAATGAAATGTTCGTTGACGACTACTTCAATTTCTAATTTGGCAATAGCGTTCTCTGTGGCAATTATAAATGCATTTATCTTTTTTATGTTTTTATTCATCAGGTTCTCTTGAAATTTCAGTGACGAGAAAGAATCATTAAGATTTTTAATTGTATTTGAAATGATTTGAATTTGTGATTTCAACAAAATTTGAGTCTGCTTGTTAGAATTTGCAAGTGTCTCAATACTGTCAGTATAATATTCAGCATCGTCTGCGTCCGGTATGCCAAAAGCCCAATTCAGGAAATAGGAAACGCCATTAATAAGACCTCTAGGTTTTCTAATCTTTTGAATTCCAAGATCATCTTGTCTGGTAAGTTCTTTAAAGGTTTTCAAATCGGACTGGAATCGACTGAATTCTTCGGCGATTAATTTATAAGTTTGTTCACAATGATAAGGAATGTTTTGAAAATTCGGACTTTTTCCGGGGTTTTCGTCAGGGGTGGTCAACTTACAGAGACGTCGTGTTTCTTCCAATTGATTTTTTAAAATAATCTTGGCCTGATCAAAATATGTTACGTTAACGTGCGTCATTGACATCAAGGATGAGGATGCAAGTTTGGCAACGCCCAAATTTTGATAGAAGATTCCATTCGATTTAGGGAACTCTTTATTGGTATAAAGGTCTGGATCGGAGATGACGAGTGATGGGAGGAAGATTGCGAGGAGGATCAGTATCTGCATGTTCTGAAAAATATGGTTTTAGCATATTAGTATGGTATCTTTTAATTCGTTTACCTATTTTTATTTCTGCTGTTTTATTATCAAAAACTCGAACTATTTTGTAGGGTCCTGTTCTTTTAGGTGATAATTTCTTTGATTTCCCAAAATCGGTATTACATTTTTCCAGAAGTACGAGGTCATTGACATGAAACTCATGGGGATTGATTTTTCTATCGTAATATTCTTTGCTTTTTTTCTTTGAATCAATTAGATTTTCACGTGCAATTTTAAATGAAGTATTAAGTTTGAATTTTAATGAGTCTATATAATCGTCGTAAGTGTAACGAAATTCAGGTTCCCTGATTATTGAAGAGGGCAAGTATGGTTTCCTTCCAAATAATAATTCGTAAGGGGAGAATTTTGTAGCTGTATGAATAGAAGTATTGTAACTGAACATGGCGAATTCAAGAAATTCGTCCCAGTTGTCCTGTCCTGCTCTTATATAATGTTTAAGATAATCTTTTAACGTCAAATGTGATCTTTCTAATGCTCCATTGGTTTGTGGATGATATGGCGTAGTGGAAAGGTGTTTGGTTTGGAATATTTTACTCAGTTCTTTGATAAGATGGGACATGAAATCAGTTCCTTGGTCGGTTAAGAAAGTTTTTGCAATTCCAAAGGATGTAAAAATGTGAGTTAGAGTCTCAGCAACAGTTCTGGCTTCGTGGTTTGGTAGAGGATAGGCGAATGAATATTTTGTAAGGTCATCTTGGGCAGTCATTACGAATCGATTTCCTTTTTCCGTGATAGGCAAGGGGCCAACTATGTCTATCGCAAGTCTTTCAAATGGAGTCTCAGCCGTGGTTGTGATTTCCATTGGCTGTTTTGTGGGTTTGAAATTAGTCTTGTTTACTTGACAGGAATGACAATTCTTAATATATTTTCGAATATCAGTCTTCATGGTCGGCCAGATATATTGATTTCTTATTTTAGAATACGTTTTAATAAATCCGGAGTGACCAGAAAATTTACTCGAATGATAATCTTCTAGAATTCTTTGGATCTCATTTTCGTTTCTAGGAGTGATCTTTGCAGTGTCCAAAAATTTAATTTCGTTTTTCGGGAATATAAATTTAAGCATGAAGTTTAATTGATTTGGTTTGATATTTGAATTTTTAGTTGGTGCTGAAATTTTGAATTTATCTTTTCTTATCATTCTTCTTAAAACAAGCAGCGTTTCAAACAAATCGCGATATTCTACTTTATCATGATGTAGGTTTTTGACAAAAAGCAAGTAAATACATTGTTTATTTTTAACAAGTTTGGAAATGCTATTTGTATGAGGAGAAACTTTGTCTAAATCAAAATTCGACTGAATATATTCTGAATGAGGATTGCTTTTGTCAAGATCTTGAGACCAGAATAAAATTATATTACCATGAATTTGGGATATGTCAGCACTCTCTTTTTCATACTCGATATTGTCTGGATTTGAATAATAAAACTGTATATAATCATGAAACTCTAAACCTTTGTGATGAGCAAGATGGATATTTTCCGTTTGAGTATTATTTTCTTGGGGAAATAGTCGGGATAATCCGTCCGCATTAGAGTTTATTCTACCAGGTTTATATTTGATTGAGTATTGATATTCACTCAACTTTAATCTCCATCTAACCAATCTAGATGATGGGTCCTTGCAATTGAATAGCCATTGCAAAGGCCTGTGATCAGTATAGATGTCGAATTCTCTACCGTAAAGGTAAGGTCGGAAATGATTGACTGATTGGACTATTGCAAGTAATTCTTTCTCTGTGGTGGAATAATTCTGTTCTGTTTTCTGCAAGGTTCGAGAGTAATAGGCTACAGGTAAATCTTTTCCGTTCTTAATTTGAGATAATACTCCGCTTATGCCTACATTAGAGGCGTCTGTTGTCAAAGAAAATTTATGATCAAAGTCTGGATATTGCAACAAAGGTTCACTACTTATTATCTTTTTCAAAGTCTGAAATGCTATTTCCTGTTCATTTTCCCAAAGAAATTTTGATTCCTTTTTCAGAAGCAAGGTCAAAGGTTTTGCAATTGATGAAAAATTCTCTATAAATTTCCTGTAATACCCTACCATTCCCAAAAACATTTTGATCTCTTTAGCATTTGCTGGTCTTGGAATCTGTTTGATGGACTCAATTTTTGATGGATTGGGACGTATTCCCTCTTTTGATATCACATGGCCTAGATAATGACATGAATCTTTAAGAAATTCGCATTTATGAACTTGAAGTTTGAGATTGTAATCTCGTAATCTGTCAAAGACTTCCTTCAATTTTTCAATGTGATCGGAAATATTTGAGCCATACACGACAATGTCGTCGAGATATACGAAACATTGTTTGTTCGTAAGCCCAGTAAGAACATTGTTCATTGCCCTCTGAAAAATAGAAGGAGCATTCTTAAGTCCAAAAGGCATGCGCTCAAATTGGTAGTGACCTTCAGGAGTCGTGAAAGCTGTCTTTGGAGCATCTGTTTGAGACATAGGGATTTGATGAAACCCGCTATCGAGATCGAGTAAGGTGAAATATTCGGCATTCCCTAATTGGTCTATGATTTCTTCAATATTCGGTAAGGGATATGCATCACCCACTGTTTGTTCATTTAATTTGCGGTAATTGATCACAATTCTCCACTTTTGTTCTCCAGATGCGTCAAGCTTTTTGGGAACGACCCATAGGGGACTTGACCATGGGCTGGTAGAGGGTGTTATAATTCCCTGTTTCAGCATTTTGTCAATCTGTTTTTTCACTTCAATTTTATGGACTTGAGGATAACGATAAGACTTAGTATGAATAGGTGTTTCATCTTTCAATTTGATTGTTGCATTTCCGGCTGTAGAGACAGTCAGATGATCGTTTGGCAATTTGAATATATCATGATATTTCTTACATAAATCCAGAACCATATCACGATGTTCATTAGAGTGGATATGATCGAGTCTTAGGTTTTTTGTCAATTCATCTATTCGCTCATTTGTGTAATTGTAATTTCTCTCTGTATTTGATGTTCAATGAAATGGATTGTTTCGGAATTTCTTCTATTTCTACGCATGGTTTTACAAATGTTTTACGTTCATCGGATCTGTTGATGATTGTTATCAAGGCTCTATCATCAGGAGTTATTTTTACAATGGAATTAGGAACTAAGAGTGATCGATCGTCGTTGATTTCTTGCGCGATAACAACTCCTTGTTCAAGTTTCAGTGGATTTCTTACATTTATATAAATGACTGTTTCAGTACGCCCATTTACTGTGACGTAAGAGCCTGGATTTTGATCGGTATTTCTCTGAATGTGTATTTCAAAGGGAATTGTTTCAAGTTTCAATGCATTTTTAATAAAATCGATTCTGGCTTTTTGCGAAATAAAAAAATCGTACCCAATAAGACCGTCAAATGGAATATTTGTAGCTGTATCGATCACTTGGAAAGTTGTTGTTATCTCGTAACTATGTATACTCAGGATTAAATCAGTTCCTCCAATCGTTTGTAATGGCATATTAGGAACTATACCATTTAATATGATAGTCTTATTATCCGTGATTTCATATGAGCGAAGACTTGAGCTTTTTACAATCGACGTCGAAGCTCCCGTGTCAATTAAGAATTTCAGAATTCCTTCAGGTGATTTCGAGTTTTCAGATTCAAACATTACAAACGTTAAATCATTGCCATTAACAAATATGCCGGATCGCGAAAAATTCTGGAAAATTTGTGTCAAATCTGGTTCGGTAGTTACAAATTTTCGATTCGAAATTGAATTGTTCAATGAATTTTGCCCTGTATGTTTCGTATCTGTAGTTACGTTCGTAACAGTAGATTTTCGATTAAGTATTGACTTCGTTATCGATTTCGGAATAGTAGTTTTTAGATTCTGAGTTGAGTTTGAAATAATAGATTTTGGATTTTGAATTGTTTTTGAAATTGATTTCGGAATGGTAGATTTTGAGTTTTTGGTTGGATTTTGAATTGATTGTGAAGTTGATTTCGAAATAGTAGATTTTGAATTTTTTGTTAAACTTGAAAAAGTAGATTTTGGATTTTGAATTGTTTTTGAAGTTGATTTCGGAATAGTAGGTTTTGAGTTTTGGGTTGGATTTTGAATTGATTGTGAAATTGATTTCGAAATAGTGGATATTGAATTTTGTTTTGATTTTGAAATAGTGAATTTTGGATTTTGAGAAATAGTAGGTTTTGGAATTCGAGAAATAGTAGGTTTTGGAATTCGAGAAATAGTAGGTTTTGGAATTTCGGTTGATTTTGCAACCGACTTTGAATCGATAGTCTTTTGGTTTGGAGTTAATTCTGAAATCGATTTTGAAAAGGTGGGTCTTGAATTTGAAATTGAACTCGAAATAGTGTATTTAGAATTTTCAATCTGGTTACAGATTGATTTTGAAATAGTAAATTGTGGGTTTGGTATTGGTTCTGGAATGGTACATCCTATTGTTCGGAATCTGGGGGTTTCATTTCGGAGTCTATTCCGCAAAAATTTGCCTCTTCGTGTCCGAAATTTCGAGCAAAATGCACTGAATTCCGGTCCGATTTGAGGCTGTTTTGCCTCGAATTATTATACTGTCTTTTTCGGCATTCTTCAATCGTGTGACCAAGGTTTTTACAATATCGGCATTGCTTTGTCTGTGCGTTGGAATTTGAATCGAATTTTGGCCCGTGATTTTGGTTTTGAATTGAGTGGGAATGATTGCTGTTGAAGAAAATTTGGCGAGTATTGGATCTTCTGGTATTATCTTTGTTTCGGAAAAAACATTCGCTGGCAGAATGATTAGACCGATTGCAAATATCGCATGATTTTTTCTTGAAAGAAGCAACCTGAGTAGGTTTTGAATTGCCAGAAAGGCGCGTTTTTAAAGCTTTTTCTTCAATCAATGCGGCAGTAAATGCTTCATTTATACTCGCAAAGTCCTTATAACGTAACATCTGGGAAATCTGGGGCACAGTATGATAAATAAAACGATTTAACGTCATTTGCTTCACCATAGCAATTCGTCCAGGAACCTCAATTTCGTTAACACCAGAGCTGTCGACCGTTGCAAGAATTCTGGATGACAAATTTTCAAGTCTTTGGAAATATGAGGAAATATTTTCATTTTGATTTTGACAAGTGGAATGTAAATCTTCTAGTAACTGATCAAAATTTTTTCTATCAGAATACAATTTTATGAGAAGGTCGGAAATCTCTTCCCAAGTTGTAAGGTTCGAGTGTGTGTCGATTTGTTCCCTGGCTTTTCCTGTAATTTGGCTCTTAACATACAGAAGCAAGGCTTGTTCTTGTGAGACATGTGCCAGTTCAAAAACAGCATCAACCTATTTTATGAAACTTTTTACTTTAAATCGGTCGCCATCGAATTTTTCATTAATAAGCTTTATCAAAAAATCAACAGTGAATTGAGGTCTTTCCGTATTTCGATTACCAGTCTCTGTTCGCGATGAAGACGAATTTACGTCATTTTGACCATCAGGCAAATTCATCTGGGTTTGCGGCATTTTGTTAAATGATTTTGCAAGGAGTTGGAAATTTGGGAGGCAATACGGGTTACTTCTGGAGATTTGGTTTATGAATGTTGTCGAGTAACGAGACGATTCGATATTTTGTACTCACTCTTGCAATGACTTTTCCTTTTTTTTTTGATCTCGTTGTTGATCTGCAGTGTTGAACTTGATTGCCCAGGAATATGGAGAATCCACGAATCTCAGCTTCTTTGGTCCGTCCTTATGGTTCCGGGTGTACGGGATGAGCCACACGAGTCACGGTTCCCAGGAGGATCAGTTACGCAATCCCACTTCTGACACCAGTTTATGTTGGGATTCGCAGGGATTTCCACAATAATCCCAAAATGTCACGAATACACTTAGTTTTATTAAACACAGTTTTATTGCTTACACAACGTTTAAAGTTTCTTTCTGGTAAAAGTTCACAAATTCTGTGAAGAGTCAAATCGTGAAAACACAACGAGCGATTTCGCGGACAACTGCAAACAACGGATAGTGAATCGCGAAACTGAACTTGGATTGTGACTGACTGACTAATGCCGAACTGATTCAAGACTTTTTCTGAACTGCTCGCTCCCGAATTCGCTGGCTTTATATACAGTACGGAGTCGAATATTCTAGAACGTTTCCGATCGCATAAATGACTAATGATATCGTACGGAGTCGAATATTCTAGAACGTTCCCGATCGCATAAATGACTAATGATATCAAAAGGAAAAATACGTGATTCGAAGCATGAGTCGGCATAAAATAGCAATTTAGACAGGAAGCGCTTGAGTAATTAAATGATATCTATTTCTGTCATAACTACAATATTGCTTGTTCGAAAATGTATGATGAAATATTCTTCGTATATTACAAATATGAATATATGGTTACAACAATGCTCATATATTGCAACTCCCATTGTCTTCCTTATTTTTCTAAGATTAAAGATTATTAATAAATGCCACCTAAAAAATTATTCAAATCAATTTTTGATGTTAATTGTGTAACGAGCGGGGTTTAATCACCCGTCTGATTTTCATTAGAAGCATAAATATAATAAAGGGAACGAACTCTAGTTTTATAAAGGTCATTTTATAAGAAAAAATATTCTATCTCTTTTCCTTTTTTTTTGAACGACAAGATAAAGCGTTATCATAATCACGACCATTTAGAGTTGCTGAAAACGGGCTTCGACATCGAATTTAAATGTAATTATCATCGACAGAAACAGAACCCATTTCTGTTTCGAATAATGAAATGTGAATCGAATGATTTCGAATAATCATCGGCCAAAACGGAACTCGTTTTGGCCTCCTCTTTTCAATTTTTACTATTTCCCCTTTTGCCGAAAAGAGTATATAAACTCGCGCATTTTGTCTGTACGACGAAGAAATTCCGAAATGTCTCAAAGCTCTCGAGAAGCCCAATAGACGAAAGATTCAAAATAATCTTTTCCAATAGCTCCAATAGAGCCCAATAAGGAAGCATTAGAATCAAGGACGTTCTTCCCAGAGTCCACACTAAGGTCCGACCTCACGACGACCTTAGATAGCTCCATCGAGAACGACCCAAAAACCCGGAGCGTGCGCTAGATCCATCATTCGATTACACGGAAACAAATTAACACAAGTAAAGAAATAACTAATCAAGAATATTGCTTAACTTTTTCATAGTAGAATAACAAATTTTGAATTATAGAATTTTGATTTTGCCAAGATTCGATTGAGCTTTAGTATCCAGGGCAAGCTCGTCTCAAAGCAAATCAATTTTGTTTTTACTTTATTTACGAGTTACTCTTATTGAAAGAAATAGCGACAGTGATGTTGGATTTAGAACTGAGATAATAGAATGAAGAGAACTATAATTACAAATAACAAATAAAAGAAGGAACAGGGGAACTCTTTTGAGTAAGGGAGAAATTCAATTGTATGGACTAAATTTAAATCAAATAACAGCCATTAAAATTTGAGATAACTTTATAGAACGCATTAATGATATAGAAGCCTAATGCAACATTGACAATGTCGAGTTTAGAGTTTAAAGTAGATCCTTCTCAATTACAGTGCCTTTGGTAGAAGAACTTATTTGGAAGATTAAAGGTCTAATCAAAAGGAAAAGGGTGAAGCCCAGCGGCAAGAAATACATTTTCCGGGAGAAGGGAATACTAAATCTATACAGTCGGTTGAGGATACTTAAGGGCCTAAAACCAAAGGCAATTTCTTCATGGGAAGAAATTGACGATAAATTAGCCAAAGAGGCATCACACCTATTGGGAATTACTGTAGTGACCCCGGCAAAACGATTCACTACGACTTGTGAAGATTGTGGGCGCAGCCAGGTCAACAAATTAAATTTGAACCCTATCGACAGGGTATTGAGAGAATTTGAAAACCTATCAAAACTTCCGGAATCAGCTGTCCTCAGTGAAATAGGGATAGGAACGGTTAAAACAGGACCCGCGGACTCCTTGACGTCGGATTTAGAGAGCATGGGGGAAACGCGATAAAAATATTGTGAGGCAAAATAAAAGAATATTGAATATTGGAAAACAGAAAGTATAATTGTGGACATTGAAAAGGAATTAAATGATGACATTCAAATAGTACAAGTGCGGATAAATACAAATGCGAATATTGAAGAATCGAATAACCACAAATGTTGAACCAAGCGAATGAATATATATATTGAATGTTAACAGAATGAACATTTATAAATTCGAATAAGATGTCAAGAAAAATTAGGATAAATAAATACGATTTGCCGATATTCAAATATTGTGGAATGGGATTGTATGGAACAATATTGGGATTAATAAATATCGTATTATTACTTTGAACAGGACTTTTTATATTGCTTTAAAACATTCTTGAAACCCGGGATATCTTTTAAGGGTCCTTTTGGGCAGAGTTTTCACTAGGGTCCCTCTCTGGACAGGTGAGCCTAAGATTAACCAGCGGCAGATATAAGACGGGAAATGAAGCAACGTTGGAATCTACCAATTCTTCAAAATTACAGTATCATCGTTGGTTGATGGGGGCTCGCTCGTGACAATTGCTTATACATATTCCTAATAATAGAGGGTTTCGTTCAACATTTTGCACTCGCATAAGATTTTTCAAGTCTTTTTTCTATTGACATCGAAAATACCAAGGAGTAGATAAAAGAGAAATTGGTTCTTCAGAGTGGTTATGATAACGATCGACAGGAACTTTTTGGAAAACGTAGAAAAATTTTTTTGCAGAAATAATTAAAATCTGTGAAATGAAAACAAAATTATCGTTAAACAATTGATGTCCTAATCGGAAAAAACGATCGAACGATGGATATATGGGAAACGGTAAAGACATCGAAATTTGAAAACTTGATATTTACCAATACTCATATCACCCATTAGATGCTCATTCCCTTCTCTTTTCAATATTAAAAATCAGAGAGACGAGCGAGCTGTTATTGTCAAATACGTGCGAACGCATGGAGCATGGGAGCGGGAGGCAATGATACAATGATTGAGGCGCATTGAGGCGTCCCATGCAATAAGTGGATATGCGCTGGAAGAGAAGAGCCGAAAAAGTGAAAGGACAATACTTTTGCCCGTCACCTTTCACTTTTTCGGGTGGAAGCGGTTAGTGCCGTTAGTTGCTCCTCCACCCCCATCGCGCTTGCCTGGCTCGTCTAATATCTCTATTTGTAGGGACCATACTTGGTCCGGTAGCTGGGAACGCACCTTGCCAGCTACTATCTATCATCATTACTTAACATCACTATAGCGATGACGCCATATGCGAAATCCTGACGCGTCTGTTTGTTTTAGTCTGTGAATTTCATAGTGACCAGCTGATTCCTTTTCGAATAAGTGAGATACAAATATTTAAAAAGCCCGATGCATCATTACAAAGAAGGGTTTTGCGTTGAGATTAATGACTTCTTTAAAAGTGTAGACCCGTTCAGACGATCGTTCGAACGAGAGGGTGACGTGGGGCGACGAGTAGTCATTTTTCACATCGTCGTCTCACTACAGACAATAGAAATTTTTCAAGTTACATTTCTCACCTTACATTTTCCGTGATTCTTTGAAAGAAATATGAGAATTGCCCTGTTTGCTATTTCACTAGTGTAAGGCACATGTGGAACGAATACGCAAATTTCAGTCTCAACACACAAATTAGAGTAAGAAATTACAAATAAAAGATATTTTTGTAGCTTATATTTTTCTATTGAATTTCGAAAGGATTTTTTTTATATTCGTTCAAACATTTATTTTCCCAACGTATAAAATAATTAGCGAGAATCATTTAAAAAAAAGCCTTTATTTTAGGCATTACAATTCTCCCATTTTGAATTGCATTTCATATAAACAATTTAAAAGAAAGAAAAATCGTAAGAACCGATATTGCGCTACTTCTGAAGTAAAATAATCAAATGAGCTCAGCATAATTGATAGAAGTTGTTGGCCTGAAATGCTTCACTTAAATTCACGATTAATTGCTATAATCAATTAACAACAATAGATTTTTTATTTTGGCTGAAAATGAATAACTAGTAGTGGGAAGACTTTCTATATATGTGAGATATGTCACGTTGAAGTTATTTCCGCAAGATGTAGCCTTTGATCTAATTTTATTTAGTTCTTGCAATCAATTCCGTTCAACAAATCACACGTTCAACAAATTACACGTTCATCAGCACTTGCTACATCAGCAAGCAACACATTTTGAAAGCAGAAAAAATAACATATGGCGTTCGGCATTAAAAATCAGTGTTTTTAATTTACGTTCGACAGCAAGTGACATTAGGCAGGTAAAGTACAATAAAGGTAAATCGTGTTTCTACGCATTTACAATTTACTTACAAAATCTATGATAATCATTACTCTTCACTGGAGCGATTTGAAGTCAAAGTAAAATACAACCTTTCCAGTCAAAAATTCTTCATTTTTATTGTACACAGCACAATGTTTCAGACACAAATTTTGTGTCCTTTTTAAAATATCTAATGAAAAACAAATTTTAAAAGCTGTTAATAACTAGAAACTCTATACATCCAAAAAACAATCATAATTATTATTTACAAAATATTTACATCAGTGGTTATTGTTTTTTTTTCCAATAGCCAGGGCCGGATTAACCCTCAACGGGGCCCTAGGCAACCATCAATTTGGGGGCCCTTTTTTTACGTCCGTTCCCTTCTTTTTTCGATTAAAAAATACAAACTTATATCTTTCATAAAAATTTTATTGTCACAATGTAATAATATCAATAAAATTACTATCTACATTTTAAACATGTCGTTTTCTACATTTGTTTTCGGCAAATTCATCAATTATATCATCAATACCGATTTTGTTCAATAAATCTGACTCAATGCAAAGTATACCTAACATCTCGAGTCGCTCTTGTCGCGTTGTAGCTCTTTCAGCAGCTTTGATTCTTTTTAATTGCGAGAAGGATCGTTCGGCAGAACAATTTGTGATCATTAATGTTAAAAAAATTCGAAGAGCTATTTTTGTGTTAGGAAATACTTCGGCTAATTGATCTTCCATTAGAATCTTATACAAATGACTATGATTTTTTTGTGCATCGGTGTATCTGGAGTTCACGTAACTTTGGAATTGTTTCATTTCAATGAAAAATTCTTCCAAATCTCTAGGATAAAAACGAACTAAGTTATTTATAGCTTCGTGGAGGTCTCCATCACTTAGAGAAAAGTTGATGAGAAATGCAAATCTCTCTGAAACTTCCATATACACTTTCGCACGCCGTTTGATTTCACTGTGAAGATTGTCGATGATTTCGAGGAAACCTTTTGTTCTAAAATCATCGCGAGGCGAAAATTCTACTTCTGGAGCATTTCCGTCATTAGGTTGTTTTTTTCTACGACGAGTACGTTTTACGATTTCTGTATAACCTACACCAGGTAATAATCGTTTTGTTTTTTCCTCGAAATCATTGAACTTTTCACGGAATGAAGCTAAACTCTCTTCTAACGATCCGTACAAAGAAGCACACGTTTGCAAATCTGCTTTTTCACTTTGCAATGACTTACTCACTGAACGCATAGCAGTCAAAATAGAGTTCCATAAAATCAACATGAAACCAAATTCGAATTTTTGCATTTTATTCGCGATACACGTCGCCTCATAACGAGTATCAGTATTTTGTGATTCATCATCAGCAATGATTTCTAGAGCCTCTAATATGATATCAAATGAATCGTAAACTGCATTCGTCGCATTCGAATGTGCTTCCCAGCGTGTAGTTGACAATGTCTTCAAAGTTTTCTCATTGTTTATTTTATTTTTTAATACGCCCCAACGATAGGTGGAAGTGGAAAAAAAATTATATAATGTTTGCATAATGGCGAAAAAATCTACTGCATAAAAACAGCACTTCACAGCATGCTCTCCAACCAAATTAAGGGAATGCGCGGAACAGGGAACATAGATCGCATTCTCATTCAAACTCAATATTCTTGCTTGCACACCTTTATACTTTCCGGACATGTTGAATGCGTTGTCATATGATTGTCCTCTACAATTTTGAATATCTAAACCACAGTCTTCAGTAAGAAAGTTTAAAGTTTGATTCGCTAGACTTTCACCAGTATGACCTTCCAACTGAAGAAAAGTTATAAACCTTTCGACTGGTTGAAAATCGTTCGGAGAAAAATATCTTAAAATAATAGACAATTGATCAACATGCGATACATCAGGAGTCGAATCGACAGATAAGCTAAAATACCTAGCCGAAGTAACCTCTTTTAAAATGTATGATCTGACTTTTTTACCAATAATGTTAATGAACTCCTCGCAGATCGTCTTCGATAAGTAAGAAGTTACACCTGTCCCAGCATTGCCGTATCTAACAATATGACCTTGCAAAAAAGGATCGAATTTCGCAACGAGTTCAAGTAACCCTAGATAATTTCCGTTGCCCGGCACCCCGAATTGCTCGTTCGAACCTCTGAATGACAAACCTCGCTCTGCTAATGTGGTAATGACAGCAACTACCCGTTTTAAAACGTCGCGCCAGTATTTTTTTTCACTTAGTAGTTCATTCTCGAGTAGTTCTGGCAGATTATTTTCGTCCTTTCGTTTTTGCCGGTAAATCAGCAAACACTCCCGATGTTTTGGATTTTTTTCATGCTGTTGTAAATGACTTCCGATGTTTTTCCAGTCATCATATCCTTCACGAGAAAGTTTTATCGATTGGTCGGGTGGTAGAAATAGCTTGCAATAAAAACAATAGACAGACCCTGTGAATAAAAACCAAAAATTATTATTATCAATTACACTGTGTGCCTAAAAATAATTTTGAAAATTATAAAATAACGAAACCTGTCTAGAATGGTTGGTAATGACCCCCTGAATACTTTCTTTACAGGTTTTTTTAATGTTAAGTCTATTTATTCGACCGGCTTTCCGGTTTTCTGTCATTTTCCGTTTTCTTTTCTCTGAATGTTTTTTCAAGGTCAGAGAATATAAAAAAAAGACTCATTGACCGCTATTTCAAATTTTTCCCGTGCAGTTTTTGACCTATTTTATTCCAGAAACGTGATCAGGTTAATAAGAGGACACAACTAGTCTTTTGTTCGAAAAAAAGGACCAATATTACGTGATCAAAAGCATGCTTTTAAAAAAAATTAATTTAATGAGTAAATCGAAAACGAGGGCTAAATTTGAAAAAAAAAAATGTAATGGAAGTATTTAAAGAATCATCACCAGCCATTGTAGACAGGTTTCGTATTTTTTTTTTTTTCTTTTTTTTTTGTAATTTTTGAGGTCACACAGTGTTACAAATTATGTGAATGATACACAAACTATGAATTAAGGGTGGGTGAGTTACTTTTTAAAAGAAACTTGGTTGAGTTTATGTAACTTGTTTAAGTTAATGTAACTTGGTTATATTTCAAGTTACTCATAAATTTTCAAGTAAGAAATTAGAAGTTACTTTTTAAGCGAATTCGTTTAACCTCAAGTTTTATTTTTTAAGGATTTTTTTTTCTTGCTAGAAAAAAACCTGATTCTTTCTCAAAAAATAGAGTGAATTTCGTGAAAGAAATTGATTCAAATCATACATCACCTTTCATTGGTGAATAAATAAGCCAATCTCGGTTTGTTTTTTCTCCATTTGGTTTAGTCCCAAAAAATACGTTGGGCGAACAATATCTCGATGTTGATTCGTTTTCATACCAACGCTTAGATGATTCGAATGGTCCAGTCGAATTTTGACATGTGGATGGCCCATGTTCAATTCAAAATCTTACATCTTCACTAGTAAATTTTTCCCATTTTCCTGGATCGTTGGAACGGTTGGAAATTTCTACACCTTGATTTTTATGTACACTTTCGCCCACAAGAAATTGGTTTGAAGATTCAGGTGTTGAGTTGACTGGATCATCGTTCAATTCAGGACTAGTTGCAAGTCCTTGACTGCCTGATGAATTTGGTGTTTTTACGTTCCGATGAAAATAATTGTCGAGTTTTGGAACTTTTTCTAACACTGCACTTGTTCGTGATCGTTTTTCTTCGGCAACCTTTCTTTTTTGCGCACCACTTAAATATGAACGAGACATTTTTTTACAAAATAACAACTTAAGACACAAACGATGGTTTTAGTATTTACTAGTGTATTGCACTTAAACTATCACTCCCGAAAAATGATGGTCTCACTACGGTAAAGAAAAAAACGCGGACATTTACGAGATAATAACAAGGATATTTCATTCACTTATTCACTTTACACTATGTTATTGTTCACGGTGAGTATTCTCAGACGTGACTATCCCCGTACAGCGAATTCTTCGTCTTATATACAAATTCAAGTGTTCCAGAATATTACAGAAAATTCCAGTCATTTATTGTTCTCGAACATTCACGAAAACGTATTTGTTAAATGATACCAAATGACAGGCTCAGAGGCAAAACGACACAAGAATTTCCAAGAAAGGATAAAAAATATGCTGACTCACATAAGTCGGTCTTTCTTTTGGGAATTCTTGTGTCGTTTTGCCTCTGAGCCTGTCAAATGATACATTAATTTATTTGTCATTTGTCATCCATCATTCACTCATTCATCATTCACGTTGAAATTTCCGCTTGAAGGCTTCTATTCAAGTCAATTGTGATTTCACTTTGTTTGTTTTATTATTTCGTATTTTTTCAATTATTTTCAGTTCTGATTATATTTTTCTTTCACTCTCTAGAATTGTATGTTTGTAAGAAAATTTTAGAAGTCTTTTTCATTTTTCGGGGGCCCCCTAAAATCGGGGGCCCCAGGCAACTGCCTATTCTGCCTACTTGTTAATCCGGCCCTGCCAATAGCGATGGAGTTTCATCAACTGACTTATAATTTTTTGTACATTTTCGATTGTGATGGCTGGAATTTTCCTCTTCTTTTTCTCTCCAACGCTCGTATCCAGGGTGTCCACCACTTCTTCCTCAGTATTCTCTACCGATTTATTTTCCTTCCTTTCTTTTTTCTGGGTCGCTGAAGTCAGGCGGAAACCTTTCGCCTTCAATTCCAGCATCATTTCTGAAAAAATTTTTCTTTAACTTTTACGTTCTGACAAGTTTAAAAAATTTTCCTCTCACCAGCTATTTTCTTGCACTCGTTTTTGGGAACTCGTGCATAAGTGGGTTTGCGCGAATTCCCTGATACATTTTCGGCGCGATTGAGCTCTGCCACGCGTTCTTCTCCCAACAGCGCCACTGCCAAACAGTAGGCCCTCTTCTAGTAGGCAAACTTCGTCGCATTTTCCGCTTTCTCATACCACTTATTATTAACAGCGTATCCAAGAACCGTTTTCTGGTGTAAAAATTCGAGTAAGCTTATTAAAAAGCCACATATCGAAAGCTCTATTAATTAATTGTATGTAAAACAACTTTTTTGCAACAACATTTAAAGTATATGCCATTATTTCTATTTTCAAACAATAAAAATTGTTTTGTTAGGTCAACACAAAAATATGCAGACGAACACGAAAAACTTATAGAAAAAAAATAGAGCTATACATGAGAATTACACGCTGAGCACGAGTTAATTGATTGCGCTTATCAAAAATTTGTTACTGAAAACAATATGCTTCGTTTGCTAAAAAATGACTAAAAACTCAAAAAACGAATTTTTGAAAATAAGGCAAATAAACATTTACAACTTTATGGACTACTATCTACTTTTTCCATACGAAAAATACTATATTCATTTACTTCGTCTCTAAATTACAGGATGGATTTAATAATAATTTTACATTGACAGATTCAAAAACTAAAAAAGATAAACTTTTGAAACACTCTTACTGTAGTAGCCTCATTTCCAGTGTCATTTTTGCGGAATCTCGATTCCATGATGGATAACCTATACTCCAAGGCCTTCAATTGCGCCTCCGATGATGGATGATTTACACCCTGCACGTTTTCAAAGACGTCGTTCTCGGTTGCCTGTGTAAAGAGTAGATTTCCCTCATTTTTGAAAAAAAAAAGGATGCAAATGTTTACATACTACTTTCTACTATTAAGCCAAAACTTATATCAACATGGTTTTAAGTTTCAGAAATAAGAGCCAGAAACGGAAAAATTTTTTAATTTTTAGTATTAGGGTACTTCTGACATGAAACTGTAATTAGTTTCGTCCTGAATTTCAAAAAAAAAAACAAAAACAAAAACAAAAACAAAAACAAAATATAAAAATATTTAAGAAGGTCAATAAAAATAATCATGTATAATAATTTTCAACTCTTGAATTGAAATTCCTAGTCGTTTCTACCACAGTTCATGAAGAATGAGATAATATCATTGAACACTTATATTTGAAACGAAAACTTCAGCACTAGCTTGAGTTTTTAATTGAAAAAGAATTAAACAATTCGCGAAAATGAATCAAAATTAGCACCTCCGCGTTAAAAGCCTCATTCCTTTCCATCTCTACTTCAACTGTACAGGTTGGAGTGGAGATATCTATCTCCGTTTTATTGTCATCTGTTTGTTCATTGCTCTCGGCTGCCAGTGTAAAAAGTATATTTTTTTGATTTAACAAAAAATGATGCAAATGTTCACATTTTATTCTGTACATTTTAGCCTAAACTTATATCAATACAGCTACTCAAAATATATTTTCCGAAGTTTAGAATATGTTATTTGTATTTGGATAAAAACAAGCGAAATATTTGGAGGAAAATGTTCTTGATATAACTGTATGTATTCATAACATATTTTGAATAGCTGTGTATATCAACATGATTTCAAGTTTCAGAAATAGGAGCCAGAAACTAAAAAATCAAAATAAAATTTTTGAATTTTTGTATTAGAGTATTTCTGCCATCGAACTTTAATTAGTTTCATCTTGAATTTCAAAAAAACACATTTCCAAAAAAGTCTACAGAAATAATCATTTATAATAATTTTCAACTCTTGAATTGAAATTCCTAGTCGTTTCTACCACAGTTCGTGAAGAGTGAGATAATATTATGTAACACTTATATTTGAAACGAAAACTTCAGCACTAGCTTGAGTTTCAAATTGAAGAAAAATTAAACATTTCGCGAATATGAATCAAAATTTCCACCTCCGCATTAATAGTCTCATTCCTTTCCATCTCTACTTCAACCGCACAGGTTGGAGCAGAGATATCTATGTATATCCATTTGATTCAGAGATACGTCATCCCTATCTTGTTCCTTCTCGTTCTCGGCTGCCTGTGTATAAAGTATATTTTCGTCATTTAAAGAAATATTGATGCAAAAGTAAAGATTTTTCAATATTTGTACCAGTCGCGCCAAATTTCGCAAGTAGGCTTGCGCCCTTGTTTTTGGCTTTGACCCGGTCCTGCCGCTTTGGTGGGTAAATCTGTATTGTTTGGCTGAAGGCATTCCGTTACGAAATTAAAAAAAAAAGTTAACTAAATTTTCACAATTTGTAAAAATTACGTCCTTTTGTATCAAAATTCTTCTTATTTGACGTACAATTTAAGTATTAAACTATAGATTCCAAATTAATTCTCATAATTCAAAAATTTGCCTCGAACCTTAGAAAAGGTTTTTTTTTAAATCCTGAAATGTAAATAAGTCTAATCTGACTGATTTCGATGTTGCTGCATTCCATTTAGTTTAATCTATCAACAGTGGCGGATCCAGGATTCTGCTACGGAGGGGGTTTTATCAAATCTGTATATCTATATATATATTGTATATATTGATATGTTTTTTTATCAGAAACAAGGTCTTCACGGGGGGGGGGGGGTTGAACCCGACCCCCCCCCTCCCGTGGATCCGCTGCTGTGTATCAAATTTGACAGATTTATCTGTTGCTTTGACAGATGCATCTGTTGATATCACAGGTTGAAACTGTTAAATCTGACTGATATACTTCAAAGGAATGCGGCAAAAGAAAACCAGTAAAGAATTGACTGATTCAGATTTAGAGAATTATGAATTCTCTATGAATGAAGATTTGAAAATATATCTTAAGTGAGGACCAAACTATAATAGATATTAAGGTAGCCGTTATTTGCCTAAAGTTTTCCGATCTTGGACTTTTAACGCCCCTCCTCCCTTATTGAAGTTGATCGGCTAAAAAAAAAAATTTTCCCTCAAGTTTGAAGAAAATCGTATAATATTCACACTTGTTTCTGGCCAGCTCAAATTCTAATTGCAAAATACACGTAATTTTTTTCAAAACTTGTCAGAATTTTCTCAAGTCCATCACAAAAATATTTCAAAATTTCTGAAACTGCACGAATGTTCGAACCATGTGATACAGTGATAATCATATGACTTGTTGATTAGGTATTCTTAACTTTTCAAAACAATAATTACACGTAAAATCTGCAATCAGTCGTAATAATGCGTCCCATACAATAAGGAAATACACGCGCCAAGAGCCGAAAAAGTGAAAGGTGGCTTACGAAAGTTTTGTCTTCCCTTGGGATTCCCGTCGGATTCACATCTAGCACTTGGCGGAACAAGTTGTCTGAAGCAAGTGCGTGCGCCTTGCTTTTCCGGCTTGGTCCTCGGGGAGCAAGCGGGCCCGCTGGGCCGTTAACGATGCACTTTTAGAAATACACATAGAAAAACTATTCCATGATTACAGTTCGAGATGTAATCATGCACGTAAAATAGTTCGCAAAATAATCCATTGATACTCTTTCGAGGAATCGTTTCACTATTACATTGAGCGGTGAAAATGTCTACAACATTATTTTGTTGTAAACAACTATTTTTTTTTGTACCAAATATCAATCAACTAAAATTTGCAACAAACCATTTCTTGTGGTTTTTCCAAAATACAACACAATATCAAAGAAAATAAAAGTTTTCACCTTCATATTGTCAAAGATAGTAAATTGTTTGTAACATAATTCGCTTGACCTAATTTTATTTATTACGATTTGGTTTTCTACTCTTTGTTTTTAAATAAGAAATTTTCATCTTGAATAATCGAATTTAAGGAAAAATGAAATGACTAGAGAACTTCTATGCAATAAAGCAGAAAAAAATTTTCATTTATAGTATTTTTCATTTTATTTGTACACGACGTGCGCCGTCAAAAGAGGGATTACTTGTAGTAGCGATATGGTCGACTTTTCCAATGTTTTTTCTACCACGTATCGCATTTTTATATTTTTTATTTTATAAACAATTAATTATGAACAATTTACCGTTTTTGACAATAAAAAGTTAAAAACTTTTATTTTCTTTGACATTCTGTGTTGTATTTTTGAAAAACGACAAGAAATGGTTTATTACAAATTTTAGTTGACTAATATTTGTTATAAAAAAATAAACGTTCACAACAAAATAATGTCGCAGACATTTTCCCCGCTCAATATAATAGTCATACAATTCCTTGAAAAAATATCAATAGATTATTATCTGAACTATTTTACGCAAAGGATTATATGTGACTATTCCGAACTGCAATTATCGAATATTTTTTTGTATGTGTCTGAAAATTCATCGTTAACGGCCCACGAGCCTGCTTGCCCCTCGAGGACCAAGCTGAAAAGTCAGCCTTTAAACAGACGTGGCTTTTCATTTGATTCTTAATACAAGAAAATGACTGGAAAAATACCGCGCGCGATGCGCACAATTTACATGTATTTTTACCCCCTGTTTTGGGCGGGGTTCTTCCGATTATCAGTAAAGTCATTTAATAAATCAGTTTGTTTTCGAACTCGAACGTACATCGAGTCATATTACAATTTTCTTGTAATTTAACATCCGATAATACAGCAAAAATGAACATTTAACCGGAAATTGTACAATACGAAATAATGATTTAAAAATATTGGAATACGTTGGAGATTTCCAGAATATTCTTTGGAATATTACAGTCCTCCCTCCTTTTAAAAGTTAAAGGAACGAAGTGAACTTAACTTTAAATGAATCTCCCCGTTTTTCAATATTGTCGTATCTTACAAAATAAAGCTTAAGATTATGCGTGACTCATCAAAAATAGATATAATGATTTTATTCGGGATGTATCTCCCGTTCCTCTTACATTCTATCACGTATTTGCCCCTCTGAAGCTTGTCGTGGTATAACTGGGTACAATGGAGCATGTTCAGGGGGTCGAATCTCTAATTCTATAGCGCGATTAGGTGCATCATCACCTTGTTCACCTGAAGTATCAGACTCGTGTGACCTTCCTCTATTTTGTCTAGGACAGATTGTGCATATTGCTCCTGGTGTTATCCGACGCACCAGTTTTCTACAAATCGATTGATTTCCACTTGACAATTTTCCCATTTTCCAACATAACCAGAAAACTACTAGAATCGCGATTATGGTTACGCCTCCAGCAACTGTACTTTTCTTCCAAAATGAAACCGCTCTCTCGATTCTTTCATTCGCTAGGGCTTTGTCAATTTCATGCTCAATCTGATCCAGTTTATAACTAGCTACTTCAAGCTTATCAAGATTAAATTTTATATTTGGTACTTCGCGAAGCTTGGCCAACTCGGGAATATGCAGGTTTTCGAAGATTGACTCTTTACTGATTGAAATATTGAATTTTGATAATTGAACCGTGAAATTTGAAGAAATGAAAGATCCATCTGTGGTCAATATAGATTCTGGGGTAAAAACGTGACAATTCCCAAACAATTCAAGAATACCAACTCCATGCAAAACTATATCCATCGGTTTGCATGACAAGCAAGAAATTGTAACAGATGTAGGTCGATTAATGACGTATATCCAAACATTCTTATCATACAATTTATACCAAACTTCCTGTTTGATCTTTGTGAATCTAACGTCACAGTTACGCGGAATCCTATTTTCATTTTTCAGCAACAAATCCACCTCGCAAGGATTCGCGGGAGTGACTGTGCTTATTGTCTGTTCAATTTTACAAATAGAATATCCTTGATACACCCGTTTACAATTATTAAAATCATCAAATAAAATGTAGGTGGTATTTGAAGTTGATAAAGCGATGTATTTGTGTGATCGTTGCACAAAAATGTAGCTATCTTCTTTTTGACGTACAGGCAGGGGTATTAATTGATAAAACTGGAATATTGTCTCGGAAGTAAGAGGAGTATGAATGATGAAAACGAGTTGATTTTGCGAATAATAAGCTTGAATGGAAACGAGATCTAAGAGACTATGAGCATTTTGTCTTGAAGGATCAAGAGGGTAACTCAACCCAGGGGGTAAGAATCTAAGGGTCTTTTGAATCTCAGTTATATATTGAACTGGTGTTATAATAAGGGGGTTTAAAAAATTCATTTTTGAAAATCCTCTTGAGTTTATTACTTCATTAAGTTCCTCGGTAACGCTTTCACACAAAAAATTTAAAAATGACACATGGGTTTCGATAAACAACTGTTTCTCGACGTCAAACATTTCATTCTTATAGGAATTCGTGAAATTCATGATCATTCCAATATTATAATTTAAAGTTTTTTGAGCCAAATTAACATTTGTAACGGAATCATTGAAATTAACGATGGTTGATTTTACTACTTGTATTTGATCTTTAAGGAGATGTCCGAACGCAAGTTCTTCTTTATCAATGTTTTTTATAGCCTGATCAAAATACTCTGCATCTTCGTTATCCAAATTTCCAGTGAAAAATTTTATGGCTGACCCCAAAATATTTACAAGTCCACGCTTTTTCCTTACCGGGAGACGACCCAAGATATCTTCAAAAATTGATTCTGTGTTTCCCATATCAGATATAAGTCTTTGGAGTACTTTAAAGGAAGTTTTACGTGTAAAGTTTTTCTCATTATCCTTGCACAATTTTACCACCCCATCGTAATGGTCTTCAATGAGGTTGATTTTTGCGTCAATTTACGCCAAATCCAAGTAGGTTATCAATTTCCATGTCTTTGAAAAAACGGTAATTTCTCCAAGTCTGTCATTGAAAATTCCCGGCGTATAATCGAGTTGATGGACTTGATACGATCGAGCGTGTGAATGAGCAATGAAAAACCTGCAAAGTCACAAATCAAGTCTCATTCTATGTGATAGTGGTTTTCCTTAATGAGCGTCGAAGATGGGCAAGTTTCACAGAATCAATGTTCACAACCACCTGTTTGCGTCGTTTTTGAATGGTAATATTAACAGGAGAGTTGATCTTTAGAATTTTGAAAGGTCCCTCCCAATCAGCACTTAGTTTTGAAGTCAGAGGGGATTTAAAATAAACAAAATCTCCAATCTTGTAGTCAACCTTCTTTGCCCCTCGATCGTAATATTTCTTATTCATTTCTTTGGACGATAGTAGATTTCCCCTAGCAATTTTTTGAGTTTTTTGCAATTTGAGTGTTAGATAATCGACATAGTTGTCGTAGGAATATTTAAATTCCGGTTCCTTGGTAATAGAAGAGGGAAGAATAGGTTTATGGCCGAAAACGAGTTCAAAAGGACTAAATTTAGTGCTGGAATGTACTGTCGTATTGTAACTGAACATAGAAAAATCAATCCATTCGTCCCAGTCATCATGATTTGAATTTGTATAATTCTTTAACTAATCAGCTAATGTTCGATGACTTCGTTCCAATGCACCTTTCGTTGAAGGACGATAAGGTGCAGTCTGTAATTTTTTTATTCTAAAGAGTTTAGTGATTTGTGACAACAAATTTGAAGTGAATTCTGTCCCTTGATCAGTTAAAATTGAACTTGGAATTCCGAATTTGCAAATAAAATTTTGAACAAGTATTTTAGCAAATGTCTCTGTCTGATGATTGGGTACTGCGTAAGCCTGAGAGAATTTCGTCAGGTCGTCTTGTAACGTTAATATGTATTTGTTACCATTTTCAGTTAGGGGAAGGGGTCCCACAATATCTAAAAAAATCTTTTCAAATGGACGAGATGATGTCGATGTAATAAGCATAGGATGCTTATTCCTTTTTCGAACAAGCTTGTTTTCTTGACAGAGTTAGCAGCTTCTGATATATTCTGCTATATCTCTTTTTATGCTAGGCCATCTATAATCTGTTCTAATCCGAGAGTACGTTCGGTTAAAACCTGAATGCCCTGCCACAGGCGAATCATGACACTCTTTTAATATTGT
Source organism: Platygaster robiniae (assembly GCA_028476575.1). Classification (NCBI taxonomy): domain Eukaryota; kingdom Metazoa; phylum Arthropoda; class Insecta; order Hymenoptera; family Platygastridae; genus Platygaster; species Platygaster robiniae. The sequence goes on along the minus strand of CM052019.1, from coordinate 18,644,372 downwards.
CGGAATGAGGCTGTCATCAGGTTCGATAATACGATTTGAGAAAACTTTAACAGTGACATCTGTATTTTCAAACACATAAGGAAGCATTGCACGTATTTTCTTCCAATTCAAACGCTCGAAACCACCCCCCATTTTCTGAATGCAAATTTCACTAAACTTGCTTTTAACTAAAATATCCTTTAAAATTTTAAACCAAGAGAAAAGATCCTTGTATTCTGTTTTTTCCCATAAGTTATTTTTTGTGATAAGATAGAAAAGATTTTCGCCACCTGATTTTAAATGTACTACTTCGTTCAATGATGGTTTTAAAGCTTTTAGTTCATTCAAATGTTGATATTTATCAAGAAATTCGACCACTGGCCCCTTATCAGGTTCCAGATCTTGGTATACACAGACAGCACGATTCTGATGATTATTTTCAAAAATTGACTCATCACATTCCTCAATTCTCTCGCATCCAAATTTTGAATTCTGCAATCTCTTTAAAAAGTCATGATAAGATTCGGGATTCTTCAAATCTATGGGAAAAGCCTGAACTGAGTTATTAATCTCATTCTGGGTCTCTTTATTCTTGACTCTACTCAAGGCATCGGCTACTCTCTTAAAAAAAACCAGTGAAATTTCACTGATTGTCAGTGGTAAATGACTGATTGAATTCATCGGATTTTAGCCACTGACGATCAGTGAGAAATGATTATTCCATTCAGTGATGAAAAATCACTGATTCAAACAGCTAGAGTCATCACTGATCGAAACAGTCAACTTTCACTGATTATCAGCGATAAATGACTGATCACAATAATCGGATCTGAGTCACTGACTATCAGTGAAAAACAACTGTTTCAATTAGCGATGAAGTATCACTGATTAAAACAGCGGGATGTTTCGATTTGCAGTCAGGTATGACTAAACGAATCAGTGATGATGTAATTTATTCTTTTCTGAGGAAAACACAAATAAAAACACGGGAATTAGATCTCAACCTTATCTGTATTGAAATGTTTACATTCGTATTGCACTAACGTTGAACACTTATTGTACTTTTTTAGTAAGATATAAAATTCATGATTTACGACAGTAAATCATAATTATGCTCCACAATTTTCTATAGAAATTTGTGGAGCATAATCATTTCACGTTCTTATTAACAGCATTCCAGTTTAACAATGCTGTATTCAGCGACGCAACACAATTTTTTACATCTGAGTCTAACATTTTATAAACGCAACATTCAATAAAATTGTACAAAAAAAAAAGCGAATCGGCATAATGCACATTACAAACAAAATGTAATTTGAAGAGAATATCAAATGCGATGATGGGGTTTGCGTCCGGACCGATTTCTATTAATTTTCCATCCGCTTGGATAAAGTACAATTCTTTCTTCTGTCCTCTAACGCATATGACATATGGTTGTACTGGACGTCCAGCTGCAGACTTTCTGACTTTCTCAATGTAGTCCGTGACTTTGGTACCTTCCTGTAAAATGAAATCGCACTGATTAATAATCCTACTGATCTTAAATAACCATAAGTATTTAAAATTTACTATTTTACCGGTACGAAATGTATCAACTCGGAGTTGATGAAGTTGGAGACAGTTTTCTCAGCAATTCCCTCTGTTTTTTTTTCAGTGGAAGATGATGTTTTCGCCTGAAAAAGTTACCTTCAAGACTTGCAAATTTTTCGACAATTTTTTCTTATTCTAATTGCTTGGAACGTGTTTACTAGGGATACCGAATGAAATTATCAAAATAGATGATGTAATAAAAAATTCACCTTCGTTTTCTCAGTGGCTACCTCGTTCCTTTTTCGCTTTCTTGAAAAATTCGCAGTTGGCAGAAGAGCATTCAATATAACTAAGGCTTTCCAATTACCTGAAATCACACACATAAATTATGAGTGGAGTATTGCAAAGTATATCATTTTTTTATAGACAATCAGACTAATACGATTTAATTTGTAGTTTCTAATAAAGTTTTCAAAAATGAAGCATATGATAAATGTAGTGTATAAGAAAATGTATATAATACATAAATATCACAATCAAATACTGTAGGATAATCGACTTATAAAATTTACACATTTACAAAATTTATATATTCTGACTCATTGTAATTATTCGATAACATCAAAAAAATAGTCAATCAAGTCGATTTGTATAATCATAACGTACGATCTTTGATTTCGTGAGCCTTCGAGAAAATATCCCGGCGGTTTTGCTCATAGTAAGTCAATATAATCGGCGTATACGTAGTTGGAAATCGACTCAGGAAATTGGCGTTGATGTCTTCAGTAAACATTGCTTGGAATTCCAACTCCACCTTATGTGAATGTTCTGACATTTCCTAGTAAAAAGCAAAATATTACTGAATTTCTTATTTTCTCCAAGTTGCGAAAAGTTACTGAAATATTTCTTAACTTGTGTAAAATGTTTTCAGATTTTGGAATTGTAGTATATTCATAAAAAAAAAACTCTTCCAATATTTTGCTAACGTTGAAGACGTTTGTCAAATTTGTAAAAACGTTCCAACGTTGAGTTTTAACCATATCTTGAAATATGCAGAAATTATAAAAATTCACTACATGCACCTTTTCACAGAAGGCTCGTTACAACGAACAGTATATATGTAGCTAACTCACCATTTCACCGTAAAAGTCAAAAAGCTTGGGAAACTTTTGCACAATTTGGAATATAGAAGGATGTTCTCGTGCAATCCAGTTACGTCTGTAAGTGAAAGTTCTTTGCAGATTGTCCATGATTTCCCTTTTCTTCTCTGGCGTTGACATTGTAAGTTGCATCCAACAGATCTAAATAGCATCAAAATAGGAATAAAATCTGTTAAATGTACGATACAAAAACAGCTTCTATGAATGCCTTCTTGTACATATTTACAAATGCAATGTAATTCATTGGAAAATATGAAAATTCATACGAAAATTTATGGTAAATTATGAAAATAAGGTCAGGTTGGGTTAGCATCGGCGGACAGTGGCAATAAGTTTTTTAATAATTATAATTATATTATATATGCATATTACCTGCTCTTCCACTTCTCCTTCCGACAAAAGAATTGGCTCACTCGCAGCATTCAGGTTTTTTTTTTGCAGATCTTTCATTTTTTTGGTCGTATATTTCTTCTCTTCAGGCTTAGCATTTTTTCGTACTGTCCACAGTCTGTGTTCAATGAACCCTTGCTTTGTTGTTTTATTATAAAAATGTTCCTGTAACAAACCCAAGAATATGCGTTAGTAATGACTTATACTTTCAATAAAATAATTGGTAATGCAGATTTTAAGAATATTATAAGTTTGCTTTTGGTGACAGATCCCTGTGAATGTGAAATATGACGAGTTTTAACGTTACCCTTGTAAAAAAAACTATCAAAACTATTAGGAAATATTGAAAATTATTAGGAAACTATTGAATAATTTCAATAGTTTTGATAGTTTCAATAATTTTCCATTGTTTCAATAGTTTGTATAATTTCCATTGCTTCAATACTTTATCTTTCAGTAGTTTTCAGAGTTTCTATAGTTTCAATAGTTTTCCTTCCAATAGTTTTTATAGTTTCAACAGTTCCTATAATATCCATGCCAATAGTTTTAATAATCTCAATAGTGTCAATAATTTCTATTTTACTAGTTTCCATAGTTTCAATACTTTATCTTTCAGTAGTTTTCATAGTTTCTATAGTTTCAATGATTTTCCTTCCAATAGTTTTTATAGTTACAATAGTTTGTTCTCCAAAAGTTTCCATAGTGTCAATAGTCTCAATGATTACCTCTCCTATAGTTTAAAATTTTTATTATTTTGATAATTTCTCTTCTCATAGTTTTCATAGCTCTGATAGTTTCAATGATTTCGCTTAAATAATTAACATAATTGCCATATTTCCAATGGTTTTTTTTTTCAGTATTTACTTTCCCTTACTTTTATAGTCTCTAAAGAACTTAATTAGGAAGATATAGTTGGAATAATCCAAAATTGTAATAACATTATCATATATGATATTTATATGTTTTAATTCACATTTAGTATTCACATTTATTATTTAATATCATACGTAGTGATGCTTGTATGCCAAAAAATATTCAGAAGATCAAAAAATCAAAAAAGAACATTTAAAATAATTTGCAAAATGGTTTATGAAAGATAATGGTGAATAAAATCATATGGTAAGTGACTTTTTGGTTCTTGACACCATTGACTACCATTGACACGATTAGAAACTATTTATCATAGTCGGGAACTATTTAAAACTATTGGTAGTAAAAGTAATTATAGAAAACTATGAGAAATTATTCATTACTATTGGTACATACCTGAAACTACTAAAAACTATTTAAAAATATTGGCAAATATTAGTAACTATTAGAAACTATTTATCACTGTTAGTGACTATTGGAAACTATAGGATTAAAAAACTATTGGAAACTATTGATGAATAGTTACTAATAGTTTCCAATAGTTTTTTTTCATAAGAGTAGTTGTGCACAGTGAAATATATTTTTTATGATTAGCCAGAACAAATAATAGAAAATTCCGATTTTCAAATATTTTGCGATTTTTTGACATCAGTTTCAGCCCATTACTCCAAGTATATTTTTCCGCGTGCTAAACATTTCAAGTCTGTGAAATTAGTGTAGTATATGTATATAATGTAATCTTACACATCCAATTGATTTTCCCGTGACTTTCAATAATGGAAAATCTTTCACGATAGCTTTCGCCAAAGCCCATTTTGTTTCGTTAGGAGGATATCTGTTAAACAATATTATTAATTAATTTTCTGTAATCAGTTTCATGGAACCTTAACCTCGCCCTGTCGGTCGGGAGAAGGCAGTTAGAAGGCAGCGGCTGCCTTCTAATTGCCTTCTAACAGACTTATAATTGACTTCTATCATTTTTGTCATGATTTCATCAAAAATTGACATTATTTGATATAAAATCGATGAATAGGCTCATTTTTTAATGATATAATACGAAAAAATATCATATTTGGAGAAGTTATTAAAAAAGTACACAAAAATCGAGGCATATGTCAAAACAAAGAAGCATTGGATAACAGACCCTCAAAATCTCTCTTACCGACAATGGTATTCAAATTTTTTGATTTTTTTTTAGAATTAATGCAAAACAAAAAATATTGCAGAAAAAAGGATGAAGTTTTTCCTCGTCATGATAGACAATTTTATACGTAATTTATTATTTGACATTGCGTGATAGACGTTTTAATGCTGATTTCGTTAAATTTAACAATTTTTTATGAATGTATCAAAATTACATTTTATTATTGTCGGTAAGAGAGGTTTCGAGGGTCTGTTATCCAATGCTTCTTTGTTTTGACATATGCCTCGATTTTTGTGTGTTTTTTTAATAACTTCTCCAAATATGATATTTTTTCGTATTATATCATTAAAAAATGAGCCTATTCATCGATTTTATATCAAATGATGTCAATTTTTGATGAAATCATGACAAAAATGATAGAAGTCAATTAGAAGTCGGTTAGAAGGCAATTAGAAGGCAGCCGCTGCCTTCTAACTGCCTTCTCCCGACCGACAGGGCGAGTCGTCATAATGTACTTACAGCGTGTTGCAATGAGCAACAAGCTCGCCCACGACAATCCGGACCAACCACTGTCTGTCAGTCTCCGTGCTAGTGCCATTAGTGAACTTTTCTATCATGGCGAATCCTTGTTTATGATTTTGCAAGCATTCTCGGACAGTTTCAAATTTCTGTTGAATCAAAGTAACATATAATTATTCAATTCATTTAATTAATAATAAATTTAGGGTGATGAAGGAAACGTACCGAAAAAGATGATGTGCCTTCCTTGACGGACGGGCCTGCTTCAATATTTGAAGTGAGTCTTTTCTCTAGAGAAACATGTGGTCCCGAATTGAGCGATGTTCCGGGTACTGGAAATTGTATTTTCGATGTATCTGCAGTGTCTTGTAATTCTCCAGTGTCAGGATTCACGATAAATTCCTGAAAAAATTATTGTTTAGTTCTTGCACTCATATACTCATTTTCTGCAGCATTTAGAGACAAGTTGAATCGATGCTTTTGATTTATTATTCAAATTATGAATACCAAGTCATCGAATACACTTCAGTTAGTGGTATTTGCATACATTTTACATACAATCAAGTTTGTGTGAGGTATATGTACGTACTTGTGTAATTTCAACTTTGAGCTGTTTGATACTTTCAATTATTTTCATGATTTTCTTCACCGGGCCCATTTTAATGCCCAGGCTTTTCACATCGTCCTCTGTAAGATCCGCGAAACTTGAACCATCTATCTCTTGATCTGTAATTGTACATTATGCCGTGCATACAGTTCCTACAGCTACACCAAAATATGCCTTACACTAACAAAAATTTGATCAGATCCCGGTTCTGTCCACGTTGACATAGATTTATAATGTCCAAGGTCATTGGTAGATAAAAAGCGGACTGGGCTGTTTTTTTCATCAACTCCTAATGCAATTGCATTCAAGTCTGTATCAAAATAAAGGCTATCACATTGATAACATCGGAGGCGAACATCATTTCTTTCTGAAACGATAATTTCGTCAATGAGTCCAAATATTGGCAAATTTTCGCGCTGATTTCCCTCAACATCGAGGCATACAATCAATCCTTTTCTATACAAAGCGCCATTAACTCTAACGGAGTTTGTTTGAACAACTGTATCATTATCCAAGTAACCTAAGTCGTTGAGATCAGTTTTACTTAGAGTATCTTCAACATCAAATTTCACACCACCTTCACATTGAACAGTGTAAACTTTCACATCATGAACGCCCCAGTATGCACACTGCATACTCTGAGAAACACGAATTAATGTTTTTGGACAATTTTTATGATTGTGCACAACTTGGGCTCGCAGCTTAGTCGGAGCAGGCTTCGCTTCATATCTCATACACGAGTAAAGAGCTAATGGACCTGATTGTTCAATACAATCTGGGTAATGGCTCAAATGATGAATTTTATTGATGAAATTCACGTTTGGAAACAACTCTCTGAATACTTCGAAAAAGTCCAAGTTCAATTGCCTCAAATAAACAATATTGTGTGTTTTTAATTTGGGAGCCATTACAATCTCTAGGATTCTCAGCAACAGAAGAATCAAGTGCATGTGCGGATTTTCACGAGGGATCTTACAATTAACTAGAAAAGGGAACACTCTAAACAAACACCACATTTGCATGGCCTTTTGAGGAAGCGAGTGATCATCAACATTTCGAATCATTGCTTGAGTGAAGTTTGAGGATGGCTTATTTTTAGATTCTGTAACTCCATAATTAAAAGCAGAAATCGCCTCGTTCAAGTTCTGTATAGAAAAAAAATGATCAGTGGAAATAAAACGATGTAATACTAATTTTAAAACCATTGGTAAAACGCCAGCAAGCAAATCGTGCATGGGATCGAAAATTTTGTTTCTCGAAATATGAAAATATTTCAGTTGATTCAAAGGACAGTCACTTCTAATTCCGGTCTCAGTCATAATTTCAGGAGCGCGATTTCCAGCATTCCTCAACAACATCTCGCTCGAAGATTTATTTTGTCCTTTCTTGTTTGGGTGCAACATCACCTGCGTGGAGTTGTTCACGTGTAATGAGACACATTCTGCAAAACTTATTACATGCAGGCGAAAGAAGTCCATACATTTGGTGGACTGCTAAACAGTCCATGCAAATACCCGCAAGCGAAGCTCGGAGAACGAAATTACCATCTTCCAAAGAAATCGTGACTCTAGCATCTGCCTCCAATTTCTTGATATCAAGAAGTAACGGTTTTAAAAATTGTTCAAAGCCATACTTCTTAATATCTTCGCTGTAACCTAAACAAGCTGTATGGATACTGCCAAGTTTAGAATTCATGTGCGCTGGTATGTTTTGAATTCGAAACAAAAGTACTCCCAGCTTATGAATAACCGTTTTTGAACCTAAGGGATTAGTTATTTCCAAGTCGTCAAAGTACAATTCAATCCTAAGAGCTTTTTTGTACCGTTGGAAAAACTCATGATTTTTGAAATGTTTCCCATCTATAAATGAAGAAAGCACGCCTTCTTCTGATTCTCTCTCAGACATAATTGCATTCTTCACATCTGTGTTACGCATAATTAAAGTCAATACATCGATAATAGGAACATACTGAAAAGTTTCGGGAATTAACTTTGGAATGTAAGTTCCAGTTTGTCTATGAAGCACTGTATCTTCTCTGTAGCCGAAAGGAATTTCTTTGGATTCTATATACTGATAATTATCTTTTAAAACTTGGATTTGTTGATCAACCGATTGCAGATCATTAAAAGTATCTCCAAACGAGAATTCCTTAAGGAGGTTTTGACTGTCTTCATCATTCAAAATATTTCTAGTACGTAAAAAATTTGTAACTTTCGATTTCAAAAATTGTACAGTGCTAGATAGAAGCTGTTCACTTTCATCTAAAACGTCCGCTACCGTTGATCCAGTCATTGAAGGTTTTGACTGCAGTCGACTGATCATACGAGCCATCAATTTACGCTGAAAGTTGTCTAAAAATACATTTTCAAAAGGATCTACAAAAGGCTGTTGTTCTTCGTTTCTGTTGTCTGCGGCATCAAACTCCATTCCTTCGTCGACAACGTCCATCACATTGTCATCAATGTCTAAATTTTCGACCTGTCTATAATCGTCAAACTCATCGTATAAACGTGCTGATATAATGTGTCTACGCAAAGAAGAAAAAAGAGTGTACCTCTTTACACAGTTATTCTGTCCACATTCGAAACCTGTATTATGGTATCCTCGATTTAACGTTAATCCGTGAATCAGGTTAAAATGTCGGCTTAGACCATTGATTCCGTCATCAACGTCATTCTTACATACAAAACACGTTAATCGAACCATTTTAGAATTATTGCAATCTTTATTTATATACGAATCGTTTCAATTTGAATAAATTTTTAGAGTTCCTCGATTTTCCTCAACTTTTGTCATGTTCGACTTCCACCAAATCATGAACGTTCGTCTTTTTGTTTGTAATACACCCACATTTTTAACACACGTGTTATTAAAAAAATAGATCGTTGTTCAAGAATCAATTTTTGAAAAAAAAAAAAGAAAAAAACAGTGTATGTTTCACAATGTCAAGTTTTAAGAAATGTATCATTATTCATAATATTTTGAAATGACCATCCCATCAATAAGTTATTGCATAAAACTGCTTGATTGAATATAATTATTGACTATGTATACTTTTATCTCAAAAATCCATCAATTTATTATTATAAAAAAATTATTTTTTATTTAGCGACTTATATTTTTTTAAGTATTATTAACTCCACTAATTAGAATAGATGCTTCTTCGATTGAAAAATAATTGTTCTCTCACCCAGTAAAATAGCTACAACATTCTCCGGCGAATTGTACTTGCTTTCCTGCAGCTCCACAGCTAGTTCCTCGGGATCTAATTCGATCAGAGACATGGTCTTTTTTATCCCAGGTTAATCTGAAAGATATTGAAAGTAAATCAGAAAAAATGGCAAAAAGACAAATGAAGAATTGAAGCTTGAATGCAATTTCTTTTATGATCGAGTTGAGAGAACTTCCATAAGATGAAATTTCTAAACATGGTGGAAATTATAAAATTCTATAAAAAACCTAACAACGCAAAATTAATGTTTTCAATAAAATTACTTTGGTTCCATGTAGTAAATTTATTTCTGAACAGCTAAAGGAATAAACGGAAAAATATAAGTAATTATAAATTCCAATGAAAATTTGTGAGAGTCATAAATAATTAATGATAGTTTTTTTTATTAGTCATTAATGATATTCATTAATGATTAATGATATGAATTGAATATATTCATGCACAGAATTAATTATTAAATTATATTCATTAAATGCAATTGATGATTTTCAGAACATAAGAAACATTTAACAGAAGCTATTGGAAACAAAAAGAACCCCGACAAACCATCAGGAAAAAGTTTTGGTTTTTCCATCAGAACGATAGAAAAATACGAATTTTCGAAAAAAATTAATATCGATAAAAAAAACTCATGAAAAGAAGCCTAATCAGAATGTACCAGCTAGGTTTGGTTTAAAATTACATACATAAAATGATATATTATAATTTAATAATAATAATAATAATATAGTAACAAAAAAATTCTTCTTCAATATTCTCAGTCAAGTAACACCAGCACTTATTAATTCAGTCGATCAACTGAATTATTAAATGGTGTTATTCGACTGGGAATATCGAAGAGGAATTTTGTTTATAACAATATTTTCACACCCAGTGACAAATAAAATACATGGAATAATAACAACATAATTTTATAACATATAATTTTATAAGAAAGTATATAACATGATATACCTATAATATACTAACTATATATTTTATAATTATAATATACTATTATATTATATACTTTTATTCTAAGCTAATAATATGTACTGAAGCACCTGGACACATAATATACTCCCATAAACCTTCAGGTAGAATTTTGGTTTTTTCATGAGAAAGATGGAAAAACAGGGATTTTCCAAAAAAATTCGAATTATTAAGAGAAAGAATTTCTTGTGCTTATTAGAATTACGAGAATCAATATAGTCGCCGAATCGTGAAACAGACAAAGAGTGTTGCACAAACATTCTTAGCTTTGTGAAAAATTCCTTCATTAACAAAAAAATGTAAAGAAAAAAGTTTGGAATAAAAAACAATCAGCAATAATAATAATGAATTTTTTAGTTTCAGGCCTATGATTATTCCAATATAGGACGATTTCTGTATCAGTTTAACAGCAACCATGAGGGATTTGTTTACAAAAACATAACCTCATATTTCTGTAAACTTGATACTCAATCGTATGTTAATGGTGTACGTAATAATAATTAAAAATTTTAAATTAAGTTCCCAAAGAACATTATTAATCAATTAATATATTAGTTGTACATACCTCATGAAAATATTCGTGTAGAATATTACCAAATATTACACCCAGGACGATCCCACTCCCAGCCTGGCAGTAATGTCACTTGTCACTGCTTGTCACTGCGTATCACTGCTTGTCTCTGTTTGGCGCACACGCCACACGATGAAAAAGTGATTTACTTCTGCTCGGGGGCCCCGAAACTGCGCATGACTGCGCACGCAACTGATTTTCCAGTGATCGAGTCGATCGATCCACTGAGCGAATTATGTGAATTTCCATAAATCGCTGATTCAACAGTGATGCACATAGTGACTTATTGTATCAGTCAAGCCATTACTAATTGATTTAGTGACATATTTTTGAATCACTGGTTTATCAGTGATTCGCGTGCAGACTGATTGAATCAGTGAAATTCTCACTGATTTTTTTTAAGAGAGTACATAATTCTCACGACTCTTTCTATACTCAATCTTGAACTGGTACTTAGCGAGGGCTAGCCTCCAGCGTACGAGACGCGATCCGGGGTCTTTTAAGTTGAAAAGCCACTTGAGTGGAGCATGATCCGTGATAATCAAAAACTCACGACAATAGAGATACGGTCGAAAATGCTTCACAGACCATACTATTGCGAGAAGCTCACGTTCTGTAGTGGAATAGTTCGATTCTGCCGAGTTCAATGTACGGCTTGCGTAGGCAATTGGCAAGTCTTTCCCATCACTAATTTGTGATAAGACTGCACCTACTGCGTATAGACTCGCGTCAGTCGTGAGACGAAATTCCTTATTCCATTGTGGAAACTGAAGAATAGGACGAGTAGTTAAACTAGTCTTGAACTTTTCGAACGCATCTTCCTGAATACTGGTCCAAACGAATGGTACATTCTTTTTCAACAGTTTTGTCAAGGGTTTTTTAATGTCACTAAATTTTTCATTGAACCTTCGATAAAAACCGGCGAAGCCCAAGAATGATTTAACTTCTTTAACTGATTTCGGTCTTGGAAATTCCGTAACAGCCCTAACATTATCAAGATTTGGACGTACACCGTCCTCGGAAACTGTATGGCCCAGATATCTCGCTTCAGGTCTCATAAATTCACATTTAGAGGGTTGGAGTTTTAGATTATGATGCGACAGTCTCTCGAATACTTGTTTTAGCTTTCTTATATGATTCTCAAGAGTATCTGCGAAAACTACAATATCATCCAAATAGGTCATGAAACGCTCACCACAAATTCCAGCAAGAACCGTTCTCATTAAAATAGTGAATGTACGTGGGGCATTTTTTAAGCCAAGGGGCATTCGCGTGAACTGGAAGTGTCCCGCAGGATAAGAAAAAGCAATTTTTTCAACATCGCTAGGGTCCATTTTTATTTGATGATAGCCCGAAGCCAAATCAAGAGTTGTGAAATACTTTGCATGTCCCATTTGATCAAGAATCTCGGAAATAAGAGGAAGTTCCTGAACGTTTCCAATAGTCCTCTCATTCAATTTCCTGTAATCTATCACAATCCGAAATTTCTTTTCCCCAGAAGCGTCCTCTTTCTTTGGAACTACCCAGATTGGGGCGTTCCAAGGTGATATAGAAGGTTCAATAATGCCGTTTTCGAGCATTTCATTTATTTGGCGATTAACTTCTCCTTTCAACACCTCTGGATAACGATATGTTTTTACGGCAATCGGTTCTTTACTACTTGTATGAATTTTATGAGTAATCGTATTGGTGTGTGTTAATTTGTCCCCTTCAAGATGAAAAATATTATTGTAATCTTGACACAATGAAATGATGGAATCTTTTTCCTCTTTATTTAAATGATCCAGCTTTCAAGAATTTTTTAATTTTTTCAAACGATTTGATTCAAAGTTATCATTCCCACAATCAAGTGTAATCAAATTTTCAGAACAATTCCCATATTCTTCTAATTCAATGCAAGGTCTCTCAATGCTAATTTCCTGATCGGTGGTATTGAGAAGAGAGATTAATGCCGTACCGTCAGGCCTTATTTTTACTAACAAATTAGGTAAAAAAAGACCACCGGTTATCTCCCTTTCTGTTATTATGCCTTCGTGTATATCACGATTAACTACACGCACAAAATCAACTGTCTCAGATCGTGGGCCAACAATCAACAAATCTCTGCATTCGATTTCCCTCTTAATGCTTTTATAAGGAGTAGAATTCTCAGTTTTCAAACCTATTTCTTCATTATTGGGAACAAGATTGAAAAGTTCATTGTCAAACATTAAACGTTATATCTCTGTTTCGGGTTCAAACGGTTTTTTTATGTGAAACATTGAAATAGAGCCTTCTTTGAAGGTCAAAAAATTCTCTCTGTAATTTATTCTAGCCCCATGATCTGTCAAGATATCATTTCCTACAATTCCTGCAAACATGATAGGGAAGTCGTCTTTTACGATATACATTATTACCCTGCGTGAAGTATTCCCGAGGCACAAATCAAAATAGCAATATCCCAACGTCTCAAAACATGGTCCATTTATCCCTTTTAATTTTACTTTGAAATCCTCATAAACCATGATCCCATTAAGAACAAAACTGAGTTTTATAAATGAAATATCAGCACCACTATCAAGCAAAAATGGAAGGACATTAGGTTTTGTCTGTAATAGCTTGATGGGAAGGTATGTCGTAATTCCAGGATTTACTGGTAATGCTCTGCCTTGAGTTTTGAAACATCCCTCGGCATGGCAGGCATTGTCGGGGGATGAAAAGAGTTTAAATGAGTTGTATTCTGTTGTGAAAAGTTCGCCTGGTGGCGTCGAGAATTGTTAAATGCATGTCTCTCACATTGATTTATATGATGACCCTTTTTTTTACAATAAGCACAAATGATTTCCCCCGCGTGTTGCGAGTAGATGGCCCGCTGCTGAAAAACGCCCGGTTCTCGTTTCACCTGAGGTGCATCATAAGATTGACGCGGTTTTTGAAAATAGCAATCATGCGTTGCGTGATTCGTGCGATTGCGGTGATCACAGTGTTTCGTGATCTTGGAATTCAAATTCTGAAATTTTGCCATCTTTATTCCTGATTTAAGCTCGCTTTCCTCTGCTAAAGAAATTGAAACAGCATCCTCAAGGCCAGTGGGTTTTTGGCTCTTTACAAAAAGACGTAATTCTGATTGTAATCCCGATACAAAAACATTTAAAGCTTGCTTTTGAAGTAATTTTGTACAAGCTGCTCGTTCAGCATCTGACGAGTCATCGTCCAAAATATCAGAAAATTTCAAGAGTAAGTTTTCGATTCGAGCTGCATATGATGCAACACTTTCTTTTGAATTCTGTTTACAAGACGAAAGTTCCAATTGCCATTGACCTTGGGATCTTTTTTCTGAATAAATTTCCATTAAATGGGCTCGCAACGATGCCTAATCTGTGAAATTCCGAGTTTTGAGTTGTGTTCTTGCATTTCCCGTTATTTTTGTTTGAACAATTTGAAACAACACAATTTTCGTTTCATCGTTTACAATTGACATGGCCCCATCAGCATTATCGACAAATTCATAGAAATATTTCTTCTGGCCATCAAAAGTTGACAGCATACGCTCAGCAATCGACAACTTTGTATTTTCCGCCATATTTTCCAAGTATCGTAATTCTCAATAAACAAACAAGCAAACAACAAACAAAGCTTACAGTAGCGTTAAAAAACGTAGACCCATGCTTGAAGTTGTAGACTAGGTTGTCGATTTGATTGAGAGCGAAGAGGTTTGCTGGTAAGCAGGACAAGATTGCCCCAAGTTGGTCGTCCCCGAGTTGATTTTTGGTGCAATTCAATTCATCATCGATTGTGGATACCAGTGGATACTGACGATGTAGAAATTTTCACTGTGTAGTTTTCCAACACAGATTAGTTCAATTCACTTTCGATTGTGGATACCCGTGACTGACGAAGCAGAAATTTTCACGGTATAGTTTTTCAACACAATCAGTAGTTCACTTTTGATTGTGGACTCCCGTGACTGACGAAGCAGAAATGTTCACGGTGTAGTTTTCAACACAATTCCACTTCTGACACCAACGTAAAGTTTTGAGCGTTTTTATTTTGAACTGGGTTTTTGAAATGAACTGTGACTGCAAGTTGGTTAAACAGACGTGACTTTTTAGTTGATTCTTAATACAAGAAAATGACTGGAAAAATACCGCGCGCGATGCGCACAATTTACATGTATTTTTACCCCCTGTTTTGGGCGGGGTTCTTCCGATTATCAGTAAAGTCATTTAATAAATCAGTTTGTTTTCGAAGTCGAACGTACATCGAGTCATATTACAATTTTCTTGTAATTTAACATCCGATAATACAGCCAAAATGAACATTTAACCGGAAATTGTACAATACGAAATAATGATTTGACAATATTGGAATACGGTGGAAATTTCCAGAATATTCTTTGGAATATTACAATGCTCGAATATCTTTTTAGATTTAGAGTTTTATAAAAAGTTCAAAAGGACTTTTAGACACAAAATTTATTAAGAAATATTGTTATTTTTTTTTGTTTCGGGGATTTTAGCACGCTCTGTATGCATATATTTTAAAGTGGAATAGTTCGGAAAAATTTGAAAAAATTATAAAAGAATCTAACTGTCACATACAACTTTCACACAAAGTATTAGAATTTCGAAATAATTTTAATCACTTTGTCAAAATTTTAACTCGTTGCAAAGACAATGAACATGCGATTCTCAACAATCAGTGAAACTTCTCTCAAATCTATTAAACATTTTTTAATAATGTAAAATTTGGCATCAATATGAGTACTCTTCGATAGTAGGTTTTAACTCATTTATTCAAAATTTTCGGAAAAATTTCCTTATGCTGCTAGCCCCGTTTCATTGTTGGATTCCGGGAAAGGGGTGACTGATGACGCAGTAGCACGTTTTCAACAGTAGTTTCTTCAACCAAAAAGAATCCGCAGATAAGGAGAGCGCGCAGCGCAGTGCGCGCAGTTTTACAACAATGTCCCCACCAACGAACCTAATAATAATCAAAATTTAGCAGGGGACGCAGTAACAGAATGAACAAAACAAAACGACATCTAGTAGAATATTAGGGTATACAACACCTTCCCCCTTAAAAGGAAAAACCGAGTTTTGATACATACATATCTCGTTCGACGTAAGGGACAATAACTGTGATAACATTTATCTAATTTACAACTCATGAGTTTTAGAGTGCAATGAAAGAAAATTTATGCCTGAAAAATTCCTATTAGAATATTACTCGTTTTCCGCGTTTAAACAATTGTAATCTTTTAAATTAATATTTAAATATTTCGAATGTATGTTGTAAACACAAAACAAGGGAATTAACCCAACGGCGTAGTGCTTCTTCGTCGTGGCCGTTCCGTCAATTTCGTAGGTTACCTCGAATACTTTTTCGCAATTTTCCTCTATTGTTTTTAATGGTAGAACGGAGAGAGACATGTCTGAATTTTTACCTTTGTGGCCTTGAGTAGAAACATTAATTTGTTCGTAGAGACCATCGTCCGAAACCTTATCAGATTTAATATTACAATTCACAAAATTGAAAATGGCAGGCGAAATCAATTCTCCGGTTCTTACATTCTTTTGAAAACAGAATAGACGACGAAGACACTTGAAGAAGTTAAAACGATAATAACAACAGAGACAACAACAGAGCGAAATAATAATGCTTGCGCCAAAAATTGCTAAAACTATCACATACCAAGGAGTGTGAGAGACAGAAAAAGGGGTATCTAATTGATGTGTCAAAATATTATCGATATCGTCTAGTTTTTTACTGGCATATTTTAATTCTACAAGATCTATGTTCGTAAGTCGAATTGGATTCAATTTTTCGGATTTAGAATTTTCAATAGAAGTGGCTCGAATACAACAATCATGATCAACAATGTCGATAGTGGGTATATAATAAGTACTGTTTTTACTTTGATAACCTTCGGGTTCAAGCGTGTATATTTCGGTATAACCCTTACAATCGCGATTCAAGGTAAAAACTCCGCTTCCTGCTAGGATAACGTCTCCCACATAGTGTGTTTTTTCATCGCAAATAATGGTCATCGTAGTCTTTCGGTGAAGAACGTAGAGCCAGCTATTATGATCGAGGTAATTCCACGTTTCGATTTCGGCTTTTATCGTTTTGGTATCGCAATCTGATGGAATCTTCGTGATGGTCGGAGACATCAACATAACCTCACAGGTTAGGTGGTCTGTTGACCTCGTATTGTGGATTTGGAAACAAACAAATTCCGATTCCTGATACTTATTACATCCATCAAGCTCTTGCAAAAAGGAAAACTGGGTTCTCGAGCGAGAATAAAGTAGATATTTATGCTTAGGTTGGATGAATGAAAAGAGTGTGGAATTTAGATGTTGGATTGGCAATGGTATCATATAATATAGATCGTAGGTCATTTTCTGAACTAGAGGGAATCCTAATGCGAAAATTACATTGTTCTCGTGAAATATTATACGCAAGTTAACAATTTCGTAAAGCAACAAGACGTCATGTTCCCCTGGCACCACCAACAAATCTAACTCACCTTTATAATTTCTCAATTGATTCATAATTATCTCTGGTTTTACTACGATTGGTGATAATATTCCATTTAATCCAAGCGTTATTGCTCCGATATATTCGGTATATTGTTCATAAAGCCGTTTGCTCATGGATTGTATAATAGAAATTTGTTCTAAAACTATACTCATGTATTCTAAAAATGTAAGAGATTGATCAGATTTGTCGATAAATTTATTCAAAATTTCTGTATTTCTGTTTGTCCTTATTTCTTGCGACTTCAAAAAAGTAAAAGAATCGTTTAAATTTTTAACCGTATTAGAAATAACTTGGATTTGTGATTTTAATAGCGTTTTAGTCTGCTCATCATTATTCAAAAGTGTTTTAATACTATCGGTGTAGAATTGTGCATCATCGGCGTCGGGGACACCGAATGCCCATTGCAAAAGGTAAGACACACCGTTAAACAAACCCAACGTCTTGCGGTTTTGGCGTTTTTCAATAAAGAAGTCTCTTAGAATTTGAGTCTTTTCATTGATATCTTCAATTTCGTTCGCGATAACTTTTAAAATCTTTTTACAGTTCATAAAATTCATGTTTTTCTCGTTAGATATTTATATTTTGGGGCTGGTCGTAAAAATATGATTACAATGAACTATGGCTGTATTGTATTGGTCATCCAAAATTTGCTTGGACTTCTCGAGATAAGATACATTTAAATGGGTCATTAATGTCAGTTTTAAAGTAGATATATGAACTCTAACCTCGTGATTATAGAAAATACCACTGGATGATTTGATAGGATGGTCGGTAAATGGGAGTGCAAGTAGAGCATGGTGAATGAGTAACAGAAAAAGAAATAGTTTAATTGAAGTCATCATCTGAAAAATATAATTTCAAAAGATTTGAATGGTATATCTTTCTTTTTTTTTCTATCTGAATTTCTACCGTTTTATTGTCAAAAACATTCGTTATTTCATATGGGCCAATAAATGCAGGACTCAATTTTTTTGATCTTCCAGGTAATGAGCTTTGCTTGACCAATAAAACAGAATCTCCAATTTTGAATTCCTTCGGGTTATTTTTATTGTCATAATACTCTTTGCTTTTTGTTTTTGCAGTAATGATATTATTTCTAGCAATTTATAAATATTGGTTCAATTTATGTTGTAATGACCTAACGTGATCATCATACGTATAGTAAAATCTGGGTTCTTGAGTGGTAGAAGATGGGAGATATGATTTTCTGCCGAAAAGTAGTTCGTAAGGACTATACTCGGTTGATTTGTGAATAGATGAATTATAGCTAAACATCGCGAAATGGATATAATCATCCCAGTCGGATTGATCCGATTTGATAAAATGTTTTATGTAATCTTTCAAGGTCAGGTGGGAGCGTTCGAGCGCTCCATTCGTTTAGGGATGATAGGGCGTCGTGGAGATATGTTTGGTCTTAAATAACTTGCCTAGATCTTTAATTAATCCAGACATAAAATCCGCCCCTTGATCTGTGAGAAACGTCTTCGTGATCCCGAAAGTGGTAAATATGTGTGTGAGTGATTTTGCGATAGTTAAAGATTCGTGATTCGGGATCGGGTAGGCAAAAGAATATTTTGTCAGGTCGTCTTGTGCGGTCATGATAAAACGATTACCGTTTTCAGTCAATGGTAGAGGACCAACTACGTCTAAAGCTATTCGTTCGAACGGCTCTTTTGCAGTCGTAGTGATTTTCATAATTTGTCTGGTCGGCCTGAAATTCGTTTTATTTATCTGACACGAGTGACAACTTTTTACATATTTCCGGATATCTGCCTTCATGCTATCCCAATACTATTTGTCCTTGATTTTCGCATAAGTCCTATTGAAACCGTGATGCCCAGCCAATTTGCTACTATGACACTCTTTAAGAATAATTTGAATTTCATTGCGGTTCTTCGGAACAATTCTAGCAATCTTAAGTGTCTGAATTTCGGTTCTGGGGAAAATGTATTTCATCATCTCATTCAAATATTGTAGTTTGATATTTGAATCTCCTTTAGGATAAACAAATGTAAAATTCTTTTTTTTTATCAACTGTTTCGAGGTCAAAAAGGTCGAGAAAGCATCCTTGTATTCTAATTTATCGTGCCAAAGATTCTTTGCGAATAAAATGTAAACAGTTTGCGATTGATTTTGAACTCAAGAAACGCTATTGATATCTGGATGTAATGAATCTAAGTCAAAGTTCTCTCTGATGTATTCGAAATACTCATTGTTCTCGTCCAAATCTTGTGACCAGAACAATATTAAATTCCCTTTTAGGTTCTGAATTTGGCAGTTATTTTCTTTGAATCTAATCATCTCTTGATTTTTGTAATGAAACTTTATGAAATTTTGGTATTTTGGGTCTAAATTTGATTGAATGAGGTTAATGGTTGAAAATCCTTTAGCATTTTGATTGGAGTCATGACCTTGCAAATTTGGTTTTTGGTTCTGTTCGATTTTTGATTCATTATATAATAATTTATTGTCATCTTCATTCTGATTTTGGCTTCGATTTTGATTTAGGTTTTGATTTTGGTTCTGGTTTTGATTTAGGTTTGGTTTTTGATTTCGATTTTGAAAGAGTCAAGACAAACCATCAGCGTTGGAATCTATTCTTCCTGGTTTGTATCTGATTATATACTGGTACTCGCTCAATCTGAGGCGCCACCGTACAAGTTTCGAAGAAGGGTTATTGCAACTGAATAACCACTGGGGTGGTCGATGATCTGTGAAAATGTCGAATTCTTTTCCATATAGGTATGGTCGGAAATGTTCAATGGAATTGATAACGGCTAACAATTCTTTTTCTGTAGTTGAATAGTTCTGCTCTGCAGAATTCAGAGTTCTAGAATAGTATGCTACAGGCAAATCTTTTCCATCCTTAATTTGGGACATAATCCCACTAATCCCGACATTCGACGCGTCCGTCGTAAGCGTGAATCGGTGAGAAAAATCCGGGTATTGTAATAAAGGTTCGCTCACTAAGGACCTTTTCAACGTTTGGAAAGCAATTTCTCGTTCGTTAGACCACAAGAATCGGATGTTCTGTTTCAAAAGATTCGTTAAGGGTTTTGCTATCGTCGAATAATTATTGATGAATTTCCTGTAGTACCCCGACATACCAAGGAAGATTTTTATTTCTTTCGCGTTTCTTGGTTGTGGCATATTTTTGATCGCTTCGATTTTCACAGGGTTTGGTCGAACGCCTTCTTTCGAAATAATATGACCTAAATACTGGCAAGAGTTCCTGAGAAACTCGCACTTGTCAGGTTGGAGTTTGAATCCATGTTCTTGTAATCTTTGAAAAACGTTTTTCAACTTTTCGTTATGATCATTCAAGGACGAACCGTATATGACGATGTCATCGAGGTAAATGAAACATTGATGATGGTTAAACCCTGTTAAAACCGTGTTCATTATGCGTTGAAAAATGGCTGGGGCGTTTTTTAACCCGAACGGCATTCTCGTGAATTCGTGATGTGCATCAGGAGTTGAAAAAGCCGTTTTTTGAGCATCATTTGGATCTATGGGAATCTGGTGGAAACCGTTGGCGAGATCCAAGGTTGTGAAATACTCGGCATGCCCTAATTGATCCAGAATGTAATCTATATTCGGAAGCGGGTACGCATCCCCGATCGTTTTTTCATTTAGCTATCTATAATCAATTACTATTCGCCATTTTTGTTTGCCAGATGCATCCGGTTTCTTTGGTACAACCCAAAGGGGGCTTGACCATGTACTCGTCGAGGGAGTAATTATCTTGTGTTGAAGCATTTTTTCGATTTGATTTCTGACTTCGTCTTTATGAATTTCGGGATATCTGTATGATTTAGATTGTATAGGAATTTCATCGGTTGTTTTTATTTTTGCTGTGCCAGCCGTAGTCGTTGTAAGTTTGTCGTTAGTGAGATGTAAAATATCAATATATTACTCGCAGTTTGAGAATAGAAAATTTTTCTTCTTCTGAATTTATGTGGTCGAGGCGTAAACTTTCTCTCAATTTCGGAATTCGATTACGATTTCTATCTTTTAAAACTGAAAAAGCTTTTATCGAATTCTGTTCGGATAATGACTCGATATTTAACTCAGGAGCTTGAATCGATTTACGGGTTTCCGAACGGTTAATGATTGTAACGAGGGCTCTATTATCTCGACTTATTTTTACGATTGCGTTCGGAATAAGTAGCGAATTATCATTGTTGATTGCTTGAGCGGTAATGATGCCAGTTTCTAAATTTCGAGGATTTTTTATTTTTACATTTACGACTGTTTCTGATCTTCCGTTAACAAATATGTATGATTCATTGTACTGTGTCGTGTTTCTTTGAAGAATCAATGGGAACGGTAATGAGTTCATCGTTATCGTTGCTGTTTCGTAATCAATTTTA